>OX451738.1:1161521471-1162758971 GCA_948472305.1 Vicia faba
ATCAACCGTTGCTTGACACTAGCCTCCAGATTTGCACCTATCTTGACCTCTTTCTTGTCCTCTTCTGTACCCAAATTCACTGATTCCACTGGCTCTTCATAAGGCTGTATGGCCCTCTCTTCCTGCAGTAACAGTCTAGCAAGTTCCTCAGGCACTTCACAATCATCCTCACCTTCGTCCTCGGCTTGGTTGATCGGATTTTCGAAGTCATAACTGGCAGTAGTAGAGTTGTTATCAATGGGATCCAGAGTGGATGTGGATCTGCATTATGATACGTGAGTGTGTGTAAGACAATAGCTGTTTTGATAGAGTGCAAGATAGAAAATAAAAAACAAGGAGCGCAAAATTTGTAATGCACGAAAACGTCCAATGCTTTATTGATGATATATGAAAATGACAAATAATAAGCCCTCACAAACAAAGCCAAGGTGCCTCGGGCAAGGCATCGGGCCGAAAAGTTTTAAACTGTTTATTACAAATCTCAAAACTAAAGTCTATTACTGTGTAATAAAATAAACGGACATGAAGTCCTTCGCCGTCCAATTGTTCAATCCACCATCAGTAGTCGGGTAAATCCAGCAGTCAATATCTGACTCTTCTTCATCATCCTCAATTGCATTGACTCTCGAGTCATGCTTGGGCATGGGTGCGGTTATGACGTTGGGCTTTTTCGGAGCGTCAACTCAATTTCTTTAGCTTCGATCAAATCTTGCACCTTATTCTTCAAGGCTCAACAGTTGTTTGTATCATGACCCGGGCTATCGGAGTGATAGGCGCAGTGGGCGTTCAGGTTATATAGCGGAGATGTGGTGCTAGGATTCTTCGGGGCTTCCCTCAGAGTTACCAGGTTGGTTTTTAACAATTGTGGTAGAATTTGAGACAAGGTCATATTGATCCGAGTGTATTATCTCTGCGGTCTCTCTGTTCTTTGTTGATTGTTGCGTTGTGGGGCAACGGTGGGTCTTGATATTACTACCGCATTTACTACTTGATGGTGTTCAGGTCTGCCTTGGCTCCTCGAGCCATAAACTGCACTAGCTTCTTTCCTGAAAGGCTTCTTTTCTGTACTTGATGAAGCACCTTTCTGTATCTTTCCACTTCTGATACCAGCTTCTACTCTCTCCTCGGTCAAAATCAGTTCGGTAAACCCATATGATGAACTGCCGATCAGATGATTGAAAAATGGACCAGATAACGTCCCAAGAAACATATCAACCACCTCCCTATCAGACAGAGGGGGTTAGACTCTCCCAGCCATATCTCTCCACTTTTGAGCATAGTCCTTAAAGCCTTCGCTTGCACCCATAGACATACCCTGAAGCTGAGTACGAGTGGGAGCAAGGTCGGTGTTATACTGGTATTGCTTATAAAAAGCAGCAGCAAGGTCCTCCTAGTTGCGGATATTAGCTCCTTCCAATTGATAAAACCATTCAAGCTGAGTCCCTGACAGACTATCTTGAAAGAAATGCACCCACAAATTCCTATCAGCAGTGTAAGGTTGAATTTTTCTGACGTACGAGCGGAGATGGAGTTTTGGACAGGATACTCCATCGTACTTAGCAAAAACCGGAGCTTTGAACTTATAAGGGATCACCACCCCAGATGCTAGTCCCAAATCTCCGAAGTCTAAACCAGGAATCTTCTGAATCTCCATAGCACTTAGACGGTCTTCAAGTTGTTTATACCTATCCTCAGCAGGAGGATACTGTTCTTCATCAAAATCAGTGGCATTATCAGATACTACAGGACTAGGACCCTTTTCTTCTTCTTGATTCTCTCCTCCTTTAGATGAATGAGACAGATCAGCTTCCTGTCGCAACCTATTCCCAAATCTGTGACCCATATTCAGAAGAACCACCTTTTTCTTCTTCTTTTTCTCCTTCAGGATGAGAGTCTTCAAATCCTCCTGCCCTTTAGCCAAGTTCAAGAAGATCTCTTGGAATTCGGCATTATGTGCTTGAAGAGCTTTAATATCCTGATCGATAGGTATTTCAGAAGACATTTTATGCTGAAATAAACAGCGAAGAAGATGAGAAACCTGTAATGATACCTGTAATGAGGTGCATGATAATGGAATGCATGTGAACTGATTTCAAAGACTTTGGGAGATTTAAATTTGCAAACTAAGAAATAAACAAACTTTATCAGATTAAACTTGTAAAAATGTTTAACAATGCCTTCAAGGCGTTACAAAAAGAAATAACTGAAAAGAAAATATAAACTAGAAACAATAAAAGATATTAGAAATCCCATGCTCATTTCCCCTTCGTGCTGACGTAACCATTGATCGTCCTTTCATTCTCAAGTTGCCTCATGAGCTTCAAGATCTTCCTTTCTTGCTCATGATATTTCTCCCTGTAGGTATCTCTCTCCTCTTTTAGCTGAATCCAGGATCTCTTAAATGCCCCAAGATCAGTAGGCATGTAGGGATAAAGGACTGTATAAGGAACGCCCTCTTCATTAGTATGCTCCACAATCACTGGCAACACGGTTTCATAAGGCATCCCAAGCTTCTGAGCCCGAGCTCGGACCCTCTGGAGGTAAGGTTGCATAGGGAGAGAAGTCTTTGGTCCTAGCTCTTGAGGGTCAGACCTGTTCACCATGCCCCAAGCTCGTACAAACCTTCGGCGATGCTCTTCAACGTCCTCCTTATAGTCAAAGACAATATCTGTAAGAAGTAGCTCATGAGGACCGTCTCTCCAAGCACGACCAAACTGTCGTAAAGACAAGCAAGGACTGTAGGTTATTCCTCCTCTAATTCCAAGCAACGGGACATTAGGGTATTCCCCACATCGATCGATGACAGCAACACTTTCCATATCCTTAGAACTCCAAAGAATGTCTGTATGGGCAAGTGACATGATTCTGTAAGACCATCCTAACCCTTCCTCATTCTTCAATACAGAGTTGGGGAGGTGAGAAATGAACCACCTCGCCAGCAGCAGCGTGTAACACATGAGGGTCCCTCTTCTTTGCACGGTACGAGTATAGAGAGCATGCAAAATATCACCCAGAAGGGTAGGTACAGGATTGCGAGACAAGAAGATCTTAATTGCGTTCACATCTATGAAGGAATCTGGATTCGGGAAAAGAACCAAACTGTATATGAGGAGAGACAATATGTCTTCAAAAGCCTGAAAGTCCAAACTATCCCAGAATAGTTGAGCTTTATCCATCAGAAACTTGGCTAAGAAACCTTTAACTCCGCTATGTGTCTCCCAGTTGGATACTACATCAGCCCTTTTCAAATGTAAAGCTGAAGCAATGTCCTCTGGTCTAGGAGCCTCTTCCAAACCTGTGAAGGGCATCTGCTCAAGGATGGATATACCCAATAAGTGAGAAAACTCTTCCATATTAGGAACTAGCTGATAGTCCAGGAAAGTGAAACAATAATGCACAGGATCAAAGAACTGGAAAAGCACACTCATCATCTACTCATCAACCTTTGAGGTAACCAAGCTAAGAAGCTGACCATGCCTTCTAATGAATGAAGAAGTATCGGAAACTCTCGAGGCCAAATCTTTGAGTTGAGCAGGTATTTGCACAAAGTTAACTCGGATGGTGTTTCTGCGCATGGAAACCATAATCTGCAAAACAGAACAAAGATAAATCCCCTCGGTCTTTGAAATGGTTAGTAAATGAAGTATGCATGCTATGTTGTGATGCATAATGTCATGATAAAACACATAACAGGTATAGCAGATAACAGACATGGTAAAGGCAAACAAGTCACACAAGAGCCCTTAAGTTTCAGGCTTGCATGGGGTCTAGGTACTACCCTCTTGAAGTTCAGTTGGTTTCAACCTGTCCTAATAATAGTAACCGGGTTCTAGAGGTTCTCAATATCACTGGCCATCCTCCATCGGTCATGGTTTCAGCTCACGCAATCTTTTCTTGCAGCCGGAACTATCTCGAGAGTATGGTCTCAATGAGTGTAGTATCGAGTATCAACCAGTTCCCAGCTTTACACCGAGACCGGATATCTCACTACTTCCTATGGCCAAGTTGGTCAATTATAGGTTCTAAGGTCAGTTGATGCTTAACGACCCATATAGCAGCCCCGTATTCTCCTCGTTTCTCCACAAGGGATACCGGTACCAACCAATGTGCCACATCAACGTAGCTACTGCTTCAACCGTATCGGTCTACGCCAAACAGTTCCCTCACAGTTTATTGCTACTTACCTAAAAGGTATCCCCCAGATCCAGGTTAGGATCTATAGTAACTCCCGATACAAAACCCTCAAATGTAAAGCAATCAAATCAAACAAGAGAAGCAATTTATGATGAACTAATCATAAGGTATACCCCACTTATAAAAGATTCCCCAACAGAGTCGCCAGTTCTATGATACGGTGGCAGAACCGAACTGTTTTAGGAAAATGTTGGTTTGCGTTTTGCATTTTGCGTTTGTGTTTGAAAAATTTCGCGGTAAGCAAGAGTCGCCACCGCCTTTTATTTTATCCAACAGGAAAGGAAAAAAAGCACAGAAAAATTCCTTTTTCGAGATTTTGAGTACGGAAGGTATTAGCGCCCTTTCTATCCGTAGTTTTCTACGGGCTCTTAGGTACTTGCTCATCATTTTAAAAATTGCTTCCGTGTTTGTGTTTTGAAAAGTTTTTTTGTTTTACTTCGGTTTAACCCTTGCTTCTGTCTTCAAGAGTGTTACGAAGTCATTTTGAAAACTTTGTTTGAAAAAGTGTAAGTGTGGAAAAGATTTGTTTTGAGCAAGTACCTAGTAGCATCTACCTACTCGACAAAAGAATTGTTTCTGTTCTTGTTTCCTTTAGACAGCGCTATCCCACTATTAGTGAGTAGGTAGCATCGTCATTGGAGTTGTAAGGGTCAATTCAAAAGGGACGTACGATCACTAAAGCAATGTTAGGACGTCTTAGTAATAACCCTAATGTCTTAAGATCAATATTCGAGGCAACATTTCCGAGGCAACATTTCCGAATGGGACATTTGATCTTTGTTTAGACAAGAGAGCGACCACTAAAATACCCTATACTTAATGATCGTTTACCGAAGGCAACCGAAGTGAGAGTATACCCTAAGAGTGCGCATGTGCGAGTGATTCAATTTCACGTTATTATCTTTGCACATTTAGGGTTTGCTAACCGTTTTAAAAATTAACATGCATTCTTATCATGCAAGCCTATTATCATACATCTAACAGTTTATATTTGTGAAAGTTAAAATGCGGAAAATAAAGCTACACTATTACAAGACTTCGGGGATTAATTACATAGCCAAAAACCCGTCAAACGATAAATAAACGAAAAAGAAAGGTCTTAATTAATCTATTACATCCCATGAGAAATTACATCACTATTGTAAAAAAAAAAGTAAACACGCGCGATGAATCGAGGGCGGGCAAAAATTAGGGTTTTGACCCCGTCTAACCCTAAATAAAAGAAAAGATTATTTTTTTTGTTTTTTTATTATTGAGAAAATAAGGTTTTAAACTAAATATGTACAAACCTAATTACTAATTAATTTTAAATTAATAAAATTAATTACATTTGACCTAATTTTTTTATTTTGAGAAAAAAGAATTAAATCAAACAAAACCCTAATTTTTAATTTGTTTTAATTTATTTACAAAAACAAATTAAAGTTATCCTAAAATTAAAATAAACTAATTAAATCAATTTTTGATAAAAAATAAAACCTAAATCTAATTTGATGAGAAATTGATTTTATGATTTTTGATTAAAAAAAGAATTAATTTGTGTTAGTAAAATAATTTAAATGAATTAAATAGAGAAAATATAAAAAGAAAAAGAAAAGGAAAATGGGCCTGGTAATCAACAAATGGAGGGGTGCCAATAGCATCTTTTGGGCCCAAGAATTCTGCCCCCGTTTGACCTCCATGATTCAGTGTTGCATGTTAACTAGGGAGTATCATGGATCTCCCCATGCCAAGCGTTGGATTAGATTGGTTGGACATCTGGATGGTTGATCCTTGAGGGCACATGGTGGTCTCCACGCCTATGTACACACCTGATCATTCAAGTAAAAATAACATGAAATACATGGAGGACCTGGGATTCGAACCCATGTCCTATGGCCTTTTCATTCACCTTCACACCAACTGAGCCAGGCGCGTTTGTTGTATATGAAATAATAATAATTAATAATATGGAATAACATGAGTTAGTGGAGGACAAACAAAAAGCGCGCGCCAGATTTCAAACGGGTAAATGGGATGGTGCCACGCAAGTCTTCTTCTTCCTCTCTCCGTTGGTAAAAGTTATGGACTTTTACCTACGAACAAAGGTCCGTAGCTATAAACCCTGCAATTGTCAAAATCTCACACAGGCATGATAAATGAAATCTAATGATGTAGATCAAATCACCTTGACCTTGTGATCATCATGGCACCTTTCTTGTGGACCAATTTTGCTTGTACCAAAAGATCCTAAAACGAGACAAAAAATCCTAGCCATGGTGGATTTCAATATAGCTAACGAAAATGAAATTAATTGTTACCATTATCTTGCAAACACATTAGGGATTACAAATATGTCATTGAAACATGATAAAGATGCAAGAATAGAGAGATTCGTTTTTGAAAATAGTGACAAACCGTGGGGGTCGTGGAACCGGATTCTGGGCACGAAGACGCTTGCTTTTGATTGGTATAGCTTTCTTGTACTCCCAGGAAGCGAATGAGATGGATTGGGAGTCTTGAAACTGCTTGGAAATATGGAATCAGATCACCACTTTTCTTGAGTTTTTTCAAGTTTTGTTCTTCCTCTACACGCCTCAAAACCTTGTGCTTTTGGTCTGCATTTGTCCAATATATATCACTGGTAGAATTAGGTTTACAAATGTGCATTCAATCTTTGTCAATTATGGTCTTTGATCATGATTTGATTCTCATGAAGATCTTTCCAAAATAGGCCAAAAATCAATCTTTTCATGCACAAACATGCCTCGCACGATTTTATTTTGTTGCTAGCTGTACAAGGGACCTGAAATATGCACCACATCTCAAGACTTAAATGATTTTGATATTTCCATGATTTATTTTGATTTAAATTGATTTAATTGAAATAAAAAATCAAAATAAATGGAAAAAATAAAATAAAGGCAAGTGGGAAGAGTTAGGGCTCGTGGACCATGTTACAAACTCAAAACAAATACAAAAAGTTGGGGCCATTTGACAAAAATTGCAACTTGAGGCATATTTGACTTTTGGCAGTTTTGCAAAAAAGGTCAACTTCACCAATGCATAACTTCTTCAATTTTGACTCTTTGAAGGTGTTATTGGACTTTTTAGAAAGCTTAAGATGTCCTCTAATAAACCTTTTTGGTCTCATATCAATTGAGTCTTCCATGTTCATGTATGAAGCTTTGACTAAAAAGGTGTTTTTGTTGACTTTTCAAAATGACCTATAATGTCCAAATTCGTAACTTCTTGTGAGTGCATATTTTGAACTTGGGAGATGAAATCCTATTCAAAATGAGCTTTGGATGGGTAATTTCTCATAAAGTATGAGAAAGTTATGCTTGGTCAAAGTTGAGTTGACTTTTCCTACAAAACCCTAATTTAGCAACTTTTGGGTTTTGAAGAATTGTGAGCAATCCTTGAGGAATCATGATCAACCCTTGATAAAATGATAAATAATACTTCAAAATGAGGATGTTGACCAAAAATCTTGAAGTTTGACTGTATATGGGCTACAGTTGACTTTTGCCCTAGCACAATCGATTTTCAGGCCTTTGAGCAATTGACTGAGCAAACTTCCTCTGCAAGGCTTGAAACTTGACATGGATGATCTTGAGAACATATTAGGACAATTGTGGGCATTTGGGATCCCTTGGACTCAAGTATCTTGATGCAATATGAAACCCTAATTTGAGGTTGACTGCCTTAGGAGAGAGTTTGTCTGGCCAACCCTTGGACTTCCCTGAGCAATTTGAGAATCACACTTGAAATGTATTGAGAAATATAGGAGGGAAAATTTTGGGGTTCAACAATATTCATCATAACTCTTAGTCTTATAAATACTTCGACATGCACACCCTTCATCATGATATCTGCAATCTGATTCTCAGTTATGCAGTGTTCCAAGTTCATCTTCTCATCTCCTACCTACTCTCAAAGATAGTGGAACCTCATTTTGATGTGCTTGCTTCAATCGTGAGCTATCAGGTTCTTCGCCAGATTGATAGCTGACATGTTGTCGATCTTCATGGTAATTGCTCCATGATCTTTCCCTGTTATCTCTTTGACAAAGTTCACCAGCCAAGTTGCTTGACATGCACAAAGAGAAACAACTATGTATTCTACTTTGCATGATGATAATGCCACTACTAGTTCCTTTCTTGAACTCCAAGCAACTGGTGCATCACCTAACATAAACACATATCCTACTGTTGATTTTCGATTTTCAACATCACTACACCAACTCAAAATAGTGTATCCCACTAACTTGCATTCTTTTTCTTTATCAGCTCCAGGAAACAAAATATCATAGTCAAGAGTTCCTTTGAGATACCTTAGTATCCTCTTCACCGCTGCTAGATGTTATACCTTTGGCTTCTGCATGAGTCTACTTACCATGCCTATATTGTATGCTAAGTCAGACCTTGTATGAAAAAGGTATCTTAATGACCCAATAAGTCTTCTGTATTGGGTAAGGTCAAAATTATCTTCATCTACATATTTCGACAGTTGTAACCTTGGTTCAGTAGTTGTTGAAGTCGAGTTGCATTCTTCCATCTCAAATCTCTTGAGAATTTCACTTGCGTATCTTCTTTGATGCATCATCAAACCTCTACTGCTCTTGTAGAATTCGATGCCAAGGAAATATGAAATGTCACCCAGATCAGACATTTCAAATTTCTTGCTGAGATCACCTTTGAAGTCTTCGATATCCTTCTTGCAGCTATCTGTTATTAACAAGTCATCAATATAGAGACATAGTATAAGCAATTCACTATTGTTTCTTCTTACATATACTCCATGTTCAGTTGTACACTTTACAAGTTCCATCTCCCTTACAAAACTATCAATTTTCTTATTCCAAGCTCTTGGAGTTTGTTTCAATCCATACAGGACTTTATACAGCATGTACACCTTTCTCTCTTTGACATGTTTCACAAACCCAATTGGTGGTTTAACATAAACTTCTTCGTCTAAGGGTCCATTCAGGAATGCACACTTTACGTCCATTTGACATATACGCCAACTATTTATTTCTACTAGACCAACAACCAACCTGATTGTTTCCATTCTTGCCACAGGTGCAAAAACTTCATCGAAGTCAATTCCTTCTTCTGGATAAATCCTTTCTCCACAAGCCTTGCTTTGTGTTAAGTTACTTCCCCGTTGGAATTTATCTTCACTTTGTATACCCACTTGACATCAATTATCTTCTTTCCTTGAGGAAATTCGACAAGTGGCCAAGTGTTGTTGTCTTCGATGGACTTCACTTCTTCGTTCATTGCTTTCACCCAATTCGAATCCTTCAATGTTTCAGCTGCATTGACTGGTTCGCCATATTCATAGAAAGCATAATGCACCAGCTCACCTTCGTTATCAACCACATCATCTGATGTAATCACACATTCTTGCAACCTTACAGACATGTGTCTTGTTCTTTGAGGTCTTCTTGTACTTGGTTGATCTATAATTGTTGGTTCCTCTTGTCGAACTTCTCTTTCAACTTGATTTTCTGGTCCTTCAAGTAGGATTCCTGTTGTACCCCAATTTTTGCCCCTAAGATCCCTTCATCATACCATATTGTTTCAATCACCACAAAATCACATTAGGGCTTTTGGTTCCTCTCCCTATCTTTAACCTTGCTCTTTGAGGAGTCATCAAGCACCTTGACTTGTTTTCTTTGGTGATCATGGATATTTTGCTTTGATTTTCTCTCTAAATTAACAAATACAATATTGGTTTGTCCTACTTGTTAATAATGTAGATGGAGGCAATGAGGTTTAGCAAGTTGCATCATGGGTTCATGAGTTTATTTCCATGCCCTAATCAAAAGCTTGAGAGATCCAAACCTCACCATTGAAGTTGTTTTGAAGATGGTATGGAAGTAGTTTTGGTGGCCATGAGTCCTCATCATCATCCTCAACAAATCCTATTCACAAAGGAAGGATATTGGCACAAAAAGTTTGTTCAAACTTGGCAAGGTTCCACCAAGCATTCTCTTGATCTAGAAGCTAGGGTTTTGGACTTCAGAGGGGCATATCTTGCTCATATTTTGGTATTTTTGAGTGATTCCAAAAACAATCTTCTCTTCAAAGAGTTAGTAATAAATCACTTCAAAAGTTTCAAGAATTTTTCATGTGGAAGAAACTTGGTGAAGAGGAAAGATTACAAGTCATCCAGATGAATCCCCAATTTTTCATAATGTGATTTCAAATGATCATAACTTGGTCAATTTTTATCACCTTGAGCCCATTATTTTTCCATGATGATCCTAAAGATGTGTCCTTCATGCCTTATTTTATGTGCAAAGTGAAAAAAATGGATGGAAGTTTCCTTAAGAATGCAAGAGATTATAGGTCATTTCATGATTTTTGGCCAACTTCAATAAGTCATAACTTGCTCAATTTTTGGAGATTTTGAGTGTTCCAAATTTCAAAGTGTCATTTAAGAGGTCTACTTCATTCCATATTTTTTGGTCAAGAGCAAATTCTAAGTGGAAGGCCATGTTTGGATGCAAGAGATTTTAGGTTATTTTTAAAGAAGAGTTTGAAATTTTTCTAAGTATGGAAAGTCAACTCTTTTTCTTCAACTTTGACTCCATGTAACTTTCAGCTCAAGCATCCATTTGATTCCATTGTTTTTCCATTTCAAATCTTGTAACCTCATCTTTCCAAAGCATCAAGAATTATGCCCTAAGTCCCCTTGAGGTGGAAATTCCATAGATTTGAATTTGGTGGTTTGAAACTGAGTTTTGCACAAAGTCAGAATTTTGAAATCCATAATGTGACTTTAAACACAATATTTATGCACGTTTTTTATTTGAACTTGATTAGCAAACTTTCCAGAATTGATTAGCACCCCAAAACGCAAGGTTTGGCTGAGTTTTGATGGAAATGAAGTCACACTTCACTCGTGCTCGGCCCTTGCTCAATTTCCCTCCAAACTTCCTTGTTTCTTCAAACTTTCATGCCCATTCACTTCCCTATAAATAGAGGGTCATCCCCCATTCAATTTCCCAAGCTTAGAGAGCCAAGAACACCCTGCCAAAACTTCACACGAACCCACTTTTGTTGAATTCAGTTTTTGAAATTTAAGCTTCCTTTTCTAAAATTCTTTGCGTATTCATCATCCTTGAACTTCATACAAACTCTCCAGCATTTAAACCAATCAAAACGACCCATAATCCAAGCTACAGAAGTCCAGTTTCAGAGCTTCTTACTTGAACTTCGAAAAGGTAGAATTCTCCACCAATTGGATCCAAATCAAGCACTAATCTGTTCTACTCCTTTGTCTGATTCTAATGCTGCTTACAATTTTTAAATCCATTGAGAATTGAGAGAGAAATCTCAAATTGAAGGTGCTCACTATTTTTGTGTTTTGATTCATATCTCTCTCCATACTTTACATAAATTTGGCGCGATGGTTGTGTTAGAATCGTCTTGAAGAGACGAGTTCAATGATGCTAGCCAGGGATCCTAATTTTTCCATTTGAAGGATCTCACAAAATCCCCATTGCAGGGTGTCTGGAGGTTGAAGACGATGACATGTCTCGTCTCAGCCAATGATAGAGTGCCAAGCGTTTTAATTTCATTGGTTGCCCTTTTTCTGATTACATGTGTATTTCATTAAGGTCCATATCAAGCACAGTGCGTCTGGTCCATTGGATTATCTTACTAACGCGTTTTGACTTTGATCTGATGGTCCACATCTTTTTGGTTATATTTTATTTTCTGATTTTATATTTTATTTGATTAAATTTTCAAAAATTCATAACTCTTTTATTTTTTATCCAAAAATTATGAAAAATTCACAAAAAATGCTTTGAATTATTTTTGATCTCATGAATATTTTTTTACATTTTTATTTTAACATTTGGTATTTTTTATATTTTTTGTATTATTTTCTTTCTTTTAATTACTTAAAAAATACTTTCTAACATTTTTTAATTCTGCAAAAATTCATAAATATTATTTTGCATAGTTTTGACTTTCTGGAAATTTTATGGAATTTTATATTGAGGTTTACTATTTTTGATCTATTTTATGTTTGTTTTAGCAATTTTAAATGGTTAAAAAATAGTTTATGACTTTTAAAAATTACTAAAATTTTATAAAAATATTTGGACCCATTTCTGATTTTTCTATGGTCTTATTTTTTATTTCTTGATTAATTTGAATATAATTGATATTTTCCTCATTATTTTCTAGTTTATTTTAACATTTTCCATCCTTTAATATATGTATTAAATATTATATTATTTTGTGAATATTTTTTGGCTGTCTTGGGTTGATTTTTTGGTCATGGCTTTATTAACATCATTGGATCCATGGTGTTGAGTTTAACTCCACAAAAATGGATGAATGATTTTAATAATAGTTTGATTAAATATTAATTCAAATTTGGTTTTCTTTTTTTACCCTAATTCCTCTTCATCTCATCCCCTTCTCATTGCACTAGATGTTGTTGAAGCATGATCTCTATATCATGTCTCAAAACAAATGGTGCATAGATTGCTATTGACTGACCTCAAAATAGGTGCGACTTCTATATAAGTCCACTTACAATTGCTTAACATAGCGCTAAGTTTTGTCCCGATTCGAATAAATGATCATTCGTGACCCAAACTTATGATTGCAAGTCCAAGTATGTTAATTTGATCTCTTTGATCCAATAACCTTGAGATTCATTGTGTGGAGGCTTTGATTCTACCAATCCTCTAATGGATCTACAACATCTTTGGTCAACGCGGATCACTTAAACATCGTTGATCATTAAATGGTACTTGTGAGAATTCCAAATGGATGGTATACTTGACAAAAAGAAAATGCAACTTGTTGTGTGGAGGATTTGGTTCTACCAATCCTCTAATGAGTTCCAAATGCAAGTTTCAAGATGGTCATCCAACTAACCACTAATTATTGACTTGTTTTATTTTATGCTTTTATTCTTTTATGCTTTATGCACTATTTACTTTTAGCATTTACATTTCATGCCATTTTCATCTTTTCTCATTTGAGAATTTATTTTCTTATCATTTTTACTTTGCTCACTTGAGCTTTTCTTTTCCTTTCTTAAGATACTTAATAATCAACATAAACCCTAAAAAACCTTTAATGGCACTTGGACTATTTGGTTACTATCCTTTGCATTATGGTTCATGGGACTTTTTCTTGGACTAAGGATTAGAAACCTTGGCCTATCTTGGAGACCTTGTGATCTTATTTGATTATTTTGTCTAGAGCTCTTAAGGTTTACCTCAAGACATTTGGTTGCTTGTTTACTTTTGTGTGCAGGTTTTGTGATTACATCCTTTGTCTGTAATATGGAATTCACCCGTATACAGTCGTTACTCTGCCCAATTTTTGTGAAGACTTAATACACTTGAAGAGTTCTAGTATCTTTGCTTGCTTGGTTTCAATCCAAAGAATGGGAATTATATCTTGACTCATAATGTCAAGTATTTGCTTCTTGTTGGTTAGATGGTTCTTATCCCTAGCTTTTACCTTATGCTTTAGGATAGTCTCTTCTTCTCCTTCCATCTTCTTTAATTTCAAAAATCTTCTCTCTCCTTTTGAAAACTCTTCTTGTTTCTTTTGAACTTGAACCACTTTCATAATAAACTTGGACTTAGATCCATGTATTTTCAAAAGCTTTTCATAAATAAACTTCAATCAACTTAACAATACTTTGACACTTTTTTGTGAGAAGACTAAAAGTCAACCAATCTCATTTCAAACCATTTTTCCACTTTGGCTTTTACCTTTAAAACTTTTTCTCAAAATGTTGGACTCTTGTCAATCTTTGTAATGATGCAAACAACTATACTTCTACAATATGTAGTGAAGTGAGATATTTTCCACTTGGGTGTTGAGTGAGGAATTGTTGATTTTAAAATCCAAGCCATATCCTCCACTTTGAGATGATGCAAATTCTCCTTTCTCATGATTGTGGGGAGTAAGTATGTTTTCCACACGGACAATGATGATGATGTCTTATCTCTTAAAATCAACCAACACACTTGTGTTTCAAATTTTTAAAAGAGGAACTACGTGTACCCTGATCCCCTATTGCACGAAAGATGGTACGTAGGCACTAAAAGTTCGCAATTGCGGCGGATGCAAAAATCATAAAAAATACTTCTTTTCTTACCTCCACTATCCATTTTATGTACAACACATTTTTATAGCCAAAATATACAGATTTTACAAAGAGGTTCCTGCGGAGTACCGTAGATGTTTAGGGTGCTAATACCTTCCCTTTGCATAACCAACCCCCTTACCTTAAATCGTTCCCCCCTTTTTTTGGGTTATTCGCTCTTTTCCATTCCTTTGGAAACAATAAAGCACAGTGGAGATTTTTATTTTGATTTGTATAAAGGCTAGTCAATCCAATGGCTTAGTCTTGAACATTTCTACCGCTACAATTCCCACTGAATCTTTCTTAACATTTTTAGTCCAATACCATTCTTTAAGCTCATCTAGGATCACGTCTCTGTTGATCACAATCTTCTTGTTCACTGGGTCGAATAACTTGTAACCTCCTGTCGAATGATATCCAACTAGGATCATTTGACTCGACTTGTCATCAAGTTTTCTTCTCAACTGATCTGGAACATGTCTATGTGCAATAGATCCAAATACCTTCAGATGACTCAAGCTAGGCTTCACACCAGACCAACATTCTTCTAGAGTAATTCCTTATGGATTCTTTCTAGGACATCTGTTCAAAATATATGTTGCAGTCGACACAGCTTCACCCCAAAACTCTTTAGGTAAATACTTGCCTTTTAACATATTTCTCACCATATTCATGATTGTTTGATTCTTCCTTTCTTCAGTTCCATTATGTTGTGGAGTGTAGGGTGGCACCACCTCATCCATAATTCCTTCTTTTTCACATAAATTGTCAAAGTCTTTCAACACATACTCTCTACCACCATCAGTTCTCAAAACTTTGAGCTTTAGACCACTTTGTCTTTCGACCATAGACTTAAACTTGGGAAATACCTTGATCACTTCACTTTTCTTCTTGATCAGGTAAGTCCACATTTTTCGATTGAAATCATCTATGAATGTAACAAAGTATTTGCTACCTCCCATCAAATCCACCTGGATTGGTCCATATACATCAGATTATATGACTTCGAGAATAGCCTTCGACCTACTTCCTGCATCCTTGATGAAGCTATTCTTGTGTTGCTTCGCATGCACACATTCCTCACAAACCTCGTTTGGAATGTCGATTTCTGGCAATCCTAAAATCATATTTCTTCTCTTCAAATCTCTGATGTCTCTAAAGTTGAGATGGACTAATCGATAGTGCCATATCCATTCATCTCTGCTAGCAGCAGTCGAAAGGCACTTGTGCTCCATCATATTCGCGTCGACGGCTCTCATCATCTTGTCTTCGATCGATACTTTGTAGTTCTTTTCGACCAACTACCCTATATTGAGCAAATTGCTCTTCATGCCTGGTATGTACAACACATTGGAAATTACTGACCTTTTTTCATTTTTCCTTATAACCATAACATCACCAATACCTTCAGCTGCTAGAGTATTGTCATTTGAAAATTTCATTGTGTTCTTCATCGAGGGTTTTATGTTGACAAACAAATTTTTCTTTCCAGACATGTGTGATGAGCATCCTGAATCTAAGTACCATTGGTCCTTGAATATATCTTCATCTGTTGTTGTGACCATCAACACCATCTCTTCTTCTTCATGTTTTGTAAACTTTGTATCACTTTTTTTATTCTTTCGCTTTTCCGGACAATCACTAGAATAGTGACCATACTTATGACAATTGTAACATTAAATATGACTCTTGTCAGGCTTTCGACCACCACCTCTTCCTCTATTCGCAACACTACCTCTTTTGTTGCCTTGGTATGGTCTTCTTTTATTCGACACGTTTTCTTCGTGTTTATTTCCTCTACCAGTCGAATTATTGTAGCCACCTTTACCTTTGTTGTTGAACCACTTTCTTTTGCCTTTCTTACTTTTTACTGATTGAGCCTGCAAAGTCACATCACTCTTCGACTTGCCTGCAGCTCTTTCAGCCATTCTTTATTCGTGAGATTCAAAGGCCCCTTGGAGCTCCTCCTTTGACAAAGATGACGTGCCCTTTGACTCTTCTATGGAAACTACCACATGGTCGAACTTCAGTGCCAAAGATCTTAAGATTTTCAAAACAATTGCTCTTGTTGTTAACGTCTCTCCACAAGTCTTGATTTGTTTCACTAGTTTCGTAACCCTATTGAAGAAATCAGATTTACTTTCATGATCTTCCATTTGAAGCAATTCATACGTTCTTTTGTGAGTTTGTAACCTCACCTCTTTCACCTTCTCAGCTCCTCTAAACGATTTCTTCATAATTTCTCAAGCTTCTTTTGCAGATTCAACATCACTAACCTTTTCGAAATTGTCTAGGCTGACACATTGGGGAATTATAAAGAGAGCTTTATAATTCTTCTCTTTGATTCTTTATGTTTTGCTTCTTCTTCTTCTGAAGCGTTTTCATCAAGCGGTTCTAATTCATGTTTCACAAGATCCCAAAGACCTTAAAAATAAAATATAAATTTCATTTGTTTGTACCAATTCTCATAGTTATCACCTTTAAAAATTGGGAGACTTACTGGAAAATTTTCATTAGCGTAATTCATCACTATCGTAAATTTCTTCTTCTTCTTCTTCTTCGATCATTCTTGATCGTTATTCCCTTGAATCACTCAACTGGGGCTCTTGATACTAGATATTGGAAATCCACCAAAACTCATGATGAATTTCTACCAATCTTGATGAACAAGATTGATATCACCACATAATGACAATGAAAAATAAAAGATGAAAGGAAGAAAGAAGATAATGATTTTTCTGCAGAGTTTCTCTCTGCCCATAAACTGTGGAAGTCTTTATTATTCACTTTGTAACTGCAAAATTCTGCGAATACAATTTGATTGACTTGATTACAAAAATAGGGGTTACTCCCTATTTATAGATTTAGGTTAGCTTGCTCTCTAAGCCAAAGCCTAAAACTATAAAATACCAAAATACTTATCTAAATATAAAATAAATTTGTGTGTAAAAAACTGGTTTCACACTTCTAAATCAAATCAAATATTTTCGATATTTTCTTGTCTCTGTCGAACAAATTGCTTTGACACAAGGAATTAGTTTCAACATTCTGAACCAAAGTCAAACAAACATATTTTTTTCTATCTTTCAGGTCCAAACGTCGTTGTATTCCTCCACAGTTTCCCTGAGATATGGTACTCCTGGCGCTACCAGATGATCGTATTCCTCCACAGTTTCCATGAGATATGGTACTCTTGGCGCCACCAGATGATTTCCCTTGTTGCTGTTGGATTCAGAGCTATCGCCCCCGATTTCAGAAGTTACAGCCTTTCTGACCCACTACTCACCTGAAAAAACCACCTTTTTTCATCTTGTCAACGATCTCGCAATTCTCGATGCTCTTTCTCTTTCCAAGGTACAAACCTCTTACTTTCTCGCTATTTTCCATCGTGTTACTATACTTTATACTATATATGCTTAATATTATTTCCTAATATATGAAGCACAAACACAAGAAATGAGACACATTTACGCCAATAATAATTTTAAAAAAAGAATAAATTAAATATGGTCACAATTGGCGTGTCGGTTTCGGACATCGACACGGAGACGGACAAAGACACACGTGTTTTCAGAGATATGGGTGCTACAATATGCTTATTCTTTGATGCACCTGTATAGGTGTTTCTTGTTGGAAAATATTTTGGAGGTCCTCCAACATATCTGTTTTCCATTCTACTCCTAGAAAGAGTGTTAGGAGTCATCACACTGGGAGTTCCATATGTTCCACCAGGTCCTCCTTTGCCTCATAAATACCTCCCAGAAGGCTTCTACATTTTAAGATGGAAGGTGAATCCATTTTTTCTTTTCCTTTTATGGTTTTGTATATCTGTTTATATACATTATGTATCAGGAACCAGGAAGAGCATAGGCTGATCTTGGACGGTTTAATGTAAAAACTATTGTGCGAAAAGTTTACATCCTTTTCTCAAGAAGTGAATTGCCAATAGCTAATGAAAATCAGGAGATCATGGATTTAGTGGAACCTGATACCCCTCTTCCCTCTTGGTTAACTGAGGAGGATCTATAAACTTATGGAGCCTTGTATGAGAAATCTGGATTCCGAACCCCACTGCAGGTTCCATATAGGTGCTGCTAACTTGTTTTCTCTCATTCTCTAGTTCATTTTTTCAGTAGTGAAATGCTATTATCAGACAGACAATTATTCTGCTGTAAAAGGTGAATTCTTGTTAATGATATTGTAAATTGTTTTGTTTGCATTTTGTGGTACAATTGGTGATGACTTGAGCTTTCCAGATCCTGTAGTCAAAGTTCCAACGCTGGTGATAATTGGTGGAAAGGATTATGTTTTCGAGTTTCCAGGAATGGAGGATTTAATAAAAAGTGAGAGTGATAATTGAGATAAAAAAATTACGATGTGACATTGATATTTACGTTTTAAAAAATTAATTAACCATTTATAATTATAATTAAGGTTTTTTAGTTAATTATTAGAAAATTAATTAAACTTTAAAAAAATATATTGAGCCTTAACTTTACAATCAAGAAGAAAACAATGTTTGAACAATATTGTTTAAGAGAAAAACGACGTGGGACTCAATCTCCACAATCTTCAATGAGAGATAAGAGTCCTCCAGCAGTCCTTTATGTTTTCATTACGATGCTCAAAACCTTCAAAATACGATGCTTAAACCTTCTATTTTATCACATCTAAAACCTTTATTCCCTCATATTCTCCTCTAACCAATAATGAACAATTTATACACCACTTTTCCACAACACAAAATATGTAGAGAGATGATTTTGCCAATTGAGCTATGAAAGCTATATATTAATTTTGTTTATATTTAAACAAATCACATGTTTTTGTTTATGCTAATTTAGTTCTTATAGATTATTGTAGGAGATGGTGCAGAATGGAAAAATAAAAATAAAAGTGAGAAGAGAAACTCATTGAAGTAAAAAGTTAAGAAAATGGGGATTATTATTGGCTTTTAAACTTTGATTTTCAACCCCTTCCCATTTCTTCAAATACGGAATATTTTTTATTCTTTAATCTTTGATTTTGCTAAGAAGATATTTTTAACAGGGTTGATACTTTTATTTTTATTGAATATCTTTTCATAATTTGAAAAAGGAGCTTTAGTTATGAGCCTAATAATCCTAAATACCAATCCAAAATTGATACTTTGTTTCATGATTCTGGTAAGGGATGAGAAGTGCCTTAAATAAGTAGCATTAGCTATAATTGTTTTGCACAACGAAAAACACGACATTGCTGCCTATCTTGAATTTAAATAATTCCATAGTGCAAAAATCACAGCTTAATAACTTAAGTGAATCACAAATATTATATTATTCCATTCTATCAAGAAAAGTCCAAAATGTCAAGGGTGATCCATAAAGTTAATCGCATCATTATAGATGGCTATTGCACATTTATTTCAGCATAAATCACAAAATACTGCTAAACTTCCACCACAAATCAAATGTGCTTGGCAAGGAAGGCAAGGATGAGCTGATTCACCTGTTCGGGAAATTGTTCTTGCACAAAATGGGTTCCCTCTGGAATAAATGTTATCTCCAGATTAGGAACAAACTCTTTCGCCTTTTCACCTTTTGTTAAATCCTCAATCCCTGGGAACTTGAAAACATAATCCTTCCCGCCCATTATCAGGAGTGCTGGAACTTTGACTACAGGATCCGACAAGTTAAAGTCTTCACCAAATGATCTACAAATGCAACCAAAACTATCATGACACACGAACAAAAATAAAAAGGTGGAGAACGGATCGCTTTACAGCAATATTAGCCGCATTTCTGAGACAAAAATGGGACAAAAAGAAAACTGCAGCACCTGTAAGGAACCTGCAATGCAGTTCGGAATCCTGATTTTTCATACAAAGCTCCGTATGTTGCAAGATCCTCCTCAGTGAACCAAGACGGAAGAGGGGTATCAGGTGCAACCAAATCCATTATCTCCTGGTTTTCATCAGCTATTGGTATCTCGCTCTTTGAGAAAAGGATGTAAACATTTCGAACAACAGTTTTTGCGTCAAAGCGTCCAAAATCAGCCTCTGCTCTTCCTGGTACCTGATATATACAGACATATAGACAGAAACAAAGTTGTTTGATAGTTATTATAATGATAATATTACCGGGTCATGAAGGCTGAGAGGTCAAAAGAAATTAGAATTACCGCCCATCTAAAAATGTAGAAACCTTCAGGGAGGACTTTATCATACAGTGCAGGGCGTGGTGGAACATATGGAACTCCCAAAGTGATAACTCCCAAGACCCTTTCTGGGTGCAGAATGGAAAACAAATATGCAGGACGACTTCCAAAATCTTTTCCAACAATGAACACCTATTATAATTTGTACATTGACAAGGAGGACTAATCAATTGGGAAGCATTATAATTGCAAGAGAATAATTTCATAATTGATAGAAAGAAAAGAGTGTACCTTGGAAAGAGAAAGAGCATCGAGAATTGCTAGGAGATCGTGGAGAAGATGAGAGAAGTTAGTCTTTTCGGGTTGAGGTGGTGAATCGGACAACCCGTAGCCTCTGAAATCGGGGGCGATAGCTCTGAATCCGGCAGAGGCGAGGGCAATCATCTGGTGGCGCCAGGAGTACCATATCTCAGGGAAACCGTGGAGGAATACGACGACGTTTGGACCTGTAAGATAGGGAAAAAAACTGAATATTTAAGACGACAAATAGTTGGATTGGATTTTGTCATACCTGTTCCAATTTCAGCTATGTGGAGTTTGAGAGCTCCCACGTTCACCAACTTGTGTTCAATTTCTTCCATCAAGTACAATTACAGTCTCCCACAAAGACTGTCTCACCTCTCAACTCGTAAAGTCATGTCCACTTTTTTATATGCCAACTTTGAAACTGGACCTGGTCCAAATTTTCGATGATAACAACCCACTTTTATTAAACTACTCTAATATTTGTATATAAAAAATCAATTATATTAAATTTTTAAATTATCTTTTTTTACACATTATATGCACTAAATCAAGTAATTCATTTGTTATTGTCATTTTTTTCTTTTTTAATTTCTTTTTCTTTTTCTTTTTATAATTAATTAATACAACTAAATTTATATGATTATTTTAAATTTTATATTTGTAACTAAATACATTTTATATCACTTCAAATAATTTTTTATCTTACAAATTATTATCAACACTATGTTATTTTAGTCAACAATTTATTTTGATTTAAAAGATAAAATTCTTATTTCAAAATAGTATTTCAATTTGACTTTCTTCATCAAATCATTTTTTTCCTTTTCAAGATTATTTAGTGTAATTGAATTTATACAATTATTTTTCATTTTTCAATTAAGTTATTCATTTCAAATATATATATATATATATATATATATATATATATATATATATATATATATATATATATATATATATATATATATATATATATATATATATATATATATATATATATATATATATATATATATATATATATATATATATATATATATATATATATATATATATAAGTATATTTTATATTGTATCAAATAAAATTTTATTTTACGGGTCACTATTAACACAATACATATTTTATTTTAATCAATAATTACTTTAATTTGAAAGATAGAATCCTTATTTTTAAATATTAATTTTTTTTCTTCATCTCATGGATCCATTTTTTCTCTTTGTATTTAACTACAGTTGAATTTATACAATTATTATTCAATTTAAAATTAATAGGTAATTTCAAATTTAATTACGTATCTAAATATATTTTATATTATATCAAATAAATATATCCATACAACTGTACAGATATCTGACTAATTTTTTTATAAAAAAAATAGGATGTTTATTGGTGTTGCCTTGTTATAAATCACGAAGAAAAGAAAAAAAATTAAACTTCATAATCATTAAAAAAATATCATACTAACAATTTTAACTTAGACTGTAGTTGACTAGCAATTTTTTTAAGATTATAATTTATAAACTCATATGTCAATAAAAAATCTATTTAGTAAGAATTTTTTTATCACGAGTTTATAATTTATTTTATTAATTTATAGTTTATTTTCTAGACACTATTTTAAATTATATTTTAATTTGTAATTTATAATTTTTCTTTTTTTTCCTACCACTTTTGTCATTATTATTTTAACTAAAATCCTCTATTATATATAATTTATTTTAATTTAAAATAAGACAATTAAATTTTAAATGTATTATGTTTTTTTAATTTATTAGTTAATTAAATCGTTTATTTTATTAAATACTTAGTAGTAAAAACTCTTTAAATTTATGTTTACTCTCTTCATAAATCACTCATAAACATTTAATAAGAGGTTTTCTCATTCTTCTTTATATTTCATATTCTCTCTTTTATGTAAAAATATATATTTCTTTATCCTACATCTATGCTTTAATATAGATCTAATAAAAAAAGGGGAGAATTTAGCAGATGAACAAAAGAGAGAGTAAGAAACATATTCCTCGTGTTGTAAAAATTTATTTATTTTAGTATGGAAAGCTTTCACACTTTTTCTTTTTTATAATTTTTGAAACTTCAAAATCTCTTACTTGATTCATTATTGATTCAACACTTCATATATGACTTGAATTTTTCTAATTGATGAGACTTAATAGAGCTTTTTGATAGATGCCATCATTAGAGATAGCTTGACTAGAGAACATCAAGAATTCCACCAAATGCCGCTTGACATTGGGTGTTATCCTTAAAGAGATTGACTTTGAATCTTGATCTTAAAAAGAAACATCTTGATCATCTTGATATAATACTTTGATCATTACTCTAGTTGAAGACTTCACATCATAATGTTATCATCATCAAAACCATTAAGAACATCTAAATGCTACAAATATTGTACCTGCAAGCACATAGATTCATATTCTCTCCTTTTTTTATGTTGACGACTCATATCTCAGAGAGGTGGAGAAATAGAGAAACAAAGATAAAGGAAAAAGAATCATGTGCCTTTAACTCCTCTAATCGATTATACCATAGGGTTTATCGATTACAAGCTTCAAAATAAGGATACCTTAATTTCTAAAAAGGAAACCCTACAATGGCTAGTGTCTTAATTTATTAGGAGTGCTCTTAATCGATTATAAAGCTTTATGTCATGCTCTAATATATCGGTTGAGGCCTTTAATCAATTAGGCAGTGTATATAAGCTTCATAAATGATTAGGAACATTCTTGGTCTAACCCAGAAGCACCTTGGTTGTTCCTCTATAGTTTTTAAAGTGTTTTAGAAAACTTAGAGAAATTTAAAACATTTTTATGTGAGTGTGCGAGTTAGCTTAGTAATTTAAAAATTAATCTAAAATATTTAAAATACTTTGATCACTCAGACAGAGACATGATGAGTTTTCACACTTTCTCTCTTTCACATTATTTTAGACTTCAAGATCTCTTACTTAATTCATCATTGATTCAGTACTTTAGTTGGGACTTGACTTCTTCTAACTAATGAGGCTTGATAAGCCTCTTTATAAACATCATTACTAGATATTGTTTTGTAAATCTATGTGCTTGCAGGTAAAATAGATTGTAGTTGATGTGTGGACCGTGGTGGTTTTGATGATGAATCTGGTGTTATGTGGAATTCTGTTTCTTGATCATGATGATATATTTCAAGTTATCTCTGATGATAATGATCATTCTGAAGTTATCAAGCCTCGTCATGGAGAATGTGATACGGTGGCAGAACCGACTGTTATACTGGTTTTGCGTTTGTATTCGCAAATGTTGCGGTAAGCAAGAATCACCACTGACTTTTCTTTTATCCAACAAAGGAAAGGGTGAAAAGAACAGGAAAAAGACCTTTCGAGATTATTTTTGAGTAAGGGGGTAAATTATGGAAAGGGGAGGTATTATCACCCTTTCCATCTGTAGTTATCTACAGGCTCTTAGATGCTTAGCTCATTTTAAAATACCTTGTGCTTTGTGTGTTTTTTGAAAATTATTTTTTAAAGCGCCTCAGTGCGACGAACTTTGTAATGTTTCTCGGAATGGTAGAAAACGTATACAAAGTGTTTGAAAATGTTTTTGGAATAAATTTTGTGCAAGTGTAAAAATTGTTGAGCAAGCATTTAACAGCTATCTATTTTACTCGAAAGGTTGTTCTTTTCCTATTTTCCTTTAGACGGTGCTATCCTACTATTAGTGAGTAGGTAGCCCTAGTTTTTCCATTGAAATGATAAGTACGTGATAACAATATTGCTTGTCTTGATCCAAAATAGGCCACAACTTCATCTTTGTACCGTCGTTCCATTCACTCCATGGAATATCTTGACTTGAGAAAAACACTGCTTTGGGGAATCCTGAAGAGACTTGATGAACTTCAAAGCTTAACGAAAGAGAAGTTCCCAGAACATGATCACATAATCTCGCCTCCCTAAACAATGATTAATGAGGAAACATATGATTCCAACTTGAGTGAAGTGAGGTCCTTAAAGCATACAAAAAGCCTAATCTCGTGATCATTGGTTCAAATACCAAACCTTATTATTAATGAATGCATGATGTTGTTAAATGACCTAACAAAGGGTATGCAGATGAAAGTGTGAGATACATAAGCCAGGTAAAAGTGAGAGGGGTATGAAAAATTTGAGGTATTACAATATGTTGTGTTAAATGACCTAATAGAAGTTATGCGTATGAGGTGAGAAGTGCAAGATACGTAAGTCAGATAAAAGTAAAAGGGTAGGACAAATTTGGGATATGATAGGGGTCTTCCATTATTTAATAATACTTTAATCTGAATGTGCGAGAACTCCGTATTCTCGCACCCTTCAATCAGAGAACAATTAAATAGGGGCAACTGTCATACCTTAATTTTGCCCTCCTTGGTGTTAAACAGTCACAATTTATTTCAGTGTTTTGTTTAATTACTATCACTTTGTCTGACTTTCTTTCAAGCATACTAACATTAAGTTGTGTAAATATTGTAGATTATTATGTTAAAACCTTTTACGATCTATTTCACAAAATATAAACATTTTACTAAATTTTTATAAATGGGCTCATTATCTAAAATATCTTTGTTAAAATGACCCATTAGGTCTTTTAGGAGGCCCATAGAAAAATTAATTAAGACAAATGTGACTAATTTGTTTTAATTTATTTTTAAATATCAAAGCATTTTTCTAATTATTACTTTTATATTTTGTTGACTAGAGCCAACACTCTACCAATTCTCTATTTTGTTGCATTTTATTTATTTATTTATTTATTGTTTTGTTTTAATGTTATGATATATATAATATTGTTATTTTTTCTTTTTAATATTGTTGTTATTATTTTCAGGTTGAACCGGAGGTCAACATTGTCTTAAAAGTATATTTTTCTAAATTTGTTATTTATTTTACTTTTTGATAAAAACTTTGACTTAGGAAAAATTCGGGTTTTTGAACCCTGGACATCCAAGGGTTGCACCCAGGATTGTCTTCAATCCTAAGTTGATCAAAAGCCCAAATCTAGGAGTGCATGATTGGTGAATCAAATCAAGACATAATCAAAAGATTGAGAATTTTATTTGATTGATTTATGAATACAGATACAAATTTCGTCCAAGTTCATTACAATCAAAATCCTAATTCTAATTTTCTAACTAAATCTAATCCTAATTTATAAATCAGATCAATCACAAGTCAATCTATCTCAATCAAAATTTTGTAACAACGGTTACCTTAAATAATTTCCTAATTCAATCTATCTTAAAAAAACTATATAAACCATAGACCTAAAACCTAAAAGGGAGCCGAATTTTGAAGAGAGGAGAAGAGAAGAAAAACATTAGAGATCTGAAAGCTTTGATTCCTTGCTACGCCTCCCTCAGAGCCAAATACATGTAAAACAAAGAAAGGAGAAGAGATTAGGAGAGGAATTTTGCAAGGAGAATCACTGCATGAGTGGTAAGCCTGAGACTTAGCTTAGGATTGTTATAATTATTGTTGTGTTGTTCAAATTCTGGAAAAAATATGCTTAGGATTCGCTTTTAGGGTTACAGTTCTTCAATTTAGGGTTATGGTTCGTAGTTAGGAAAAGGGTCCATATGATTTGGGGTTAGGGTTCAAAGGGTTAGGATGTAAAATTGTTAGGGCTCTTGGGGTTTTCTAGGCAAGAGATGATGTTCCTGACGGATATTTATCTTCAACGGCGGCCTTCACGGCAACCCACGATGGCTTATACCTAG
The DNA here is from genome assembly GCA_948472305.1 of Vicia faba. Taxonomy (NCBI): domain Eukaryota; kingdom Viridiplantae; phylum Streptophyta; class Magnoliopsida; order Fabales; family Fabaceae; genus Vicia; species Vicia faba. The sequence continues at coordinate 1,161,547,975 of OX451738.1, forward strand.
GGTTCTAAGGGTTCTTCAAGATTTTTGGGTTGGGATGAGTTCTCCAATTGAAGCTAAACCGGGAAGTAGGCTTTTACAGTGGTTAATGGGTCATAGGAGGTGGCGTTGCCAGCGGAAGCGATTTCTGGAGGACCAAAAGTTTTTGTTCGTTTGTGAGTAGAGAGAGGGCAGAGCAAGTAGAGAGAGAAGTGATCAGAAAAAATGAAATAAGTTGTGGAAGTTTCGCTTAAATACTCTCTCCATCACTCATTTGATGTGCACCACGTGGTCACTTGCTGACCATAGGATCTAGAGACCATTGACTGGCCTCCATGTGCGCTCTTCTACCATACTCCCTGGTCAACTCTCTATCCTATCCCTTCGTTCATCATACTTTTAATCAACGTCCTAGAATTGACTTTTGGTGACTCTCTGATCAAAATTGAACGATCCTAGGCACGCTAGCGCACCATAACCCCCCTTGGATTGCACGCACCGAGTCCAAGCAAAATCAAACATTTCCCCTGGGCCAAGCCCGTTATTATTTGCACTCTCTATTTACTTAGTTTAACTAAAAAATACACCCCCACGCCTATTGGGTTGCAACCTGATTCCGGGCTTAAGCCATTTTCTATCCATACCCCCTTGATTACTTGGTTCAATTAAAAATACACCCCTGTTATTATTTATAAAAAATTTATTTATATATTTTTGGATCATTATTTATTTATTTTTCTTTATTTGTTTTTAATAAAATACTTTTATCTTATTAAATAGAAAAAATATTTTTGTAGTTAGATAATTAATTTATTTTATAACTATATTATATATTTTTGGTAGAAAATAACAAACCTTTTATTATTAATAATTTTAGTATTATTAATTCAAATTATTTTCTAGACTAACCATTTTTATACTAATTTTTTGGCTTATTTTTTCTAAACATTTTTTACTAACTTCAAATATCAATTTTTATTCAAATATTTACTTTCACTTCAATTTTTATAAAATTCAAACCAAATACTAAAATAGCTAACCCATCAAATTATTATTTTCACTAACATAAAGAAAATTCAAGATTATTTTCAAAAAAATGATTGTTAAATTGCATTCAAATCAAAACTTCAAACTGCATCTATGATCACTCATTTTTCAAACTCAGACATGATTCAAGGATAATTCGAAAACAATTCTATGCAATCATATAAAAATAACTAACCAAACACATTCGAACTACGAAATAGACTCTGATTTCTTCGCAAGAGGATACGTAGGCACGCAGTTAAAAACAAGGAGAGTCCCCTAACTAAAAAATTAAATCTTTTGCTTTCATATTCACATGGTAATAACATAATTTAAGTATAAAATTTCCATTAAGTCCTAAACCTAAAAAGGGTCCCCTTGTGTACAAGAGAGATAAAGGGTTCCTAACACCTTCCCTTTATCTAACCAACTCGCGAACCTAGAGATCTCTGAAAAATAGGGCTTTTTTGTTCTTTTTCCGTCCTTAGGACAAAAAGTAGTGGTGGTGACTCTTTTTTTTGCTGGTTACGACACTAGTTGGAACAAAACCTGTTTGCATTAAGAGGAGACATTGACTTATTAAACAATAAGGTAGATCAACTCGTAGTGGTTGTGTTAGCTCTGGAAAAGAGTAGGGATAACCCGCAATAGTTTGCAACTATAGAGAACATCATTTCATCTCAAGTCAACAGTCCTGCTGAACCTCAACTTATTCAAATCCCAACTGAGAATCTTAACATACAAGAGCTTATCTCTATCTAGGATGGTCATACCTCTTCTCATGATGTTGCTGAGTATCATCGACTTTCATTCCCCACGCTAAATTCCCAAAGGTCAAACCTGGTGGTGAATCCTGAAAGATCACAAGTTGTTGAGATGGTTAAAAAGTGTCATATGTTGGACAAAAGACTTAAATCTATAGAGGAAAAAAGACCTACGGTCTCGATGTCGCTTCCATGTGTTTAGTTCTAGATGTGGTTATACCTTCAAAGTTCAAAATGTTTGAGTTTGATAAGTATAAAGGACTTAGTTGCCCAAGAATTCACTTGGTGATATTTTGCCGAAAGATGACCTCTTATACTGACAACCATAAGTTAATGATTCATTGTTTTCAAGACAGCTTACATGGGGTATCATTGAATTGGTACCCGAAGTTAGAAAACAATTGTATTCAATCATGGACTGACTTAGTTGATGCCTTTTTGAAACAATACAAGTACAATTTGGACATGGCTCCTGATCGCACACATTTGCAAAGCTTATCTCAAAAAAGTTACGAATCCTTCAAATAATATGCACAACAATGGAGAGAATTGGCATCCCAAGTGCAACCACTGCTCTCAGAGAAAGAACTTGTTGATTTGTTCATGGATACTATTCAAAGATCCTACTATAAGAAGATGATAGGTTATGTGTCCTCAAACTTTTCTAACTTGGTGATTATTGGATAACACATTGTGATACGGTGGGAGAACTGACTTGAGGTTTTGCGTCCGTATTCGCACTTGTGCGGTTGAGCAAGAGTCGCCACCGACTTTTTATTTTATCCTAGAGGAAAGGTTTAAAAAGCACAGCAAAAACCTTTTGAGATGTTTTTCTTGGGTTCGGGGAGTAGATTATAGAAAGGGAAGGTATTAGCATCCTTTCTATCCATGGTTATCCATGGGCTCTTAGTTACTTGCTTTAGATCACTTGCCTTTTGTTTTCAATTGTTTTAAATGGTGCTTGAGTGCGTGGGTTTGAAAATATTTTGAAAAGAGGCCAATGTGGTGGCAATCTTTGTAATGATCCATGTGGGGATGTATACAAAGATGTATGTCTTTTGAAAAGGTTTTCATTTGTTTTTGAAAGTTGTTTTGAAAGTTTTGTGAGGTGTGGTTTTGAAATCAGACAAGTGTCTTGTTTTGCAAGTTTGATTCAAGTAACTAAGAGGTTGTCTACTCCTAAATTTCTCAAAAGATAATTGCTATGTTTTAACCCTTTTAACAAGTTTGTTCCACCATTGAATTTGGTGGACAACCTTGTGTTAGGATGTGAAAGGGACAGGCGCGGGTCATCGTTTAGACCATAATTGCAACGGCGTTAAATGTCTTTGGGCGATTTTCTTTAAGGGACTTGATCATTTATTTTTGTTTGTTTTGAGAAGTTCTATCGAAGGACTATGATCATTCAAATTGTTTGTTTTGCCCAAAGAAATTCAACATACAATATGGCCCAATTTTGAAAGGCAACAAGTGGATATAACCCTAGGGGTGTTAGTGTGCAAGTGTGTTTTATTGCATACAAGAGTTTTTCTTGGAATTAGGTTTTTTCTATTTCATTGATTTTATCTTGCCATACACGTCCTAATTACTAGCAATAAGAAGCGGAAATGTAAAATCCTACGCTATTACAACAATTAGGGGAGGGGGATACACATTTGTACATGGGGGGTTCAACGAGAAAAATAGACAAAAAAGAAAATAGCAAAAAACAAGATATATAGAGAGAGAGAGGGAGCCCGCGCGCTGTTGGGAGGCCATCAGAAGTTCTGACCCAGATCCGCTGCCAGATGATCAACCTGTTGGTGAAACTGGATGAGTCAGAACTTCTGACTCTAGAACCTGCAAAACAGAACCTTGTTAGTGGGGAAATCAGAAGTTCTGATTTCCCTGCGCTGCAAGATAGAAGTTTGTTAGTGGAGAAACCAGAAGTTCTGATTCTGCTGAAAAGGCAATAATTTTCAGAAGTTCTGATATCATTGCCAGCAGAACAGACTTCAGATGTGCTAACGTCAAAGTCAGCACTTGGCTTTTTCCTGTACTAATCAGAATATCTGCAATCCTGTTGTTACTCCACAAAATAGGAAACATATTTGGATCAGATCCAGCAAAAATAGCAAAGTATTTCAGAGGTCAGAATCACCAAGGTCACAGGCAAGTCCTATACTGGCTCAGAACGTTATGAGGTATGAAAGTCCTCAGAACATAATCAGCAACAACGTGAATATTTACATTATGTTACTTGAATATGCACAGCTGATGATGCTTAACAGTGTGGTGAGGGTCAGCAGGTGCTTACCTGACTGTTTGGAAAGAGGTGGGTGAAAGTTAGATTTTGGTTCTGGTGGTGTTCTGGACAGATTTGGAAAAGGGGAAGTAAAGGTGTATACGTGTATAGGGTCAGAAGTTTGGAAAGAGTGTTTTTGGTTTACAGAAAAGAGCTGGATATTTGGTGAAGTTGAAGGTGAGAAACTTAAAGTTATGAAACAAAGCTGGAGATTTTGGCAGAGTTTCAGAATGCTGTGTTGCTAGGAGTTTTGTTTCTCTCTTAGCAATTTTTCTGTTTCTTTTCTTGAACCCCTTTTGCAGTGGCGAAAGCTCTCTATTTATAGGCAAAGTTCTTGTGGATGCCTTGAACATTTAAGGCGCCAACAGAGTTTGGATTTGATCTTTGACAGAAATTCCTGGGAAGTTGTGATAACAGCTATCTTTCAGCCTAGGTTGCAGCAGCAGGCGTAGATTGGGGAGAAGTGACCTCTGAAGTGGGCGGTGGCGTGAAGACCCATGCCAGAATCTGTGCAAAAGCATTTTCCAAGCCACACGTGAATGCTCAGGAGTGGTTGGAAGCATTAATGGGCATTAAATGGTGACAAGACCTGTCAATACCAACGTTCTGGTAATGGAAACCAGCGTTGAATCAGCAGCGTAAACCATGCTCTGGCCTTGGCTACCTGTTGTCTTAGCATGCTCTGGAAATTCTCCTGGTTTTCTGGTACGTTCCTTGGATCTACTTCTGGACAATTTGGACTTAGAGATTTTGTATCAGTGTAACACCCATTCTTCTGACCTTTCATCTTCTGATTTCAACCTGTTCTGAAGGAGCCTTCAGACTTTCCTGCTTCTCTTGCATTCCTTTAGCAAATTCTGACTGAGCTTGTATAACTGCTGAAGGGGCATGTTCTGTTTGAAGCTTACATTCTGAACCACGTTTACAACTTCTGATTGAACTGATGTAGCTGCTGAAGAACCAACTTCTGACCACGCTGAGCCAAGCTTGCAACTTCTGACCGTCTTCATCTGGAATGGGTCCAGAAGTTCTGAAGCGCTGATTTTCTAAAAAACACTTATTTTAAAGAAACATTCTAAGCACTTAGAATTTGATTTTCCTCAAGATGAAAGCGTTGTTTCTGGAGTTCGTGAGATCATCTTGCTCTTGTAAGCGGCTTGCTTGGGCAAAGGGATAACTCAGGACTTGGATTTGTTTCAGAGGGACCTTGAAAATCTAAGATGGTTTCCTGAAGAAAGGGAGGGCAAATTTTGGGGTACAACAGTTGCCCCTGTTCAATCTTCTTGGACCTGAAGAGTTAGATTGGCGAGTTTGCCTTTCGTGACTCGAGGGTAAAAGGAGATTGGATACTAGAGTTCCCGGAAATTTGCACTCGCATGCTGGAGTCTCAACTGTGTGGTGTTGGGAATGGGCTTATAGATGCCATTTGGAGAGATGGTGGATAGGGAGATGGGCTTATAGATGCCATCTGGAGATGTGACAGAACCTTGTCGGGAATGGGCTTATAGATGCCATTTGGAAGTGCCGATCGCATAAGAGATTCCTTAGCGAGAAACTTTTATATTTGGGAGAGGCTGATGTTTTCCTGGCTTGTTACAGGCGTTTGATCTTCAATCTCCTTATGCAGATGTGCCCTGGCTAGATACAGGTATCGAATCTACAATCGGTCGCTCATAGATGTGCCCTGGCTGGATACAGGAGTCAAATCTTCGAACTCTTCAGACGTGCCCTGGCTAGATACAGGAATCGAGTCTGGAAGCGTGGTCAACAGACATGCCCTGGCTGGATACATGAATCGAATCTGAAGATGTTGTAGTTGACAGATGTGCCCTGGCTGGGTACAGGAATCGAATCTTCGAACTCTTCAGACGTGCCCTGGCTAGATACAGGAATCGAGTCTGGAAATGTTGTAGTTTGACAGATGTGCCCTGGCTGGGTACAGGAATCGAATCTTCGAACTCTTCAGACGTGCCCTGGCTAGATACAGGAATCGAGTCTGGAAACTGATCACTCTCAGATGTGCCCTGGCTAGATACAGGTATCGAATCTGGAATTGTGACAGTTGAGAGTAACTATTTTGGGATTGTCTTTTTCCTGAAAAGGCAAAAACATATGTTGTATGCAATGTCGTGATGTATGATATGCATGGTGTCATGATGTTCAACATGAGATAATGTTGTATGCGCTTTATCATGTAGGTAAGCAAGATGTATTGGAAATGTGAAATGTTTATGAATGTAGCTTTGTCTTAGGAAAAATAAATCCTTGACGATCGACCGGAGAATTGCTCTGTGGAAGAGATAACTTGCTGAAGTTTTGATGAGAAGCCTGCTGAGGACTTCAATGATAGATTCCGCTGGGGATAATGATGATAAACCCCGCTGGGGAACACCGAAGATAAACTCCGCTGGGGAATACCAAAGATAAACTCCGCCGGGGATTGAAGGAACTTGTCGAGGGCGATCTTCCGTGGTTTTTAGCTGAGGATAACCCAGTTATAAGTCCTTGTGAGGAAATAACTCTAAATAAAACTCGGGAGAGACGCCCGTACTCTGCAGGGGATAAGCTTCCAGAATCTACTGGGGATGAGCTTTAAGACCTGCCGGGGAATGTTGTGCTTTTTCAGGATCGACGGGGAATCAACTCGGCTTGGGGAGAGTATTGCTGAATTCTTGTCTTACTCTGCGGGGCGTTGAGATGATTTGGTCACGTTCTTCAGTCGAATCTACCTTGGTACCTTGGCGGACAAAACAACCAGACTGCATTAGACAACTTCATATTGCCCCTGTCTCTGATGTCACCTGTAATTAATCTTTTGTTTCACACGCAAATATTTATGAACCAGCGATTTTAATGTCAAATGCATATATCAAAAATGAACATTGGACGTTCTTCGCAAGACAAGACAAAAAGAAAAACAATGGCAACTTGTATGGACAAGTGAATTTGTATTGGTTTGAACTTTTCCTGTGAATAGGCGTTTTTGTACAAGAGGTTGACATCCTAGTAAGAGGATGCCGCCAAATAACATAGAGTTTACAATTTGGAAAAAAAAAGGAAACAAAACAGTTATGTGAACAATCCCACTGGGTTCCAACTCTGCTATCGCCTTTATGTCTTCGAACGTCTCATCGCTTTGCTGCCTAGTTTGAAGATGAAGCTGTTTGGTCAATGCCGAAATCTGGAGCCAGATAGTTGATGCCGAATTCCGGATGCGAAGTGATCCAATGAGACATAGTGTTACGCTTTTATCCCTAACTTTTGCCTGGACCGCCCTTTCGGATTTTCAGTCCACCGGGATACCCATTTTTGCCCAAGCCGCCTTTTCAGGTTTTCGACTTGCCGGGTGTACAGATTTTTTTCATTTCATCCCTTATTTTTGCCCGAACCCTTTTGGTTCGCCGGGAAGCCCTTATTTTTGCCTAGGTATGTCAACCTAGCGGGTCTTTTGTTTATGCGTAGTATTTTTTCACTATGTCTGCATTGGCGGGGTGAGGAAGGTCGTCACCATCCATGGTGGTTAGGATCATGGCTCCTCCTGAGAACACACGTTTAACCACAAATGGCCCTTCGTATGTGGGGGTCCATTTGCCCCGGGGATCACTTTGAGGAAGGATGATGCGTTTGATTACCAAGTCCCCAACTTGATACTCTTGTGGTCTGACCTTCTTGTTAAATGCCCTGATCATCCGTTTTTGATACGTTTGACCATGACAGATAGCAGTGAGCCTCTTATCAGATTTAATTGATCAAGTCGAGTCCGGATCCAGTCGTCTTCACTCAAGTCTGCATCCTTCATTATCCGGAGAGAGGGTATCTGGACTTCAATTGGCAAGACTGCCTCCATGCCATAGACCAATGAGAAGGGAGTTGCCCCGGTTGACGTCCTTGCTGAGGTGCGGTACCCATGAAGAGCGAACGGTAACATCTCGTGCCAATCTTTATAGGTCACTGTCATCTTCTGCACAATTTTCTTGATATTCTTATTGGCTGCCTCTACAGCCCCATTCATCTTCGGTCGATAGGGAGAAGAATTGTGGTGCTGTATCTTGAACTGTTCACAGAGTTCAGTGATCATTTTGTTATTGAGATTGGTACCATTGTCTGTAATGATTCTTTCCAGGACACCGTAACGACAGATCAGATTATGCCGGATGAAACGTGCCACGACGCTCTTGGTTACTGTGGCGTAGGAAGCCGCCTCAACCCATTTCGTGAAGTAATCGATCGCCACCAAGATGAAGCGATGCCCATTGGATGCCGTCGGTCGGATCTCACCGATCATATCGATGCCCCATATTGCAAAAGGCCAAGGTTCCGTCAGGACATTCAAAGGAACCGGAGGGATATGCACCTTATCAGCGTAGATCTGGCATTTATGACAAGTTCGAGAGTGTTGGTAACAATCGGCTTCCATTGTGGACCAGAAGTATCCTGCCCGAAGGATTTTCTTAGCCATGGTGTGTCCACTGGAATGTGTTCCAAATGCGCCTTCATGTAATTCCATCATAATTTTCTCTGCTTCAGCCTTATCCACACAACGTAGCAGAGTTGAATCATGATTCCGTTTGTAGAGAATGTCGTTGCTGAGGAAGAATTTTGCAGCAAACCTCCTCATGAACTTCTTATCATTGACAGACGCACCTTTAGGGTATTCCTGAGCTTCTAAGTACCTCTTCACCTCATGATACCATGGTTTTTCAATCACCTCCTCAGCCTCGAGCTCGTAGCAGTATGCCGGTTCATCCAACTTCCAGATGATGATTCGGGGAGCCTCATTGTCCCATTTAACTTCGAACATTGAAGACATCGTAGCTAGGGCGTCTGCTAGCTGATTCTCCTCTCTTGGGAAATGCTCAAAAGTTATTTCTTCAAAGTGGGGAAGCAAGGTCGACACATACTCCTTGTAAGGAATAAGATTTTGGTGTTTCGTATCCCACTCGCCTTTGATCTGATTGATCACGAGAGCAGAATCTCCGAAGACACTCAGAAATTTGATCCTTAAGTTGATTGCAGCTTGTAGACCCATGATATATGCCTCGTATTCTGCCATATTGTTGGTGCAGTTGAAACATAACCGGGCAGTGAGGGGAGTATGAGTTCCTTTGGGAGATATGATTACAGCTCCGACGCCGTTACCCAAAGCGTTGGAGGCTCCATCAAAATGCATAGACCATCTGGATCCTTCCTCAGGTCCTTCATCCGGTCCAGGTACTTCACAGTCAGTTACCACCATGATGTCTTCGTCCGGAAAATCAAAATTCAGTGATTGGTAATCGTCCACAGGTTGGTGTGCCAAATGATCCGCCAGTACACTTCCCTTAATTTCTTTCTGAGTTGTATACTGGATATCGTATTCTGTCAAGATCATTTGCCATCTCGCTATTCTTCCAGACAGAGCGGGCTTTTCAAATATGTACTTGATGGGATCCATTTTTGAAATCAATAAAGTAGTGTGAGTCAGCATATACTGTCTCAGCCGGCGAGCAGCCCATACAAGAGCGCAGCAAGTTTTCTCAAGCAGTGAGTAACGAGACTCACAGTCGGTAAACTTTTTGCTCAAGTAATAAATAGCGTGCTCTTTTTGGCCAGACTCGTCATGCTGCCCCAGCACACACCCCATTGAATTATTAAGCATTGTCAAGTATAGTATCAGAGGTCTTCCTTCCACCGGTGGCATAAGAATGGGTGGCTCTTGGAGATATTCCTTTATCTTTTCAAAGGCGGCCTGACATTCATCATTCCAGCATACTACTTGATCTTTCTTCAGTAATTTGAAGATTGGCTCACAAGTAGCAGTCAGATGTGAGATGAATCGGGCAATGTAATTCAGTCGTCCCAGGAAGCCTCTGACTTCTTTCTCTGTTCTTGGAGTCGGCATCTCTTGTATGGCTTTTACCTTGGCAGGGTCCACCTGAATACCCTTATCACTCACAATGAAACCTAGCAATTTTCCGGACCTCACCCCAAAGGTGCATTTGTTGGGATTCAATCTCAGTTTGTACAACTTGAGTCGGTCAAATAACTTCCTCAGATGGTCAAGGTGCTCCTCCTCAGTTTGAGACCTTGAAATCATGTCATCAACGTATACCTCAATCTCATGATGGATCATATCATGAAATAAAGCAACCATGGCACGTTGATAGGTTGCCCCAGCATTTTTCAATCCAAATGGCATGACCTTATAACAGAAGGTGCCCCACTGAGTCACAAAGGTAGTCTTCTCCATATCCTCTGGAGCCATCTTGATCTGGTTATACCCCGAAAAACCATCCATGAAGGAGAACACCTTGTGTTGAGCTGTATTGTCAACAAGGACATCAATGTGAGGTAGGGGGAAGTCATCCTTGGGGCTGGCCCTGTTCAGATCTCTGTAGTCAACACACATTCTGACTTTACCGTCCTTCTTCGGCACTGGCACTACATTGGCAACCCACTGAGGGTAAGAAGTTACTGCAAGGAACCCGGCCTCAAACTGCTTCATAACCTCGGCCTTGATCTTTTCAGACATCTCTGGACGCATCCGTCAGACTTTTTGCTTTACCGGAGGGCAATCTTCCTTGGTTGGCAGGTGGTGAACTACAATGTCGGCATCCAAACCAGGCATATCTTCATAGGACCAAGCAAAAATCTCCATGTAGTCTTGTAGCATCTGGATCAATCGTTGCTTCACGCTGAGCTCTAGATTGGCACCAATCTTGACCTCTTTCCTATCTGTCTCAGTACCCAAGTTAATTGTCTCCACCGGCTCTTCATGTGGTTGAATAGCTCTTTCTTCCTGGAGTAGCAGTCTTGCGAGTTCACCAGGCACTTCGCAATCATCTTCACCTTCGTCTTCGGCCAAGTTGATCGGATTTTCGAAGTCATAACTGGCGGTAGCAGAGTTGTTACCAGTGAGATCCAGAGTGGATTGAAACCTGTATAAGTGAGTGTGTGTAAATATAGCTGTTTTTGCAATATATATATATAACACAGAAAGGAAAAGAGCACAAGATTTGAAATGCGACAAACGTCCAATGTTTTGATTGATGATATATGAAAATGTCATACAAAAAGCCCTCACAAATGGAGCTACAATGCCCCGGGTAGGACACCGAGCCAACAAAGTTTTAACATATTGTTTGTTACAAATTTGGAAATCAAAAGAAATCAATTACTGCGTGACAAATGTGATAGGGGTAAAATCCTTTGCCGTCCAGTTGCTCGGTCCGTCGCTGGTAGTCGGGTAGATCCAACTGTCAAACTCTGCTTCCTCCACATCCTCCTCAATAGCATTCACCCTTGAGCTGGAGATAAACACCGGAGCCTTTCTGATCTTCTCTTTGCGCACAGCCCTCTGAGCCTCTGCAGTAAAGCCTAGCCCGAACTTGTCGTTCTTCTGAGTGAAGTCAGGAAGCTGACCCCAGTTTGCACAATTGCCTCTCTGAACCACAGCCCGGGCATCCCTTAGGGAAGCCATCTTCAAGGAAACATTCTCTTCGACTGTTATTTCTGCAGCTGCTGAAATTGGATGTACCTCCTCGAAATGCTGAAAGGGGGTTTCAATAAACTCCCCATCCATCTCAATGTATCTGAAGGAATTCAAATGGCTCACCATATACTCCTCTTCTCCTTGCACAATGACGATCTTCCCTCTGACAGGGTACTTCAGCTTCTGGTGCAAGGTAGAGGTCACTGCCCCAGCTTTATGGATCCAAGGTCGACCCAGTAGACAAGAGTAAGATGGACGTATATCCATCACATAAAACGTAGAGTTGAACACCTGAGAGCCCACACGAATAGGGATGTTAACCTCTCCATGAACCATCCTTTTTGAACCGTCAAAGGCCCTGACGATGATATTGCTGGGTTTCAATTCCAGGCCTTCATAATCCAGACGGTCTAAAGCCTTTTTCGGTAGGACATTCAAGGAAGAACCAGTATCCACCAATACATGCGCCAGAGTAGTGCCCCTGCATTCGATAGAGACATGCAGGGCATCGTTGTGGTCTCTTCCCTTCGCGGTCAGGTCAGCATCTGAAAAACCCAGGCCATTGTCTGCTGTCAGATTTGCTATGCAATCAGTGAACTGGACTGCAGACGTCTCCTGCGGTACATGGGCCGTCTTGAGAAATGAGATCAAGGCTTTAGCATGGGCCTCGGAGCATAGCAATAAGGAGAGCAGGGAGATCTTGGAGGGCGTACGCCCCAGCTGCTCGACAACATTAAAATCACTCTTCTTTATTATTTTCAGGATCTCCTCCATTTCTTGTTGGGAGGCCTCAGCATTTAGGGGTATCGGTGCCTCCATCCGGGCAGGCTCTTTTTCAATCCCTTTGCCCCGAGCATTTGATGACTCGGCAGCAGGGGAAACAACTTGATCAGCAGCAGGAACAGGTAAACTTGTAGGTTTTATAAGGAGGGGTTTTCGAGTAGCGGGCGGTGCAATGTCAGGCGAGAAAAGCCTGCCACTGCGGGTAACTTTGGCTGGACCAGTGATATCGCAGATACTGGCGCCAGTGTCAAATTCTTGTTTGATTCCATTCACATACACGTCTGCCCCATAATGCCAGGGGACAGCCTTATCAGATACGTAGGGGAGGGGCCCCGGAACAGTAATAATCACAGGTGCAACAGTCATGATTTGAACAGGCTTCTTCGGGAGAGCCTTGGTTGGATTTTTGAAGATGGTAACCACAGAAACTTCTTTTACCGGAACCGACTGAACAACAGACTTCTTAAACAGAATCTCCTTGCTATCCATCAGGCTTTGGACGCCTAACCTCAGCAAGGGACAATCAGATAGGGAAACAGCGCAGAACAGGCAACCTTCACCGCAACCCGGAAATAAACCGGCCCGCAGTAGGTTCTTCTTAACGGTCTTCAGAGGGGTGACAACTTCATCTACCGAAACAGCATACATTTCTTCCTCAATGGCATTTACTCTATGCTGGGGCATAGGAGCAGTTACAACATTTGGTCTTTCCGGCGCTTCAAACTGAATTTCCTTTGCGTCGATCAGATCTTGCACTTTGTTTCTCAAGGCCCAGCAATCATCAGTAGTGTGCCCGGGACTATCAGAATGATAAGCACACCGGGCATTTGGGTTATACTTAGGAGACGCAGTGTTGACGACCTTAGGAGCTTCTTTGAGGGTCACCAGGTTGGTGGATAACAGTTGGGGTAAAATTTGAGATAAGGTCATACTCAGCCGGGTATACTGCCTCTTGGGCCTTTCGCTTCTTTGTTGATTGTACTGCTGAGGAGCAGCAACAGGTTTCGAGATGACCAAAGCATTGACGGCTTGGCGACCTTCGGGCTTGACTTGTCTTCTAGGACCATAGACGGCACTTGCTTCTTTCTTAAACGGCCTCTTCTCAGCACTTGTGGAGGCAGCCTTTTGTATCTTGCCTGACCTGATGCCAGCTTCAATTCTTTCTCCCGTCAATATTAAATCTGTAAACCCAGCGGAGGAGTTACCAACCAAATGATTGAAAAACGGACCAGACAACGTCCCTAGAAACATATCAACTAGCTCTCGATCAGTTAACGGAGGCTGCACCCTGCCATCCAAATCTCTCCATTTTTGAGCGTACTCTTTGAACCCTTCACCCGTTCCTAGAGACATACCCTGAAGTTGGGTACGCGTAGGAGCGAGATCAGAATTGTATTGGTATTGTCTGTAGAATGCGGTTGCCAAATCTTCCCAGTGTCGGATGCTAGCTCCATCCAATTGGTAGAACCATTCAAGCTGTGACCCCGAGAGACTATCTTGGAAGAAGTGAATCCAAAGGTTCTTATCCGCCGTGTAAGGTTGGATTTTCCTTACGTACGACCTTAGATGCAGCTTTGGGCAGGAGACCCCATCATACTTGGCGAAGGCAGGCGCCTTAAACTTGTGTGGAATTACTACCCCGGAAGATAACCCCAAATCTCCAAAATCCAACCCTGGCACATTCTGAATTTCCATGGCGCTCAAGCGGTCCTCCAATTGTTTGTATCTGTCAGCAGCAGGTGGGTATTGTTCGTCATTATAGTCCGTCTCGTTGTCGGAGACTGCGGGACTAGGAGCTCCTCCCCCTTGGGAACTGTTTTTCTCAGCAGAAGAGGTGGTTGGATCAGCTTCATTATGGAGTGTGTTCCCAAATCTGCGTCCGGTGTTGAACAACGCAATCCTCTTTTTCTTCTTCTTCTTCAGGAGCAGAGTCTTCAACTCTTGCTGGCCTTGGGCTAGGCTTAGGACCATCTCTTGAAACTGTGCACCTTGGGCCTGAAGGGCCTTGATTGCTTGCTCACTGGATGAGTCTGGATTCATGATGACTGTGCAAAATAAACAGCGAAGGAGATTAAGCAACCTGTGAAATAGGGTACCTGCTATGCATATGGTGCAATGGAATGCGTATGCTTTATGTTTTCAAAGACAAACAAGATTCAACTTTGTAGACAAAAAGGGAAACACACTTCATTAGATTAAAATTTCAATTGTTCAACAACTTGCCCTTAGGCATTACAGGAATGAAAAATACTGAAAAGGAAATAAAACTACAAAAGGAAACATCAAAGCTCATCAATGCTCCCATGGCCTCCTCTTTTCAGTGCTGATGTAGTTGTTCAGGACCCGTTCTTCCTCCAATTGCTTAGTCAGCCTCTGGATCTTCCGTTCCTGCTCGTTGAATTTCTCCCGATAGAAATCCCGTTCTTCCTTTAGCTGTGCCCAAGATCTCTTCATGGTGTCAAAATCAGTAGGTATCTGAGGAGGGAGGACAGTTGGAGGAACCCCATCTTCATCAGGAGATTCAAGGATGATTGGTCTAACAGCTTCGTAGGGCATACCTAACCTCTGAGCACGGATGCGGACCCATTTGCAATAGGGCTTCAATGGCAGGGAAGTCTTTGGTCCCAACTCATGTGGGTTGGCTTTGTGGATTCTGTCCCAAGCTCTAATGAATCCCTGGCGTAGTTTGTCACTGTCTGCCTGAAACTCAAAATGGAAGTGAGGAACCAGCATTTCATGAGGCCCATCTCCTCTGGCTCTTCCAAACTGTCGGAGAGCTAAACATGGATTGTAAGAGATTCCTCCTTGGATACCAATCAATGGAACATTCGGGTATTCCCCGCATCGATCAATAACAGCTACCTCATCCAAACCTCTGAGAGCCCAAGTGATGTCATTATCAGTGAGAGACATTAACCTCCGAGCCCAACCTTTTCCTTCTTCATTCTTCAGCACGAACTTAGGAAGGTGCGAAATAAACCACCTTACTAGCAAAGGAGCACAACACCACGGAGTCCCCCGTTTTCGAGCAGTACGAGCATAGAGTTGTTGTAGAATATCACCCAAAAGAGTGGGTACCGGATTCCGAGACATGGAGATCCTTATGACATGGATACTGATAAAGGTGTCAGGGTTGGGAAACAGTACCAGACCATAGATCAAAAGAGCTAGAATATCCTCATATGCCTTGAAGTCCAAGTCATTCCAGAAATCATTAGCTTTGCCAACCAGAAATTTGACCAAAAAGCCCTTGATCCCATTTCTAGTTTCTCAGTTGGACAATACCTCTTCTTTGGTCAAGGGGAGAATTGCAGCAATCTCTTCAGGCCTAGGAGTCTTTTCCAAACCAGTGAATGGAGTTTGTTCCAAGACAGGAATCCCAAGCAAATAAGAAAATTCTTCCAGGGTAGGAACCAGCTGGAAGTCTTGAAAGGTGAAACAATGGTATAGAGGGTCATAAAACTGGGTCAGAACACTTATCAGTTGTTGGTCCCATTTTGCAGTGATCAAGCCAAGGAGAGAACCATGTCTATTGATGAAGGAAGAAGTGTTTGGAATCCTTCCAACCAAATCCTTGAGTAAAACTGGTGGTTGAACAAAGTTGAGCCGGACAATATTCCTACGCACGGGCATCATGATGTCCTACAAAACAGAGCAAAGATGAAACCTTTTTGTCTTTGAAATGGGTTAGCCCTTTATATAGGATGCATGCAATGGTATGATGGCATGATGCTATGATGAAGCACACCACAAGTATTCACATAGGTAAATAAGGCACACAAGTCACACAAGACACCCTTAGGTTTCAGGCCAGCATGAGTTTCAGGTATTACCCTCTTTTGGTTTTGTTGGTTAAAACCTGTCCTATCAAAAGTAACCGGGTTCTAGAGGATCTCAAATCATTGGCTACCCTCAATCGGTCATAACTCCAGCATCGCAATCTTTTCTCGCGGCCAGAACCATCTCGAGAGTTTAGCCTCAATGAGTGTAGCATACTGCTACTGTCCTAATAGCCAAGTTGGTTAATTTAGGGTTCTAAGGTTGGTTGGTGTTTAATGACCCCTTAGAAGACCTATATTCTCCCCGTTACAACACAAGGGATATAGGTACAAACTAAGATGCCACACCAACGTAGCCACTGCTTCACCCATGTCGGTCTACGCCGGACAGGTCCCTCACAGATTATGCTACCTAAAAAGGTATATCCCAGATCCGGGTTAGGATCTATGAACTCCGATGCAAAGCCCACAAATATAAAAGCAAACAAAGCAAACAATTGAAAACAAAGGTGATCTAAGCCCTAAGGTTACTCCACTTTTTAAAAGTACTCCCCAGCAGAGTCGCCAGTTCTGTGATACGGTGGGAGAACTGACTTGAGGTTTTGCGTCCGTATTCGCACTTGTGCGATTGAGCAAGAGTCGCCACCGACTTTTTATTTTATCCTAGAGGAAAGGTTTAAAAAGCACAGCAAAAACCTTTTGAGATGTTTTTCTTGGGTTCGGGGAGTAGATTATAGAAAGGGAAGGTATTAGCATCCTTTCTATCCATGGTTATCCATGGGCTCTTAGTTACTTGCTTTAGATCACTTGCCTTTTGTTTTCAATTGTTTTAAATGGTGCTTGAGTGCGTGGGTTTGAAAATATTTTGAAAAGAGGCCAATGTGGTGGCAATCTTTGTAATGATCCATGTGGGGATGCATACAAAGATGTATGTCTTTTGAAAAGGTTTTCATTTGTTTTTGAAAGTTGTTTTGAAAGTTTTGTGAGGTGTAGTTTTGAAATCAGACAAGTGTCTTGTTTTGCAAGTTTGATTCAAGTAACTAAGAGGTTGTCTACTCCTAAATTTCTCAAAAGATAATTGCTATGTTTTAACCCTTTTAACAAGTTTGTTCCACCATTGAATTTGGTGGACAACCTTGTGTTAGGATGTGAAAGGGACAGGCGCGGGTCATCGTTTAGACCATAATTGCAACGGCGTTAAATGTCTTTGGGCGATTTTCTTTAAGGGACTTGATCATTTATTTTTGTTTGTTTTGAGAAGTTCTATCGAAGGACTATGATCATTCAAATTGTTTGTTTTGCCCAAAGAAATTCAACATACAATATGGCCCAATTTTGAAAGGCAACAAGTGGATATAACCCTAGGGGTGTTAGTGTGCAAGTGTGTTTTATTGCATACAAGAGTTTTTCTTGGAATTAGGTTTTTTCTATTTCATTGATTTTATCTTGCCATACACGTCCTAATTACTAGCAATAAGAAGCGGAAATGTAAAATCCTACGTTATTACAACAATTAGGGGAGGGGGATACACATTTGTACATGGGGGGTTCAACGAGAAAAATAGACAAAAAAGAAAATAGCAAAAAACAAGATATATAGAGAGAGAGAGGGAGCCCGCACGCTGTTGGGAGGCCATCAGAAGTTCTGACCCAGATCCGCTGCCAGATGATCAACCTGTTGGTGAAACTGGATGAGTCAGAACTTCTGACTCTAGAACCTGCAAAACAGAACCTTGTTAGTGGGGAAATCAGAAGTTCTGATTTCCCTGCGCTGCAAGATAGAAGTTTGTTAGTGGAGAAACCAGAAGTTCTGATTCTGCTGAAAAGGCAATAATTTTCAGAAGTTCTGATATCATTGCCAGCAGAACAGACTTCAGATGTGCTAACGTCAAAGTCAGCACTTGGCTTTTTCCTGTACTAATCAGAATATCTGCAATCCTGTTGTTACTCCACAAAATAGGAAACATATTTGGATCAGATCCAGCAAAAATAGCAAAGTATTTCAGAGGTCAGAATCACCAAGGTCACAGGCAAGTCCTATACTGGCTCAGAACGTTCTGAGGTATGAAAGTCCTCAGAACATAATCAGCAACAACGTGAATATTTACATTATGTTACTTGAATATGCACAGCTGATGATGCTTAACAGTGTGGTGAGGGTCAGCAGGTGCTTACCTGACTGTTTGGAAAGAGGTGGGTGAAAGTTAGCTTTTGGTTCTGGTGGTGTTCTGGACAGATTTGGAAAAGGGGAAGTAAAGGTGTATACGTGTATAGGGTCAGAAGTTTGGAAAGAGTGTTTTTGGTTTACAGAAAAGAGCTGGATATTTGGTGAAGTTGAAGGTGAGAAACTTAAAGTTATGAAACAAAGCTGGAGATTTTGGCAGAGTTTCAGAATGCTGTGTTGCTAGGAGTTTTGTTTCTCTCTTAGCAATTTTTATGTTTCTTTTCTTGAACCCCTTTTGCAGTGGCGAAAGCTCTCTATTTATAGGCAAAGTTCTTGTGGATGCCTTGAACATTTAAGGCGCCAACAGAGTTTGGATTTGATCTTTGACAGAAATTCCTGGGAAGTTGTGATAACAGCTATCTTTCAGCCTAGGTTGCAGCAGCAGGCGTAGATTGGGGAGAAGTGACCTCTGAAGTGGGCGGTGGCGTGAAGACCCATGCCAGAATCTGTGCAAAAGCATTTTCCAAGCCACACGTGAATGCTCAGGAGTGGTTGGAAGCATTAATGGGCATTAAATGGTGACAAGACCTGTCAATACCAACGTTCTGGTAATGGAAACCAGCGTTGAATCAGCAGCGTAAACCATGCTCTGGCCTTGGCTACCTGTTGTCTTAGCATGCTCTGGAAATTCTCCTGGTTTTCTGGTACGTTCCTTGGATCTACTTCTGGACAATTTGGACTTAGAGATTTTGTATCAGTGTAACACCCATTCTTCTGACCTTTCATCTTCTGATTTCAACCTGTTCTGAAGGAGCCTTCAGACTTTCCTGCTTCTCTTGCATTCCTTTAGCAAATTCTGACTGAGCTTGTATAACTGCTGAAGGGGCATGTTCTGTTTGAAGCTTACATTCTGAACCACGTTTACAACTTCTGATTGAACTGATGTAGCTGCTGAAGAACCAACTTCTGACCACGCTGAGCCAAGCTTGCAACTTCTGACCGTCTTCATCTGGAATGGGTCCAGAAGTTCTGAAGCGCTGATTTTCTAAAAAACACTTATTTTAAAGAAACATTCTAAGCACTTAGAATTTGATTTTCCTCAAGATGAAAGCGTTGTTTCTGGAGTTCGTGAGATCATCTTGCTCTTGTAAGCGGCTTGCTTGGGCAAAGGGATAACTCAGGACTTGGATTTGTTTCAGAGGGACCTTGAAAATCTAAGATGGTTTCCTGAAGAAAGGGAGGGCAAATTTTGGGGTACAACAGTTGCCCCTGTTCAATCTTCTTGGACCTGAAGAGTTAGATTGGCGAGTTTGCCTTTCGTGACTCGAGGGTAAAAGGAGATTGGATACTAGAGTTCCCGGAAATTTGCACTCGCATGCTGGAGTCTCAACTGTGTGGTGTTGGGAATGGGCTTATAGATGCCATTTGGAGAGATGGTGGATAGGGAGATGGGCTTATAGATGCCATCTGGAGATGTGACAGAACCTTGTCGGGAATGGGCTTATAGATGCCATTTGGAAGTGCCGATCGCATAAGAGATTCCTTAGCGAGAAACTTGTATATTTGGGAGAGGCTGATGTTTTCCTGGCTTGTTACAGGCGTTTGATCTTCAATCTCCTTATGCAGATGTGCCCTGGCTAGATACAGGTATCGAATCTACAATCGGTCGCTCATAGATGTGCCCTGGCTGGATACAGGAGTCGAATCTTCGAACTCTTCAGACGTGCCCTGGCTAGATACAGGAATCGAGTCTGGAAGCGTGGTCAACAGACATGCCCTGGCTGGATACAGGAATCGAATCTGAAGATGTTATAGTTGACAGATGTGCCCTGGCTGGGTATAGGAATCGAATCTTCGAACTCTTCAGACGTGCCCTGGCTAGATACAGGAATCGAGTCTGGAAATGTTGTAGTTTGACAGATGTGCCCTGGCTGGGTACAGGAATCGAATCTTCGAACTCTTCAGACGTGCCCTGGCTAGATACAGGAATCGAGTCTGGAAACTGATCACTCTCAGATGTGCCCTGGCTAGATACAGGTATCGAATCTGGAATTGTGACAGTTGAGAGTAACTATTTTGGGATTGTCTTTTTCCTGAAAAGGCAAAAAGATATGTTGTATGCAATGTCGTGATGTATGATATGCATGGTGTCATGATGTTCAACATGAGATAATGTTGTATGCGCTTTATCATGTAGGTAAGCAAGATGTATTGGAAATGTGAAATGTTTATGAATGTAGCTTTGTCTTAGGAAAAATAAATCCTTGACGATCGACCGGAGAATTGCTCTGTGGAAGAGATAACTTGCTGAAGTTTTGATGAGAAGCCTGCTGAGGACTTCAATGATAGATTCTGCTGGGGATAATGATGATAAACCCCGCTGGGGAACACCGAAGATAAACTCCGCTGGGGAATACCAAAGATAAACTCCGCCGGGGATTGAAGGAACTTGTCGAGGGCGATCTTCCGTGGTTTTTAGCTGAGGATAACCCAGTTATAAGTCCTTGTGAGGAAATAACTCTAAATAAAACTCGGGAGAGACGCCCGTACTCTGCAGGGGATAAGCTTCCAGAATCTACTGGGGATGAGCTTTAAGACCTGCCGGGGAATGTTGTGCTTTTTCAGGATCGACGGGGAATCAACTCGGCTTGGGGAGAGTATTGCTGAATTCTTGTCTTACTCTGCGGGGCGTTGAGATGATTTGGTCACGTTCTTCAGTCGAATCTACCTTGGTACCTTGGCGGACAAAACAACCAGACTGCATTAGACAACTTCATATTGCCCCTGTCTCTGATGTCACCTGTAATTAATCTTTTGTTTCACACGCAAATATTTATGAACCAGCGATTTTAATGTCAAATGCATATATCAAAAATGAACATTGGACGTTCTTCGCAAGACAAGACAAAAAGAAAAACAATGGCAACTTGTATGGACAAGTGAATTTGTATTGGTTTGAACTTTGCCTGTGAATAGGCGTTTTTGTACAAGAGGCTGACATCCTAGTAAGAGGATGCCGCCAAATAACATAGAGTTTACAATTTGGAAAAAAAAAGGAAACAAAACAGCTATGTGAACAATCCCACTGGGTTCCAACTCTGCTATCGCCTTTATGTCTTCGAACGTCTCATCGCTTTGCTGCCTAGTTTGAAGATGAAGCTGTTTGGTCAATGCCGAAATCTGGAGCCAGATAGTTGATGCCGAATTCCGGATGCGAAGTGATCCAATGAGACATAGTGTTACGCTTTTATCCCTAACTTTTGCCTGGACCGCCCTTTCGGGTTTTCAGTCCACCGGGATACCCATTTTTGCCCAAGCCGCCTTTTCAGGTTTTCGACTTGCCGGGTGTACAGATTTTTTTCATTTCATCCCTTATTTTTGCCCGAACCCTTTTGGTTCGCCGGGAAGCCCTTATTTTTGCCTAGGTATGTCAACCTAGCGGGTCTTTTGTTTATGCGTAGTATTTTTTCACTATGTCTGCATTGGCGGGGTGAGGAAGGTCGTCACCATCCATGGTGGTTAGGATCATGGCTCCTCCTGAGAACACACGTTTAACCACAAATGGCCCTTCGTATGTGGGGGTCCATTTGCCCCGGGGATCACTTTGAGGAAGGATGATGCGTTTGATTACCAAGTCCCCAACTTGATACTCTTGTGGTCTGACCTTCTTGTTAAATGCCCTGATCATCCGTTTTTGATACGTTTGACCATGACAGATAGCAGTGAGCCTCTTTTCATCAATCAGATTTAATTGATCAAGTCGAGTCCGGATCCAGTCGTCTTCACTCAAGTCTGCATCCTTCATTATCCGGAGAGAGGGTATCTGGACTTCAATTGGCAAGACTGCCTCCATGCCATAGACCAAGGAGAAGGGAGTTGCCCCGGTTGACGTCCTTGCTGAGGTGCGGTACCCATGAAGAGCGAACGGTAACATCTCGTGCCAATCTTTATAGGTCACTGTCATCTTCTGCACAATTTTCTTGATATTCTTATTGGCTGCCTCTACAGCCCCATTCATCTTCGGTCGGTAGGGAGAAGAATTGTGGTGCTGTATCTTGAACTGTTCACAGAGTTCAGTGATCATTTTGTTATTGAGATTGGTACCATTGTCCGTAATGATTCTTTCCGGGACACCGTAACGACAGATCAGATTATGCCGGATGAAACGTGCCACGACGCTCTTGGTTACTTTGGCGTAGGAAGCCGCCTCAACCCATTTCGTGAAGTAATCGATCGCCACCAAGATGAAGCGATGCCCATTGGATGCCGTCGGTCGGATCTCACCGATCATATCGATGCCCCATATTGCAAAAGGCCAAGGTGCCGTCAGGACATTCAAAGGAACCGGAGGGATATGCACCTTATCAGCGTAGATCTGACATTTATGACAAGTTCGAGAGTGTTGGTAACAATCGGCTTCCATTGTGGACCAGAAGTATCCTGCCCGAAGGATTTTCTTAGCCATGGTGTGTCCACTGGAATGTGTTCCAAATGCGCCTTCATGTAATTCCATCATAATTTTCTCTGCTTCAGCCTTATCCACACAACGTAGCAGAGTTGAATCATGATTCCGTTTGTAGAGAATGCCGTTGCTGAGGAAGAATTTTGCAGCAAACCTCCTCATGAACTTCTTATCATTGACAGACGCACCTTTAGGGTATTCCTGAGCTTCCAAGTACCTCTTCACCTCATGATACCAGGGTTTTTCAATCACCTCCTCAGCCTCGAGCTCGCAGCAGTATGCCGGTTCATCCAACTTCCAGATGATGATTCGGGGAGCCTCATTGTCCCATTTAACTTTGAACATTGAAGACATCGTAGCTAGGGCGTCTGCTAGCTGATTCTCCTCTCTTGGGAAATGCTCAAAAGTTATTTCTTCAAAGTGGGGAAGCAAGGTCGACACATACTCCTTGTAAGGAATAAGATTTGGGTGTTTCGTATCCCACTCGCCTTTGATCTGATTGATCACGAGAGCAGAATCTCCGAAGACACTCAGAAATTTGATCCTTAAGTTGATTGCAGCTTGTAGACCCATGATACATGCCTCGTATTCTGCCATATTGTTGGTGCAGTTGAAACATAACCGGGCAGTGAGGGGAGTATGAGTTCCTTTGGGAGATATGATTACAGCGCCGACGCCGTTACCCAAAGCGTTGGAGGCTCCATCAAAATGCATAGACCATCTGGATCCTTCCTCAGGTCCTTCATCTGGTCCAGGTACTTCACAGTCAGTTACCACCATGATGTCTTCGTCCGGAAAATCAAAATTCAGTGATTGGTAATCGTCCACAGGTTGGTGTGCCAAATGATCCGCCAGTACACTTCCCTTAATTGCTTTCTGAGTTGTATACTGGATATCGTATTCTGTCAAGATCATTTTCCATCTCGCTATTCTTCCAGACAGAGCGGGCTTTTCAAATATGTACTTGATGGGATCCATTTTTGAAATCAATAAAGTAGTGTGAGTCAGCATATACTGTCTCAGCCGGCGAGCAGCCCATACAAGAGCGCAGCAAGTTTTCTCAAGCAGTGAGTAACGAGACTCACAGTCGGTAAACTTTTTGCTCAAGTAATAAATAGCGTGCTCTTTTTGGCCAGACTCGTCATGCTGCCCCAGCACACACCCCATTGAATTATTAAGCACTGTCAAGTATAGTATCAGAGGTCTTCCTTCCACCGGTTGCATAAGAATGGGTGGCTCTTGGAGATATTCCTTTATCTTTTCAAAGGCGGCCTGACATTCATCATTCCAGCGTACTACTTGATCTTTCTTCAGTAATTTGAAGATTGGCTCACAAGTAGCAGTCAGATGTGAGATGAATCGGGCAATGTAATTCAGTCGTCCCAGGAAGCCTCTGACTTCTTTCTCTGTTCTTGGAGTCGGCATCTCTTGTATGGCTTTTACCTTGGCAGGGTCCACCTGAATACCCTTATCACTCACAATGAAACCTAGCAATTTTCCGGACCTCACCCCAAAGGTGCATTTGTTGGGATTCAATCTCAGTTTGTACAACTTGAGTCGGTCAAATAACTTCCTCAGATGGTCAAGGTGCTCCTCCTCAGTTTGAGACCTTGCAATCATGTCATCAACGTATACCTCAATCTCATGATGGATCATATCATGAAATAAAGCAACCATGGCACGTTGATAGGTTGCCCCAGCATTTTTCAATCCGAATGACATGAACTTATAACAGAAGGTGCCCCACTGAGTCACAAAGGTAGTCTTCTCCATATCCTCTGGAGCCATCTTGATCTGGTTATACCCCGAAAAACCATCCATGAAGGAGAACACCTTGTGTTGAGCTGTATTGTCAACAAGGACATCAATGTGAGGTAGGGGGAAGTCATCCTTGGGGCTGGCCCTGTTCAGATCTCTGTAGTCAACACACATTCTGACTTTACCGTCCTTCTTCGGCACTGGCACTACATTGGCAACCCACTGAGGGTAAGAAGTTACTGCAAGGAACCCGGCCTCAAACTGCTTCATAACCTCGGCCTTGATCTTTTCAGACATCTCTGGACGCATCCGTCGGACTTTTTGCTTTACCGGAGGGCAATCTTCCTTGGTTGGCAGGTGGTGAACTACAATGTCGGCATCCAAACCAGGCATATCTTCATAGGACCAAGCAAAAATCTCCATGTAGTCTTGTAGCATCTGGATCAATCGTTGCTTCACGCTGAGCTCTAGATTGGCACCAATCTTGACCTCTTTCCTATCTGTCTCAGTACCCAAGTTAATTGTCTCCACCGGCTCTTCATGTGGTTGAATAGCTCTTTCTTCCTGGAGTAGCAGTCTTGCGAGTTCACCAGGCACTTCGCAATCATCTTCACCTTCGTCTTCGGCCAAGTTGATCGGATTTTCGAAGTCATAACTGGCGGTAGCAGAGTTGTTACCAGTGAGATCCAGAGTGGATTGAAACCTGTATAAGTGAGTGTGTGTAAATATAGCTGTTTTTGCAATATATATATAACACAGAAAGGAAAAGAGCACAAGATTTGAAATGCGACAAACGTCCAATGTTTTGATTGATGATATATGAAAATGTCATACAAAAAGCCCTCACAAATGGAGTTACAATGCCCCGGGTAGGACACCGAGCCAACAAAGTTTTAACATATTGTTTGTTACAAATTTGGAAATCAAAAGAAATCAATTACTGCGTGACAAATGTGATAGGGGTAAAATCCTTTGCCGTCCAGTTGCTCGGTCCGTCGCTGGTAGTCGGGTAGATCCAACTGTCAAACTCTGCTTCCTCCACATCCTCCTCAATAGCATTCACCCTTGAGCTGGAGATAAACACCGGAGCCTTTCTGATCTTCTCTTTGCGCACAACCCTCTGAGCCTCTGCAGTAAAGCCTAGCCCGAACTTGTCGTTCTTCTGAGTGAAGTCAGGAAGCTGACCCCAGTTTGCACAATTGCCTCTCTGAACCACAGCCCGGGCATCCCTTAGGGAAGCCATCTTCAAGGAAACATTCTCTTCGACTGTTATTTCTGCAGCTGCTGAAATTGGATGTACCTCCTCGAAATGCTGAAAGGGGGTTTCAATAAACTCCCCATCCATCTCAATGTATCTGAAGGAATTCAAATGGCTCACCATATACTCCTCTTCTCCTTGCATAGTGACGATCTTCCCTCTGACAGGGTACTTCAGCTTCTGGTGCAAGGTAGAGGTCACTGCCCCAGCTTTATGGATCCAAGGTCGACCCAGTAGACAAGAGTAAGATGGACGTATATCCATCACATAAAACGTAGAGTCGAACACCTGAGAGCCCACACGAATAGGGATGTTAACCTCTCCATGAACCATCCTTTTTGAACCGTCAAAGGCCCTGACGATGATATTGCTGGGTTTCAATTCCAGGCCTTCATAATCCAGACGGTCTAAAGCCTTTTTCGGTAGGACATTCAAGGAAGAACCAGTATCCACCAATACATGCACCAGAGTAGTGCCCCTGCATTCGATAAAGACATGCAGGGCATCGTTGTGGTCTCTTCCCTTCGCGGTCAGGTCAGCATCTGAAAAACCCAGGCCATTGTCTGCTGTCAGATTTGCTATGCAATCAGTGAACTGGACTGCAGACGTCTCCTGCGGTACATGGGTCGTCTTGAGAAATGAGATCAAGGATTTAGCATGTGCCTCGGAGCATAGCAATAAGGAGAGCAGGGAGATCTTGGAGGGCGTACGCCCCAGCTGCTCGACAACATTAAAATCACTCTTCTTTATTATTTTCAGGATCTCCTCCATTTCTTGTTGGGAGGCCTCAGCATTTAGGGGTATCGGTGCCTCCATCCGGGCAGGCTCTTTTTCAATCCCTTTGCCCCGAGCATTTGATGACTCGGCAGCAGGGGAAACAACTTGATCAGCAGCAGGAACAGGTAAACTTGTAGGTTTTATAAGGAGGGGTTTTCGAGTAGCGGGCGGTGCAAAGTCAGGCGAGAAAAGCCTGCCACTGCGGGTAACTTTGGCTGGACCAGTGATATCGCAGATACTGGCGCCAGTGTCAAATTCTTGTTTGATTCCATTCACATACACGTCTGCCCCATAATGCCAGGGGACAGCCTTATCAGATACGTAGGGGAGGGGCCCCGGAACAGTAATAATCACAGGTGCAACAGTCATGATTTGAACAGGCTTCTTCGGGAGAGCCTTGGTTGGATTTTTGAAGATGGTAACCACAGAAACTTCTTTTACCGGAACCGACTGAACAGCAGACTTCTTAAACAGAATCTCCTTGCTATCCATCAGGCTTTGGACGCCTAACCTCAGCAAGGGACAATCAGATAGGGAAACAGCGCAGAACAGACAACCTTCACCGCAACCCGAAAATAAACCGGCCCGCAGTAGGTTCTTCTTAACGGTCTTCAGAGGGGTGACAACTTCATCTACCGAAACAACATACATTTCTTCCTCAATGGCATTTACTCTATGCTGGGGCATAGGAGCAGTTACAACATTTGGTCTCTCCGGCGCTTCAAACTGAATTTCCTTTGCGTCGATCAGATCTTGCACTTTGTTTCTCAAGGCCCAGTAATCATCAGTAGTGTGCCCGAGACTATCAGAATGATAAGCACACCGGGCATTTGGGTTATACTTAGGAGACGCAGTGTTGACGACCTTAGGAGCTTCTTTGAGGGTCACCAGGTTGGTGGATAACAGTTGGGGTAAAATTTGAGATAAGGTCATACTCAGCCGGGTATACTGCCTCTTGGGCCTTTCGCTTCTTTGTTGATTGTACTGCTGAGGAGCAGCAACAGGTTTCGAGATGACCAAAGCATTGATGGCTTGGCGACCTTCGGGCTTGACTTGTCTTCTAGGACCATAGACGGCACTTGCTTCTTTCTTAAACGGCCTCTTCTCAGCACTTGTGGAGGCAGCCTTTTGTATCTTGCCTGACCTGATGCCAGCTTCAATTCTTTCTCCCGTCAATATTAAATCTGTAAACCCAGCGGAGGAGTTACCAACCAAATGATTGAAAAACGGACCAGACAACGTCCCTAGAAACATATCAACTAGCTCTCGATCAGTTAACGGAGGATGAACCCTGCCAGCCAAATCTCTCCATTTTTGAGCGTACTCTTTGAACCCTTCACCCGTTCCTAGAGACATATCCTGAAGTTGGGTACGCGTAGGAGCGAGATCAGAATTGTATTGGTATTGTCTGTAGAATGCGGTTGCCAAATCTTCCCAGTGTCGGATGCTAGCTCCATCCAATTGGTAGAACCATTCAAGCTGTGACCCCGAGAGACTATCTTGGAAGAAGTGAATCCAAAGGTTCTTATCCGCCGTGTAAGGTTGGATTTTCCTTACGTACGACCTTAGATGCAGCTTTGGGCAGGAGACCCCATCATACTTGGCGAAGGCAGGCGCCTTAAACTTGTGTGGAATTACTACCCCGGAAGATAACCCCAAATCTCCAAAATCCAACCCTGGCACATTCTGAATTTCCATGGCGCTCAAGCGGTCCTCCAATTGTTTGTATCTGTCAGCAGCAGGTGGGTATTGTTCGTCATTATAGTCCGTCTCGTTGTCGGAGACTGCGGGACTAGGAGCTCCTCCCCCTTGGGGACTGTTTTTCTCAGCAGAAGAGGTGGTTGGATCAGCTTCATTATGGAGTGTGTTCCCAAATCTGCGTCCGATGTTGAACAACGCAGTCCTCTTTTTCTTCTTCTTCTTCAGGAGCAGAGTCTTCAACTCTTACTGACCTTGGGCTAGGCTTAGGACCATCTCTTGAAACTGTGCACCTTGGGCCTGAAGGGCCTTGATTGCTTGCTCACTGGATGAGTCTGGATTCATGATGACTGTGCAAAATAAACAGCGAAGGAGATTAAGAAACCTGTGAAATAGGGTACCTGCTATGCATATGGTGCAATGGAATGCGTATGCTTTATGTTTTCAAAGACAAACAAGATTCAACTTTGTAGACAAAAAGGGAAACACACTTCATTAGATTAAAATTTCAATTGTTCAACAACTTGCCCTTAGGCATTACAGGAATGAAAAATATTGAAAAGGAAATAAAACTACAAAAGGAAACATCAAAGCTCATCAATGCTCCCATGGCCTCCTCTTTTCAGTGCTGATGTAGTTGTTCAGGACCCGTTCTTCCTCCAATTGCTTAGTCAGCCTCTAGATCTTCCGTTCCTGCTCGTTGAATTTCTCCCGATAGAAATCCCGTTCTTCCTTTAGCTGTGCCCAAGATCTCTTCATGGTGTCAAAATCAGTAGGTATCTGAGGAGGGAGGACAGTTGGAGGAACCCCATCTTCATCAGGAGATTCAAGGATGATCGGTCTAACAGCTTCGTAGGGCATACCTAACCTCTGAGCACGGATGCGGACCCATTTGCAATAGGGCTTCAATGGCAGGGAAGTCTTTGGTCCCAACTCATGTGGGTTGGCTTTGTGGATTCTATCCCAAGCTCTAATGAATCCCTGGCGTAGTTTGTCACTGTCTGCCTGAAACTCAAAATGGAAGTGAGGAACCAGCATTTCATGAGGCCCATCTCCTCTGGCTCTTCCAAACTGTTGGAGAGCTAAACATGGATTGTAAGAGATTCCTCCTTGGATACCAATCAATGGAACATTCGGGTATTCCCCGCATCGATCAATAACAGCTACCTCATCCAAACCTCTGAGAGCCCAAGTGATGTCATTATCAGTGAGAGACATTAACCTCCGAGCCCAACCTTTTCCTTCTTCATTCTTCAGCACGAACTTAGGAAGGTGCGAAATAAACCACCTTACTAGCAAAGGAGCACAACACCACGGAGTCCCCCGTTTTCGAGCAGTACGAGCATAGAGTTGTTGTAGAATATCACCCAAAAGAGTGGGTACCGGATTCCGAGACATGAAGATCCTTATGACATGGATACTGATAAAGGTGTCAGGGTTGGGAAACAGTACCAGACCATAGATCAAAAGAGCTAGAATATCCTCATATGCCTTGAAGTCCAACTCATTCCAGAAATCATTAGCTTTGCCAACCAGAAATTTGACCAAAAAGCCCTTGATCCCATTTCTAGTTTCCCAGTTGGACAATACCTCTTCTTTGGTCAAGGGGAGAATTGCAGCAATCTCTTCAGGCCTAGGAGTCTTTTCCAAACCAGTGAATGGAGTTTGTTCCAAGACAGGAATCCCAAGCAAATAAGAAAATTCTTCCAGGGTAGGAACCAGCTGGAAGTCTTGAAAGGTGAAACAATGGTATAGAGGGTCATAAAACTGGGTCAGAACACTTATCAGTTGTTGGTCCCATTTTGCAGTGATCAAGCCAAGGAGAGAACCATGTCTGTTGATGAAGGAAGAAGTGTTTGGAATCCTTCCAACCAAATCCTTGAGTAAAACTGGTGGTTGAACAAAGTTGAGCCGGACAGTATTCCTACGCACGGGCATCATGATGTCCTACAAAACAGAGCAAAGATGAAACCTTTTTGTCTTTGAAATGGGTTAGCCATTTATATAGGATGCATGCAATGGTATGATGGCATGATGATATGATGAAGCACACCACAAGTATTCACATAGGTAAATAAGGCACACAAGTCACACAAGACACCCTTAGGTTTCAGGCCAGCATGAGTTTCAGGTATTACCCTCTTTTGGTTTTGTTGGTTAAAACCTGTCCTATCAAAAGTAACCGGGTTCTAGAGGATCTCAAATCATTGGCTACCCTCAATCGGTCATAACTCCAGCATCGCAATCTTTTCTCGCGGCCAGAACCATCTCGAGAGTTTAGCCTCAATGAGTGTAGCATACTGCTACTGTCCTAATAGCCAAGTTGGTTAATTTAGGGTTCTAAGGTTGGTTGGTGTTTAATGACCCCTTAGAAGACTTATATTCTCCCCGTTACAACACAAGGGATATAGGTACAGACTAAGATGCCACACCAACGTAGCCACTGCTTCACCCATGTCGGTCTACGCCGGACAGGTCCCTCACAGATTATGCTACCTAAAAAGGTATATCCCAGATCCGGGTTAGGATCTATGAACTCCGATGCAAAGCCCACAAATATAAAAGCAAACAAAGCAAACAATTGAAAACAAAGGTGATCTAAGCCCTAAGGTTACTCCACTTTTTAAAAGTACTCCCCAGCAGAGTCGCCAGTTCTGTGATACGGTGGGAGAACTGACTTGAGGTTTTGCGTCCGTATTCGCACTTGTGCGGTTGAGCAAGAGTCGCCACCGACTTTTTATTTTATCCTAGAGGAAAGGTTTAAAAAGCACAGCAAAAACCTTTTGAGATGTTTTTCTTGGGTTCGGGGAGTAGATTATAGAAAGGGAAGGTATTAGCATCCTTTCTATCCATGGTTATCCATGGGCTCTTAGTTACTTGCTTTAGATCACTTGCCTTTTGTTTTCAATTGTTTTAAATGGTGCTTGAGTGCGTGGGTTTGAAAATATTTTGAAAAGAGGCCAATGTGGTGGCAATCTTTGTAATGATCCATGTGGGGATGCATACAAAGATGTATGTCTTTTGAAAAGGTTTTCATTTGTTTTTGAAAGTTGTTTTGAAAGTTTTGTGAGGTGTGGTTTTGAAATCAGACAAGTGTCTTGTTTTGCAAGTTTGATTCAAGTAACTAAGAGGTTGTCTACTCCTAAATTTCTCAAAAGATAATTGCTATGTTTTAACCCTTTTAACAAGTTTGTTCCACCATTGAATTTGGTGGACAACCTTGTGTTAGGATGTGAAAGGGACAGGCGCGGGTCATCGTTTAGACCATAATTGCAACGGCGTTAAATGTCTTTGGGCGATTTTCTTTAAGGGACTTGATCATTTATTTTTGTTTGTTTTGAGAAGTTCTATCGAAGGACTATGATCATTCAAATTGTTTGTTTTGCCCAAAGAAATTCAACATACAATATGGCCCAATTTTGAAAGGCAACAAGTGGATATAACCCTAGGGGTGTTAGTGTGCAAGTGTGTTTTATTGCATACAAGAGTTTTTCTTGGAATTAGGTTTTTTCTATTTCATTGATTTTATCTTGCCATACACGTCCTAATTACTAGCAATAAGAAGCGGAAATGTAAAATCCTACGTTATTACAACAATTAGGGGAGGGGGATACACATTTGTACATGGGGGGTTCAACGAGAAAAATAGACAAAAAAGAAAATAGCAAAAAACAAGATATATAGAGAGAGAGAGGGAGCCCGCACGCTGTTGGGAGGCCATCAGAAGTTCTGACCCAGATCCGCTGCCAGATGATCAACCTGTTGGTGAAACTGGATGAGTCAGAACTTCTGACTCTAGAACCTGCAAAACAGAACCTTGTTAGTGGGGAAATCAGAAGTTCTGATTTCCCTGCGCTGCAAGATAGAAGTTTGTTAGTGGAGAAACCAAAAGTTCTGATTCTGCTGAAAAGGCAATAATTTTCAGAAGTTCTGATATCATTGCCAGCAGAACAGACTTCAGATGTGCTAACGTCAAAGTCAGCACTTGGTTTTTCCTGTACTAATCAGAATATCTGCAATCCTGTTGTTACTCCACAAAATAGGAAACATATTTGGATCAGATCCAGCAAAAATAGCAAAGTATTTCAGAGGTCAGAATCACCAAGGTCACAGGCAAGTCCTATACTGGCTCAGAACGTTCTGAGGTATGAAAGTCCTCAGAACATAATCAGCAACAACGTGAATATTTACATTATGTTACTTGAATATGCACAGCTGATGATGCTTAACAGTGTGGTGAGGGTCAGCAGGTGCTTACCTGACTGTTTGGAAAGAGGTGGGTGAAAGTTAGCTTTTGGTTCTGGTGGTGTTTTGGACAGATTTGGAAAAGGGGAAGTAAAGGTGTATACGTGTATAGGGTCAGAAGTTTGGAAAGAGTGTTTTTGGTTTACAGAAAAGAGCTGGATATTTGGTGAAGTTGAAGGTGAGAAACTTAAAGTTATGAAACAAAGCTGGAGATTTTGGCAGAGTTTCAGAATGCTGTGTTGCTAGGAGTTTTGTTTCTCTCTTAGCAATTTTTCTGTTTCTTTTCTTGAACCCCTTTTGCAGTGGCGAAAGCTCTCTATTTATAGGCAAAGTTCTTGTGGATGCCTTGAACATTTAAGGCGCCAACAGAGTTTGGATTTGATCTTTGACAGAAATTCCTGGGAAGTTGTGATAACAGCTATCTTTCAGCCTAGGTTGCAGCAGCAGGCGTAGATTGGGGAGAAGTGACCTCTGAAGTGGGCGGTGGCGTGAAGACCCATGCCAGAATCTGTGCAAAAGCATTTTCCAAGCCACACGTGAATGCTCAGGAGTGGTTGGAAGCATTAATGGGCATTAAATGGTGACAAGACCTGTCAATACCAACGTTCTGGTAATGGAAACCAGCGTTGAATCAGCAGCGTAAACCATGCTCTGGCCTTGGCTACCTGTTGTCTTAGCATGCTCTGGAAATTCTCCTGGTTTTCTGGTACGTTCCTTGGATCTACTTCTGGACAATTTGGACTTAGAGATTTTGTATCAGTGTAACACCCATTCTTCTGACCTTTCATCTTCTGATTTCAACCTGTTCTGAAGGAGCCTTCAGACTTTCCTGCTTCTCTTGCATTCCTTTAGCAAATTCTGACTGAGCTTGTATAACTGCTGAAGGGGCATGTTCTGTTTGAAGCTTACATTCTGAACCACGTTTACAACTTCTGATTGAACTGATGTAGCTGCTGAAGAACCAACTTCTGACCATGCTGAGCCAAGCTTGCAACTTCTGACCGTCTTCATCTGGAATGGGTCCAGAAGTTCTGAAGCGCTGATTTTCTAAAAAACACTTATTTTAAAGAAACATTCTAAGCACTTAGAATTTGATTTTCCTCAAGATGAAAGCGTTGTTTCTGGAGTTCGTGAGATCATCTTGCTCTTGTAAGCGGCTTGCTTGGGCAAAGGGATAACTCAGGACTTGGATTTGTTTCAGAGGGACCTTGAAAATCTAAGATGGTTTCCTGAAGAAAGGGAGGGCAAATTTTGGGGTACAACACACATAGAGAGTGGCCTCAAAGTAGAAAATTCCAAGACGCTTTGAGTAGCCAAACTGATGAGAAGGAATCCCTTTGCAGTTCTCAAAAGGAAGAAGAGAGTGTAATTGATACAATTTCAGAAAATTGCCAAGCTCAACAAGCTCATAATCTGAACCATCAGCATCAACGCCAGAATCGAGAAGCTAGAAATCCAAATGATCATTGTCGACATCAAAATCAACAGAGGCCTCCGGAGAACCAATAAGGAGAGACTCTCCAGTTCGACCCAATTTCGATGAGCTATAGTCAATTATGGTCTCATCTGATCCAAACTTTGTCGATAACTCCTAGAAATACTAGAGCCTTGATGTCATTTCATCCTTGGCACAATCCAAGTGTCCAATGTGAGTTTCACGATTGAGTAATGGGCACTCAATAGAAGAGTGAAATTCCTTCGAAGAAATGGTGCAGAATTTGATCGACAACAAATTATTGACTTTCGATGGAGATAACCCTCATATGGTGGATCACCCTTGATCTTGATAGATGTAAAGACTACATGAAGCTTTTCTTCAAAGAAAGTGAATCCAACATGAGAGCTTATCCTTGTTGTTGATTAGTCACTAGAACATATTTCTTTCTATTTTCATTTTCCTTTAATTGCATTGACTATTGCTTTCAAACTTTGTTTGTACTTTCATGTTAGTTTTAATGAAATGAGCATTGCAATATTTTGATTCAATTCATATATATCATGTTTACTTTATTTATCAAGCTTTTGTTTATGCAAATATTTGAGGGAGGATAATGAAACGAAATACCCATAATTATTGTTGGTGTGCTTTCAAATAAAACTTTGCTGATGATATACATGCATTGTTTCAACTCCCAAACATTGGAGAAATAAGGAAGATAATCCTTTGCCAACCCCTTGAGCCTAGAAGTTAGAGTTTCTTTCTAACCGAAAAAACCCACAATCTTAACACGAGGATGGGTAGTTCTCAGTTAATTTGGTTGTGCATTCAAATATAAGAGAATCATACAAGACACCTTTCAATAAAGGTTGCAATCAAGTTTTCCTTTGCACACATTAAAGAAGTGTTGAAGATGTCCTCCAAATTCCAAGTGACAATGATGGTTCTCCATAATCATTAAGCAAGGTAGTCACTATCTTTCAAAAAAAGAATGAAAGGAAAAATAAAAGAAAAAAGCCCGCTAAGTTAAAACCTATGAAGGAGACTTAGGAAAAAACTAAGGTATCCCGCTGTCTGTAATCTCAAATGAAACAGTTCAGGAAAAATTTAGGGATAAGAAAAGAAAATTCAAAACAAGAGGTTACCACATTCCTCAACAGAGACAAAAACGAGTTGACCAAAGTCCTTAACAAAAACAACAAAAAGTTGTAAGAAGAAGTGACCGTCTTCTCAAAAAATCCCTATGTTTTTGAGCCATCATCATTACTATCATTAGCACAATTCCAAAATCTCTTGGAACCTGAATGCATAGTCTGAATTAACTGAATATAGGACTGACGAACATCACGAAAAATGGGTTAGGTACAAATAAACTTTGAGCCTCTATCCTTTGTTTCATAAACCATGAACCAGGTCATGTTACAACCCTCAAAAGACTTAATTGAAGTCAGGTTTATTTTGAAAGCATATTACAGCAAGGTTGCGTAAACTGACTCTTAAGATTTGTGTAAATCATTTGTCTTGGTATCATACATTTGCTTCATATTTCACTTTAAATGTCTAAATCTCCATGTTTTGACCATGATTCATTGGCTACACATCAATAACATCATTCCAAAAATGATTTTGATTTCAAAACTTTTGCACAAACTTTGCATTAAAATTGCTATATATGAATGAACAATTTTGTTTGCAAAGAAGCTTTCCTCATCTAGGAATTTCAAACAGTCAAGAAACTTTGTCAGTGATCATATCAAGGATAAGTATCTTCCATATCCTATTGTGAATCAGTTCAATATTTTTTGCTCAGTGCAAGTTATTCTCATAATTGATTAACCAGAAGATTATTTTTTTTCAAGACTCATACTGGGAAAATCCTTTCCCTCGATTATTTCAAGAACTGAAGCAATGATCAGTTTATTCCCAACTCCAGTTGAGGCAACTTCCTTCATAGGTCCAACAAATTGGGGCAAGAAAGGCTACATATGGTCAAGTCTTTTCCATAATTCAGGCTTCTTAAGCATATCCTGCAATGCTTCGCCAATTGTTGAGTTTGAAGCGAGTGTTGGGAATCATTCTAGTAACGCATTTTGTAACCTTTCAATCAAGAAAACCAATCTCTGCTTACCCAGAAAGTCCAACGTCCACACATACATGCATTGGTCGATCATTACATCTAATGCATCATTTCATGTGTAGTATCTATGGCAAGGAACCATGACATTTCATCAATTAACTTATTTAATCCTAATGCATAACATGAACCATGTATCACATGCATCTGAAGACAATCATCAATCATCTACCCTACATTCTTCTTTAGTAAATCTCGACAGAAGATCTTCTAGTAACAAATATTCCCTGGATAATCATGGTAGTAGATTATTCAGAAAACCTCGGTAGTAGGTATTTCTCAGCAAGTCTCGGCAGTTGACTCGCCAAACAAGTTCCTTTTTAATATATTCCATGTTTGATCTCGTCAGTAGATTATCCAGCAGACCTCAACAGAAGGT
The DNA here is from genome assembly GCA_948472305.1 of Vicia faba. Taxonomy (NCBI): domain Eukaryota; kingdom Viridiplantae; phylum Streptophyta; class Magnoliopsida; order Fabales; family Fabaceae; genus Vicia; species Vicia faba. The sequence continues at coordinate 1,161,584,371 of OX451738.1, forward strand.
ATTCTTTCTTCTCAGAATCTTGGCAGTAGATTCCCTGGTTAATCACGATAGTAGATTTCCCAGTAGACCTCGACATAAGGTATTTCTTCTCAGAATCTCAGCACTAGATCCCCTGGTTGATCACGAAAGTATATTATCTAGTAGACCTCGATAGAAGGTATTTCTTCTCAGAATCTCGGCAGTAGATCCCCTGGTTGATCACAACAATAGATTTCCCAGTAGACCTCAACAGTAGGTATTTCCCAACAACTCTCAGCAGTAGACTCACCGACAAGTTCCTTTTGAAAATATTTCCTGTTTAATCACGTCAGTAGATTATTCAGTAAATATTGATATAAGGTATTTCTTCAACAGAATCACGACAGTAGATTCCCTGTTTGATCTCGTCAGTAGATTATTCAGTAAAACTCAACAACATGCACTCTTCATAAGATCCCGACAGTGGACTCCTTAATTAAATTCCTGCATCATTCTCTCCAGTGAGGCTTGTCTAGAACTTTCCCAACAACCCCCTTTGCAATCCAATGATATTCTTGGACGTCCCTATCATTTTTCTCGGATTTAACCTTTTGTTCCAAGTATTCCTGGACATTCTTGGTCACTCTGATAGATCTCTAAGGATATCTTGTGTTTCTCCAGCGTGTCTTTCCACGCCATCTCATTCAATCTACCATAAATATCATGTTTCAAGTTTCTCCACATAGTGTCTTATCTTATGCATTCATATCATATACAATATATATATATATATATATATATATATATATATATATATATATATATATATATATATATATATATATATATATATATATATATATATATATATATATATATATATATCAAAAAAGAGCCAGGGCATTACATTGCATTTCATTGTTACCCAAGGGACACAATTAGATTCTTTATGTATTTAATTACCTTTCACTATGATGCTATCTAGTTATGGATAATTAAATAGGAACATCTGTCATACCCCAATTTTGCCTCAAGGTCATTTATTCATCGCATTTGCATCATTAATCGTCATTCATGCATTTAGGTTGACCAAAAGTCAATTTAAATTAACATTTGCATCGTTTTAGAGTTAAAAATATATGATATCTCACTTCATTCATTTTCTCTTTACCCACTTCTCGCATTGTTTCAAGTTGTTTATATATCGATAATATTGATATTTCGGTTCCACAGGCAGACTGTTAAAAGCGATTTGATATTGTACGAAAAATTAGCAAGCAAAATATTTCGAGTTTTCATCTTTAATTGATTGTTTTACGAATCTGCGTTGCACGTAGAACATGTCAGTATGCTCGCTTTATTTTTCCGATGCAGTTTGCAGTCTCGTTCTTAATTGTCAGCGTTTGTTCAGCCGGGTCTTCTCATTCTCATTTTTATTTTGATTTGATCATTTATAATTTTTTTTATTAACCTTTAAAATTCATAATTTATTTTAATTTGAATAGAATTTTAATTGATGATTATGGTGTTGATTTGTGTTGTATTTTTGAGATTCTAATGATAAATTAAATTGAAACCTTGATGACAATATAATTGTTTGTGTTAGTTCTAAACGATGAACTTTGATGCAGTTATTTGTATTGTTTAGGTTAAATCTGAAGAATTTTTATAGCATTTGTGTTAGCTCTCAACATTAATTTTTGATGCAATTATTTGTGTTATTCGGACTAAATTTGAAGGAATTTTGATGGTACATGTGGTAACTTTGAGCTGAATCTCAATGAGGAATTTTGATTGTGGCATTGTTTTTTTGTTTCCATTTGTGTTGAGGATGCTTGAGATGTACTTGTTGAGTATAGGTGTTTATGTGTCGTGGCTGCCCGGATACTAATAAAGTGTTGAAAACTCTTTTTTAATTTTTGTATTCGTGTCTTGAATTTGGTTTAAGTGAAACATGAGTTTAATTCCATTGTTTCGGGTTAGTGTTTGGAATAATTTAATTGAAGTGTGATGTGGTTGAAGTTATTTTGAGACTAGAAATTTCATGAGATGTTTATTTGCAAATTATCTCTTATCATCTACTTTTTTGATTCCCACTTGAGTAATAATTGCATATTTGAACCATGTTTTCTTTCCCTTTTCATTCATACATGTATGTTAATTTTGGTTGAGAAATTGGGTTACATACATGAATTAAGAGCAAGTTTCCTTTGTGTTTATTACAATTTCTCTTGTGTTGCTAACTATGATACGGTGGGAGAACTGACTTGAGGTTTTGCGTTTGTTTTCGCAAATGTTTCGGTTGAGCAAGAGTCGCCACCGACTTTTTATTTTATCCTAAGGAAAGGTTAAAAAGCACAGCAAAAACCTTTGAGATGTTTTCTTGGGTTCGGGGAGTAGATTATAGAAAGGGAAGGTATTAGCAACCTTTCTATCCATGGTTATCCATGGGCTCTTAGTTACTTGCTTAGATCAACTTGCCTTGATTTCCAATTGTTTGAAATGGTGCTTTGTGTGTGGGTTTGAAAATGTTTTGAAAAGAGGCCAATGTGGTGGCAACCTTTGTAATGACCCATGTTTGGATGTATACAAATGTGTAATTATCTTTTGAAAAGTTTTCAATGTTTTTGAAAGTTGTTTTTGAAAGTGTGTTGTGATGTGTGTTTTGAAAATAGGCAAGGTTTTATTTTGCAAGTTGATTCAAGTAACTAAGAGTTTGTCTACTCCTAAATTTCTCAAATATCTTTCCTATGTTTTTTAACCCTTTTAACAATTTTGTTCCACCATTGTATTTGGTGGACAATCTTGTGTTAGGATGTGAACGGGACGGGCGCGGGTCATTGTTTAGACCATAATTGCAATGGTGCCAAGTGTCTTTGGGCAATTTTTCCTTTAAGGGACTTGATCATTTTTAGGCAACTTTTGAAAGCGTCGTCGAGGGACTATGATCATTTGAATTGTTTTGTTTTGCCAAAGACACCTAACATGCAACATGGCCCATTATTGAAGGCAACAAGTGGAGTAACCCTAGGGGTGCAAGTGTGATTGGGGTTGTCCATTTTCATGCTTTTATCTTGGAATTAGGTCAAACTATTTGTTTTGGTTGATTTTCGCATACAAAATCCTAAGTCTATCATGGCATATTTAGAAAACTTTAAAATGCGGAAAATAAAATCCTAAATTATTACAACACAACTTATGGGATGGGGGGTACAAATGTTCAAATGGGAATATTTTAGCAAAAAATTTAAATCTAAACTATTACATCCAAATTGAATATACAAGTATTGGAATTGCACAATAATTAAATAAAATACAATAAAATATGCAAGATGCAAAAAATGATTTTTATAAGTATGTAAAAGGTGTTTTTTATGTGACAAATAAACAAAAATAAAAAGGAATAATTTTGGATATTTTTACATTTTAGGGCAAACCCTAATTTTGCTAAATAAAAGGTATTAATTATTTATTATATACAACATTTATTAATTATGTACAAAAAATAAGTAAAAGGAAGTATATTGTAAAAAAGTGATTTTTTGAGGTCAAATATTAATAATAAAAAAAATGTATTATTTTTATGTTTTTTCCCTAAATATTCTAATAAATATATAAGTATTTATATTATTTATTAAATATATTAAATATGTACAAAAATAAAAATATTTATTATTTACAAAAAAAGTATATTTTTTAGGAAATGTTTTCAAGAGATGAAATAAAATAAAATCAGAAAATAAAAATGTATTAGTATTATTTTTAGTATTTTAAATAAAAGGATATATATGTTATTTATATGTATAAACTTCAAATAAAACAAATAAAATTCAAATAAAATGCAAAAATGGTTAAAAAAATGTTTTTAATATTTTTTATATGTTGGCAAAAAATAATAAGTCAGAAACAAAAAGAAAAAGTCAAAAAATGATAAAAATAAACACAATGGGCCAGGGGGGTGTATGTGAAATAAAGTGGTGCAAAAAGGAAAACAAAACTCAGGCCCAACCCAAGTCTATCTTCTTCAACCTCCAGCCAGTTTGTTTCAAAAAACGCGCGTTTCTCAAGCTGATTCAAACATCCTGATTCTTGGACTTTCAAGCAAAACTTATAACACAAAAAATGTCAAGCATCAAATCACGAATCCATACATACCAAGAACTTGATCTAACTCTCAGAAATGAGAGAGAATTTCTTCTCCCCCAATTCCTGACCTAACTTTTTCTTAATGTTCAGGTTCCAAATACTCTTAGCACACACAATATAAATGAAAAGTAACTATATGGATGGCTTCAGGGCTATGATTAGAACATGTTTTCTTCACAAACTTAAACCTAACTATGCCTGGATAGAGAGATAGAAGTTCAAAAACTTACCTGTTCAGCTTGATTCGTGTATGACAATGGAGGTACTTTCAGTGCAATGTGAGGACTTGTACAACTTGCTTGAGGTCCAGGGATGCTTCCTCTATGCTTAGCTTGCTTTGAATCTTGCTGAATCAAGCTACAGAAGTCAACCTGCAAGAGAGAAAAGTGAAAATGGCAAATGATGTTAGGGATGTTACAGTTCGTGTCCAATGCTTGGCATAGTTTGTATAGGTGGTAGGGAGTGTGTATGAACTAGTTTTGGCCAAGGCGCACGAGTGGATTGAGTTGTGGACCTCAATCTGCAGTAGGTGCCCTGTTTTGCCACAAAACTGTGTTTTGATGATGAGAAGGTTTGAAACTTGGTTGGTTCGTGTTTTAGGTCTGGTTTGATGTTTGGAAAATGTTCACAATGTTTGCTTAGGCTTGTGTTTGCAGGAATGTGAGTTGTTGTTTCAAAATGCAAGTTTCTTCTAATGTAAGCAAAAGTTGTCAACTTGGTTTACAAGCTTATGCAGGCCCCCTAAACATGCTGAAAATGTTAGTCTTGATCAGTGGGATATGTCCAATAACTTGTGCCTCAGAGATTTGCTTTGTACCTCTTGGATTGTAAACTTGACATAAAGTGCTCTTTACAAGAATATATAAAATGCTTTTTCTAATTATGGACTAATCCTTCATGTAATGACCAAATGCATAGAATAACATCTTGGCACAATGGTTTGGCATTTAATTATTGAGTGTAAATGAGATTAGAGGCCTGTAATGTAGCTTGCACATGCTGATTTCAAAAATTCAAAGTGTATGAACATGAAAATGGCTCATGAACAAAGTGACTTTTGCCCATATTGTCAAATTCGATTCTCCCTAACCACAAGGGTGTTTGAGAAGTTCTTGGATAATTTGGAAAGCTTGGAATGTGTACTACAATCCATCTTCGTAATGTAAGTTGAAATTCCAAGTGGAAGCATGTGAAAAGTGGCCATGAAGTTAGGCAAAAATCCTGCCTAGAATGGGTCAAAATTTTTCTAAGTTAAGAATGTTTTGCACCCTTGTTCCAAAAATCATAACTTGAGCTACAAGTTTCTTTTGAGGAAACTTTGTGAATCAAAGTTGTAGATTTTGCAATGGACTACAAATTTCATGTTTTGAGTTTTGTTTGAATCCAAATGCATCTTGATGAGAAAGTGGGACAAAGTTAGAAAAAAATTAGGGATTTTCATAACTTAGAAAAAATTCTAAGTTATGAAAATTCTTCATTTCAAACCCTAATTTGTGATTTTTGATTTCTTGATGAACAAGTTTCATAATTTGACATGTCTTGATGAAAAATGAATCTTGACACTTGATTTTGACCAAAAAAGTCAAAGTTTGACTTTTCAGTATATAGTCAAATTTGGCTCAGTTGACTGGAAAATTCATCTGTCAATCTTGTGCATTTGGGATCTTTTGAACTTGTTGAACATGTCAAGACAATGCCATTGGGTCCTTGAGTCCATACGTGAGCTTGGTTTGCCATTGGTTAGGTCAAACAGTCAAAAATTGCCTTTGTGCAGTCAAAACCCTAAAAATGACCATTTTGCCCTTTTGGTGATCTGATCAAATTTCTTGTGGAATTGTGATCCAAACTTGACCAAATGGTTCATATGAGTTCATAATGTTGATGTGGGTCAAAAATCATGAGGTTTGACTGTCAATTGACCATAGTTGACTTTTTCCCCAATACAGTTGATTTCTAGGTCAACTGTCCAATTGACTGGGCAAAGATTGGAATCAAGACTTGAAACTTGGTATGGATAAACTTGTGAGTCCAACATGAAACATGAAAGTCATCTTGGGCCTTTTAGTTCAAAACATCTTTGGGCAAACTCAAACCCTAAATTTGGGTCAACAATGCAAGGAGAAGTCTTGAGCAGAGCAAACCCTAACTTGATCTTGAGCTCCAAGGGTCTTGTGATGAGAAAATGTTGAGGAAATGGGAGGGCAAATTTTGGGGTACAACACTAACATTGTTTATGGATTGTGTAATTTTCAAGATAGCTCAAGTGTTCACTTCCTCTTAGTACCACTTTGTTGATTTTAGTTAATTAATTAGATGTCGATTTAATTAGTTGATTTTGTTATTAAAAATTAATTAATTTGGCTAATTAATTTTTCTTAACCTAATTAATTAGTTTAATCGATCCTTAATTAATTAATTAAACATACACTTCTTATTTTATTCATTTATTTAGCTATGATACATGGTTCTAACTCATTCGGATCTGAGTTCTTATTTTATATGAGACATTCAGATTATTTCTATGTTATTATGGCTTTGTCTATTGATTTAGAGTTTTATCTGATGTAGAGATTCTTATTTGATACTTTGATGATCATCTGATGCTTTGAGTTCTTATCTGATACTTTAGGTTTATCTGACACACTTTCTGGTTGTGATTTATTTTCACTTGATGCTTGGTATATTCCTGGTTTATTCTTTGCTTGCGGATTTAATCCAAAGGATGAGAGTTCTATGTTGACTATATTAAGTCAAGTGTTGGCTTCTTGTTTGGTCAGATCTTCCTTACCTTGACTTTTACTTTATGCTTTCAGATAGTCTCTTCATCTCCTCACATTCTTCAATTTTCAAAACCTTCTCATCTTTTTCAAAATCTTCTTGTTTTCAATAAACTTGACTACTTTCATAATAAACCTTGACTTTGTCAAGTGACTTTTCAAATTGTCTTTTCTTTAATCAAATGTTAAATCACATAAGCATATTCTTACACTTTCAAAAAGACAAAAACATTTAACCTCATTTAAACCTTTTTGTGCCCTCGTGCACATTTTCTCCTTTAAAACTTTTTCAAGATTAGACATGATTCACTTATAATCAAGATGTCATTCAATTATCCCCATGGTTGTAAAGATGTTGATATTTTCACTTGAGTACTAGAGGGTGTGTCCAAATCCTCCTTTATGTTGGTGCGTTGTCCCTCTTTCTCATACTTTGTGAGCGATTAGTCTGAAAGAAAAAGATTAGTTCTGACCTATCTCAAGAGTTTTAATGATAACTAAATTATATTTAAGATAATTTATGCTCTGATGAATTTGTTTTGAATATCTCAGTTAATGTTCTGACAGAAAACATTCTGAAGTGCTAAGCAAAAATTATGAAGAAGTTCTTTGATAAAAGAACCTTTTATTCAAGCGCATCTGCTGACTCTGGTAAGACACTTTATTTGTTAAATATATATTCTAATTTTTAGCAGGCTCCTTGCTCAGAAGATAACTTGAAAGCAAGCGTTGTTCAAAGTTCTTAGCAAGCAACACACTGCCTAGAAGATGAGTGAAGCATGTTCTGACTAAAATACATTGGAGAAAATTCTGAAATAACGTTTAGATCAACTTGTCTTGTCAAAGCAAAGGAAAACATGTTCTTACATTCTGACGTTTGCTCATTAATGCAAAGACGGCTGAAAGCACTCAAGTGCCTACAACTAGTTTCTTGGAAAATGGAATATTGCAAGGATACACGCAAAGCATTTAATGTTCTCCATCTTTTCTAAAGACAGCAACGGTTTTATTGTTCCTACTATAAATAGAAGGACATTTATTGCAAGCCAACAACTCAGTGAAAACAACTAAGTGAACTTAGTGAAACAACTAAGTGAACTCAGTGAACCAAAAACCAATCAAATTTTCAAAAGAAGCAAGAAACTACGTGAAAGATCCAAAAGCTCACAAACTCATTGTTCATACAATTTGTGCATTATATTCTAAGTGAAAAATCACAGTTGTGATATAGCTTGATTAGAAGCAAACTCTATTTCATTATCTGTAAAGATTAAACTCCTGTATTTGTTCCTTGAGAGACCAAGTTTGGTCAGATTTCTCAAGCAGACTAGGACTAGATTTAAGTCTTAGTGGTGTTAGTCACTTGTAAGTTTACTTGTGCATTGTTAGTCACAACAATTGTTGTGTGATTGTAATCAGTTGATTATAGTGGATTAAGTCCTTGTTGAGAAAGGTGAAATCACCTTGGCGGGTGGACTGGAGTAGTTTGAGTTCAAACGAACCAGGATAAAAATAATTGTGTTCTTCCATTATTGTTTGAGCTTTGTATTGAAAACGAAAAGAGTCACTTATTAAACCCCCTCTTCTAAGTGTTTTCTTACCCCTTCAATTGGTATCAGAGCTTGACTCTGAGCACAACACTTAACCGTGTCAGGAAAAGATCCAGAAGAAAACACAATGGTCGCTGAACAAAACAATAATAGTTACAAGAAACCTCCAGTGTTCGATGGAGAAGATTTTGAGTACTGGAAAGATAGACTAGAAAGTTTCTTTCTAGGTCATGATAGTGATCTTTGGGATATAGTCTTGGATGGTTACAAACATCCTACAGATTCAGAAGGAAACAAAGTGGATAGAAAAAATATGGATAGACAACAAAAAGCTGATTTTAAAATCATCACAAAGCTAGAATTATTTTTTTAAATGCTATCTCTAAAGTAGAATATGAAAAAATCACTAATAGAGATACAACGCATGATATGTTTGAGTCTCTCAAAATGACTCATGAAGGAAACGCTCAAGTTAAGGAGTCTAAAGCTCTGGCTTTAGTTCAGAAGTATGAAGCCTTCAAAGTTGAAGAGAGTGAGTCTATAGAAGCAATGTTCTCTAGGTTTCAAACTCTGATCGTCGGTCTGAGAGTTTTGAACAAAGGATATACCAAAGCAGATCATGTGAAAAAGATCATCAGAAGCTTACCCAGAAGATGGGCACCAATGGTCACTGCCTTCAAGGTGTCAAAAAATCTGAACAATGTGTCTCTGGAGGAACTCATCAGCGCTCTCAGAAGTCATGAGATTGAACTGAATGAGCATGAGCCTCAGAAGAAAGGTAAATCTCTAGCCCTTAAATCAATTAAAAAATTTGATACTAACGCTTTTCAGGCTGAAGAAGAAAACTATGAAGAATCAGCTTCAGAAGAAGACGAACTATCTTTGCTTTCCAAAAGGATCAATCATCTGTGGAAGCACAGACAAAAGAAGTTCAGGAACTTCAAGAAGTCAGAAGATAAACCGGAATCTTCTGGACACAAAAAGTCAAACAGAAGAGAGATCATCTGTTATGAATACAAAGAACCTGGTCACTTCAAAAGTGATTGTCCAAAGCTTCAAAAAGAAAAACCAAAGAAGAGATTTAGTAAGAAGAGAGGAATGATGGCAACCTGGGATGACTCAGATTCTTCTGAAGATGAATCTGGTTCTGAAGATGAAAATGCCAACCTAGCTCTGATGGCTATCACAGAAGATGACTCAGACTGTGAGTCAAAACAAAGAGATGTATTTTCTGAATTTTCTAGAGAAGAACTTGCTGATAGTTTATCAGAACTTCTAGAAAACTATAGTAAGCTCAAAATCAAATACAAGAAACTCAAGAAGAGTCTTGCATCTGATCTTGGGAAACTTGAAACAAAAAAATCTGAACTTTTAGAAAACAATTTTAAACTTAAAAAGGAAATTCAAAATGTTCAAAAGAATTTTAGTTTAGAGTTTGTGTCTAGTTCAAAAGATATTTTGAGAGAATATGACTATAACTTTCAATCTTTCTTGCTAAAGGCATAGATAAAAGCAAAATGGCTTCAATGATCTATGGAGTTAGTGGGAAAAACAGAAGAGGAATTGGATATGAACCTCCCAAAGGGGAGGAGACATACATTCCAAAACCTGTTGCTAAAATGACCTTCACTTACAAACCTCTGAATAAGCAATTCAAGTTTGGACACTCACATCATATAAAATATACATCAGATTCTGGAAACTCTTATGCTAACCCAAAAGGACCCAAAAAGATATGGGTACCTAAGGATAAAATAATATTTGTTGCAGATGTCCTTAACAGCTCAATTGAAACACCAGTCATGGTACCTGGACTCTGGGTGCTCAAGACACATGACGGGAAAAAGGTCTATGTTCCAAAGCCTGGAACTTAAAGCTGGAGGAGATGTGAATTTTGGAGGTAATCAGAAAGGGAAGATTATTGGCTCTGGAACCATTGGAAACGGTAAACTTCCTTCTATCTCAAATGTTTTATTAGTAGAAGGATTAGCTCATAATCTATTGTCCATAAGTCAATTAAGTGACAATGGCTATGACATTATCTTCAATCAAAACTCCTGTAAAGCTGTAAGTCAAAAAGATGGATCAATCCTCTTTTCTGGCAAGAGAAAGAACAACATTTACAAAATTGATTTATTAGATCTTAAATATCAAAACTTCAAATGTCTTTTGTCTGTTAGCAATGAGCAATGGGTATGGCACAGAAGATTGGGACATGTCAGTCTTAGAAAAATCTCTCAACTAAATAAATTAAATTTAGTCAGAGGACTTCCCAATCTGAAGTACAACTCAGAAGCTCTGTGCGAAGCATGCCAAAAAAAGGAAAATTTTCAAAACCTTCCTTTAAATCTAAAAATGTTGTCTCTTCCTCTAAGCCATTAGAGTTACTTCATATTGATCTATTTGGGCCAGTTAAAACTGCATCCATCAGAGGCAAGAAGTATGGATTGGTCATCGTTGATGACTTCAGCAGATGGACATGGGTAAAGTTTTTAAAACACAAGGATGAGTCACATTCTGTATTCATTGACTTTTGTACTCAAGTGCAAAATGAAAAAGATTTTAAAATCACAAAAGTCAGAAGTGATCATGGTGGTGAATTTGAAAATCATTATTTTGAAAAATATTTTAAAGAAAATGGAATTGTTCATAATTTTTCTTGTCCTAGAACTCCCCAGCAAAATGGAGTTGTAGAAAGAAAAAATAGAACATTACAAGAGATGGCCAGAACCATGATCAATGAAACAAATATGGCTAAGCACTTTTGGGCAGAAGCTGTGAACACAGCGTGTTACATTCAGAATAGAATCTCTATAAGACCTATTCTTGAAAAGACTCCCTATGAATTATGGAAAAACAGAAAGCCCAACATTTCTTATTTCTATCCTTTTGGATGTACTTGTTTTATTCTAAACACCAAAGAAACTCTGAACAAGTTTGATTCCAAAGCACAAAAGTGTTTCCTACTTGGATACTCTGAACGCTCAAAAGGCTATAGAGTATACAACATAGAAACTCTGATTGTTGAAGAATCAATCAAAGTCAGGTTTGATGATAAGCTTGACCAGCAACGGCCAAAGCAAATTGATTTTTATGTAGGTACAAAAGATCATCCCTCAAACTCTGAAAGTTCAGAAGCAAAAGAAGATTCAGAAGCAAAAGAAGACGTAGCAGATCATCCTCTTGACAATACTCTGAACAATCTCAGAATCTCTGACCAACCCACTCAGAAAAGGTTTCCTAGAATATCTTCAACTCACAAAGAAGACGTAATCATTGGAAGAAAAGAAGATCCCATCAGAACAAGATCCTCTCTCAGAATCAATGAAGAATCTTTGTTTGGTTTGGTCTCTCTGATTGAGCCAACTACCATTGATGAAGCTCTGGAAGATAATGATTGGATCTTGGCAATGAAATAAGAACTAAATCAATTCTCCAGAAATGATGTATGGAATCTAGTTCCACGACCCAAAGGATTCAATGTTATAGGAACCAAATGGGTTTTCATAAACAAATTGAACGAACAAGGAGAAGTAATCAGAAACAAGGCACGACTGGTTGAACAAGGTTATAGTCAACAAGAAGGAATTGATTATAATGAAACCTTTTCCCCAGTCGCCATGTTAGAATCTATAAGATTATTAATTTCTTTTGCTGTATAAAATAACATTTCATTATATCAAATGGATGTTAAAAGTGCATTTCTAAATGGTTATATTGAATAAGAAGTATATGTCCATCAACCTCCTGGATTTAATGATTCAAAACATCCAGAACATGTTTTTAAATTAAAAAAGTCTTTGTACGGTTTAAAACAAGCTCCCAGAGCTTGGTATGATTGTCTGAGTAATTTTCTATTAGAAAAAGATTTTACCAGAGGGAAAGTGGACACAACTCTTTTCAGAAAAACATTTAAAAATGACATTTTAATTTGTCAAATTTACGTTGATGATATAATTTTTGGAACCTCTAATATCTCCCTTGGAAAAGAATTTGCTAAGACCATGCAGGCAAAATTTGAAATGAGCATGATGGGTGAATTGAAATTCTTTCTAGGAATTCAAATCATCCAAACTCCAGAAGGTACTGTCATACATCAGACGAAGTATGTTAAAGAACTTCTGAAGAAATTTCAAATGTTAGAAAGCAAAGATGCCAAGAAACCTATGCATCCAACCTGCATTCTAGGTCAAGATGAGGTAAGTATGAAAGTAGATCAGAAGCTCTATAGAGATATGATTGGATCCCTTCTCTATCTGACTGCATCTAGACCTGATATACTATTTAGCGTGTGCTTGTGTGCTAGATTCCAATCAGATCCTAGAGAATCTCATTTAACAGCTGTTAAGAGAATTCTTAGGTATCTGAAAGGTACTGCTAATCTTGGTATGTGTTACAGAAGATCACAAGATTACAAACTAGTAGGTTATTGTGATGCTGACTTTGCTGGAGATAGAATTTAAAGAAAAAGCACCTCTGGAAGCTTCCATTTTCTGGGTGACAATCTTATCTCGTGGTACAGCAAGAAGCAAGCAACAATTGCACTATCAACCACAAAAGCTGAATATATATTTGCTTCTAGATGTAGCTCTCAGATGATTTGGATGAAAAGTCAACTAGAAGATTTCAACCTTTATGAAAAAATTTATTAGAACAAACAGCTGTTACATGCATCCTTCAGGAGATGAACACATGGTGTGTTTCTGAAAGGTCAAGCATGCAAAAGCTACTGATGACGTTCTAGGTAACTGTTGATGATTAGCCATAATCCCACGTTTTCCCTCATTTTTAGCAAATCATTAAATGCAAGTAATGATGAGATTCATTTTTAAATCTGTTTTAATTTTTATTTTAAATGTATCTTAAATACTTTTAATTTTAATTCTAAACCTATTTTCTGAAATTAATGCCTATAAATACTTTTTGAAAAACCCTTTTCACTCTTTACTGTCTCTTTCAAAACTCAAGCGTTTTTTCTCTTATTGTACTTTTCTCTTAAAACCTTTTTCTTCAATTTCTCATTTCTAAAAGAACTGCAATGGCTTCTTCTTCTTCTACCCACTCTGAGCAATACATTATACCTGAAAGGACAACTCTCATTCCGGTAGAAAGTTTGGAAGTTTTGAGTGAGCTAATGGTAGACTTTGAGAATCTCAGAGAGAATGGATTTGACTTGTTCCCTGCTGTGAAGTTTCAAGGTTGGGAAAGCTACTTTGATCGTCTTATTGGTCTAGTCTTTCCACATTTGGTGAAAGAATTCTGGATTCACGCTATTGCAACCCCCAAGGTTATTCTCTCCTTTGTAATGGGCAAGGAAATATCCATTACAGAAAATCAAATCATAAAGTTGCTGGGATTTAAAGGACTTGGAGTTACAGGAATGCCCAGTGGAAGAATGGAGATGTCTAGGGTATATTCAGAGATTTTCACTAACGATCAAGGTTCCTCTAAAGTCATGGATTTGAAAGACAAATACAAGATTTGGGCAAGGATTATTCATGGATGTATTCACCACAGGAAAGACACCAGTTCTCCTGATTACATCAACGCTGATCAACAATATTTGTTGTTTTGCCTTGGAACCAATGTCAAAATTGATTTGCCCTACTTGCTTTTTAAACATCTCTGGAACCATGTCAAAGAAACCAGAGAAGCTGAAAGGATGAAGAACCCAAAATCAAAGAGGAATTGGATTCCTATGGGGAGGTTAATATCAGACATTCTGACTGAGAATGGTCTGATTGCTCACCTAAAAGAAGAAAATCTTCTGGGGGAGCTAGAACTTATCTGTGGTAAGACTATGACTGGAAAGAACTTGCTGAAAAGGAAAATTATTAACAAACTGCTGGTGGAACCCACTCCATGTGTGTCAGCTGTTATGAAGAGGAGAAGGATTCCTATTGCTGACTTTCCTATGTTCAACTCAGGGGATCATCCTCGAATCATTTTGCATTATCTTGAGATCTGCAAAGAAATAGGATCACCCATTGATCCAGCTTGGCTTCAAGGGAGAAATCAAGCTGCTCCTGATGTTGTTCTCCAAGAATCTGTGAAGAGAAAAGCTATAGAAGGACCTTCTAACACTCCTCAGAAGAAGAAAAAGAAGACAGGTAATCATGCTGAAACTATACTTGTTTATGATTCTGAAAATGAATCTGCATCTGCTGAACCCTCCCAAACCTTAGGAGACTTAGATGTTGACATTGATCTGACCTTACCATCTGAACCCCTTGCTGACAACCCTCGTAAAAATCAGGTTTTAACAGATTTAAGTGATTTTGACTCTGATGAACATTCTGACACCCAATTAGAACCCTCTCAATCAGAACCCCCTGAACCATCTGTTTTTCAACCTATTCCTGCTGAATGTTTTTCAAGACCCCCTTCCAGACCTCTATCATCCAGACCCACTAGTTGGTATGATGCTGGCTCTTGGAGAATTCCAGGGATAAATGAACCTCTAGCAATCATAAAGCCTCCTTTCAACCTACCATCTGAGAATTCCAGTAAGTTATTAATTTACTGGGTAATATATATGTTATTTCTTATCGTGTCCATAAAGATTGATGAGCGGGAAAAACTATTGTTCAACAGTTTCAATCCTTCTAAGTTTGGAAAAGGGTTTGTAGAAAAAATGCAGAAAAAGTAAATAAAGCAATAAAGAAAGCGATAAACAATCATCTGCAGCCTAAGAGAATTCATTCTGGAATCGCATTTCACTCTACCCGTTAAATGCTTAAACTTGTTGATCAATTGCATGAAACCTAAATTACTCGTCAATACCATCACGTGTCGCTAACACTAAGGTTATCTCTAATAAAAAGTGAGACATCACCCGTATTACTCTCGTTGATGATCTCTCAACCGACTCAAATAACCCATATGCATTTCATAACTGATACCCACATGAATATTAAGCTTAAACCTATGTCTAGAGTCTAGGACCTAATAGATATTCATTCAAGAAAAAGATTCGGTAAGCATATGTCGATGAAAAACCAAAACTCCAGAATAAAGCAAAAATTAAGAATAAACACCGGTATTAATTTGTGAAAGAGATTTCATACAATCCCATGATCAACACATGTACATACATAAAGAGTAAAGATATACATACAAAACCCACCATTGGAATGATACATAGGGAAGAAGATGATGAATATGAAACTTCTTGCGGTGTCAACACGATCCAAGATAACCCATAACCAATCGAAAAGATGCACCACCCAATGATGTTGGGTAAGCCTCTAAACTACAAAAAATTGGATCAGAGCTCCTCCAAGAGGGAAAGAGATGATAAAACCTAACAAAATTTGTTTTAGATCTATATATACAAATATGATTTACACAGACCGCGCTAGCGCCAAATATCGCACTAAGCGTGCCTTCATTTATTCACTAAAACTCATTAGAGCGCGCTAAGAGCCAAATATTGCGCTAAGCATGCTCGCCTCTGCCTGTGCTCCAGAACCCATGTTGAGAGCGCGCTAAGTGATGTGTCCACAAGTGCAAGGAAATATCAAAGTAATATAAAATATTTTCTAACCCACATAGACCAATATCAGCCTACTATAATCTATCGTCGATTTGTAAAGTTAAGGCTAATGAATAATTGATTTAGGGGACACTAAGAACTAAAACTGAAATAAAATAAGATTAAGAACTAACTCGTTGGCTTAGAATAATGTTAACAACATATTTAGTAGAAAATATTAGTTCAAAGACTAAATCTCACACTCTCGTGGTTTTGAATAAAGTCATGTTCCTTGACCATGGGATTTTGCTCTCGCTCGCCCATTCAAATTGAGGAATGCATTTTGAAAACTGAACAAGTTCTAATTAATCCTAAACCGCTCTCGCTGTGTTTAGGATTAATACCTATTTTCTACTATCTAGTTCGACCCCCACGCTCTCGTAGTGCCAAATCGAACCTTAGTTAATTTCCCACTCTCGTGGCAAAATCGTGTTAAGTAACCTCTCATTCTCGTGACAAAGCTATTTATATTAAGTTTAAAAATAAAGACCGAAACTGAATTTTCAAACAGATATTAAGCCAACTTATTACCAAGTCCGTCGGAAACGGCGGTCCTCACATACCGGACTCAAGACAAATTAGCTAAACATGGAATTAACCTAAACAAAGTAAACATAAAGATCTCAATTAAGAACGACATCAAAATTAAATTAAACAAACGAAATAATAGAAATGCGATAAAAAAGAAACTTGTAAAAGCAGAAATAAACGAAATTGAAATTACTGCTGAAATCATCTTTGCGTTCAATAACTTAAAACCAATTGAAAATATGCTGGAACACTTGAAGAATCCGGTACAGAACTAAAAAAATGGCAAACTCCTAAAACTAGAGTTGTGATAGCTCTTCCACACCGGAAGAGCTATCACTATTACATGTAATTCTCTTCCTAAAAACTAAGAACAATACACTGCTTGCCACCAAAAATGGTCGACCCCTTCAACATGGAAGAATTGTTCTTTTATAACCTCTCTCCTCAGTTCTCGTAATTTCCATGAAGAATAATCTGGCACTGGTGGTAACATGGAAAATTTGTCAGGAGACGTTGCTTGTTGAGAAATATCAGGAGATTGGGCTTGTGAGTTGGTGACGTGGAGAAAACAAGTACATGATATGCAGGAATGAGCCGTGGCGAGGGCCATGTTTTGTGTGTCTAGGGCCACACTTGCTTGGCTCATGTGGCGAGGGCCACATCACCTGTGGTGAGGGTCACAGCACCTGTGGCGAGGGTCACATGTTGAAAATCTATTTTCTTTTTTATGATTTCTTCTATTCTTCTCAGTGTCTTGGCCATTTCTCATCTTTTTTCGCATGCGAGCTTTGTAGTAGGATGTATCTGAAATAAAATAAAAATACCGACATAATAAGAAAAAAATAAGTGAAACCAATACTAAAAATGCATGTGAGTCAAGTCGAATAAATCATATAATTTTGCGTTATCACTAAGCGCAAAATGAAGCAACTTTATTTCTTGAATTTGTCCAAAAATTCCTATCTAGAGTCGTGTCTTCGACACCTTATTCCTTTATGCTCCACATACGCGAAAATACCTACAAAAAGATATTAAAACTATCAAACAATACATAAATGAATCATAAATACAATTATACACTAAGTATACATATTTACACAAAAGTCGGGTTTATTCAACCGAAATTAACAACAAAGAGTCAATAGGTGCAACAAAAAGTATATACAAATATAACTACAATTTACACTTATCAGTAACCATCTAAGAACCTCGAGATCTGCCGTCTCACCTTTTTGCTTGATGCCAACAACCTCTGAACGACCAGTTACCTGTTGTAACTCCTTTATCAAACACCTTATTCATATGAACAAAACCGAAAGACCTCGAACCTACACGCTTGTTGTCCGCTCCCTTATCTCCCTCCTCTCATCCCCGTCTTCTGTCAAACCTTGAAAGATTGGCGTGAATCTTTTTTTTTCCAAGAAAATGTTGTCAAGGCGAATCACCCGTCTCCTCGAATCTTCCACCTCGATGTACCTCGCGAAGTCAAATTTTTTCCCAAACTTGTTCACCTTCAGAGGGATCACCACCTCCACTAAAACTTCATGATTACTGAAAACTACGAAGACTTGTTTCGCATTGCAGTTATCAGGGAACTCAGAGAAGTAAACAGTCGTAGCCACAACCCCTTCTTCGACTCGCTTAGAATTGCCTCCCGTGAACACATCCCGCCTCAACCGCTTCTTCCCCAAATCTCTAAAGTTTCTCTTCTTTTCACTCTTCCTTTATTTTTAAATTCAGAAACTATTATGCCTAGAAATAGTTTTAATATAATTTTAAAAAATAGGAAAAAAAGTTTGTGTCGTAAATATCACACTATAATTTTGTGACATAATTTTCGCGTAATAATTAGACTGCATAATTGTGCAATCCGTTAAACTATTAGCGTTATGAATATCATGCCACAAATTTATGACGTATTTTTCACGTGCTACAAGCGCTCATCCCTCATAATTTTTTCATGTCACTAATTTTTTTGTGACGTGATTTTATGTTAGTGTGGTGGTATTCATAAAGGTAATTATAATTTTTTGTGTCATTAGAAT
This sequence comes from Vicia faba, assembly GCA_948472305.1. Taxonomy (NCBI): domain Eukaryota; kingdom Viridiplantae; phylum Streptophyta; class Magnoliopsida; order Fabales; family Fabaceae; genus Vicia; species Vicia faba. The sequence goes on from OX451738.1 coordinate 1,161,602,912, forward strand.
TTCTTTTATTGTATTTAAATACTTTTTAGTACGATCGTCAAATTTATTTTTTATCATAATAAAATTTAATAATTTTCTCTTTTTTATAGATTCTAAAATTTTATTTGACGTTTGTCGTTTACAAACTTATATTTTATTTTAGATTTAGTTTATTAATCTTTAGTAATTCCGACTGAGTCCTTATCGGATTGAACAATTTGATAGATAGATCAAACGAGTAATAGCGATCCAGATTTACTTTGAAAAAATACTAGTAATTATCAAAACAACATTTCATCAATATGCATGCATTACACAACCATAACACCCAAGTTGCTTACATATAAACATGTTAAAAATAAAAACCAGTATGAACAGAAGAGTGTGTTTGGTATTCATACATAGAAAAAGCATTGTATTTTGCCGTGGTGAAGTTGAAGACTGACTTTTAAAGGTAGAATACTTGGAATTTCAATAAATGCATACTGTCAGTGAAATGGACCACTACTAGATAGAGCTAATTCTTTGACTTTAGTTACATACGAATCCAATGACTTACACTAGTGGATGAATCAATGGATCCAATGCTATTAATATTAATCTTCTGGATAACAATAATAAATAATAATAATAATAATTACTACTGTGTTGAATTACTCACTTTGAATCATTCTTGTAAAGAAAAAAATAATCAAACACTATGTCACTATGTGGGGTCTTCTTAACATAGTCATCATAAAATAAAATAAAAAGCCATTTTCACTTTTATTTTTTGGGCTATTCTCATTTTTCTACCAACCCCACCAGGCACCAACAAGTGATGAAATTGTTGTATCAACTCAAGATGAGACTCAACTTGCAAACTCAGTAAAAAAACAAAGAAATTGTTCAAGTATGGCTTTTAAAGATTGTTCTAAGAAAAGGGAGGTACAGAAAGCAGCTGGTGGTATAAAAGTTTCAAAGAGTTTTCCACTTTCTAGTCTTGCATCTTTGGAGTCTTTGTCCTTGCCACTGGTATGTAGGTTTGAATTGAATCCTTTAGTGCTTGCTTTATTTTGAGTTTTGAAGTGATTATGATTTTTAATTATGAATTGTGAGAATAGGTGCAAGAGGTTGTTCTTTCTGCTGATATGAAATGTGAGAACTGCCAGAAGAGAGTTTCTGAGATTATTACTAAAATGAATGGTAAGTGTGTTTGTTAAAGTTAAAGTTCCTTCATGTAAAGTTATCATTTGATTGTTGTTGTAATAATAGGATATATTGTATAGCTAAATGTTTTGAACATGATTATGAAATTGTTGATTGGTTTTAGTTAATACTCTAGGAAAAATCCTTTAATCAAATCCAATTTCATTTCCTCTATTTGCTTTGTTTGCAAGAAGAGGTCCATACTGTTTTTGTTTTTCTTGTCTTAGCTCTAAAACAATGCTCTTCTATCTTTGATTTTTCAGCAGAAACTGAGTCCATAGTAGTGAATGTATTGGAAAAGAAAGTGATACTTACTTTTAGAGTATCATCAACAAGACATGTTGGTAAAGTAATCTCACACAAAGTTACTCCTAAAGATGCCATTATCAAACGGATATTCCGGCCATCCAATGGTTAGAAAGGGAGCACATGTGCATAAGATTTTAGATTGATTTGATAATGTACAGCACACAGTTTTTGGAGTATACATGATTGAATTTGTTTTGTGATTGCTTTCTCAACATGGATATTCCCAAATAGAGATGAAGGGATTTTATTGAATTTTTCTGTTTGAATAAATTCTTCGATATTAAATATGTATTTTAGTTTAGGCAAAATACTTTTTTTGATCTCTTAATTATAGTTTTTGGTTTATTTTGATCTCTTTTTTTTTTTCGTACTAAATTAATCTCTTAATTTTCAAAAAGATGCAAACAAATCTCTTCCGTCAGTTGGTCTCAAACGTCCATTTATTTTATCCACGTGACAGGTGAGCTGACAAGTTTTCTTCGTCTTCTTTATATGCAACATGTTTCTGCGTTATTCACCATAACCATCGGATGAAACTCAATCCTCACTTTTTGTGAAAATTAAAACTCTGTTCTAAACCACAAACCTCCAAATCTCTAATCCTCTTGCTCGAATCTCAATCCTCCCCATGGTTCACACTCTTTCTTGAAACGAGATGAATTTCGAACAAAGCGTGGCTCTTATCCAATTCCGTTCTTCTATTCAACTTGAGATCTGAAACTGAAAGCTAAAGGATGATATGTGTGTCAAAGCTATTGCGTTTTGCAGACTGGTGTTGGTGTTGTAACATATTATTATTGTGGCTTAGTTGTTATTCTTCATGGTGAGAAAATTATGGAAGATGGTGGTTGCGGATTGGAGTAAAAATGTGGTGATGATTTGGTTGTTTTCTAAGTAACGACATATTGCCATATCTCATATGTATAGTATTTGTGCATCAATATGCTTATTTCTATAGCAGATTTTTTGGGACATGAGAAAGATATAACAAAGGAGAAAGAGAGATTGACAAGGTAGATATTAAAACTTCAGTCTACTAAAATGCTCATTGTTTTTAAGTGAGAAATATTTTGTTTTTATTTGCTATCTTTAATCACTATATGAGTAAAAAAGGAATACCATTGTCTAGTTGTTTCACTTCAGAAATTAGACAGTTTGCAATATACAACAGATAGTTGCTCGCGACTTTAAGAGTCTATAGGATTCGTGACTGCAAGTGCATAGTCGTATCACGTAATTTTAAAAGATATCAAACCCAAAAGACCAAAAATCAAACTTATCATCATCTAATGTTACTGTGTAAAGCTAAGGTTAATGAATAACTGGATTAGGGGAAACTAAGAACAAAAACTAAACTAAAATAAAATAAAGATTAAGATGAATATAAGAAAAGAGAGACCAGAATGTGTATTCCGCGTACCTCAGAGACTCTGTAACTCGTTGGCTTATAATAATAGTAAAAACATATTTAGTAGAAAATATTAGCTTAAAGACTAAACCTCACATTCTCGTGGTTTTGAATAAAGTCACGTTTCTTGACCATGGGATTTTGCTCTCGCTCGCCCATTCAAATCGAGGAATGTGTTTTGAAAACTGAACAAGTTCTAATTAATCCTAAAACGCTCTCGTTGTGTTTAAGATCAATGTCTAGTTTCTACTATCCGGTTCGACTCCCACGCTCTTGCAGTGTCGGCTCGAACCTTAGTTAATTTCCCACTCTCGTGGAAAAATTATGTTAAGTAATTTCTCACTCTCGTGACAAAGCTATTTAAATTAAGTTTAAAAATAAAGACCGAAACTGAATTTTCAAACAGATATTAAGCCAACTTATTAACGAGTTCCGTCAGAAACGACGGTCCTCACATACCGGACTCAAAACAAATTAGCTAAATACGAAATTAAGCGTAAAGAAACTAAACATAAAGATCGCAATTAAGAGCAATATGATAATTAAATTAAACAAATGAAACAATAGAAATGAGAAATATGATAAAAAAGAAACTTGTAAAAGCACAAATAAACGAAATTGAAATTACTGTTGAAATTATCTTTGCGTACAATAACTTGAAACCAATTGAAAATATATCGGCACGCTTGAAGACTCCAGTACAGAATTAAAAAATGGCAAACTCATAAAACTAGAGTTTTGATAGTTCTTCCACACCAGAAGAGCTGTTACTTTTACATGTAATTCTCTTCCTAAAAACTAAGAACAATACATTGCTTGCCACCAAAAAATGGTTTACCCCTTCAACTTGGAAGAACTGTTCTTTTATAACCTCTCTACTCAATTCTCGTAACTTCTATGAAGAATCATCAGGCACTGGTGGTAACATGGAGAATTTATCATGAGACGTTGCTTGCGGAGAAATATCAGAAGATTGGGCTTGTAAGTTGGTGACATGGAGAAAACAAGTATGCGGCCTAGAGAAATGAGTCGTGGCAAGGGCCACGCTTTGTGTGGCGAGAGCCACACTTGCTTGGCTCATGTGGCGAGGGCCACAAGTCCAATCTTCACTTTTTCTGTTCTTTTTCTTATTACTTCCAATCTTCTCAGTATCTTGGTCATTTCTCTATCTTTTTCACATGGAAGTTTTGTGTTAGAAAATATCTGAAATGAAAAAGAAATATCAGCATAACATGACATAAATAAACGAAATCCGTAATAAAATTCATGTGAGTCAAGTTGAATAAATAGTGTAATTTCGTGTTATCAACTGTGTGCATTTGTTCGTGCATAATGTACCATTTCTTCTGAGAGAGGGCGATGTCTCCAGCATTCCCATTACAATTAGGAATGTAAAAGACATAGTAATTTTATTCAGTGTCTGAAAAGACGTCATTAATTAACTAAGTAAAGAGAAAATTTTGCATGTTCTATGTTTGATGTACCTCGTGCTAAAAATAATTGTTATTATTTAAACATCTAGCATTTCCTTTTTAGTTCAATAAATACTATAACTTGATCATTCAATTATAATCTGTTTTATTCTTCTAATGTCCTCCTCATCAATTCAATAAACTCAAGTCAACTATTAGGATTAAATTCCTTTATCACAAGGCCATATGATTATGTTTGGTTCACCAAGTTTTTAGATTTCAGAATCAATCTGCTTATGATATTAAAGCAACAAATTGTCTATATATGCAAAAATGAGCTTCAATCATTACACAAGTTGCAAGCTTTACATAGAAAAAGTAAAACCTCATCAGAAACCAAAATGTGATGAATACTTGCTTATAAAGCGATTCTTGGAGAGGGCGAGAAAGTAGATGAACAGAGGTTTGGTAAAGAAAATGGGTTTGCTTTTTCTCAAGGAAGAAGAAGAAGATCCCAAGACAACTTGCTCAGCTTTTTCATTTTTCTCTGATAGATAGTAGAATTATGAGTTAAATTAAGTTAGAATATTACTTTAGTAAGTCATTTATATTATTATTTATTAGTATTGTTATTGAATTTTAGTTGTATTTGGGCTTTTAATAGTTATTGGGCTTTTAGGTTTATTATCCATTAAGAGTATTACATAATGTAGTCTCATAGAGACATTGGAACAATGAAGAATCAAATGAAAAAGCCTTTTATCTTCCTTTATTTTATTTAATGGTTTTAGTTTTCTTCCCCTTTTCTATTAGAAACCCTAGTTTATAGTTTTGATAGGAAAACTTCTTAGCAATTGGTGTTTTCATCCATGTACTCAAATGCTCCTATGGATTATCCTTATCATACACCTTCATATCATCCATAGAGCATTCCTCCTATCTATCCCACAAACCCCTCTTTTAAATCTCCAATCACTTCCACATTTCCATCTTTTCCATGGGAATTTTCTCATCTTATTCCACAAATCCACATGTTACAACCCAATATTTATATTTTAATCATGGGTATACACCACCTCCACCTAACCCTTATTCATCCTATTCATCATCTCATTATTCATACTACTAAAATAATTATCATTAACAACTACAACCAACAAACACCTCCCCCGCCATTAATCATAATTATCATAACCATTTTAGTATTAGAAGAGATTTTGAGATACATTTGGAAGTGTCTCATCCCCGTTTCTAGAAATCCAAAATCAAAACCAAACCCTCAAAATCCATTAAACCCCCTTCTAAACCTTCTGAAACTCCCATCCATCAAGACAATAATTTCTCACTGCCTTCCATCACTTCCCTTCCTTTCAAAATTCGTCTAAGAACCGACGAACATTCATCTTCCAACTTCGTGAACCCATCCCCGTCGGCTTCTTCTCCAAATCAAAGGAGATGCTTGATTTGACTAACCCAGATGCATCAAAAGTTATACTTTCTTATATTTAAGATAAGACCTCAGGTATTGAGAAAACTATGGTTCATGTTGTTATTTCGGGAGATGAAAATAGAAACCCTAAAATTAAGAAAGGGAATATAGCTGATGGTGTTATTAATGATGTTAATAGGGTTGAGTGTTTGAAGTCGATTACGACTAATAGTTTGGTTAAATTCCTGAGACCTCATCATCCACCTGTTTCCCCTGCTTCTCCTTCGTTCTCAGAGTCCACTTTCTCTCATCTTCTTGATTCTCATTAAATGACACATGCTAGATTAATTTCAAAGGGCCACAAACTTTACCGTGTAGGTAATGTTTTCCTGCAAGTTACTCTGAGCAGGCGTGAACTTTCGTCACAAGCTGATGCTAGTAGCATGAAAGACGATGATGATGATGATGATGATGGTGACATAGGGGTTGAAGATTAGTTGACTGAGCTGGATGCAGATGGAGATAAAGTTGACTCTGAAATAAACCTGGATGGTGACGAAGATGGTGGGAAACCACAAGATGAGTTGGAGTTGTTGGGTACTGAAAGTGATCTAGCTGGAAAAAAATCATAGTGGAATGAGTCGGTATGAACTATTCAAGACTATTGTTAATGTTTCAGGTTTATCGGTTGATTCTGCTTTGGACAAGTGGGTTCCAAAAGGTAAAGAATATTCTGAACAATTGGGTGTTAATGGATGCATTAATATTTTTGAGCAGCTTAGGTCATATGAAGGGCTGTATTTTTTTCTTGGATCCTATTTGAGCTCCAGTGAGGACCCTGACATTCATTTCAAGTATATTGAGATAGCAACAAAGATTGGTCAAATCAAGAAGGTCGAGCGCGTGACAAGAGAATCTAATTTCTATGATGGCGAAAAGACAAAGAACTTCTTAATGGAGGCTAAGCTTCCAGATGCACGACCTATAATCAATGTATCTGATCGATTTGGGTTTGTTCCAGATCTTACACACTACCTATACACAAACAACATGCTTTGCTACATTGAGGGTTATGTTCATAAGGTGAACCTAGGGAATGCTCCTTTAGTTGTTTGGAAAATACTAGATGATGAGTTCCCAGAAGATTTTATCAAAGGTTTGATTCTTTTTGTTTGTTCCTTGCTGCCAGTGGAGCCTCTTGTGGAGGAGTGTGAGAAAAGGAACCGACTTCGTTTGCTCTCACATTTTTTGGAACATCTTATAAGTGAGGGAAGCCAAGATGTCCATGTTCACAACACAATGGGTAAAATTATCATTGATAGCAATAATAACCCATAACATTTTTCTCACAACCAACCTATACTATGATTCTCGAGTTATGGGAAAATACTTTGAAAAATGTGACCCGACCTTGGCAGTTGTAGCTTATCGACGAGGACAATGCGATGAAGAACTTAGAAATGTCACTAGTAAAAATCCATGTTCAAATTGCAAGCAAGATATGTTGTTGAGAGAATGGATGGCGATCAGTGGGCTCAAGTTCTTGATCCTGATAATGAATATAGAAGGCAACTTATTGATCAGGTTGTATCTACTGCGCTTCCCGAAAGCTCAAGACCTGAACAAGTTTCTGCAGTTGTTAAGGCTTTTATGACAGCTGATTTACCCCATGAATTTATTGAACTTCTTGAGAAGATTGTGCTTCAGAATTCTGCATTCAGTGGAAACTTAAATTTACAGAATCTTCTCATTTTGACACGATAAAAGCATATTCATCCAGAGTCATGGATTATATCAATAGACTGGATAATTTTGACGGACCTACAGTTGGAGAAATGTCTGTAGAAGCACAATTGTATGAAAAATCATTTGCAATTTTCAAGAAGTTCAACTTGAATGTTCAAGCAGTCAATGTGTTGCTTGATAATATTCATAGAGTTGATAGATTTGTTGAGTTATCTTTCAGAGTTGAAGAAGATGTTGTTTGGAGTCCGGTTATGAAAGATCAACTCAGGGATGGGCTTTTAAGTGATGCATATTGTAATTAATAAACGTCTCATACAATATTTTGCTGCTAGTAACATATTTTGCTGCCATGGAATTGGACCTCATACAGTAACACTTCCACCAGCGTCTCAGAATAAATTTCCTGTTATATTTGCCCAATTTAAGCAATAGGATCCGGGAGTAATTTTAGAACCTTGAGGACAAAGTTCAAGTGGACCCGGTGTAACGCGGTGGGAGAACTGACTTGGTCGTTTTGCGTTTGCCGGGATGCCCTTTTTTTTTCTAGGGGTGTCAACCTAGCGGGTCTCTTATGCGTAGTATCTTTTGACTATGTTCGCGTTCACAGGATGCGGAAGATCGTTGCCATCCATAGTGGTTAAGATCATTGCTCCACCAGAGAATATGCTTTTGATTACCAAGTCACCAACCTGATATACTTGACGTCTGACCTTTTTGTTAAAATCTTTGATCATACGTTTTTGGTACATCTGGCCATGACAGACAACCGTAAGCCTCTTCACATCAATTAGTTTCAACTGGTCAAGTCGAGTTTGGATCCAATCATCTTCATTCAACCCTGCATGCTTTATGATTCTTAGAGAAGGTATTTGGACTTCAATTGGTAGAACAACTTCCATGTCGTATACCAAGGAGAAGGGAGTTTCCCCTGTTGATGTGCGCGCCATGGTACGGTAACCGTGGAGAGTGAATGGTAGAATCTCATGCCAGTCTTTGTAGGTTACTGTCATTTTTTGTATGATATTCTTGATGTTATTATTTGCGGCTTCGACAGTGCCATTCATCTTTGGTCGGTAAGGGGAAGAATTATGAAGTTGGATCTTGAATTGCGCACATAGTGCAGTGATCATAGTATTATTGAGATTCGTACCATTGTTTGTGATGATTCTCTCAGGGATGTCGTACCGACAGATATGATTCCGTTTAATGAAATGGGCCACAACATTCTTGGTAACGGAAGCGAAAGAAGTTTCCTCAACCTACTTCATGGAATAGTCAATGGCCACCAAGATGAAGCGGTGTCCATTAGAAGCTGAAGGTTTGATTTCTACAATCATATCGATGCCCCACATCGCGAATGGCCAGGGAGCAGTCAAGACATTTAAAGGAACTGGAGGCACATGTACTTTGTCAGCATAGATCTAACATTTGTGACAGGTTCATGTATGCTGATGGCAATCTGCTTCCATGGTAGACTAGTAGTACCCTTCCCGTTGGATCTTTCTAGCCATCGTATGCCCACTAGAATGGGTGCCAAAAGTGCCTTCATGTAGATCAGCCGTGATTTTTTCTGCCTCAACCTTGTCTACGCAACAAAGCAAAATAGAGTCGTAGTTGCGCTTGTAGAGAATGCCATTACCGAGGAAGAACTTAGCAGAGAATCTTCTCAAGAACTTCTTATCATTGACTGAATCTCCTTTCAGATACTCTTGGGCCTCGAGATACCTCTTAACTTCATGGAACCAAGGTTGGTCCACTACTTCTTCAGTATCGATCTCGTGAAAGTAGGGTGGTTCAGCCATCCGCTCAATGGTGATCTGGGGAGCCTCGTTACTCCACTTGAGTTTAAACATGGATGACATAGTGGCTAGCGCGTCCGCCAGTTGATTTTCCTCTCGTAGAAAATGCTCAAACGTAATTTCCTCGAAATATGGGATTAATGTCAACACATGTTCTTTATAGGGGATGAGGTTAGGGTGCTTCGTGTCCCATTCTCCTTTGATCTGACTGATGACTAAGGCTGAATCTCCAAATACACTTAAGGACTTGATTCCAAAATCTATGGCAACTTTGAGACCAAAAATACACGCTTCTTATTTTGCCATGTTATTGGTACAATTGAAACAAAGTCTGAAGATGTGAAAAACACAAGAAGGGGGGTTGAATTGTAAAACTTAAAATCAAATGCAGACAACATGTTATTTTTATCCTGGTTCGTTTGATCTCAAACTACTCCAGTCCACCTGTTAAGGTGATTTCGCCTCTCTCCAACGAGGTCCTAATCCACTATATTCAACTGAATACAACAACTACTTTAATAACTGTTAAAGCCTTCTTGAGTCTAACCACAAACCGGTTTATCTCAAGGAATTTCTCTTACAGATAATTGAACAAAAGTGTGTTTGATGTTTTCTAATAAAACTATATATCACAACTGTGATAATACACAATATTAAGCTTAGATTGAAAACTGGATTGCTAGAGCTATAGAGTAAGCGTGGTTGAAAGCTTAGCAAATGTATGAGTGAATAAAGATGATTAGCTTAGGTGTATGTGCGTGTAGAGTATTAGCCATTTCTTTTCTCACAGACTTGTTTAAATAGCCTAGGAAGAGATACGTTGCTGTCCATAAATCCATTTAAATGCAAATAACGTTCTTTCCTTTTTGAGAAGATCTTTGTCTTGGAATAAAGCCGTTGGTAATAAATCCGTCTTGAATGCTTAGTAACGTTGACACTTCAGAGTCTTCTCTACTTATGATAATCAGAGTGTTCTTTGCTTTAGCTGACGCTTCTGAGTGCTGATGACTTGGTTAGGATCTTGATCAGAGTCAGAGTATTTTATGCGCAGATTCTGTTCATCAGGCTTCAGCGTATAGCACATGTTATTTGATCTTCTGATGCTGACATATCTTCTGATGCTAATGTTGATACTGATATTCTAATGCTGATTCCATCAGAGTTTCTGTAAATACACAACATAATTTTAAGTAGCATATATGTCTTATATAAATCTCATAATTCATTTAATCTTGTATTTTGTTATCATCAAAACTCTAACTGAGGGTTGTAGAATCAAACTATGTTCTAACAATCTCCCCCTTTTTGATGATGACAAAAACCAGATTTTTTCAATTAAAATAAACTAATAAAAGGTATCAGTGATTAAGGATAGAGAGGAAAAGGTATCATAGATAAACAAATCACGAATAAAAGGTATCAGAGATAAGAAGATAAGGAATAAAAGGTATCAGAGTAATGAAGAGAAAAACTCCCCCTGAGTTGATTACTTCCCTTTAATTCCATGAGACCTTGAGCATCAAAACTTTACTTTATCAGAGTTCATCAGATTCTTGTACCTGTAAGCTTTTCAGAAGAAAGAAATTCAAATATATCAGAATGTTTGAGACTTATGTCTCAGTAATCCGTTATTGAAAAATATCATTCTTTCTCCCCCTTTTTGTCAGTTATCAAAAAGCACAGATAATCAGAGTTATTGAGAGAAAACGAAAGTGAAGGTAAAAAGAGTGAATGGTGTGAAATGTTTAAATAGATTTCTAAAAAGTTTTTGAAAACATAAACGTTTAAGAGAGAGAAATAAATAATGATTATTAGCATTTAATGATAGCTGATTTTAGGGGATTCATAAAGATATTTGGAACGGTTACCCATGACATGTGTCTCAATGCATCCAATCAGCGCTTTGCCTTTTCAGAAACGTGAACGCGTGTTCAGCCTCAGAAAACAGCTGATGACTGGATGACACTTGTTTGCTTGAGTGAACAACACTTCTATCCTTGAACTGAAGCGCTCAGATCTTCATGGATAGATTCTGATACAATATGCATTTCTAAAGTTCTGAAAGAAGATTGATCAGTAGTTCACAGAAAATAAACACAATTCTGAAGGTTAATATATAAAGTTAAAACAATTTTATTCTGGACAGAGCTTCATGCTGAGATGTTTCAGAATGAAGTTGAACCTATCTTCAGAAAGTGGTTTTGTGAAAATATCAGCCCATTGATGGTCTGTGTTAATAAATTTTAAATTTTAAATCCCTTTATGAATATAGTCCCTAATAAAATGATGTTTTATTTCTATATGCTTAGCCCTAGAATGTAAAATTGGATTTTTACTTAAGAAAATGGCAGAAGTGTTGTCACAGAGGATAGGAATATTACTCTCAAATATCTGGAAGTCCTCAAGTTGACTTTTCATCCAGAGCATTTGTGTGCTACATCCAGCTGCTGCTATGTATTCAGCTTCTGCTGTTGATAGAGCAATTGTGGATTGTCATTTGCTGGACCATGAGATCAGATTTTCTACCAGAAACTGGAAGCTTCTAGAAGTGCTTTTACGCTCTACTCTGTCTCCAGCAAAGTCAGCATCACAGTATCCTACTAAGTTGTAATCACTTGATTTTCTATAAAACAGACCCAGATTAGTAGTACCTTTCAGATACTTGAAAATTCGCTTAACAGCTGTTAAGTGAGATTCTCTAGGATCTGATTGGAATCTTGCACAAATGCATACACTGAATAAAATATCAGGCCTTGATGCTGTCAGATAAAGAAGAGAACCAATCATACCTCTGTAGACCTTTTGTTCTACCTTTTTGCTTACCTCTTCTTTTTCCAGAATGTACGTGGGATGCATTGGAATCTTTGATGGCTTACATTATGAGAGATCAAATTTCTTCAGAAGTTCTCTGACATATTTGCTCTGATGAATGTAAGTTCCTTCTGGGGTTTGATTGATCTGAATGCCCAGAAAGAATTTCAGTTCCCCCATTAGGCTCATCTCAAATTCTGCCTGCATACACTTAGCAAACTTTCTTCCCAGAGAAGGTTTAGTAGATCCAAAAATGATATCATCAACATAAATCTGACATACTAAAATGTCATTCTTAACTGTCTTACAAAATAAGGTTGTGTCCACTTTCCCTCTGGTGAATTCCTTTTCTAACAGGAAGTTACTTAGTCTTTCATACCAAGCTCTGGGAGCTTGTTTCAGACCATACAGTGACTTCTTTAGTTTGAAAACATATTCTAGATTTTTTGAACTTTCAAAACCAGGGGGTTGGTGCACATATACCTCTTCTTCTATATAGCCATTTAAGAATGCACTCTTAACATCCATCTGATACAGAGTGATGCCTTTATTTACAGCAAATGAAATTAAAAGTCTGATAGATTTTAACCTGGCGACTGGAGTAAAGGTTTCTGTATAGTCTATCCCCTCTTGCTAACTATAACCTTGTGCTACCAATCGTGCCTTGTTTATGATGACTTCACCTTGTTCATTCAGTTTGTTTCTGAACACCCATTTTGTTCCAATGACGTTGAATCCTTTTGGTTTAGGAACTAGATCCCATACGTCATTTCTTGTGAATTGATTCAGCTCCTCTTGCATTGCTAGAATTCAGTCATTGTCCAGAAGTGCTTCATCAATTGAAGTTGGTTCAATCAGAGAAACAAGTCCCATGAGGGATTCTTCAGAGTTTCTGAAGCTAGATCTTGTTCTGATTGGATCTTCCTTTCTTCCTAAGATTGTTTCTTCTGGGTGATCCATGCCGCTTCTGGATGGTCTTTTCTGAAGTTGATCAACAGAAGGTGATGGATTGCTTGCAGTGCCTCTTTCTGTTGTTGAGGGAGGTCTCTGTTAAGAGCTTCTGATGACTTGTCTTCAGTACCTGTGAATTCAAATTCCATACCTGCAAGTAATTCATTCTGCTTTGACTTTTGAGAGTCAAGCTTATCATCAAAACAAACACTGATTGATTCTTCCACAATCTGTGTTTCTGTATTGTATACTCTACTCTCTTGAGCGTTCAGAGTATCCTAACATAATACACTTTTGTGCTTTAGAGTCAAACTTGTTCAAATAATTTTTATTATTCAAAATAAAACAAGTACATCCAAATGGATGAAAATATGAAATGTTGGGCTTTCTGTTCTTCCACAATTCATATGGAGTCTTTTCCAGAATAGGTCTTATAGAGATTCTATTCTGAATGTAGCACGCTGTGTTTATTGCCTCTGCCCAGAAGATCTTATCAACGTTAGTCTCGTTGATCATGGTTCTGGCCATTTCTTGCAATGTTTTGTTCTTTCGTTCTACAAATCCATTTTGCTGGGGAGTTCTAGGACAAGAGAAATCATGCAGAATGCCTTTGTCATTAAAAAATGATTCAAAATCTTTGTTTTCAAACTCTCCACCATGATCACTTCTGACTTTGATGATTCTAAGATCCTTTTCATTCTGAACTTGGTTGCAGAAGGTGACAAACATGGAGTGTGACTCGTCCTTGTGTCTTAAGAACTTTACCCATGTCCATCTGCTATAGTCATCTACGATTACTAACCCATACTTCTTGCCACTGACTGAAGCAGTTTTAACTGGTCCAAATAAGTCAATGTGCAGAAGTTCTAATGGCTTAGAGGTGGAAACAACGTTTTTAAATTTGAAAGCTGGTTTTGCAAACTTGCCTTTCTGACATGCTTCACACAGAGCATCTGAATTGAACTTCAGGTTAGGAAGTCCTCTGACCAGATTGAGTTTGTTAATCTGAGATATTCTTCTCATACTAACATGTCCCAATCTTCTGTGCCAAATCCATTGCTCGTTGTTAACAGACAGAAGACACTTTACATTCTGACTTTTCAGTTCAGAAAGTTTGATTTTATAAATGTTGTTTCTCCTCTTTCCATTAAATAGGATAGTCCCATCTTTCTGACTAACAACTTTGCATGAATTTTGATTAAAGATTATATCATAACCGTTATCACTTAATTGACTTATGGATAACAGGTTATGCATTAATCCATCTACTAATAAAACATTACTTATAGAGGGAAGATTTCCATTACCTACTGTTCCAGAGCCAATGATCTTTCCCCTCTGATTGCCTCCAAAGCCTACGTGGCCTCCAGGCTTAAGTTCCAGGCTTTGGAACATATGCCTTCTTCCCGTCATGTGTCGTGAGCAGCCAGATTCTAGGTACCATGACTGGTGTTTCTGCTTTGCTGCTAAAGATATCTGCCACATGTATTATTTTATCCTTAGGTACCCATATTTTCTTGGGTCTTGATTTGTTAGTTTTACCAAAACTCTGGTTGAATTTTGGTTTGACAGAATAATTACTACTAGTATATTTGATGTCGTGTGTGTGCCCATATACAAAGTGTGAATTAAGTGGAGTTTATTTTATAACTAAATCCATGGCATTCTTTGGTGTAGGTACCTTACCTTGGTATCTTATTCCTTTTCTGCCATTTCTGCTAACTCCATAGATCATTGAAGCCATTTTGCTTCTATCTATGTTTTTAGCTAGAAACTTCTGAAAGCTGTGATCATACTCCTTGATGATCTCATCAGCATTGCTGGGAGTTTCAGGGATTGTTTCCTTCTGAGAGTTTTGCAATAGATTTTCTAATTTTGAAACTTTATCTTTCAACTCAGAATTCTCCAATTTGAGACTCTCAGTTTTATCAGAGTCAGAAGCAAGATTCCTTTTCAGGTTTCTGAATTTGACTCTGATTTGCTGATATCTTTCCAGAATTTCATTAAGGCTTTCAGCTAGTTCAGCCTTAGTAAAGTTAATAGAAAAGTCAGGAAATACCTCTTCTGTATCTAATTCAAAGTCTGACTCAGAAGCTTCACTGTCTTCTGTTATGTTTGCCATGAGAGCTATGTTTTCTCTCTCATCATCTGATTCTGAGTCAGCTTCGGATGTGTCAGAATCATCCCATGTAGCCATGAGACTTTTCTTCTTTTCCTTGCCAAACTTCTTTTTGGGCTTCTCCTTCTGAAGCTTTGGGCAATCACTTTTGTAGTGTCCTTGCTCGTTGCATTCATAGCAGATGATGTCTTTGTTGTTTGGCTTTCTGCTTCCTGAAGAGCCTTCAGATCTTCTGTGTCCAGAGGAGGATTCTGACCTTCTGTATCTGGAGGAGGATTCATTCTGATTCTCTGATCTTCTGGGATTCCTGAACTTCCTTTGCCTCTGCTTCCATAATTGGTTCACCCTTCTGGAGAGGAGAGATAGTTCATCTTCTTCTGATGAGGACCCATTAGAGGTTTCTTCTACAGCCTGCAAAACTTTGGAGTCAGATTTTCTGTTAGATTTTAAAGCTAATGGCTTACCTTGCTTTTGAGGTTCATCTACTTCTAGCTCTATCTCGTGACTTCTGAGGGAGCTGACAAGTTCCTCCAGAGAGATTTTGTTGAGATCCTTAGCTAGCTTCAGCGCTGTGACCATTGGCCTCCACTGTTTTGGCAAGCTTCTGATGATCTTCTTAACATGATCAGCAGTAGAATACCCTTTGTCCAGAACTTTGAGACCAGCAACCAGAATTTGAAATCTTGAGAACATCGTTTCTATTGATTCACTTTCTTCCATCTTGAATGCCTCGTACTTCTGAATGAGCGCAAGAGCTTTGGTTTCTTTGACTTGAATGTTGCCTTCATGCGTCATTCTCAGAGAGTCAAACATATTCTTTGTAGTGTCTCTGTTTGATATCTTTTCATATTCAGAGTAAGAGATGGCGCTGAGAAGAATTGTTCTAGCCTTGTGATGATTTTTGAAAGCACGCTTTTGTTGATCAGACATTGCTTTCCTGTCAATCTTCTGACCACTTCCATTCACTGGGTGCGTGTATCCATCAGTCACCATATCCCACAGATCAGCATCATGGGCCAGAAAGAAGCTTTCAATTATGTCTTTCCAGTAATCAAAGTTCTCTCCATCAAAGACTTTAGGTTTGCCACTGAATTTGTCTCTTTCTTCATTGTTGTCATTGCTGATGTTTTGATGTGGTCCTGCCATTGTGTTTTTCTAATACTGGATCTTGTACTGACACAGTTAAGTGTTATAAGCTCAGAACCAGGCGCTCTGATGCCAATTGAAGATGTGAAAGACATAAGAAGGGGGGTTGAATTGTAAATCTTAAAACGAAAGCTTTAACAACACGGTATTTTTATCCTGGTTCGTTTGATCTCAAACTACTCCAGTCCACCCGTCAAGGTGATTTCGCCTCTCTCCAACGAGGTCTTAATCCACTATATTCAACTGAATACAACAATTACTTTAACAACTGTTAAAGCCTTCTTGAGTCTAACCACAGACCGGTTTATCTCAAGGAATTTCTCTTACAGATAATTGAACAAAAGTGTGTTTGATGTTTTCTAATAAAACTATATATCACAACTGTGATAATACACAATATTAAGCTTAGATTGAAAACTGGATTGCTAGAGCTATAGAGTAAGCGTGGTTGAAAGCTTAGCAAGTGTATGAGTGAATGAAGATGATTAGCTTAGGCGTATGTGCGTGTAGAGTATTAGCCATTTCTTTTCTCACAGACTTGTTTAAATAGCCTAGGAAGAGATACGTTGCTGTCCATAAATCCATTTCAATGCAAATAACGTTCTTTCCTTTTTGAGAAGATCTTTGTCTTGGAATAAAGCCGTTGGTAATAAATCTGTCTTGAATGCTTAGTAACGTTGACACTTCAGAGTCTTCTCTGCTTATGGTAATCAGAGTGTTCTTTGCTTTAGCTGACGCTTCTGAGTGCTGATGACTTGGTTAGGATCTTGATCAGAGTCAGAGTATTTTATGCACAGATTCTGTTCATCAGGCTTCAGCGTATAACACATGTTATTTGATCTTCTAATGCTGACATATCTTCTGATGCTGATGTTGATACTGATATTCTGATGCTGATTCCATTAGAGTTTCTGTAAATACACAACATAATTTTAAGTAGCATATATGTCTTATATAAATCTCATAATTCATTTAATCTTGTATTTTGTTATCATCAAAACTCTAACTGAGGGTTGTAGAATCAAACTATGTTCTAACAAAGTCTCGCGATGAAGGGAGTATGACATCCTTCAGGGGATATGATTACAACACTTATGCCATTGCCGAGTGCGTTGGAGGCTCCGTCAAAAACCAAGGTCCATATGGATCCTTGTTCTGGTCCGTCATATGGTCTGAGTTCTTCACAATTTTTTACCATCATGATGTCTTCATCTGGGAACTCGAATTTCATGGACTGATAGTCATCCACAGCTTGATGAGCAAGGTGACCGGCTAGCACACTGCCCTTTATTGCTTTTTGGGTAGTATACTGAATTTTGTATTCAGTTATGATCATATGCCATCTTGCTATTCTCCCAGAGAGTTCAGGCTTCTCGAATATGTATTTAATTGGATCCATCTTGGATATCAATAAAGTAGTATGGGTCAACATATACTGTCTTAGCCGGCGAGCAGCCCATGCCAGAGCACAACAAGTTTTCTCGAGCAGTGAATATCTTGTTTCACATTCGGTAAACTTTTTGCTCAGGTAGTAAATAGCATGCTCTTTTCGGCCAGACTCTTCATGCTGCCCCAGCACAGACCCCATTGAATTTTCCAAGACAGTTAGGTACATGATTAAAGGTCTTCCCTCGACTGGAGGCATCAAAACAAGAGGCTCTTATAAGTACTCTTTGATCATGTCGAAGGCAGCTTGGCATTCATCATTCCATTTGACTACTTGATCTTTCTTCAGTAATTTGAAGATTGGTTCACAAGTAGCGGTTATGTGAGAAATGAATCTGGCGATGTAGTTAAGCCGTCCTAAGAGTCCTATGACTTCCTTCTCGGTGCGAGGAGCAGGAATTTCTTGTATTGCTTTCACCTTGGTAGGGTCAACTTTGATACCTTTACTGCTTACAATGAAGCCTAGGAGTTTACCAGACCTCACCCCAAATGTGCATTTATTCGGGTTCAACCTTAGCTTGTATTTTTTTAGCCTTTCAAACAGTTTATGCAAATGGTCAAGATGTTCCTCTTTAGTTTGAGATCTGGATATCATGTCAGCCACATAGACTTCTATTTCATGATGGATCATGTCGTGAAATAGAGCTACCATGGCGCGCTGATAAGTTTCCCCAGCGTTCTTCAACCCGAATGGCATAACCTTATAACAGAAAGTGCCCTACTGTGTGACGAAGGTCGTTTTCTCCATGTCCTCAGGTGCCATTTTGATTTGATTGTAGCCTGAGAAACCATCCATGAATGAGAACACTTTATGTTGTGTGGTATTATCAACCAGAATATCGATATGGGGAAGTGGGAAATTGTCCTTAGGGCTTGCCCTATTCAAATCTCGGTAATCCATACACATGCGTACTTTGCTGTCCTTTTTAGGCACTTGAACAACATTGGCAACCCATTGTGGATAGGATGTGACAGCTAAGAATCCAGCGTTGAATTGTTTCATGACTTCAGTCTTGATCTTCTCTGACATGTCTGGCCTCATGCGACAGACTTTCTGTTTTACCAGAGGGCAGTCTTCTTTTGTTGGTAGACGATGGACCACGATATTAATGTCGAGTCCTGGCATGTCTTCGTATGACCAGGCAAAGACCTTAACATAGTCATGTAGTAACTGATTTAAGCGCTTCTTGACACTAGGTTCCAGATTGGAACCCACCTTGACTTATTTCTTGTCCTCTTTGGTACCTAAGTTAACTGTGTCCATTGGTTCTTCGTGGGGCTGTATGGTCCTTTCTTCCTGTTGTAGTAACCTAGCTAGTTCCCCTAGCACTTAACAATCTTCCTTACCTTCGTCTTCGGCTTGGTAGATTAGATTTTCAAAGTCACAATAGGCCATAGCAGAATCGTTACCCATGGGATCCTGAGTGGATGTAGATCTGCATTTTGATATGTGAGTGTGTGTAAGAGCATAGCTATCTTTGAAAGAAATAAAAAATGTAGAAAAAGAAAGACAAAGAGCACAAATTTTGCATGCAAAAACGTCCATGATTCATTGATGACATATGAAAATGAAGTAACAACCCTTACAAATGGACCATTGTGCCTCTGGTAAGACAAGGTTTTAAAAGTCTGAATTGTTTAATTATGACAAGTCCAATAAAAATTTAAAGACAATTACTGTTGGATAAAAGTAATTGGGACAAAATCTTTGGCTTCCCAGTTGGTGAGTCCTCCGTTGATGGTTGGGAAAATCCATTCTTCCAGTTCACAGCTGTCATCACTATCCTCCACTATGTTGACTCCAGGGTTGCTGATCTTCAAAGGTGGTTCCCCGGTACGAGCACGACGAACAGCTTTCTGGGCTCCTGAAGTGAAACCCAAACCAAAATTTTCAGATTTGTAAGGGATATCTGGGAGCTGGCCGCAAATAGTACACCCACCTTCTTCGACTATTGCCTTGGCATCTTTCAGTGAAGACATCTTTAGCGGAGGTCTTGTAATCTTTGGGACTTGGGAAACAGTCTTGGCTGCCACAAATGTTTGTGGGACTTCCTCGAAATGCTGAAACAAAGTTTCAATGAATTCTCCATCCAATTCCATGTATCTGAAAGAGTTCAGGTGACTGACCATATATTCCTCCTCTCCATGGACAGTAATGATTTTCCCTTGGTTGGGTATTCAGCATCTGATGTAATGTAGAGGTGACGGAACCAACGTCATGAATCCAAGGTCGGCCCAATAAACAGGAATAGGAAGGGCGAATGTCCATCACATAAAAAATTGAATCAAAGGTTTGAGTTCCAACTTTAATGGGGATGTCCACCTCCCCATGCACCATTCTATTTGAACCGTCGAAGGCCCTTACCACTATGTTGCTGGGTTTTAAGGTCAAACCTTCACAGTCGAGTCTATCAAGAGCTTTCTTAGGTAGCACAATCAAAGATGAACTAGTATCAACCAGGACATGGGCCAAAGTTGTGCCCCTGCATTCGACAGAGACATGCAATGCCTCGTTGTGTTTTATCCCTCTAGGTGTCAGGTCAGCATCGAAAAAGCCTAAACCGTTAT
Organism: Vicia faba; assembly: GCA_948472305.1. NCBI lineage: Eukaryota > Viridiplantae > Streptophyta > Magnoliopsida > Fabales > Fabaceae > Vicia > Vicia faba. The sequence goes on from OX451738.1 coordinate 1,161,623,223, forward strand.
CAGCGGTCAAACTGGCCACACAGTTTTGGAATTGGTTAGCAGAGGTTTCTTGTGGCACATGGGCAGTTTTAAGAAATTTCACCAAGGCTTTCACATGAGCCTCGAAGCACAACAGTAAAGCTAGCATAGAAATCTTTGACGGAGTCTAACCTAGCTGTTCGACTACGTTGTAGTCACTTCTCTTTATAATTTTCAAAATTTATTCCATCTCCCTTTTGGAGGCTTCTGGGATAGATACTGGTTGCGCCTTCATCCGGACAGGCTCAACCAGAATACTTTTACCCCGAGTCTTAGTCGACTCGGCGGTAGGGGTGTCAGTAGGGGTAATCATAGGAATTATAGTAGTAGTGTCAACAGGAACAAAAGCAGGGATGATCATAGGACCGGTAACAATTTTAGGAGGAGAAATCTCGGGGGAGAATACCCTTCCACTTCGGGTTATTTTGCTGGTTCCTGCAACATTGTCGATGTCGGGGTCAGCCTTCTCAAAAATCTAGTCTTCATCAGCCATCCAATCCTGCTTGACGCCGTGATAGTAGACGTCACCCCAGAGTTCCAGGGGACAATTTTATCTGAGGAGTACGGGATCGGCCCTGGCATAGTAATTATCAGTGGAGTCACCTTAGGAACGGATGTAATCCTAACGGGTCTTTTGGTGGAGACCCTGGAAGGATTGGCGGAAATGGTTACTATTGAAACATATTTGTAAGAAATGGTTGGAACGAGAGTCTTTTCAAACAAAATCTCTTTGTCATCCATTAGGCACTGAACACCTGCTTTCAATAAATGACAACCAGTTGGTAGGGATAAACAGAGGTGGCAGCCTTCACCACAGCCCGGAAATAAACCAGCCTTCAACAGGTTCCTCTTGACAGTCAAGAGAGGAGTAACAAGTTCATCAACAACATGAACAAACACATCATCTTCAATAGCATTAACATCACGGTCATGCTTGGGCATAGGAGTGGTGATAACATTTGGGATCTCAGGAGCATCAAATTCAATTTCTTTTGCCTCGAGAAGGTATTGCACCTTGTTTTTCAAAGCCCAACAGTTGTTGGTATCATGGCTTGGACTTTCTGAATGGTAAGCACAACTAGCATTAGGCTGGTAATGAGGAGAGGCGGTGTTGGGATTCTTCGAGGCTTCCTTCAAAGTTACCAGATTAGATCTCAACAAATATGGCAGGACTTGAGACAACGTCATATTTATCCGGGTAAATCATCTTACCGGTCTTTCAGTTCTAGGCTGGTTATTTCTTTATTGAGTAGCTGCAGGATTAGGGATCATGATGGCCCATACCATTGGACGAAGTTCAGTTCTGTCTTGATTCCTTTGAGGGTATACAACACCAACTCCTTTATTCCCAATAAATGGTTTTCTCACGGCACTGGAGGATGTATCCTTTTGGATCTTCCCACTCTTAATCCCAGCTTCCACTCTTTCCCCGGTCAAGATTAATTCAGTGAAGTCGGCTGAGGAGATTCCAATTAGATGATTAAAGAAAGGACCGGATAGGGTACCCAGAAACATGTCCATTAGCTCTCTATCAGATAGGGGAGGCTGGACTCTTCCTGCTAAGTCCCTCCATTTCTGAGTGTAGTCTTTGAAACCTTCGCTCGAACCCATAGCCAAACTTTGGAGTTGAGTACGGGTGGGAGCAAGGTTTGTGTTGTACTGATACTGTTTATAAAAAGAAGCGGCCAGGTCTTCCCAATTATGGATATTGTCCCTCTCTAGTTGATAGAACCAATCTAGCTGAGTTCCAGATAGACTATCCTGAAAGAAGTGGACCCACAAATCTCTGTCAGCAGTGTGAGGCTGTATCTTCCTCACATAAGATCGGAGGTGCATCTTGGGACACGAAACCCCGTCGTACTTAGAAAACACTAGTGCCTTGAACTTTGGTGGAATAACAATCCCATACACCAAACCCAGCTCTTCAAAGTCCAGCCCGAGAACTTTCTGAATCTCCATTGCACTTAGACGTTCTTCCAGATGTTTGTATTTTTCGTCGGCCAGAGGATACTGCTCTTCAGAGTAATCATCTTCTTCTTCCTCTTCAGATTCTGGATGCGCAACCACTTCTTTGTTTTTCCCTTCTTGATTATCCTTTTCACCTGATGATGTTGCGAAGTCAAGGGTCCGTTTAGATAGCCCCGAGAACCTTCTTCCCAGATTCAAAACACCAGTTGATTTCTTTGCTTTCTTCTTCTTTTCTTTGATCAGCAAAGTTTTCAAATCCTCTTGTCCTTTGGCCAAAGTCAATAACATTTGCTGAAACTGAGCATTTTGCGCCTGGAGATCTTTTACCGTCTGTTCCATGTCCATCTCACTGAAATAAATAGTAGAAAGATGAGGAGACCTGTTGTAAGAAGCCTGCTTATATTATGATGAATGAAGATGCATATGCAATGATTTCAAGGAATTTAGAGATTTAAATTTTCTTTAGACAAAAAGGAACACACGTTATATTAATAAATCAAAATTTGAGTATATCATGCCTCTTTGGGCTTACAAGGAAATACAAAAACTCTAAGATAAAAAAGTTGAACGCATCCTCTTTGGTGCGATGTAGCTGTTCAGACTCCGCTCTTCATGAAGCTACTTGGTGAGTTCCAAAACCTTATTCTCGCTGGCGTAGAATTGGGCCTCGAAAGTGTCTCGCTCCCCCCTTAAGCTATATCCAATCCCTTTGCAAGTCTTCGAGATAAGTGGGCATGCTAGGATGAAGGATAATGTATGGGACATCTCCTTCTACAACGGGCTCTATGATAACCGGGAGAACGGAGGGGTAAGGCATCATGAAACTTTGAGCACGGGCTCATACCCATTTGAGATAAGGCTCAAGAGGGATGGAATTCTTATGCCCCAATGTCTTGCTATCTACCTTGTTCAACATCCTCCAAGCTCGGATAAACCTCTGGTGGTGACCCTGATTGTCATTCTCCTAGTCGAATACCAACCCTTGAATAAGCATCTTATGTGGACCATCTCTTCGGACGTAACCAAACTGTCTTAAGGCTAAGCAGGGGTTGTAGGTGATACCTCCCTTAATACCAAGTAAGGGGACATTAGGGAATTCTCCATAACGGTCGATGATAGTAACATTCTCCACAGATCGGGAACACCAATGAATGTCTGAATGTCTGAGCGTCATCAACCTATGTGACCATCTTGAACCTTGCTCGTTCTTCAATACAGATTGGGAAAGATGCGAAATAAACCATCTTTCCAAGAGAGGAGTACAACACATAAGAATACCTCTTTTCCTCATAGTGCGAGTGTGAAAAGAATGTAGGATGTCTCCTAACAAAGTAGGCACCGAGTTACGAGACATGAAGATTTTGATGGTGTTTACATCTATGAGTTGGTTAGGGTTTGGAAACAAAACCATCCCATATATGAGGAGAACCACAATTTACTCAAAATATTACAAGTCCAAGGAGTTACAACAGTTTTGAGCTTTCTCAAACAAGAATTTGGCTAAGAAACCTTTGACACCACTCCTTGTTTCCAAATTTGTTGTGACATCAGATGGTTGTAAGTGTAGGGCTTAAGCAATCTCTTCTGGTTTTGGATCTCTTTCCGTACCTTTGAAGGGTAGTTGATTGAGAATGGGAATCCCCAAGAGTTGGGAGAATTCTTCCAAAGCTGGCACAAGTTGATAATTGAGAAATGTGAAGCAATGGTGTAGAGGATCAAAGAACTGGAAGAGCACATTCATCATGTCCTTATTACTGTTGGAGGTAACCAAGTTTAGGAGGCGACCATGTCTTTCGGTAAATGGAGAATTTTTGGGAACCCTTGATGCTAACTCTTTAAGTTGAGGAGGGATCCTTACAAGATTGCCTTGAATTGTTTTCCCGCGAATGGAATCCTTATCCTACAAAACAGAACAAAGATAAATCCCAAAAATCCTTGAAATGGTTAGTGAGTATGAGTATCATTTTATGATGTTTATGATGTTATGTACAAGTAAATATATACAAACAAAACAAACAAGTCCTTAGGTTTAGGCTTGTATGGAGTCTCATAGGTAAGTACCCTCTTGAAGTTTAGTCGGCTCAAACCTATCCTAGCAATAGTAACTGGGTTCTAAAGGAGCTCAATATCACTGGTTTGTTTCCTCGGGCATTGTTTCAGCACAAGCCTCTTTAATGGAGACCGAAATATCCCAAAAAACCAAACCTCAATGAGTTTAGTATCGAGTATCTACCAACTTCGGACTTCACCAAAGCCGGTCATCTCACTACGTCCTAATGGCCAAGTTGGTCAAGTAAAGGTTCTAGAAGTTAGTTAGTGCTTCATGACATCACTCAGCGGCCCTGTATTCTCCTTGACTACTCAAGGGCTACCGATACCCACAAATATGTCACACTAGCGTAGCTATTTCTTAGACCATGACGGTATACTCCGCACAGTTTCCACAATGTATTGCTACTTACCTATAAGGTATCCCAAATCCGGGTAGAGGATTAAAACCCAAACAAAGAACCAAAATGTAAAGCATACAAGTCAAACAATGAAAGAAAATAAATGTGATCTATCTCTAAGGTAACCCTACTTTTAAAATATTCCCCAGCAGAGTCGCCAGTTCTGTAACGCGGTGGGAGAACTGACTTGGTCGTTTTGCGTTTGATCGCAAATGTTGCGGTTAGCAAGAGTCGCTACCAACTTTTCTTTTATCCAAAAGAAAAGGATGAAAAGAATAGGAAATACCTTTGAGATGTTTTCTTGAGTTCAAGGGGTAAATTATGAAAAGGGAAGGTATTAGCACCCTTTTCATATGTAGTTATCTACGAGCTCTTAGTTACTTTCTAGATCACTTTCTTTTGTTTGAAAATATGCTTTGTGTGGTTTTTTGAAAGTATTTTGAAAAGGTGTCATCGTTTAGGCAAACTTTGTAATGATTCTCGTTCGTAAGAATGTATACAAAGTGTTGATCTTTTGAAAATGTTATCAAGTTTGAAAGATGTTTTTGAAAGTGTTGGTGTTTGTTTTGAAAATAGCAAGGATGTTTTTGGTTTGAAAATGAGCAAGCAACTAGGAACATTCTACCTACTCAAAAGTCTTTCATGTTTATTTCCTCTTTCCTTTGACATTGTTATCTTACCATTGATTTGGTAAGTAACCCTATCTTTGGATGTAAAAGGGACGGGCAAGGATCATAGTATAGCCATGATTATCAATATTGTAAGATATCATAGCATTTTCTTTAGGGACTAATATCATTTTGAAAGGTAACATGGATAGCGTCATCGAGGGACTATGATCTTGTATTTTGTTTGTTTTTGCTAAGATACTCCACATGCATAATATGGCCATTTTATAAGGCAACAAAGTTGATTTACCCTAAGAGTGTAAGTGTGCAAGTGTATTGGTTTACATGCTTGATTTGTCTTGATTAGGATTTGCTATTTGTTGGTTTTAATCTTTCCATACAAACCCTAATTACTAGCATGTGTATATAAAGCATTAAATTATGGAATTTAAATGTCCTACGCTATTACAACGCTTTAGGGGATGGGGGTACAAGTTTATGAATGGGGAAATTGCAAGAAAATTAAATCTAAATAATTATTACAACCATATTGAATATTGTACAAAAATGAAGATAAAAATGCAAGAATGCAAAATGGAAAAAGAAATGATTTTTGTTTTTATGAAAGGGGTTTAGTCTTGACCTAGTTAAGAAAAATGATTAATTAAAGTTAAATAAAAATTACACCTAAAGTAATTAAGAAAAGAAATTAAGTTTGAAACATTTTTAGGCTTTTTTATGAAAGAGTTTAAATTAATAAAAATAATATGGATATTAATTATTTAAAAGAAATCTAGGTTCTAAATTAATTTTAATTACAAGAAAATAATATAATGGATAAACCTAAACCTAAATCTTAATTATTAAGATAGAAATTAATTTATTAAGAGAATGTTTTTGTTCTTTGTAGTTTCATAAAACAAAATAAACTAAATAAAATGTAAAAAATAATAAATAAAATATTTTTGGGTTTTTATTAATGAAAATAATAATAATAATAATAATAAAGGAAAGAGAATAAAATAAAAATATAAAATTAAAGTTAGGGGGTTAAAAAATGGAAATGGAGATTAATAATAGTAAAAAAGGGCGCTAGGCCCAAATGTGTGTTTTTGTTATCAGAGAAAAAAATGCATGAATGGGCCTGCATTAGAAACTAAAATGGGGGTGAGAGTCGGCAATTCAGACTGGGCCCAAAGTGATAACCCAGTGCCTGTTTGGATTAAGTGTGGCTGCCCTCTTGAGGTATACATGTGCTTGCCTTGAAGTGTGTTGGATTTATCTTTACAATGATCTGATAATGGTGATTGAAGAGTGTACCATACGCGTGTTGGCTGTTTGCATGGGATCTGTAAAAAGATAAAACAAGAAAAAATAAAAGGGTACCACTGGGGCTCGAACCCAGGTCCCTATAGTCACAGGCGTGCACTTCTACCACTGGGTGGCTATACATATGTTTTTTAGTACAAAACCAAGAATATATATTTGAAACACATTCCTATGCCTGTATCATCTTTAACCTTGCGCCAGACCAATCAACATGATTTTTTGAAATTTCTATCTCTTTCATTTCTCAACCATTTGCAAAAGTATAAACATGAAACTTACTCCAAATTTCATCACGAATTCAGTCATATAAATAACTAATGCTATAAATAAAAAATGAGCATGAATTTTGAATGGTACCAAATCAGACCTAATTTTTTCCAGAAAATTCTCACTACTCAGGCAACATAAATGAATTCTAAGGACATGGTTAGTTTCAGGACTATGATGTCTATATTTTATCTTCACAAATAGAAACCAAATGATGCTTATATGAAGAGTTCAAAAGTAAAAAAACTCACCTTGCAAAAGGGTATCATGTTTTGAGTTTGAGCAGCTTTTGATGAGTTCCAGTGATTGGGTTAGCTTCCTCAAGTTCCCAGGAAGATAATGTGATGCTTGGATTGAGTGAAAGTGGCTGAGGAGTTCTGGAGAAGTCAACTTGCAGACCCCTGTTTTTGAAAATGGAACTTGATAGTGGAGGTGTTACAGTTATGAAACAGGGTCAAGGATGAGTTGTATTTGATGTTTAGAAGCTTTGTGATTGATTAGGAAGGAAAATGCACGAGGGAAATGAGAGATATAAGTTTAAGGTTAGAACAGTGCATCAATGGAGTTTCTTGTGAAAATTATGGCTTGAGGGATTTTTTGTGTGTTTCAAGGTGCTTAAGCCTGTGTCCTAGCTCACAAATAGTTCCTCTATTTATAAGCAACAAGTTTGGAAACTTGTTGTTGATCAGAATTCAAAATCACAAGTTTAAACATATCATGTGTTTTTTTGAGAAAATCCAAGTTTCAAAGTCTTGTGTACTTGCTAAGATAGAGTGGTTATGCTTTAAAAACACTTGCTTTTGACTTTGAAGATGAAGTGTACTTAAAGATAACAAGTTAGGAGCTTAAGAAGCTGACTTTGTGCATAAAGCTTGCTTTACAAGAATGGAAATGGTGACTTTCTCCCTAAAATGGCAAAATGCTTTGGACAATGCTTGAATCAATTGGACAATTGATCAATCAGTTGTGTAAAAATTAAATTTAGGAGTTACAAACAAGTTTGAGGCCTGCAAAGTGAAGATTATGCAGCATGGCTATGGATTTGGTTCATGTTGCATCACAAATTTTGCCTTGCAAAACAACTTGAAACCCTAACTTCTGGCCTTCGATTCTCCTTGCTCACAAATGATCTTAAGGAGTTTTCGGACATTTTGGAAAGCTTGTAATGTGCTCTACAACCTCTCTTTCAATCACTTTTGTAAAATTCAAATGGAACTATATGAAACTTGGCCCAGAAGTTAGGTCAAAATCCTGACCAAAATGCTCAAAATTTCACTAAATATTTTAGTTTCATGACCATGACTTCATAGATTAATAACTTGAGATCCAAGAATTTCTAGGAGAATTTGTGTAAATCAATGTTTTATATCTCATGGAGATCTAAAACTTTCATGTTCAAAGTTTCTTTTGAATAATCTTGCATCATGGTGAAAAGTTGGCTCAAAGTTGTGAAAAAGTATGAAGTTTTCAACACTTTAAAAAATTTCTAATTTTGGAAACTTTGACTTTTTAAAATAAAATCTTGACTTTTTGATTTCTTGATGAACAAGTTTCGTATTTTTAAATTTTTTGATGAATTGTGATCTTTGACACTTGATTTTGACCAAAAAGTTAAAGTTTGACTTTTCAGTGTACAGTTGACTTTTGATCAGTTGACTGAAAATCAACTATCCATCAAATGACCTTGAGCAATGTTTTGAGTCATGACATTATATAAAAATGATGCAATTGGACTCTTGAGATCATGCCTCAAACCAATTAACCATTTGCTAGGTCAAAAATCAGAAATTGCCCTTTCTCAGTAAAAACCCTAATTTTAACCATTTTGCCCTTTTGATGATTTGGTCAAATTTCTTGAGGAATTATGGTCCAAACTTGATCAAATGACATATATGAGTTCAAAATGTTGATATGGATAAAAAATTATGAATTTTGACTGTAAATTGACTACATTTGACTTTTTTCCCAATACAACTGACTTTTAGGTCAACTGCTCAATTGACTAAGCAAAAATGTGATCCAAGACTTGAAACTTGACATGAGCAATCTTGGGGGTCCATAATGATACATTAAAGTTAAATTAGGCATTAAAAGTTCAATTATCCTTGTGAAATCTCAAACCCTAATTTTAGTCATCAGTGTTTAAGGAGGTGTCTTGAGCTGATCAACCCTGGTACAGTCTTGAACCAAAGGAGATCTTGTGGGAAAATATTTGATAAATGAGAGGGAAAATTTTGAGGTAAAACACCCAACGACGATGATAGAGATTAGAATTATGAAATATATTAAGTTAGAATATTACTTTAGTAAGTCATTTATATTATTAGTTATTAGTATTGTTATTGAATTTTAGTTGTATTTGAGCTTTTAATAGTTATTGATCTTTTAGGTTTATTATCCATTAAGTGTATTATATAATGTAGTCTCATAGAGACATTTGAAATCAATGAATCAAATGAAAAAGTCTAAAATCTTGTTTTATTTTATTTAGTCAATTTTAGTGCTCTTCTCTTTTCTAGTAGAAACTCTAGTTTATAATTTTGATAGGAATTGCTTCTTATCATTCTCAGGCATCGTTTCTACCACCTCAGCAAGTCAACTGCCACTTGGAACCTATTTTTGGACTTTCACTAACAGTTCACTAATGGAAGGATTAACATGGTTATGTTTTGAAAATTAAGGTATCAATTTAGCACAGAAAAATAAGAGACCAAAGTGAACTAGGAGCTATAGTTAAAGGACTAAAATGAATATTTTGCCTTTAATTTATAGAGATGGGAAATACATTTAACTTATTGCAATATAATGCAACATTTGGTAGTTTTTATTTAACTTTGAGAATAAGAATGTGATGCTTCAATTGTTCAGTTCTGCTTTAGGCAAAAGCAGTGCAAATAGTAGGTTTCAAAAGATATTTTACCATAGTGTGATATGGTGGGAGAACTGACTTGAGATTTTTTGCGTTTGATCGCAAATGTTGCGGTTAGCAAGAGTCGCCACCGACTTTTCTTTTATCCAATAAGGAATGGCTCAAAAGAACAGGAAATACCTTTGAGATTATTTCTTGAGTTCGGGGGTAGATTATGAAAAGGGAAGGTGTTAGCACCCTTTTCATCCATAGTTATCTATGGGCTCTTAGTTGCTTACTAGATCACTTGCTTTTGTTTGAAAATATGCTTTGTGGTAGTTTTTGAAAGTATTTTTAAAAAGGCGACTTCGTTTAGGAAAACTTTCTAATAGTTCTTGTTCATAAGAACGTATACAAAGTGTTGAACTTTTGAAAATATTTCATGTTTTGAAAGTTTATTTTTGAAAGTGTTTGGTGTTTGTTTTGAAAATGATCAAGGATATTTGTTTTGAAAGTGAGCAAGCAACTAGGAACAATCTACCTACTCAAAAGTCTTTGTTCATTTCTTCCTTCCTTTGATATTCCTATCTTACCATTGATTTGGTAAGAAGCCTTATCTTTGGATGTAAAGGGACGGGCATGGGTCATCGTATAGTCATGATAGCAATGTTGTGAGATATCTTAGCATTTCTCTTTGAGGGACCAAAATCATTTGTAAGGCAACATTCGTAGCGTCATCGAGGGACTATGATCTTGTATTTTTTATTTATTTTTGCTAAGACATCCCACATGTATAACATGACCATTTTTATAAGGCAACAAGTGGAATTACCCTAAGGGTGCAAGTGTGTTAATGTGTTTGATTTACATGCATTGTTTATCTTGACTTAGAGTTTACTAATTGTTGATTTTAGTCTTGCCATGCAAACCCTAATTACTAACATTTATATGAAAGCGATAAATTGCGGAAAGTAAAATTAAACCTAATTATCCATTACAACCATATTGAATAATGTACAAGAATTGAATAAATGTGCAAGAAAATAAATGGAAAAGAAATGATTTTTTGTTTGGTTTTTATGAAAGGGTTTAGTTTTGACCTAATTAAGAAAATGATTAATTAAAATTAAACAAATTTAAACTTAAACTAATTAAGAAAAGAAATTAAGTTTAAAACATTTTTTAGGGTTTTTTATGAAAAGGTTTTAAGTTAAATAAAAATAGCATGGAAATTAATTAATTAAAAGAAACCTAAATTCTAAGTTAATTTTAAATAAAAAAAATAAAAAAATAAAAAAAACCTAAATCTAATTATTAATTTATTAAGAAAAAGAGATTAATTTGTTAAGAAAATGTTTTTTCTTGTCTTTTGTCTTTATAAAGAAAATAAAAATATAAGTGTGAAAATAATAAATAAAAATATTTTTTGGATTTTTATTAATAAAAATAATAATAATATTATTATCAATAATGATAAGAATGATAAAGAAAAATAAAATGAAATAAAATAAGAAAAAAGAAAACAAATTAAAATGAAATAATAATAAAAATGTTTGGGTCAGGTGTGTGAAAGCAGGCAGGGGTTAGGAGTTAGTAAAAATGACAAGGCCCACTATTGGAGGCCCATGCGCTACCTGTTTCGAAAAAAAGAAAGAAATGTGAAAAAATAATGAAAAGTGGCAGCGCTGGGGCTTGAACCCACACCCTAGATATGAAATGCGCTCTGCCTTGCCACTGGGGTGGCTATACATCCGTTAACATAAGCAAAACAAAAAATACATAACATAAACCCAGTCCTGAAAGTAACTTCATCTTCAACCTCCAGCCATGGTTCCTGTAACTTGCTCATTTCTCAATAAAAATGAAAGATGTAAACATGGAAGTTGCTCCATTTTTCCATACGAATCCAACCATATAAATATCATAAGCTATAAATCAAAGATGAATGAGAATTTCTTAAAGTATCAAATTCTGACTTAACTTTTTTCAGAGATTCATACCTAAAATTCTCTAAGCCCAATCAATATAAATGAAATCTATGGACATGTACAGTTTCAGGGTATAGCAGTAGAAATGTTAAAGACTAAGCCATTGGATTGACTAGACTTTATACAAATCAAAATAAAAATCGCCACCGCGCCTTATTATTTCCAAAGGAATGGGAAAAGAGCGAATAACCCAAAAAGAGGGGGAAAGATTCAAGGTAAGGGGGTTGGTTATGAAAAGGGAAGGTATTAGCACCCTAAACATCTACGGTACTCCGCATGAGCCTCTTTGTAAAATCTGTATATTTTGGCTATAAAAGTGTTGTATATAAAAAGTGGATGGTGGAGGTGAGGAAAGAAATGTATTTATTTATAATTTTTGCACCCGTCGCGGTTGCAAACCTTTAGTGCCTACGTACCACCTTTCATGCAATAGGGGATCAGGGTACACATAGTTCCTCTTTTAAAAATTTGAAACACAAATGCGTTGGTTAATTTTATGAGATAAAATATCATCGTCATTGTCCGTGTGGAAAACATACCTACTACCCACAACCATGAGAAAAGAGAATTTGCGTCATCTCAAAGTGGAGAATATGGCTTGGATTTTAAAATCAACAATGCCTCACACAACACCCAAGTAGAAAATATCTCTCTTCACTACATATTGTAGAAGTATAGTTGTTTGCATCACTACAAGGGTTGACAAGAGTCTAATCTTTTGAGAAAATTTTAAAGATAAAAAGCCAAAATGGCAAGATGGTTTGAAATGAGATTGATTGACTTTTAGTCTTCTTACAAAAAATGTCAAGGTATCATTAAGTTGATTGGGGTTTATTTATGAAAATGTTTTGAAAATACATGGACATAAGTCCAAGTTTATTATAAAAGTGGTTCAAGTTCAAAAACAAGAAGAGTTTTTTTGTCAAAAAAAGGGAGGAAGAAGATTTTTGAAATTGAAGAAGATGGGAGGAGAAGAAGGGACTATCCTAAAGCATAAAATAAAATCTAAGGATAAGAACCATCTAGCCAACAAGCAGCCAATACTTGACATTATGAGCCAAGATAGAATTTCCATTCCTTGGATTGAAACCAAGCAAGCAAAAATACCCGACCTCTTGAGAGAACCAAACTTCAAGTGTATTAAGTCTTCACAAAAGTTGGGTAGAGTAACAGTTGTATACGTGTGAATTCTAGATTACAAACAGAGGGTGTAATCACAAAAACTGCACACAAAAACAAACAAGCAACACAATGTCTTGAGGTAAACCTCAAGAATTCTAGACAAAATAATCAAATAAGGTCACAAAGTTTCCAAGATAGGCCAAGGTTTCTAATTCCAAGTCCAAGAAAAGTCCCATGCTCCATAATGCCGAGGATAGTAACCAAATAGTCCAAGTACCATTAAAGATTTTTTAGGGTTTATGTTGATTATTAAGTATCTTAAGAAAGGAAAAGAAAATCTCAAGTGAGCAAAGTAAAAATGGCAAGAAAGTAAATTCTCAAATGAGCAAAGATGAAAATGGCATGAAATGTAAATGCTAAAAGTAAATGGTACATAAAGCATAAAAAAGAATGAAAGCATAAGGTAAAACAAGTCAATAATTAGTGGTTAGTTGGATGACCATCTTGAAGCTTGCATTTGGAACTCATTAGAGGATTGGTAGAACCAAAGCCTCCACACAAGAAGTTGCATTTGCTTTTTGTCAAGTATATCATCCATTTGGAATTCTCATAAGTACCATTTAATGATCAACGATGTTTAAGTGATCTGCGTTGACCAAAGGTGTTGTAGATCCATTAGAGGATTGGTAGAACCAAAGCCTCCACACAATGAATCTCAAGGTTATTGGATTAAATATATCAAATTAACATACTTGGGCTTGCAATCATAAATTTGGGCCACAAATGATCATTTATTTGAATCAGGACAAAATTTAGCGCTATGTTAAGCAATCGTAAGTGGACTTATATAGAAGTCGCACCTATTTTGAGGCTGGTCGATAGCAATCTATGCACCATTTGTTTTGAGACATGATATAGAGATCATGCTCCAACAACATCTAGTGCAATAAGAAAGGGATGAGATGAAGAGGGATGGGGAAAAATATACAAACCACATTTGAATTAAATTTTAATCAAACTATTATTAAAATCATTCATCCATTTTTGTGGAGTTAAACTCAACACCATGGATCCAATGATGTTAATAAAGTTCATGATCCAAAATCTAATCCAAGATCAGCCAGAAAATAGTCACAAAATAATATCATATTTTAATATACATAAAAGGGTTTAAAAATAATGCTTAAAAATAGAAAATAAAGAGAAAAATATCAACTATGTTTGAATTAATCAAGAAATAAAAAGTAAGACCATAGAAAAATCAGAAAAATGCTCAAATAATTTTACAATTTTTTTGGTAATTTTTTTAAGTCAGAAACTATTTTTAAAATTAAAATAAATGGTTAAAATAAACAAAAAATGGTAAAAAAATAGTAAAGTCAAACAAAAATAAAATAAGGTCACCAATATTTGTCACAATAATATTGGATCATTCCATAATTTTTTCAGAATTTTAAAATGTATAAAAGTATTTTTAAACATTTAAAACAAATCAAATAAGTGTAAAATTTATAAATATTACCAAAACACAAAATTAAATTGTGAAAAAATAAAAATCAGAAAGAGAATAATCAAAAATATTTTTCATAATTTTTTTAGATTTTTTGGACTAAAAATGAATTTTCTATGATTTTTTGAAATTTAAAACAATTAAAATATAAAAATCAGAAAAAGAAAATAAAAGAAAAATATGTGGACCATTGGATGAGAGTTAAAACACGTTAGTAATCAAATCCAAGGGATCTGGCGCGTTGTGCATATCATGGTCATTAGTGAATATTGTACAAAATCATTAATTAAATCAGGATTTGAAAAATACAGATGGCGCGCCTTCATTGGTTGGAAGATGACACGTTGGTCATCTTCAACCTCCAGCCATCACGAATTACAGGTCTTTCAAACTGTAAAATCAGAAGCTCAGACCTATGCCATTCGCTTCGTCTCTTCAAGACGAAGATAACCACACCCTCGCGCCAAATTTATATAAACTGTAGCTCAAGCAATTTGAAAGGAAAGTTTTGAAAAGGGATTTGAATTTCATGGTCAAAACATGTTTCCAGTAAGAGGTAAGTGTTGCGACTAGAACCAAGGCAACGAGAGCAACACAATGATATCAAAGTTTTGTAGAATTGATGAAGGAATCTACCTATTGAAGTTGAGTTACAGAGCTCTGAAACTAGACTTCTATGGAGCAGTATAGGGCACGATTCTTGAATGTAATTATGTGGTTAGCTTCAGGGAAGATCAAGGAAGGTGAATTGATGGAAAAATTGGATTGAAAAAGGCTCGAGAATGGATTTTGAAGTTATAGAAAATTGAGTTATGGAGCAAGTTTGGCAGGGTGATTCTGGCTTTCCAAGCTTGGGAAAATGAATGGGATAACTCATGTATTTATAGGATAAGCGAATGGGATCAAAAGGAAGAGTGAATGATGTGTTTTGGAGGGAATTCGTGCAAACCTGATGCACGAGTGAAGTGTGATCCAAACTTCACCAAAACTCATCCAATTCTTGCGTTTTGATGCACTAATCCACTTGGTAAAGTTGGATAATCATGTTTAGACCCAAAACGTGTGTTAATTTGAGGTTTAGAGGTTGTAACATGAAATTCAAATTCTGACTTACAAGGAAACTTCAATTCCAAGTTACCATTTTTGAAACTATGGCATTCTCAGCTCAAGGGGTCTTAAGGCATGATTCTTGATGCTTTAGAAATATGAGGTTACAAGCTTTGCAATGGAAAAAGAATGGAGTTAAATGGATGCTTGAGCTGAAAGTTATATTGAGTCAAAGTTGAAGAAAAAGGGTTGACTTTCCATACTTAGAAATATTTCAAATTCTTCATCAAAAATGTCCTATAATGTCTTGCATCCAAACATGGCCTCCCACTTGGAATTTGATCTTGATCAAAAAATATGGCATGAAGTAGATCTCTTGAATGACATTTTGAAACTTGAATCATTAAAAATATCCAAAATTTGAGCAAGTTATGACTTGTTGAAGTTGGCAAAATTTCATGAAATGGCCTATAATCCTTTGCATCTTTAAGGTGATATAAATTGACCAAGTTATGATCATTTGAAGTCACACATGGAAAATTGGGGATTCATCTGGAGGACTTGTAATCTTTCTTCTTCACCAAGTTTCTTCCACATGAAAACTCTTTGGAACTTTTGAAGTGATTTGTTGATAACCCTTTGAAGAGAAAGGATGTATTTGGAATCATTCAAAAATACCAAAAGGTGAGCAAGATATGCTCCTTTGAAGTTCAAAACCCTAGCTCCTAGATCAAGAAAATGCTTTGAAGAACTTTGACAAGCTTGAACAAACTTCTTGTACCAATATTCTTGCTTTGTGAATAGAAGTTGTTGAGGATGATAATAAGGATTCATATCTACCAAAACCACTTCCGTATCTTGAAATTTGAGAGAAATATGCTCTTGTGACCAACGGGGACAAAACCTTATCCAAACATG
The DNA here is from genome assembly GCA_948472305.1 of Vicia faba. Lineage (NCBI taxonomy): Eukaryota > Viridiplantae > Streptophyta > Magnoliopsida > Fabales > Fabaceae > Vicia > Vicia faba. The sequence goes on from OX451738.1 coordinate 1,161,639,296, forward strand.
ACAACTTCTCCAATCAAAACCCCTTGTACTTTTGAGTCAAATCTAATAACCTTGAAATGTGATGAACCAAAGCAACATTGACATGCCAATCCTTCCAAAACCAATCCAATGGTGAGGTTTGAACTTCTCAAGCTTTATTGACTAGGGCATGGAAATAAACTCATGAACCCATGGAGTAACTTGTTAAATCTCATTGCCCTTACCTACATGGATAACAAGCAAGACAAGCCAACATTGCATTTTATTAGTTAAATAAAGAAATTAAAACAATATTCATGATCAAAAAAGGAACATAAGTCAAGATGCTTGGTAATCCCTCAAAAGGGGCAAAACTCAAAGTATGGAGGGGAACCAAGAATCCTAGTGTAATCTTGTTGTGGATAAACCAACATGGTATGATGAAGGGATCTTAGGGGCAAAATTTGGGGTACAAGATCTGCCCTTATTTAAGTTTCTTCTATCTGGAGATACGAAGGTTACAAATCTTTGTGTCGACGCGATCGAAGATACTTAAATATAAAACAAACCCTATTTTTGGCCCTAAGATGTCATGCAAATGCTTATGCATATGAACAGGACCAAAGAGACGCAAAGTATCACTGGGGATGCAAAAATAATAAAGAAACCAAGGAGAAACCCCACCAGGAAAATAAATCACTAGTAGACCAAAAGACCTGAATCAAAGAGGATGGTAGAATGGTCAAATGATACACCAACTTCTACTGAAGGCGAAGCTACCGACGTTTACTGAAGGCAGAGAGAAAGATAACCAACATCGATGTTCACTTCCGATGGTCTACCAACATTCACTGAAGGTAGAATGAGAAAATATCATAGGACCATCGTTCACTGACGATGAACTACCAACATTCACTGAGGGTAGAAAAAAGATGATAAACATCGATGTTCACTGCCGATGGTCTACCAACTTTCACTGAAGGTAGAAAGAGAATATATCATAGCACCGCCGTTCACTGACGATGAACTACCAACATTCACTGAGGGTAGCAAAAAGATAATAAACATCGACGTCACTGCTGATGGTCTACCAACTTTCACTAAAGGTAGAAAGAGAATATATCATAGCACTGCCGTTCACTGATGATGAACTACCAACATTCACTGAGGGTAGCAAAAAGATAATAAACATCTACGTTCACTGCCGATGGTCTACCAACTTTCACTGAAGGTAGAAAGAGAATATATCATAGCACCTCCGTTCACTGGCGATGAACTATCGACGTTCACTGAGGGTAGCAAAAAGATAATAAACATCGACGTTCACTGCCGATGGTCTACCAACTTTCACTGAAGGTAGAAAGAGAATATATCATAGCGCTGCCGTTCACTGAAGATGAACTACCAATGTTCACTAAGGGTAGCAAAAAGATAATAAATATTGCGTTCACTGCCGATGGTCTACCAACTTTCACTGAAGGTAGAAAGAGATTATATCATAGCACCGCCATTCACTGACGATGAACTACCAACGTTCATTGAGGTTAGCAAAAATATAATAAACATCGACATTCACTGCCGATGGTCTACCAACTTTCACTGAAGGTAGAAAGAGAATATAATATAGCACCGTCGTTCACTGACGATGAACTACCAACGTTCACTGAGGGTAGCAAAAATATAATAAACATCGACATTCACTGCCAATAATCTACCAACTTTCACTGAAGGTAGAAAGAGAATATAATATCACCGCCGTTCACTGACGATGAACTACCAACATTCACTGAGGGTAGAAAAAAGATAACAAACATCGACGTTCACTACCGATGGTCTACCAACTTTCACTGAAGGTAGAAAGAGAATATATCATAGCACCGCCGTTCATTGACGATGAACTACCAACGTTCACTGAGGGTAGCAAAAAGATAACAAACATTGATGTTCACTGCCGATGGTCTACCAACTTTCACTAAAGGTAGAAAGAGAATATCATATCACCACCGTTCACTGACGATGAACTTCCAATGTTCACTGAGGGTAGCAAAAAGATAATAAACATCGACGTTCATTGCCGATAGTCTACCAACTTTCATTGAAGGTAGAAAGAGAATATATCATATCATCGCCGTTCACTGACGATGAACTACCAACATTCACTGAGGGTAGCAAAAAGATAATAAACATCGACGTTTGTGATCGGTGGATCTGGAACTGACTGTTTAACGCTGGTTCGCGGAATGTCGCGGTAAGCAAGAGTCGCCACCGTCTTTTATTTTCTCCAAATGGAAAGGACAAAAGCACAGAAAAATTCCTTAAAGAGATTGCTCTCGGTTCGGGAGGTAGATTATAGAAAGGGAAGGTGTTAACACCCTTTCTATCCATGGTTATCCATGGGCTCTTAGATACTTGCTCACTTGTGTTTTCAAAAATGGTTTGTTTGCTTTTCAACTGTGGGTTTTAAAAAGTTTCTTTGAAAATTCCAGTTCGACTCTTGTATCGATCCTCAAGAGTGTTTGAAAAATGCTTTCGAAAGCTTTTTGAAAATGTGTTGGTGTGAAAAGTATTTTTGATTTGTTTTGTTTTGAATTAGAGCAAGTATCCACGAGTCGTCTACCTACCCTAAGGAATTCGTCTGTGTAAATGTCCTTTAAAGTAGTGCCATCCCACCATTGAGAGGTAGGTAGCACCACCGTTGGAGGTGTTCGGGTCAATTCGAGGTTCGGGACATGGTGATCACCAGAGCAATGGGAAGATACCTTAGAAGCTACCCTCATGCCAGGTTCCCGGATCATGAGGACTTACTAAGACATCCTCTACTCGACGATCACCTTTCGAGGCAAGGCAACAGTGAGGCGTACCCTAGGGGTGGTGTGTGTGATTTGTGTGTCATGTTCATTTACATTTATCTTGTTCATGTCGGGTGATCTACGCATTTGTTTTTATTTTGTCATTCATTCTTGCATGCAATTGTTAACGGTTAAAAAGTTGCGAGAAATATAAAATTCCTAAACTATTACAAAGGCGCGGGTCCACATCGCCAAATTAAATCCAGGACCCGATTTGACAATAAAATAAAGAAATAAAGTGCGAGAAATATAAAATGTCCGAGTTACATGGCTTTGGGAGAATTACATTAATATTTAAAAGAAGGAATAAAAATGCGAAGAGAATTAAATCGAAAGCGAGGGCGTTGGACCCCTTTTTTAAAGAAATTAAATTATATTAACAAATTAATTAAATTAAAATGGAAAGAAATTATTTTTTGAGGTTTTTTTGTATTTATGATTTTTTTAATGAGAAGATTAGATGAAATTTAAATTAAATTAACCCTAATTCTACAACTTTTATTTATTAAGAAAAAATATTAAAATTGACCCTAGAATTAAACTTAATTAATTAATTGCAAGTATTTACAAAAATAATAATTAATAATTAATAATTAATAAAAAAAGAAAAAGAATGAAAAATACTTAAAACCCTAATTCTACACTTTTTAAGTTTATTATGAAAAATATTTGAATTAAACCTAAATTTGAAAACTAAATTAATTAATGATTTTTATTTACAAAAATAATAAATAAAATATATTTTAATTTTCATGATTTCTGGTTTTTTATTATTTTTATGTTTTATGAAAATAAATTAAATTAAAGAATTACATTAAAACTAATTAAAACAAAAATAGAAAAAATATGAGAAAAGAATAAAAAAAAGAAGCAAACCATGGGGGGTTCTGTCCCCAATTGGAGGTTTTGTTAAGTAATTCTGGCCCAATAGCCCTTGGCCTTGTTTGACTTTTATGCTGGCGTGTTCATTGACTCTGAGTACCGTGGTCTGCATTCTTTGGCCATTGGATTGGATTTCATGCATAAGTTGTTCTACTTTGGCCATTTGGCTTTTGGCCATTTGTGTTTTGGCCTCGACGTTCCTTAACCTTCTCAGGATGTCTGTCTCGCCATGTATTGGTGTCATGTGTAAAATGTTCTGTTTTGGCCATTTGGCTTTTGGCTTTTGGCCATTTGTGTTTTGGCCTCAACGTTCCTTAATGAACCTGCATGAGATCCTGTCTAAAATCTGCAGTGTTGAATCTCATGAACACATTAAATAAAATCATAAAAATGCAAATAAAGCCAATATATGAAGAAATTTAATGTTTAGGCACAATATGACATGTATGAATGATTATACCCTTTTGATCATGGAGATCAAATCAACCTTACCCTTACTGGAAAAGTAGTGACATGAATGCTTTTATGCCCTTTTGATCATGGAGATCAAGCCAGCCTTACCCTTACTGAAGAAGTAATAAGATGTTGGTTTGTAACTGTGATGGCTTGTTTGTAGTGAGAGAGGGATTTGTAATAAAGATTTCAAGGTTTTAGGGTTCTTGAAAGAGTTTGATATTCCAACAGTATTGTGGCAAGGTTTTTTCTCTCTTTTCCTCCTCTTTTTTTTCTCTCTGGTTTGTGTGAAAAGAAGGTGATTATATAATGGAAATTAGGGTAAAGCAAATGGGCTTTGAATGTGCAATTGGGCCTCCAATATTCACTTGAATTCGTCACTTTCCAGGCTAAATCGCAGGGACTTAAGTGCATTTTTTGAAGTTGAAATGTGAAAACAAAATGTAGCCGACATAAATAACTAACTCCTGTCCAAAAATCGACTCAATCGGATAAACGGTGAATTAGTTATGAATTTTTGAAGTTTCAGCTCAGACAAACTTATTTTGGGCTCTAGTGTCGACTCTGACACGTTCTTCAATAAAAAACTGGTATTGATCGGTGCATAATTTGGTCTCGACTTTTGAAGCAAAGTTGTAGATCTATGAGTCAGTGACCTTGTGTAAAAATATGAGTCCAATTCGATAAAAATTGACCGAGTTATGAATTTTCGAAGTTTCGGCCCAGATGAAATATTATTCAGCATTCAGGATTTTCAGCGTGTCACGCACTCTGAGCAAAAAATGAAGGCCTTTTGAACACCGTTCGAACTCGATACCTTCTGTGAAAATGTAGTCAACTCAATTTGTGAAATTTTGGCGCCGGAACCAGCTCGATACGATGAAAATCAACCAAGTTATGATTTTATGAACATGACGCAAATAAACTTCTGTCACAAATTTTCTGCACGAAAATACTTGATAAATCCACATTTTTGAAGACCTTCTGATCGAAATTGGCTTCCAGCCGTGAGAGATGAAAATGTAGATAATGTCAAGACGGAATTTTGGCCACTGGAACGGGTTCAAAACGAGCCACGATCTTCAAGTTATGAATTTTTTAGTGCATAAAAACTGCACTTTCAGCACACTTTTTCACCATATTTCTTCGAGAAAACTCACACATTCGGATACCTTCTTTAAAGAATTGACTCTTGAGCCGAACCTGAATTTGAGAATATGTTATCAGAGATATCTTGGCGAAAGAATACCTGAATATGACGCGCCGGGTTGGACTTGTGAATTTTTCTTGAAATATTTTGAGAAATATGGGAGGGCAAATTTTGGGGTACAACAGTTGCCCCTGTTCAATCTTCTTAGACCTGAGGATGCAGATTGGCTGACGTGCCTTTCGTAATCCAAAGGTGGAAGATGATTGAACACTATAGTGCCCAGAAATTTGCGCTCACATAGTAGTGTGATGATGGGAATGGGCTTATAGATGCCATTTGGAGATACGATGGATGGGATGATGGGCTTATAGATGCCATGCTGAGAGGTGATGGATGATGGATGGGCTTATAGATGCTATCTGGGTGTTGATCGCGTAAGAGATTCCTTAGCGAGAACTTGCGTACCTGCAAAAGAGAAAAATGATTACCTGGCCTGTTACAGGATCTGGTCTTCAGATGCTTTGTATAGATGTGTCCTGACTGGTTACATGAGCTGAATCTGGAGCTTCAAACGGTGATGAATGAACCAGGGATGGTTACTACCTCAACATGAACGGTGAGAGAACCTTGGATGACTTTAACCTCAACAGCAATCGTTGAGAAAATCTTGGGAGGATTACTACCTCTGCAGTATCGGGGAGAGAACCATAGGCGACTACAACCTCAATAGCAATCATTGAGAGAATCTTGGATAACTTCAACTTCAACAGCTATCGTTGAGCGAATCTTGGGATTACCACCTCCGCAGTATCGGGGAGAGAACCATAGGCGACTACAACCTCAATAGCAATCATTGAGAGAATCTTGGATAACTTCAACTTCAACAGCAATCGTTGAGCGAATCTTGGGATTACCACCTCCGCAGTATCGGGGAGAGAACCATAGGCAATTACCACCTCAACAGCAAACATTGAGAGAACCTTGGATAACTTCAACTTCAACAGCTATCGTTGAGCGAATCTTGGGATTACCACCTCCGCAGTATCGGGGAGAGAACCATAGGCGACTACAACCTCAATAGCAATCATTGAGAGAATCTTGGGATTACCACCTCCGCAGTATCGGGGAGAGAACCATAGGCAATTACCACCTCAACAGCAAACATTGAGAGAACCTTGGATAACTTCTACTGAGTCTTTATCAGGAAAATCTGTTTGGGGTCGATTTAGCTGGACTAGAGAAGGCCTTGGGCTGAATAAGAAATCTTTGGAGTCGATTAACTGAACCGGTCTAGGTCTTAAAATGTCTTCAACTGGGTTTTTATCAGAAAAATCTGTTTGGGGTCGATCTGACTGAACCAGAGAAGGCCTTTGACTGGATAAGAAATCTTTGGAGTCGATTTAACTGAACCGGTCTAGGTCTTGGAATGTCTTCAACTGAGTCTTCAAAAGAAAAACCTTTAGGAGTCGGTTTAACTAGACCAGAGAACGCCTTTGACTGGATAATAACCAGGAAAATCTTTGGAGTCGATTTAACTGAACCAGACAAGGTCTTTGGAGTCTTCAACTGAGTCTTCAAAAGAAAAACCCTTAGGAGTTGGTTTAACTAGACCAGAGAACGCCTTTGACTGGATAATAACCAGGAAAATCTTTGGAGTCGATTTAACTGAACCAGACAAGGTCTTTGGAGTCTTCAACTGAGTCTTCAAAAGAAAAACCTTTAGGAGTTGGTTTAACTAGACCAGAGAACGCCTTTGACTGGATAATAACCAGGAAAATCTTTGGAGTCGATTTAACTTAACCAGACAAGGTCTTTGGAGTCTTCAACTGAGTCTTCAAAAGAAAAACCTTTAGGAGTTGGTTTAACTAGACCAGAGAACGCCTTTGACTGGATAATAACCAGGAAAATCTTTGGAGTCGATTTAACTGAACCAGACAAGGTCTTTGGAGTCTTCAACTGAGTCTTCAAAAGAAAAACCTTTAGGAGTTGGTTTAACTAGACCAGAGAACGCCTTTGACTGGATAATAACCAGGAAAATCTTTGGAGTCGATTTAACTGAACCAGACAAGGTCTTTGGAGTCTTCAACTGAGTCTTCAAAATAAAAACCTTTAGGAGTTGGTTTAACTAGACCAGAGAACGCCTTTGACTGGATAATAACCAGGAAAATCTTTGGAGTCGATTTAACTGAACCAGACAAGGTCTTTGGAGTCTTCAACTGAGTCTTCAAAAGAAAAACCTTTAGGAGTCGGTTTAACTAGACAAGAGAACGCCTTCGACTGGATAATAACCAGGAAAATCTTTGGAGTCGATTTAACTGAACCAGACAAGGTCTTTGGAGTCTTCAACTGAGTCTTCAAAAGAAAAACCTTTAGGAGTCGGTTTAACTAGACCAGAGAACGCCTTTGATTGGATAATAACCAGGAAAATCTTTGGAGTCGATTTAACTGAACCAGACAAGGTCTTTGGAGTCTTCAACTGAGTCTTCAAAAGAAAAACCTTTAGGAGTTGGTTTAACTAGACCAGAGAACGCCTTTGACTGGATAATAACCAGGAAAATCTTTGGAGTCGATTTAACTGAACCAGACAAGGTCTTTGGAGTCTTCAACTGAGTCTTCAAAAGAAAAGCCTTTAGGAGTTGGTTTAACTAGACCAGAGAACGCCTTTGACTGGATAATAACCAGGAAAATCTTTGGAGTCGATTTAACTGAACCAGACAAGGTCTTTGGAGTCTTCAACTGAGTCTTCAAAAGAAAAACCTTTAGGAGTCGGTTTAACTAGACCAGAGAACGCCTTTGACTGGATAATAACCAGGAAAATCTTTGGAGTCGATTTAACTGAACCAGACAAGGTCTTTGGAGTCTTCAACTGAGTCTTCAAAAGAAAAACCTTTAGGAGTCGGTTTAACTAGACCAGAGAACGCCTTTGACTGGATAATAACCAGGAAAATCTTTGGGAGTCGATTTAACTGAACCAGACAAGGTCTTTGGAGTCTTCAACTGAGTCTTCAAAAGAAAAACCTTTAGGAGTCGGTTTAACTAGACCAGAGAACGCCTTTGACTGTATAATAACCAGGAAAATCTTTGGAGTCGATTTAACTGAACCAGACAAGGTCTTTGGAGTCTTCAACTGAGTCTTCAAAAGAAAAACCTTTAGGAGTCGGTTTAACTAGACCAGAGAACGCCTTTGACTGGATAATAACCAGGAAAATCTTTGGGAGTCGATTTAACTGAACCAGACAAGGTCTTTGGAGTCTTCAAAAGAAAAACCTTTAGGAGTCGGTTTAACTAGACCAGAGAACGCCTTTGACTGGATAATAACCAGGAAAATCTTTGGGAGTCGATTTAACTGAACCAGACAAGGTCTTTGGAGTCTTCAACTGAGTCTTCAAAAGAAAAACCTTTAGGAGTCGGTTTAACTAGACCAGAGAACGCCTTTGACTGGATAATAACCAGGAAAATCTTTGGAGTCGATTTAACTGAACCAGACAAGGTCTTTGGAGTGTAGCTTGAGAACTTTACTGAATCTTTCCTGAAAGGTAAAGGTCAGTCATATGCAATGCATGATATGGATCAAGCAATGATGTTCTCCACATAAATGAGATTTAAGATATGATGCGTATATGCATGCTATAATGTATGAGAATGTGATGTTTTGGAATGTATGTTTTCGTCTAGGAAAGTAAATCCTTGACGGATGCCGGGAAGTCAAATCCTGGGCTGATGTTGGAGAATAGATTCTGCTTCCGCTGGGGATGATAATTGCAAGAATACCGGTAGGAGAAGATAACTCCGTTGGGGAATAAACTTGGCGAATGGATTACTCTGCGGGGAGAAAAGTACTCTAATAATCTTGCTGGGGAACAATACTCTGTGGGGAGATAGATACTTTGCTGAAATGTTGATGGTAACTTCGCTAGGGATACCACTGTTCTTTTGGAAGTGTTAATAGACTTCACTGGGGATAAGGAGACTTTGTCGGGGACGATCTTTCCGTGGCTTTTGGCTGAGGATAACCCAGTTATATCCTGGTAGGGAAATAACTCTTTGAATAAAGCCGGACGACGCGTTCGTGCTCTGCGGGGATAAGCTTCCAGAATCTACTGGGGATAAGCTTACTGCTTGGGGAGGTGGATTCCAACTTTCCTGGGGGAGCTGGATTGGACTCTCTTGGGGAAGTTTTGAACTGTATCGGGAAGATACTCTATTGAATGTCTGGTATACCGCCGGGGAACAATCTTTAGGTCAAGACTGCCGGGGATGCTTTGTTAAAAATGCATGTATATTGCTGGGGAATGTTGAGATCTGCTGGAGGATACCCAACTTCCTTAAGGTTGATAATAGCTTTGCTTGAGGAGAGTGTATTGACTTGCTGGCTCACTCTCTGGGGAGTTAAGATATCTGGTTATGTTCTTTAATGGAACCTACCTTGATACCTGGGCGGACAAAGTAATTAGATCGTTTAGACAACCCATCATTGCCCCTGTTTCTGAGGTGGGAGAGGAAGACCTGTGAGGTGCTGATAGTTGTTGATGGACAAACCTTCTTCTGGTAGGCAGGTGACAAGATGATAGGACATAGTCGTACGCTTTTGATCCCTAACTTTTGCCTGGACCGCCCTTTCGGGTTTTCAGTCCACCGGGATACCCATTTTTGCCCAAGCCGCCTTTTCAGGTTTTCGACTTGCCGGGTGTACAGATTTTTTCATTTCATCCCTTCATTTTGCCCGAACCCTTTTGGTTCGCCGGGAAGCCCTTATTTTTGCCTAGGTACGTCAACCTAGCGGGTCTTTGATTATGCATAGTATTTTTTCGACTATGTCCACGTTCAGGGAATGTAGGGAGCTGCCCCTGTTGGAAGTGTTTTGTCATGCCACCAGAAGATTTTTGATCGTGCAAGTTTTGTTGCTGGAATGCCCCCAAGTGACTTAGGTGGAGGTTTGCACCAGGCTGTTTGGCCTTTGAGAGATTCTCCGAATCTTGACTTAACTGCCCCGGATGATGGGAAATAGTCATGCCCCTTGATTGGAAGTGCTTCTGTTCATTAAACTTTCGTCGTGCGAACTTCTATGCTGTTCAAACAAAAAGTCATATGCAAACAAAGTTATGTTAAAAATGCAAAGCTTATGTCTGTCTTGAAGATTTTGAAAATGCATTCTTTTTCATAAAACAAATGAATGTTTGTAAAACGTGATGTCAACTCCGTATTTACCGTAAGCCTTAAGGAGTCAGGATACCTTTGTAACAGTATGCTTTCGAACTAACCCATGCTTCAGCTAGGACTTTTAAGGGTTGTAACGTGGCCTGGTTCATGGTTTAAGAAACAAAGGATAAAGGCTCAAATTTTATTTGTACCCACCCGTTCTTCGTGATGTTCTTTAAACCTAAACTCAGCTAATCGTGCGTTAGACCTTGTTTGAGTCTTTATCCTGATATTCCGGTGATGATTCGGATATTGACAATTTATTTTGAACAGGCAATCATTTTTTTTTAGGGTTTGTAGGACCTCTTTCTTTTTAATTTTATTATCCCTATCTTTTTTCCTGAACTGTTTCTTTTGTGATTACAGCCAGCGGGATGCCCTAGTTTTTTGTAAGTCTCCTTCATAGGTTTTGACTTGTTGGGCTTTTATTTTGAGAGATAATGACTGCCTGTCTTGACGATTATAGGGAACCATCATTGTCTTTTTGTTTTGGAAGGACTCCTTTGATGCCATTCATTGTGCACCTGAATCAACTGAGAAGACTACCCTGCCCCAGGTTATGATTAAGGGTTTTAATTTTTGAAAAGAAAAACTCCGACTTCTTTGGCTCAAAGGGGTTGACTAGGGATTATCTTCCTTATAACTCCACTGTTTAGGATTTGAAACAATGCCTGTACCTCATCAGCGGGGTCTGTTCAAAAGCATACTGTAAAGATCGTGGTATCGTTTTCGTCATCCTCCCTCAAGAGGCTTAGAATTATTAATTAAGAGTTGATCATCAGAAAAAATATGAAGATAATTTGCCTATAGTGAATACGAATATATTGCTTCAAAACAGACATATGCGATGCATTAATGAAATAACAACGTTTGATATGAATGGAATGCTCGAACAATCAAAAGAAAATTACAACTTGAAAGATTCTAATGAACAAAACTTTCTCAATCCTAGCCATGTTTTGACAAGGGAGAAATGATCACATTGGGAGTCTCGGCGGGCTCGAACTCGATCTCTGTAGCATCGATCATATTCTGAATCTTGTACTTCAGTGGCCAACAGTCCTCAGTATCGTGCCCCGGGCTACCAGAATGGTAAGCGCACCTTGCTTCTGGGTTGTAATTTGGAGAGGAAGTCTTTGGATTTGCAGGAGGGTTGATCACCGCAATCAGGTTCATCCTTAACATGTGCTGCAAAGCTCGTGACCATGACATGTTGATGTAGGTGAATTGTCTCTTAGGCTCGTCCGACCTGTTCTGATTAACCCGCTGTTCTTGGCGAGGTCGTTGTTGGCCCTGAGAAGTAGTAGCAACTCGGAGAGGTCTATTCATTGGACCCGACCTTTGCCTTCTTGGAAGCTGTTCCATGACCTGGTCCCTGATTTGGGTTGGTTGCTTCATGCCTTGAGGAAGCTGACTGATCATGGCTCTCAGCTCTCTTTGCTCCTGAGCTAAACCTTGAATGAGGGCTCTTTGCCCCAGCATCTGGGTTTTCAATGTGTCTACCTCAGCTTGTAGACGTTTCAGCTGTTCGTCCTTGTCATCTTTAGGACTCTTTCTGATCAGATTCCCCATGAGGAGTGTCCTCAACTCTTCCTGCCCCTTGGATAGGCCTAGGAAAATTTCCTTGAACTGATTCTCTTGAGCGGGAAGGTCCTGGTTATCTTGTTGTGAAGCCATTGCTGAAATAAACAGCGAGAAAGGTACGTGACCTGCAACAAGGATACCTGTTATGCAATGATGAGTATGACATGCATGTAATGTTTTCAAGGACCTCGCGGGGTAAACAAGAAAATTTGTTAGCGTTTGGATCCGGTAGCTTGATTGAAAGAAACTTCATATTTGTTGAGAGTCTCTCTTCCAAGGGTCAAAGGCTCACCATATCCAGTGGGTCATAGCCCCTGACTTTAGTCATCATGTCTGGTTTTGATTTCCAAATAACCTTGATTAAGGGAACCTTCTTCAGGAGTCAAAGCTCACCATATCAAGTGGGTCATAGCCTCTGACAACTTTGGCTAGAGGAAAATAAATCCTCTTTGCCCCTTGATAGATGTTTGATTCATCATGACCTGCATCACAAGCCTTTGAGATCCTTGAAATGGGTTAGTCCTTATGTAGGATGTATGCAATGGTATGATGTTATGCTATGCATGGGGTAATGTAAGTAACCCTGTTATGAGTCCCAATTAAGGACTGTTAAACCTGAACCTGCAAAAAACTCAAGTAAAACCTATCATGAGTCCCGATTAGGGACTAAACAAAACCTGCAAGAAATTTAGTAAGCCCTGTTATGAGTCCTAATTAAGGACTATAAACAAAACTTGCAAGTAGTTCATGTGTCAGATAACAAGCATGCAAATAGTCAAGTACGAAGGCACGCAAGTCACACAATAGAAGCCCTTAGAGTTTAGGCCAGCATGAGGTCTAGGTATTACCCTCTTTCAGTTTGTTGGTTCATACCTGTCCTATCAAAGTAACCGGGTTCTTAGAGGATCCCAATATCATTGACTACCCTCAATCGGTCATAACTCCAGCATCGCAATCTTTTCTTGCGGCCAGAACCATCACGAGAGTTTAGCCTCAATGGGCGTAGCATACTGCTACCGTTCTAATGGCCAAGTTGTGTCATTTAAGGTTCTAAGGTTGTTGGTGCTTAATGACTCCTCAGAAGACCCATATTCTCCTCGTTGCAACACAAGGGATATCGGTACAGACCAAGGTGCCATACTAACGTAGCCACTGTTTCACCCGTGTCGGTCTATGCCGGACAGGTCCCTCACAACTTATGCTACCTAAACAGGGTATCCCCAGATCCGGGTTAGGATCTATGTAACTCCCATGCAACCCACAAATTTAAAGCAGACAAGTCAATACAATTGAAAACACAGTTATGAACTAACCCTAAGGTACACCTCACTTTATAACTATCATCCCCAGCAGAGTCGCCAGTTCTGTGATCGGTGGATCTGGAACTGACTGTTTAACGCTGGTTCGCGAAATGTCGCGGAAGCAAGAGTCGCCACCGTCTTTTATTTTCTCCAAATGGAAAGGACAAAAGCACAGAAAAATTCCTTAAAGAGATTGCTCTCGGTTCGGGAGGTAGATTATAGAAAGGGAAGGTGTTAGCACCCTTTCTATCCATGGTTATCCATGGGCTCTTAGATACTTGCTCACTTGTGTTTTCAAAAATGGTTTGTTTGCTTTTCAACTGTGGGTTTTAAAAAGTTTCTTTGAAAATTCCAGTTCGACTCTTGTATCGGTCCTCAAGAGTGTTTGAAAAATGCTTTCGAAAGCTTTTTGAAAATGTGTTGGTGTGAAAAGTATTTTTGATTTGTTTTGTTTTGAATTAGAGCAAGTATCCACGAGTCGTCTACCTACCCTAAGGAATTCGTCTGTGTAAATGTCCTTTAAAGTAGTGCCATCCCACCATTGAGAGGTAGGTAGCACCACCGTTGGAGGTGTTCGGGTCAATTCGAGGTTCGGGATATGGTGATCACCAGAGCAATGGGAAGATACCTTAGAAGCTACCCTCATGCCAGGTTCCCGGATCATGAGGACTTACTAAGACATCCTCTACTCGACGATCACCTTTCGAGGCAAGGCAACAGTGAGGCGTACCCTAGGGGTGGTGTGTGTGATTTGTGTGTCATGTTCATTTACATTTATCTTGTTCATGTCGGGTGATCTACGCGTTTGTTTTTATTTTGTCATTCATTCTTGCATGCAATTGTTAACGGTTAAAAAGTTGCGAGAAATATAAAATTCCTAAACTATTACAAAGGCGCGGGTCCACATCGCCAAATTAAATCCAGGACCCGATTTGACAATAAAATAAAGAAATAAAGTGCGAGAAATATAAAATGTCCGAGTTACATGGCTTTGGGAGAATTACATTAATATTTAAAAGAAGGAATAAAAATGCGAAGAGAATTAAATCGAAAGCGAGGGTGTTGGACCCCTTTTTTAAAGAAATTAAATTATATTAACAAATTAATTAAATTAAAATGGAAAGAAATTATTTTTTGAGGTTTTTTTGTATTTATGATTTTTTTAATGAGAAGATTAGATGAAATTTAAATTAAATTAACCCTAATTCTACAACTTTTATTTATTAAGAAAAAATATTAAAATTGACCCTAGAATTAAACCTAATTAATTAATTGCAAGTATTTAAAAAATAATAATTAATAATTAATAATTAATAAAAAAAGAAAAAGAATGAAAAATACTTAAAACCCTAATTCTACACTTTTTAAGTTTATTATGAAAAATATTTGAATTAAACCTAAATTTGAAAACTAAATTAATTAATGATTTTTATTTACAAAAATAATAAATAAAATATATTTTAATTTTCATGATTTCTGGTTTTTTATTATTTTTATGTTTTATGAAAATAAATTAAATTAAAGAATTACATTAAAACTAATTAAAACAAAAATAGAAAAAATATGAGAAAAGAATAAAAAAAAGAAGCAAACCATGGGGGGTTCTGTCCCCAATTGGAGGTTTTGTTCAGTAATTCTGTCCCAATAGCCCTTGGCCTTGTTTGACTTTTATGCTGGCGTGTTCATTGACTCTGAGTACCGTGGTCTGCATTCTTTGGCCATTGGATTTGATTTCATGCATAAGTTGTTCTACTTTGGCCATTTGGCTTTTGGCCATTTGTGTTTTGGCCTCGACGTTCCTTAACCTTCTCAGGATGTCTGTCTCGCCATGTATTGGTGTCATGTGTAAAATGTTCTGTTTTGGCCATTTGGCTTTTGGCTTTTGGCCATTTGTGTTTTGGCCTCAACGTTCCTTAATGAACCTGCATGAGATCCTGTCTAAAATCTGCAGTGTTGAATCTCATGAACACATTAAATAAAATCATAAAAATGCAAATAAAGCCAATATATGAAGAAATTTAATGTTTAGGCACAATATGACATGTATGAATGATTATACCCTTTTGATCATGGAGATCAAATCAACCTTACCCTTACTGGAAAAGTAGTGACATGAATGCTTTTATGCCCTTTTGATCATGGAGATCAAGCCAGCCTTACCCTTACTGAAGAAGTAATAAGATGTTGGTTTGTAACTGTGATGACTTGTTTGTAGTGAGAGAGGGATTTGTAATAAGGATTTCAAGGTTTTAGGATTCTTGAAAGAGTTTGATATTCCAACAGTATTGTGGCAAGGTTTTTTCTCTCTTTTCCTCCTCTTTTTTTTCTCTCTGGTTTGTGTGAAAAGAAGGTGATTATATAATGGAAATTAGGGTAAAGCAAATGGGCTTTGAATGTGCAATTGGGCCTCCAATATTCACTTGAATTCGTCACTTTCCAGGCTAAATCGCAGGGACTTAAGTGCATTTTTTGAAGTTGAAATGTGAAAACAAAATGTAGCCGACATCAAGAACTAACTCCTGTCCGAAAATCAACTCAATCAGATAAACGGTGAATTAGTTATGAATTTTTGAAGTTTCAGCTCAGACAAACTTATTTTGGGCTCCAGTGTCGACTCTGACACGTTCTTCAATAAAAAACTGGTATTGATCGGTGCATAATTTGGTCTCGACTTTTGAAGAAAAGTTGTAGATCTATGAGTCAGTGACCTTGTGTAAAAATATGAGTCCAATCCGATAAAAATTGACCGAGTTATGAATTTTCGAAGTTTCGGCCCAGATGAAATATTATTCAGCATTCAGGATTTTCAGCGTGTCACGCACTCTGAGCAAAAAATGAAGGCCTTTTGAACACCGTTCGAACTTGATACCTTCTGTGAAAATGTAGTCAACTCAATTTGTGAAATTTTGGCGCCGGAACCAGCTCGATACGATGAAAATCGACCAAGTTATGATTTTCTGAACATGACGCAAATAAACTTCTGTCACAAATTTTCTGCACGAAAATACTTGATAAATCCACATTTTTGAAGACCTTCTGATCGAAATTGGCTTCCAGCCGTGAGAGATGAAAACGTAGATAATGTCAAGACGAAATTTTGGCCACCGGAACGGGTTCAAAATGAGCCACGATCTTCAAGTTATGAATTTTTTAGCGCATAAAAACTGCACTTTCAGCACACTTTTTCACCATATTTCTTCGAGAAAACTCACACATTCGGATACCTTCTTTAAAGAATTGACTCTTGAGCCGAACCTGAATTTGAGAATATGTTATCAGAGATATCTTGGCGAAAGAATACCTGAATATGACGCGCCGGGTTGGACTTGTGAATTTTTCTTGAAATATTTTGAGAAATATGGGAGGGCAAATTTTGGGGTACAACAACGTTCACTACCGATGGTCTACTAAATTTCACTGAAGGTAGAAATAGAATATAATATCACTGTCGTTCACTGATGATGAACTACCAACGTTCACTGAGGGTAGAAAAAAGATAACAAGTTTCCCCAAGATTCTGGTGTTTCACCTAGAACGGGTCTCAACTTCTTCTTTAACCAAGGCGCTCTGCCTGGAAAGGATAACATATGAGCTGTCTCAAATAAAGAGATTTGCTACTTGTTGTCACGGAAGATTGTAAAAAGAAATGGCTTTTTGGGAAGGAGGTATGACTTCCTGGGGAGATGCCATGATATTCTTGCTGAGGGGATAAAGTCTTCTCGTGCAAAATAAATTTACCAACCAAAATCTGGAGTTTTCAGAAATCCAAAGTAAATAACATTGCCGTGGAACCACAGATTCAAACCAGAAATAAACTGGAATGAAACAGTCAACTAGAATACATCCTTTGAGAAATAAACTCAAGAGGGAAAACCAAATCCAACCAAACAAGGAGTTGTACCGGAAGGCTAAAGCAAAAATCTTCCATGAGGGACAACTCAGTGGGGACATTGAAAGAATATACGCTTTCTGCTTAGGACCAACACTCTGTTGAAGAGAGGACAACATAAATCTGTAAAACATGGTAATATGTCAACAAAAATGTTAACAAATGTCAATGAACAATGACTTGCCAATTTTAGCTATGCATGATGTATGCATGAATGTATGAGCGTTATCGTGCATATGCTGACACAACAGATATACAACATTGGAAACAACCAGGTAAAACTGCCTCGGGCACTAACAACACTCGGCTAAATTTCATCCAGGATGATCATTCCAAGAAAGGTAAAGGCCAGTTGAGGAAACAAAACCTACTGCCTACTTTAACCTTACTGAGGAGAAACATGATCCGGAGGTAGATAAATCAAAGTGATGAAATAGTACGGATACAGGGATAGAACATCCTTCTTCAGGCTTCACCGGGGAAAAAAGTGTTTTCGAAAATAACATTCCCACTGGAGATTACAAAACCAGTCTCAAGCAAAGCATACTGACACCAAAACATCTGAACATTCATTGGGGAAATCAGACTCACTTCATTGGTGAGGTTAACATCATATTCACAATACGTCCTTCATTTGGAGAAACCATGGACCTACGTTCTTCAAGAGAGGGTGTTGTACCCCAAAATTTGCCCTCCCATTTCATCAACATTTTCTCATCACAAGACTCTTGGAACTCAAGATCAAGCTAGGGTTTGCTCTGCTCAAGACACCTCCTTGCATTGTTGACCTAAATTAGGGTTTGAGTTTTCACAGGGATGTTTTGACCTACAATTCCAAAAGTGACTTTAATACTTCATGTTGGAATCACAAGTTTGTCCATACCAAGTTTCAATCCTTGATTCAAATTTTTGCCCAGTCAATTGGACAGTTGACCTATAAATTAATTGTATTGGGGAAAAAGTCAATTGTGGCCAATTGACAGTCAAAACTCATGAATTTTGACCCACATCAACATTATGAGCTCATATGAACCATTTGATCAAGTTTGGATCACAATTCCACAAGAAATTTGATCAGATCACCAAAAGGGCAAAATGGTCATTTTTAGGGTTTTGACTGTACAAAGGCAATTTTTGACTGTCTGACCTAACCAATGGAAAATTAAGCTCAACCATGGATACAAGGACTCAATGACATTGTCTTGACCCATTCAACAAGTTCAAAAGATCTCAAATGCATAGGATTGACAGATGAATTTTGCAGTCAACTGATCAAAATTTGACTGTACACTGAAAAGTCAAACTTTGACTTTTTGGTCAAAATCAAGTGCCAAGGGTCATTTTTCATCAATACATGTCAAATTATGAAACGTTTTCATCAAGAAACCCAAAATTGCAAATTAGGGTTTAAAATGGAAATATTTCACAACTTAGAAATTTTCTAAGTTATAAAATTTTCTTATTTTTTTCTAACTTTGCCCCACATTTTCACCAAGATGCAAATGGATTTAAACAAAACACACAACATGAAATTTGTAGTCCATAACAAATTCTACAACTTTGATTCACAAAGTTTTCTCAAAAGACGCTTAGATCTCAAGTTATGAGTTTTGGAACAAGGGTACCTAAAACTTTTAACTTAGAGAAATTTTGCCCTAGTTTAGGCAGGATTTTGACCCATCTTCTTGGCCATTTTTCACATAGTTCAACTTGGATATTCAAGTTGCATTTCAAAGGTGGATTATAGTACATGTTTCAAGCTTTCCAAATTGTCCAAGAACTCCTTAAACACCTTTGTGGTTAGGGAGAATCAAATGCTTGAAGTTGGCAAAAACTTACTTTGTAACCATGGCCAATACATGTTCATACCATTTGCCAAATCTGACCAAGATAGTATAGTTCACAATTACAAGCCTCTAAACCAGTTTGTACTCCATAATTTAATGCAACTCCATTGAGCTAATGCATTGTCTTGGTCATTAGGATATTGTACACAAGTTTAATCCCCAAATGGTAAAAGGCACATTTCCATTTTTGCAAAAGGTTGCTTTATGTCAAACCACTAACCCTTGAGCCTTGAACAAGATCTTATGCTGTCAACCAAATACACAAACTTGGGGCCAAGCTTACACAATGTGTGCAAAGTTAGAGCTAGCCTGTACAGGCCTGCTCTTGGTCACTTCTCATTTTGCTTCATAACCAAGCAACTTGTCAAAAACAAGGAAACTCACACATCTGATAAAACCAACTCAAGCAAAGTTATCAAGCAAGTTTTGCATATCCTCACAAGTCAAAAGCACGAGCCTTTCACCCATAAAGCACCCTCATACTCAAAATCTCCATTTTCTTGCAAAAATAGGGCCAGTTCTACATTTTGCAAGCCACCATCAAATTTCCTCGCGCGTTTTGTCCAAATATACTTCAAACACATTCCGATCAACATACCTGAGCTATCCAGACCATTCACAAGTTGCTGTAACTCCATTAACACACATTGCCATTTTTGTTTGGAAGCTTTGCAGGTTGAGTTCTGTAGCACGATTTAGGCCACTTCAAAACAAACTAAGCATTGGGAAAACTTCAGTGGACATCATGCAAGCTCAAAAGAACCTCAAGCACCATTGGAAGTTGCTGCATTGTCCAGCTCGAACTCAACTGAAACAGGTATTTCATGAACTTCTATCTCTCTATTTAGGAATAGTTAGACTTAGGTTTATGAATGAAAGATGTTGTATTCATAGCCCTGAAACCATACATGTGCTTAGTTTTCATTTATATTAATCGTGCTAGGAGAATTTCATCCATGAACTTTCTGAAAAAACTAGGTTAGAAATTAGGGCCAGAGAAATTCTCTCTGGTCTTTGAGAGTTAGCTTGAGTTTTTATATGGTTAGATTCGTTGTTTGATGCTCTACAAGTTTCATGTTTTGAGTTTTGTCAAAAAAGCACTGAATCGGGAGATACAAGTTTGAACTAAGAGGGCGCGCGTTTTGTCTGAACAGAGGAAGAAGATGATGTAGCTGGGCTGGGCCTGGCTACTTCCTGCTTTTCATACCCCATTTTTCAGTTTCACACCCCCTGGCCCATTTCTTGTATATTTATCATTTTTGCATTTTTATTTTATTTCTGACTTTGATATTTTATTTTCAAATATAAAAAATGCCTAAAAAATATTTTCATAAATTTTTACATTTATTTGGTATTTATTTTAATTATTTCCACCATTTAAATGATTAAATACTTTATATTTATTTTGTTTAAACTTAAAAATAATGTAAGAAATACTTTTATTTTCATTTATTATTTTTATTCACATTTGAAAATATTTTCTTGAAGTATGTACATTTTTGTAAATAATCTATTTTATTTTTATATACACTTAATATATTTTATATATATATATATATATATATATATATATATATATATATATATATATATATATATATATATATATATATATATATATATATATATATATATATATATATATATATATATATATATATATATATATATATATATATATATATATATATATATATATATATATATATATATATATATATATATATATATATATATATATATATATATATATATATATATATATATATATATATATATATATATATATATATATATATATATATATATATATATATATATATATATATATATATATATATATATATATATATATATATTTTATTTTTACTTTATTAAATACTTAGGAATAAAACACAAAAATATTATATTATATTTTTATCATTATTTATACTAAAAAATACCTTTTTAGGATATATTTCATTTTTATACATATTAATACATTTATGTACATAAATAAATACATTATATTTATTTCCTAAAGAAATTAGGGTTTTTGCCCTAAAAAACAAAAAAATAATTAAAATTAACTTTTATTTATTTCTTTACATAAAAAATACTTTTTGCATACATGAACAAATAAAAAACTTTTTTTACATGATGCATATTATTTAATATTTATTTATTGTATTTATTTAAATATTGTACATTTGAATATTATGCCTTGCAAATTCAATTTGGATGTAACAGTAATTAGGGTTTTATATTTCTTGCAAAATAATCCTCTATTCAAATTTGTACCCCCTCCCTATATCATGTTGTAATAGTGTAGAATTTAAATTCTCGCACCTTTAAATGCTTTCAATTATGCCATGATTAGACTTAGGGTTTGTATGCAAAATCAAATCAACAAATAGTTTGACCTAATCAAAGACAAAGATGCATGAAAAAACAAACACAATGCACACTTGCACCCCTAGGGTTACAATCCACTTGTTGCCTTAAAAAATGGGCCATGATATGCATGTCAAGTACTTTGGCAAAACAAATATCATAGTCCCTCGATGACGCTATCTGTGTTGCCTAAACAAAAAATGATCAAGTCCCTCAAGAAAATTGCCAAAAATACTTGACACTATTGCTATCATGGTCTATAGGATGATCCGCGCCCGTCCCGTTGAACATCCTAACACAAGGTTGTTCACCAAATACAATGGTGAAACAACACTGTTAAAAGGGTTAAAAACATAAGAAAGATCTCTGAGTAAAATAGGGTAGATAACTCTTAGTTACTTGATCAAAGCTTGCAAAAACATCCTTGTTATCTTCAAAACACACTTCACTACACAATTTCAAAACCCTACTTTCAAACATTGAAAATTTTCAAAAGACAAAAACACCTTTGTATATATTCAAACAAGAATCATTACAAAGGTTGCCACAACGATGGCCTCTTTTCAAAACATCTTTCAAAATCACACACAAAGCACCATTTCAAACAATTGAAGAGCACCATTTCAAACAATTGAAAAGCAAAGCAAGTGATCTAAGCAAGTAACTAAGAGCCCATGGATAACCATGGATAGAAAGGGTGCTAATACCTTCCCTTTCTATAATCTACTCCCCAAACCCAAGAAAACATCTCAAAGGTCTTTCCTGTGCTTTTTGACCTTTCCTTAGGATAAAATAAAAAGTCGGTGGAGAATCTTGCTAAACCGAAACATTTGCGAACACAAACGCAAAATCCCAAGTCAGTTCTCCCACCGTATCACAGAACTGGCGACTCTGCTGGGGAAAAATTTAAAAGTGGAGTAACCTTAGGACTTAGATCACCCTTTGCATGATTATACTGTGTGCTTTGATTGCTTTACATTTGGTTCTCTTGTTTGGGCTTGAAATCCTCTACCCGGATTTGGGAAACATTCATAGGTAAATAGCAATACATTGTGGAAACTGTACGGAGTATACCGATATGGTTGAAGAAATAGCTATATTAGTGCGACATATTTGTGAGTACTGGTAGCCTTTGAGTCAATCAAAGAGAATACAGGGCCGCTGAGTGATGTCATAAAGCACTAATGAACTCTTAGAACCTTACTTGACCATCTTGGCCTTTTATTAGGGGTAGTGAGATGACCGGCTTTGGTGCAGTCCAAAGTTGGTAGATACTCGATACTACACTCATTGAGGGTTGTTTTCTTGGAATATTTTGGTCGCTAGTTAAATGGCTAAACCAAAACAATGAACATAGAAAATAATCCAATGATATTGAGCTCCTTAGAACCCGGTACTATTTATAGGACAGGTTTGAGCCAACTAAACTCAAGAGGGTACTTACCTATGAGACCTCATTCAAGCCTAAAACTAGGGTTTTGTGTGACTTGCTTGTACATGTGCTTGTGCATAAATCATGAACATCATAAAGCATCATATGCATCCACTAACCATTTCAAGGGTTTGGATCTTTATCTTTGTTCTTGTTTTGTAGGTCATGGAATCTCTTCGCAGGAAAACAATTCAAGTCAACCTTGTGAGAATCCCTCCTCAACTAAAGGAACTCACTTCCAGGATTCCAGAGAATTTTCTCTTCAGTGAAAGACATGGTAGACTTCTCAACTTGGTCAACTCCAACATTGAAGAAGACATGGTGAAAGTTCTCTTCCAGTTCTTTGACCCCCTACACCACTGTTTCACATTCCCTAATTACCAGCTAGTACCCACTTTGGAGGAATTTTCTCAACTCCTGAGGATTCCTATTCTCCATCAACTACCCTACAACGGTACGGAAAGAGAACCAAAGCCTGAAGATGTTGCTCAAGCATTACACTTGCAACCATCTGATATCAAAGGTCATTGGGAAACCAGAAGTGGTGTCAAGGGTTTCTTGGCAAAGTTTCTGTTTGAGAAGGCACAAGATTGCTGGAATTCCCTTGATCTACAAGCCTTTGAAGAGATTGTGGCACTCCTCATCTATGGGTTGGTCTTGTTCCCAAACCCGGACCAGCTTATAGATGTGAATGCTGTCAAGATTTTCATATCTCGGAATCCTGTGCCTACATTGCTTGGGGACATCCTACACTCATTTTACACACGAACAATGAGGAAAAGAGGTGTTCTCATGTGTTGTACTCCTCTCCTATCAAGGTGGTTTATTTCTCACCTTCCACAATCAGTTTTGAAGAATGAGCAGGGATTAAGGTGGTCACAACGGTTGATGACCCTCACACATTCTGATGTTCATTGGTTTTCTCGGTCCAGAGATAATGTCATCATCATTGATCGTTGTGGGGAATTCCCTAATGTCCCACTACTTGGCATTAGGGGAGGTATTACCTACAACCCCTGTTTGGCTCTAAGACAGTTTATATATGCTCTGAGGGATGGCCCTCATGACATGCTGATTCCTGACCTAGTTTTTGACTTCGACAATGATGCGTAAGGACTTCGACAAAGGTTCATCAGAGCTTGGAGGATTCCCAACAAAGTGGATAGTAAGACAATGGGGCACAAGAATTCATCCCCCTTGAGCCTTATCTCAAGTGGGTACGAACCCGCGCCCAGAATCTTATGATGCCATACCCTCACATTCTCCCCTTGATCAAAGAGCCTGTTATGGAAGGAGAGGTTCCATACACAATCCTACATCCTGACATGCCAACATCATGGGAAGAAATGCAAAAGAGTTGGATCCAACTCAAGGAAGAACGAAATACTTTTGAAGCTAGCTTCTATGCCAGTGAGAAGAAGGTTTTGGAGCTTATCCGCCGACTTCATGAGGAGGAAACTCTCAACACTTACATCGCACCAAAGAGGATGCGCAATGTCTTTTTACATTAAGAATTTTGTAATATTTTGCCCATGGGGCACTTATGTACTAAAAAATTTCTTCTTAATATGATGTGTGTTCCTTTTTTGTTTGCAACAAATTTGAATTTCTGAATCCTTGAATGCATTACATGAATAACACATCATTCATCATATGCATAAACAGGTCTTCACACCAGGTTTCCTTATCTTTCTGCTGTTTATTTCAGCAAGATGGATTTGGAGCAGACAGTTAAGGATCTGCAAGCACAAAATTCTCAATTCCAGCAACTCCTCATGACCTTAGCAAAGGGTCAAGAGGACCTCAAAGCACTGCTGGATAAAAATAAAGAGAAAAAGAAAAAGAGGCCTGGAGTAGCCACTTTTGGAAGAAGATTTGAAAGCAACGCTAGAAAAGTTCTCGAGTTCCCCTCAACGTCTGATGAAGAGGCTGGTAAAGGAAAATGAGCTGCGGTACCTTTCGAATCTGAAGTTGAAGAAGAGGACGAGGAAGAAGACGAAGACTACTCCGAACAACAATATCCCTCGGCGGATGATAAATATAAGAATCTTGAGGATAGATTGGCAGCCATGGAGTTGCAAAGGGTACCTGGTTTAGATTTTGAAGAACTAGGGTTGGTCGCTGGGATCGTTATCCCTCCCAAGTTCAAGGTACCAACATTTTCTAAGTATGACGGCCTGTCCTGCCCAAAGATGCATCTGAGATCGTATGTCAGAAAGATCCAACCCCACTCATCTGATAAAGACCTTTGGGTACACTTTTTTCAAGACAGTTTGTCAGGCACACAATTGGACTGGTTCTATCAACTTGAGAGGTCTGAGGTCCATAACTGGGAAGACTTAACTGCTGCTTTTTACCGTCAATACCAATACAATGATGACTTGGCGCCCACTCGTACTCAGTTACAAAGTATGGGGATGGCTTCCAATGAAGTATTTAAAGAGTATGCCCAGAAGTGGCGCGATCTGGCTGGAAGGGTGCAACCACCATTGTTAGATAGGGAGCTGGTTGACATGTTTTTAGGGACCCTGTTTGGCCCTTTCTTCAATCCTCTCACCAGTCAAAATAAGATTTATAAACCCAACTGAAGAGCTTCCAATTAGATGGTTAAAGAATGGACCAGACAGGGTCCCCAAAAACATGTCAACAAGTTCACGATCAACCAAAGGTGGTTGCACCCTTCCGGCAAGGTCTCTCCATTTTTGAGCATACTCTTTGAATCCTTCACCCGTTCCTATTGACATACCCTGGAGTTGGGTACGCGTAGGAGCGAGGTAGGAGTTGTACTGATACTGTCTATAGAATGCAGTAGCCAAATCTTCCCAGCTACGGATACTGGCTCCGTCCAATTGATAGAACCACTCAAGCTGAGTCCCTGAGAGACTGTCTTGAAAGAAATGGATCCATAAGTTCTTATCAGCAGTGTAAGGTTGGATCTTCCTCACATATGACCGGAGGTGCAGCTTTGGACAGGAAGCTCCGTCATACTTGGCAAAGGCAGGTGCCTTGAACTTATGGGGAATCACTACCCCAGATGATAGACCTAGATCTCCGAAGTCCAGACCGGGCACCTTCTGTATCTCCATAGCGCTTAAACGGTCTTCCAACTATTTGTACTTATCCTCAGCAGGAGGATACTGTTCTTCATCATAGTCTGTCTCGTTGTCGGAGACCATAGGGCTATGATCCCTCCTCTCTTGTGGACTATCTTTCCCTCCAGATGAGGTGGACAGATCAACTTCATTCTGCAACCCGTTTCCAAACCTGCGTCCAGTGTTGAACAGGATGGTCCTCTTCTTCTTCTTCTTCTTCTTCTTCTTCTTCTTCTTCTTCTCTTTCAGAATCAAAGTTTTCAGGTCCTGCTGACCCTTAGCCAGATTCATGAATAGCTCTTGAAACTGGGCATTCTGGGCCTGGAGGGCCTTGATAGCTTGCTTGGTTGAAGGTTCAGCAGACATGATGATTGAGGGCTGAAATAAACAGCGAAGAAGATAAGAGACCTGTAATGGGGTACCTGTTTATGAAGTGCGTGAGATGAAATGCGCATGATTTATGATTTCAAAGACAATCGGGATTCAAATTTGTAAACAAGAAAGGAAACACACTTTATTAGATTTAAACTTCAAAATTTAAATTGTTCAACAAATTGCCCTTAGGCGTTACAAGAATGGAAATACTGAAAAGTAAGAAAAAACTGTAAAAGAAATCATCAAAGGTCCATCAACGCTCCCATGGTCTCTTCTTCTCAGTGCGGACATAATCGTTCAGGATCCGCTCGTTCTCCAACTGTCTGGTCAGCTTCTGGATCTTCTGTTCCTGTTCATTGAACCTCTCTCGGTAGGAATCCCGTTCATCCCTCAACTGCATCCAAGACCTCTTCAATGTACCAATATCAATGGGCATGTAAGGTTGGAGGATAGTTGGAGGAACCCCCTCCTCATTAGCAACTTCAAGAGTAATAGGCTTGACAGCTTCATATGGCATACCTAGCTTCTGGGCATGTATGCGGACCCATCTGAGATATGGCTCCATTAGCAGAGAAGTCTTAGGTCCCAACTCATGTGGGTCAGATCGGTGAACTCTGTCCCAAGCCCTTATGAACTTACGACACAGCTCGTCGCTATCTCCCTGAAAATCAAAGATGATATGAGGCATCAACATCTCGTGAGGCCCTTCTCTTATGGCTCTTCCAAACTGACGGAGAGCTAAGCATGGGTTGTAAGAAATCCCTCCATGGAGTCCGATCAATGGAACATTAGGATACTCTCCACAGCGATCAATAATAGTCACCTCATCCATACCTTTGAGAGTCCAGATAATGTCATCATTAGTAAGAGACATCAACCTATAAGCCCAACCCATTCCTTCTTTGTTTTTCAGTACGGACTTAGGGAGGTGCGAAATAAACCACCTCAACAATAAAGGAACACAACACATCAAAGTTCCCCGCTTTCGGGCAGTACGAGCATAGAGCTGATGAAGCATATCACCCAAGAGAGTGGGTATCAGATTCTGAGAGATGAAGATCTTTATAGCATTAATACCAACGAAAGTTCCAGGATTCGGAAACAATACTAGACCATAAATAAAGAGGGCCAGAATATCCTCGTACGCCTTGAAGTCTAAGCTGTCCCAGAAGTAATTAGCTTTGTCAACCAAAAACTTAGCTAGAAAACCCTTAGCTCCACTTCTAGTCTCCCAGTTGGCCATTACCTCCTCCTTGGTCAAGTGAAGGGCTGCAGCAATTTCCTCGGGCTTAGGAGTCTTTTCCCAACCAGTAAACGGAGTCTGTTCCAGGACGGAGATACCAAGCAGCTCAGAGAATTCTTCCAGGGTAGGAACCAGCTGGAAGTCTTGAAAGGTGAAGCAATGGTATATCGGATCATAAAACTGGACCAGGACACTCATCATTTGTTCGTCCAACTTCGAGGTGACCAAACTGAGAAGAGAGCCATGCCTTCTGATGAAGGAAGTAGTGTCTGGAATCCTGACAACCAAATCTTTAAGCAGGGTAGGTACTTGGACAAAGTTGATCTGGATAGTATTCCTACGCATGGGCATCATAATGACCTACAAAATAGAGCAAAGATGAAACCCTCTTGTCTTTGAAATAGGTTAGTCCTTATGCAAAATGTATGCAATGTTATGATGTCATGATGTCATGGTAAAGGCACACCACAAGTATCCACAAAAGGCAAACATGGTAAAGGCACACAAGTCACACAAAAGAGCCCTTAGATTTCAGGCTGGCATGAAGCTTAGGTACTACCCTCTTTCAATTCAGTTGGCTAAGACCTGTCCTAAAAATAGTAACCGGGTTCTAGAGGATCTCAATATCATTGACTACCCTCAATCAGTCATAATTCCAGTTTAGAAACCTTTTCTTGTAGCTAGAATCATCGCGAGAGTTTAGTCTCAATGAGTGTAGCATACTGCTACTGTTCTATGGCCAAGTTGGTCAATTTGAGGTTCTAAGGTCAGTTGGTGCTTAATGACTCCTTAGAAGACCCATATTCTCCTCGTTCCAACATAAGGGATATCGGTACAGACCAAGGTGCCACACCAACGTAGCTACTGCTTCATCCGTGTCGGTCTATGCCGGACAGATCCCTCACAGTTTATTGCTACTTACCTAAAGGGTACCCCTAGATCCGGGTTAGGATCTATAGAACTCCGATACAAGCCCACAAAATTAAAGCATACAAAGCATACAATTGAAAACAAGAGTGATCTAATCCTAAGGTACACCTCACTTATAAATACTCCCCAGCAGAGTCGTCAGTTCTGTGATCGATGGGAATGAGAACTGACTGTTTTTGGAATGCTGGTTCGCATTTTGTGTTTCGCAAAATGTCGCGGTAAGCAGGAGTCGCCACCGTCTTTTATTTTATCCAACAAGGAAAGGACAAAAGCACAGAAAAATTCCTTTTTGAGATATTTCTCGGGTTCGGGAGGTAGATTATAGAAAGGGAAGGTGTTAGCACCCTTTCTATCCGTGGTTATCCACGGGCTCTTAGGTACTTGCTCATTATGTTTTCAAAAGTTTGCTTTTCTTTGTGTTTATGGGTTTGAAAAGAGTTTTTATTTTGAAAGGGGTGTAAGTGCGAAAAGTTTTGTTTTTGTTTTCAAAAGAGCAAGTACTTAAGAACATCTACCTACTCAAAAAGGAATTAATCTGTACAAGTGTCCTTTAGACAATGCTATCCCACTATTGAGGAGTAGGTAGCATCATCGTTGGAGTTTTCGGGTCAATTCGATTAAGGGACATGTGCTCACTAAAGCAATGTTAGGACGCCTTAGCGGTAACCCTAATGTCTTAGATCATTTTATCCGAGGCAACCGTTTCGAGGCAACTTTGATCTTTGGACAAGAGGGCGACCTCTAAAACTTCATATACTTAATGACCACATTCGAGGCAACCAAGTGAGGCGTACGCTAAGAGTGGCATGTGCGAGTGTATTGTTTTTCAGTTATATTATCTTTGCATGTCATGGTGAACTACTGTTGATTTTAAGTTAAGATAAATCTTGTCATGCATAGCCTATTATTCAAACATCTAACAGTTAATAGTTGCGGAAATTAAATTGCGGAAAATAAATCTAAGCTATTACAAGGCGTCGGGTATTTACATCGCCAAAAACAAACCCTTAAAAATTAAATTGCGAAAAGTAAATAAAAGCGATAAATAAAATCCTAAGTCAAAACTATTACATCCTCGGAGCAATTACAATATATGGATCAAAAATAATATGCGCGCGAGAAAAATTGAACCGGAATGTCCTAGGGTTTTGACCCTTTTTTCATTAAATAAAGCATATTTTTTGTTCTTTTTTGAATTAAGGATTAAGTCTAAATTAATAATGGAATTAATTAATTAAAAGAAAATATTTTTGGGTTTTTTATTTTAATTAAGGGAAATAAAATGAGAAATGGTAAAAATATTAAAAAAAACCTAATTCTAAATCAATTTTAATTTATTGCAAAATATATTATCATTAAACCTAATTAAAGCTAAATAAATTAATTAATGGTTTATTTACAAAAATAGTGAAATTAATAAATATTTTTTTTTTTGTGTTTTCTGATTTTTTATGAAAAAATTTTAATTAGTTAATTGGTTAATTAAAATAATAATAATAATAAAAATAGAAATAGTGAAAATAAAATAAAATAAAGATACAAACTCAAGGGGGTGCTGGGCTTGAAAAGGGAGTGTGAATTGCAATTTTTGGGCCCAAAACGCTTCAGCCTGTTGGAATTTTTGGATTTGCTAGGCATGCATTGACTTGAGACCATGGTAGTCTCCCAATCTAGGTCATTGGATCTGCTTCATGAGCCACGTAGCATTGAAGATCTGCAAGCGCATGGTGGTCCATCCCTTGAGAAATGCATATGAATACTTGAAGACAAAATACAACAAAGTTTTGGGGGACCTGGGATTCGAACCCAGGTCCCATTGGACAATTCAACTAGCGCGCTACCAACTGAGCCATGATGTTAACCTGTTAGTGGAATAGAAGCTAAATATTATATACAAACAATTCAATTATGCCTGGCCAAAAATAAAAAACGCGCAATTGATTCAAATGAACCAATCACGCCCAACCACGTAATTATCTTCCTCACAAAACCTGGTTCGTTTACCTGTGGATTTTTATCCGCAGGAAGGTTCATAGGACGTCTCTGTGATGCGGTGGGAGAACTGACTTGAGGTTTTGCGTTTTGTATTCGCACTTGTTCGGTTGAGCAAGAGTCGCCACCGACTTTTTATTTTATCCTAAAGGAAAGGTTAAAAAGCACAGGAAAAACCTTTTGAGATGTTTCGTGGGTTCGGGGGGTAGATTATGAAAAGGGAAGGTATTAGCACCCTTTTCATCCATGGTTATCCATGGGCTCTTAGTTACTTGGTTTTTAGATCACTTGCCTTGATTTTTGATTGCTTGAAATTGTGGTGTATGTGTGTGTTTTGAAAATGTCTTTGAAATAGACGCCTTTGTTTCGGCAACCATTGTAATGACTCGTGTTTGAGTATATACAACGGTGTGTATCTTTTCGAAAAGATGTTTCAAAATGTTTTTGGAAGTTTGTTTGAAAGTGTTTGTGAAGTGAGGTTTTTGAAATGGAGGCAAGTGTTTTTTACAAGTTGATCTCAAGTAACTAAGAGTTTGGTCTACCCCTATTGTACTCAAAGGTTTTCTCTATGTTTTCAACCCTTTTTAACAATTTTTCTCCACCATTGAATTTGGTGGACAATCTTGCGTTTAGGATGTTTAACGGGACGGGCGCAGGTCATCGTATGGACCATGAATGCAATGGTGCCAAGTGTCTTTGGCAATTTGCTTGAAGGGACTTGATCATTTTGATAGGCGACTTTCGAAAGCGTCATCGAGGGACTTATGATCATTTGAATTTGTTTTGCCAAAGAAACTCGACGTGCAAGCATGGCCCATTTTGGAAGGCAACATGTGGGATCACCCTAGAGGGTGCAAGTGTGATTGTGTATTGATTTCATGCATTTGTTTTTGTATTAGGTTATCTAGCGTTTGATTTTATGTACATACAAACCCTAGGTCTAATCATGGTATAATTCGAAAGCGGTAAATTGCGGGAATTTTAAAGTCTACGCTATTACAAATAGTATCCGAGAGCGGGGGTACAAATTGACAAAAGGGGGGTGAGACTTAAATAATTACAACCAAATCAAATTGCGATCAAATGTATATGTATCATGTATAGCAATGTATAAGAGTAGCAAATGTATAATGTACCAATATAAGTGTGTAAGTGTATGTGTAAATGTATTAGGTTTATTTACAAGTGCGAGAAAATGTGAATTTAATGAGACGATTAGATATTGTTTATTCGTCAAGTATTATTATCCACTTTTGATTTAAATTTGTATTTTTATATCTTTTTGTAAAGTATGTACAAAGTAAGAAAATCTAATTAAAAAGAAGAAAATGTTTTAAGTTTTTTTAATTATATTATGTATTATTGTGTTATGTACAAAATAATAAAATAAAATAAAAGAAATATATCCTAAGAAGAAAAAATTAATGCTTTTGTATATTTTAATTAATATATTATTTATAAATAAAATTGTGATTATATAAAAAAAGAAAATCAAAGAGTTAATGAATGATAAAAAATAAAAAAAGTGTGTTAATTAATAAAAAGATATGATATGTTTTATATATATAAAAGGAAAGAATAGTGTAGAAATTTGATGGGCTTTAAGGGTTTATACTGGCCCAAACAAAAGTAGCAACGTGGGGGTGTATGATGGGAAACAGAAAGGGCTTAGGCGTTTCAGAAAGGGTTGTGGCCCACTCGTTTCTCAAATTGTTTTTAGGGTTCCTCACAATTTGTTTCAATTGGGAAATGGCTTAGGGTTTACAGAAGCGGCGCCGTCGTTCATTTCACTTCGTTCCTTCCTCTTCATTTTCCTCAGCATAAAGATTACTGAACCGGGACCCTCCGCCTAGAGCCACCGCGCCATCATCCGTCCTCATCCTCAGGCTCACTTAAACGGCGGTACAAAAGGGTATGATTTCTCGTTTGTGTTTTAAGATTTTCGTTAATTCTCTCTTTGCATGTTCAGTTTTTGTTTATGGATTCTGATTGAATGTTTCTTTTGTTTGAGGTGTGAAGAGAAGGGAAAATCATGTTACCTTTTGGGAGACGGAGGAGAAGAAGGGATTAGAGGCGCGTAGGCGGCTTGACGGCGGAGGAAGCGGTGAGGATGTTGAGCTCGCGTGCTGGAAACTGGTATTTGTATTCTTTTGCCTTTTTGAGTGTTGGTTCAATGATGATGCTTGAGAACGCCTATTTATCTTCTTCTTCTGTTCGCCTCGTGTGCCTGCTTCTGTGCTTCTTTATCTCCTTCTTCTGGTTGCCTTGAGTTGCTTTTTCTGTATGCCCTATGAATGCTTGAGTTGCCTAGCTTGCTTTGCTTGATGCTGTATGATTTTGGTTATTTAGCCCAATGATGAATGTTTTCTGAGGGCTAGTGGTTGCCTTGAATGCTTAGGCCTTGACAGTAGTTTTGATGCTATGGCTTAGAGTTGGACAAGTTGAGGATGGTTTGGATGTTATGCTGTTTCTGCTTCAGCAGGGTGGAGGCAGTTTTATGAGTTTGACAATGCAGGTTTTTGGCTTGACAGATGAAGGTTTTGGCTATGTGTTTGAGGTTAGGTGTTTTGGTGCTTATGCTGTTTTCAGTTTTTGGGTTGACAGTGGTTTGTTTGCAGTAGATAAGGCTTAATTTCTGTTTGATGCTTAGGCTTGATATTTTACTGGTTTATCAGGTTGGGTTTGAATCTGGACAGATTTACTGGTTTTTTGGCTTCTGATAAGGCTTAGCAGGTTTATGCTTAGTGTGAGGTTTGGATGGTTTTTGTTGTTAGGGTCTCACAGGTTTTTGAACCAAGGCTTTAGCTTGAAAAAAAAATTGTGTTGTCATGATATCGGTTTTTTGCCTGCTTTTGATGGTTCAGGTTTTGTATATTTTTAACTTGTTTAATGCAGGGTTTGAAACGAGTTGGAGGCTTTTGTGGAAAGATAATTCTTTTCCTTTTTATGGACAGTTTTGTTTGCATTCTGATTTCTTCATATCTATGCCTTCTGTCCCACTGTTTTATTGCAGTTTTTACATATATTGTCTCATGCCTAAACCTGTAAGCCAATTCTTTCTCTCTTTTTCTCTCTCTCCGGTACTTAAGCATATTATATTGCTTAACATGTATTAATTCTGAAAAAGCAAACTGGCCTGGGAAATGATGAAACTGAAATTTTCTTGCAATCTACTCTTTCTCTGCATATTTGCATATCTCTTTTCCATACTTTGTGCTTCTTGACAGCATTGATGGTACTTTGATACCTTGAGATATCTTTTGGCAGCTCTAGTTGACTTTGGACTTAGTTTTGAAATTGTGACTTTGTTTAGCAATTTGAACTTGGTTTAGGCCATTCAGTTTGTAACTTGGACTTTGTATTTGCACATGCTGTCTTGCTTTGAGCTATGCAGTTGGTTGACCAATTTGAAATGTGCAATTTTTAACTTTGTGCATTCATTTTTAATTTGCAAACATTTTCATCCCTCTTTGTGAACCGGGAGAAATCCCGTGATTTGCAAAGAGGGCGAACTGATCCCGGCCATTCGCTTTTAATGATGAACTTTTTATCTGTCTGTCTCTTTAAATATTTATCTGCTTCTGACTTTTTCTTCTTTCTTATTCTTTGCAGATATAATCCAATGAGGCAGAGGGGGAAAGGGATGGAAGATGAAGAATTGAAGACTTAGAAAAATATTAGGATAGTTTTATTTAAATTTAAATAACTGTAATATTATTATTGTAAACATTTTGTAAACAAAAACAATTATACAAGTAATCTAAAGATAAATAAAAAGTCCTTTTATTTGATTAATTCTTTTTATTCTTTTCAAGATATTTATCTAATTGTCATAATTCTTAAATTAAAATAAAAATGGAAATAAATTCCAATTATCTTAACTTAAAAATAAATAATCAATTGGTAAACATTGTGGTCTTATGACAAACCTGACGCCCCAATTATTCAAAGCAACGCATAGTTTCAAACCAAGCGACAGTTAATTAAACAAAACGTCCATCTGCCTCTTTTCACTGATTAAATCCAACAAATGCAAATTAACAAACAGCAGCCTCAGTTCTCAATTCAGAGTAATTTAAAAAACATTGATAGAACCAACTCTTCTTGAGAGATATGCGCACAAAACCCTGATTCTGATCAAATGCCAAAGAAACGTTTGCCTGATCGAAGCTGAACCAAAATCAACCAAAACCCTAAGCAGACTGTGTGAACTGTTCCAGACCCTTCAAAAACCCTAATTTTGTCTGGTTGACGAGAAAAATCCGTTTTGACCGATTCTTGAGCCAGTTTGAAAAATCAGGAAACGTCTGAGGCTGTGATCTCTTGAGGAAAAATGCGAGGGCAAATTTTGGGGTACAACAGTCTCAAAAATCCTCCCTAGGCCATGTAAATGAAATCCAAGAGTACCAACGTACTCGTCTCTTCCCCCTGGTCATCCCTGTAACCACCATTCTCCTTGATTTTGCATATATAAAAAACGCCTAAAAAACAAGAACAAGAATCCTAGGTTCGAGCATCATGATACAGGGTCCAATAATGAAATTGAATAATGCAAAAACGTTCTAAATCAAATAACAATCACAAATATGCCAATATTTTGAAGAAAAGATGCAAGAACTGGAGGTTTGGATTCCATGTTCAGAGGTCAGTTCGTGATGACTTACAGTGCGATTTAGGCGATGAAAAGGCTTCCTTTTGATTGGTATAGCTCCACTGGATGTAAAGGAAGAGAGCTACGTTTTGCTTTTCGTCTGAATTCATCTCCAAGGTTGTTTTCAATCTCACACTTTTTAAGCTTTTTTCTCAAAGTTGTGTGGCCGTTTCTGCAGAGCTCTATGCCTGTTCTAGGTTTGTGAGGCTTGCTTGCATATAATGGAATGATTTTAGGTTAAAACATGGGCCAATATCCTTGTGCATTGAAGAATTGGGATTTGATTTTGATCACCATAACCATGTTTCCAAATATAGGCAATATCTGATTTTTTATGCTTGAATGAGCCATGATGCGATTTTATTGAGTGAATAATTATAATTGCAAGTTGTACAAATCACAAAGATCCCTTTACATCAATTTTTAGATTTTATTTGATTTAATATTGATTTAAAATGAATTAAATCAATAAAAATAAAATAAAATATAAAAATAAATGAATGGTCATGAAATTAAGTATGGGACACGTGTGTGGCATGTCAAGACCAAATCAAGTGGAAAAAAGTGGGCCCTTTTGTCAAAAATTGGAGTTTTGAGGATAGTTGACTTTTGGTAATTTTGGAAAAATGTCCAACTTCAACAATGAATAACTTCTTCAATTTTGAACTTTTGGAGGTGTTCTTGGACTCTTTAGAACCATTGAGATGTCCTATAATCAACCCTTTTGGTCTCATCTCAATTTTATGTTCCATGCTCAAGTTATAAGCTTTGGCAAAAAAGGTGTTTTTGTTGACTTTCAAAAATGACCTATAATGTCCAAATTAGTAACTTTTTGTGAGAGCATTTCGTGATCTTGGGGTGTGAAGATGGATTGTAGGAAATTTCATCCCCTTAAACATGAGCTTTGGATGGATCATTTCTCATAAAGTATGAGAAAGTTATGCTTGGTCAAAGTTGGGTTGACTTTTCCTGCAAAACCCTAATTTAACAACTTTTGAATCTTGATGAATCTTGAGAAATCCTTGATGAATCATGATCAACCCTTGATCAAATTATGAATTAACCTTCAAAATTAGAATGTTGACAAAAAATCTTGAGGTTTGACTGTATTTGGGACACAGTTGACTTTTGCCTAGCACAGTCGATTTTTGGGCCTCTTGAGCAATTGACTGACCAAACTTCCTCTGTAAGGCTTGAAATTTGACATGGATGAACTTAAGAACATATTAAGACATTGGGAAACACTTGGGGCCATTTGGATATGAGGACCTTAGTGTAACACAAAACCCTAATTTTGACTTGACTGCCTTAGGAGGTGATTTGACTGTCCAACTCTTGAGCTAACTTGAGTCACTTGGAGATTATTCTTGACATGTATTGAGAAATATGGGAGGGAAAATTTTGGGGTACAACAGTTGCCCCTGTTCAATTTTCTTAAACTTGAGGATATAGATTGGCTTTCGAGCCTTTCGTGATCCGAAGGTGGAAGATAATTGAACACTAGAGTGCCCAGAAATTTGCACTCGCATGGTTTAGTATCAGCATTGTGATGTCAGGAATGGGCTTACAGATGCCATTTGGAGATTGTTGATAGGAGGATGGGCTTACAGATGCCATCTGCATGAGTGTCGATCGCATAAGAGATTCCTTAGCGAGAATTTGCATACTTGTTGTTGTAAAAGATTCCGCTGGGGAAGTCTAACTTTTGTTAAGATTTAGGAACTTGCCTGTACTTCAACTGAGAGGATGTCTCGGTTGAGTATTAAGAACCTGTCCATAATTTAACTGAGGGGTAATCTTCATCAAGATCTAGGAACTGTCTCGTGCTCAATGGGAGTATACCGTTGAGGTTATAGAACTTGTCCATACTGTGACGGAGGGAAACATCAAGATCTAGGAACTGACTCGTGCTCATCGGGAGTATACCGTTGAGGTTATAGTACTCGTCCACACTATGACGTAGGGAAGCATCTTCATCAAGATCTATGAACTGTCTCGTGCTCACCGGGAGTATATCGTTGAGGTTATAGAA
This sequence comes from Vicia faba, assembly GCA_948472305.1. Taxonomy (NCBI): domain Eukaryota; kingdom Viridiplantae; phylum Streptophyta; class Magnoliopsida; order Fabales; family Fabaceae; genus Vicia; species Vicia faba. The sequence continues at coordinate 1,161,676,528 of OX451738.1, forward strand.
CTTGTCCACACTATGACGGAGGAAAACATCAAGATCTAGGAACTGACTCATGCTCACCGGGAGTATACCGTTGAGGTTATAGTACTCGTCCACACTATGACGTAGGGAAGCATCTTCATCAAGATCTAGGAACTGTCTCGTGCTCACCGGGAGTATATCGTTGAGGTTATAGAACTTATCCATACTATGACGGAGGAAAAACATCAAGATCTAGGAACTGAATCGTGCTCACCGGGAGTATACCGTTGAGGTTATAGTACTCGTCCACACTATGACGTAGGGAAGCATCTTGATCAAGATCTAGGAACTGTCTCGTGCTTACCGGGAGTATACCGTTGAGGTTATAGAACTTATCCACACTATGACGGAGGAAAAACATCAAGATCTAGGAACTGACTCGTGCTCACCGGGAGTATACCGTTGAGGTTATAGTACTCGTCCATACTATGACGTTGGGAAGCATCTTCATCAAGATCTAGGAACTGACTCGTGCTCACCGGGAGTATACCGTTGAGGTTATAGTACTCGTCCACACTATGACGTAGGGAAACTGTCGAGATTGAGAACCTTATCTGAAATTCAACCGAGGATAATTCAATTGAGATTTAAGAACTGGTCAGATCTTCGACTAAGCTGAGAACTTAACTGCATTTTTTCTGAAAGGTAAAGGCCAGTCACATGCAATGTATGAGATGAATCAAGCAATGATGTTCTCAACATAAATGAGATTGTATGGCATGATGCATACGTGCATGTATCATGATGTATGGAAATGTGATGTTTTAGCTGGGGAAAATAAATCCCGGAGCCACTGGAGAATAGAGTTGAGTTATTCGTTTCCGCTGGGGATGATTAACAAAGATGATAAACCTGTAGGAGAGAAAAACTCCATTGGGGGAATAAACTGATGAAGAGATTACTCCGAGGGGAATTACTCTGTGGGGAAGAGACGTTCTGCTGAAGATTTTAACGATAACTCCGCTGGGGATTCTGTTGATAAGCTCTGTTGGGGATTTTAATGATGAGCTCCGTTGGCGATTTCAATGATGAACTCCGCTGGGGATAGAAAGAACTTCGCTGGGGATGATCCTTCAGTTGCAACTTACTGAGGATAACCCAGTTAGACTCTTGTGAGGATAACCTTCTGAATTTGGCTGGGGAGATTTATTTGCGCTCTGCAGGGGATAAGCTTCCAGAATCTACTGGGGAGATGATTCAACTCTGGCGGGGAAGCTTTTTAGACTGCACTGGGGAAATAGCTCTACTGGGGTATCTTGTATTCCGCCAAAGAACATTCTTATATTCTGTTGAGGAATATTAAGACTGCCGGGGATACTCTGATACTCCACTGAGGAACATTAAGATTATCGGGGTTACTCTTATACTCGTTGGGGAATGTATTTATACTCCGCTGAGGAATATTAAGACCTTCTGGGGATACCCAACCTTTTCAGGGCTGATGGTAGATTAACTCTTTCTGGGGAGAGTGTTGCCGATTCGTACATAGCTGCAAGTCTCAGCTGGGAAATCTACCCTTACTGTTTTACTCTGTGGGGAGTGACGGTATCTTGGTCATGTTCTTCAGCTGAACCTACCTTGGTACCTTGGTGGATAGAGCAACTAGACAGCTCGGACAATTCTTATTGCCCCTACTTCTGATATCACCCGTAATTAGTCCTTTGTTTCATATGTAAATATTTATGAGCAGCAATTAATGTCAAATGCATATATCAAGAATAAACATTGGACGTTCTTTGCAAAACAAAACAGATAAAGGAAAAATAGTTTGAAATTTGTCTGAAAATGAATTTGTATTGATTTTGAAGTTTGGCCTGTAAATATGCATTTTGTACAAGAGGCTGACGTCCTGGTAAAAGAACGTCGCCGAACAAATAGAATTTATACAATTTGTGAAAAGAAAACAAAACAGCTATGTGAATAATCCCACTGGGTTCCAATTCTGCTATTGCCTTTATATCTTCAAGCATCTCATCACTTTGCTGCTTAGTTAAAGATGAATCTGATTGATTGGTGCCGTCCGAGCCTGATAGTTGATACCGAAGTCTGGATGCGAGGTGATCCAATGAGACATAGTGTTACACTTTGATCCCTAACTTTTTCCTGGACCGCCCTTTCGGGTTTTCAGTCCACCGGGATACCCATTTTTGCCCAAGCCGCCTTTTCAGGTTTTCGACTTGCCGGGTGTATGGATTTTTTCATTTCATCCCTTATTTTTGCCCGAACCCTTTTGGTTCTCCGGGAAGCCCTTATTTTTGCCTAGGCCAGTCAACCTAGCGGGTCTTTGATTACGCGTAGTATCTTTTCACTATGTCTGCATTGACGGGGTGAGGAAGGTCATCACCATCCATGGTGGTTAGAATCATAGCTCCTCCTGAGAAGATGTTCTTAACCACAAATGGCCCTTCATAAGTAGGGGTCCATTTGCCCCTGGGATCACCTTGAGGTAGAATAATGCGCTTGATTACCAGATCCCCAACTTGATACTCTTGTCGTCTAACTTTCTTGTTAAATGCCTTGATCATCCGTTTTTGGTACGTCTGACCATGACAAACAGCAGTAAGTCTTTTTTCGTCGATTAGATTTAGTTGATCAAGTCGGGTCTGAATCCAATCATCTTCGCTCAAACCTGCATCCTTCATGATCCAGAGAGAGGGTATCTGAACTTCAATGGGCAAGACTGCCTCCATGCCATATACCAAGGAATAGGGTGTTGCCCTTGTTGACGTCCATGCTGAGGTACGGTACCCGTGAAGAGCAAACGGTAACATCTCGTGCCAGTCTTTGTATGTCACTGTCATCTTCTGCACAATCTTCTTAATGTTCTTATTTTCCGCTTCGACAACCCCATTCATCTTCGGCCGGTAGGGAGAAGAGTTGTGATGCTGTATCTTGAATTGCTCACAGAGCTCAGTGATCATCTTGGACTTTGCTTGATTGGCTTCTTCCCAGGTTTGATTGGCAACTGAAGTTCTACCAATCCTCTGTCGAGACCAAGCATTTCGTCGTAATCCCATGCAAAACAGTCTTTGAACTCTTTTAACAAATGGATTACTTCCAACCTGAGTTCTGGGTCGATTTTTGCGCTAATGTAAGTTGGATTTTTCTCTAACCCTTCGCCCAAGTTGATTTCTTCTAAAGGATCCTGCGCTAACATTTTGATGTTATTCGCCAAGGGGTCCTTTTCGAATCCCAAAGGCTCATCGTCGTAGATAGCGTCGAGCCTCTGTTCCTGCATCCCTTCTGGCATGATATCAGGAGGTTCTGGATCGAAGTCCTTTCTAGGACCTGCTGAAGATATCTGTTGATCATTGGCCTGTGTGGCCATATATTTTACTTCGGCTTCGAGAGCCGTTATCGTCTTTGTTTCGGCTACGTAAGCCGAAATTCGCTGCAAAGATTGTGACTCAGTCATTATCACTGAATTCACTTCCCCAACCAGTTGGTTGGATATCAGTTAACCCACTGAAGTCTATGTGGGACAAGTCTTCTCTGTCCCATTGAAAACCATGCTCAGGGTGCAGGTATAGGGAACAAAAATTATTTGGCGCCGACGCCAAGTCGAAGTCAGGTGTTGGGCATGGCCCAATGTGAGCCAGGTTCTTGTCGAAGTCTGCCAGCCCTAGGTGATTCACTTTGCCCAGGTAATAGCTTTGGTCCGCTTCTATGTTTTCGACCATTCCATCAGGATGCCATAGTAGTAACCTCTGGTGCATTGATGATGGTACAACTCCAACACCATGAATCCATTCACGGCCCAACAAAAGATTATAGTTAGGTTTGGCCGATATGACCATAAACATAGTTGGTCGAAGGATAGATCCCACCTTGATGTCCAGTTGGATCACACCCATAGTGGTCCCTATGCCGCCTTCATAATTCGACAGGACCATGTTGTGAGGCTTGATGTTCTCATCACTTTTGCCTATTTTTCTTAGCATAAAGTGAGGAATAATGTTGATGGTTGCCCCACAATCCACCAAGAGTTTATTTACTGTGGTTTCTTCGAGTTTAGCCCTTATAAATAAAGGCTTGAGGTGATTTTTCATCGCCTCTGTAGGTGGTTCGAAGAACCCATTCTTCTCTTCAGTAGCGCCATTATCCATGACGAAATAGCACACTGGCCTATGTTTGGCCATTTCTTGCTCCACTTCCCAATCACTTGTTTCGACCTCCACCTGGCGGTTGAACTCTCTGGGAAGAACTGAGACTATGTTCACCATAATATCTAAGGTGTCATCTGACTCAGAACCATCATCGTTATCAACTTCACCCTGGTTAGGCCAAACTAGCCTATTGGTTACTGGTTCTCTTTCTAGAGGCTTCCGCTGCTTTCTCTAAGGAACATTTGAACTGGTTTCTGCCTTTGGTTCATTAGCAGCTTCCCTCTCAGATTTTCGTCGCCTCTGGTATCTCCTCCATTGAGATCGAGACATGGGATTTTTCCCTTTATAGTTGCTTGACACCTGTGTTACTTTAGGGGTAGCAACCTGAGGCTCTTTCTTATGTGTTAAAGACGAACCTCTTGGCACTTCGAAGGAGTGCCATCTTTCCTCACTTGGCCTCTTTCGACCAGATGTTTTGTACCATGTATCTACTGGCACATTAGTTGGAGTCCTAAAAGTCATTGGCCTCTTTTCTTGGTTTGAACCCCTTTGGGAGGATCTTCTGGGATCATGTCGAAGATCAACACTTTCCCTTTTTTTATTTGCTGCTCTTACACCTTGAATATGTTCAGCAGCTTTTTTGTCAAAGATCGAACTGCATCTGGGACACAGCATCACTTCTGACTTCTTTTTCTGGCATCTTTGCAGAAAATCTGCCAGATTTTCATTTTCTCGAGGGAAAGCAGTTTTGTTGGCTAGTTCTTGCCTCATGGCCTCCTCTGATGCTTTTGGTTCAGAGACTTTGACCATGTTGACATTCATGGTATCTTTGGTGGCAAGAGTCAGCTCCTTCATTTGAATCTCCAAGTCCTATGTCTGGCCTTGAACTGCAGCCAAGTGAGAACTGGGTTTTGTTCCAGATTTTTGGGCTCCAACTGTCTCCAGCTTTGGGCTTTCGACCGCCTTCTGAACCGCTTCAATTGTCTTTCTGGATAGATTCCCAGAAAAACTGCCAAAGATTGGCATGTTGACATGGTCCTTTGAGACTTCGACCATTGTGATTCTTGGCCTCTTCGACTGGCTTCTGGATGCCTCGATCACGTTCACCTCTTAAGGTTCAGCATAATGGGCTTCAGCCTGCAACGGGTTAGAGTCCACAGTCATGGGGATCTTGTCAGCAAACTTCAACCTCCCTTCTTCGATAGCATCTTGCACAAGATTCCTGAAAAGAAAACATTGAGACGTTTTATGGCCCAGAAAATTATGATATTTACAAAAACCTCTCTTCTTTCTTTGATCAAGAGGAGGCACTTTTACCCCTGGGGGTACTATCATTTGGCCATCTTTTACAAGCAAGTCAAAGATTTCATCACATTTTGTAATATCAAAGCTATAAGTCTTTTTAGGGAACCTATCGTTGGTCCTTTCTGGACCAGTGGGATTTTTCCCACTTGAGGGGACTAACAGTTTGCAAGAGTATGGTGGCCGTTGTTTTAGTTCCTCTAAATCGACCTCGCCTTCTTCGACGGTTATAGTTTCGTTGAAGGTTTCTGGATCTTCGTCGTCCATCTCGACATACGCTATCCTCTCTCTTTTATGAGTTTTCGTTGCCTTGGCTTTCTCAGCTTTAAGGCGTTCAACCTGTCGAACTCTATCGGCCAATTGGGCCATGTCTCTCAGGTATTGAGTGTCTAACTTCTTCCTAATGGAATAATCTAAACCGCCTGCGGCTATTTCGACTAACTCATGTTCTGGAACTTGTGTGAAACATCTTGCTTTGAGCAACCTAAACCTATTTAGGTATTCGTCTATAGGTTCAGTGAAACGTCTCTTTACACTGGCCAATTCTTTCAGGCTTATCTTGGTTTGTCCCATGTAGAATTGCTCATGGAACAATCTCTCCAACTGGGTCCAATGATGGATCGAATTGGGGGGGGGGAGAGTTGTAAACCAAGTAAAAGCGTTCTTTGTTAAAGAACTTGGGAAGTACTTAATCCTCAGGTTTTCGTTGTTTGAAATATCTCCTGCTTCGATCAAGTATCTCGCCACATGTTCGACAGTAGATTCTGTCGTGTCCCCAGAGAATTTAGTGAACTTAGGGACTTTACATCTAGGAGGTAAGTCTGTTTGTAACACGTATTCTGACAGTGGGGATGTGAAGTTGGGCCTACGAAAGCCCATGTTCATCCCATTTTGAGTCATGATCCTTTCGATCATGGCTTCCAGATTATTTTCCAAACCCATATTTTGGTATTGGATATGCTGAACTATTTCGTCAGCATTTTGGTTTCTGTTAACTAACCTTACCTCTGGGGTTATAACCCTAGGTTCTTCGACAGGCTGCTCCAATCGTGCCCTAAGGTTTTCTTCGACAGGCTGCTGGCCTTGGTTGATAGTGGTTTCTTCCTCTAAGAGTATACCTTGGTTTCCCCTTATTTGCGCCCTTTGGGGCTGTCGAATAGGTTGGGGTACCCCAAAGAAATCAGCCAAACGCGTCATTTGCGCTGTCATCTGCTGATTCGACTGGGTGGTGTTTTGTATTAGAGGATTCAACACTGTACTTAAAGTTTGTGCCAACATTTGAACCATATCATGGTTGCTTTCGTCCATTTGTTGCCTCAAGACTGCTGTCGAGGCATTTGTAAGGCCATGTGCTACTTGGGACGTTCCTCCTAAGAGTTGGGTCCTATTTCTATTCGCCATACCTACTCCAGAACCTTGGAGTGGCGAAGAGGCACTCACTAAAGGGTCTGAAAAAGTGGACGCAGCGTTCGTTAGGCTAGCCAAGTCAGACGTTGGCATGCCATAGAGTGGTTATCGATTTTGACCGCCTGTCATAAATCCTGGGGGAACATAAGGCCTTGTGCCTAGATTTCCCCTTGGTGGGGGAGTTCCCAAAGGCACTCTGGGGCCAGTGAACGGAGGTAATGGCCCCGTCGTTGTGGCCGTTACTGCTGGTGTTGAACCAGCGGTTATCGCTTCACTTACGGTTGGGATAACCGTTGTTCCCACATTCGTTTGTGGGATTTCGTTATTGTTTGGCGGATTCGCCATTGCTTCTCTTCTTCTGGCAGTATTGGTATTGTTAGTGTATATTCTACCACTTCTCAATAACATGCAATACTTCTCGAAAAAGATGATATTTTGTATGAAAAGGTTAAACTTCAAAATCAACACACAGTCCCACCGGGTGTGCCAATTTGTTTACTGTGGGAATTGGTAAACAACCGCTGATCTTCCAAAAGGTTACTTATTTGGTTACTCGCAGGATCGATCAGATTGATCCTAAGACATGGTTGATTTTGGGGTTTTGACTAAGTTTGATAATGGTTAAATGACAAGAAAATAAAGAAGCTTTATGTAAATTGCATGAAGAAGAGAACTTGATAAAATAAAGGAAGGCTTGAAATAAAGGCTTTCGACTGGAAAAGTAAAGGAGAAAGCAAGTAAAGTTTCTGGAAAATAAATGACTTTGATTAATAAAGTGGTGTTTCACACATACATTCTCAACAATTCTTTCTCACACGCTGGGTACTCGAATCTATATGAGTGACTTGTATATAATTGTGAACACACGCGAAAAACTGCGTGAACTACTAATATTTATACTAAACACATCCCAAGTAACCGTCGGGCAGTTACACTGCTTCGAGATGACTCCACTTGGCACGTTCTCAGTGTTCGACGCTCCAGATCTTTGCATGTTGCACTTGGTAACCGCTGGGAACCGTTTTCCCTCCAAACGTTTGAATTTCAAACCGTTCCACTCTGAACAATCGAACACCTTCGTCGAGAAGCATCTTCGACGAGAAACACCTTCGACATCGAAGGCAACCAAATTCTCCCTTGGAAGAAATCCTCTAAGTACATTTCCATCCTCTGACGAACACTTCGACAGAACCAGCTGGTCGAAACCATCCTTTAGCTTTAATGGCTGATATTAATAAAAACAAGGGTGTCGAATTTAGGAGATAACAAATTGCCTCCCAAGAATGCCTTATTTCGACTCTGAAAAGAAAAAGGCATTCTTTGAAATTCCATTCGACACCTATCTTTTCACTCTTAGTCACAAATTAAATTGTGCACTTTTTGTCTTCTACCAACCACTGACAATCCCAAGAAAAAGCCATCATTTCATCCGTACCTAAGACGTCACCTCAGTACGGCGTGCAGCGTGCCAAATGTCTTTTCACAAATTGTCATCATGACAATTTCCCAAAAACGAGGGCGCACGCTGCACCCTTTCATTTCTGCAGAACGGCTATGTCAACAGGGGGACGCCACGTGTCCCACTACCTTCTGCAACATTAAATGGCATTAAATGGCCTCGAATTTGGGGATTTCCCAACTACTATAAATAGCGCCAAGTACCCATTGTGGGACTTTTTCACGCTATCTTGCCTTCAAACTTACTTGAACACAAAATCTCTGCAAACTTTGCAAACAACTTGTTCTTCACTTCATCTTCAACCTTAACATCAACAATGGCCTCAGGTTCTTCTACCGCTCCTAGTTCTAACATCCCCTCCAGAAATGCTAAACCCAAGATCTTCTCCACTGTCCCCATAGTTACTCCTACAGGCCAACGAAGGGTTCCTGAACCCCTAGACATTGCTGAACGTGAAGCCTATTCACACCAACTCATGATTCCGGTTGGATACTCCAACCAAATCTTCGCCATGTCTGGCCCGCTAAACCCAAGCATCGCTGAAGCCATGAAGATCAAAAGCTTCTTTCCAGTGCTTGAAAAGCTCAAACCTGTTGGATGCTCTAAAAAAGATGCAGAGGATAACGAAGATCCCGCTAAGGAGAAAATCGATCTTCGCTTCTTCAATAAGGGTGTTAGGGCTTTTAGGTCTAGCCCTAGCCTCACTCCTGACTACAGTGCTTGGCTGGAAAAAATGGAAAAAATCCAGGCTTCGATCTGGAAGGACCTGGGGATATTCGACCTAGTTATGTTGTCGAAGACGGGCCTTAACTACTCCCCAGAGATGTTGATAGCTTCCTTGCTCTTCTGGGATTACACTCATTTCACCTTTCACCTTCCTTGTGGAATGCTAACACCCACGCTGTTCGACGTGGCTGCCATCACTGGCCTTCGACCCACTGGGGATTATTTCGACCTAGAGGAAATGTCGGAGGATCAGATTGGATTCTCAGCTACGAAACCAACCTACACCACCTATATCAACCATTACCACGATAAGTCGACGGCCACTGTGTCGGATGTAGAGCATATCGCGTTTCTAGCCTTATGGCTGTCACGCTTTGTGTTCTGCACAAAGTCTTTACAGGTGACAAAGAAGATGGTCACCCTCGCCACTCAACTCCACCATGGCCAAAATATTTGTTTGGCAGAATTAATCTTGGCGAATCTGTACAAGTCGATTAGCAGCGGAGCGACTCTGTTGAAGATCATCGAGAATAGAGCCAGTCTGCTTCTTGCAGGACCTTTTTGGATACTTCAGCTGTGGCTCAATGCCACCTTCGAGTCTTTCTTACCTCAGAAGACTCAAATAAATGAGCAAGCTCCGGAGATAGCAAATAGGCGCATCGAAGGAACAAGATTGGCTCTACTAACCCCGACTGAAGATGGGCTGGAGCTTCAACAAACCTTTGCAAACTTCGTCTTGATGTTTGCAAGAAGAAAAGAATTTGTTTCGACCATGGCTGCCTTTGCTCGACGAAAGGTTGGTCCAGAATGGTTCACGAGGCCCCATCCTAAGTCGTCAAGTGGCCCTCAGGTCGAAGAACATACAATAATGTGGGAAGCATTTCTCACACCAAGAATAATGCCCCTGCGATTCAAGAGCTCCAAGACTCACTTGAGCCTGATCGCGTATCAACCAAACTTGGTCTCTCGCCAGTTTGGTATCATTCAAACACTTCCTTCTCCTATTTTTCCCAGGGAGAAGTCTATGTTATATTTTTGCAACGACTACACTGAAGACGCTGCCACCAAGCATATCGGCAGGTATGCTGGTCGAACAATCCTTTCGTTGTTCGACTATCAGCTTAACTTTCTCTGTTCACCATCCTTCGAAGAGTGGTGGAAGAGTTACTACGCTGAAGAGTTCTTCAACGAGAAGGACTTCATGGACGAACTTCAGAAGTCTTTTGTTCTAGTCTTGGACAAAATAAAGAAATGTAAGTTCATTCTTCCAAATTATTTTGTCTTTCCCTTTCGACTGGTAGCCTGTTAATTATAACTTGTCTTCTTTCAGTTGTTCGAAAGCCTGCAGCTAAGAAAGCTGCAGAAGGCCACCAGGGAGGAGGTCCCTTGACAAAACCTCCACCACCGGCGAAAGCTATAGCACCGGCGAAAACTACAACCAGCCATCAGGGGGAAGGTCCTTCGAAAAAACCTTCTGCACCGGTAACCAGACTTTTATTATTTTCTTCTGGTTTTAACATTCTGACTTTCGATGTAGCTTCTAAATCAAACTCCAATTGGTTTTTAGGCACCTTCACCCAAGAAACGACCTGCTCTGATGGTCGAATCTGGGAGTGACGAAGAAGACGATTCTCCCCCTGCTCCTCTAAAGAGGCGAAAACTGAAGAAAGACGTTCCTTCCCCTGAGACTCGAACAATCAGAATAAAGGTTGCTGGGAGAAAACCCAGGCCACCTCCAGTAATTATTGAAGAGCCAACGGAGGAGGAACTAAATGTTCTTCTCAATAAACCTGTCGAAAGCGACAATTCCAGCCCTGGGGCTGAAGTTCCTCTGCAGGTAATTTCTTTGACCCTTTTTAACTCAGGTGTCGATGCTCGCGTTCGATTATGTCTCTCTCTAACCTAGAAGATTCTTCTTCTTCTTTTTTCCAGGAAACCACTGAAAGCTCAGCGCCAAAGACTTCTGAAACATTAGATTCTGCTGAACTCAGTAGGCCACAAGAGAAAGAATTGGCGAACGATAACGCCAATGCTGAAACAGATGAAGCCAATGCTGAGACAGAAGAACAACAAACAGAAGATCCACAAACAGAAGAGCAACAACCAAAAGAGATTCAAGTGGTTGATCTGTCGGAGGAACAACATGACGAAGGAGGTCATGCTGATGCTGGTACTGCTGATCTTCAAGTCGAAGAAATTCAAGTCGAGGAAAATGCTACTCAACAGCCTCAACTCCAAGGCAATGCTGCTGCAAAGGTTACCACCTCAACAAAGCATAGGTCGAAAGAAGACTTAGCACTCTTGAAGCAAACTGATCCAGTTGGCTATCTGAATGCCATTATCGAGAGCAAGGGAAGTTCGTCTGATATTAGTCAGGAGGCTTCTACTCAGTCGGGGAAGTCCACTTAAACTTCTCCTCTCGATGAGGCTTTGACGAAGGTTAAGGCTCAGTTCTTCAAGAAAGATTTGATGAAAGCTTTGGATGGGGGACCCTACTGCTCCATCGTATTTGGGGGATGTTTTGAATGCCGTAGACTTGCTAGCCGTGACTCCGGAGGTTTCAAGCTTTATCATGGAGTTACACTCCATTATTGACCAAGTCTCAACAGACTATCGGCGACAAAGGGGCTTCAACAGCTAGCTTGAAGCGTTATATGGCAAAAGTTCTTCTGCATGGACTGCTGTAGCAGAGACGACTTCTCGAATTGCAGAGTTGTCGAAGCAAAAGGCATCTAAGCAGGAAGAAATTGATGCCATAGATCGAGAGAATGCTTCCCTAAAGGCGCAAATCGAAGAGCTAGAGGCCAATATGAATGCCAATACTAAGCGCAAGGAGGAACTTCTCTCGACTGTTCCAGACACCGAGAGTCAAGCTGAAATCACACAAGGCCTAGAGTTTGCTGAGAAAGCCCAAGCCTTCGACGACCAAATTGCCAAGCTTGCCCAGGCGAATGCCTTGTGCAACAAAAGACTGGAGTTGCAGCAGGCGAAGTACCTTCGACTCAAAGATTCGATCCCCTTCTGATTGACTCAGCCCTTTAACCATATATTGTAATATATATTTGACAATATTGCCATTTTGGCTAATTTATAAAATTTTCCATTTTGGCTTATTTATGGTTAATTTAGTCATTACTTGCTATTTATTTTGATCTCTTGGAGTATAGGTTTATACCTTTTCAAATATTTGCCATTTACTCTCAAGAGTCTTTTATCTTCACCTAACTCTTCGACTTCATAAGCTCCACCAGAAAAAGTCTGGATGATTCTGAATGGTCCTTCCCATTTGGGTGACCATTTTCCCATGCTTCGATCCCTTCGATCCATGGGAAGAATCACCTTCCAAACTAATTCTCCAGGCGAGAATGCCTTAGGTTTTACTTTTTTATTGTAAGAGTCTTCTACTCTTTTCTTCTGAAGCCTTAGTAGGTCGAGAGCACGCAGTCTTTCTTCGTCTAAATCTACTAGTTCGTCTAACATCATATCCCAATAACTTCAGAGGGAATATCATGGTGTCTCTGAACCCTTGCAGATTGAAGACAAATTTCTGCTGGCAACACTGCGTCATGACCAAAAGTTAGCCTATATGGTGTTGTACCTATGGCTTCTTTTGGGGACGTTCGACAGGCCCACAAGATCTGGTCTAACGTCTTATGCCAATTTTTTGGCTTCTTCCCAACATGCTTTTTTATCAAGCCAGTCACTATTTTATTCGCTGCTTCGACTTGACCATTTGCCTGTGCGTAATAAGGCGTTGATGTTAGGAGTTTAAAGCCTGTTTCCTGAGCGAATTCCTGCATCTTTCGACCGGTGAAAACTGATCCTTGATCAGTAGTTATAGTCTCAGGGATTCCATATCTAAAGATAATGTTCTTTTGAATAAATTCAATGACATTTTCTTGGTCTACATTGACTAAAGGAATAGCTTCGATCCACTTAGTAAAATAATCAATGCCTACCAATATATACTTCTGGCTCTTTGATGATGCTGGTCGAATCTCTCCAATAAGGTCCAACGCCCATCCTCTAAAGGGCCAAGGTTTCACTATCGAGTGAAGTTCGCTTGCTGGTACATGTTGGATGCCTGTATGGACTTGACATTCTTGACAACCCTTGGCGAACTCGACACAATCTTTCAACACGGTGGGCCAGTATAGTCCTTGTCGAAACAACAACCATTTCATCTTATGGCCTACTTGGTGAGCCCCACATGCTCCAGCGTGCGTAGTTGAAAGGGCTATGTATGCTTCAGTTTCACTTAAGCATTTTAGCAATACCCCTTCAGGCGTCTTTTTAAATAACTCATTACCCATGAGTACGTAACTCAACGCCCTATACTTTGTTTTTCGTTCTGTCGAAGCTGCTGGATTTTGAAGATAATCCATAATGGGTTTCCTCCAATCTTGCTCTGACAAATTGTCTATGAACGAAATTTCGATGTTACTTTGATCAGCATACCCTAGTCTTGTCGATTCCAAGTCTGTTGGTGACAGACAAGTTGCTTTTATCTTTTCTCGAACTTCGATTGCTCTTTATAATCTCGTTTTTGAAATTTTGTACCCAGATGCAATTTGTGCCAAATCGTTGGCTATTTGATTTTCCAATCTGGGTATGTGTCGAATATTGACCATTTCAAATTTTTTCAACAAACGATTTGCTATCACAAAGTACATAATGAGATTTTCTCTTATGCATTTATATTCTTTTGTGACTTGCTTAATGACTAACTCTGAGTCTCCCATTATTTCGACTCGAGTTGCCCCCAATTCCAACAATATCTCAAGGCCAGTAATTAGAGCTTCATACTCAGCCTCATTGTTCGAACAAGAACCTGATATCTTGTACTTGAATGTTGTTGGAATTTTTTCTGGAGAAATAATCAAGACTCCTACTCCTGTTCCATCTTTATGGCTGGAACCATCGAAGTAGAATTTCCAAGGTTCTATCTCCACATAATTAATACTCTCAACTTGAATTGAGTGGTCGACTATAAAGTCTGCCACCACTTGTCCTTTTACTGCCTTAAGAGGCATAAAGGTCAAGGAGTATTCAGTTAATGCTAGTGCCCACTTGCCAATTCGACTGTGCAAGATGGGTTTCGACAACATGTACTTGAAAACATCAAAATGAGACGAAACATACACATCAACTGGTTTTATATATTGCTTGAGTTTTGTACAAGAGAAATACAGACATAGACACAATTTTTCAACTTCGCTATATCTAGTTTCTGCATCGTTCAAAACTCTACTAAGATAGTAAATGGGTCTTTCGACTCTATTTTCATCTTCTTGGGCTAACATGCTTCCCAAAGTTTTGTCGGACGCAGCTATGTACAATCTCATACTCCTGTTGCTACAAGGAGGCACCAAAATAGGTGGCTTTGTGAGGTACCCTTTGATTTTGTCGAAGGCTTCTTGTTGCTCCTGCCCCCATTCGAATCCCTCTTTGTTCAGTCGAAGTAAGGGTGAAAAGGCTTGAGCTTTCCCACTTAGGTTAGATATGAATCTCCTTAAGAAATTTATCTTGCCTAACAGAGATTGCAGTTCCTTTTTATTCGATGGCGCTTTCGCTTCCAGAATTGCCTTCGTCTTGTTCTGGTTGATTTCGATTCCTTTCTTGTGGACAACGAAGCCCAAGAAATCTCCAACTTTCACACAGAATGCACACTTCAAAGGGTTCATCTTCAGACCATGTTCTCTCATTCTTTCGAATGATTGTCGAAGGTGGTCTATATGGTTCTTCCTGGAAACAGATTTTATAACAATGTCATCAATATATACTTGCATACAAGTGTTAATAAAATCATGGAAGATGGAATTCATTGCTCGCTGATATGTTGCCCCCGCGTTCTTTAGGCCAAAAGGCATCACTACCCATTCGTAAGTGCCTAAAGCCCCAGGGCATCGAAAAGCTGTTTTCGACACATCTTCTTTGGCAATGAATATTTGATTATATCCTGAATAACCATCGAGCATACTCAGGTACTCGTAGCCAGCGGCAGAATCGACTAGCATTTCCGCCACAGACATAGGATATTCATCTTTGGGTGTAGCAGCATTCAAATCTCTGAAATCTATGCACACCCTAAATGTACCATTTTTCTTAATCACTGGCACAATGTTTGCAATCCATTCGACATACCTGGTAACGCGTATGAATTTGCACTTCAGCAGTCTTTCGACTTCCGTTTTGATCTTCGACAGTATTTCTGGGGCGAAGCGTCTTGGACTTTGCTTGATTGGCTTCTTCCCAGGTTTGATTGGCAACTGAAGTTCTACCAATCCTCTGTCGAGACCAGGCATTTCGTCGTAATCCCATGCAAAACAGTCTTTGAACTCTTTTAACAAATGGATTACTTCCAACCTGAGTTCTGGGTCGATTTTTGCGCTAATGTAAGTTGGCTTTTTCTCTAACCCTTCGCCCAAGTTGATTTCTTCTAAAGGATCCTGCGCTAACATTTTGATGTTATTCGCCAAGGGGTCCTTTTCGAATCCCAAAGGCTCATCGTCGTAGATAGCGTCGAGCCTCTGTTCCTGCATCCCTTCTGGCATGATATCAGGAGGTTCTAGATCGAAGTCCTTTCCAGGACCTGCAGAAGATATCTGTTGATCATTGGCCTGTGTGGCCATATATTTTACTTCGGCTTCGAGAGCCGTTATCATCTTTGTTTCGGCTACGTAAGACGAAATTAACTGCAAAGATTGTGACTCAGTCATTATCACTGAATTCACTTCCCCAACCAGTTGGTTGGATATCAGTTAACCCACTGAAGTCTATGTGGGACAAGTCTTCTCTGTCCCATTGAAAACCATGCTCAGGGTGCAGGTATAGGGAACAAAAAGTATTTGGCGCTGGCGCCAAGTCGAAGTCAGGTGTTGGGCATGGCCCAATGTGAGCCAGGTTCTTGTCGAAGTCTGCCAGCCCTAGGTGATTCACTTCGCCCAGGTAATAGCTTTGGTCCGCTTCTATGTTTTCGACCATTCCATCAGGATGCCATAGTAGTAACCTCTGGTGCATTGATGATGGTACAACTCCAACACCATGAATCCATTCACGGCCCAACAAAAGATTATAGTTAGGTTTGGCCGATATGACCATAAACATAGTTGGTCGAAGGATAGATCCCACGTTGATGTCCAGTTGGATCACACCCATAGTGGTCCCTATGCCGCCTTCATAATTCGACAGGACCATGTTGTGAGGCTTGATGTTCTCATCACTTTTGCCTATTTTTCTTAGCATAAAGTGAGGAATAATGTTGATGGTTTCCCCACAATCCACCAAGATTTTATTTACTGTGGTTTCTTCGAGTTTAGCCCTTATAAATAAAGGCTTGAGGTGATTTTTCATCGCCTCTGTAGGTGGTTCGAAGAACCCATTCTGCTCTTCAGTAGCGCCATTATCCATGACGAAATAGCACACTGGCCTATGTTTGGCCATTTCTTGCTCCACTTCCCAATCACTTGTTTCGACCTCCACCTGGTGGTTGAACTCTCTGGGAAGAACTGAGACTATGTTCACCATAATATCTAAGGTGTCATCTGACTCAGAACCATCATCGTTATCAACTTCACCCTGGTTAGGCCAAACTAGCCTATTGGTTACTGGTTCTCTTTCTAGAGGCTTCCGCTGCTTTCTCTAAGGAACATTTGAACTGGTTTCTGCCTTTGGTTCATTAGCAGCTTCCCTCTCAGCTTTTCGTCGCCTCTGGTATCTCCTCCATTGAGATCGAGACATGGAATTTTTCCCTTTATAGTTGCTTGACACCTGTGTTACTTTAGGGGTAGCAACCTGAGGCTCTTTCTTATGTGTTAAAGACGAACCTCTTGGCACTTCGAAGGAGTGCCATCTTTCCTCACTTGGCCTCTTTCGACCAGATGTTTTGTACCATGTATCTACTGGCACATTAGTTGGAGGCCTGAAAGTCATTGGCCTCTTTTCTTGGTTTGAACCCCTTTGGGAGGCTCTTCTGGGATCATGTCGAAGATCAACACTTTCCCTTTTTTTATTTGCTGCTCTTACACCTTGAATATGTTCAGCAGCTTTTTTGTCAAAGATCGAACTGCATCTGGGACACATCATCACTTTTGACTTCTTTTTCTGGCATCTTTGCAGAAAATCTGCCAGATTTTCATTTTCCCGAGGGAAAGCAGTTTTGTTGGCTAGTTCTTGCCTCATGGCCTCCTCTGATGCTTTTGGTTCAGAGACTTCGACCATGTTGACATTCATGGTATCTTTGGTGGCAAGAGTCAGCTGCTTCATTTGAATCTCCAAGTCCTATGTCTGGCCTTGAACTGCAGCCAAGTGAGAACTGGGTTTTGTTCCAGATTTTTGGGCTCCAACTGTCTCCAGCTTTGGGCTTTCGACCGCCTTCTGAACCGCTTCAATTGTCTTTCTGGATAGATTCCCAGAAAAACTGCCAAAGATTGGCATGTTGACATGGTCCTTTGAGACTTCGACCATTGTGATTCCTGGCCTCTTCGACTGGCTTCTGGATGCCTCGATCACGTTCACCTCTGAAGGTTCAACATAATGGGCTTCAGCCTGCAACGGGTTAGAGTCCACAGTCATGGGGGTCTTGTCAGCAAACTTCAACCTCCCTTCTTCGATAGCATCTTGCACAAGATTCCTGAAAAGAAAACATTGAGACGTTTTATGGCCCAGAAAATTATGATATTTACAAAAACCTCTCTTCTTTCTTTGATCAAGAGGAGGCACTTTTACCCCTGGGGGTACTATCATTTGGCCATCTTTTACAAGCAAGTCAAAGATTTCATCACATTTTGTAATATCAAAGCTATAAGTCTTTTTAGGGAACCTATCGTTGGTCCTTTCTGGACCAGTGGGATTTTTCCCACTTGAGGGGACTAACAGTTTGCAAGAGTATGGTGGCCCTTGTTTTAGTTCCGCTAAATCGACCTCGCCTTCTTCGACGGTTATAGTTTCGTCGAAGGTTTCTGGATCTTCGTCGTCCATCTCGACATACGCTATCCTCTCTCTTTTATGAGTTTTCGTTTCCTTGGCTTTCTCAGCTTTAAGGCGTTCAACCTGTCGAACTCTATCGGCCAATTGGGCCATGTCTCTCAGGTATTGAGTGTCTAACTTCTTCCTAATGGAATAATCTAAACCGCCTGCGGCTATTTCGACTAACTCATGTTCTGGCACTTGTGTGAAACATCTTGCTTTGAGCAACCTAAACCTATTTAGGTATTCGTCTATAGGTTCAGTGAAACGTCTCTTTACACTGGCCAATTCTTTCAGGCTTATCTTGGTTTGTCCCATGTAGAATTGCTCATGGAACAATCTCTCCAACTGGGTCCAATGATGGATCGAATTGGGGGGGAGAGTTGTAAACCAAGTAAAAGCGTTCTTTGTTAAAGAACTTGGGAAGTACTTAATCCTCAGGTTTTTGTTGTTTGAAATATCTCCTGCTTCGATCAAGTATCTCGCCACATGTTCGACAGTAGATTCTGTCGTGTCCCCAGAGAATTTAGTGAACTTAGGGACTTTACATCTAGGAGGTAAGTCTGTTTGTAACACGTATTCTGACAGTGGGGATGTGAAGTTGGGCCTACGAAAGCCCATGTTCATCCCATTTTGAGTCATGATCCTTTCGGTCATGGCTGCCAGATTATTTTCCAAACCCATATTTTGGTATTGGATATGCTGAACTATTTCGTCAGCATTTTGGTTTCTGTTAACTAACCTTACCTCTGGGGTTATAACCCTAGGTTCTTCGACAGGCTGCTCCAATCGTGCCCTAAGATTTTCTTTGACAGGCTGCTGGCCTTGGTTGATAGTGGTTTCTTCCTCTAAGAGTATACCTTGGTTTCCCCTTATTTGCGCCCTTTGGGGCTGTCGAATAGGTTGGGGTACCCCAAAGAAATCATCCAAACGCGTCATTTGCGCTGTCATCTGCTGATTCGACTGGGTGGTGTTTTGTATTAGAGGATTCAACACTGTACTTAAAGTTTGTGCCAACATTTGAACCATATCATGGTTGCTTTCGTCCATTTGTTGCCTCAAGACTGCTGTCGAGGCATTTGTAAGGCCATGTGCTACTTGGGACGTTCCTCCTAAGAGTTGGGTCCTATTTCTATTCGCCATACCTACTCCAGAACCTTGGAGTGGCGAAGAGGCACTCACTAAAGGGTCTGAAAAAGTGGACGCAGCGTTCGTTAGGCTAGCCAAGTCAGACGTTGGCATGCCATAGAGTGGTTATCGATTTTGACCGCCTGTCATAAATCCTGGGGGAACATAAGGCCTTGTGCCTAGATTTCCCCTTGGTGGGGGAGTTCCCAAAGGCACTCTGGGGCCAGTGAACGGAGGTAATGGCCCCGTCGTTGTGGCCGTTACTGCTGGTGTTGAACCAGCGGTTATCGCTTCACTTACGGTTGGGATAACCGTTGTTCCCATATTCGTTTGTGGGATTTCGTTATTGTTTGGCGGATTCGCCATTGCTTCTCTTCTTCTGGCAGTATTGGTATTGTTAGTGTATATTCTACCACTTCTCAATAACATGCAATACTTCTCGAAAAAGATGATATTTTGTATGAAAAGGTTAAACTTCAAAATCAACACACAGTCCCACCGGGTGTGCCAATTTGTTTACTGTGGGAATTGGTAAACAACCGCTGATCTTCCAAAAGGTTACTTATTTGGTTACTCGCAGGATCAATCAGATTGATCCTAAGACATGGTTGATTTTGGGGTTTTGACTAAGTTTGATAATGGTTAAATGACAAGAAAATAAAGAAGCTTTATGTAAATTGCATGAAGAAGAGAACTTGATAAAATAAAGGAAGGCTTGAAATAAAGGCTTTCGACTGGAAAAGTAAAGGAGAAAGCAAGTAAAGTTTCTGGAAAATAAATGACTTTGATTAATAAAGTGGTGTTTCACACATACATTCTCAACAATTCTTTCTCACACGCTGGGTACTCGAATCTATATGAGTGACTTGTATATAATTGTGAACACACGCGAAAAACTGCGTGAACTACTAATATTTATACTAAACACATCCCAAGTAACCGTCGGGCAGTTACACTGCTTCGAGATGACTCCACTTGGCACGTTCTCAGTGTTCGACGCTCCAGATCTTTGCATGTTGCACTTGGTAACCGCTGGGAACCGTTTTCCCTCCAAACGTTTGAATTTCAAACCGTTCCACTCTGAACAATCGAACACCTTCGTCGAGAAGCATCTTCGACGAGAAACACCTTCGACGTCGAAGGCAACCAAATTCTCCCTTGGAAGAAATCCTCTAAGTACATTGCCATCCTCTGACGAACACTTCGACAGAACCAGCTGGTCGAAACCATCCTTTAACTTTAATGGCTGATATTAATAAAAACAAGGGTGTCGAATTTAGGAGCCAACAGTCATACTCAGTCAATATCATCTGCCATCTTGCTATTCTTCTGGACAAGGCGGCCTTTTGAAAGATATACTTGATTGGATCCTTATTTGAAATCAATAGAGTAGTGTGAGTCAGCATATACTGTCTTAGCCGGCGAGCAGCCCATGCCAAAGCGCAACAAGTTTTCTCAAGCAGTGAGTATCGGGTCTCACAGTCTGTAAACTTTTTGCTAAGGTAATAAATAGCATGCTCTTTTCGGCCAGACTCGTCATGCTGCCCCAACACACACCCCATTGAGTTGTCAAGTACTGTCAAGTATAAAATCAAAGGTCTCCCTTCAACCGGTGGCATTAGAATAGGTGGCTCTTGGAGATACTCTTTGATTCTTTCGAAAGCGGCCTGACAATCATCGTTCCAACGTACTACTTGATCTTTCTTCAATAGCTTGAAGATTGGCTCACAAGTAGCAGTTAGGTGCGAGATGAATCGGGCAATATAGTTCAATCGTCCTAGAAAGCCTCTGACCTCCTTCTCTATCTTGGGAGCTGGTATCTCTTGTATGGCTTTCACTTTGGCGGGGTCAACTTGAATACCTTTGTCGCTTACAACGAAACCCAGCAGTTTACCAGACCTTACCCCGAAGGTGCACTTGTCCGGGTTCAACCTCAACTTGTACAACTTCAATCTGTCAAACAGCTTCTGTAGATGGTCAAGGTGTTCCTCTTCAATCTGGGACCTCGCAATCATATCGTCGATGTATACTTCAATATCATGATGGATCATATCATAAAACAAAGCAACCATGGCACGTTGGTATGTTGCCCCAGCATTCTTCAACCCAAAAGGCACGACCTTGTAGCAAAAGGTACCCCACTGAGTAACAAAGGTGGTCTTCTCCATGTCTTCGGGAGCCATTTTTATCTGATTATAACCGGAGAAACCGTCCATAAAGGAGAATACCTTGTGCTGAGCAGTATTGTCAACTAGAACGTCGATGTGAGGTAAAGGGAAGTCGTCTTTAGAGCTTGCCCTGTTCAAATCCCTGTAGTCGACACACATTCAGACCTTCCCATCCTTCTTCGGCACAGGAACCACATTAGCGACCCATTGAGGGTAAGAAGTCACTGCCAGAAAACCGGCGTCAAACTGTTTCATAACTTCAGCCTTGATTTTCTCGGACATCTCTGGGCGCATACGGCGAACCTTCTGTTTTACCGAAGGGTAGTCTTCCTTGGTGGACAGGCGATGAACCACAATGTCAGTATCCAAACCGGGCATATCTTTGTAAGACCAGGCAAAGATTTCAACATAGTCGTGCAGCATCTGAATTAACCGTTGCTTCACACTAAGCTCCAGATTTGCACCGATCTTGACTTCCTTCTAGTCTGTTTCAGTACCCAGATTCATTGTTTCCACTGGCTCTTCATGTTGCTGAATGGCCCTCTCTTCCTGGAGTAGCAGTCTTGCAAGTTCACCAGGCACTTCGCAATCATCTTCACTTTCGTCTTCAGCTAAGTTGATCGTATTTTCGAAGTCATAACTGGCAGTAGCAGAGTCGTTACTAGTGAGATCCAGAGTGGATTGAGACCTGTATATGTGAGTGTGTGTAAAATAGCTGTTTTGCAATATATAATAAAGACAAACAAGAAGCGAAAAATTTGAAATGCAAAAGACGTCCAATGCTTTTATTAATGATATATGAAAATGGCACACAAAAGCCCTCACAAATGAAGCCACGGTGCCCCGGGTAAGACACTGGGCCATAATGTTTCAAAACATTGTCTGTTACAAGCTCAAAACAAAGAGTTCATTACTGGGTAACAAAAGTAATAAGGATGAAGTCCTTTGCTGTCCAGTTTCTTGGTCCACTGTTGGTCGTAGGATAGATCCAGCTATCGAATTCAGACTCTTCCACGTCATCTTCAATGGCATTTACTCCCGAGTTGCTGATGAACATAGGAGGTCTTCCAATCCTTGCACTTCGAACAACCCTTTGAGCTTCTGCAGTGAAACCCAAACCAAATTTGTTAGTCTTCTGAGTGAAATCAGGAAGTCGGCCCCAGTTTGCATACTCACCCTTCTCAATAACAGCCCGGGCATCCTTTAAGGAAGCCATCTTCATAGGAGAATCTTCAACCACAGTCTCAACTGATGCCAGTGTCTGAGGAACCTCTTCAAAGTGCTGAAATGGGGTCTCAATGAACTCCCCATCCATATCTACGTATCTGAACGAGTTGAGGTGGCTGACCATGTACTCTTCCTCTCCCTGTACTGTCACGATCTTCCCTCTGACCGGGTACTTCAGCTTCTGGTGAAGCGTTGGGGTTACAACTCCAGCTTTGTGGATCCATGGACGACCCAGTAAACAAGAATAGGACGGCCGAATGTCCATCACGTAGAATGTAGAATTGAAGACCTGAGTGCCAACTTTAATTGGAATATCAACCTCACCATGTACCATCCTTTTAGACCCGTCAAAGGCCCTGACTACGATGTTATTTGGTTTTAGCTCCAACCCTTTGCAATCCAACCTGTCTAGAGCTTTCTTGGGCAAGACGTTTAATGAGGAACCAGTGTCAACCAACACATGTGCAAGAGTAGTGCCACTGCATTCAATGGAGACATGCAGGGCATCGCTATGGTTCTTCCCTTTAGCAGTCAGATCAGCGTCGGAGAAACCCAAACCATTATCAGCAGTTAAATTGGCCACACAATCGGTAAACTGATCAGCTGATGTCTCTTGTGGCACGTGGGCAGTTTTCAGGAAGGTAATCAGGGCCTTGGCATAGGCCTCTGAACACAACAACAGTGACAACATAGAAATATTGGATGGGGTTTACCCCAGCTGCTCAACTACGTTATAATCACTCTTCTTAATAATCTTCAAAATCTCTTCCATCTTCAAAATCTCTTCAACAGTAATGGTCTTTGGTGTCTCCGTCTGGGCAGGCACATCAGTGATGATCCCTTTGCCCCGAGCGTCAGATGACTCGGTGACAGGGGTAAGGATAGGAACTTGATCAGGAATGACAGTAGGTACACTTGCAGGTGTAATGACAACAGGTCTTCGGACAGTGGGTGGAGCAATATCTGGTGAGAAAAGTCTACCGCTGCGGGTGACTTTAGCAGGTCCAGTAATGTTGTTGACGCCGGTATCAGCATCCAACTCTTGCTTAACTCCAAGAACATAAACATCTACCCCATATTACCAAGGGGAAGCTTTGTCAGAGGTGTAGGGGATGGGCCCCAGAACAGTGACGATTACGAGTGCGATCTTCGGCGTAGATGTAATTCTAACAGGATTCCTCGAGGGAGCCTTGGAAGAATTATTGAAAATGGTAATGATAGAAACTTCTTCAGTAGGAATGGGAGGAACAACAATCTTCTCAAACAAGATCTCCTTATTATCCATCAGGTCTTGGATACCTAACTTCAGAAATGGACAACCAGTAGGTAAAACAGAACACATATGGCAACCTTCACCACAACCCAGAAATAAACCGGCTAGCAACAGGTTCTTCTTGACAGTCATCAGAGGGGTAACAATATCATCAACGGAAACTACAAACAAGTCTTCCTCTACAGCATTTACTCCATGCTTGGGCATGGGAGCAGTCACAACATTAGGCCTCTCGGGTGCCTCAAACTCAATCTCCTTTGCCTCAATCAAGTCTTGGACCTTGTTCTTCAAATCCCAACAATCATCCGTATTATGCCCCGGGCTATCAGAGTGATAAGCACAGCGGGCGTTAGGGTTATACCTTGGTGACATTGTATTTGAATTCTTTGGAGCTTCTTTTATAGTCACCAGATTGGTCTTCAGCAACTGTGGCAGAATCTGAGACAAAGTCATGCTGAGACGGGTGAATTTCCTTCGAGGTCTCTCGTCCCTTTGTTGGTTGTGATGCTGAGGAGCACCAGCAGGTTTTGAAATAACAACCGCATTGAGAGCTTGGCAGTGTTCAGGTCTATTCTGTCTTCTCGAACTGTAGACAACACTGGACTCTTTCTTAAACGGTTTCTTCTCGGTGCTCGATGAGGCACCCTTCTGTATCTTCCCGGCCTTAATACCAGCTTCAATCCTCTCACTAGTCAAAATAAGATCTGTAAACCCAGATGAAGAGCTTCCAATTAGATGGTTAAAGAATGGACCAGACAGGGTCCCCAAAAACATGTCAACAAGTTCACGATCAACCAAAGGTGGTTGCACCCTTCCCACAAGGTCTCTCCATTTTTGAGCATACTCTTTGAATCCTTCACCCGTTCCTATTGACATACCCTGGAGTTGGGTACGCGTAGGAGCAAGGTCAGAGTTGTACTGATACTGTCTATAGAATGCAGTAGCAAAATCTTCCCAGCTACGGATACTGGCTCTGTCCAATTGATAGAACCACTCAAGCTGAGTCCCTGAGAGACTGTCTTGAAAGAAATGGATCCATAAGTTCTTATCAGCAGTGTAAGGTTGGATCTTCCTCACATATGACCGGAGGTGCAGCTTTGGACAGGAAGCTCCGTCATACTTGGCAAAGGCAGGTGCCTTGAACTTATGGGGAATCACTACCCCAGATGATAGACCTAGATCTCTGAAGTCCAGACCGGGCACCTTCTGTATCTCCATAGCGCTTAAACGGTCTTCCAACTGTTTGTACTTATCCTCAGCAGGAGGATACTATTCTTCATCATAGTCCGTCTCGTTGTAGGAGACCATAGGGCTAGGAGCCCTCCTCTCTTGTGGACTATCTTTCCCTCCAGATGAGGTGGTCAGATCAACTTCATTCTGCAACCCGTTTCCAAACCTGCGTCCAGTGTTGAACAAGATGGTCCTCTTCTTCTTCTTCTCTTTCAGAATCAAAGTTTTCAGGTCATGCTGACCCTTAGCCAGATTCATGAATAGCTCTTGAAACTGGGCATTCTGGGCCTGGAGGGCCTTGATAGCTTGCTCGATTGAAGGTTCAACAGATATGATGATTGAGGGCTGAAATAAACAGCGAAGAAGATAAGAGACCTGTAATGGGGTACCTGTTTATGAAGTGCGTGAGATGAAATGCGGATGATTTATGATTTCAAAGACAACCGGGATTCAAATTTGTAAACAAGAAAGAAAACACACTTTATTAGATTTAAACTTCAAAATTTAAATTGTTCAACAAATTTCCCTTAGGCGTTATAAGAATGGAAATACTGAAAAGTAAGAAAAAACTGTAAAAGAAATCATCAAAGGTCCATCAACGCTCCCATGGTCTCTTCTTCTCAGTGCGGACATAATCATTCAGGATCCGCTTGTTCTCCAACTGTCTGGTCAACTTCTGGATCTTCTGTTCCTATTCATTGAACCTCTCTCGGTAGGAATCCCGTTCATCCCTCAACTGCATCCAAGACCTCTTCAATATACCAATATCAGTGGGCATGTAAGGTTGGAGGATAGTTGGAGGAACCCCCTCCTCATTAGCAACTTCAAAAGTAACAGGCCTGACAGCTTCATATGGCATACCTAGCTTCTAGGCACGGATGCGGACCCATCTGAGATATGGCTCCATTGGCAGAGAAGTCTTAGGTCCCAACTCATGTGGGTCAGATCGGTGAACTCTGTCCCAAGCCCTTATGAACTTACGACGCAGCTCATCGCTATCTCCCTGAAAATCAAAGATGATATGAGGCATCAACATCTCGTGAGGCCCTTCTCTTCTGGCTCTTCCAAACTGACGGAGAGCTAAGCATAGGTTGTAAGAAATCCCTCCATGGAGTCCGATCAATGGAACATTAGGATACTCTCCACAGCAATCAATAACAGTCACCTCATCCATACCTTTGAGAGTCCAGATAATGTCATCATTAGTAAGAGATATCAACCTATAAGCCCAGCCCATTCCTTCTTTGTTTTTCAGTACGGACTTAGGGAGGTGCGAAATAAACCACCTCGACAATAAAGGAACACAACACATCAAAGTTCCCCGCTTTCGGGCAGTACGAGCATAGAGCTGATGAAGCATATCACCCAAGAGAGTGGGTACCGGATTCTGAGAGATGAAGATCTTTATAGCATTAATACCAACAAAAGTGTCAGGATTCGGAAACAATACCAGACCATAAATCAAGAGGGCCAGAATATCCTCGTACGCCTTGAAGTCTAAGCTGTCCCAGAAGTAATTAGCTTTGTCAACCAAAAACTTAGCCAGAAAACCCTTAGCTCCACTTCTAGTCTCCCAGTTGGCCAATACCTCCTCCTTGGTCAAGTGAAGGGCTGCAACAATTTCCTCGGGCTTAGGAGTCTTTTCCCAACCAGTAAACGGAGTCTGTTCCAGGACGGAGATACCAAGCAGCTCAGAGAATTCTTCCAGGGTAGGAACCAGCTGGAAGTCTTGAAAGGTGAAGCAATGGTATAACGAATCATAAAACTGGACCAGGACACTCATCATTTGTTCGTCCAACTTCAAGGTGACCAAACTGAGAAGAGAGCCATGCCTTCTGATGAAGGAAGTAGTGTCTGGAATCCTAACAACCAAATCTTTAAGCAGGGTAGGTACTTGGACAAAGTTGATCCGGATAGTATTCCTACGCATGGGCATCATGATGACCTATAAAATAGAGCAAAGATAAAACCCTCTTGTCTTTGAAATAGGTTAGTCCTTATGCAAAATGTATGCAATGTTATGATGTCATGATGTCATGGTAAAGGTACACCACAAGTATCCACAAAAGGCAAACATGGTAAAGGCACACAAGTCACACAAAAGAGCCCTTAGATTTCAGGATGACATGGAGCTTAGGTACTACCCTCTTTCAATTCAGTTGGTTAAGACCTGTCCTAAAAATAGTAACTGGGTTCTAGAGGATCTCAATATCACTGACTACCCTCAATCGGTCATAATTCCAATTTAGCAACCTTTTCTTGCGGCCGGAATCATCGCGAGAGTTTAGTCTTAATGAGTGTAGTATACTACTACTGTTCTATGGCCAAGTTGGTCAATTTAAGGTTCTAAGGTCGGTTGGTGCTTAATGACTCCTTAGAAGACCCATATTCTCCTCGTTCCAATACAAGGGATATCGGTACAGACCAAGGTGCCACACCAACGTAGCTACTGCTTCATCCGTGTCGGTCTACGCCGGATAGATCTATCACAGTTTATTGCTACTTACCTAAAGGGTACCCCTAGATCCGGGTTAGGATCTATAGAACTCCGATATAAGCCCACAAAATTAAAGCATACAAAGCATACAATTGAAAACAAGAGTGATCTAATCCTAAGGTACACCTCACTTATAAATACTCCCCAGCAGAGTCTCCAATTCTGTGATCGGTGGGAATGAGAACTGACTATTTTTGGAATGCTGGTTCGTGTTTTGCGTTTCGCAAAATGTCGCGGTAAGCAAGAGTCGCCACCGTCTTTTATTTTATCCAACAAGGAAAGGACAAAAGCACAGAAAAATTCCTTTTTGAGATATTTCTCGGGTTCGGGAGGTAGATTATAGAAAGGGAAGGTGTTAGCATCCTTTCTATCTGTGGTTATCCACGGGCTCTTAGGTACTTACTCATTATGTTTTCAAAAGTTTGCTTTTCTTTGTGTTTGTGGGTTTGAAAAGAGTTTTTATTTTGAAAGGGGTGTAAGTGCGTAAAGTTTTGTTTTTGTTTTCAAAAGAGCAAGTACTTAAGAACATCTACCTACTCAAAAAGGAATTAATTTGTACAAGTGTCCTTTAGACAATGCTATCCCACTATTGAGGAGTAGGTAGCATCGTCGTTAGAGTTTTCGGGTCAATTCGATTAAGGGACGTGTGGTCACTAAAGCAATGTTAGGATGCCTTAGCGGTAACCCTAATGTCTTAGATCATTTTATCCGAGGCAACCGTTTTGAGGAAACTTTGATCTTTGGACAAGAGGGCGACCTCTAAAACTTCCTATACTTAATGACCACATTTGAGGCAACCAAGTGAGGCGTACCCTAAGAGTGGAATGTGCGAGTGTATTGTTTTTCAGTTATATTATCTTTGCATGTCATGGTGAGCTACTATTGATTTTAAGTTAAGATAGATATTGTCATGCATAGCCTATTATTCAAACATCTAACAGTTAATAGTTGCGGAAATTAAATTGCGGAAAATAAATCTAAGCTATTACAAGGCGTCGGGTATTTACATCGCCAAAAACAAACCCTTAAAAATTAAATTGCGAAAAGTAAATAAAAACGATAAATAAAATCCTAAGTCAAAACTATTACATCCTCGGAGCAATTACAATATATGGATCAAAAATAATATGCGCGTGAGAAAAATTGAACCGGAATGTCCTAGGGTTTTGACCCTTTTGTTATTAAATAAAGCATATTTTTGTTCTTTTTTGAATTAAGGATTAAGTATAAATTAATAATGGAATTAATTAATTAAAAGAAAATATTTTTGGGTTTTTTATTTTAATTAAGGGAAATAAAATGAGAAATGGTAAAAATATTAAAAAAAACCTAATTCTAAATCAATTTTAATTTATTGCAAAATATATTATCATTAAACCTAATTAAAGCTAAATAAATTAATTAATGGTTTATTTACAAAAATAGTGAAATTAATAAAAAAAAATTTTTTTGTGTTTTCGGATTTTTTTATGAACATTTTTTAATTAGTTAATTGGTTAATTAAAATAATAATAATAATAAAAATAGAAATAGTGAAAAGAAAATAAAATAAAGATACAAACTCAAGGGGGTTCTGGGCTTGAAAAGGGAGTGTGAATTGCAATTTTTGGGCCCAAAACGCTTTAGCCTGTTGGACTTTTTGGATTTGCTAGGCGTGCATTGACTTGAGACCATGGTAGTCTCCCAATCTAGGTCATTGGATCTGCTTCATGAGCCACGTAGCATTGAAGATCTGCAAGCGCACGGTGGTCCATCCCTTGAGAAATGCATATGAATACCTGAAGACAAAATACAACAAAGTTTTGGGGGAGCTGGGATTCGAACCCAGGTCCCATTGGACAATTCAACTAGCGCGCTACCAAATGAGCCATGATGTTAACCTGTTAGTGGAATAGAAGCTAAATATTATATACAAACAATTCAATTATGCCTGGCCAAAAATAAAAAACGCGCAATTGATTCAAATGAACCAATCACGCCCAACCACGTAATCATCTTCCTTACAAAACCTGGTTCGTTTACCTGCGGATTTTTATCTGCAGGAAGATTCATAGGACGTCTCAAAAATCCTCCCTAGGCCATGCAAATGAAATCCAAGAGTACCAACGTACTCGTCTCTTCCTCCTGGTCATCCCTGTAACCACCATTCTCCTTGATTTTGCCTATATAAAAAACACCTAAAAAACAAGAACAAGAACCCTAGGTTCGAGCATCATGATGCAGGGTCCAATAATGAAATTGAATAATGCAAAACGTTCTAAATCAAATAACAATCACAAATATGCCAATATTTTGAAAAAAAGATGCAAGAACTGGAGATTTGGATTCCATGTTCAGAGGTCAGTTCGTGATGACTTACAGTGCGATTTAGGCGATGAAAAGGCTTCCTTTTGATTGGTATAACTCCACTGGATGTCAAGGAAGAGAGCTACGTTTTGCTTTTGGTCTGAATTCGTCTCCAAGGTTGTTTTCAATCTCACACTTTTCAAGCTTTTTTCTCAAAGTTGTGTGGCCGTTTCTGTAGATCTCTATGCCTGTTCTGGGTTTGTGAGGCTTGCTTGCATATAATGGAATGATTTTAGGTTAAAACATGGGCCAATATCCTTGTGCATTGAAGAATTGGGATTTGATTTTGATCACCATAACCATGTTTCCAAATATAGGCAAGATCTGATTTTTTATGCTTGAATGAGCCATGATGTGATTTGATTGAGTGAATAATGATAATTGCAAGTTGTACAAATCACAAAGATCCCTTTACATCAATTTTTAGATTTTATTTGATTTAATATTGATTTAAAATGAATTAAATCAATAAAAATAAAATAAAATAGAAAAATAAATGAATGGTAATGAAATTAAGTATGGGACACGTGTGTGGCATGTCAAGACCAAATCAAGTGGAAAAAAGTGGGCCCTTTTGTCAAAAATTGGAGTTTTGAGGATAGTTGACTTTTGGTAATTTTGGAAAAATGCCCAACTTCAACAATGCATAACTTCTTCAATTTTGAACTTTTGGAGGTGTTCTTGGACTTTTTAGAACCCTTGAGATGTCCTCTAATCAACCCTTTTTGTCTCATCTCAATTTGATGTTCCATGCTCAAGTTATAAGCTTTGGAAAAAAAGGTGTTTTTGTTGACTTTCAAAAATGACCTATAATGTCCAAATTAGTAACTTTTTGTGAGAGCATTTCTTGATCTTGGGGTGTGAAGATGGATTGTAGGAAATTTAATACCCTGCAAAATGAGCTTTGGATGGGTCATTTCTCATAAAGTATGAGAAAGTTATGCTTGGTCAAAGTTGGGTTGATTTTTCCTACAAAACCCTAATTTAGCAACTTTTGATTCTTGATGAATCTTGAGCAATCCTTGATGAATCATGATCAACCCTTGATAAAATTATGAATTAACCTTCAAAATGAGAATGTTGACAAAAAATCTTGAGGTTTGAATGTATTTGGGACACAGTTGACTTTTGCCCTAGCACAATCGATTTTTGGGCCTCTTGAGCAATTGACTGACCAAACTTCCTCTGTAAGGCTTGAAATTTGACATGGATGAACTTCAGAACATATTAAGACATTTGGAAACACTTGGGGTCATTTTGATATAAGGACCTTAGTGCAACAAAAAACCCTAATTTTGACTTGACTACCTTAGGAGGTGATTTGACTGTCCAACTCTTGAGCTAACTTGAGTCACTTGGAGATTATTCTTGACATGTATTGAGAAATATGGGAGGGAAAATTTTGGGGTACAACATATACCCAAGAGATACTCTTCCAAAAAACCCCTGTTGATACCTTCACTCCTGTTACTCCTGCTACTTTTGTTACCTCAACCAACAATATTGCAATTATAACCATATTCGACAATCTTCCCAAGGCTTGCAAAAGGCCTGTAAAGATTACACCTGTTCCTGAGTTTGTACCTTTAAAAATCACCATGCCAGGACCTGTCCTGTATCAATCTAGCAAGACGATACCATGGAACTATGGTGGAGAAATCTTCTATCATGGTATCAAACATATTGAAGCAGTCCAAGAGAATTCTGAAGAGGAAATCCCTGAGATAGGGAACATTGTAGGTACAAGCAAGATAACTCGCAGCGGCCGGATCTTTTCTCCGGAGATTGCTCCCCCCCGAGCAGTTTTTGGACCCTCGAAAGCTTCTGCACCTGTTAAGTCATCTGTGCAAGACCCGATAATTGAAGAATTGGATACTCCTGAAGTAAGACCATTTGTTGATAATACCGATAAGGGTAAGGAGATACTAGAGGCGCCTGTCAGGATGAAGGCTCATGCTGTGGTTATCCCCGAAACCACTCAGAAAGAAATGGAGGAAATCTTGAAAATCATCAAAAGGAGCGATTTTGACGTCGTGGAACAGCTAGGGCATACCCCTTCTAAAATTTCAATGTTAGCTCTTCTACTCTGCTCTGAGGCCCATGCTAAGGCCCTGATCAAATTTTTGAAGGCGGCACACGTGCCCCAAGAAACTTCGGCTGACCAGTTTCAGGAGTGTGTGGCCAGTCTTACTGCTGATAATGGCCTTGGCTTTTCCGATGTTGACTTGACTCCCAAAGGAAGGAAACACAACGATGCACTACATGTTTCAGTTGAATGCAGGGGAACCACCCTCGCCCATGTCTTAGTTGATGCTGGTTCTTCCTTGAATGTGTTGCCGAAGAAAGCTTTAGACTGTTTGGATTACGAAGGATTGACCCTCAAACCTAGTAACATCTTCGTTAGGGCCTTTGATGGGTCCAAAAGAATGGTTCATGGAGAGGTTGATATTCCTATCAAAGTAGGAACATAAGTCTTCAACTCCACCTTTTATGTGATGGACATCCGTCCGTCATATTCGTGTTTATTAGGAAGACCGTGGATCCATTATGCCGGGGCAGTTACCTCCTCTTTGCACCAAATGCTGAAATATCCTGTTAGGGGTAAGATTATAACGGTGCACGGAGAGGAAGAGTACATGATAAGTCATCTCAATTCCTTCCGCTATGTGGAGTTGGATGGCGAGTTCATCGAAACGCCTTTCCAACATTTTGAGGAAGTTTCTCCCGAGGTAGCAGTTGCGAAGACAATGGTTGAGGTACCTATCATTCCCAAGCATGTGCCTAGGATGGCATCTCTCAAGGACGCAGAGGAGGTGATCAAAGAAGGGAAGAGTACAGTATGAGGGAAATTGCCTGATTTTCCCCATAAGACGGACAAATTTGGACTAGGGTTTACAGCTGCAGGACAGAAAGCTATGCGTCGCTCCAAGACTGGAAGGCCACCTGTAAGGATCACTCACCATGAAGTTAATGCTGTTGAAGATGAAGATGAAGAGAACAACTTCGAAGATTGGATTTTCCCGACTGTCGAAGGGGGTTTAAGCAACCGGGAAGCAAAGGATTTTATTCCCATCACCTTCATCAACCAGTAATTTTATCCTTGAACAATTTCTTATTTCGGTCTGTAATAACTAAAACAATTCGTACACTATTTTCACCTCATTCCTTGCCCGGGGCATGTAGGTCCATTTGTAAGGGCTTGATTTTCTTCATTATCATATGCCATGTTTTAATGAATCATTGGATGTTTTCATAAACTGTTGTGTTCATTTTCTTTCTTTTTGCATTTTGTTTTGTTTAAGGATGGCTATCCCTTACACACACCCACACTCACAAATGCAGGTACCCATCCACTCCGGATTCCATGGGTGACCATTCTGTTTTAGCCTTCGATAACTCTGAAGATTTAGTTAATCATGCTGTGTACGAAGTTGACGAAGACTGTGAAGTGCCGGGAGAGTTAGCCAGACTTTTACAACAAGAAGAGAGGGCTATTCTGCCTCATGAAGAGTTGCTAGAAACCATCAACTTGGGGACAAAGGAAGACAAGAAAGAAGTAAAAGTGGGTGCCAACCTGGAACCAAGTGTCAAAGAACGCTTAGTGCAGTTTTTGAACGAGTATGTTGAAATCTTCGCCTGGTATTATGAAGACATGCCAGGATTGGACACAGATATCGTGGTTAACTGTCTCCCTACAAGAGAAGACTGTCCACCGATCAAGCAAAAGGTCCATCGAATGAGGCCCGACATGTCTGAGAAGATCAAAGTTGAGGTAATGAAGCAATTCAACGCTGGCTTTCTGGTTGTTACTTCCTATCCATAATGGGTTGCTAACATTGTGCCCGTGCCTAAGAAGGACGGCAAAGTCAGAATGTGTGTGGACTATCGGGATTTAAACAGGGCTAGCCCTAAAGACGATTTTCCACTGCCACATATCGACATCTTGGTTGACAACACAGCTCAACACAAGGTTTTTTCCTTCATGGATGGATTCTCGGGATACAACCAGATCAAAATGGCCTCCGAGGACATGGAGAAAACTACTTTTGTCACGCAATGGGGTACCTTCTGCTACAAAGTGATGCCATTCGGACTGAAAAATGCAGGGGCAACCTATCAACGCGCCATGGTAGCTTTGTTTCATGATATGATACATCATGAGATCGAAGTTTACGTAGACGACATGATAGCTCGATCACAGACAGAAGAAGAACACCTTGATCATTTGCAAAAGCTGTTTGCCAGGTTGAAGGAGTATAAGCTCGGACTGAACCCAAGCAAGTGCACTTTTGGAGTTAGGTCTAGTAAGCTTCTGGGATTTATTGTCAGCAACAAAGGCATTGAGGTTGATCCAACTAAAGTAAAGGCTATACAAGAAATGCATGCCCCCCGTACTGAAAAGGAGGTTAGAGGATTCTTGGGACGCTTGAACTATATTGCGAGGTTCATCTCTCACCTGACATCTACCTGTGAGCCAATTTTCAAGCTGTTGAAGAAAGATCAGGTGGTTGAATGGAACAATGATTGTCAAGTTGCTTTTGATAAGATCAAGGAGTATTTACTAGAACCTCCTATTCTGATGCCACCCGTCGAAGGAAGGCCGTTAATCATGTATCTAACTGTTTTGGATAACTCAATGGAGTGTGTACTGGGCCAACATGACGAGTCTAGCCGAAAAGAGCATGCCATTTATTACCTTAGCAAAAAGTTTACCGACTGTGAGACTCGCTACTCACTGCTCGAGAAAACTTGCTGCGCTTTGGTATGGGCTGCTCGCCGGCTAAGGCAATATATGTTGACTTATACCACTCTGCTGATTTCCAAGATGGATCCGATCAAGTATATCTTCGAGAAGCCTGCTTTATCTAGAAGAATCTCTAGATGGCAAATGATCCTGACTGAGTATGATATCCAGTATACTACCCAGAAAGCTATAAAGGAGAGTGTACTAGCTGACCATCTAGCTCATCAAGCCATCGAAGATTACCAATCTATGAGATTCGACTTCCCTGACGAGGACATCATGACATTGGACAACATTGAAGGTAACGGACTGTATGACGGACCTGAACAAGGATCCCGATGGACCCTGTACTTTGATGGTGCTTCAAATGCATTTGGCAACGGTATCGGTGCAGTACTCATTTCTCCGGAAGGTTGCCATACACCCTTCACTGCCCGACTTTGCTTCAGCTGTACCAACAATATGGCTGAATATGAAGCTTGCATCTTTGGTCTCAAGGCTGCTATAGACTTGGGAATCAAATCGTTGGTCGTATTTGGGGACTCGGCTTTGGTTATCAGTCAAGTCAAAGGAGAGTGGGACACCAAACATCCTAATCTTTATCCCATACAAAGAACGTGTCTTGACATTGTTGCCTCATTTCGAGCAGATTACCTTCGAGCATTTCCCGCGAGAAGAAAACCAGTTAGCCGATTCTCTGGCTACAATGTCTTCCATGTTTAAACTCAACTGGGATAACGAGGCTCCCCAAATTACCATCGAGCGAATGGACGAACCTGTGCACTGTCATGAGATTAACACCGAAGAAGTAGTGGAACCACCTTGGTTTCATGAAATCAAAAGGTATCTCCAGACTAGAGAGTATCCTGAAGGAGCTTCAGTCAATGATAAAAAGTTCTTAAGGAGATTTGCTGCCAAGTTCTTCCTAAGCAATGGAATTGTTTATAAGCGCAACAATGATTGTGTTCTACTTCGTTGTGTGGACAAGGTTGAAGCAGAGTTGATCATGACCGAAATACATAGCGGCAAATTTGGCACCCACTTGAGCGGATATACGATGGCTAAGAAGATTCTAAGGGCAGGCTACTACTGGTCTACCATGGAAGCTGATTGTCATCAACATTCCTAAACCTGCCACAAATGCCAAGTCTACGCCGACAAGGTACATATTCCTCCTGTTCCTCTTAACATTCTGACAGCTCCTTGGCCATTCGCAATGTGGGGCATTGACATGATTGGAGAGATCAAGCCCACGACATCCAATGGACATCGCTTCATCTTGGTCGTTATTGATTATTTTACCAAGTGGGTCGAGGCAGCTTCCTATGCCTCAGTTATAAAGAATGTGGTTGCCCGCTTCATCAAGCAGAACCTCATATGCCGGTATGGTATCCCCGACAGGATCATCACAGACAACGGTACAAATTTGAACAACACCATGATCATCGCTCTATGTGAACAGTTTAAGATTTATCATCACAATTCATCTCCCTATCGGCCGAAGATGAACGGTGATGTTGAAGCCGCGAACAAAAATATCAAGAAGATCATTCAAAAGATGACAATCACCTACAAGGACTGGCACAAGATGTTACTGTTTGCTCTGCATGGGTATCGTACCACGACACGTACTTCAACTGGGGCAACTCCCTTTTCGTTGGTATATGGCATGGAGGTTGTTTTACCTATGGAACTTCAGATTCCTTCCTTCAGGATTATGAAGGATGCCGGTTTAAGTGAAGAAGATTGGATTCAGACCCGGCTTGATCAACTTAACTTGATCGACGAGAAGCGGCTTACTGCTGTTTGTCATGGTCAGACGTATCAAAAACGGATGATCAAGGCTTTCAACAAGAAAGTCAGACGCCAAGTATATCAAGTCGGAGATCTTGTAATCAAGCGGAGCATATTGCCGCAAAGTGATCCCAGGGGCAAGTGGCCTCCTACTTATGAAGGACCATTTGTGATCAAGAGCATCTTTTCTGGTGGGGCAATGATTATGACCACCATGGACGGTGACGACTTGCCGCACCCTGCGAACGCAGACATAGTCAAAAGATACTACGCATAAAACGACCCGGCAAGTTGAAAACCCGAAAGGGAAACTTGGGAAAAAATTGGCATCCCGGTGAATCGAAAACCCGAAAGGGCGGTTCAGGCAAAAATTAGGGATAAAACAAAAAATCTGTACACCCGACAAGTTGAAAACCCAAAAGGGCGACTTGGGCAAAAAAGGGTTTCCCGGTGGATCGAAAACCCGAAAGGGCGGTCCAGGCAAAAGTTAGGGAATTAAAGTGTATGACTATGTCTCGTCGGATCACTTTAAGAATAATCTCTTCATCGACAAAGCTCCAAGCTACTGATCAATCCAGTCATCGGCGGACGAGGAAGCGAATGGACGAGATATTCAGAGCGGTGAAGGCTATAGCAGAATGGGAATCCCATGGAATTATTACACATAACCATCTTCCTTTTGTATAAAAGTTTTCTCAATTTTTACGACAGCATTCTCTTACTAGGATGTCTGTCTCCTTTGTAAAAAAATACTTACAAAAGTTAATACAAAGATACTTCAAAGTGCAGAAATTTGTTTACCTTTCTTTGCCTTTTTACACTTATGTTTTATTTGAAAACTTCCAATGTTTTGTTAAATAGGCATATGCATTTGAATATAATCACTGCTTACAAATAAAACGAAATTGAGAAAGGATAATTACTGATAGGTTAAAGGTGTAGGAAGATATCTTTGTGCCATTCCAGAAGAAATCCCCTACAATACTTTGTTCAGATCCTCAACAAAGCTAAAACCTCGGAGTACATGTCCCCAACAGAGTTAAGCTTCAAGATCCCCAGCAGAGCCAGTACATTCTAAACTGGATTCCCCAGCTGAGTTAAGTTTCAAAGTTCCCATCAGAGTTCAAACTCCCGATCCCCAATGGAGCCCGAAAACCCTGAAATACCTGTCCCCAGCGGAGCCAGAATATTCTAAACCTTCTTCCCCAGCGAAGTCAAGTTTCCAACTATCAACCCCCGATGGGAACTGTTCAACTTCCCCCAATCTTCCCAGCAGGCTGTCTTAAAAATCTGAGGACCAAGCAAATAACAATTAACCTCTTGGCTTGTCCCCAATTAAGATGCTTCCCCAGTAGTTTGGCATACAACCCAAAACTCCTGATCCCACCGGCCAAGTATACATTCTCCCCACAGAGTTATCTCCAAGAAGATCGAAGATTCCTGGTCTCATTTCTCCAAGCAGAAGCCTCATAGGTTTTAACTCCCCAGTAGAGATTTTCAGAGTTTTCCTTATTTCCCAGGAAAGTCATGAAGGATCCTCATTCCCCGTAGAAGTTGTCAGAACCCTTGTAAATCCCCACAAGTCACTAAGATTCTTCAATCCCCAGCAGTGGTCCCAGGATTTCTCTTTCTCGAACAATCAGAGATTCTTTAATCCCCAAGCAGTCAGCAAGGATTTCTCATCTTCAGCAATCAAAGATTTTTGAATCCTCAGCATTGGTCAAAGATTCACTTTCCCCGGTAGCAGTCAAGGATTTTATTGTCTCCAGTCATCAAGGATTTATTTTCCTCAGCAAGACAGCTACTCAGCTTACATGCACATCCATTACATTCATATATCATGAACATTGATGAAACACATTTCATTGCATCATACATATCATGCAACATAACTTTGTGTTTTAGCTGACTTTTCACCCTTTTCAGGATAAGATTAAAAGGATATCATTAACAATTATTCGGATACAGTATGGATACACCCCAGACATGGCGGTCATTCTATTGCTCATTCAGAATTTCAAGTCAAAATACAGTACAGATACACCCCAGACACGACGGTCATTCTACTACTCATTCAGACTTCAGCAATCCGATACAGACTAGATACGCTCCAGACACGGCAGCCATTCTATCTCTCGTTCAGATTCAACTATCAACTACAAGTTCAGATACGCTCCAAACACGGATGCCATTCTGGCCTTTACACCAGCAGTTTGATTTTCCCCAGTGCAGTCGCCACGAAAGTCATTCTGTCACTTATTTAGATCCCAGTTACAGTTTCAGATACACTCCAGACACGGAAGTTATTCTGATACTCATACATATCTCAACTTCAAATATAGTCCAGATACGCTCCAGACACGGTTGTCGTTCTGTCACTCATTCGGAATTTATCCCCAGCCCAGAGTTGCTCCATATACAGATGTTTCTCTGTCACCTATTCAGAATTCAGATACAATACAAATACACTCCATACATGGAAGTCATTCTGACATTCATTCAAAGAATCAAATACAGTTACAGCTCAGATACACTCCAGACACGGACGCCATTCTTTTGCTCGTACAGACTCAGTCTCTAGATACAGTTCAAATGCATTCCAAACACGGATACCATTTTGATGCTCATTCTTCTGACCTACCACATTGCAATTCAACAAACATTCTTGGATGACTTATTTAAGCCCATCTCCAGCAAGATTCTACCATCTCCAAATGGCATCTTTAAGCCTATTCCCTCATCTCTGTTGTGACGAGTGCAAATTTACGGGCACTCTAGTGTCCAATCCTCTTTTACCTTCGAGTCGCGAAAGGAAAACTTGCCAATCTAACTCTTCAGGTTCAAGAAGATTGAACAGGGGAAACTGTTGTACCCAAAAATTTTCCCTCCAATTTCATCAACATTTTCTCATCATAAGACTCTTGGAACTCAAGATCAAGCTAGGGTTTGCTCTACTCAAGACACCTCCTTGCACTGTTGACCTAAATTAGGGTTTGAGTTTGCACAAGGATGTTTTGACCTACAATGCCCAAAGTAACTTTCATACTTCATGTTGGACTCACAAGTTTGTCCATACCAAGTTTCAAGCCTTGATTCAAATTTTTGCCCAGTCAATTGGATAGTTGACCTAGAAATCAGCTGTATTGGGGAAAAAGTCAATTGTGGCCAATTGACAGTCAAACCTCATGAATTTTGACCCACATCAACATTATGAGCTCATATGAACCATTTGATCAAGTTTGGATCACAATTCCACAAGAAATTTGATCAGATCACCAAAAGGGCAAAATGGTTATTTTTAGGGTTTTGACTGTACAAAGGCAATTTTTGATTGTCTGACCTAACCAATGGCAAATTAAGCTCAACCATGGATACAAGGACTCAATGAAATTGTCTTGAACCATTCAACAAGTTCAAAAGATCTCAAATGCATAAGATTGATAGATGAATTTTGCAGTCAACTGATCAAAATTTGACTGTACACTGAAAAGTCAAACTTTGACTTTTTGGTCAAAATCAAGTGCCAAGGGTCATTTTTCATCAAGACATGTCAAATTATGAAACTTGTTCATCAAGAAACCCAAAATTGCAAATTAGGGTTTAAAATGGAAAAATTTCTTAACTTAGAAATTTTTCAAAGTTATAAAATTTTCTTATTTTTTTCTAACTTTGCCCCACATTTTCACCAAGATGCAAATGGATTCAAACAAAACTTAAAACATGAAAGTAGTAGTCCATAACAAAGTCTACAAATTTGATCCACAAAGTTTTTTCAAATGAAGCTTGGATCTCAAGTTATGATTTTTGGAACAAGGGTACCTAAAACGTTTAACTTAGAGAAATTTTGCCCTAGTTTAGGCAGGATTTTGACCCATCTTCTTGGCCATTTTTCACATAGTTCCACTTGGAGATTCAAGTTTCATTTCAAATATGGATTATAGTACATGTTGCAAGCTTTCCAAGTTGTCCAAGAACTCCTCAAACACCATTGTGGTTAGGGAGAATCAAATGCTTGAAGTTGACAAAAACTCACTTTGTAACCATGGCCAATACATGTTCATACCATTTGCCAAATCTGACCAAGCTAGAATAGTTCACAATTACAGGCCTCTAAACCAGTTTGTACTCCATAATTTAATGCAAATCCATTGAGCTAATGCATTGTCTTGGTCATTAGGGTATTGTACACAAGTTTAATCCCTAAATGGTAAAAGGCACATTTCCATTTTTGCAAAAGGTTGCTTTATGTCAAACCACTAATCCTTGAGCCTTGAACAAGATCTTATGCTGTCAACCAAATCCACAAACTTGGGGACAAGCTTACACAATGTGTGCAGAGTTAGAGCTAGCCTGTACAGGCCTGCTCTTGGTCACTTCTCATTTTGCTTCATAACCAAGCAACTTGTCAAAAACAAGGAAACTCACACATCTGATAAAACCAACTCAAGAAAAGTTGTCAAACAAGTTTTGCATATCCTCACAAGTCAGAAGCACGAGCCTTTCACCCCTAAAGCACCCTCACACTCAAAATCTCCATT
Source organism: Vicia faba (assembly GCA_948472305.1). Lineage (NCBI taxonomy): Eukaryota > Viridiplantae > Streptophyta > Magnoliopsida > Fabales > Fabaceae > Vicia > Vicia faba. The sequence goes on from OX451738.1 coordinate 1,161,717,458, forward strand.
TTCTTGCAAAACAGGGCCAGTTTTTCATTTTGCAAGCCACCATCAAATTCCCTCGCGCGTTTTGTCCAAATCTACTTCAAACACATTCCAATCAACATACCTGAGCTATCCAGACCATTCACAAGTTGTTGTAACTCCATTAAAACATATTGCCATTTTTGTTTGGAAGCTTTGCAGGTTGAGTTCTGTAGCACGATTCAGGCCACTTCAAAACAAACTAAGCATTGGGAAAGCTTCAGTGGACATCAGGCAAGCTCAAAAGAACCTAAAGCACCATTGGAAGTTGCTGCATTGTCCAGCTCTAACTCAACTGAAACAGGTATTTCATGAACTTCTATCTCTCTATTTAGGAATAGTTAGACTTAGGTTTGTGAATGAAAGATGTTGTATTCATAGCCCTGAAACCATACATGTGCTTAGTTTTCATTTATATTAATCGTGCTAGGAGAATTTCATCCATGAACTTTCTGAAAAATCTAGATTAGAAATTAGGGCCAGAGAAATTCTCTCTGGTCTTTGAGAGTTAGCTTGAGTTTTTTATATGGTTAGATTCGTTGTTTGATGCTCCACAAGTTTCATGTTTTGAGTTTTGTCAAAAAAGCACTGAATCAGGAGATACAGGTTTGAACTAAGAGGGCGCACGTTTTGTCTGAACAGAGGAAGAAGATGAAGTAGTTGGGCTGGGCCTGGCTACTTCCTGCTTTTCACACCCCATTTTTCAGTTTCACACCCCCTGGCCCATTTCTTGTATATTTATCCTTTTTTCATTTTTATTTTATTTCATTTCTGACTTTGATATTTTATTTTCAAATATAAAAAATGCCTAAAAAATATTTTCATAAATTTTTACATTTATTTGGTATTTATTTTAATTATTTCCACCATTTAAATGATTAAATACTTTATATTTATTTTGTTTAAACTTAAAAATAATGTAAGAAATACTTTTATTTTCATTTATTATTTTTATTCACATTTGAAAATATTTTCTTGAAGTATGTACATTTTTGTAAATAATCTATTTTATTTTTATATACACTTAATATATTTAATATATATATATATATATATATATATATATATATATATATATATATATATATATATATATATATATATATATATATATATATATATATATATATATATATATATATATATATATTATATATATATATATATATATATATATATATATATATATATATATATATATATATATATATATATATATATATATATATATATATATATATATATATATATATATATATATATATATATATATATATATATATATATATATATATATATATATATATATATATATATATATATATATATATATATATATATATATATATATATATATATATATATATATATATATATATATATATATATATATATATATATATATATATTTTATTTTTTTTATTTTTACTTTATTAAATACTTAGGAATAAAACACAAAAATATTATATTTTATTTTTATCATTATTTATACTAAAAAAATACCTTTTTAGGATATATTTCATTTTTATACATATTAATACATTTATGTACATAAATAAATACATTATATTTATTTCCTATAGTTGCCCTAAAAAACAAAAAAATAATTAAAATTAACTTTTATTTATTTCTTTACATAAAAAATACTTTTTGCATACATGAACAAATAAAAACTTTTTTTACATGATGCATATTATTTAATATTTATTTATTGTATTTATTTAAATATTGTACATTTGAATATTATGCCTTGCAAATTCAATTTGGATGTAATAGTAATTAGGGTTTTATATTTCTTGCAAAATAATCCCCTATTCAAATTTGTACCCCCTCCCTATATCATGTTGTAATAGTGTAGAATTTAAATTCTCGCACCTTTAAATGCTTTCAATTATGCCACAATTAGACTTAGGGTTTATATGCAAAATCAAATCAACAAATAGTTTGACCTAATCAAAGACAAAGATGCATGAAAAAACAAACACAATGCACACTTGCATCCCTAGGGTTTACAATTCACTTGTTGCCTTCAAAAATGGCCATGATATGCATGTCAAGTACTTTGGCAAAACAAAAACAAAACAAAGATCATAGTCCCTCGATGATGCTATCTGAGTTGCCTAAACAAAAAATGATCAAGTCCCTCAAGAAAATTGCCAAAAATACTTGACACTATTGCTATCATGGTCTATATGATGAGCCGCGCCCGTCCCGTTTAACATCCTAACACAAGGTTGTTCACCAAATACAATGGTGAAACAACACTGTTAAAAGGGTTAAAAACATAAGAAAGATCTTTGAGTAAAATAGGGTAGATAACTCGTAGTTACTTGATCAAAGCTTGCAAAAACATCATTGCCATCTTCAAAACACACTTCATTACACAATTTCAAAACCCTACTTTCAAACATTGAAAACTTTCAAAAGACAAAAACACCTTTGTATACATTCAAACAAGAATCATTACAAAGGTTGCCACAAACGATGGTCTCTTTTCAAAACATCTTTCAAAATCACACACAAAGCACCATTTCAAACAATTGAAGAGCACCATTTCAAACAATTGAAAAGCAAAGTAAGTGATCTAAGCAAGTAACTAAGAGCCCATGGATAACCATGGATAGAAAGGGTGCTAATACCTTCCCTTTCTATAATCTACTCCCCGAACCCAAGAAAACATCTCAAAGGTCTTTCCTGTGCTTTTTGACCTTTCCTTAGGATAAAATAAAAAGTCGGTGGCGACTCTTGATAAACCGAAACATTTGCAAACACAAATGCAAAATCCCAAGTCAGTTCTCCCACTGTATCACAGCGGGTATGGTACTAATGTCTCTGGAAAAAAGAACTTCTATCGGGCCAAACGAAAACTTCACTGGAGAAAATGCGGATTGAAACTTCACATCATGAAAACTCAGAAAAGAGGAGAAATGAATCAAAACATGACCGAGGATACCGGGACCATAAACCCAATACGGCGAAAACAACCCGAGTAGACCTTCCCGAGGGGAACAAAAAATTCTCAAAGCAACTGGAGTTTGTCCATTCTTGGGATCACCATTTTTGTTGTCATTGTTCCATCACAAATCTCAAAGTAAAAACAGATTGTAAAATCTCTTTTTTTTTTTTGAAAAGTCAATTTTGTTATTTAATATTTTTTTGCTTTGAAAGTTATTATCAATAATAAATGGAGTCTTGTAAACTAAATAAAATAAGAAATACAAAGAATTGGGTAAAATCTCAAATTTCATTAATAGAATGGTAGTCTGCGAATGGCGAGACTCCATAAATGATTACAAAGTTCGGAAAATGGTAATATATACTGGAAAAGATACATTGAGATACAATGACCACTATCCCCTCCAACAACTTTTGAAATCCTGAGCATCGGCTTCTGTTGAAGTATGGTGAGGATCCGAGAAGAGTGTTGCTTCAATGATCAAATATTGTCTGACTTAGTTACTTGCCCAGAAATTCCCTAAATTTTGCCTAAGCTTCCCTTGCGGGTTTTCAACTTAGCGGGAATTTTATTCTGTTTATGTGCTCTAATTTTTGCCTTGACCGCCCTTTCGGGTTTTCGGTCCTACCGAGACGCTCCTTTTTGCCTAAGCCCTCCCTTTCAGGTTTTCAACTTAGCGAGTTGTTCTTTTATTTCTTTAGGCGAAGTATTTCTTGACTGCGTCAGCATTCATGGGACGTAGGAACTCCTCGCCATCCATAGTTTTAAGAATTAATGCACCGCCAGAGAAGGATTTCTTGACAATGTATGGGCCTTCAAAATTGGGAGTCCACTTTCCCCTAGAATCAGTGTTAAAAGACATGATCTTCCTAAGCACGAGGTCGCCTTCTCTGAATTCATGAGGTTTGACCTTTTTATCAAAAGCTTTCTTCATTCTTCTCTGATATAACTGGCTATGACACAAAGTTGCCATTCTCTTCTCCTCAATCAATTTCAATTGGTCAAACTTGTTCTGCACCCATTCATCCTTTGTCCAACTTGGTTTCCATTATCATACGCAGCGAGGGAATCTCTACCTCGACAGGGAGTACAACTTCCATTCCATACACCAGGAGAACGAGGTTGCTCCTGTTGAAGTGCGGATAGATGTTCGATATCCATGCGAGAAAAAGGAAGCATTTCATGCCAATCCTTATAAGTAACAACCATTTTCTGGATAATTCTCTTGATATTCTTATTAGCATCTTCAACAGTCACATTCATCTTAGGCCTGTATGGAGATGAATTGTGATGGACAATCTTGAATTCTTCGCACAGTTCTGTCATCATCTTGTTGTTCAAATTCGAGCCATTGTCAGTGATAATCCTGCTTGGAACACCATACCTACATATAAGGTTATTCTTAATGAAGCGCACAACCACCTGCTTAGTAACATTGGCATATGAAGCAGCCTCCACCCACTTGGTGAAGTAATCAATTGCTACTAAGATAAAATGGTGTCCATTCGAAGCTTTGGGTTCTATCATCCCAATCATGTCAATACCCCACATAGAGAAAGGCCATGGGGAGGATATCACATTGAGAAGTGTCGGAGGCACATGGACCTTGTCTGCATAAATCTGGCATTTATGACACTTCTTTGCAAACTTATAACTATCAGATTCCATTGTCAACCAATAGTAACCTGCCCTTAGCATCTTTTTAGCCATTGAATGTCCGTTGGCATGAGTGCCAAATGAACCTTCATGAATCTCATGCATCAACATGTATGCTTCGTGTCTATCCACGCATCTGAGCAAGACCATGTCATGATTTCTCTTGTATAACACCTTTTCATTGAGGAAGAAACTGCCAGCCAATCTTCTCAGTGTCTTTCTATCTTTCTTTGATGCACCGATCGGGTATTCTAGAGTCTGAAGAAAATGCTTGATATCATGATACCAAGGTTTTTCATCTGCTACCTTCCTCTGTTATAAATACATGAGCGGGCCTATCCAGTCGTTGAACCACAATTCGGGGTATATCATTCCAAGTATTCACTTGGTACATAGAAGCCAGGGTTGCCAGAGCATCCGCCATTTGATTTTCGTCTCTAGGGATGTGATGGAATTCAACTTTATTGAAGAATGGTAATAATCTTCTAGCATAATATTTGTAAGGGATCAAGCCGGGGTGACGAGTATCCCATTCTCCTTTAATCTGATTTATTACCAAAGATGAATCACCATACACATTGAGAATTTTAATTCTGAGATCAATAGCTTCTTCGAGACCCGTGGTGCAAGCCTCATATTCTGCCATATTATTAGTACAATCGAATGTTAACCTTGCAGTAAAAGGAAAGTGCGATCCATGAGGAGTGACAATCACAACACCAATTCCTTTACCATAAGCATTCACAGCTCCATCAAATATCATACTCCAATGAGATTCAGGGTCAGGTCCTTCCTCAGGCAACGACTCATCACAATCATTCACTTTCAGGAACATCATATCCTCATCGGGGAATTCATATTCTACAGACTGGTGATCCTCCACTGGTTGGTGAGCAAGATAATCTGCCAACACACTACTTTTAATAGCCTTTTGAGTGCGGTTTTCGATATCATATTCAGATAACAACATCTGCCAGCGGGAAATTCTTCCAGTAAGAGCAGGTTTTTCAAAAATGTACTTGATTGGGTCCATTTTGGAGATTCAACCAAGTGGTGTGATTCAACATATACTGCCGCAAATGCTTTGTCATCCAGGCCAAATCACAACATGTTTTTTCCATCATGGAATACCGCGACACACAATGAGTGAATTTTTTATTGAGATAATAGATGGCAAACTCCTTCTTCCCTGTTTCATCCTGTTGTCCCAGAATACAACCCATGGATTTATCTAACACTGTCAGATACATAATCAACGGTCTTCCTTCTACGGGAGGGAGAGAGATAGGAGGTTCAAGCAGATATTCCTTAATACTCTCAAATGCCCTTTGGCAGACATTCGTCCACATACAACCTTGATCTTTCTTTAACAACTTAAAGATCAGTTCATATGTTGCAGTCATGTGGGAAATGAATCTGGAAATATAATTCAAACGCCCGAGGAAGCCTTTGACTTGCTTTTCAGTTCTCGGTGCTGGGCATTTCTTGAATTGCCTTGACTTTATCAGGGTCAAATTCAATTCCTTTCTGGCTAACAATGAAACCCAACAATTTCCCTGATCGAACACCGAAGGTGCATTTATTTGGATTCAAGTAGAGATGATACTTCCTCAAACGCTGAAACAACTTCAACAAATCTTCTATATGCCCTTCTTCAGTCTGGGATTTGGAAATCATATCATCAACATATACTTAAATTCCTTGTGCATCAGATCATGGAATAGGGTTGTCATAGCCCTCTAGTACGTCGCACCAGCGTTCTTCAACCCGAAGGGCATCACTCTGTAACAGAATGTTCCTCAGGGTGTGATAAACATTGTTTTTTTCCATGTCCTATGGGGCCATTCTTATTTGATTATACCCGGAAAATCCGTCCATGAACGAGAATACCTTGAATTTTGCTGTGCTATCCACTAACATGTCAATGTGAGGCAACGAAAAATCATCTTTTGGACTGGCTTTATTTAGATCTCTGTAATCTACGCACATGCGGACTTTTCCGTATTTTTTTGGTACTGGGACAATATTGGCAATCCATTGAGGATACACTGACCTCACAAGAAAACCAGCATTAATCTGCTTTAGAACCTCCTCTTTGATCTTTACTGCCATATCTGGGTGAGTTCTTCTCAACTTTTGTTTAATTGGCGGACACTCTGGCTTCAACGGCAAACGGTGCTCGATAATATCTGTATCCAGACCGGGCATATCTTGGTAAGACCAAGCAAAAGTATCCGCATACTCTTTCAACAGCTCAATCAACCTTCTCTTCACATCAGGATGCAGTGATGCTCCAATGTTAACTTCCTTTGGATCGTCTTCTGAACCCAAATTGATTACTTCCAAAGGCTCTGTAGTCGCTCATCTTAATCATCTTCAAAATATCATCTACTTCTTTCTATAACGTAGCTCCGCTAGTCTCTCCCTGTAGCCTTCTTAGTTCATCATTCTCAGCAACTTTCTTTCCAGCATCAACATCTCTTCGAACAACCGGTGCAAACACATAATCGCTACGGGTCACCCTGCTATTTTCAGCTATATTTCCAACATCAGGCATTGGCTGGATGGGAACCTCCACACCGTCCTCCAAGATTGTAGCGTTGTATTTGTAAGGAACAACCTTATCTGATTTGTAGGGGATATGACCTGGCAAACTAATTACCAATGGGGTAACAGCTGGCTTGCTATGATACTCCACTTCAAAATGGGCGGGTGCACCAAAACAAGGCTCAATGATGTTTACCCCTTCTTCAACACAATCGGTCATTAATGAGTCATTTCCAGAAAACAAATCTTCGTCTGAAGAGAAATACTCATTTGCGGAGGCATACTCCTCCTCTGACTCTTCTTCCATTAAACAAACCTCAATCATATCAACTTCATGATAATCATCCCTCTGACATGTGATCTTGATAGTTACATTATCTAACAACAAATGAACACCCTTCTTCATGATTGAACATTCTCGGGGGTCTCGACAGCAAACTATGCAAGATCCATATTGGTGTTCCACCTGATCAACCGTATGGCAAAAGGTAGCATGCAACTGCACGAGGTCCTCATTCATATACTCCACATCAAAAATTCTGAACTCACCAGGACATCTAGAAATCGTGTTCACTTCCTCTTCATACTCTTCCCTAGGCCTGATTATGTAGATGAGGCCCTCATCCATCATCTCCTGTAAATCAGCCTTTATCTTCTCGCAACCTTGTATGTTTGTACTGCAAATAGCACAACCAGCATGGTCATGCGTGTAGTAGCTAAATTCACAGAGGTCTGCATGCATTTTCACCAAATCTCCTCTAACCAAATTAATATCAAAAATCCAGAAGTCGCCTGGACACCTGGCCACCATATTCACAACATTTACTCCCCCATGCTTGGATAGAGGATTATCTTTCACATTAGGTCCCCCGTCTTTGAAAGATAGAACACCAGACTTCACCAATTTCTGTACCTTAGTGTTGTACCCCAAAATTTGCCCTCCCATATTCTTCAAGAAATTGCCAAGTCATGCTTCAAAATTCCCCAAGGGTTGCACAGTGCAAGGGCCTCCTAACAGTCAAAATTAGGGTTTTGGTTCTGACAAAGAAAATGAAGTTTCCAAGGGTCCAATCAAGTCCCACATGACTACAAACATGGTCAAGCATCCTCATGCCAAGTTTCAAGACCTACAACATAAAATTGCACAGTCAAAAACCCTAATTGCCCTACAGTCAACTGTAGGGGCAAAATGGTCATTTAACAGTCAAAAGTTCAAATTTTTGGTCAACATCTCATTTTGAAGCCACAAACATCATTTGATCAATGCTTGATCATGATTCTCAAAGCTTGGTTCAAAAATCATCAAGATGCAAAAGTTTCCATATTTGGACAGCTGAAAAAGTCAACTGTAAATTGACCAGGGCATAACTTCCACATGGATTATCAGAAAAATTCCATCCAAAGCTCATTTTGAAGATAAAGACATTTACTACAACTCCTCTTCACACTTCAAGTCCAAGAAATGCTCTCACAAAAAGTTATCAATTTCAACATTATAGGTCATTTTCAAAAGTCAACAAAAAGGGACTTTAAGTCAAAGGCCATAACTTTAGATTGGTAAATCAAAATGACATGGGACCAAACATATTGGTTAGAGGACTCAAAGACCTTTCCAAAATGTCCAAGAACATGAGCAAAGCTTAAAAATTGAGCAAGTTATGCCTTGTGGAAGTTGGGAAAGTTTTGGATATTTTGAAAAGTCAACATTGATTCAAATGACCTAAAAATGCTAATGGGCCTCTTTTTCTTCCACAATTCATCATCCAAGGCATGTGCACGACCATTTGGCCCAAAGAGAAGTTTTTATCATTTTTATTTTATTTATTTGGATTTTTTAATTATCAATAATTCATTTAATTAAAATAAATAGGTGAAAAATACTAAACCTAACTTTTTGAATCTTTTTGTGCATAAAACAACCTCAAAATTTCGTGCAAATCAGGTTAGGAAAGAGTCAAAGGTTATTGGATATGATTGAAGCCAAAATAGCATGAAAAAGATTTGGAAAATCATGGCATAAAAATCAAATATTGATTCCTTCAATTCATGGATTTTTGTTCAATTTCTCAACCCTAAAACCTTCACACATACATATATAGTGCAACCCTAATGCATAAGAGCCCTCAGCTGCGCCCAAAAGCCATAACCAAGTTGACATTTTTCAAGAAAATTCTGAAACTGAAATCACCATTGCAAGGGTTTTCAAGCCAAAACAACCATTCTATCATCTTCCTGGGACATCAAGGAAGGCTCCTGGATCAAAATCACTACATATAACGCCTTGAATCGGTATACAGAAATCGAATTTTCTCATATAAAATGCATATTCGTATCTTGATTTTCAGGCATCCTCATGGCATTTTGTTTATAAATTCATACTAAGTGAGGTATTCTGAAGCTAACCCTATAATTTAATTGAGCTTTCATGCATTATTGGAGATTTCGCCATTGTTATGTTTTAGGGTTACAGGGATTTTGATTTAGGGCTTTACATTCAAGGAAAAATTGGGACACGACAATGGCACCATGAGAATCAGAAGCTTCCAACCAATTCATTGATGGGGTCGCGCCCAATTTCTGATTAGAAACAAGCTAATCGCTATTTTCCAAGATGGCATATTTTGGAACGGTTCAAAAACCGTTGCTAATGGTTTTGTGTTTCAGGAAAAAATAAACGAAGAAGAAGAAGATGATGCGTGGAAGAGTACCATTGGAGGATTCAAATAATTAGCGCGTTTTTTTATTTTGTCCACTAATCTAGTTTTTTTTCATTATATTATTTAGTTTCCATCAGATTAAAGAATGAACGCGCTAGCTTGAGTGGTGGGGAAAACGCTTGGTAAACCACAGGACCTGGGTTCGATCCCAGGTCCCCCTCCCTTTCCTTATATTTTTCATTTAATTGCATTCTCATGCAGTGCAGGGTCTAAGGGTCCACCATATGCTCCTCCATCCAACACGCCACTTGGCCAATCTCATCAATCCAAGGGCTCAGATCTGGAGAGCATGGTAAACCCCAGTCAACGCACTTACACGCATCCTGAAAAGGTCAATAAGGCCAGGGATAATTGGGCCTGAATGCTACAAGTACACCTCCAAATTAGGGGCAGAACCCCCCAAAGGTTTGCTATGTTTATATTTCTTATTTTTTTTATTTTAATTATTTTCCTTTAAAATCTTTAACTTAATTTAACTTATTTTCAAAAAAAATATAAAGCAATATAAAATCAGAAAAAGACAAAAAATAAGTATTTTATTTAATTAATATATTTTTTGTAAATAAATATTATTCATTAATTTTAGCTATTAAATTAGGTTTAATTCAAGCATTTTCTTAATAAATTTAAAATTGGTAGAATTAGGGTTTGTATTAATTTTTTATCCCTTTTCTTTTCTTTTCTCTAAATAATTAAATATTTCCTATTATTTTTATAAATTAAAATTGCATGTAAATAATTAGGTTAATTTAGGTTTAACGTTAATATCTTTTCTCTTAATAAATAAAAGTTATAGAATTAGGGTTAATGTTTTATTTTAATTAATCTTTCTCATAAAAAGTCATAAAAATACAAAAAAACCAAAAAATAATTTCTTTTTTATTTTAATTTAATTAATTTGCTCAATATAATTTAATTTCATTAAAAAGGGTCCAACGCCCTCGTTTCTAATTTTAATTTAATTCGCGTATTTATTTCTTTTTCTTTTAATTATTCATGTACCTCTCCCAAAGCCGTGTAAATTAAATTTCTCGCACTTTACTTTACTTTATTTCTTTATTTTCTGTCAAATCGGGTCCTGGATTAAATTTTGGCGATATGGACCCGCGCCTTTGTAATAGTTTAGAACTTTACATTTCTCGCAACTTTTTTAACTATTAAATAAATGCATGCAAGAATGAATGGCCTTAAATAAAAACAAACGTATAGATCACCAATAACATGACAAGATAAAATATCTGAATCTGACACACGAATCACACACCACCCCTAGGGTACGCCTCACTGTTGCCTTGCCTCGAAAGGTGATCGTCGAGTAGAGGATGTCTTAGTAAGTCCTCATGATCCGGGAACCTGGCATGAGGGTAGCTTCTAAGGTGTCTTCCCATTGCTCTGGTGATCACCATGTCCCGAACCTCGAATTGACCCGAACACCTCCAACGGTGGTGCTACCTACCTCTCAATGGTGGGATGGCACTACTTTAAGGACATTTACACAGACGAATTCCTTAGGGTAGGTAGACGACTCGAGATACTTGCTCTAACTTTCAAAACAAATCAAAAATACTTTTCACACCGACACCTTTTCAAAAAGCTTTCGAAAGCAATTTTTCAAACACTCTTGAGGACCGATACAAGAGTCGAACTGAAATTTTCAAAGAAACTTTTTAAAACCCACAGTTGAAAAGCAAACAAACCATTTTTGAAAACACAAGTGAGCAAGTATCTAAGAGCCCATGGATAACCATGGATAGAAAGGGTGCTAACACCTTCCCTTTCTATAATCTACCTCCCGAACCGAGAGCAATCTCTATAAGGAATTTTTCTGTGCTTTTGTCCTTTCCATTTGGAGAAAATAAAAGACGGTGGCGACTCTTGCTTCCGCGACATTTCGCGAACCAGCGTTAAACAGTCAGTTCCAGATCCACCGATCATAGAACTGGCGACTCTGCTGGGGACTTAACTTAAAGTGAGGTGTACCTTAGGGTTAGCTCATAACTGTGTTTTCAATTGTATTGCTTTGCTTGCTTTATTATTGTGGGACTGTTTTGGGAGTTCTATAGATCCTAACCCGGATCTGGGGATACCTTCTTAGAAAGTAGCAACAAGGCTGTGAGGGAACTGTACGGGGTATACCGACATGGTTGAAACAGTCTGCTACGTTGATGTGGCACTTTGGTGTGTACCGGTAACCCTTGAGTTCAGTCAAGGAGAGTACGGGGCCTCCGCGCGGTGTCGTAAAGCATCAACAGACCTTAGGAACCTTAATTGAACTATCTTGGCCTCTTTAGGGTAGTGAGATATCTGACTTTGGTGCAGTCCGAGGTTGGTTGATACTCGATACTACACTCAATTGAGGGTTGCTTTCCTGGAATATTTCGGTCGCCAGTTCATTGGCTAAATCGAAACGATGAACAATGAAAGCAATCCGGTGATATTGGGACCCTTAGAACCCGGTTACTTCTAATAGGACAGGTTGAGCCCACCAACTTCAAGAGGGTACTACCCAGACCCCACGCTGGCCTAAACTCTAAGGGCTTTCTCTTGTGTGACTTGTGTGCCTTCGTACTTGACTACTTGCATGCTTTATCTGACACATGAACTACTTGCAGGTTTTGTTTTAGTCCTTAATTGGGACCCATGACAGGGCTTACTAAGTTTCTTGCAGGTTTTGTTTATAGTCCTTAATTGGGACTCATAACAGGATTTACTAAGTTTCTGCAGGTTTTGTTTATAGTCCTTAATTAGGACTCATAACAGGGTTTACTGAGTTCGCTTGCAGGTTTTGTTTATAGTCCTTAATAAGGGCTCATAACAGGGTTTACCTACATTACCCCCATGCATAGCATAACATCATACCATTGCATACATCCTAACCCATTTCAAGGATCTCAAGGGCTTGTGATGCAGGTCATGATAAATCAAACATCTAGCAAGGGGCAAAGAGGATTTATCTTCCTCTAGCCAAGGTTGTCAGGGGCTATGACCAACTTGATATGGTGAGCTCTGACTCTTGAAGAAGGTTCCCCTAACCAAGGTTGTTTGGAAATTAAAACCAGACATGATGACTAAAGTCAGGGGCTATGACCCACTGGATATGGTGAGCCTTTGACCCTTGAAGAAGGACTCTCAGCAAATATGAAGTTCCCTCAATCAAGCTACCTAGTTCTAACAATTTTTGTTTACCCCGCGAGATCCTTGAAAACATTGCATGCATATCATACATATCATTGCATAACAGGTACCCTTGTTGCAGGTCACTTACCCTGCCTGCCGTTTATTTCAGCCATGGCTTGCCAACAAGATAACCAGGACCTTCACACTCAAGAGACTCAGTTCAAAGAGATCTTCCTAAGCCTATCCAAGGGGCAGGAAGAGTTGAGGACACTCCTCATGGGGAATCTGATCAGAAAGAGTCCTGAAGAGGACAGGGACGAACAGCTGAAACGTCTACAAGCTGAGGTAGACACATTGAAAACCCAGATGCTGGGGCAAAGGGCCCTCATTCAAGGTTTAGCTCAGGAGCAAGGAGAGCTGAGGGCCATGATCAGTCAGCTTCATCAAGACATGAAGCAACCAGCCCAAGTCAGGGACCCAGTCATTAATCAACTTCCAAGAAGTCAAAGGTTTAGGCCTCTCCAAGTTTCTATTACTTCACAGGTCCAACAACGACCTCGCCCAGAACAACGGGCTGATCAGAGAAAACCAGACAGGCCTAAAAGGCAGTTCACCAAGATCAACATGTCGCTGGATCAAGCACTACAACAAATGTTGGAGGCAGGGCTGATCACCTTAAGGGCTCCTCTCCGGAATCCAAACACTTCTGCTCCTAACTATCATCCCAACGATAGGTGCGCATACCATTCTGATAGCCCGGGGCATACTACGGACAACTGTTGGCCTCTCAAAAACAAGATTCAAGACATGATCGATGCTGGAGAGATTCAGTTTGAAGTACCTGAGACTCCGAACATAATCACTGCTCCCTTGCCAAATCATGGCTAGGATTGAGAAATTTTTGTTCATTCGAATGTTCAAGTTACAATTTTCTTTTGTTCAAACATTTACTCATGTTAAACATTGTTATTTCATTAATGCATCGCATATGTCTGTTCTGAAACAATATATTCGTATTCACTAAATGCAAATTATTTTCATATTTTTTCTGATGTCAACTCTTGATCTAAAATTCTAAGCCTCTTGAGGGAGGATGACGAAAACGATACCATAATCTGCAGTATGCTTTTGAACAGACCCCGCTGATGAGGTACAGGCATTGTTTCAATCCCTAAACACCGGAGTTATAAGGAAGATAATCCCTCGTCAACCCCTCTGAGCCAAAGAAGTAGGAGTTTTTCTTTTCAAAAATTAAAACCCTTTATCATAACCTGGGGCAGAGTAGTCTCTCAGTTGATCCAAGTGCATAACAAATGGCACCAAAGAGGTCCTTACAAAAAAAAAGAAGACAGTGATGATTCCGAATAATCATAAGGATAGGCAGTCATTATATCTCAAAAATAAAAACCCAATAAGTCAAAACCTATGAAGGAGACTTACGAAACTAGGGCATCCCGCTGACTGTAATCACAAAAGAAACAGTTCAGGCAAAATTTAGGGATAGCGAAATCAAAAAGAAAGAGGTCATACAAACCCTCAACAAAAACAAAAAAAAAGACTGCCTATTCAGAATAAATCATCAATATCTGAACCATCACTGGAGCATCAAAGCAAAGACTCAAACAAGGTCTAACGTATGATCAACTGAGTTTAGGTTTGAAGAACATCACGAAGAGCGGGTGGGTACAAATAATTTGAGCCTTTATCCTTTGTTTCTTGAACCATGAACCAGGCCACGTTATAACCCCTAAAAAGTCCTAGCTGAAGCATGGGTTAGTTCGAAAGCATACTGTGACGAAAGGTATCCTGACTCCTTAAGGCTTACTATAAAGAAGGAGTTGACATCACGTTTTACAAACATTCATTTGTTTTATGAAAAAAAGAATGCATTTTCAAAATCTTCAAGACAGACATAGGCTTTGCATTTTTAACATAACTTTGTTTGCATATGACTTTTTGTTTGAACATCATAGAAATTCGCACGACAAATGCCTAATGAACAGAAGTACTTCCAATCAAGGGGCATGGCATAGCAGGGTCCATCATCTGGGGCAATCTAATCAAGATTCAGAGAATCTCTCAAAGGCCAAATAGCCTGGGGCAAATCTCCGCCTGAGTCACTTGGGGCGTTTCAACAATAAATCTTGCCTGGCCAAAAGTCTTCTGGTGACATGACAAAACACTCCTAAACAGGGGCAACTCCCTACATTCCGAAAGCACGGACATAGTCGAAAAAAAAATACGCATAATCAAAGACCCGCTAGGTTGACACACCTAGGCAAAAATAAGGGCTTCCCGGCGAACCAAAAAGGTTCGGGCAAAATGAAGGGATGAAATGAAAAAATCTGTACACCCGGCGAGTCGAAAACCTGAAAAGGCGGCTTGGGCAAAAATGGGTATCCCGGTGGACTGAAAACCCGAAAGGGCGGTCCAGGCAAAAATTAGGGATTAAAAGCGTACGACTATGTCCTGTCATCTTGTCACCTGCCTACTGGAAGAAGGTCTATCCATCAACAACTATCAGCACCTCACAGGTCTTCCTCTCCCACCACTGAAACAGGGGCAATAAAGAGTTGTCTAAGCAATCTAATTGTTTTGTCCTCCAAGGTACCAAGGTAGGTTCAGCTAAAGAACATAACCAGCACATCTTAATTCCCCAGAGAGTGAGCCAGCAAGTCAGTGCACTCTCCCCAAGCTATATTATCAAACCTTAAGGAAGTTGGGTATCCTCCCGCAGATCTCAACATTCCCCAACAGTATACATGCATTCCTAACAAGCATCCCCGGCAGTCTCGGTCTAAAGATTGTTCCCCGGCGGTATATCAAACATTCAGTGGAGTCACTTCCCCGATACAGTTCAAAACTCCCCCAGAAGAGTCCAATCCAGGTTCCCCAGGAAAGTTGGAATCCATCTCCCCAAGCAGTAAGCTTATCCCCAGTAGATTCTGGAAGCTTATCCTCGCAGAGCACGAACGCGTCTCCCGGCTGTATTCAAAGAGTTATTCCCCTGCCAGGGTATAACTGGGTTATCCTCAGCCGAAAGCCACGGAAAGAGCGTCCTCGACGAAGTCTTCTTACCCCAGCGAAGTCTATCAACACTTCCAACACAACAAGGGTATCCCCAGCAAGTTATTAATCAACAACTCAACAAAGTACCTCTCTTCCCACAAAGTATTTATTCCCAGCAATACCACTAGAGTACTTTTTTCTCCCCGCAAAGTAATCCATTCGCCAAGTTTATTCCCCAACGGAGTTATCTTCTCCTGCCGGTATTCTTGCAACTATCATCCCCGGCGGAGGCAAAAATCTATTCTTCAACATCAGCCCAGGAGTGACTTCCCGGCACCCGTCAAAGGATTTACTTTCCTAAGACGAAAACATACATTCATAAACATCGCACTTCCATACATCATTATAGCATGCATATACGCATCATATCTTACAAATCTCATTTATGTTGAGAACATCATTGCTTGATCCACATCATGCATGGCATATGACTGACATTTGCCTTTCAGGAAGAATTCAGTCAAGTTCTCAGCTATATTCAAGACCTAGACCGGTTCAGTTAAATCGACTCCAAAGATTTCTCTGCTTCTTATCCAGTCACAGGCCTTCTCTGGTTCAGTCAGATCGACCCTAAGATCTCCCTGTTGCTTATCCAGTTGAAGACATTTCAAGACCTAGACCGATTCAGTTAATCGACTCCAAAGATTTCTCTGTTTCTTATCCAGTCCAAGGCCTTCTCTAGTCCAGTTAAATCGACCCCAGACAGATTTTCCTGATAAAGACTCAGTAGAAGTTATCCAAGATTCTCTCAATGATTGCTATTGAGGTTGTAGTCGCCTATGGTTCTCTCCCCGATACTGCGGAGGTGGTAATCCCAGATTTCGCTCAATGATTGCTATTGAAGTGAAGTTATCCAAGATTCTCTCAATGATTGCTATTGAGGTTGTAGTCGCCTATGGTTCTCTCCCCGATACTACGGAGGTGGTAATCCCAGATTTCGCTCAATGATTGCTGTTGAAGTGAAGTTATCCAAGATTCTCTCAATGATTTCTATTGAGGTTGTAGTCGCCTATGGTTCTCTCCCCGATACTGTGGAGGTGGTAATCCTAGATTTCGCTCAATGATTGTTGTTGAAGTAAAGTTATCCAAGATTCTCTCAGTGATTGCTATTGAGGTTGTAGTCGCCTATGGTTCTCTCCCCGATACTGCGGAGGTGGTAATCCCAGATTTCGCTCAATGATTACTGTTGAAGTGAAGTTATCCAAGATTCTCTCAATGATTGCTATTGAGGTTGTAGTCGCCTATGGTTCTCTCCCCGATACTGCGGAGGTGGTAATCCCAGATTTCGCTCAATGATTGCTGTTGAAGTGAAGTTATCCAAGATTCTCTCAATGATTGCTATTGAGGTTGTAGTCGCCTATGGTTCTCTCCCCGATACTGCGGAGGTGGTAATCCCAGATTTCGCTCAATGATTGCTGTTGAAGTGAAGTTATCCAAGATTCTCTCAATGATTGCTATTGAGGTTATAGTCGCCTATGGTTCTCTCCCCGATACTGCGGAGGTGGTAATCCCAGATTTCGCTCAATGATTGCTGTTGAAGTGAAGTTATCCAAGATTCTCTCAATGATTGCTATTGAGGTTGTAGTCGCCTATGGTTCTCTCCCCGATACTGCGGAGGTGGTAATCCCAAGATTCGCTCAACGATTGCTGTTGAGGTTGAAGTTATCCAAGATTCTCTCAATGATTGCTATTGAGGTTGTTGTCGCCTATGGTTCTCTCCCCGATCCTGCGGAGGTAGTAATCATCCCAAGATTTTCTCAACGATTGCTGTTGAGGTTAAAGTCACCCAGGGTTCTCTCACCGTTCCTGTTGAGGTAGTAAACATCCCTGGTTCATTCATCATCGTTTGAAGCTCCAGATCCAGCTCCTGTAACCAGTCAGAACACATCTATACAAAGAGTTTGAAGACCACCCCTGTAACAGGTCAGGTAATCATTTTTCTTTTGCAGGTACGCAGGTTCTCGCTAAGGAATCTCTTACGCGATCAACATCCAGATGGAATCTATAAGCCCATCCACCTTCCATCACCTCTTAGCATGGCATCTATAAGCCCATCATCCTATCCATCAATCTCCAAATGGCATCTATAAGCCCATTCCCCCATCACCGCTACTATGTGAGCGCAAATTTCTGGGCACTCTAGTGTTCAATCATCTTCCACCTTCGGATTACGAAAGGTACGCCAGCCAATCTACATCCTCAGGTCTAAGAAGATTGAACAGGGGCAACTGTTGTACCCCAAAATTTGCCCTCCCATATTCTTCAAGAAATTTCCAAGTCATGCTTCAAAATTCCCCAAGGGTTGCACAGTGCAAGGGCCTCCTAACAGTCAAAATTAGGGTTTTGGTTCTGACAAAGAAAATGAAGTTTCCAAGGGTCCAATCAAGTCCCACATGCCTACAAACATGGTCAAGCATCCTCATGCCAAGTTTCAAGACCTACAACATAAAATTGCACAGTCAAAAACCCTAATTGCCCTACAGTCAACTGTAGGGGCAAAATGGTCATTTAACAGTCAAAAGTTCAAATTTTTGGTCAACATCTCATTTTGAAGCCACAAACATCATTTGATCAATGCTTGATCATGATTCTCAAAGCTTGGTTCAAAAACCATCAAGATGCAAAAGTTTCCATATTTGGACAACTGAAAAAGTCAACTGTAAATTGACCAGGGCATAACTTCCACATGGATTATCAGAAAAATTCCATCCAAAGCTCATTTTGAAGATAAAGACATTTACTACAACTCCTCTTCACACTTCAAGTCCAAGAAATGCTCTCACAAAAAGTTATCAATTTCAACATTATAGGTCATTTTCAAAAGTCAACAAAAAGGGACTTTAAGTCAAAGGCCATAACTTTAGATTGGTAAATCAAAATGACATGGGACCAAACATATTGGTTAGAGGACTCAAAGACCTTTCCAAAATGTCCAAGAACATGAGCAAAGCTTAAAAATTGAGCAAGTTATGCCTTGTGGAAGTTGGGAAATTTTTGGATATTTTGAAAAGTCAACATTGATTCAAATGACCTAAAAATGCTAATGGGCCTCTTTTTCTTCCACAATTCATCATCCAAGGCATGTGCACGACCATTTGGCCCAAAGGGAAGTTTTTATCATTTTTATTTTATTTATTTGGATTTTTTAATTATCAATAATTCATTTAATTAAAATAAATAGGTGAAAAATACTAAACCTAACTTTTTGAATCTTTTTGTGCATAAAACAACCTCAAAATTTCGTGCAAATCAGGTTAGGAAAGAGTCAAAGGTTATTGGATATGATTGAAGCCAAAATAGCATGAAAAAGATTTGGAAAATCATGGCATAAAAATCAAATATTGATTCCTTCAATTCATGGATTTTTGTTCAATTTCTCAACCCTAAAACCTTCACACATACATATATAGTGCAACCCTAATGCATAAGAGCCCTCAGCTGCGCCCAAAAGCCATAACCAAGTTGACATTTTTCAAGAAAATTCTGAAACTGAAATCACCATTGCAAGGGTTTTCAAGCCAAAACAACCATTCTATCATCTTCCTGGGACATCAAGGAAGGCTCCTGGATCAAAATCACTACATATAACGCCTTGAATCGGTATACAGAAATCGAATTTTCTCATATAAAATGCATATTCGTATCTTGATTTTCAGGCATCCTCATGGCATTTTGTTTATAAATTCATACTAAGTGAGGTATTCTGAAGCTAACCCTATAATTTAATTGAGCTTTCATGCATTATTGGAGATTTCGCCATTGTTATGTTTTAGGGTTACAGGGATTTTGATTTAGGGCTTTACATTCAAGGAAAAATTGGGACACGACAATGGCACCATGAGAATCAGAAGCTTCCAACCAATTCATTGATGGGGTCGCGCCCAATTTCTGATTAGAAACAAGCTAATCACTATTTTCCAAGATGGCATATTTTGGAACGGTTCAAAAACCGTTGCTAATGGTTTTGTGTTTCAGGAAAAAATAAACGAAGAAGAAGAAGATGATGCGTGGAAGAGTACCATTGGAGGATTCAAATAATTAGCGCGTTTTTTTATTTTGTCCACTAATCCAGTTTTTTTTCATTATATTATTTAGTTTCCATCAGATTAAAGAATGAACGCGCTAGCTTGAGTGGTGGGGAAAACGCTTGGTAAACCACATGACCTGGGTTCGATCCCAGGTCCCCCTCCCTTTCCTTATATTTTTCATTTAATTGCATTCTCATGCAGTGCAAGGTCTAAGGCTCCACCATATGCTCCTCCATCCAACACGCCACTTGGCCAATCTCATCAATCCAAGGGCTCAGATCTGGAGAGCATGGTAAACCCCAGTCAACGCACTTACACGCATCCTGAAAAGGTCAATAGGGCCAGGGATAATTGGGCCTGAATGCTACAAGTACACCTCCAAATTAGGGGCAGAACCCCCCCAAGGTTTGCTATGTTTATATTTCTTATTTTTTTTATTTTAATTATTTTCCTTTAAAATCTTTAACTTAATTTAACTTATTTTCAAAAAAAATATAAAGCAATATAAAATCAGAAAAAGACAAAAAATAAGTATTTTATTTAATTAATATATTTTTTGTAAATAAATATTATTCATTAATTTTAGCTATTAAATTAGGTTTAATTCAAGCATTTTCTTAATAAATTTAAAATTGGTAGAATTAGGGTTTGTATTAATTTTTTATCCCTTTTCTTTTCTTTTCTCTAAATAATTAAATATTTCCTATTATTTTTATAAATTAAAATTGCATGTAAATAATTAGGTTAATTTAGGTTTAACGTTAATATCTTTTCTCTTAATAAATAAAAGTTATAGAATTAGGGTTAATGTTTTATTTTAATTAATCTTTCTCATAAAAAGTCATAAAAATACAAAAAAACCAAAAAATAATTTCTTTTTTATTTTAATTTAATTAATTTGCTCAATATAATTTAATTTCATTAAAAAGGGTCCAACGCCCTCGTTTCTAATTTTAATTTAATTCGCGTATTTATTTCTTTTTCTTTTAATTATTCATGTACCTCTCCCAAAGCCGTGTAAATTAAATTTCTCGCACTTTACTTTACTTTATTTCTTTATTTTCTGTCAAATCGGGTCCTGGATTAAATTTTGGCGATGTGGACCCGCGCCTTTGTAATAGTTTAGAACTTTACATTTCTCGCAACTTTTTTAACTATTAAATAAATGCATGCAAGAATGAATGGCCTTAAATAAAAATAAACGTATAGATCACCAATAACATGACAAGATAAAATATCTGAATCTGACACACGAATCACACACCACCCCTAGGGTACGCCTCACTGTTGCCTTGCCTCGAAAGGTGATCGTCGAGTAGAGGATGTCTTAGTAAGTCCTCATGATCCGGGAACCTGGCATGAGGGTAGCTTCTAAGGTGTCTTCCCATTGCTCTGGTGATCACCATGTCCCGAACCTCGAATTGACCCGAACACCTCCAACGGTGGTGCTACCTACCTCTCAATGGTGGGATGGCACTACTTTAAGGACATTTACACAGACGAATTCCTTAGGGTAGGTAGACGACTCTAGATACTTGCTCTAACTTTCAAAACAAATCAAAAATACTTTTCACACCGACACCTTTTCAAAAAGCTTTCGAAAGCAATTTTTCAAACACTCTTGAGGACCGATACAAGAGTCGAACTGAAATTTTCAAAGAAACTTTTTAAAACCCACAGTTGAAAAGCAAACAAACCATTTTTGAAAACACAAGTGAGCAAGTATCTAAGAGCCCATGGATAACCATGGATAGAAAGGGTGCTAACACCTTCCCTTTCTATAATCTACCTCCCGAACCGAGAGCAATCTCTATAAGGAATTTTTCTGTGCTTTTGTCCTTTCCATTTGGAGAAAATAAAAGACGGTGGCGACTCTTGCTTCCGCGACATTTCGCGAACCAGCGTTAAACAGTCAGTTCCAGATCTACCGATCACACTTAGTCTTCAAAGGATAACAATTCTCGACATTATGCCCTGGTGCTCCCTGATGAAAGGCACATGTTTGGTCTGCCTTGTAATACCAAGGCAATGGTGACGGTATGGCGGGAGGTGGTCGTGTCTGGACCAACTTTTTCTGAATCAATGTCGGTAGTAACTCTGTATAGCTCATGGGAATAGTGTCATAACTCTCCCTTCTCTAATTATACCCTTGATTCCCATGTTGGGATGGTCTCTGATAAGCAATGGTAGTCGGAGCGGCATTTATAACAGGAGTAACTGAGGCAACTTGTTGATGACGCTGATAATTCCTTCTAGGAGCGTTTACCCTCCTCTCTTGTATAACAACATTTGCATCCCCTTATTTATTCTTGGTAAACCCATAAGATGGCTTCTTCTCACCTCCATATCCTTCACTCTTCATCAAACGGCCTTCTCTTACAGCCTCTTCTAAGCGGATACCCATTCCTACCATCTCAGTAAAGTCACTTGGTGCGATTGCTACCATCCTTTCGTATTAGAAAGCAACCAGCGTCTTTAAGAAAATCTTAGTCATCCCCTTCTCTTCCATGGGAGGAATAACTTAGGAGGCTACCTCACGCCATCTCTGTTCATACTCTTTGAACGATTCCCTATCTTTCTGAACCATGGCCCTAAGTTGATCACGGTCAAGCGCCATGTCCACGTTGTACTTGTATTGTTTGATGAATGCTTCTCCCAAATCATTAAAAGTATGGATATTGGCGCTATCCAAACTCATATACCACTTCAACGCATCACCAGTCAAACTATCCTGAAAAAAGTGAATCAGCATACGCTGATCATCAGTACTTGTGATGCAGTGGCAGAACCGACTGTTATACTGGTTTGCATTTTGCATTTTTTTTGTTCGCAAAATGTCGCGGTAAGCAAGAGTCGCCATCGAATTTTATTTCATCCAATCATGGAAAAGGAAAAAGAATAGAAAAAACCTTTTTTCGAGATTTCTGAGTACGGGGGGTAGATTATAGAAAGGGAAGGTGTTAGCACCCTTTCTATCCATGGTTTTCCATGGGCTCTTAGGTACTTGCTCATCTTTTTTAAAATTGCTTGTGTATGTGTTTATTTTGAAAAGTTTTACTTCGTGATAACCCTTGTGTCAGTCCTCAAGGGTGTGACGAAGTTGTTTTGAAAATTGTTTTGAAAGGTGTTTGTGTGAAAAGTTTTGTTGAGCAAGTACTTAAGATTCTACCTACTCGAAAAAGGGATTGTTCATTATCGTTTCCTTTAGACAGCGCTATCCTACTATTAAGGAGTAGGTATCCCCATCGTTGGAGTTTTTTAAGGGACGTTCGAAAGAGACAAGTACAGTCACCAAAGCAATGGGTTGGAAACTTTAGTAGTAACCCTAGAGTTCTAAAGATCTTTTCGAGGGAACATTTCTGAGGCAACATTCGAATGGGACATTTGATCTTTTAGACATGAGGACAACCACTAAAATCTCCTATGCTTAAGGACTGTTTACCGAAGGCAACCGAAGTGAGGCAAACCCTAGGAGTGAATATGTGCATGTAAATTTTTCAGTTAATTAGTCTTTGCACATTTAGGTGATCTACCATTTTAATTTTCAGATATTCTTTCCATACAATCCTATTAGCATACATCTAGACAGTTAAATATTTGCAGAAATTTAAAAGTGCGAAAGTATAAAACCTAACTATTATATGGCTTTCACAGATACAGAATTATTTAATTGAAAATAAAATGTGGCAATTAAAACCCTAATTAAAATCTATTACAACCTCGAAACAGTTACATAAATAATAATCGGAACAGTAATTAAAATGCGCGACGAATTAAATGCGAAGAATGGTTAAAAAACCCTAAAAATCTAATTGATGAAAATATTTAGGTTATTTTTTAGAAAGAAAATTAATTAGGTTATGTAAAATTAAAACCCTAATTCTAATTACTTTTAATTTGTGAAAAAAAGAATTAAATTGCCCTAAATTAATTAAATAAAATTAATTAAGAAATAAAATATTTTTTATTAAAAAAAAGATTTTTGTGATTTTTTTTGTTGTGATTTTGATTAAATAAAAAATAAATTTTGATGTTATTTTTGTGAGAAAAAAAATAATCAACAGAATAATTTAAGAAATTAAAAATAGAAAAGAGGAGAGGTGGGCCTGTATAATGCTGAATGGGGGGTGTCATGTTGAAATTCTTAGGCCCAATAGTGCTGAAGCCCAGTCAGCGCTGGATTCTGTGTGACGTTGACTTGGACGTGCACCATGGTCCTTCAATGGTAGGCATTGGATCTGGAGAGGTTGTGATCCATTGGTGATGACCTGAGGTGTATGGAAGGCGTTTGCAAGGTTGATGCACATGATCTGTAAAGGCAAAATAACACAAAGGAAATTGTTGGGACTTGGGATCGAACCTAGGTCCTTATACTCTCCACCAATGCGTTCTTCCACTGGGCCAACTTGCTTAGTTGTTATTATGCTGAAAACAAAATATAATATGGAAAAAAACAAATGGTTAGTGGACAAAAACGCGCGGAATTTCAAATGGACCAATGGTTGGCTGCCACATAATCTCCTTCTTCCTTCCTCCATCGTATTAGACGTTAGATCTATACCTACAAACCATTTATGTAGCTAAAACCCTGCGCGTTTTCAAAATTAAGTACAAGCAATAATAATTAATACCAATGGCATGGATCAATTGCTCATGACCTCCCGAATACAAATCCACCCTTTATATGATCCAATTTGGCCTGTATATGAAGTTCCTAGTTTTGACCCTCAAACCCTAACAATGGCGTATCATGCATCATACTCTTAAACGTTAATTTACCTATGCAGAAAGCTTCTACACATCCATACAAACACATATATGCAGTCAAAAGAAGTTAACAATTCAAGAACGCAAAATACGATTTTGAAAAAAAAGACAAACCGTGTGAGGTCTGGGGGATGATTTTGGGTGTGAGAGGGCTTGCTATTGATTGAGACACGTTCTTGAGACGTCCAACAATCGATTGGCAATGCTAGAATGGCTTGAATTGGCCTGTAGCTTGAAATCCGATCCACACTTTTCTTTGAAATTTTGGAACTTTGTTTGACACTTTGAGGCAAGCTGCGCGTCTGAAAACTTATGTGCTAGGTCTTTAGGATCCTGGCATAAGTAGTGAATCAATCTAGGGTAATAGAATTGGAAAGAATCCAAAGAATAATGGTATGGTTATAAGAGAAAATCAAATCTTGAACAATTGCCCAAACATGGATATTTTCTGTCTATTCTTGGCTTGCACGATTTACTTCTCATTTGACAGCACATAAGATCTTCCTTTAATGCAAAAATCATCCCTAAAACACATTATATGATTTATTTGGATTTATTTGATTTTATTTTAATTTTAAATGAAAAAAAATCAAAATAAATTAACTAAATAAATAAGGCATGGAGGGTCCCATAGGTCTTAGACCATGCTAGGAATAAGATTCAATCTTGAAAAGATGGGCCCATGTGAAAAAATGCAATTTTGAGCATATTTGACTTTTGGCAATTTTGCAAAAAGGGTCAACTTTGACAAGACATATCTCCTCTAATTTTAATCCTAGAGAGGTGTTCTTGGACTTTTTATAAAGCTTAGGATGTCTCCTAAGCAACACTTTTGGTCTCATTTCAATTGGATCTTCCATTTTCATGTAAGAAGATTTGACCTAAAAGGTGTTTTTGTTGACTTTTCAAAAGGACCTATAATGTAGAAATTCATATCTTTTGATGAGTGCATATTTTGAACTTGTGGGATGAAGATTAATTGTAGGGAATTTCATCCTCTTCAAAATGAGCTTTGGATGGAAAATTTATGATAAAGTATGTTGAATTTATGCTTTGTCAAAGTTTGGTTAACTTTTCATGAGAAACCCTAATTTAACAACTTTTGGGTTTTGATGAATTTAGGGCATTCCTTGAAGAATCATGATCAACCCTTTATCAAATGATGGATATCACTTCAAAATGTTGATGTTGACCCAAAGTCTTGAAGTTTGACTGTATGTGGGCCACAGTTGACTTTTGACCTAATAAAGTCGATTCTCAAGCATCTATGCAGTTGACTGAGAAAACTTCTTGTGCAGTGCTTGAAATTTGACATGGAGGGTCTTGAGAACATATTAGGACCATGGAGAGCATATGAGGTCTTTGGAGTCCACCTATCTTGATGAAAATGGAAACCCTAATTTGAGACACACTACCTTAGGAGAGAGTTTATCTGGTCAACTCTTGGGCCAACTTGAGCAAATTGAGGATCTCTAGGGGTATGTATTGAGTAAAATTAAAGGGGAAATTTTGGGGTACAATAGCTGCCCCTATTCAATCTTCTTAAACCTGAGGATGTAGACTGGCTCGTCTGTCTTTCACGATCTGAAGGTGGAAGATGATTGAACACTAGAGTGCCCAGAAATTTGCACTCGCATGAAGTGATACTTGATTTGTGATATCAGAAATGGGATTATAGATTCCATTTGGAAGTTGCTAGAGAATTGTCGAAGATGGGCTTAAAGATGCAATCCAAGATGTGATGGAGTACCGTCGGAGATGGGCTTAAAGATGCCACCTAGAGGATGTTGATTTCCTGAAATATTCCTTTGATGAGAATCCATGTCCCTGTCGCTGAGGAGGAATCTGCTGAGGAATGTTGGTATCTGTCTTGGGAGAAATAGAATTTTAGGAGCTTCAGTTGTCCGTTACTCTACTGGGGAAATAACTCCTGCTTGAGGAAGCGGAAGTGAACTGCATATCTGGTCAGGGTACAAGCTGCACCGTGACTTACTATGGAAATATGAAACCAATCGTGTTTGATCAGGTCTAGGTCTTGCAGTGTTGTGGACTGCCGTCTGGAGGTGAGAGAAAAGAAACCTGGACGGTAAGGTTATGAGAATGAACCTGGATAGTAGGGTTACTTCGATATGAAAGCCTGTACAGTAGGGCTGTGAGAAGGAACATGGGTCGTAGGGTTACTTCGATATGAAAGCCTGGATAATAGGGCTGTGAGAAGGAACCTGGATAGTAGGGTTGTGAGAAAAAACCTGGATAGTAGGGTTACTTCGATATGAAAGCCTGGATAGTAGGGCTGTGAGAAGGAACCTGGATAGTAGGGTTACTTCGATATGAAAGCCTGGATAGTAGGGCTGTGAGAAGGAACCTGGGTCGTAGGGTTTCTTCGAAATCAAAGCCTGGATAGTAGGGTTGTGAGAAGGAAACTGGATAGTAGGGTTTCTTCGAAATGAAAGCCTGGATAGTAGGGTTGTGAGAAGGAACCTGGATAGTAGGGTTACTTCGATATGAAAGCCTGGATAGTAGGACTGTGAGAAGGAACCTGGATAGTAGGGTTACTTAGATATGAAAGCCTGGATAGTAGGGTTGTGAGAAGGAACCTGGATTGTAGGGTTTCTTCGAAATGAAAGCATGGATAGTAGGGCTGTGAGAAAGAACCTGGATAGTAGGGTTACTTCAAAGCGATAGTGTAGATTAGTTGACTCGTTTGGTTTCGGGAACTGGATTTCCGTTAGTCCTCTGCAGATGTGACTTGCATAACTACTGAATTTGTTGAAGCTAATCCTCTTTTCCTAGAAAGGTAACGGGGTTAGTTATATGCAATGCATGAAATGCAGGGTGAGATGATGTTCTCAAAATAAATGAGATTATGTTGTATATGATATGTATGCGTATGTCATTATGTATGTTCATGAAATGCTATTGGGGTATGCTCGCGTCTGGGAAAATAAATCCCTGACGATTGTTGGAGATTTGTAAATATTCTGTCGGGAGGAGATGCAGCTTGAGAATAAACTCTGCGGGGAATGAACTTAGAAAATGTATTTTTGTAGCCGAAGTGGTGAACTCTATCGGGGATTAAGCCTCTGTATCTGGAGAAATAAACTCTGCTTGGGGGATGAAATTTACTGACCCGCCCGCGATTATGAACCTTAGCTAGGGTGGTTACATCCTGTTTTGGGAAAGCTGACATCAATGCCTTTGGATACTTTTACTCTGTGGGGAGTGTATGTATTGATGATTGTTCTCCAAAGCTGACTCTATCCCGATAACCGCTGGGCGGAGTAACCGTCGGGTTTTTGCACTTCTTGTTTTTGCCCCTGTTTATGGAATTACGAGTAATTGTCTTTTATTTCTTATGTAAATGTTTATGAGCAGCAGTCATTTTCAAATGCATATATCAGAAATAAGTCATTGGACGTTCTTGCAAAACAAAACAAAAAACAAAAACAAACTCGAAGTGAAAATAATTTTGTATTGATTTTTGAAGTTGGCCTGTAATAGGCGTTTTTGTACAAAGGGGTTGACACTCTAGTAAGAGAACACCGCCGAAAGATAGAAATTATACAATTTGTGTAAAAGAAAGAAAAACAGCTATGTGAAACAACCCCATTGGGTTCCAACTCTGCTATTTCCTTTATATCTTCAAGCGTCTCATCACTTTTCTTCTTGGCCGAAACTTGATCAGATTGATTGGCGCCATCCGAGCTTGATAGTTGATACCGAAGTCTGGTCGCAAGATGATCCAATGAGACATAGTGATACACTTCATATCCCTAACTTTTTCCTAGACCGCCCTTTCGGGTTTTCAGTCCACCGGGATGCCCCTTTTTGCCCAAGCTGCCCTTTCGGGTTTTCGACTTGTCGGGTGTACATATTTTTTCATTTTCATCCCTTAATTTTGCCCGAACCCTTTTGGTTCACCGGGAAGACCTTATTTTTGCCTAGGCCAGTCAACCTAGCGGGTCTTTTAGTTAGGCATAGTATCTTTTCACTATGTATGCATTGACAGGGTGAGGAAGGTCGTCACCATCCATGGTGGTTAGAATCACAACTCCTCCCAAGAAAATATTCTTAACCATAAATGGCCCTTCGTACGTGGGGGTCCATTTGCCCCTCGGATCACCTTGCGGCAGTATGATGTGTTTGATCAGTAGATCCCCGACTTGATATTCTTGACGCCTGACTTTCTTGTAAAAGCATTTATCATTCACTTTTGGTACGTCTGACCATGGCAGATAGCAGCAAGTCTCTTTTCATCGATTAGATTTAACTGATCAAGTCGGGTTCAGATCCAATCGTCCTCGTTTAAACCCGCATCCTTCATAATCCTGAGAGAAGGTATCTGGACTTCGATGGGTAGGACTACCTCCATGCCATATACCAGAGAGTAGGGTGTTACCCCTGTCGACGTCCAGGTTGAGGTACGGTACCCATGAAGAGCGAATGGTAACATATCATGCCAGTCTTTATATGTCACTGTCATCTTCTGCACAATCTTCCTGATATTCTTGTTAGTTACTTCAACAACGCCATTCATCTTCGGCCGGTAGGGAGAAGAATTATGATGTTGTATCTTGAATTGTTTATAGAGCTCGGTGATCATTGTGTTGTTGAGATTTATACCATTGTCAGTAATAATTCTCTCTGGCACACTATATCGACAGATCAGATTATGTCAGATAAACCGCACTACGATGTTCTTAGTAACTGTAGAAAAGGAAGCTGCCTCAACCCACTTCGTGAAGTAATCGATGGCTACTAAGATGAAGCGGTGTCCATTGGAAGAGGTGGGCCTGATTTCTCCAATCATGTCGATGCCCCACATTGCAAAGGGCCACGGGGCTATCAAAATATTAAAGGGAACTGGAGGTACATGCACCTTATCAGCGTAGATTTGGCACTTATGACAAGTTCGAGAGTGCTGATAACAATCGGCTTCCATAGTGGACCAGTAGTATCCTGCCCGTAGGATCTTCTTAGCCATGGTATGTCTACTGGAATGGGTTCCAAAGGTGCCTTCATGTAGATCTGTCATGATCCTCTCTGCTTCGCTCCTGTCTACACATCTTAGTAGCATGGAGTCATGGTTGTGTTTATAGAGGATTCCATTAATGAGGAAGAACTTTGCAGCAAACCTTCTCAGAAACTTCTTATCATTGACAGATGCCCCTTCGGGATACTCTTGAGCCTCGAGATACCTTTTGACTTCGTGAAACCAGGGTTTGTCTGCCACTTCTTCTGTATCGATTTCGCAGCAGTGTGTTGGTTCATCCAACCTCTCAATGGTAATTTGGGGAGCTTCATTGTCCCACCTAACCTTGAACATAGAAGACATGGTAGCTAGCGCATCCGCTAACTGGTTTTCCTCTCCTGGGAAATGTTCAAAGGTTACCTCCTCAAAGTGTGGGAGCAATGTCAGTACATACTCTTTGTAAGGAATAAGGTTCGGGTGCTTCGTATCCCACCTGCCTTTGATCTGACTTATCACCAAAGTGGAATCCCCGAATACACTCAAGAACTTGATCCTTAAGCCGATAGCAGCTCGAAGACCCATAATACATGCTTCATACTCCGCCATGTTGTTGGTGTAGTTGAAACATAATCGGGCAGTGAACAGAGTATGACAGCCCTCGGGAGATATGATTACAGCGCCAATGTCGTTACCTAGTGTATTTGAGGCTCCATCAAAATACATAGACCATCAGGATCCCTCCTCAGGTCCTTCATCCGGTCCAGGTTCTTCGTATTCAGTCACCAACATAATATTCTCATCCGGGAACTCGAAGTTCATGGACTGGTAATCATCCACGGCCTAATGAGCCAAATGATCAGCCAATACACTTCCCTTGATTACTTTTTGGGTTGTATATTGTATGTCATACTCGGTTAAGATCATTTGCCATCTTTTTATCCTTTCGGAGAGAGCGGGATTTTCAAAAATATACTTGATCGGATCCATCTTCGATATCAACAAGGTAGTGTGAGTCAGCATATACTGTCTCAGTCGGCGAGCAGCCCATGCCAAAGCGCATCAAGTTTTCTCAAGCAATGAGTATCGTGTCTCACAGTCGGTAAACTTTTTGCTAAGGTAGTATATTACATGCTCTTTTCGACCAGACTCGTCATGTTGCCCCAACACACACCCCATTGAATTGTCTAGCACTATCAAGTATAATATCAAAGGTCTTCCTTCAACTGGAGGTATCCGAATTGGTGGTTCTTGAAGATATTCCTTAATTCTTTCAAAAGCGGTCTGGAATTCATCATTTCACTTTACCACTTGATCTTTCTTCAGAAGCTTGAAGATTGGCTCACAAGTAGCAGTCAGATGTGAAATGAACCTGGCGATATAATTCAGGCGTCCCAAGAAACCTCTAACTTCCTTCTCTGTACGGGGAGCTGGAATTTCTTGTATAGCTTTTACCTTTGCAGGATCTACTTGGATGCCTTTGTCGCTGACAATAAAACCCAGAAGTTTACCAGACCTTACCTCGAAGGTACACTTGTTCGGATTCAACCTCAGCTTATATATCTTCAACCTGTTGAACAACTTTTGTAGATGATCTAGGTGCTCTTCCTCAGTTTGAGACATGGCTATCATGTCATCAACATAAACTTCGTTCTCATGGTGAATCATATCGTGGAACAAAGCGACAATGGCGTGCTGATAAGTTGCCCCAGCATTCTTCAACCCAAAAGGTATCACCTTGTAGCAGAAGGTGCCCCATTATGTAACGAAGGTTGTCTTCTCCATGTCTTCTGAAGCCATCTTGATCTGGTTGTAGCCAGAGAAACCATCCATGAAGGATAAGATTTAATGTTGTGCGATGTTATCGACCAGAATGTCAATGTAAGGAAGTGGGAAGTCATCCTTGGTGCTTGCCCTGTTCAGATCTCTGTAATATACACACATCTGTACCTTACCGTCCTTCTTAGGTACCGGGACGACGTTGGTAACCCACTGCGGATAAGAAGTGACAGCCAAGAATCCTGCATTGAACTGTTTCATGACCTCTGCCTTGATCTTCTCTGACATTTCAGGGCGCATACGACGAACCTTCTGTTTAACCGGAGGACAGTCTTCTTTAGTCGGCAGGCAATGTACCACAATATCAGTGTCCAAACCAGGCATGTCTTCATAGGACCAGGCGAAAATCTCAACATAGTCGTGCAACATCTGTATCAACCTCTGTTTGACGTTAAGATCCAGATTTGCACCTATTTTAACCTCTTTTTTGTCTTCCTCAGTACCCAAATTCACTGTCTCAACCGGCACTTCATGAGGTTGTATGGCCCTTTCTTCCTGTTGTAGTAGTCTAGCAAGTTCTCCAGGCACCTCACAATCATTCTCACCTACGTCTTCGGCTTGGTTAATCGGATTTTTGAAGTCATAACTGGCAATAGCAGAGCTGTTATCAATGGGATCCAGAGTGGATATGGATCTGCATTATGATACGTGAGTGTGTGTAAGAGAATAGCTGTTTTGATAAAGTGAAAATAGAAAAGAAAAATAGAGAGCGCAAAATTTGTATGCAAGACACGTCTAATGCTTTATTAATGATATATGAAATGACAAATAACAGCCCTCACAAACAAAACCAGTGTGCCTCGGGCAAGGCACAAGGCCGTAAATTTTTAAATTGTTTA
This sequence comes from Vicia faba, assembly GCA_948472305.1. Classification (NCBI taxonomy): domain Eukaryota; kingdom Viridiplantae; phylum Streptophyta; class Magnoliopsida; order Fabales; family Fabaceae; genus Vicia; species Vicia faba. The sequence goes on from OX451738.1 coordinate 1,161,749,977, forward strand.
TTATAAATCTCAAAACAAAGTAAGACAATTACTGTGGAATAAAAGAAACTGGTATAAAGTCCCTAGCCGTCCAGTTACTTGGTCCACTGTTGGTAGTCGGGTAGATCCAGCTGTCAATGTCTGAGTCTTCCTCACTATCTTCAATGACATTAATTCCCTAATTACTGATGTGTAGGGGAGGTCTTCCAGTCCGAGCACGTCGAACAACCCTTTGAGCCCCTGTAGTAAAGCCCAAACCAAATTTGTCAATTTTGTGAGTGAAATTAGGGAGCTGACCCCAATTGGTACACCCACCTTCTTCAACCACGGCCCTGACGTCCTTGAGGGAAGCCATCTTCAGAGGAGGTTTGGTGTTGTTAGTATTTTCAGTTGATGCCAAGATCTGAGGGACCTCTTCGAAGTTATGACAAGGAGTTTTTATGAATTCCCAATCCATCTCTACGTAGCGGAAGGAATTGAGGTGGCTCACCATATACTCCTCTTCACCCTACATTGTGCCAATGTTCCCTTTCACCAGATACTTCAGCATTTGGTGTAGTGTGGAAGTAACTGCCCCAGCCTCGTGGATCCAAGGGCGACCCAACAAACAAGAATACGACGGCCTGATATCCATCACATAGAAGGTGGACCCAAAAGTCTGAGAACCCACTTTGACAGGGATGTCCACCTCCCCGTGCACCATTCTCTTTGATCCGTCAAAATTGCTTACCACAATGTTACTATGCTTTAGAGTCAAACCCTCATAATCCAACCGGTCCAACGCCTTCTTAGGCAAGACATTCACCGAAGACCCAATATCTACCAGCACATGAGCCATAGTGGTGCCTCTGCATTCAATTGAGACATGCAAGGCATCATTATGCTTCCTTCCCTTTGGTGTTAAGTTTGCATCTGAAAAACCCAGCCCATTATCAGCAGTCAGGCTGGCCACACAATCTTTGAACTGATCAGCTGAAGTTTCCTACGGCACATGCGCAGTCTTGAGGAATGCAATCAAAGCCTTCGCATGGGCTTCAGAACACAACAACAAAGAAAACATGGATATCTTTGATGGGGTCTACCCCAGATGCTCGACCATATTGTAGTCGCTCTTCTTAATTATTTTCAGTATTTCCTCTATCTCTTGCTTAGAGGCTTCCACAACAAGTTTTCTAGGCGCCTCCGTCCGGGAAGGCTAACCTATAACTTCTTTGTCGTGGGTATAAGATTATTTATTGGCAAGGGTAATAACTGGAGTAAGAACAAAAGCAGTAGTTGATGTACTAGCAGGAACAACAGATGGAATGACAACAGGCTTGTTGATAGTGTTAGGGGAAATCTCGGGAGAGAAGACCCTTCCACTTTGGGTGATTTTGTTGGTTCCGACAATGTTACCAATATCAGGATCAGCCTCTTCATCTTTCAAATCTTGTTTGATGCCATGATAGTACACATCGGCACCATAATGCCAGGGGACAGCTTTGTCCGAGACATATGGGATAGGACCAGGAATAGTGATTATCAGCGAAGCGATTCTTGGAGCAGATGTAATCCTAACAAGTCTTCTCGAGGAGGCCTTGGAAGGATTGGAGGAAATGGTTATAACGTCAATGTCTTCAGATGGGACAATGGGAATTGAAGTTTTCTCGAACAAAATTTCTTTGCTGTCCATCAGGCGTTGAACACCTGACTTCAGCAAATGGCAACCAGAAGGTAGAAACGAACACATGTGGAAACCTTCACCATAACCCGGAAATAAACCGGCCAACATCAAATTCTTCTTCATAGTCATGAGAGGAGTAGAAACTTCATCAACAAAGGTAATGAACAAATTAGTATCAACAACATTAATTCCACGACCGTGTTTAGGCATGGGAGCAGTTATGACATTTGGCTTCTCTGGAGCATCAAACTCTATTTCCTTGGCTTCAATCAAGTCTTGTACTTTGTTCCTCAGAGCCCAGCAGTCATTTGTATCGTGGCCAGGACTCTCAGAATGATAGGCACACCGAGCATTTGGATTATATCAGGGAGATGTAGTATTTGGATTCTTGGGAGCCTCTTTCAAGGTTGCCAAGTTGGATCTCAGCAGATGAGGTAGAACTTCAGCCAATGTCATGTTGATTCGGGTAAACTGCCATTATGGTCTTTCTACTCTTTGTTGATTGTTACATTGTGGAGCAACTGCAGGCTTAGGTATCATTACGACACTTACTGTCTGACGATGTTCAGCCCTATTTTGGCCCATCGGGCTATAGATGGCACTGACCTCTTTCTTACCCGTGAAAGGCTTCTTCACTAAACCTGACGAGGTATCTTTCTGTATTTTGCCGCTCTGGATCCCAGCTTCTACCCTTTCTCCAGTTAATATCAGCTCGGTGAAACCAGCTGAGGAGCTACCAATCAGGTGATTGAAGAATGGACCAGACAACATCCCAAGAAACATATCAACCAACTCCCTATCGGACAACAGGGGTTGAACTCTTCCAGCCAAGTCTCTCCATTTCTGTGCATAGTCTTTAAAGCCTTCACTCGCCCTCATGGACATACTCTGGAGTTAAGTATGAGTAGGAGCAAGGTCGGTGTTGTATTGATACTGCTTGTAGAAAGCAGCAGCCAGATCTTCCCAATTTCGGACATTGGCTCCCTTCAGTTGGTAGAACCATTCAAGCTGAGTCCTTGACAGACTATCTTGAAAGAAATGAACCCACAAATTTCTATCAGCGATGCAGGGCTGGATCTTTCTGACATAAGAACGGAGATGGAGTTTTGGGCAGGACACACCATCATACTTAGAAAAAACTGAAGCTTTGAACTTTTGTGGGATGACCACTCCCGACACCAATCCCAATTCTTCGAAATCCATCCCAGGTATCCTCTGAACTTCCATGGCACTCAAACGATCTTCCAACTGCTTGTATCTATCCTCAGCAGAAGGATATTGCTCATCATTATAGTCGGTATCATTGTCAGAAACTGCAGGACTGAGGTCCTTATCTTCTTCTTGATTCTCCCCCTTCTTAGATGAAGAGGTCAGATCGACTTGTCGCTTCAACCGATATCTAAACCTTCTGCCCATATTCAAAATACTGGCAGCCTTCTTCTTTTTCTTTTTCTCTTTCAGGATGAGGGCTTTCAGATCCTCCTTCCCTTTTGCCAGACTTATGAACATTTGTTGGAACTGGGCATTCTGTGCATGAAGGTCCTTGATGCTTTGTTCGGAATACATTTTTGCTGAAATAAACAGCGAAGAAGATGAGAAACATGTAATGGTACCTGTACATGCAATGTTATGAATGGGATGCGCATGCAATGATTTCAAAGAATTTGGTAAATTTAAATTTTCAAACCAAAATAAACAAAGACTTTATTAGCTTAATTCAAAGTTCGAATGCCTCTTAGGCGTTACAATTAAAAACAAATCTAAAATTATAAAATACATCAAAATTCCCATGGATGCTTCCTCTTTGTGCCGAGATAATCATTGAGTCCTCTTTCTTCCTGGAGTCGCTTTGTGAGCTCTAAAACCTTCCTCTCCTGAGCATGGAACGAATCTCTGTAAGTATCCCGCTCCTTCATCAACTGAATTCAAGACCTCTGTAATTCCCCAAGATCAGTGGGCATATAAGGATAGAGAATCGTGTAAGGAATACCCCCTTCAGTAGTGGGTTCCATAATCACTGCTAAAACGGCCACATAGGGCATCATAAGCTTCTGGGCGCGAGCTCGTACCCATTGGAGGTAAGATTCCATAGGAATGGAAACTTTTGGCCACAAAGCCTTGGCGCCAGATCTGTTTACCATGCCCCAAGCTCGTATGAACCTCCGGCGATACTCTTGAACATCATCCTCATAGTTGAATACAATGCCCTTGATAAGTAACTCATGGGGACCATCTCTTCGTGCGTAACCAAATTGTCATAGAGCTAAACAAGGATTGTAGGTTATACCCCCTCTAATACAAAGTAATGGGACATTAGGGTACTCCCCGCAGCGGTCAATAATAGCAGTGTTTTCCATAGCTCGGGAACACCAGAGAATATCCATGTGAGGGAGTGACATTATCCTTTGCGACCAACCCAAACCTTCTTCATTCTTCAGTACGGACTTAGGGAGGTGAGAAATAAACCACTTCGACAGTAATGGCATGCAACACATAAGAACCCCTCTTCTCTTCATGGTACGAGTATGGAGAGTGTGCAAAATATCTCCGAGCAAGGTAGGCACAGGGTTGCGGGAGAGGAAGATCTTGATAGAATTCACATCTATGAATGAGTCCGAATTAGGGAATAGGACTAACCCATAGACTAGAAGAGCCAAAACCTCCTCAAAAGCCTGAAAATTCATATCATCCCAAAATAGTTGGGCCTTGTCTATCAGAAACTTGGCTAGAAAACCCTTGACTCCGCTTCTTGTTTCCCAATTGGATACCACGTCGGCTCGTCTCAGATGCAAAGCTGAGGCAATGACTTTTGGCTTAGTAACTTCTTCTAGACCTGTGAAGGGCGACTGTTCAAGAATGGGTATATCTAACAGTTGAGAGAATTCTTCCAAGATAGGCACCAACTGATAGTCTGGAAAGGTGAAGCAGTGGTGCTTGGGATAAAATAACTGAAAGAGTACACTCATCATCTTTTCATCAAAGTTTGAAGTAACCAGGTTGAGAAGTTGACCATGTCTCTTAGTGAACCCTGAAGTTTCAGAAACCCTTGATACTAGCTCTTTGAGTTGGGAAGGTATCTTCATAAAGCTGATTCATATAGTGTTTCTATGAACAGAAGCCATGATCTGTAAAACAGAACAAATATAAATTCTCTTGGTCTTTGAAATGGTTAGTGCAATAAGAATGGATGATATGTTATGATGCATGATGTCATGATAAACCACAGGTATAACAAACACAGACAAATCACACCAAGTTCTTAGGTTTAAGGCTTGCATGAGGTTAAAGGTCATACCCTCTTGAAGTTTAGTTGGTTTCAAACCTGTCTTAAAAAGTAACTGGGTTCTAAGGGATCTCAGTATCACTGACCATCCTTTATCGGGCATTATCTCAGCTCAAGCAATCTTTTCTTGCAGCCAAAATATCTTGAAAGTCTGATCTCAATGAGTGTAGCATCGAGTATCAACCAATCCTCAGCTCTACACTGAGGCCGGCTATCTCACTACTTTCTAATGGCCAAGTTTATTCAACTAAGGTTCTAAGGTCTGTTAGTGCTTCACGACACCATGCGGCGGCCCCGTATTCTCCTCATTTCCCCACAAAGGATACTGGTACCAACCAAAGTGCCACACCAACAAGGCTATCGCTTAAACCATATCGGTCTACGTTGTACAATCTCCACGATCTATTGTTGTTTACCTAATAAGTTCCCCTAGATCCGGCTGTAGGATATACAGTAACCCGAGAAAAAACCCTTTTAGAATAAAGCAAACAAACAAGAAAGCAATTTGAAATGACCTAGATCCTAAGGTATACCCCACTTTAAGTATTTTCCCCAGTAGAGTCGCCAGTTCTGTGATACGGTGGCAGAACCGACTGTTATACTGGTTTGCGTTTTTCATTTTTTTGTTTGCAAAATGTCGCGGTAAGCAAGAGTCACCACCGAATTTTATTTCATCCAATCATTGAAAAGGAAAAAGAACAGAAAAAAACCTTTTTTTGAGATTTCTGAGTACGGGGGGTAGATTATAGAAAGGGAAGGTGTTAGCACCCTTTCTATCCATGGTTTTCCATGGGCTCTTAGGTACTTGCTTATATTTTTTAAAATTGCTTGTGTATGTGTTTATTTTGAAAAGTTTTACTTCGTGATAACTCTTGTGTCAGTCCTCAAGGGTGTGACGAAGTTGTTTTGAAAATTGTTTTGAAAGGTGTTTGTGTGAAAAGTTTTGTTGAGCAAGTACTTAAGATTCTACCTACTCGAAAAAGAGATTGTTCATTCTCGTTTCCTTTAGACAGCACTATCCTACTATTAAGGAGTAGGTAGCCCCGTCATTGGAGTTTTTTAAGGGACGTTCGAAAGGGACAAGTAAAGTCACCTAAGCAATGTGTTGGAAACTTTAGTAATAACACTGGAGTTCTAAAGATCTTTCCGAGGCAACATTTCTGAGGCAACATTCGAATGGGACATTTGATCTTTTAGACAGGAGGGCAACCACTAAAATCTCCTATGCTTAAGGACTGTTTACCGAAGGCAACAGAAGTGAGGCAAACCCTATGAGTGAATATGTGCATGTGAATTTTTCAGTTAATTAGTCTTTGCATATTTAGGTGATCTACCGTTTTAATTTTCAGATATTCTTGCCATACAATTCTATTAGCATACATCTAGACAGATAAATATTTATAGAAATTTAAAAGTGCGAAAATATAAAACCTAACTATTACATGGCTTTCGTAGATACAAAATTATTTAACTAAAAATAAAATGCGGCAATTAAAACCCTAATTAAAATCTATTACAACCCCGAAACAGTTACATAAATAATAATCAGAACGGTAATTAAAATGCACGACGAATTAAATGCGAAGAATGGTTAAAAAATCCGAAAAATCTAATTGATGAAAATATTTAGGTTATTTTTTAGAAAGAAAATTAATTAGGTTATGTAAAATTAAAACCCTAATTCTAATTACTTTTAATTTGTGAAAAAAAAAGAATTAAATTGCCCTAAATTAATTAAACAAAATTAATTAAGAAATAAAATATTTTTTATTAAAAAAATATTTTTGTGATTTTTTTGTGATTTTTGATTAAATAAAAAATAAATTTTGATGTTATTTTTATGAAAAAAGAAAATGATCAAGAGAATAATTTAAGAAATTAAAAATAGAAAAGAGGAGAGGTGGGCCTGTATAGTGCTGAATGGGGGGTGTCATGTTGAAATTCTTAGGCCCAATAGTGCTGAAGCCCAGTCAGTGCTGGATTCTGTGTGACGTTGACTTGGACGTGCACCATGGTTCTTCAATGGTAGGCATTGGATCTGGAGAGGTTGTGATCCATTGGTGATGACCTGAGGTGTATGGAAGGCGTTTGCAAGGTTGATGCACATGATCTGTAAAGGAAAAATAACACAAAGGAAATTGTTGGGACCTGAGATCGAACCCAGGTCCTTATACTCTCCACCAACGCGTTTTTCCACTGGGCCAACTTGCTTAGTTGTTATTATGCTGAAAACAAAATATAATATGGAAAAAAACAAATGGTTAGTGGACAAACACGCGCGGAATTTCAAATGGCCCAATGGTTGGCTGCCACATAATCTCCTTCTTCCTTCCTCCGTCGTATTAGAAGTCAGATCTATACCTACAGGCCATATCTGTAGCTAAAACACTGCGCGTTTTCAAAATTAAGTACAAGCAATAATAATTAATACCAATGGAATGGATTAATTGCTCATGACCTCCTGAATACAAATCCACCCTTTATATGATCCAATTTGGCCTGTATATGAAGTTCCTAATTTTGAACCACAAACCTTAACAATGGCGTATCATGTATCATGCTCTTAAACGTTAATTCACCTATGCGAAAAGCTTCTACACATCAATACAAACACATATATGTAGTCAAAAGAAGTTAAACATGCAAGAATGCACGAATACGATTTTGAAAAAAAAGACAAACCGTGTGAGGTCTGGGGGCTTATTCTGGGCGTGAGAGGGCTTGTTATTGATTGAGACACGTTCCTGAGACGTCCAATAATCGATTGGAAATGCTAGAATGGCTTGAATTGGCCTGTAGCTTGAAATCTGATCCACACTTTTCTTTGAAATTTTGGAACTTTGTTTGACACTTTGAGGCAAACTGCGCGTCTGAAAACTTGTGTTCTAGGTCTTTAGGATCCTGGCATAAGTAGTGAATCAATCTAGGGTAATAGAATTGGAAAGTGTTGTACCCCAAAATTTTCCCTCCCATTTCTCATGGATTTCTCATCACAAAACCTTTGAAGCCCAAGATCCAGTTAGGGTTTCATCTGCTCAAGACTCCTCCTTGCACTGCTGACCCAAATTAGGGTTTGTGTTTGCACAAAGATGTTTTGACCTAAAATGCCTAAGATGACTTTCATGCTTCATATTGGACCCCCAAGATTATCCTCATCAAGTTTCAAGTCTTGATTCCATGTTTTGCCCAGTCAATTGGACAGTTGACGTAGAAATCAACTGTATTGGGGAAAAAGTCAACTGTGGCCAATTGACAGTCAAACCTCATGAAAATTGATCCACATCAACATTATAAACTTCCATGAACCATTTGGTCAAGTTTGGATCACAATTCCACAAGAAATTTGATCAGATCACCAAAAGGGCAAAATGGTCATTTTTAGGGTTTTGACTGCACAAAGGCAATTTTTGACTGTTTGACCCAACCAATTGCAAACCAAGCTCATATATGTACTCAAGAACCCCATGGAATTGTCTTGACATTCTCAACAAGTTCAAAAGATCCCAAGTACACAAGATTGACAGTTGAATTTCCCAGTCAATTGATCAATTTTGACTGTATACTGAAAAGTCAAACTTTGACTTTTTGGTCAAAATCAAGAGTCAAGATTCATTTTTCATCAAAACATGCCAAATCATGAAACTTTTTCACCAAGAAATCACAAAATGCAAATTAGGGTTAGAAATTAGAATTTTTCATAACTTAGAATTTTTCTAAGTTATAAAAAACCCTAATTTTTTCCCAACTTTGCCCCACTTTTTCACCAAGATCCATTTGGATTCAAACAAAAGTCAAAACATGAAAGTTGTAGCTTGTTGAATAATATACAACTTTGATTCACAAAGTTTTCCCATTTGAGGCTTGTATCTAAAGTTACAAATTTTTGAATAAGGGCACTAAACCATTCTTAACTTAGTGAAATTTTAACCTATTTTGACAAGGTTTTCTACCCAACTTCAAGGCCATTTTCCATACACTTCCACTTGGAATTTAAATTTGAATTTCAAATATGGATTGTAGTACACATTCCAAGCTTTCCAAAATGTCCAAGAACTTCTCAAACAACCTCATAACTTGAGAGAATCGAATTTCACAATATGGCAAAAACTCACTTTTGGATTGATCATGACCATGTTCATAACTTAAGCCATTTTCAAGTCAGCTTGGTTTATGCTAAATTACAGGTCCTAAAACCCTTTGACACTCAATAATTCAATGCAAAACCTTTGTGCCAAGGCCTTGTTTCATGAGTTCAAGCATTGCCTAAAGGATTAATCCCAAAATAGATAAAGCATTTCTTCCATTTTTGCAAAAGTTAACTTTATGTCCAATTGAAAATCCAAGCAGTACAAATGAGATCTAATTGGCACAAGATTATGAGCAAAACACTCTGATCAAGGAGGGATTATGCAGCTCATTAGGGGGCCTCTACTGACCTAGAACACAACTTGGGCATTGGTTGCTTAAAGTGTAAGAAACATTGCATTTGTGAACACAACTCTCATATCAGCTTGCAAACACTTAGTGAACTTGTGAAACACACTCAAGACATCTCAACCAAGCTATTTCATGACCCTAACACCTCTCATACACTCCCAATCTCAAAATCACCTTCAAACTGCAAAAACAGGGCCAGACCTGCAGTTTGAGTGCCCTCTTCCATTTCCCTCAAGCTCTCTTGCCCAAACCAGTTCACACACATTCCCTAGCATCTATGCAAGCTAACCATGACTTGAAACACGACCTGTAATCCCTCTAACCAGTTCCACCATTTTCAGTTTCTTGTTTTGCAGGTGAAGTGCTCTAGCACGATTCAAAAGCTTTCAAGACAAAGTAAACATTGGAATAGCATCCCTGGACCTCAAGGAAGCTTTTCCAATCATCACCTTGCACTGAAAGCTTCCTCATTGCCAGATAGAACTTCAACTGAACAGGTATTTTGGTGAACTTCTATCTCTCTTATTAAGCATCATTAGCTCTAAGTTTGTGAATAAACAATGTTCTACTCATGCCACTGAACATGTACGTGTTTTTACTTTTCATTTCTTTTGCTTGAGCTGTGAGAATTTAAGGTTTGAAAATGGAAGAAAATCTAGGTTAGGATTTGGGGGAGAAGAAATTCTCCCTCATCTTAGAGAGTTAGATCAAGTTCTGCATATGGTTGGATTCGTCTCTTGATGCTGAACATTTTTTATGTTATGAGTTTTCATTAATAAGCCAGGAATCAGGAGTTAGAAGATTGAGAAGAAGGGCGCGCGTTTTTGAACTGGTTTTGTCTGAAGGTTGAAGACAATGTCTTCTTGGGCTGGGCCTGAGTGATTTTCTTGTTCACACCACCTTTTTGGTTTTACACCCCCTGAGCCCATTTGCTTTATTTTTAATGTATTTTGACTTTTTCTTTTTTTAATTGACTCATTTATTTTTTCTCAGCATATTAAAAATATAAAAATATTTTTTTCTCATCATTTTGAATTTATTAGGTATTTATTTGATTTTTTCTTTTAGTTTGTACATAAATAAATAAATATATATATTTTTGTTTAAAATACTAAAATAGCACAAATATATTTCATACACTTTTATCTTATTTTTACTTCCTAAAAATATTTTATAGAAAATACTTTTTTATTTTAATATTAAATATTATTAATTAATATATATAATACATATCTTGTAAATAATATAAATATACATATATATATTAATACATTTAGGGTAAAAATATCAAAAATATACATATTTTTATTTTTATTAATATTTAACACTAAAAAGACATTTTTATAAATATACTATATTTTATTTTATTTTTGTATGTAAATAGTAAATATTATATGAATTAATTGATTAATATCCCTTTTTGATTAAAAATTAGGGTTTTGCCCTAAATTTGAAAATACTCCAAAAATAATACCTTTTTATTTCTCTTTTTATTTCACATAAATAATATTCTTTTTTCATACATATAAAAATTCTTTTTTTTTTTTTACATTTTTGCATATTTATTTCAATTTCCATTTAATTATACAATTATTTGTCTTGTAAATATTCAAAGAAAATGATGTAATAGTTAGGTTTAAATTTTTTGTCTAAATATACCCCATTTGAAACATTGTACCCCCCTCCCCATATTATTGTGTTGTAATAGTGTAGGAATTTAAATTTCGCACTTTAATGCTTTCTAAACCTACCATGCTAGAATTAGGGTTTGTATGCGAATAAAACGAACAAAATAGTTTGGCCTAATTTCAAGATAAATAAGCATGAAAATGGACAACACATTTCACACTTGCACCCCTAGGGCATTCCACTTTGTCGCCTTCAAATAAATTGGGCCATATTGCATGTTGAACTTCTTTGGGTAAAACAAACCATCAAATGATCATAGTCCCTCAAAATGTTGCCTAAATGAATGATCAAGTCCCTTTTAAAGAAAAATTGCCCAAAGACATTTAACACCATTGCAATTATGGTTTAAACAATGACCCGCGCCTGTCCCTTTCACCTCCTAATACAAGATTGTCCACCAAATTCAATGGTGGAACAAAATTGTCAAAAGGTTTAAAACATAACAAAAATCTTTGAGAAAACTTTAGGGTAGATAACTCTTAAGTACTTGTCAATTTGCAAAGAAAACACTTGCCTAATTTCAAACCACACTTCACAAATACTTTTCAAAACAAACTTTCAAAAAACCTTGGAACATCTTTTCAAAAGACAAAACACCTTTTGTAAAACATTCGAGTAAAGAATTGTTACAAGGGTAGCCTATACAAGGCATCTTTTCAAAACATTTTCAAAACCACACACCAAGCACCATTTCAAACAATTGAAAAACCAAGGCAAGTTGATCTAAGCAAGTACCTAAGAGCCCATGGATAACCATGGATAGAAAGGGTGCTAATACCTTCCCTTTCTATAATCTACTCCCCGAACCCAAGAAAAATCTCAAAGGTTTTTGTTGTGCTTTTTAAACCTTTCCTTAGGATAAAATAAAAAGTCAGTGGCGACTCTTGCTCAACCGAAACATTTGCGAAAACAAACGCAAAACCCTAGTCAGTTCTCCCACCGTATCACAGAACTGGCGACTCTGCTGGGGACTAATACTTAAAAGTGGAGTAACCTTAGGGCTTAGATCACCCTCTTGCATGACTAATTGTTTGATTTGTTTACTTTATACTTTGGCTCTATTGTTTGGGTTTGCAATCCTACACCCGGATTTTGGGAAACATTCATAGATAGCAATACGTTGTGGAGACTGTGCGGGGTATACCGACACGGTCGAAGCAATAGCTATATTAGTGCGACATATTTGTGAGTACCGGTAACCCTTGAGTTTAATCAAGGAGAGTACGGGGCCGCTGAGTGATGTCACTAAGCACTAATGACCTAGAACCTTACTTGACCATCTTGGCCTTTTATTAGGGGTAGTGAGATGACCGGCTTTGGTGCAGTCCGAAGTTGGTAGATACTCGATACTACACTCATTGAGGGTTGTTTTCTTGGAATATTTTGGTTGATAGTTAAGTGGCTAAACCAAAACAATGAACAATGAAAACAATCCAGTGATATTGAGCTCCTTAGAACCCGGTTACTATTTATAGGACAGGTTTTTTAAGCCAACTACACTCAAGAGGGTACTTACCTATGAAACCCCATGCAAGCCTGAAACTAGGGTTTGGTGTGATTTGCTTGTACATACACTACTACGAAAATGGGCTTTCACAGCGCTTTTTTTTGCCCTTTAAAAGCGCTTAAATGCGCTGCCGTAGCCAGCGCTGCCGTAGGCTACGAAAGCGCTTTTTTCTGGCCAAAAGCGCTGTCGTAGGTGGACCTATCCCAGCGCTTTTTCCTTAAAAAGCGCTTTGATAGGGGGGTCTTTCCCAGCGCTTTTTGAAAAGCGCTTTGATAGGTGTGCTATTTAAATTTTTTTTTTTATTTATCAGGCCTTTTACAGCGCTTTTTATGGAAAAAGCGCTTTGATAGGGGGGTCTTTCCCAGCGCTTTTTCCATAAAAAGCGCTTTGATAGGGGGTTTCTATTTAATTTTTTTTTTATTTATCATGGCTTTTACAGCGCTTTATGGAAAAAGCGCTTTGATAGGGGGGTCTTTCACAGCGCTTTTTCCATAAAAAGCGCTTTGATAGGGGGTTTCTATTTAATTTTTTTTTTATTTATCCTGCCTACGAAAGCGCTTTTTAGCCAAAAGCGCTTTCGTAGCTCATACAAATTTTTTAAAGTGAAACCTATAATTTGAGGTTCCCTGTGCGGCCTGTAATTTTTTTTTGGTCCAATAATTTAACCTGTAATTCAATCCTTATTTATACATATATTTTAAGAAATCGGTATTATATTAACAGAAACCAGTATACCATATAATATTCAATCCTTATCTATATATATGTAACTAAATCATATATAACTAAATTTGTAACCATATATACATTTGTAACCATAACTAAATCACATACAAAGTATCGTGTTAATTTGTAACCATATATATATACATATGTAACTAAATCATATATAATTACATCGAAAATAATGCTCCACCGACACGGTCGTCATCCTGCAAAGTATGAATATGAACAACACGGTAAATTAAACAAACAATATTAAAGGCTCCAACACAATCAAACTAACACGTACAATAATATTTTATTCATACCCATCAGAATAATCTGTTTTCAACATAAAATTGACATATTTCCTCTTTGACTTCTTCCACTTGAACTTTCGTGTACGACATAGTATAGAGGTCATCAAAGTACTACATAAGAAATTATTACTTCAGTATATGCATGATGTTATTAAATGTAGAAATCATACAAAATTATTCTAAGTTATAAATCCATACCGTGCTTGGAATCTCTACTTGATTTTTATGAAGGATTTCTTTCATAAACCTCAAGCAAAAGTATCCGCAATCTACATCGTTATTCTGTAACGGACACTGCATAGAAAAACAGAATATATTTTATAGTTGTCGTGTAATTTTATCAAGTAACATAACTATTATTATAAGCAACTAATTTTGTACCTGCACTTTGATCCAAGTAATATTTGATGATTTACTCCGGGGTACCTGTGCGTCCCTTTGACTACGAAATATTTGTATTGATCTAAGAAAATAAAAACATATATTTAGATCAATCTCACAGAAATAATTAAATATATAAATATACACGAATAGTTAGAACGATCTCACTTACTGATCAACAGTTTCCTTCATAGCGGGATAGTTAGTCCATTCCCCGTCTACCGAATTCAGAAAGTACACAACTTCTTTAATCGGATCGATAGCCAACAACAACCAGTGTTTTCTAAAAATTTAAGCAACAGTTTAGAAGAAAAGTTTCTACGCAAAATAAACAAAGATATATTAGAATAAATGAAAAACTCACCCCACTGGAACAGTGTTATACGGCAAAATAAACAAGCTATCTGGGTTGCCGACGTAGGCCGTGTATCGATTCACTAAGTACTCCCTAACTGAACCCGGTTCCCTGACAATTGTCGCTCCGCTGACAATATGGGCAGACAAGAAATGGAAGCGTCTTGCCAATACAGTCTCGCGCATTTTTTTATCGTACAACAACCTTAAATAAAAACATATAAACATTAGACTATTTTCATTGAAATGTGTAAATAAATTGTTCAACTAATTAAATGATATATTTATCGGAATACCGGATGTATGCGTGAACATTGCCGATGCCTAATTCACCATGCGTCATAATCTCAGTCATTTCGTCCATTCCTATCGTTTCTTCGCAGTCAAGACCAAAGATATCTGCATCCATAAGGATTCGACGAATACCACCTGACTTCAAATCTGAGGTTTCCAAAAGTACTCCAAGTGTATTCCGATATCGAGGTACAAAAACGCCTCTTCCCCCGCCTCTTCCCCCCTTATGCATTGACTTTTTCGGGGGTGGTCTGCTACGAACAGGCTGGGTCACTTGTTGTGACACTTTCGTAGATACCTAACAATCATATAACTTAGGTAAATTATAAAATCGTTCAGTTTTAAATTCATATCATATAATAAACAATTTAAGTGTACCTCTGGAATTGATGCCATAGACTCGCCGCCTTGCTGCAAAATCTCCTTACCCTTATTAGCGGGTTTTGTAGGAGGCTAATATTAAAAAATAATTAACTTAACGGTTCAGAATTGACATTTGAAATCTAAATGATTCATATTAACGGTTTTAAACATACCTCATCATCAATGAAAATGAGGTCCAAGGGCCATGCAACAAACGACCCTACTGCGTCTCGCACCGATCTTATATCCAAGGCCACGTCAGGTACCGGTACCAACGCATCGGGATCAATAGGATAATCTACTGATACTCTCAGGTGTCCAGCCGGGATCGGTGTATTATGAATTAAATCTCCCAAAGTGTTGTACACTTTTCCCTTGCCAACAAGGTGATAATCTGATGCCATTACGTATAGTTGGCAAGATGAAATGCCCTAAACCAATATGCATACATATTACTTTTAATTCAATAATAGAAAGAGGTGGAATAAAAATGAGAAACTTGAACAATAGAGATTTATCAATATATTTATAATTACCTCAGGAAATTTATTCTGACGGTTGATACTAGCGTTGTCACTAGTTTCTTTCGCCATTGCCGCATTGCCCTTTTCCCTCATTAATACCTCTTTATCTCTTTCCAATGCATTGACTTTTGCTTGTAATTCCATAAGTACATTCATCACTTCTGCATTGGTAGGATTTCTTTTCCGAGAATGCTGTTAGAAAGAGGTTGGAGTCACACCATGACCTTTACCCCTCACCCGACCGGAATACTCAGGAACATTCAGTGCTTTACTAAGTACGCTCCTCGTATCCTGGTCGTCACCGGTGGACTCCGTTTGTGACAATGTCTCCTGAAAATAATGGAGATAAAAAAATCAATTAAATAGTCATAAAAATTTGATTTAATTAAAGACACAATGTTATACTTACGCATTCATCATAAATTCTTAGAACACTTGGATCAACAGCTTGATTCTTGCCCACACGAGCTTCCTTCCACAGCAAATGTGCTGGAAGTGAGGTTTCATCACTTTTCGTCTCCTCTAACTATGCATAGAAACAAACGGTTAGATCGTCAAATACAACACATTTAGACAATTAATAAGAACATATCATTTCTATTTATTACTTACAATTTTTTCCTCTAAGCGTGCATATCCCAAACGCCCTTTTTTGTATGGATACGCGGGCTTTGATGCTCTCTCACTATTTTTGGCACTCTTTTGCCGGAATTCGTCATCTCTTTGTCTAATAAACTCAGTCCAATCTTCTTGTTTAATGAAAAGATTATACTTTTCTGGCCTTCCGGCCGGGAACTCTTCCAGCCACTTTCCTTTGTCATCCTTAAGATAGGTGTTCGTCAACAGATTTTTCCACCCTCTAAATCTTTTCCCGGCCAACCCAAGTACGAAGCCTTTACGCTCATCTGGAACGTTAAAAGACCGCTGCGTATAAACCATATAAACATATAAGTAATTTAAAAACCATATAAACCATATAAACATATAAGTAGTTTAAAAACCATATACACCATATAAACTTATAAACTTATAAACATATAACCATATAAACCATATAACATACATACCTTAACATCTTCCCAAAACATTTCTTTTCCTTGCTTCAATGCTTCACATTGTTTCTCATTCCATCTAGATATGGAGATTGGTACATGCATACGAACAAGTGTACCAACGTAGCTTGTGAATTTTGAAGCATTAACCCCAACTACTTGATTTGAATGATTCCAATCTACATTATATATCACTCCCTTATCTCTAGCACGAATGATTTCGCGCATTATGGTGATGCCTCGTGCAACATCATTTGCTGAATTATCATCCGCTGCATGATTTGATTCTTGTGAGTTTTCATGATCTTGTTGGTTTCCTGGCGGGTTTTCTTGTTGGTTTCCTTGCGGGTTTTCTTCATTGCTAGCCATTAGACCTGTAACAAAAGTCAAACAAGCACATTAGTACACTACATGAAAATGGATAGTCGAAAAAGATATGAATAGCACTAAAGGAACTCAAAATTGAATAAAATGCTAAAAAACCAATGTTCACATATTTCAAAACATTATTCACATATTACTTACAATATTAGGCTATAAAATTCAAAACGGTTCAAAAGATATGCCAAAAATTCAAAACATTATTCACATATTACTTACAATATTAGGCTATAATTATAATAATACCTTTTTCACTAACGTCTCTTTCTTTTCTTGGTAGCAATATATTTTACGCTTCTGTTAACAACTCGGATGGTTGGATTGATCCAAATACCCTCATTATGATCATCTCTAGTACAAGGTTCATTCTCATTTTGATCGTTTCTTGTACAAGATTCAATGCCAACGCCAATATCACCTTGATCTCCAATGTTTTCATCAATTACTTTGTTAGACAAAAGCACTATAGACCATTTCGTACTTGTCGGATCATTGACATAGAACACTTGTTTAGCCTGAGAGGCTAGAATAAAAGGTTCATCTTTGTACCCCACCCTATTGAGATCCACTTGCAAAAATCCTGACTTATCCATTCGTACGCCATTATTATTTTCAACCCACTTGCAATCAAATACAGGAATCTGAAACTTCCCGTAATCAAAAAACAAAATGCGCTCGATAACCCCAAAATATGACAGATTTGCAAATTTCGGGTTTAAGTCATTCGCACTTGATATGTGCATCGCTTCAGCTACCAAGGTAACACCACTATTCTGCATAGTACTTTTATCATCCTGTTCTTTGGTATAAAATGTGTATCCATTAATTGCGTATGCGCTATAAGAAAACACAATCATACTTGGACCATATGCTAAACATCTCAACCTTTCTGTTACTGAAGCAGGATCCGAACGATACTTTGAATAAATTTGTTCCTTAAACCACCGTATGAAACTTCGATTGTGCTCTCGTACTATCCAATTCTCATTTCTATTCAGATTTAAACCTCGAAGAACACCCTTGTGCATTTCAGCATACGGCTCAACCTCAATCTCATTGTGCAGAACATACAAATGCACCTGATCCCGTTCGACCATTGACACTGTCACAACTTTATTTCCAATTAGTCTTTTTCCTTCTTTTTTCTCGACAATATGAGATTTGGGGAGTCCAATTGATTGAACATTTGACAGATATTCAGTGCAAAACTCAACCGCTTCTTCAACAATGTATCGTTCCGCAATACAACCCTCCGGTCGACTTCGGTTTTTCACGTACCCTTTTAAAATTTTCATATAACGTTCAGCAGGGTACATCCATCTCATATAAGCTGGTCCGCACAACTGTGTCTCTTTGACAAGATGAACGACTAGATGAACCATTATGTCAAAAAACGAGGGAGGAAAATACATTTCAAGCTCACATAAAGTAACAACCACCTCTTTTTGCAATGTTGGTAAGATCGCAGGATCGATCACCTTGCTGCAAATTGACTTGAAGAAAAAACACAACTTAGTTATTGCGCTCCTTACTTTTTCTGGCAGAATAGAACGTATACCTATTGGTAGAAAATGTTCCATTATAACATGGCAATCATGAGTCTTTAAACTCTTTAACTTTAGGTCTTTCATTGACACAAGTCTTCTAATATCTGATGAGTAGCCTTCTGGAACTTTAACTTCACTGAGGAACTTACACAATATTTTCTTCTCCTTTCTAGATAGAGTGTAAACAGCAGGTGGTAGATATGTGCGTCTTCCTTTCGTCACGGGTGCCAATTCAGTTCTAATTCCCATGTTTAACATGTCCTTCCTTATGTTAATGCCATCCTTAGACTTTCCTTGTATATTGAGTAACGTACCAATAACACTATCAAATACATTTTTTTCAATATGCATAACATCGAGGAAATGTCTTACGTACAACGACTTCCAATATGGAAGTTCAAAAAAAATCGACCTCTTCTTCCACCCACTCGTGACAAGTCTATGTGCAAAAGGCTTGCCAAACTCAGTACTCACATCTTTCACCTTTTCAAAAATCTGATCACCTGTCAACATATGTGGAGCTCTACCGTGTTCTGCCTCTCCATTGAATGCCTTTCTCCACCCACGATAGTGATGATTAGAATTTAAGAATCTACGATGACCGAGAAAAACATTCTTCTGACAAAAGTTCAATCGCATCGTATCGGTTTCATCTTCACAAACAGGACACGCTTTTTGACCCTTAATGCTGTACCCTGATAGATTTCCGTACGCCGGAAAATCATTAATTGTTCCAAACAACATCGCCCTCAAGTTGAAACTTTCTTTCCTATACCCATCGTAAACCTCCACACCGGTCTCCCACAAAAACTTCAAATCTTCGACTAAGGGTGCCAAGTACACGTCTATGTCATTCCCTGGTTGTTTGGGCCCAGAAATTAACATAGATAGCATCATGTACTTACGCTTCATACATAGCCACGGAGGTAGGTTATATATCATAAGAATCACAGGCCAGGTGCTATGTGAGATACTTTGAATACCATGCGGGTTCATTCCATCAGTAGACAACGACAAGCGAAGATTTCTTGCTTCTTTTCCAAATTCAGGATAATCAATATCAACTTTCGTCCACTGTGGTGAGTCTGCCGGATGTCGCAACTTCCCATCAATAATTCTTTCATCTGCATTTAGGACACCTTTTCCGGAGACAACTTTTCCTTATATCGAGGGGCACCGCATTTAGGACACTCATTTAACACTGCGTACTCGTTTCGAAATAAAACGCAATCTTTTGGACATGCATGTATCTTTTCATAGCTCATGCCAATAGAGGACAACATCTTTTTGGCCTCATACGTTCGATTGGGAAGAACATTATCCTCTGGTAGCATTTCTTTCACGAGGGCTAATAACTGTGTGAAACTTTTATCCGACCATCCGTTGTCCGCCTTTAAGTTGTACAACTTTAACACCGCAAACAATCTTGTGAATTTTGTACAACCATCATACAACGGTTTCTCTGCATCGCTTACCAACCTCTCGAACATTTTGGGACAATCCTCAAGATCTTCTTCAAGCGCTTCTGCAATCTCTTCGACTCGATCATAATCGTATGCGTCTGCGAAATCCTCATTTGAAGCATACGTCGTATTATAACTCGATTCAACATTCCCGCTACTTTTCTCACCATGCAAATTCCAACATGCATAACTTCTATCAATTCCATGCATCAGTAAATGCGATTCCAACTGAACCGCGTCAACCCGTCTCCCATAACAGCATCTCAAGCAAGGACATATCATTCCATTGGGTTCTCTGGCGTGCGCAACGGCAAACTTAACGAATTCTGATACCCCATCCTCATACTCTTTCGACAATCGATTGGCAGTCATCCATTTTTTATCCATGGTTTGACTATAGCAACTAATTAGTCACGCAACTATAGCAAAATAATAATTAATTACCTGTAAAGAAATTCAACATATCAGGTAATCAAATTCATAGTTATTCTTGCCTCACCTTAAGCATGTGCTAAACAACTCATAACTAATTACTAACTAGTGAAGTCGGTGCTTTCGTTCAATGTGTCCTTCTTTCCATCATAACAAGTTGTATAAAATGGGAGCAACTGGTATGCTATTTAAAACTTTGTCTTGAAATTCCAAATTTCAAATTTACTGTGCCTGTTTCTCAATTTAAAGGACAGTAACATAGAGTAGCAAATTCTGATAAAACTTTCTCTAATCACTTCTTTTTACTAATGCAGGCAATGAAGGCTAGACAGAGGTTATTTGATGTTCAATTTTCAGCAGAGAATAGATTGGTATGATATGGTTGAGCATATGTCTTGGCGTATCTGACTAGGAATCTCAGTACTATTCTAATGAAGAAAGAACAAAATGTTGACCAATATATCAATTTTACTAGCTTTGGTGCAATGAACTCCAATTGCGATTTATGTGGTGTCCTTAGTTTTAATAAGTGATAATAAATTAAAGAACTCCAATTGCATACTGATACCTCATTAGAAATAGCTCTGCTATACACCCTTAATGTTTTGAATGGAGAAGAGAAAGAAATTAAAGAATGTCTAAAAGATTTTGACACTAGGAATTAGATTCTATCTCAAGGGTCAAAACTAGTTGATTCCAAGCCTAAACTGAAGGTACTATATTCATATATAAAATATGTCTTTTTAGAGGAAGGTGATAGCAGAACAATGATTATGAGCAACTCTTGTTGCAAACACAACTTATTTGATAAAGTATGTGCTGTTGTACCTGAAAAATGGCAGAATGTTCGGAATCAGCAGGAAGTATTTTTACGTTATGCTTCCGAGCAAGAGGAAGAACAAAAGGACCTCCAGCAATGAGTGTCTCTTTATTGGCCAAAGCTATGTCTTTTCCAGCTTCTATGGCTGCAACTGTTGGCTAATAAAATAATGAGAGGAACTTCAGCAATGTAATATATATTGTCTGATAATGGTAATACCATCTTAGTTGTGCCTTTTCTCACTCAATTCATTTTGCTATGGTTTTTTACACCAATAAATAAATACTCAAACCAGTTCTTAAAAGATATCATATCAGTCAAACTCATAATAGTACACTAATTGGAGAGATGAAATCATGAAAATCACATCCATGATCCCAAAACCTTCATTTTGCGGTTAAATTAGTCCTTGAATGTGTATTTAACTGATTGAGTTTGTCCCAAAGGTTCATGCAGTATGTGCCATTAAAAGCAATATATTATGACATTCTTTACTTCACAATTTGTCGGATACGATTAATGAAGTTAATTTGAAAAAACGTGTAGATGCATACACACATAAGAGTTTTTTGTCGCATAGCAAATAGAGCAGTTACAAAAAGAGCCGGGAAAAGGGAAAATAGTCTACCTTTAGTCCTGCACAGCCTACTATTCCCGTGACTACGGTTACGGCATCTGGGTGACGTGCAACCTGAGAATATACAAGCAATAGCTTATGAAACACAACATTGATATTCTAAACCAAATTGCATCACATGAACAAACCAGATATCCACCTCAATGATTCCTTGCTCTCCAGGGATGATCTCAGGTTTTTGTTCAACATCTTTCAATGCCTCTTCAAGTTCAGCAATTAGAGACTCATTTCTAACAGCTACAAGCTGTGGCTTAAATCTTTTAACATGTGCAACATAAATACCGAGAGATTAGTTTTTTTCCCATCAGGAAAAACATAAGAAACTATTCTGGTCAGCAAAAAAGAAACAAACCAATCCAGAGTTTCATTACATGGTTGAAGTGAAAGTATTTACCTGATCTACAAGAAGAGCAATGTTTGAACCAGCTGCAAGCGCGACAACTCTAAACTTATCTGGATTCTCCGCAACAATATCTAGTGTCTACAGAAGCATAAGAGAAAAAAATATTTAAAGAATGAAGTACTAAAAACACAACATTAGACGCTACCGATATTGTTATTCAGTGTTTATATGATGTAAAAACACAACAGAGAAGATATTCAAAACAATTAAAATTACAATCAAATTTAAGCACACACAACATAAAATATGAATAGATGTAGTCCCTAACCTCAACTCAAAATGAGGATTATACTCATAAACATGTACAACAATTTCCAAGTAAACTTTGCCTCATTCTTAGATCTCAAAGATTTAATGATAAGACCATAAAACCTAATTTTGTAGAAACAAACAACTAAAATACATACTTATCAGTAGTCGATGCCAGCAACTATTACCTCATATACCATTTGTCTTTCTGGAACTTTAACTTATAATCCAAAACTCATAATTAAAACTCATCAATGAGCTCGGTTATTTTTTGAAGACTAATGATTAGACTTTGCTTAAAATTAGTCTAGGATGATAATTTAACCCAATTTCTATATGTTGTCAATGATAAATGCACGTAGTAGTTTCTTTGTTCTACATAATACATTCTTTCATATCAATAACTTCAATCTCTAATAGTAACTATGAAAACTTGGGGAAGGAAACCTCAAATTTCATCTCAGTCACATAAACCCATCAGAAAATCAAACTAAAAAAGTCAAAACTTGGAGAAAAGAACATCATTGAAGCATGGAGAATCGATCGAATAAGAACTGTGAAAACTTTTCAACTAACACAGATAAATTCATACCAATTTTATAAATTGCGGTGTCAATGTGCAACTCTATCAGTCGAAGAAATGAAATAGCATAAGTATGTCAAGTAATGATTTTATTGTCAAGCAAACATGGAAAAGAAACAGTATGAGTATGACAATCAAACCTTGAAGCGATTTTCTCCTTTGAACTCTTCGATTTACTGGAAATTATACAATTTGTTGAAGAAATTAGGATTGCAATGAGATACGATGAGGAATGAAAGGATTCTTCTTACCTGAAATGGGTTTCGATTCGGAGGAAAGGTTGCGAAGGGTTTGTGTTAGCACTGATGCCACCTATGCCAGCGCTTTTTAAAAAGCGCCTTCATATCCCCCACCTATGCCAGCGCTTTTAAAAAAGCGCTTTCGTATCCCCCACCTATGCCAGCGCTTTTTAAAAAGCGCCTTCATATCCCCCACCTATGCCAGCGCTTTTAAAAAAGCGCTTTCGTATCCCCCACCTATGCCAGCGCTTTTAAAAAAGCGCCTTCGTAGGTTTCCCTTTTTTTTAATTTTGTTTTTTGTGAAGGCTATGCCAGCGCTTTTAAAAAAGCGCTTTCGTATCCCCCACCTATGCCAGCGCTTTTTAAAAAGCGCCTTCATATCCCCCACCTATGCCAGCGCTTTTAAAAAAGCGCTTTCGTATCCCCCACCTATGCCAGCGCTTTTAAAAAAGCGCCTTCGTAGGTTTCCCTTTTTTTTAATTTTGTTTTTTGTGAAGGCTATGGCAGCACTTTTTCAATAAGCGCTTTAGTAGAGGCGCTGCAAAAAGCAGTTTTTGGCGTAGTGATATGTTTTGTGCATACATCATAAACATCATAAAACATCATATGCATTCACTAACCATTTCAAGGGTTTGGATCTTCATCTTTGTTCTCGTTTTGTAGGTCATGGAAGTTCCTCGCAGAAATACCATTCAAGTCAACCTTGTGAGAATCTCTCCTCAACTCAAGGAGCTCACCTCAAGAATTCCAGAAAACGCATCCTTCAGTGAAAGACATGGTAGACTGCTCAGCTTAGTCAACACCACCATTGAAGAGGACATGATGAAAGTTCTATTCCAGTTCTTTGACCCTCTCCACCACTGCTTCACTTTCCCTGATTATCAGTTGGTACCCACTTTGGAGGAGTTTTCTCAACTCCTAAGAATCCCTATCCTTAATCAACTACCATTCAACGGTACGGAAAAGGAACCAAAGTCGGAAGATGTTGCTCGAGCATTACATCTACAACCATCCGACATCAAGGGGCATTGGGAAACCAGAAGCGGCGTCAAAGGTTTCTTAGCAAAATTCTTGTTTGAGAAGGCACAAGAATGTTGGAATTTATTGGACCTACAAGCCTTTGAAGAAATTGTGGCACTCCTTATCTATGGGTTGGTCTTGTTCCCAAATCCTGACCAATTGGTAGATGTCAACGCCGTCAAAATCTTCTTGTCCAAAAATCCAATACCAACATTGCTTGGGGACATCCTTCACTCATTTTACACACGAACAATGAGAAAGAGGGGTGTTCTCATGTGCTGTACTCCTATCCTTGCAAGGTGGTTTATTTCGCACCTTCCACAATCTATCTTGAAGAATGACCAAGGTTCAAGGTGGTCCCAACGATTGATGACTCTTACTCATCCTGATGTGCATTGGTGTTCTCGGTCCAGAGAAAATGTCATCATTGTCGATCGTTGCGGAGAATTTCCTAATGTTCCTTTACTTGGAATCAGGGGAGGTATCACCTATAACCCTTGCCTAGCTTTGAGGCAATTTGGATATGCACGGAGGGATGGCCCTCATGACATGTTGATTCCTAACCTAGTTTTTGACTTCGACAACGATGCGCAAGGACTTCGCCAAAGATTCATCAGAGCTTGGGGAAAACTCAACAAGGTTGATAGCAAGACTCTGGGACACAAGAACTCCATCCCTCTTGAGCCTTATCTCAAGTGGGTACGAGCTCGAGCCCAAAGTCTAATGATGCCTTATCCTCATGTACTCCCAGTGATTAAAGAGCCCGTCAATGAAGGAGAGGTTCCCTACACCATCCTACATCCAGACATGCCTACATCGTGGGAGGAAATGCAGAAAAGTTGGATTCAGCTCAAGGAAGAACAGAATACTTTTGAAGCTAGCTTCTACGCCAGTGAGAAGAAGGTTCTAGAGCTTACCCGCCGACTCCACGAGCAAGAGGCCCTCAACACCTACATCGCACCAAAGAGGATGCGCAATGTCTTTCTGCCTTAAGAAGTTTATTTTGTAATATTTGGCCCATGGGGCATTTATGTACTAACAAATTTCTTCTTATTAATATGACGTGCGTTCTTCTTTGTCTGAAACAATTTTGAATGTTCTAAATCCTTGAATACATTGCATACATAAGCATACCATTCATCATGTGCATAAGCAGGTCTCACTCCAGGTTTCCTTATCTGTCTGCTGTTTATTTCAGTAGGATGGATCTCGAGCAAACAGTCAAAGACCTACAAGCTCAGAATGCACAATTCCAGCAACTCCTGATGACCTTGGCTAAGGGTCAGGAGGATATCAAGACTCAATTGGGGAATAAGGACCCAATAAAAAAGAAGAAAAAGAGGATTGGGGTGGCTACTTTGGGGAGAAGATTTGACGGAGAAGCTCGGAGAGTGCTTGAATTTCCTCCTACTTCTGATGAAGGGACTAGTAAAAGAGATGGAGCTGCGGTGCCTTCCGAGTCTGATGCGGAAGAAGAAGAGGTTGAAGAGGATGAAGATTATTCTGACCAGCAATACCCTCCAGCTGATGATAAATACAAGGGTTTAGAAGACAGATTGGCCGCCATGGAATTACAAAGAGTACCGGGTTTGGATTTTGAAGACTTGGGTTTGGTTGTCGGGATTGTGATTCCCCCAAAATTCAAAGTGCCAGTGTTTGTGAGGTATGATGGGCTGTCCTGCCCCAAAATGCATCTCAGGTCCTACGTGAGAAAGATTCAACCCTATACGGCAGATAAGAATCTTTGGATTCATTTCTTTCAAGACAGCCTTTCGGCAGCTCAGTTGGAGTGGTTTTATCAGCTAAAAGGAACCAGTGTCAGAAATTGGGAAGATTTGGCCACTGCTTTTTACAAACAATACCAGTATAATTCTGACCTTGCTCCTACTCGTACCCAACTTCAGGGTATGTCACTAGGAACAAGCGAGGGATTCAAAGAATATGCACAAAAATGGAGGGATTTGGTTGGCAGGGTGCAGCCTCCTTTAACCGATCGTGAGCTCGTTGATATGTTTCTTGGGACCCTATCTGGGCCATTTTTCAATCATCTAATTGGTAACTCTTCCGCGGGGTTTACCGATTTGATCTTAACAGGCGAAAGAATAGAAGCTGGCATCAAGTCAGGAAATATTCAGAAGGGTGTTGCTGCAAGTGTTGAGAAGAAGCCTTTTAAGAAGGAAACAACTGTGGTATATTCTCAGAGAAGAGCAGGGAAAACGGAGCGTCGGCCAACTGTGGGGGCCGTAATGATTCAAAACACTCCAAGCGAGCAGCCTCGCTATAACCAGTCTAGACCAAATCAACAACGAGTGGAACGGCCACAACGGCAGTTCACCCGTATTAATATGACTCCAGCGCAAGTGCTTCCCCATCTATTGAAGTTGAACCTCGCCACCATCAAGGAGGCACCAAAGAATGTGAATACGTCCTCTCCGCATTATCATGCCAATGCTAAATGCGCCTACCATTCAGACAGTGTTGGACACGACACCAATGATTATTGGGCACTCAAGCATAAAATCCAAGACCTGATAGAGGCTAAGGAGGTAGAGTTTGACGCTCCAGAGAAGCCTAATGTGATATCTGCACCCATGTCGAAGCATGGCCGAAATGTCAACGCCATTGAAGAAGATTTGTATGTTGCTAATGTCAGTGATCTGACTACTCCACTGTTAACCATTAAGTTGAATCTGTTGAGGGCCGGGATCTTCCCGGGATGTAAGGAAGACTGCTATTGTTGCTACTCTCTGCCGTTTGATTGTCCGCTACTGAAGAAAGGCATCCAAGGCCTTATGGATAGTCGACAAATTTTGTTTGAAAAAGTTTCTGCCGTTCCAGTTCATACTGAAGATGTCTCAATCATAACCATTCACGCTAATCTTTCCAAGGCCGTCAAAAAGCCTGTTAAGATTACACCAGCTGCGAAATCTGTTCCTTTGAAGATAACAATGCCAGGGCCCGTTCCCTATGTTTCTGAGAAGTCGATACCTTGGAACTATGGCGGTGACATCTACTACCATGGTATCAAGCAAATCGAAGTAATTGAAGAAAGTTCGGATGATGAAGAAGCCAGCATTAGTAACATCGCGGGCACTAGCAAAATCACCAGGAGCGGGAGAATATTTTCTCCAGAGATTGCCCCTCCAAGAGCAGTCTTTGGACCCTCATCAACTGACAAGGTCGTCCCTGCACCAATAAAGCTTTCTACTAGAACTCCTTTGATTGAAGATGTTGTTGTTCCTAGTATTGTCTCCCCTACCACTGCTGACAAAGGTAAGGGAATCCAAGATGAGCTCGTCAGGACGAGGGCTCAACCCTTGGTAATCCCGGAGACCTCAAAGAAGGAAATGGACGAGATTTTGAGGATAATCAAAAGAAGTGACTACGATGTGGTAGAACAGTTGGGGCAAACCCCCTCAAAGATCTCCATGCTGGCACTACTACTTTTCTCAGAAGCGCACGCTAAAGCCCTGATAAAATTCCTGAAAGCAGCTCATGTGCCCCAGGAAACCTCTGCAGATCAATTTCAGAATTGCGTGGCTAGCCTGACTGCGGATAATGGATTAGGTTTTTCTGATGCTGACCTAACTCCTAAAGGTAGGAATCACAATGATGCTTTGAACATTTTGGTCGAGTGTCGAGGAACTACTCTTGCACATGTCTTGGTTGATACTGGTTTGTCGCTGAATGTTTTGCCTAAGAAGGCCTTGGACAGACTAGATTGTGAAGGATTGGAATTGAAGCCGAGTGATATTGTTGTCAGAGCTTTCGATGGTTCGAAGAGAATGGTCCATGGAGAGGTTGAAATTCCCATCAAAATAGGCACTGAGGTGTTTAAATCCACTTTCTATGTGATGGACATCCGTCCATCATACTCTTGCTTGCTGGGAAGACCTTGGATACACCATGCTGGGGCAGTTACCTCCTCCTTGCATCAGATGTTGAAGTACCCTGTCAAGGGAAAGATCATCACTGTCCATGGCGAAGAAGAGTACATGATTAGCCACTTGAATTCTTTCCGGTATGTAGAGGTTGAAGGAGAGTTCATTGAGACACCGTTTCAACATTTCGAAGAAGTCCTTCCTGAAATAGAAGTAGCAAAGTTGGCAGCTGAGGCACCGAGGCAGATGGCCAGGATGGCATCTCTGGAGGACGCAAGGGCCGCAATAAAGGAAGGGAAGAATTCAGCATGGGGGCAGTTACCTGACATTCCACATAAGACAGACAAATTTGGATTAGGGTTCACAGCCGCTGGCCAAAAAGCTATGCGCCGTGCAAAGATTGAAAGGGCGCCAGTCAAAATTTCTCCCTACGGAATCAACGCCCTGGAGGATGAAGACAAGGAGAGCAACATTGAAGAGTGGATTTATCCAACTGTCAAAGGAGGATTGAGCAATTGGGAGGCTAAGGACTTCGTCCCCATCACTTTTATTCCTCAGTAATTTATCTGTTAAACATTTCTTATTTGGTCTGTAATATTTACTTTCAAACAATCCGTACACTATCTTTTCACCTCCTGCCTTGCCCGGGGCATGTAGGTCCATTTGTAAGGGTTTTGATTATTTTTCATATCCATATGCCATGTTTAATGATTCATTGGACGTTTTTCATTTGATAAATTGTTTGTGTTCATTTTCTTTCCTCTTGCATTTTTGTTTAAGGATGGCTATCCCTTACACACACCCACACTCACCAATGCAGGTACCCATCCACTCCGGATTCCATGGGTGACTATTCTGCTATACCTTTCAATAACTCTGGAGATCTGGTCAATCTAGCCGAGTATGAAGATGACGAAGGTTGTGAAGTACCCGGGGAACTAGCCAGACTTCTGCAACAAGAGGAAAGGGCCATCTTACCGCATGAAGAGCCATTGGAAAATGTTAACTTGGGAACCGAGGAGGACCGGAAGGAGGTGCAAGTGGGTGCCAATCTGGAACCAAGTGTCAAGGAACGCCTGATACAGTTGTTGAATGAGTATGTTGAAATCTTCGCTTGGTCTTATGAAGACATGCCGGGTTTAGACACAGACATTGTGGTCCACCGTCTCCCCACAAGAGAAGATTGTCCACCGATCAAGCAAAAAGTTCGCCGAATGAGGCCTGACATGTCCGAAAAGATCAAAGCAGAAGTAATGAAGCAATTCGATGCTGGCTTTCTGGCTGTTACGTCCTATCCTCAATGGGTCGCTAACATTGTGCCGGTACCTAAGAAAGATGGCAAAGTCAGGATGTGTGTGGACTACCGGGATTTGAATAGGGCCAGTCCCAAAGATGATTTCCCGCTCCCTCACATTGACATTTTGATCGACAATACAGCTCAACATAAAGTGTTTTCCTTCATGGATGGATTCTCGGGCTACAATCAAATCAAAATGGCCCCCGAGGATATGGAGAAAACAACTTTTGTCACACAATGGGGCACTTTCTGTTACAAGGTGATGCCGTTCGGGCTGAAGAACGCAGGGGCAACTTATCAACGCGCCATGGTAGCTTTATTCCATGATATGATTCATCATGAGATTGAAGTTTACGTAGACGATATGATAGCTCGGTCACAAATAGAGGGAGAGCATCTTGAACATCTGGAGAAGCTGTTTGCCAGATTGAAAGAATACAAGCTCAGGTTGAATCCAAGTAAATGCATTTTTGGAGTTAGGTCTGGTAAACTCCTGGGATTCATCGTAAGCAACAAAGGCATTGAAGTCGATCCCGCAAAAGTGAAAGCAATACAAGAAATGCCTTCTCCCCGTACTGAAAAGGAGGTTAGAGGGTTCTTGGGGCGCTTGAACTATATTGCCAGATTCATCTCGCATCTGACTTCTACCTGTGAGCCAATTTTCAAACTCTTGAAGAAAGATCAGGTAGTCAAATGGAACGACGATTGTCAAGATGCTTTTGATAGAATCAAGGAGTATTTGCTAGAACCTCCTATTCTGATGCCACCCGTCGAAGGAAGACCATTGATCATGTATTTGACCGTCTTGGATAACTCAATGGGGTGTGTTTTGGGCCAGCATGACGAGTCTGGTCGAAAAGAGCATGCTATTTATTACCTTAGCAAAAAGTTTACCGACTGTGAGACTCGCTACTCACTGCTCGAGAAAACTTGCTGCGCTTTGGTATGGGCTGCTCGCCGACTAAGACAATATATGTTGACTCATACTACCTTGTTGATTTCCAAAATGGATCCTATCAAGTATATCTTCGAAAAACCCGCTTTATCTGGAAGGATAGCTAGATGGAAAATGATCTTAACTGAGTATGACATCCAGTACACCACCCAAAAAGCTATAAAAGGGAGTGTACTAGCTGACCATCTCGCTCATCAAGCTATCGAAGACTATCAACCCATGAGATTTGACTTCCCAGACGAGGACATCATGAGTTTGGACAACGTTGAAGGTGACGGACCGTATGACGGACCCGAAAAGGGATCCCGATGGACCCTGTACTTTGATGGTGCTTCAAATGCACTTGGAAATGGTATCGGCGCAGTACTCATTTCTCCGGAAGGTTGTCACACTCCTTTCACGGCCCGACTTTGCTTCAGCTGCACAAACAACATGGCTGAGTATGAAGCCTGCATCTTTGGTCTCAAGGCTGCTATAGACTTGGGGATCAAATCTTTGATCGTATTTGGGGACTCGGCTTTGGTTATCAGTCAAATCAAAGGAGAGTGGGATACCAAACATCCTAATCTCATCCCATACAAAGAACATGTCCTGACATTGTTGCCGCATTTCGAGCAAATTACCTTCGAGCATTTCCTGCGAGAAGAGAATCAGCTAGCAGATGCTCTAGCCACAATGTCCTCCATGTTTAAACTCAACTGGGATAACGAGGCTCCCCAAATCACCATCGAGTGAATGGATGAACCTGCACATTGTCACGAGATTAATACCGAAGAAGTAGTGGAACAACCCTGGTTCCATGAAATCAAAAGGTATCTCGAGACTAGAGATTATCCTGAAGGAGCTTCCGTAAATGACAAGAAGTTCTTAAGGAAATTCGCTGCTAAGTTCTTCCTGAGCAACGACATCCTTTACAAACGAAGCCATGATTGTGTATTACTCCGATGCGTGGATAAAGCTGAAGCATAGTTGATCATGACTGACATACACAGCGGCACATTTGGCACTCACTTGAGCGGGCATACAATGGCTAAGAAGATCCTAAGGGCGGGCTATTACTGGTCTACCATGGAAGCTGACTGCCATCAACATTCCCGTACTTGCCACAAGTGTCAAGTCTATGCTGACAAAGTGCATATCCCTCCGGTTCCTCTCAACGTCCTGACCGCTCCGTGGCCCTTTGCAATGTGGGGCATTGATATGATTGGAGAGATCAAACCCACGGCTTCCAACGGACATCGTTTCATCCTGGTAGCCATTGACTATTTCACCAAAAGGGTCGAAGCAACTTCCTTCGCCTCTGTTACTAAAAATGTGGTTGCCCGCTTCATCAAGCAAAATCTCATATGTCGGTATGGTGTTCCAGACAGGATCATCACAGAAAACGGTACGAATCTGAATAACACGATGATCACTGCATTGTGCGAACAGTTCAAGATTTATCATCACAATTCATCTCCCTATCGACCGAAGATGAACGGTGCTGTTGAAGCTGCGAACAAAAACATTAAGAAGATCATTCAGAAAATGACAGTCACTTACAAAGACTGGCATGAGATGTTACCGTTTGCTCTACATGGATACCGTACGACGGTACGTACTTCAACCGGGGCAACCCCATTTTCGTTGGTGTATGGCATGGAAGCTGTTTTGCCTATGGAAGTCCAGATCCCTTCTCTAAGGATTATGAAGGATGCAGGTTTGAATGAAGATGATTGGATGCAGACCCGACTTGATCAACTCAATCTGATCGACGAAAAGCGACTTGCTGCTATATGCCATGGTCAGACGTATCAAAAACGGATGATCAAGGCCTTCAATAAGAAAGTCAGACGTCAAGTGTATCAAGTCGGAGATCTTGTAATCAAGCAGATTATCTTACCGCAAAGTGATCCCAGGGGAAAATGGACTCCTACATATGAAGGACCATTTGTGATCAAGAGCATATTTTCTGGTGGTACAATGATTCTGAACACCATGGACAGCGACGATTTGCCGCACCCTGCGAACGCAGACATAGTCAAAAGATACTACGCATAAAATAACCCGACAAGTCCAAAACCCGAAAGGGCGGCTTGGGCAAAAATGGGCATCCCGGTGGATCGAAAACCCGAAAGGGCGATTCGGGCAAAAATTAGGGATAAAAAACAAAAAAAATCTGTACACCCGGCAAGTTGAAAACCCGAAAGGGCGGCTTGGGCAAAAAGGGGTTTCCCGGTGGATCGAAAACCCGAAAGGGAGATTCAGGCAAAAGTTAGGGAATTAAAGCGTATGACTATGTCTCGTCGGATCACTTCGAGAACAATCTCTTCATCGACCAGTTCCAGGTTTCTGATCAATCCAGTCATCATCAAGCGAAGCATTGAATGGACAGATATTCAGAGTTGTGAAAGCTATAGCGGAATGGAATCCCATGGAATTATTTCACATAGCCATCCTTATTTTGTATAAACCTTTCAAATACTTATGACAAAATCCTCTTACTAGGATGATTGTCTCCTTTGTACAAATATACCCATAAAAAAATCAATATAAATACTTTTCCCAGAAATTTGTGTCATTACCTTTTTCTTTTCTCTTGCACTATTTATTTTATATTGAGAAACGTCCAATGTTTTGTTAAATAGGCATATGCATTTGAAACATAATCATTTTCTTATGAGTCGGGGAAGAGGATTACTGATAGGTCAAAGTTACATTTAGATATCTCGATATCCTTCAAAGGAAACCACTGGGAGATTTGGAACCCATTTCCTCCAGCAAGTCTCGAAGCTCATCCCCAGCAGATTCTGGAAGCTTATCCCCCGCAGAGAACGGACGTCTCTCCCGAGTTTTATTCAAAGTTATTCCTCACAAGGACTTATAACTGGGTTATCCTCAGCTAACAACCATGGAAGATCGCACTCGCCAAAATTCTTCTTATCCCCAGCGGAGTTCATCAAAGTTCCCCAGCAGTAACTTATCTTTACAATCCCCCAGCCAGAGGATCCTCAGGAATCCAATTTCCCTCAGAGTTTAAGTTTCGGAATCCCCAGCGAAGCCAGACTAATGAATCTTCTCCCCACAGAGTTTTAGGAGAACAAATCTTGAGTGCCCCAGTGAAGTCGCCAGAGATGCTTCCCGCCAAACTGAAAATTCTCAGTCTTGCATCCCAGCATGAGTCTACTAGATTGGTACTCCCCGGTAGAAGCCATCAGGAATTCCCCAGAGGCTTGGTATACAACCCAAGCTCCTTATTCCCCAGTCACAGCCAAGGAATTATTCTTCTCGGCAGCAATCACGATGCTTTTATCTTCAGCCATCCAGGATTCATCTATCCCTAGCAAGACAGCTCATCGGCTTACATGCGCATTCATTACATTCATATCATAAACATTGACATAACATATATTGCATCATACATTTCATGCAACATAATTTGGTGTTTAGCTGACATTTTGTCCTTTTCAGGATAAGAATAAAAAGTTATCCTTAACAGTTTCAGATGCAGTTTTACACGGATTCATCATCAAGCAACCCTGCACCGGTTCTTATTCAAATTCAAGATTTCTGAAAACAGTCCACGGGTTCTCCAAGTAACGGATGTTAACCTATCACTTGTTCAGATTCTTCTCAAGACTTCTGAAAACAGTTTACGAATTCTTCCCAACAACGGATGTTAATCTACCAACTTGTTCAGACTCTTCTCAACCGTTGAAAACAGCTTACGGACGCTCCCCAACAACGGATGCTGCTCCATTGCTTATTCAACTTCAAGATTTCTGAAAACAGTTTACGGGTTCTCCAAGTAACGAATGTTAACCTATCGCTTGTTCAGTTTCTTCCCCAGACTTCTGAAAACAGTCTTTGGATTCCTCCCAACCACGGATGTCAATCTATCACTTGTTCAGATGCAACCTTTTGAAAACAGTTTACGGACGCTTCCCAACAACGGATGCTGCTCCATTGCTTATTCAACTTCAAGATTTCTGAAAACAGTTCACGGGTTCTCCAAGTAACGGATGTTAACCTATCGCTTGTTCAGACTCTTCTCAAACTTCTGAAAACAGTTTACGGATTCCTCCCAACAACGGATGTCAATCTATTGCTTATTCAGACCCTCAGTTCAGAATGGTCCAAAGCATGGACACTTTCCTGATACTCATTCCAGATGGCATCTCTAAGCCCATCCCCGACAAGTCTCTGTCACTCTTCCGGATGGCATCATTAAGCCCATCTCCAAATGGCATCTCTAAGCCCATTCCCGCATCCATTGCTTTGACGAGTGCAAATTTCCGGGCACTCTAGTGTCCAATCTCCTTTTACCCTCGAGTCACGAAAGGCAAACCTGCCAATCTAACTCTTCGGATTCAAGAAGATTGAACAGGGGCAACTCTTGTACCCCAAAATTTTCCCTCCCATTTCTCATGGATTTCTCATCACAAAACCTTTGAAGCCCAAGATCCAGTTAGGGTTTCATCTGCTCAAGACTCCTCCTTGCACTGCTGACCCAAATTAGGGTTTGTGTTTGCACAAAGATGTTTTGACCTAAAATTCCTAAGATGACTTTCATGCTTCATATTGGACCCCCAAGATTATCCTCATCAAGTTTCAAGTCTTGATTCCAAGTTTTGCCCAGTCAATTGGACAGTTGACCTAGAAATCAACTGTATTGGGGAAAAAGTCAACTGTGGCCAATTGACAGTCAAACCTCATGAAAATTGATCCACATCAACATTATAAACTTCCATGAACCATTTGGTCAAGTTTGGATCATAATTCCACAAGAAATTTGATCAGATCACCAAAAGGGCAAAATGGTCATTTTTAGGGTTTTGACTGCACAAAGGCAATTTTTGACTGTTTGACCCAACCAATGGCAAACCAAGCTCATATATGGACTCAAGGACCCCATGGAATTGTCTTGACATTCTCAACAAGTTCAAAAGATCCCAAGTACACAAGATTGACAGTTGAATTTCCCAGTCAATTGATCAATTTTGACTGTATACTGAAAAGTCAAACTTTGACTTTTTGGTCAAAATCAAGAGTCAAGATTCATTTTTCATCAAAACATGCCAAATCATGAAACTTGTTCACCAAGAAATCACAAAATGCAAATTAGGGTTAGAAATTAGAATTTTTCATAACTTGGAATTTTTCTAAGTTATAAAAAACCCTAATTTTTTCCTAACTTTGCCCCACTTTTTCACCAAGATCCATTTGGATTCAAACAAAAGTCAAAACATGAAAGTTGTAGCTTGTTGCATAATATACAACTTTGATTCACAAAGTTTTCCCATTTGAGGCTTGTATCTCAAGTTACAAATTTTTGAATAAGGGCACTAAACCATTCTTAACTTAGTGAAATTTTAACCTATTTTGACAAGGTTTTCTACCCAACTTCAAGGCCATTTTCCATACACTTCCACTTGGAATTTCAATTTGCATTTCAAAGATGGATTGTAGTACACATTCCAAGATTTCCAAAATGTCCAAGAACTTCTCAAACAACCTCATAACTTGAGAGAATCGAATTTCACAATATGGCAAAAACTCACTTTTGGATTGATCATGAACATGTTCATAACTTAAGCCATTTTCAAGTCAGCATGGTTTGTGCTAAATTACAGGTCCTAAAACCCTTTGAAACTCAATAATTCAATGCAAAACCTTTGTGCCAAGGCCTTGTTTCATGAGTTCAAGCATTGCCTAAAGGATTAATCCCAAAATAGATAAAGCATTTCTTCCATTTTTGCAAAAGTTAACTTTATGTCCAATTGAAAATCCAAGCAGTACAAATGAGATCTAATTGGCACAAGATTATGAGCAAAACACTCTGATCAAGGAGGGATTATGCAGCTCATTAGGGGGCCTCTACTGACCTAGAACACAACTTGGGCATTGGTTGCTTAAAGTGTAAGAAACATTGCATTTGTGAACACAACTCTCATATCAGCTTGCAAACACTTAAGTGAACTTGTGAAACACACTCAAGACATCTCAACCAATCTATTGCACGACCCTAACACCTCTCATACACTCCCAATCTCAAAATCACCTTCAAACTGCAAAAACAGGGCCAGGCTTGCAGTTTGAGTGCCATCTTCCATTTCCCTCAAGCTCTCTTGCCCAAACCAGTTCACACACATTCCCTAGCATCTATGCAAGCTAACCATGACTTGAAACACGACCTGTAATCCCTCTAACCAGTTCCACCATTTTCAGTTTCTTGTTTTGCAGGTGAAGTGCTCTAGCACGATTCAAAAGCTTTCAAGACAAAGTAAACATTAGAATAGCATCCCTGGACCTCAAGGAAGCTTTTCCAATCATCACCTTGCACTGAAAGCTTCCTCATTGCCAGATAGAACTTCAACTGAACAGGTATTTTGGTGAACTTCTATCTCTATTATTAAGCATCATTAGCTCTAAGTTTGTGAATAAACAATGTTCTACTCATGCCACTGAACATGTACGTGTTTTTACTTTTCATTTCTTTTGCTTGAGCTGTGAGAATTTAAGGTTTGAAAATGGCAGAAAATCTAGGTTAGGATTTGGGGGAGAAGAAATTCTCCCTCATCTTAGAGAGTTAGATCAAGTTCTGCATATGGTTGGATTCGTCTCTTGATGCTGAACATTTTTTATGTTATGAGTTTTCATTAATAAGCCAGGAATCAGGAGTTAGAAGATTGAGAAGAAGGGCGCGCGTTTTTGAACTGGTTTTGTCTGAAGGTTGAAGACAATGTCTTCTTGGGCTGGGCCTGAGTGATTTCTTGTTCACACCACCTTTTTGGTTTTACACCCCCTGAGCCCATTTGCTTTATTTTTAATGTTTTTTGACTTTTTCTTTTTTTAATTGACTCATTTATTTTTTCTCAGCATATTAAAAATATAAAAATATTTTTTTCTCATCATTTTGAATTTATTAGGTATTTATTTGATTTTTTCTTTTAGTTTGTACATAAATAAATAAATATATACTTTTTTGTTTAAAATACTAAAATAGAACAAATATATTTCATACACTTTTATCTTATTTTTACTTCCTGAAAATATTTTATAGAAAAATACTTTTTTATTTTAATATTAAATATTATTAATTAATATATATAATACATATCTTGATAAATAATATAAATATACATATATATATATATATATATATATATATATATATATATATATATATATATATATATATATATATATATATATATATATATATATATATATATATATATATATATATATATATATATATATATATATATATATATATATATATATATATATATATATATATATATATATATATATATATATATATATATATATATATATATATATATATATTAATACATTTAGGGTAAAAATATCAAAAATATACATATTTTTATTTTTATTATTATTTAACACTAAAAAGACATTTTTATAAATATACTATATTTTATTTTATTTTTGTATGTAAATAGTAAATATTATATGAATTAATTGATTAATATCCCTTTTTGATTAAAAATTAGGGTTTTGCCCTAAATTTGAAAATACTCCAAAAATAATTTTGTCTAAATATACCCCATTTGAAACATTGTACCCCCCTCCCCATATTATTGTGTTGTAATAGTGTAGGAATTTAAATTTCGCACTTTAATGCTTTCTAAACCTACCATGCTAGAATTAGGGTTTGTATGCGAATAAAACGAACAAAATAGTTTGGCCTAATTTCAAGATAAATAAGCATGAAAATGGACAACACATTTCACACTTGCACCCCTAGGGCATTCCACTTTGTCGCCTTCAAATAAATTGGGCCATATTGCATGTTGAACTTCTTTGGGTAAAACAAACCATCAAATGATCATAGTCCCTCAAAATGTTGCCTAAATGAATGATCAAGTCCCTTTTAAAGAAAAATTGCCCAAAGACATTTAACACCATTGCAATTATGGTCTAAACAATGACCCGCGCCTGTCCCTTTCACCTCCTAATACAAGATTGTCCACCAAATTCAATGGTGGAACAAAATTGTCAAAAGGTTTAAAACATAACAAAAATCTTTGAGAAAACTTTAGGGTAGATAACTCTTAAGTACTTGTCAATTTGCAAAGAAAACACTTGCCTAATTTCAAACCACACTTCACAAACACTTTTCAAAACAAACTTTCAAAAAACCTTGGAACATCTTTTCAAAAGACAAAACACCTTTTGTAAAACATTCGAGTAAAGAATTGTTACAAGGGTAGCCTATACAAGGCATCTTTTCAAAACATTTTCAAAACCACACACCAAGCACCATTTCAAACAATTGAAAAACCAAGGCAAGTTGATCTAAGCAAGTACCTAAGAGCCCATGGATAACCATGGATAGAAAGGGTGCTAATACCTTCCCTTTCTATAATCTACTCCCCGAACCCAAGAAAAATCTCAAAGGTTTTTGCTGTGCTTTTTAAACCTTTCCTTAGGATAAAATAAAAAGTCGGTGGCGACTCTAGCTCAACCGAAACATTTGCGAAAACAAACGCAAAACCCTAGTCAGTTCTCCCACCGTATCACAGAAAGAATCCAAATAATAATGGTATGGTTTTAAGAGAAAATCAAATCTTGAACAATTTCCCAAATATGGATATTTTCTGTCTATTTTTGGCTTGCACGATTTGCTTCTCATTTGACAGCACATAAGATCTTCCTTTAATGCAAAAATCATCCCTAAAACACATTATATGATTTATTTGGATTTATTTGTTTTTATTTGAATTTTAAATGAATAAAAATCAAAATAAATAAATAAATAAATAAGGCATGGAGGGTCTCATAGGTCGTGGACCATGCTAGGAATGAGATTCAATCTTGAAAAGATGGTCCCATGTGGAAAAAAAATGCAATTTTGAGCATATTTGACTTTTGGCAATTTTGCAAAAAATGTCAACTTTGACACGGCATATCTCCTCTAATTTTAACCCTAGAGAGGTTTTCTTGGACTTTTTATAAAACTTAGGATGTCTCCTAAGAAACCCTTTTGGTATCATTTCAATTGGGTCTTCCATGTTCATGTAAGAAGCTTTGACCCAAAAGGTGTTTTTGTTGACTTTTCAAAAGGACCTATAATGTAGAAATTCATATCTTTTGATGAGTGTATATTTTGAACTTGTAGGATGAATATTAATTATAGGGAATTTCATCCTCTTAAAAATGAGCCTTGGATGGAAACTTTCTGATAAATTATGTGGAAGTTATGCTTGGTCAATGTTTGGTTGACTTTTCCTGAGAAACCCTAATTTAGCAACTTTTGGGTTTTGATGAATTTAGGGAATTCCTTGAAGAATCATGATCAACCCTTGATAAAATCATGGATATCACTTCAAAATGTTGATGTTGACCCAAAATCTTGAAGTTTGACTGTATGTCGGCAAAATTGACTTTTGACCTAATACAGTCGATTCTCAAGCATCTGAGCAGTTGACTGAGCAAACTTCTTGTGCAGTGCTTGAAATTTGACATGGAGGGTCTTGAGAACATATTAGTACCATGGAGAGAATATGAGGTCTTTGGAGTCCACCTATCTTGATGAAAATGGAAACCCTAATTTGAGACACACTGCCTTAGGAGAGAGTTTGTCTGGTCAACTCTTGGGCCAACTTGAGCAAATTGAGGATCTCTAGGAGTATGTATTGAGTAAAATGAGAGAGAAAATTTTGGGGTACAACAGTATGGGTAGACATTATCCTCACGTACATCACCAGATGAGCACGAAGGCAAGTGTTGCCCTTATACTTCTCAAACTCTTGGACCTTAAACTTAGCAGGTATCTGAACATTTGGGACCAAGCATAGCTCATTCACATTCTGCCCAAATAGCTCTTTCCCCCTTAGGGCCTTCGTATCTCTCTGCATCTTTTCAATCTGCTCTTGAAAATCATCCATTCTGTCATAAATACCCAAGTCTTCACTTGGTGGAGGGAAAGGACGACACACATCATCATTAACAAATGGAACCATATTCACCAAAGGAGGCGCAGTAGGAACAACATGCACCACATGAGGTGCTGGAGTAACAATAGTCTGAACCACTGGAGTATCTTGAGGCCCAAGATTGAAACCTTCAGGTGCAAAATTCTCTGGCATTCCCCATGGATAACCTTGAGGCATACGGTTTTGAACAACAGCTGGAGTAGCAGATACGGGAACAATCGGAGCTTCAGTATTTGCCCTTGTTGGTTGGGGTTGAACACTCGGTGGTTGATTTTGAGCAGCCACAGAGCTTCCATCAGAGTAGTCAGATTGGCCATGCCGGCCTTCAAAGCATAAACTTCCTCGCGCAGCTCGCGATTCTCTTGTTCTAAGTTATCCATCTTCTTTTTGAAATTAGCCCGAGTGTTATAGTGATGAGTCAGCTTGCTGAACAAAGTAAAGAAGCTTCTAAGACACCTTGATATGCATAACAAATGCAAGAAATATGTGCAATATGATGCATGATCTGCAATGCATATGATTATTTTTACTTTTTTATTTAATATTTCAAGGGATTTAAAGTTTTTAGACATATTGCAAACATCAAAGTAATAACGCTTTTGAAATATTGAAAAAAACTATTATAATAACTCCAAAATGGATTACAAGTTTCAATGATCATGTGATACGGTGGCAGAACCGACTGTTATACTGGTTTGCGTTTTTTGTTTGCAAAATGTCGCGGTAAGCAAGAGTCGCCACCGAATTTTATTTCATCCAATCGGAAAGGAAAAAAGTATAGAAAAAATCCTTTTTCGAGATATTCTGAGTACGGGGAGTAGATTATAGAAAGGGAAGGTGTTAGCACCCTTTCTATCCATGGTTTTCCATGGGCTCTTAGGTACTTGCTCATCTTTTAAAAATTGCTTGTGCATGTGCTTTGTTTTGAAAAAGTTTGACTTCGTGATAACCCTTGTATCAGTCCTCAAAGGTGTGACGAAGTTTCTTTTGAAAGCTTGTTGGAAAAGTGTAAGTGTGAAAAGTTTTGATTTGAGCAAGTACCTACTAATATCTACCTACTCTAAAAAAGGATCGTTTCTATTCTTGTTTCCTTTAGATAGCGTTATCCTACTATTGAGAAATAGGTAGCACCGTCGTTGGAGTTGTAAGGGTCAATTCGAAAAGGGACGTACGATCACTAAAGCAATGTTAGGACGACTTAGTAATAACACTAATGTCTTGAGATCATATTCGAGGCAACATTTCTGAGGAAACATTCGAATGGGACATTTGATCTTTGTTAGACGGGAGGGCAACCACTAAGACACCCTATACTTAATGATCGTTTACCGAAGGCAACCGAAGTGAGGGCATACCCTAAGAGTGATATGTGCGAGTGATTTGTTTTAGTTATTTATCTTTGCACGTTAGGGTTTTCTAACTATATTAAATTTGTCATGCATTCTTGTCATATAATCCTATTAGCATACATCTAAACAGTCAAAATAGTCAAATGTTTGCGAGAATTAAAATGCGATAAAGTAAATCTACGCTATTACAAGGCTTCGGGGAGAGGGATTAATTACATAGCCAAAAAACCCGGGAAAAAAGTGATAAATAAAAGCCCTAGCTTAAACAATTACAAACCATGAACAATTACAACAATATCGTAAAAATAATAATACGCACGCGATGAATCGAATACGAGATAACTAGGGTTTCGACCCTTGCCTAAACCTAATTGTGATTAGTTAAGAAAATGTTTTGGTTATGTTTTAAGAAAGTAATGGAATTGTTAAATTAAAGGAAAATCCTAAGTCTAATTAATTTTAAATTAAGAAAAATAAATTAATTTTCTAAAACCTATTTTTTGGTATTTTTATTTATTTGAGGAAAATAGC
The DNA here is from genome assembly GCA_948472305.1 of Vicia faba. Lineage (NCBI taxonomy): Eukaryota > Viridiplantae > Streptophyta > Magnoliopsida > Fabales > Fabaceae > Vicia > Vicia faba. The sequence continues at coordinate 1,161,792,259 of OX451738.1, forward strand.
AAAAATAAAATTAAAAGTTAACCCAATTTCTATTTTGATTTTTTTTATGAAAACAAATTACAATTTTCCTAAATTAAACCTAAATTAAATTAATTTTGATAAATAAATAAAACTAATCTTAATTTGTGAATTATTGATTTTATGGTTTTTTGTGAAAAAAAAATTAATTTGTGAATTAAAATAAATAAAGAAAATTCAAAGAATAAAAAATAAAGAAAAAGAAATAAAATAAAGAAAAGTTAGTAAATGGGTTTGTATTAGCAATTATGGGGGGTGTTGTTTGAGATTCTGAGCCCAAAAGATCCAGACCCGTTTGACTTTGCCTGATCCAATGTGGTTGTTGACTGGAGGCGTATGGTGGTCCTCCAAAGGAAAGGCATTGGATATGGAGCGCTGATGAGTTGGATGTCCAGATCCTGATGGTACACGGTGAGCTCCTTGGTTTGCAACATGCTGGATTATCTGTTGGAGAAAAACATGAATAAAGGTTGGGACCTGGGGATCGAACCCAGGTCCTTAGGCACTCTTCCCCTGCACGCTTTCCAACTGAGCTAACTGATTTATTTGTATATACAATAAAAAACAATTATTATATAATGAAAACAAAACGCTGAAACTCAAAATGCACGAAATTCAAAATCACCTAACCAGGGGGTGCCACGCCTACATTTTCTTCCTCCCAATTATCGTTTTAGGTAACAACACTTTTACCTACAGTTGTCTTGCTGTAGCTACAAACCTGCGTATTTCAAAAACTCTCCACAGGCAATATAAATGGCCATGGCTGGTACCAATCAACTCGTCTCATCCTCACGAGTTTCATGGTACCAGAATCAATGTCCAATTTTACCTGTATTGCAAAGCCCTAAAACTAAACAAGAAAACCTAGCCATGGCAGTTTGTCATACAATCACCAAAAACGCAATTGAATATAATGATTAGCTTGCAAACATGTTAAGGAATAAGAATATGCAATCAAAACGTGCAAATGGTGTATAAATTGATGAAAACAAAAATGAAAATTTTGGCTAACCGTGTGACTGCTACAACGGGTTTCAGGACCTAGAGAGGCTTGCTAATGATTGGAATATGATCCTGATACCTCCAGCAATCGATTGGAAAAGGAAAGATGGCACGCTTTGGTCTCTAGTATAGAAATTGGATCACCACTTTTTCTTGAATTTTTTGAGTTTTGTTCTAGCTCTGCACGACTACTCTAACCTCCCTCATGCCTTGGATTGCTTCTGTATATGTACTACAACATGTTAGGTCAACAAAAACGAAATCAATCTTGCCCATTATGAAGATTTGATTTGGTCTTTCATGGCATATGATTTCTTTCCAATTTTGCTCAAATTCAATCTTTTTCCAACCAAATCAGCCTTGCACGAATTGATTCTCTATTGACAGCATATAAATCTCCCTTCAATGCAAAAATCATCCCTAAAACACAATATATGATTTATTTAGATTTATTTGATTTTATTTGAATTTTAAATGAATAAAAATCAAAATAAATTAAATAAATGAATAAATAAAGCATGGAGGGTCCCATAGGTCGTGTACTATGTTATCATTGAAGTGCAAGCATAAAAAGTTGGGCCCATTTAGCAAAAAATGCCAATTTGAGCACATTTGACTTTTGGCAATTTTGCAAAAAATGTCAACTTGGCCAATGCACAACTCTCTCAATTTTGACCCTAGAGAGGTGCTCTTGGACTTTTTAGAAATATTAGGATATCCTATAAACAACCCTTTTGGTCTCATCTCAATTGAGTCTTCCATGTTCATGTATGAAGCCTTGACCCAAAAGGTGTTTTTGTTGACTTTTCAAAATGACCTATAATATCCAAATTCATATTTATTTGTGAGTGCATATTTTGAACTTGGGAGATGAAGATTAATTGTAGGGAATTGCATCTTCTTCAAAATGAGATTTTAATGGGTCATTTATGATAAAGTATGAGAAAGTTATGCTTGGTCAAAGTTGAATTGACTTTTCCTACAAAACCCTAATTTAGCAACTTTTGGGTTTTGATGAATTGTGATCAATCCTTGATGAATAATGATCAATCCTTGATCAAATGATGAATAATAATTAAAAATGAGTATGTTTACCAAAAACATTGAAGTTTGACTGTATGTGGGCCACATTTGACTTTTAACCTAGCACAATCGATTTTTAGGCCTTTGAGCAATTGACTGAGCAAACTTCCTCTGCAAGGCTTGAAACTTGACATGGATGATCTTGAGAACATATTAGGACAATGGTGAGCATTTGGGATCCTTTGGACTCAAGCATCTTGATGCAAAATGAAACCCTAATTTGAGATAGACTGTCTTAGGAGAGAGTTTGTCTAGTCAACTCTTGGACTTCCTTGAGAAATTTGAGGACCTCACTTGACATGTATTGAGAAATATGGGAGGGAAAATTTTGGGGTACAACAGATCCCAAGTACAAGATGAAAATAAAATCTAAAATCCTGAGAAAAAGAACTGATGGAGATCAATTTGTACGCTGGCGCTTCCCCGTGAGCCTGACAATCTGAGCCTTAAACCTCTGGTTTTCTTCTGTATATTTGATGGAAATCTCCTTCCAATCATCTGAATCAGGAAGTGAGTGATCGGCACCTGATTGAGGCCCAGGAGAAAATAAATCCCCTTGCCTCTCTATAGACTCTACTGCTCGAATCTCAAGGATCAAGTTGTCTTTCTCCTTTCGGTCTGCTTTGTAGGAACTCTCTAAAGTTTAGAACTTATTCTTCTAAGCATCCCTTTCATGTTGCATCCTAACCAAAGCAAGTTGCAGCTCTTCCAAATCATCTAATAAGGGAGGAGTGGTCTTCACAAATAGATCAGGCATGGGTGTCTCCTGGGTATACAACATCTTTAACTGAATGGCTCTTGATCCGACCCATTAACGATATGGCTCCAAAGACACAACACCCCTAGGTACCAAATCCTTCCTACTCTTCTTATGAATGTGACGCCAGGCCTTCGCAATATACTCCCTAGCTTCCCTATGGTATTCTCCTTCCTTCAGAAAGAAACTACTCAAATGAATACTATTCGGTTTATCCCTCATCGGATAACCAAGTTGCCGCCGTGCAAGAACAGGGATATAATTAATTCCTCCCTTTGTACCAAGAAGAGGTACATTGGGGAAACTACCACAACTGTCAATAATCTCTATATCCTAGTAAACTCGATGATACCAATGAATATCCGAGTGAGTAAGTGCCATGATCTTAGGAGCCCAACGGGGTTCCTTCTTGACATCCCAAAAAGCATCAGACTGAGGCATATGAGATATAAACCACCGGTACAACAGAGGCACGCAACAGATAATCATCCCCCCATGATAAGAATTCCAAAGATGGATAGAGTAATAAGTATCACCCAACAGTGCAGGAACTAGGTTTCCAATCATGAATATCCTGATAGCGTTAATGTCAACAAACCTGTCCACATTAGGAAATAAGAACAACCCGTAAGCAAGTAGAGCAAAAATGGTCTCAAAAGCAACTGTACTCTTCATTCTGGCAAAGTAACGAGCTTTCTACAATAAGAACTGAGTTGGTGATCCTCTAATCCCCCCTTTAGTAGTCATATGGGCTTCCACCTCAGACTTCCCCAGGTGAATTAAGGCAGCAATCTCATTTGGTTTTGGCTCACCCTCTAAACCAGTAAAAGGAACACGATTGGTAACAGGTAAATCCAACAGATAAGAATACTCCTACAGTGTAGGCATCAACTGATAGTCGGGAAAAGTAAAGGAATGATACATCGGATCATAGAACTGGACCACGGTCGAGAGAATACCCTCCTTCATCTTCAGTTTCATGAGAGGAATAATGGACCCATACTTCTTCCAAAATTCTGCATAACACTCGATCTCGGGGATTAGACTGATCAACTCATCTATCTTGGGATCCTTGAAACTGTATTTCCCGGTCTTTCTCTTTCCAGAATCCATGGTTAAAAGTACCTGAGATATTCACAAATAGTCATCCTTTAAAATCCCTTGAAATAATATTTCTCCAAAAGATGCTTATGAGTGCATGGATGCATGATGCAGCAATCACACACAAGATCACACATATAGGGTTCATAGGTTCAACGTCACGAGCATGAGGTCGAAGGTACTACCCATAAGGTATTGGTCTAAAAGTTATCACCTTCCGAACAAGGTTCTAGAGGTTCCCAGAGTCTACATCCTTCCTTCGGATATTACCAACTTCCCGATTAACTCGGTAATTAGTAATATTCTCAAGAAAGACTCGTCCGAGCATAGTATCGCGTGACAACCATTTTCGGATTACTCTGTCATAGCTTCCACACTACACCTAAAAGGCCAAGATGGGTTTGGTATTCCACGGTCCTTAGTTTCAGCAGGCTCCCAGGTCGAAAGTAGTACATCTTCCCGATTACTCAGTAAACGACACTACAGTCAAAGGGGCCTCCACTGAGTCGGGGATATCATGCCTCCTTTTTTGGGATTACTCCCTCAAAGTTAACATGACTATACCGCCCGTCCTATCATAAAGTTTGGCCAAGTCCGGGTATAGGACTTATGAGTAATCACCAAGCACCCTGAAAACCAGGAAAATTCAGACAAAACATATATACAACATATAACACAAAAACAGTAATAACACATATACAAATATAAACAAAGATAGGCTTAACCCGCTTAGGTATGGACCAACAAGAGGTCAATTTGTCCCCATTAAAGTTTCCATTTTTCTGTAGCGGTAGAAATGTTTAAGACTAAGCCATTGGATTGACTAGACTTTATACAAATCAAAATAAAAATCTCCACCGCGCTTTATTATTTCCAAAGGAATGAGAAAAGAGCGAATAACCCAAAAAGAGGGGGAAAGATTCAAGTTAAGAGGGTTGATTATGCAAAGGGAAGGTATTATAATCCTAAACATCTACGGTACTCCGCAGGAGCCTCTTTGTAAAATCTGTATATTTTGGCTATAAAAACGGTTGTATATAAAAAGTGGATGGTGGAGGTGAGGAAAGAAGCATATTTATTTTATAATTTTTGCACCCTCCGCGGTTGTGAACCTTTAGTGCCTACGTACCACCTTTCATGCAATAAGGGATCAGGGTACACGTAGTTCCTCTTTTAAAAATTTGAAACACAAATGCGTTGGTTAATTTTATGAGATAAAACATCATCGTCATTGTCCGTGTGGAAAACATACCTACTACACACAACCATGAGAAAGGAGAATTTGCATCATCTCAAATGGAGGATATGGCTTAGATTTTAAAATCAACAATGCCTCACTCAACACCCAAGTGGAAAATATCTCTCTTCACTACATATTATAGAAGTATAGTTGTTTGCATCACTACAAGGATTGATAAGAGTCTAATCTTTTGAGAAAATTTTAAAGATAAAAAGCCAAAATGGCAAGACGGTTTGAAATAAGATTGATTGACTTTTAGTCTTCTCATAAAAAATGTCAATGTATCATTAAGTTGATTGGGGTTTATTTATGAAAATGTTTTGAAAATACATGGACATAAGTCCAAGTTTATTATAAAAGTGGTTCAAGTTCAAAAACAAGAAGAGTTTTTTTTCAAAAAAAGGGAGGAAGAAGATTTTTGAAATTGAAGAAGATGGGAGGAGAAGAAGGGACTATCCTAAAGCATAAAATAAAAGCTAGGGATAAGAACCATCTAACCAACAAGAAGCCAATACTTGACATTATGAGCCAAGATAGAATTCTCATTCCTTGGATTGAAACCAAGCAAGCAAAAATACTAGACCTCTTGAGAGAACCAAACTTCAAGTGTATTAAGTCTTCACAAAAGTTGGGTAGAGTAACAGTTGTATACGGGTGAATTCCAGATTACAAACAGAGGGTGTAATCACAAACACATGCACACAAAAACAAACAAGCAACCCAATATCTTGAGGTGAACCTCAAGAACTCCAGACAAAATAATCAGATAAGGTCACAAAGTTTCCAAGATAGGCCAAGGTTTCTAATTCCAAGTCCAAGAAAAGTCCCATGCTCCATAATACCGAGGATAGTAACCAAATAGTCCAAGTACCATTAAAGATTTTTAGGGCTTATGTTGATTATTAAGTATCTTAAGAAAGGAAAAGAAAAGCTCAAGTGAGCAAAGTAAAAATGGCAAGAAAGTAAATGCTCAAATGAGCAAAGATGAAAATGACATGAAATGTAAATGCTAAAAGTAAATGGTACATAAAGAATGAAAAAGAATAAAAGCATAAGGTAAAACAAGTCGATAATTAGTGGTTAGTTGGATGACCATCTTGAAGCTTGCATTTGGAACTCATTAGAGGATTGGTAGAACCAAAGCCTCCATACAACAAGTTGCATTTGCTTTTTGTCAAGTATATCATCCATTTGGAATTCTCATAAGTACCATTTAATGATCAACGATGTTTAAGTGATATGCGTTGACCAAAGGTGTTGTAGATCCATTAGAGGATTGGTAGAACCAAAGCCTCCACACAATGAATCTCAAGGTTATTGGATCAAAGAGATTAAATTAACATACTTGGGCTTGCAATCATAAGTTTGGGCCACGAATGATCATTTATTCGAGTCGGGACAAAATTTAGCGCTATGTTAAGCAATCGTAAGTGGACTTATATAGAAGTCGCACCTATTTTGAGGCCGGTCGATAGCAATCTATGCACCATTTGTTTTGAGACATGATATAGAGATCATGCTCCAACAACATCTAGTGAAATAAGAAGGGGATGAGATGAAGAGGGATGGGAAAAATATACAAACCACATTTGAATTAAATTTTAATCAAACTATTATTAAAATCATTCATCCATTTTTGTGGAGTTAAACTCAACACCATGGATCCAATGATGTTAATAAAGTTCATGATCCAAAATCTAATCCAAGATCATCCAGAAAATAGTCACAAAATAATATCACATTTTAATATACATAAAAGGGTTTAAATAATGCTTAAAAATAGAAAATAAAGAGAAAAATATCAACTATGTTCAAATTAATCAAGAAATAAAAAGTAAGACCAAAGAAAAATCAGAAAAATGCTCAAATAATTTTACAAATTTTTTGGTAATTTTTTAAAGTCAGAAACTATTTTTAAAATTAAAATAAATGGGTAAATTAAAAAAAAATGGTAAAAAAATAGTAAAGTCAGAAACAAAAATAAAATAAGGTCACCAATATTTATCACAATATCATTGGATCATTCCATAATTTTTTCAAAATTTTAAAATGTATAAAAGTATTTTTAAACATTTAAAACAAATCAAATAAGTGTATAATTTATAAAAAATACCAAAACACAAAATTAAATTGTGAAAAAATAAAAATCATAAATAATCAAAAATATTTTTCATAATTTTTTCAGATTTTTTGGACTAAAAATGAATTTTCTATGATTTTTTGAAATTTAAAACAATTAAAATATAAAAATCAGAAAAAGAAAATAAAAGTAAAATATGTGGACCATTGGATGAGAGTCAAAACACGTTAGTAATCAAATTCAAGGGATATGGCGCATTGTGCATATCATGGTCATTAGTGAATATTGTACAGAATCATTAATTAAATCAGGATTTGAAAAATACAGATGGCGCGCCTTCATTGGTTTGAAGGTGATGCTAGAACATAGTTTGATTCTACAACCCTTGATTAGAGTTTTGATGATAACAAATACAAAGAACAAATATGCACCCTAAAAATTATGTTATTTTGTATGCAGAAGTTTTGACCAAAGCAGCATCAGAAGATAAGTTATAGAAGCTACACGCTGAAGCAATCATAATTTGCGTTGAAGATTGATGACCAGAACCTGCGCTTAAGTGAAGTAAACTCTGATTCTAAACAAAAGCATAATAATCTAAGTCATCAATGTGTTAAAGCATCACCAGCAGACAATGATGAAGGATTCTGAAGCGTTACTATTCATTCAAGACTGCATCAATTACAATGGCTTCATTCAGACATGATCTTCTCCAAATGGAAATTGAGTGTGGTACGGTGGAAGAACCGACTGTTTTTGAAAATGCTGGTTTACGTTTTTGCATTTTTTGTTCGCAAAATGTCGCGTTAAGCAAGAGTCGCCACCAACTTTTATTTTATCCAATCGGAAAGGAAAAAAGCACAGAAAAAATCCTTTTTCGAGATTTCTGAGTACGGGGGGTAGATTATAGAAAGGGAAGGTGTTAGCACCCTTTATATCCATGGTTTTCCATGGGCTCTTAGGTACTTTCTCATCTTTCAAAAATTGCTTGTGTGTGTTTGTTTTGAAAAGTTTTGTTTTACTTCGTTTTAACCCATGTTTCTGTCCTCAAGAGTGTTACTAAGTTGTTTTTGAAAACTTTGTTTGAAAAAGTGTTTGGTGTTAAAAAGTTTGATTTGAGCAAGTACCTAACAGTTATCTACCTACTCGAAAAAAGATTATTTCTATTCTCGTTTCCTTTAGACAGCGTTATCCTACTATTGAGAAATAGGTAGCACCGTCGTTGGAATTGTAAGGTTCAATTCGTAAGGGATGTACGATCACTGAAGCAATGTTAGGACGTCTTAGTAATAACCCTAGAGTCTTAAGATCATATTCGTCGCAACATTTCTGAGGCAAACTTTCCGAGGCAACATTTCCGAACGGGACATTTGATCTTTGTTTAGACAGGAGGGCAACCACTAAAACACCCTATACTTAATGACCGCTTACCGAAGGCAACCGAAGTGATAGTATACCTTAGGAGTGCGCATGTGTGAGTGATTTGATTTCAGTTATTATCTTTGCATATTAGGGTTTTTTAGCCATTTTAAATTATCATGCAATCTTGTCATACAATCCTATTAACATACATCTAAACAGTTAATATTTGCGAGAATTAAAATGCGAGAAAATAAAACCTATGTTATTACAAGGCTTCGGGGTAGGGATTAATTACATAGCCAAAAAACCCGTAAAAGACGATAAATAATGAAAATCCTAATTTAAACTATTACATACTGTGGGCAGTTACATTAATATTGCAAAAATAATAAACGTGCGCGATGAATTGAAAACGAGAGATTTAGGGTTTTGACCCCAACTACCTAATTGTAATTCACAAGAAAAATCATTTTTTGTCGTTTTTGTGTTATTTGAGAAAATAAAGTTTAATTGAATACTACCAAAAACCTAATTACTAATTTAATTTTAATTAAGAAAAAATAATTAAATTAACCTATTTTGTGTTTTTTTTGTTTTGAGAAAAGAAAATAAAAAATAAAATCAAGAGATAACCCTAATTTTTTCTAATTGATTTTAATTATAAAAAAAGGTTAGAATTATCCTAAATTAAATTAAACTAACATTAAAATTAAATTTGATAAAATAAAACCTAATTCTAATTTTTTATAAAACTCTTGATTTTATGATTTTTTGTGAAAAAAGAAATTAATTGTGTTAAGAAATAATTAAAAAAATTAAATAAATAAAAGAAATAAAATAAAAAAAGGAAAAGAATGGGCCTGGTTGCTTAGCAAAAAGGGAGGTGTGGATCTGATTTCATGGCCCATGGTGGACTCTCATTGGAGAAGCCTTGGATCTGGCATATTGATGATCCGATGGTTGGATGTTGATGATGTATGGTGGATGCAGGGGATACTTGTACACCTGATTATGTGAGAAAAAATAATATGAAGCTAAGTTGGGACCTGGGGATCGAACCCAGGTCCTTGAGCATTATTCCCTTGCCACGCTGCCAGCTGAGCCAGAATATTTAGTTGTACAAATAATAACAAACAATTATTATATAATATAAACAAAAAGCTAATCTCAAAACGCGTGAAATTCAAACTGGCCATTCACCACTTGCCACGCCATCGTCTCCTTCGCTGCCTCTGTCGTTTTAGATCAAAGACTTTTACCTACGGACACTAAGCATAGGTATAACCCTGTGCATTTCCAAATTCTCATACAAGCATGATAAATGAAAACCAATGGTACCAATCCACTCCTTGCAACCTCACAAGCATCATGGTACCATTATTAATGGCTAATTTTCCCTGTGTGCAAAACCTCTAAAAACGAACCACGAACCCTAGCCTTGGCGTCTTGGTGTACAGTCAATAAAAATGCAATCAAATACAACCATTAGCTTGCAAACATCTCAAGGATTATGAATATATCAATTAATCATGCTAAATATGCCAAAATTATTGTATTCGATTTCAATAAAATATGCAAACCGTGTGACTCTTACAGTGTGATTCTAAGCGTGGGGAGGCTTGCTAGCAATTTAATCTTGATCCCGAGGAGTCCAGCAATCAATTGGTATGACTAGAATGCCTTGAGATAGCCTGAATCTTAGAAATCAGTTTGCAACTTTTTCTTGAATTTTTGAAATTCGTTCTCTCCTTTGCACGCCTCCAACCTCTTGTTTTTGGTCTGCACTTGATCCTTATGTATAGTATAATGCATTAGGGTTACAATTTTGTATCAAATCTCTTCCAATTATGAATATTGATTCATGATTTGATCCTTGTGCAAAATCTTTCCAAAACAAGCAAACTCAATCTTTTTGTGTCCATGTGAACCTTGCATGATTTGATCTTGTCTCCAGCTGTGTAATGGACCTAATCATGCACAAAATCTCAAGCTTTAATTAGTTTTTGATATTTTCATTATTTTATTTGATTTAAATGAAATAAAATCAAAATAAATGACAAAAATAAAAGAATGAAAACTGAAAAGGCTCATGGGTCGTGGGTCACATTACAAACTCAGTGCAAGCATAAAAAGTTGGGCCCATTTGACAAAAAATACAATTTTGGACACGTTTGACTTTTGGCAATTTTGTAAAAAGGGTCAACTTGACCAATGCATAACTCTCTCGATTTTGATCCTAGAGAGGTGTTCTTGGACTTTTTAGAAAGCTTAATATGTCTTTTATGCAACCCTTTTGGTCTAATCTCTATAGGGTCTTCCATGTTCATGTATGAAGCCTTGACCCAAAAGGTGTTTTTGTTGACTTTTCAAAGTGACCTATAATGTCCAAATTCATATCTTCTTGTGAGTGCATATTTTGAACTTGGGAGCTGAAGATGTATTTTAGGGAATTACATCCTCTTCAAAATGAGCTTTGGATGAGTCATTTTTGATAAAGTATGAGAAATTTATGCTTGGTCAAAGTTGAGTTGACTTTTCCTACAAAACCCTAATTTAGCAACTTTTGGGTTTTGATGAATTGTGAGCAATCCTTGAGGAATCATGATCAAACCTTGATCAAATGATGAATAATACTTCAAAATGAGAATGTTGACCAAAAATCTTGAAGTTTGACTGTATGTGAGCCACAGTTGACTTTTGCCCTAGCACAGTCGATTCTCAGGCCTTTGAGCAATTGACTGAGCAAACTTCCTCTGTAAGGCTTGGATCTTGACATGGATGATCTTGAGAATATATTAGGACAATGGTGAGAATTTGGGATCATTTTGATTCAAACATCTTGATGCAAAATGAAACCCTAATTTGAGGTAGACTGCCTTAGGAGAGAGTTTGTCTAGTCAACCCTTGGACTTCCTTGAGCAATTTGAGGACCTCTCTTGACATGTATTGAGAAACATGGGAAGGCAAATTTTGGGGTACAACATCTGCCCCTGTTCAATCTTCTTAAACCTGAGGATGTAGATTGGCTTGTCTGCCTTTCGTGATCCGAAGGTGGAAGATGATTGAACACTAGAGTGCCCAGAAATTTGCGCTCGCATGAAGTGGGACTTGTCTTACGATATCGGGAATGGGCTTATAGATGCCATTTGGGAGTTAATGATAGAAGATAGGCTTAGAGATGCCATCAAAAGAAGTTTCGATCGCATAAGAGATTCCTTTGTGAGAGCCCGTACACCTGTTGTTAAGGAAGACTACGCTGGGGAATGCTATTCTCTGTATTGAGAGAAATAGAGTTTTAGGAACTTCAGTTGTCTGTTACTCTACTGGGGAATCATCTCTTAGTCGAGGAGGTGAAAATGTACTTATATCTGGTCGTGCTCCAGGTTTTGCAACGACTTACTGGGGAGGTGAGATTAGACTTGCTATCTGGTCGTCTTCTAGGCTTTGCAATTTCTCAATTCTTATCTGGTCGTGCTCCAGGCTTCAGAAGGAGTTAGGTGGTTATCCGGTCGCATCCGAGCTTCAACTTGAATTTAAGGCATACTAATATCCAGTCGATTTCCGGGCTTCATAGTAATTGGCCGAGTAAACTGCTATTTGGTCGAATTCCAAGCTTCGCAGTACCTTATACTGTTATCTGGTCGTGTCCCAGGCTTCAGGGTAACTTGTTGGGGGGATTAATCTATTTTCTGGTCGATTTCCAGGCTTCATAGCTTATATTTAAGATATACCACTATCTGGTCGATTCCATGCTTCGTAGTATTTTGGAGTAATCAAGATATTATCCGGTTGATTTCTGGGCTTCATAGCTTGAACTGGAATAGAAATCTTAGTATCGATTTGACTGAACCAGGGGAAACTTGTGAGAACTTGATTACGTCTTTCCTTGAAAGGTAAAGAGTTAGTAGTATGTAATGTCATGATGTATGAAATGTATTGAGTAATGATGTTCTCAAAATAAATGAGATTGTGCTGCATGATTCGTATGCGCATGCCATGATGTATGGATATGCAATGTTCTTGTGATATTCTCTGGTTGGGGAGAATAAATCCTGGACTGCCGCTGGAGAGTATAAGAAGTTGAGTTCTTCGTTCTCGCTGGAGGTACGGTACCCATGAAGAGCAAATGGTAACATCTCATGCCAGTCTTTGTATGTCACTGTCATCTTCTGCACAATCTTCTTGATATTCTTGTTAGCCGCTTCAATAGCCCCATTCATCTTCGGCCGGTAGGGAGAAGAGTTGTGATGCTGAATCTTAAACTGTTTGCAGAGCTCGATGATCATCATATTGTTAATATTTGTGCCATTGTCAGTAATGATCCTCTCTGGTACACCATACCGACAAATCAGATTGTGTCGGATAAACCGTGCCACGACGTTCTTGGTTACTGCAGCAAAGGAAGCTGCCTCAACCCACTTCATGAAATAATCAATAGCCACCAGAATGAAGCGATGCCTGTTAGATGTCGTAGGTATGATCTCATCGATCATGTCGATGCCCTACATTGCAAAAGGCCAAGGAGCTATCAAGACATTCAGAGGAACTGGAGGTACATGCACCTTATCAGCATAGACTTGGCACTTATGACAGGTTCGAGAATGCTGATAACAATCGGCTTCCAAAGTGGACCAATAATATCCTGCCCGTAAGATCTTCTTTGCCATGGTATGTCCACTGGAATGATTTCCGAAGGTACCTTCATGTAACTCTGCCATGATCCTTTCTGCCTCGCTTTTGTCCATACATCGCAGTAAGGTTGAATCATGGTTACACTTATAGAGGATCCCATTACTGATGAAGAGCTTCTTATCATTAACAGATGCACCCTCGGGGTACTCTTGAGCCTCAAGATACCTCTTTACCTCGTGAAACCAGGGTTTATCTGCTGCCTCTTCAGTCTTAATGTCACAACAATGTGCGGGTTCGTCCAACCTCTCAATGGTAATCTGGGGAGCTTCATTGTCCCACCTGACTTTGAACATAGAAGACATGGTAGCTAGCGCGTCCGCTAACTGGTTCTCCTCTCTTGTGAAATGTTCAAAGGTTATCTCCTCAAAGTGCGGGAGCAATGTCAGTACATACTCTTTGTAAGGAATAAGATTTGGGTGCTTCGTATCCCACTCGCCTTTGATCTGACTGATCACCAGAGCAGAATCTCCGAATACACTCAAGAACTTAATCCTCAGGTCAATAGCAGCTCGAAGACCCATGATGCACGTTTCATACTCCACCATATTGTTGGTGCAGTTAAAACATAATCGGGCGGTGAACGGAGTATGACAGCCCTCAGGAGATATAATTATAGCGCTAATTCCATTACCCAACGTGTTTGATGCTCCATCAAAATACATAGACCATCGGGATCCTTCCTCAGGTCCTTCATCCGGTCCAGGTTCTTCACAGTCGGTCACCAACATGATGTTCTCATCCGGGAACTCGAAATTCATGGACTGGTAGTCATCCATAGCCTGATGCGCCAAATGATCCGCAAATACACTCCCCTTGATTTATTTTTGGGTTGTGTATTAGATGTCATACTCAGTTAAGATCATCTACCATCTTGCTATTCTTCCGGACAAGGCGGGCTTTTCGAAGATATACTTAATTGGATCCATCTTTGATATCAATAAGGTGGTGTGAGTCAGCATATACTGTCTCAGCCAGCGAGCAGCCCATGCCAAAGCGTAGCAAGTTTTCTCGAGCAATGAGTATCGGGTCTCACAGTCGGTAAACTTTTTTCTAAGGTAATAAATAGCATGCTCTTTTCGGCCAGACTCTTCATGCTGCCCCAGCACGCACCCCATTGAATTGTCTAGCACTGTCAAGTATAAATCAAAGGTCTTCCTTCAGCTGGAGGCATCAGAATAGGTGGCTCTTGGAGGTATTCCTTGATCCTTTTGAAAGCGGTCTGACATTCATCATTCCATTTTACCACTTGATCTTTCTTCAGCAGCTTGAAGATTGGCTCACAAGTAGCAGTCAGGTGTGAAATGAATCGGGCGATGTAGTTCAAACGTCCCAAAAAGCCTCTAACTTACTTTTATGTGCGGGGAGCTGACATCTCCTGTATGGCTTTTACCTTGGTAGGATCCACCTGAATACCCTTATCACTGATGATGAAACCTAGCAGCTTACCAGACCTTACCCCGAAGGTGCACTTGTTTGGGTTCAACCTCAGCTTGTACTTCTTCAATCTGTTGAACAGTTTCTGGAGATGGTCAAGGTGCTCATCCTCAGTCTGGGACCTTGCGATCATGTCATCAACATAAAACTCAATCTCATGGTGAATCATGTCCTGGAACAAAGCGACCATGGCGCACTGATAAGTTTCCCCAGCATTCTTCAACCCGAAAGGCATTACCTTGTAACAGAAGGTGCCCCATTGTGTAACTAAGGTTGTCTTCTCCATGTCCTCGGGAGCCATCTTGATCTGATTGTAGCCAGAAAAACAATCCATGAAGGAGAAGATCTTATGCTGCACGATGTTGTCGACCAGAACATCGATGTGAGGAAGTGGGAAGTCATCTTTGGGGCTTGCCCTGTTCAGATATCTATAGTCCACACACATCCGTACCTTACCATCCTTCTTAGGCACCGGAACAATGTTGGTAACCCACTGTGGATAAGAAGTGACAGCTAAAAATCCCGCATCAAACTGTTTCATGACCTCAGCTTTGATTTTCTCAGACATTTCAGGGCGCATACGGCGAACATTCTGCTTTACCAGAGGACAATCTTCTTTGGTTGGCAGGCGGTGTACCACAATGTCAGTGTCCAAACCAGGCATATCTTCATAAGACCAAGCGAAGATCTCAACATAGTCACGTAGCATTTATATCAACTGTTGTTTGACACTGGGCTCCATATTTGCACCTATCTTGACCTCTTTCTTGTCTTCCTCTGTACCCAAATTCACTGATTCAACTAGCTCTTCATGAGGCTGTATGGCCCTTTCTTCCTGTAGTAACAGTCTAGCAAGTTCTCCGGGCACCTCACAATCATCCTCACCTTCGTCCCTGGCTTGGTTGATCGGATTTTCGAAGTTATAACTAGCAGTAGCAGAGTCGTTATCAATAGGATCCAGAGTGGACATGGATCTGCATTATGATACGTGAGTGTGTGTAAGAGAATAGTTGTTTCGATAAAGTGAGAGACAAAAAAAAACAAGGAGCGCAAAATTTGTAATGCAAGAAACATCCAATGCTTTATTAATGATATATGAAAATGGAAAATAATAAGCCCTCACAAGCAAAACCAGGGCGCCTCGGGCAAGGCACCGGGCCATAAAGTTTTAAACTGTCTATTACAACTCTTAAAACAAAAGTCAATTACTGTAGAATAAAAGAAACAGGTATGGATTCCTTCGCCGTCCAGTTGTTCAATCCACCATTGGTCGTTGGGTAGATCCAACTGTCGATATCTGAATCTTCTTCACCATCTTCAACCGCATTAATTCCATGATTGCTGATATGTAGAGGAGGTCTTCCAATCCGTGCGTGCCTAACAGCCCTTTGAGCCCCTGTAGTAAAGCCCAAACCAAATTTGTCAGTTTTGTGAGTAAAATCAGGGAGCCGGCCCCAATTGGCACACCCACCTTCTTCGATTACAGCCTTGGCATCCTTGAGAGAAGCCATCTTCATCAGAGGTTTGTCGGTAGCAACTTCAGTTGACGCTAAAGCCTGGGGGACCTCTTCAAAGTTCTGACAAGGGGTTTCGATGAACTCCCTATCCATCTCCACATAGCGAAAGGAATTGAGATGACTCACCATATACTCCTCTTTTCCTTGTACCGTAACAATCTTCCCCTTTACTGGATATTTCAACATTTGATGGAGCGTGGAAGTCACTGCCACAGCCTTATGAATCCAAGGACGACCCAGCAAGTAAGAATATGATGGTCTAATGTCCATCACGTAGAAAGTGGATGCAAAAGTCTGGGAGCCAACTTTAACAGGGATGACCACCTCCCCGTGCACCATTCTCTTTGACCCGTCGAAAGCCATGACCACAATATTGCTCGGCTTCAGAATCAAACCTTCATAGTCCAGACGATCTAATGCCTTCTTTGACAGAACATTCAATGAGGACCCGGTATCCACCAGTACATGGGCCATAGTAGTGCCCCTGCACTCGATCGAGACGTGCAGAGCGTCATTATGATTTCTTCCTTTAGTAGTCATATCTGCATCTGAGAAGCCCAACCCATTGTCGGCAGCAAGCTAGCTACACAATCTTTGAATTGATCGGCTGAAGTTTCCTGCGGCACATGTGCAGTCTTGAGGAAAGCAATTAAATCCTTTGCATGGGCTTCCGAACACAATAACAAGGACAACATGGATATTTTTGACGGGGTCTTCCCCAGCTACTCGACTACGTTGTAGTCGCTCTTCTTGATGATCTTCAAAATTTCTTCTATCTCTTGTTTCGAGGTTTCTACGATGATCTTCTTAGGTGCCTCCGTCCAGGAAGGCTCACCTATGATTTCTTTGCCTCGAGTCCCAGATGGCTCGGCGACTGGGGTGATAACTAGAGTAGGAATCGGGACAGTAGTTGGTGTAATAGCAGACAAAATGACAACAGGTTTGTGGACAGTCGGAGGGGAGATCTCGGGAGAAAAGAGTCTTCCACTTCTGGTGATCTTGCTGGTCCCGACAATATTACTGACATCAACATCAGCTTCCTCACTTTTTTAAGTCTTGTTTAACTCCATGGTAATACACATCAGCACCATAGTGCCAAGGGACAGCCTTATCCGAAGTGTATGGGATAGGACCAGGGACAATAATTATTAACGGAGCAATTCTTGGGACGGGTGTAATCCTAACAGGCTTTCTCGAGGAAACCTTAGAAGGATTGATGGAAATGGTTATGATGGAAACATCTTCAATTGGAATTAACGGAATCATAGTCTTTTCGAACATGATCTCTTTGTTATCCATCAGGCGCTGAACACCTGATTTCAATAAATGGCAACCAGCAAGCAGAATTGAACACATATGGCAACCTTTACCACAACCTGAAAATAAACCGGCCAACAGTAAATTCTTCTTAACTGTCATCAAAGGAGTAGCAATTTCTTCCATAGAGGTCACAAATAAATCATCGTCCACAACATTTACTCCATTACCATGTTTGGGCATGGGAGCTGTTATGACGTTGGGCTTCTTCGGAGCGTCAAACTCAATCTCTTTGGCTTTGATCAAGTCTTGCACCTTGTTTTTTAAATCCCAACAGTTGTTTGTATCATGACCTGGACTTTCAGAGTGATAGGCGCAGCGGGCGTTCGGGTTATAGTGGGGAGAAGTGGTGTTGGGATTCTTCGAGGCCTCCCTCAGAGTTACCAGATTGGTTTTCAATAATTATGGTAGAATTTGAGTTAGGGTCATATTGAGCTGGGTGAACTGCCTCTGTGGTCTTTCCATCCTTTGTTGATTGTTGCGTTGTGGAGCAATTATGGGTCTTGATATCACTACCGCATTTACTGCTTGACGGTGTTCAGGTCTGCTTTGGCTCCTCGGGCCGTAGACTGCACTAGCTTCTTTCTTACCTGTGAAAGGCTTCTTTACTGAACTTGATGAAGTATCCTTTTGTATCTTACCACTTCGGATACACGCTTCTACTCTCTCTCCAGTCAAAATCAACTCAGTAAACCCAGATGACGAACTGCCGATCAGATGATTGAAAAATGGACCAGATAGCGTCCCTAGAAACATGTCAACCAACTCCCTGTCAGACAAAGAGGGTTGGACTCTTCCAGCCTAATCTCTACACTTTTGAGCATAGTCCTTAAAACCTTCACTTGCACCCATAGACATACCCTGGAGCTGAGTACGAGTGGGAGCAAGGTCGGCGTTATACTGATACTGCCTGTAAAAAGCAGCAGCAAGGTCTTCCCAGTTTTGGATAATGGCTCCTTCCAATTGATAAAATCATTCAAGCTGAGTCCCTGACAGACTATCTTGAAAGAAATGCACCCACAAATTTCTGTCAGCAGTGTGGGGTTGGATTTTTCTGACATACGAGCGGAGATGGAGTTTTTAACAGGATACTCCATCGTACTTGGAAAAAATCAGAGCTTTGAACTTATGAGGGATCACCACTCCCGATACCAATCCTAGTTCTCCAAAATCCAAACCAGGGATCTTCTGAATCTCCATAGAAGTTAGACGGTCTTCTAGTTGCTTGTAACTATCCTCAGCAGGAGGATATTGCTCATCACCATAATCTGTATCGTTATCAGAAACTGCAGGACTAGGGTCCTTTACCCTTTCTTGGTTCTCCCCGTCCTTGGATGAGGAGGTCAGATCAGCTGATTGTCTTATCCTTTCTCCGAATCTTCTACCCATGTTCAGAATACCAACCTTTTTCTTCTTCTTCTTCTCTTTTAGAATCAGGGTCTTCAGATCCTCTTGCCCTTTAGCCAGACTTAAGAACATCTGTTGGAATTGGGCATTTTGTGCCTGAAGATCTTTGATGGCTTGATCAGAAGACATTTCGGCTGAAATAAACAGCGAAGAAGATGAGAAACCTGTAATGGTACCTGTAATGGTGTGCATGATAATGGGATGCGTATGTAATGATTTCAAAGACATTGGGAAATTTAAATTTGCAAACCAAAAATAAACAAACTTTATTAGATTAACTTGTAAAAGGTTCAACAATGCCTTTAAGGCGTTACAAAGAAATAAATGGAAAACAAATCTAAACTAGAAAAAGCAAAATCAAAATTCCCATGGACGCTTCCTCTTTGTGATGACGTAGTCATTGATCACTCTTTCTTCCTCGAGCTGCCTGGTGAGCTTCAAAATCTTCCTTTCTTGCTCATGGTACTTCTCTCGGTAAGTATCCCTCTCCTCTTTCAGCTGAATCCAAGACCTCTACAATGCCCCAAGATCGGTGGGCATGTAAGGATAAAGAACTGTGTAAGGAACGCCTTCTTCATTAATGGGCTCTACAATCACTGGTAACACGGCCTCATAGGGCATCCCAAGCTTTTGGGCACGAGCTCGAACCCATTGGAGGTAAGGCTGCATGGGAAGGGAAGTCCTTGGTCCCAGCTCTTAGGGGTCAGATCTGTTCACCATGCCCCAAGCTCATATAAACCTCCGGCGATGCTCATCAATATCCTCCTTGTAGTCAAATGCAATATCCTTAAGAAGCATCTCATGGGGACCAACTCTCCGAGCACGACCAAATTGTCGCAAAGCTAGACAAGGATTGTAGGTTATACCCCCTCTGATTCCAAGCAATGGGATATTAGGGTATCCCCCACAACGATCAATGACGACAGTGTCTTCCATTGCCCGGGAGCTCCAAAGAATATATGTATGGGCAAGTGACATTATCCCGTAGGACCAACCCAAACCTTCTTCGTTCTTCAGCACATACTTAGGGAGGTACGAAATAAACCACCTTGACAGCAATGGCATGCAACACATAAGGGTCCCTCTTCTTCGCACTGTACGATTATAGAGGGCATGCAAGATATCACCCAGTAGAGTAGGCACAAGATTGCGAGAAAGGAAGATCTTGACCGCGTTCACATCTACAAAGGAATCCAGATTCGGGAAGAGAACCAAATTGTAGATAAGGAGAGCCAAGACATCTTCAAAAGCCTGAAAATCCAAATTATCCCATAATAGATGAGCCTGATCTATCAGAAACTTGGCTAAGAAACCTTCGACCCCACTTCGTGTTTCCCAATTGGATACTACATCAGCCCGTTTCAGATGCAGAGCTGAGGCAATGTCTTCTGGTCTAGGAGTCTCTTCCATACCTGTGAAGGGCACCTGCTCAAGGATGGATATGCCCAATAAGTGAGAAAACTCTTCCAAAGTGGGAACCAGCTGGTAATCTGGAAAGGTGAAGCAATGATGCACAGGATCGAAGAACTGGAAAAGTACACTCATCATCTGCTCATCAAGTTTTGAGGTGACCGGGCTAAGAAGCTGACCATGTCTTTTAGTGAACATGGAAGTCTCAGAAACTCTTGAGGCTAACTCTTTAAGTTGAGAAGGTATTTGCACAAAGTTAACTCGAATGGTATTTCTATGCACGAAAGCCATTATCTGCAAAACAGAACAAAGATAAATTCCCTTGGTCTTTGAAATGGTTAGTGTAATGAAGTATGCATGCTATGTTATGATGCATGATGTCATGATAAAAACAACAGGTATAGCATATAACAGGCATGACAAAGGCAAACAAGTCATACAAAAGCCCTTAAGTTTAAGGCTTGCATGGGGTCAAAGGTATTACCCTCTTGAAGTTTAGTTGGTTTCAACCTGTCTTAGCAAAAGTAACCAGGTTCTAGAGGTTCTCAATATCATTGACCATCCTCCATCGGTCATGGTTTCAGCTCACACAGTCTTTTCTTGCAGCCGGAACTATCTCGAGAGTATGGTCTCAATGAGTATAGTATCGAGTATCAACCAGTTCTCAACTTTACACCGAGGCCGGCTATCTTACTACTTTCTAATGGCCAAGTTAGTCGATTAAAGGTTCTAAGGTCAGTTGATGCTTAACGACACACATAGCGGCCCTGTATTCTCCTCGTTTCTCCACAAGGGATACCGGTACCAACCAATGTGCCACATCAATGTAGCTACTGCTTCAACCGTATTGGTCTACATTGTACAGTTCCCTCACAGTTTATTTCTACTTACCTAAAAGGTGTCCCCAGATCCGGGTTAGGATCTATAGTAACTCCCAAGCAAAACCCTTAAAAGTAAAGCAACCAAAACAAACAAGAGAAGCAATTTATGATGAACTAAATCCTAAGGTATACCGCACTTATTAGTCCCCAGCAGAGTCTCCAGTTATGTGGTACGATGGTAGAACCGACTGTTTTTGAAAATGCTGGTTTGTGTTTTTGCATTTTTTGTTTGCAAAATGTCGCGGTAAGCAAGAGTCGCCACCGACTTTTATTTTATCCAACCGGAAAGGAAAAAAGCACAGAAAAAAAATCCTTTTTCGAGATTTCTGAGTACGGGGGGTAGATTATAGAAAGGGAAGATGTTAGCACCCTTTCTATCCATGGTTTTCCATGGGATCTTAGGTACTTGCTCATCTTTTAAAAATTTCTTGTGTGTGTTTGTTTTGAAAAGTTTTGTTTTACTTTGTTTTAACCCATTTTTCTGTCCTCAAGAGTGTTACGAAGTTGTTTTTGAAAACTTTGTTTGAAAAAGTGTTTGGTGTGAAAAAGTTTGATTTGAGCAAGTACCTAACAGTTATCTACCTACTCGAAAAAAGATTGTTTCTATTCTCATTTTGTTTAGACAGTGCTATCCTACTATTGAGAAATAGGTAGCACCATTGTTGGAATTGTAAGGGTCAATTCGTAAGGGACGTACGATCACTGAAGCAATGTTAGGACGTCTTAGTAATGACCCTAGAGTCTTAAGATCATATTCGAGGCAACATTTGAGGCAACCTTTCTGAGGAAACATTTCCGAACGGGACATTTGATCTTTGCTTAGACAGGAGGGCAACCACTAAAACACCCTATACTTAATGACCGTTTACCGAAGGCAACCGAAGTGAGAGTATACCCTAGAAGTGCGCATGTGTGAGTGATTTGATTTCAGTTATTATCTTTGCACATTAGGGTTTTCTAGCCATTTAAAATTATCATGCAATCTTGTCATACAATCCTATTAACATACATCTAAACAGTTAATATTTGCGAGAATTAAAATGCGAGAAAATAAAACCTACGCTATTACAAGGCTTTGGGGTAGGGATTAATTGCATAGCCAAAAAACCCGTAAAAGACGATAAATAAAGAAAATCCTAATTTAAATTATTACATACCGTGGGAAGTTACATTAATATTGCAAAAATAATAAACACGCGCGATGAATTGAAAACGAGAGATTTAGGGTTTTGACCCCAACTACCTAATTGTAATTCACAAGAAAAATCATTTTTTATCGTTTTTGTGTTATTTGAGAAAATAAAGTTTAATTGAATAATACCAAAAACCTAATTAGTAATTTAATTTAATTAAGAAAAAATAATTAAATTAACCTATTTTGTGTTTTTTTGTTTTGAGAAAAGAAAATAAAAAATTAAATCAAGAGTTAACGCTATTTTTTTCTAATTGATTTTAATTATAAAAAAAGGTTAGAATCATCCTAAATTAAATTAAACTAACATTAAAATTAAATTTGATAAAATAAAACCTAATTCTAATTTTTTATGAAACTCTTGATTTTATGATTTTTTGTTAAAAAAGAAATTAATTGTGTTAAGAAATAATTAAACAAATTAAATAAATAAAAGAAATAAAATAAAAAAAAGGAAAAGAATGGTCCTGGTTGCTTAGCAAAAAGGGAGGTGTGGATCTGATTTCTTGGCCCAATAACTCCTGGCCTTTGTTGACTTTTCCAGATCATGTGTATTCATTGACTTAGGCGCATGGCGGACCCTCATTGGAGAAGCCTTGGATATGGCATATTGATGATTTGATGGTTGGATGTTGATGATGTATGGTGGATGCAGCAGATACTTGTACACCTGATTATGTGAGAAAAAATAATATGAAGCTAAGTTGGGACCTGGGGATCGAACCCAGGTCCTTGAGCATTATTCCCTTGCCACGCTGCCAGCTGAGCCAGAATGTTTAGTTGTACAAATAATAACAAACAATTATTATATAATATAAACAAAAATCTAATCTCAAAACGCGCAAAATTCAAACTGGACATTCACCACTTGCCACGCCATCGTCTCCTTCGCTGCCTCTGTCGTTTTAGATCAAAGACTTTTACCTACGGACACTGAGCGTAGGTATAACCCTGTGCATTTCCAAAATCTCATACAAGCATGATAAATGAAAACCAATAGTACCAATCCACTCGTTGCAACCTCACGAGCATCATGGTACCATTATTAATGGCCAATTTTCCCTGTGTGCAAAACCCCTAAAAACGAACCACGAACCCTAGCCATGGCATCTTGGTGTACAGTCAATAAAAATGCAATCAAATACAACCATTAGCTTGCAAACATCTCAAGGATTATGAATATATCAATTAATCATGCTAAATATGCCAGAATTATTATATTCAATTTCAAGAAAATATGCAAACCGTGTGACTCTTATAGTGTGATTCTGAGCGCGGGGAGGCTTGCTAACAATTGAATCTTGATCCTGGGGAGTCCAACAATCGATTGGTATGACTAGAACTCCTTGAGATAGCCTGAATCTTGGAAATCAGTTTGCAACTTTTTCTTGAATTTTTGAAATTCGTTCTCCCATTTGCATGCCTCCAACCTCTTGTTTTTGGTCTTGTCTTGATCCTTATGTATAGTAGAATGCATTAGGGTTACAATTTTGTATCAAATCTCTTCCAATTATGAATATTGATTCATGATTTGATCCTTGTGTAAAATATTTCCAAAACAAGCAAACTCAATCTTTTTGTGTCCATGTGAACCTTGCACGATTTGATCTTGTCTCCAGCTGTGTAATGGACCTAATCATGCACAAAATCTCAAGCTTTAATTAGTTTATGATATTTTCATTTTTTTTTATTTTGATTTTATTTGATTTAAATGAAATAAAATCAAAATAAATGACAAAAATAAAAGAATGACAAGTGGAAAGGCTCATGGGTCGTGGGTCACGTTACAAACTCAGTGCAAGAATAAAACGTTGGGCCCATTTGACAAAAATACAATTTTGGACAATTTTGACTTTTGACAATTTTGTAAAAAGGGTCAACTTGGCCAATGCATAACTCTCTCAATTTTGACCCTAGATATGTGTTCTTGGACTTTTTAGAAAGCTTAAGATGTCCTTTATTCAACCCTTTTGGTCTTATCTCAATTGGATCTTCCATGTTCATGTATTAAGCCTTGACCCAAAAGGTGTTTTTGTTGACTTTTCAAAGTGACCTATAATGTCCAAATTCACATCTTCTTGTGAGTGAATATTTTGAACTTGGGAGCTGAAGATGGATTGTAGGGAATTGCATCCTCTTCAAAATGAGCTTTGGATGGGTCATTTTTGATAAAGTATGAGAAAGTTATGCTTGGTCAAAGTTGAGTTGACTTTTCGTGCAAAACCCTAATTTAGCAACTTTTGGGTTTTGATGAATTGTGAGCAATCCTTGAGGAATCATGATCAACCGTTGATCAAATGATGAATAATACTTCAAAATGAGAATGTTGACCAAAAATCTTGAAGTTTGACTGTATGTGAGCCACAGTTGACTATTGCCCTAGCACAGTCGATTCTCAGGCCTTTGAGCAATTGACTGAGCAAACTTCCTCTGTAAGGCTTGAAGCTTGACATGGATGATCTTAAGAACATATTAGGAAAATGGTGAGAATTTGGGATCCTTTGGATTCAAACATCTTGATGCAAAATGAAACCCTAATTTGAGGTAGACTTCCTTAGGAGAGAGTTTGTCTAGTCAACCCTTGGACTTTCTTGAGCAATTTGAGGACCTCTCTTGACATGTATTGAGAAACATGGGAGGGAAAATTTTGGGGTACAACATTGAGTTAATGATATTTACCACGCTTAATGTTCAACAGGAATCCATTTCCTATATAAACAAGCTCATTGTTCAAATCGTTTACGATTTTCCAATACTACTCACGAGAATTCAAAAATGCTGCAAGCTTACTCATCTTTCCACGCTCTAAATTTGTGTAAAATATCACAGTTGTGATAATTGTTTTTGTAACAAAAAACATCTGTACGCATATTCTTGTATCTTTGTTTAAGACAGTGTTCCTTGAGATTGACCGGATTGTGGTTGTACTCAAGAAGACTTTAACAGTTGTTAAAGTAGTGATTGTAATCCTTTTGAGATTAGTGGATTAAGACCTCGTTGGAGAGAGGCGAAATCACTGTGATGGGTGGACTGGAGTAGTTTGAGATCAAACGAACCAGGATAAAAATACTGTGTCATTGCGCTTTTGATTTCAAGTTTTCAATTCAACCCCCCCTTCTTGTGTTTTTCACTTCTTCAATTGGCATCAGAGCGTCTGGTTCTGAGCTTAAACACTTAACCGTGTCAGTACAAGATCCAAGCTTCAGAAAAACACTATGGTGGGACCAAGCCAAAACATCAGCAATGACTACCATGAAGACAAGGACATAATCAGTGGAAAACCTCCTGTCTTTGATGGAGAAACCTTTGACTACTGGAAAGATAGAATTGAGAGTTTCTTTCTGGCCCATGATGATGATCTGTGGGACATGGTAACTGATGGATACACACATCTAGTGGATGGAAGTGGTCAGAAGATAGGTGGAAAAATGATGTTTGACCAGTAGAAACATGACTTCAGAAATCACCACAAGGCCAGAACAATACTCCTCAGTGCTATCTCATATTCAGAATATGAGAAAATCTCAAACAGAGAGACAACCAAGAATATGTTTGACTCTCTGAGAATGACGCATGAAGGCAACATTCAAGTCAAAGAAACCAAGGCCCTTGCGCTCCTTCAGAAGTATGAGGCATTCAAGATGGAAGATAATGAATCCATAGAAGGAATGTTCTCAAGATTTCAAATTCTTGTTGCTGGACTGAAGGTTCTTGACAAAGGATATTCTAATGTTGATCACGTAAAGAAGATTATCAGAAGTCTACCTAAACAATGGAGGCCAATGGTCACAACCCTTAATCTAGACAAAGATCTCAACAAGATATCTCTAGAGGAACTTGTCAGCTCCCTCAGAAGTCACGAGATAGAGCTAGAAGAAGATGAGCCTCAAAAGCAAGGTAAGCCACTAGCTTTAAAATGTAACAGAAAATCTGACTCTCAGGTTTTGCAGGATATGGAAGAAACTTCTGATGGATCCTCATCAGAAGAAGATGAACTGTCTCTCCTATCCAGAAGGGTGAATCAACTGTGGAAGCAGAGACAAAGGAAATCCAGAAATCCCAGAAGACTAGAGAATTAAAATGAATCCTCCTCCAGATACATAAAGTCTGAGTCTTCCTCTAGACACAGAAGATCTGAAGGTTCTTCAGGATATAGAAAGCCAAATAACAAGGACATCATCTTCTATGAGTGTAATGATCAAGGGCACTACAAAAGTGACTGTTCAAGGCTTCAGAAGGAGTAACCCAAAAAGAAGTTCTTCAAGGAAAAGAAGAAGAGCCTCATGGTAACATGGTACGATTCAGACTCCTCTGAAGCTGACTCAGAGTCAGATGATAAAAGAGCAAACATAGCTCTCATGGCAAACGTGTCAGAAGAAAGTGAAGCTTCTGGTTCAGACTCAGAATCAGACACTGAAGAGGTATTTCCTAACTTTGCTATTAATTTCACTAAAGCTGAACTTGCAGAAAGTCTAAATGAAATTCTGGAAAGGTATCAGCATATCAGAGTCAAATTCAAGAACCTGAAAAAGGAACTTGTCTCTGACTCTGAAAATACTGAGAGTCTCAGATTAGAAAACTCTGAGTTAAAAGAAAAAATTTCAAAATTAGAAAATGATTTGCAAAATTCTCAGAAGGTAATAATCTCAGAGACTCCCAGTAATGCTGATGAGATCATCAAAGAGTATTATGATCACAACTTTCAGAAGTTTCTGGCTAAAAACATAGATAGAAGCAAGATGGCTTCAATGATCTATGGAGTTAGCAGAAATGGAAAAAAGGGATAGGATATCAAGGTAAGGTATCTACACCTAAGCAAGCCATGGACTTAATCATAAAACGTACACCACTGAAATCACATTTTATATATGGGCACACATGTGACATAAAATACACTAGTAGTGATTACTCTGTCAAACCAAAATTCAACCAGAATTTTGGTAAAACTAACAAACCAGGACCCAAAAAGATATGGGTACCTAAGGATAAAATTATATATGTAGCAGATATCTTTAGAAGCAAGGCTAAAACACCAGTCATGGTACCTGGACTCTGGCTGCTCTCGACACATGACGGGAATAAGGCATATGTTCCAAAGCCTGGAACTTAAACCTAGAGGCTACATGGGCTTTGGAGGAAACCAAAGAGGAAAGATCATTGGCTCTGGAATAGTAGGTAACATAAATCTTCCCTCTATAAATAATGTACTGCTAGTTGATGGATTAATGCATAACCTGTTATCCATAAGTCAATTAAGTGATAACGGTTATGATATAATCTTTAATCAAAATTCATGCAAAGTTGTTAGTAAAAAAGATGGAACTACCCTTTTTAATGGAAAGAGGAAAAACAACATTTACAAAATAAAACTTTCTAAACTTAAGAGTCAGAATGTAAAATGCCTTCTCTCTGTCAACAACGAGCAATGAGTCTGGTACAGAAGATTGGGCATGTTAGTATGAGAAGAATATCTCAGATTAACAAACTCAATCTGGTCAGAGGACTTCCTAATTTGAAGTTCAGCTCAAACGCTCTGTGTGAAGCATGTTAGAAAGGAAAATTTTTAAAACCCGCTTTTAAATCTAAAAACGTTGTTTCCACCTCTAAGCCATTAGAACTTCTACACATAGACTTATTTAGACCAGTTAAAACTGCGTCTATCAGTGGCAAGAAGTATGGGTTAGTGATCATAGATGACTATAGCAGATGGACATGGGTAAAGTTCTTAAGACACAAGAACGAGTCACACTCTGTGTTCGTTACCTTCTATAACCAAGTTCAGAATGAAAAGGATCTTAGAATTGTCAAAGTCAGAAGTGATCATGGTGGGTAATTTGAAAATAAAATTTTTGAATCATTTTTTAATGAAAAAGGAATCTTGCATGACTTCTCTTGTCCTAGAACTCCCTAACAAAATGGAGTTGTAGAGCGAAAGAACAGAACATTACAAGAAATGGCCAGAACCATGATCAATGAGACTAACATTGCTAAGATCTTCTGGGCAGAGGCAATTAACACAACGTGTTATATTCAGAATAGAATCTCCATAAGACCTATTCTGGAAAAGACTCCATATGAATTGTGGAAGAACAGAAAGCCCAACATTTCTTATTTCCATCCATTTGGATGCACTTGCTTTATTCTGAATACAAAAAATTATTTGAACAAGTTTGACTCTAAAGCACAAAAGTGTATTATGTTAGGATACTTTGAACGCTCAACAGGGTACAGAGTATACAATACAGAAACACAGATTGTTGAAGAGTCAATCAGTGTTAGATTTTATGATAAGCTTGACTCTCAAAAGTCAAAGCTGAATGAATTCCTTGCAGATATAGAAGTTGAATTCACAAGTACTGAAGACAAATCATCAGAAGATATCAACAGAGACGCTCCAACAACGTCAGAAAGAAATGCTACAAGCAATCCAGCACCTTCAATTGATCAACTTCAGAAAAGGCTATCCAGAAGCAGCATAGCTCACCCAGAAGATAAAATCCTGGGAAAGAAGGATGATCCAATCAGAACAAGATCAACATTCAGAAACTCTGAAGAATCCCTCATGGGACTGGTCTCTCTGATTGAACCAACAACAATTGATGAAGTGCTTCTGGACAATGACTGGATTCTGGCAATGCAGGAGGAATTGAATCAGTTCACCAGAAATGACGTATGGGATCTGGTTCCCAAACCAAAAGGATTCAACGTCATTGGAACAAAGTGGGTGTTCAGAAACAAACTGAACGAGCAAGGAGAAGTCATCAGAAACAAAGCACGACTGGTAGCACAAGGTTATAGTCAACAAGAGGGGATATACTATATAGAAACCTTTGCTCCAGTCACCAGGTTAGAATCTATCAGACTTTAAATATCCTTTGCTGTAAATAATGGAATTTTTTTTATTAATAACCAAGTATTAAAAAAATATTTCGCGAATAACCGGGTTTCGGAAAAAATTACGCAAATAACCATGTTTGAGATGGCTCCATAAAGGAGGAGCCATCTCATTTGGCGCATCCTCCTATTTTTATAAGGGAGGCGCCATCTCATTTGGCGCCTAAGGGCAAATGGCAAGCCCTAAGCCAAATGAGATGGCGCCTATGTGGAAAATTAGGTCAAAAAAAAAAATTTTTTCCTTTCCTGCGCGTTGCGTATTAGACAGAGTTAACCAAAATTGATTTTTTATTTGAAAAAAAATAATTACATTCAACTGTTTTACATTTAAATAACAGTAAAAAAATAGATACAAAAAATACTGAAAAAAAAAAGATACATCAATGATCCCCAGGAACCCGGTAATGACCCCCGGTTCCGCATCCCCGTCCTCGCCTTTCTCTTGCTGGGTGCCGTCTCGTTTCCTGTTGCGGCAAGGTCGATGGCCCAGCGAAGTCAATGCGATCCGAATCCATAAAATCAGTAAGATCTCCATATCTCGAAGATCCGCTCTGGTACAGTCGGTTACCCATGCCCTCGAAGTTTGGTCGTGTTGGCGGTGGGTGGGGTTCCATGGTTGGTCGGTAGCATTGGTCGTCTGAGTATGGGGGGTAGAAAGGAAATGGATCTTGGGGTGTTTGGTACTGTGGATGTTGGGTTGTTTGGTGATATGGTGGTTGATGGTAGGTTTGGTCGGGTTGGTCGTAATCTTCTGACATTCCCATATCAGGGCTAAGGCTGGATGTTGAGGGCCCCATATTGGGATATGTGGAAGACTGAAATTGTGTATGGGGTATGTGGGTTTGCTGGTATTGGGGTTGGTATTGTGGTTGGGTTTGAGGCATATCTGGGTATTGGTAGTTTGGCGGTGACTGTGGTTGGTAGTACGGCATTTGGTTGTAGTTGTGTTGTGGTGGGGAATGTGGTTGTGTGTTTGTTGGTCTGTTTCTTCTTGGGGGTGGGTTTGAGGTTGAAGGATTTTGGGTTTGTTGGTGGGGAATCGAGGGTTGTGCCCATTGTGTGCGTGGGTCAACCAAGTACCTCGGATGAGACACGTGCATATCTGGGTTACTAACCGACCTGTACCACGACATATATTGATCGGTGTGTCGCATGTTACCTTGAGTAAGGAAAACAGGGGATTGCAAGATGTAGCGGTGACGCCTTTGCCACATTTTACACCATTCTGGAGCAAAGTCTTTCCAGTTGGTTAGATTCCACTGGGCGTCGACCCTTTTTAGATGCCAGGGGGACAAATCTGTTGGGTCACTTGGTATCTCTTGGATCATTCCGAACTGCATCTTCACGCGGTCGCTGTAGTGCATCTCCACAATGTTGAACCGAATGAGTGCAGTCTTTGCAGTCCAAGTTGCTGCATCCTCTGGATTTGGAGAATGGTCCAAACCCAAATATGGTCTCCAGACGAACTGCGATAAAATTTAAATCAGGTAAGCGCAAAAGTAATGTATAAATAAATAAAATGAACAAAAGTTAAAAGCTACGACTTACGTCATCTGGGCCTAGGTGATCCAACAGATTCCGGTAGAGTGCGACATTGAATCTGGGATTCTTGCCGTAATCCATACCCCTCACGCAGTACCTATAGGAAATGAGAAACATGTTATTTTTAGCATATATTTTGGAAAGAGAAGAATAGTTATAAATGCTATAACTTAATGACTTACTTTGTTGCGTAAGGGAAACCAAAAGTGTTGTTGTTGATGGGGTTTAAGGACTCCATCCTCCACCAACCCCAGGCTTGTAGTAAAAATGCGCACCCATAAAATGTACATTTTTCCTTGACTGTGTTTTTGCACAAGGAACTGTACAGGTGGGCTAATACTGCAGAACCCCAACTAAATTTTCTAGTTTTATCAAAATTGGTTAGTAAATGTAAGTACATGAAATTTACACTATTTCCCGTACTTTCGGGAAATAAAAAAGTACCAAAAAGTATCATAATATACGTTCGGGCTTTTACTACTCGGTCATTTTCTGAGGAATTTTCATTTAATTCCATACTTGCATAATGCCGTTTCAGGTCAGTGAGTAGTATTCCCTGCCCTCTTGCTCCACCACCTTCTACCATGTCCCTACCCAACAGTTCTTCACACTGTGAGTTGGGTTGTTGAACCGACCCGTTCACCGCTTTACCGTCAATAGGGAGGCCCAGTAGCATGTAGACATCTTCGAGAGTGATGGTACATTCACCTATTGGTAGGTGAAATGTATGGGTCTCCGGTCTCCACCTCTCCAACATTGCAAGGATGAATTTGGAGTCAATGGTGCAGTTGGAGATCTTTATCACGTGTCCAAAACCTGCATATTCCAGATACGTGACAGCCTTTGGGATTCCTTTCTCTGTTGCATGCAAGGCCATTGGAGCTGACGGGTGGCAGGCTTAGACAAAACTTTTATGTGTGTATTATAGGGCCAGGCTAGGTGGCAGCATAAGCCCATGCATGTAATATTATTGGACAGTAAGGGAGGCGCCATCTCACTTGGCGAAATAGTACAAAAATGAATGTTGTCGCCACCCCATTTGGCGAATAAGAGGTGTCACGTTTTACAGCATTGTCTCAGGCTACGTGACAGCCTTTGGGATTCCTTTCTCTGTTGCATGCAAGGCCATTGGAGCTGACGGGTGGCAGGCTTAGACAAAACTTTTATGTGTGTATTATAGGGCCAGGCTAGGTGGCAGCATAAGCCCATGCATGTAATATTATTGGACAGTAAGGGAGGCGCCATCTCACTTGGCGAAATAGTACAAAAATGAATGTTGTCGCCACCCCATTTGGCGAATAAGAGGTGTCACGTTTTACAGCATTGTCTCAGGCTACGTGACAGCCTTTGGGATTCCTTTCTCTGTTGCATGCAAGGCCATTGGAGCTGACGGGTGGCAGGCTTAGACAAAACTTTTATGTGTGTATTATAGGGCCAGGCTAGGTGGCAGCATAAGCCCATGCATGTAATATTATTGGACAGTAAGGGAGGCGCCATCTCACTTGGCGAAATAGTACAAAAATGAATGTTGTCGCCACCCCATTTGGCGAATAAGAGGTGTCACGTTTTACAGCATTGTCTCAGGCTACGTGACAGCCTTTGGGATTCCTTTCTCTGTTGCATGCAAGGCTATTGGAGTAGACGGGTGGCAGGCTTAGACAAAACATTAATGTGTGTATTATAGGGCCAGGCTAGGTGGCAGCATAAGCCCATGCATGTAATACGATTGGCAGCCTTGGGGGGTTGCATCACTTACTTAATTGAAATATTTTGCCTTAGGTTGAACATAACATTCATTCACATAAACTGTAAAATTTTCCAACCTTCGAATCAGTCATCTAACCTTCAAACATTCCAGCATTCATACCTTCATATAATCAATAAACCCAAAACATTCCCACCTTCATACCTAAAACAATTCTACACAATGGCTTCTTCACCACAATTTGTTGTCAAAGCACATTTCAACGGTGAGACATACATGTGTCCCACAGTTGGGTTTTTGTTTAGAAACACCGACAATGTCCGATTTCTCTTAAACGGGAAAGCAAATTTCTCCTACTTTAAGAAAAGATTGGAGGCCAAACTTGAACGAGGCCCTATATCCCAGATATTTTATCAGAGTCCAGTCTTTTTTGGAAACAACCAAGTCATATTTTATAAGGTTGCAATTCAAGATGACGAGGATTTCCAGAACATGATTTCCAGCCATGTCTATTCTGGAAACGACTCTATTGAGTTGTACGTTCTGTTTCAAGAGCCTCCGGTGACACAGGAGGCAGAGCCTCCGGTGACACAGGAGGTTGATCCTTTGGAGAATGAGCAAGCCGAGGTGGATGCAGTTGATGATGAAGAAGAAGATAACGAGTTAGAGTTCGATGAAATGGTGAACGACGATTCTGACGATGATGGCATCCCAAGTATTCCTACCGACAAAATCTACACACCACCTACGCACATGACAAACTTCAACATGGGCGGAGATGAACCTTCTACGGACTTGTTTTTCCAACCGTATATGCAATCAGATGAAAATTTAAAAGAGAAGGACAAGTTTCGTAATAGAGAGGAATGCATAAGGGCCATCAAAAAATTTCACATGCTCAACTCGGTTGATTATAAGGTGGATCGTGTAAACCCGGAAAGGTACAAGATCAAGTGTGTCCACCCTGACTGCATGTTCAAGCTGACCGCTTCATACAGACTAAGGGGTGACTGCTGGGTCATAGGTTCCATGACAACCCATACTTGTGTAAGTTCCACTCAATCACAAGACCACCGAAAACTCAACCATGATCTAATCTGTCAAGAAATCCTACCCCTGGTGAGCAACGACCCTTCTTTGAAGGTGAAAACAATCATCTCCCACATCACCACAGTTTTTAACTACACTCCGTCTTACCGTAAGGCGTGGTTAGCAAAGACTAAGGCGATTGAAAGGGTGTATGGAAACTGGGAGGAGTCATACCGAGAACTTCCTCGCTACCTCAATGCACTAAAGACATATTCTCCAGGTAGTGTTTATGTTCTGGAAACATTGCCCGCTTACGCCCAAGATGGTAGTGTTCTACATGGCAACGGAATATTCAGTCGCGTCTTTTGGGCATTTCAACCATGCATCACAGGGTTTGCATCATGTAAACCAATTCTACAAATAGACGAGACTTGGTTGTATGGAAAGTACAAAGGCACTCTTTTGATGGCAGTTGCACAAGATGGCAACAATAACATTTTCCCCGTTGCGTTTGCCCTTGTCGAGGGGGAGACCGGTGGTGCTTGGAGCTTTTTCCTGAAAAATCTTCGTACACACGTGGCTCCTCAACCGGATCTATGTTTGATCTCGGACAGACATGCCTCTATTGAAAGTGCCTATAATAATCCGGCAAATGGTTGGCATGACCCTCCTTCTACGCATGTCTATTGCATCAGGCATATCGTCCAGAATTTCTCGAGGGAGGTCAAGGACAAAACATTGCGGAAAGCGGTGATGAATGCGGGATACGCACTGACACAGCCCACATTCAAATATTACCGCAACGAGATCCGTTTGTCTAACCCAGAAGCCGGTACGTGGATCGACAACATACCGGTCGAAAAGTGGACTAGGTCATACGACAATGGCCAAAGATGGGGGCATATGACAACAAATCTCATTGAATCAATGAATGGGGTATTCAAGGGCATACGAAACCTCCCCATCACTGCCTTGGTGAAATCCACGTATTTTAGGATGGCTGCGTTATTTGCCAAAAGAGGTGAAATGTGGTATTCGGTCTTGCAATCAGGACAACTGTGGAGTGAAAGCTGTATGAAATACATTAAGGCTGAAAGTGCAAAAGCCAACACTCACATGGTTACACGGTTTGACCGCCATAGCCACAACTTCATTGTGAAAGAGACAATTGACCACAATGAAGGCCTAGCAAGACAGGAATACAGGGTCATTTTACCTTCTCAATGGTGCGATTGTGGCAGGTTTCAAGCTTTTCGTATGCCTTGCTCTCATGTCATTGCCGCTTGTGCGCATACCCATCAAGACGCGCTTCAACTGCTATCAAACGTTTATAAATCTGAGACGTTGCTAACTGTTTACAACAACAACTTTCCTTTGGTGGCAAAACCGGACTATTGGCCTGAATACAGCGGTGATATAGTTTGGCACAATGACCAAATGCGAAGGAACAAGAAGGGTCGTCCCAAAAGCAGGCGCATAACAACAGAAATGGACGATCTTGACAGGTTGGAAAGAAAGTGTGGTTTATGCCGTCAGGTCGGACACAATCGCAAAAACTGTCCGAATCGGGCGTCTGGCTCGACCACATAAATTTTGTAATACAATAAATCTTTTCAATATTTGTGTTGTAAACATTATGGGTTTTCCGTTAATAAAACTGTTCACACAATTTAAGAAATTCAATATAGGAAATTACATTAGGGTTTTCGCGTACAACAATGATTAACGATAATCAATCTAGGAAATTAAATTAGGGTTTTCGCGTACAACAATGATTAACGATAATCAATCTAGGAAATTACAACTGTTAACACAATTTCATCTGACCCATGCATCATCAGCATTACATCACTGTCTGTTTTGACTTCCTCCAACCACACATTAGGTCTTCCTGTCGCATGCGAGGTTGTTGTTCGTTTTCGCTGGATCCTTCGAATTTTTTCCCCCTCGGCGATGTCTCCATCTAGCCACCGCATCAACTCCCGCTTCAGACGCTCCATGGAGTGAATGTGCCAGAATTTCATTTTCATCGCGGGTTTCGTGGCGGAGAATATAACGTAACCATCTCTGCTAAAAATCATAGGCGACATCATTACGTAAATAAGGGAGTACAAAATAAAAATACAGTGCGAGAAAGTGTGAGAAATTTCAAAGAAACGGACGAATTATTTATAAAACGGCAAAAAACCCTAGTTTTGCCCTAGGCGCCAAGTGAGATGGCGCCTCCTCTCCTTTTTAAGGAGCATGCGCCATCTCACTTGGCTAAAAGCCAATGGAGGCGCCAAGTGAGATGGCGCCTAGGGCAAAACCCTAGGTGCATGCGCCAAATGACTTGGCTCCTCCTTTGTGGAGCCATCTCAAACATGGTTATTTGCGTAATTTTTTCCGAAACCCGGTTATTTGCGAAATATTTTTTTAATACTTGGTTATTAATAAAAAAAATTCTAAATAATGGCATCACTCTGTATGAGATGGATTTCAAAAGTGCATTCCTAAATGGATATATAGATGAAGAGGTATATGTGCACCAACCCCCTGGTTTTGAGAATTCCAAACACCCAGAATATGTTTTCAAACTAAATAAGTCACTCTATGGTCTGAAACAAGCTCCCAGAGCTTGGTATGAAAGACTAAGTAACTTCCTGTTAGAAAAGGAATTCACCAGAGGGGAAGTGGACACAACCTTGTTCTGTAAGAAATTTAAGAATGCATTTTAGTATGTCAGATTTATGTTGATAACATCACCTTTGGATCTACTAAACCCTCTCTAGGAAGAGGGTTTGCTAAATGCATGCAGAAAGAGTTTGAGATGAGCTTAATGGGGGAACTCAAATTCTTTCTGGGCATTCAGATAAACCAAACTCTAGAAGGAACTTACATTCATCAGATCAAATATGTCAAAGAACTTCTGAAGAAATTTGATCTCTCAGAATGTAAGCCCTCAAAGACTCCAATGCACCCCACGTGCATTCCGGAAAAGGAAGAGGTAAGTAAAAAGGTAGAACAGAAAGTCTACAGAGGTATGAATGGTTCTCTCCTTTATCTGACGGCTTCAAGGCCTGACATTTTATTTAGTGTTTGCTTATGTGCTAGATTCCAATCAGATCCTAGAGAATCTCACTTAACAGCAGTTAAGCGAATTTTCAAGTATCTGAAAGGTACTACTAATATGGGTTTGTTTTATAGAAAATCAAATGATTATAGCTTAGTAGGATATTGTGACGCTGATTTCGCTGGAGACAGAGTAGAACGTAAAAGCACTTCTGGAAGCTGCCAGTTTTTGGGAGAAAATCTGATCTCATGGACCAGCAAGAGACAATCCACAATAGCACTATCAACAGCAGAAGCTGAATACGTAGCAGCTGCTGGATGTAGCATGTAAATGCTTTGGATGAAAAGTCAACTTGAAGACTTCAACATATTTGAGAGCAACATTCCTATCCTCTGTGACAACACTTCTGCTATATGTCTCTGTAAGAATCCTATTTTACATTCTAGGGCTAAGAATATAGAAATAAAACATCATTTTATTAAGGACTATATTCATAAAGGAATTCTAACCTTAAAATTTATTGACACAGACCATCAATGGGCTGATGTTTTTACAAAACCTCTTTCTGAAGATAGGTTCAATTTCATTCTGAAACATCTCAGCATGAAGTTATGCCCAGAATAAAATATTTTATTTATATCTTAACCCTCAGAACTTTATTATTTTCTGTGAACAACTGATCAACCTGTCTTCAGAGTTTAGAAGTACAAATTGCCTCAGAATCTATCCATAAAGATTTGAACGTTCCATTTCAAGGATAGAGGCGTGCAGTTCACATCATCAAACACTTGTCATCCTCTCACCTGCTACGTTCTGAAGCTAAACACGCGTTCAATTTATGAAGGGTTCAAGGCGCTCATTGGATGCATTGAGACACTTGTAAGCGGGAACCGTTCAGTATCTTTCTAAATCCCCTAAATTCAGGTGTCATTAATGCATATAATCATTACTAATTTTTTCTTTTACTTACTGTTTACGTTTTCAAGAAACCTATTTAAACTCAAAATTACTTTTTTCATTCATTCACTTTTACTCTTCTCAGTATTTTCTCTTGTTTCAAGTTCTTACTTTCAAAAACCCTTTTCATCTTCCTCAAACCCGTGTGAACAATGGCTTCTTCATCAAACCTCAAAAATCTCAGTGCTCCTGACTCTGCATCAACAGAACAATATGAAGAACCCATCAGGACACTTCTCACTCCCGTTGAGAACCTGGAAGTTCTCTCAGAACTGATCATTGATTCTGGGAGTCTACAAGAAAATGGGTTCAATCTCTATGAAGATGTGACTGCTCAAGGTTGGAAAAGGTATTTTGATCGTCTGTTAGGTCCAACAGTTCCCATTCTCGTCAAAGAATTCTGGATACATGCTTCTTCATAAAATCACCAGGTTACTTCTTATGTCATGGGGAAGAAAATTATGATTACATAAGATCTTATTGCGAAGCTTCTTGGATACAACAGTGGTGGTGTCAGATGCATTGACATGGCTGAGAGATGATCTGACCTAAGATCAATTGCAAAGGCAATTTTTACTTCTGGACAGCCCTCCAGTAAAATCAGAGATTTGAAGGATCATCACAGAATATGGGCCAAAATCATTCTGGGATGTATCCACCACAGGAAGCCTACAAGCTCTCCTGATTATATCAATATTGATCAGCAATTTCTGATCTATTTCATTGCTAAGAAAACAAAGGTAAATCTTCCACACTTGCTCTTCAACCATCTCAGAACAAGTGTGAAGGAAACCAGAGAAGACGAAAGGACCAAGAGGGATTGGATTACCTTAGGAAGACTGATATCAGATATTCTAACAGAGAACAGGCTAATAGAACATCTGACGGAGGCACATGAAATAAGCACATTAGAAGTAACTGTTGGGAAGCCCTTGAACACCAAAAATCTGAAGAAAATGAAGATCATTGAGAATATCAAGAAGGAACCAACTGTTACTGCTCATGAGACCATTACTTCAAGAAGGATGCCTCTGAAGGATTTTCCTTTATTTTCTGAGATAGACTCCAAACCAGAAATAATAGTCAGATACCTTGAAGCTTGCAAGGCTGATGGGACTGCTCCATAAATCAACATTCAAGATCTGCACAAGGCTACTCCAGAAGTTGTATTAAAGAAATCAAAGAAGAGGAAAGCAGCAGGAGAAGGACCCTCTCAGAGGACACCTAAAGCTGCCAAAAAGAAAGGTAATCCATCTTCTGTGTCTATTATAGAATCAATAACTGTTTTAACATCTGAAGCCATGCCTTCTCAACCAGAAAATTCATCACCCCAAACCTTTGAATATTTTTACATAGAGTTTGATCCATCCGTAACTCTAGGTAATTTTTTGAATGAACCTCACTCCCCTACTCAAAATCTAAATCCTGAACATCATCAACCAGAACTTGCCAAAGTTCTGTCTTACATTGAATTATTTGATCAAGACTTTTCCTCTCCTATACCAGAAAATTTAAACTCCCAACTCCCAAAAAATCCAAACACTCAACAACCACCAGAAATTACTCAACCAGAAATCCCACGATCTCCTTAACCAAAAGATCTGAACCCCAACTCACCACAACCAGAAACTCAACCTTCTGAAAATCCATCTTCTGATATTCATGAACCAGAAACTCAACATACCTCCACAAACCAATATGAAGACTCTCATTCAGACTCTGATACCAGTCCAAATTCCTGGGATAACAGAACCTCTTGCGGTTCGCATGCCTCTCACCATTCATGACATTCCAAAAATTCCTTCATCCCTTGAATCCACACCTCCAAACACCCCTACCAGACCAATTATCATTACTGAATCTCCCACTCCTTCACCCACTAATAGTCCAGCTGATAACTTAAGACTTGTCATTGATCCAATTGTGCTGGAAAGATTAGCTTCCATCTCACACAAAACTACCATTCCCAAACCTAAACCAACTGCAACCACCTCAGATGTTGGTACAAGTTTGTTGATTTTTGAAACAGGAATGCAGGAATGAATCAATTCTTTGAAGCATGCAAGTCAAGAGATTTCTAATCCTGCTGCTTCTGATTATATGTGGGAAAGATTCAAAAAATGGGTCAACGCTGAAACTTTGAAGCTGAAGGAATTGTGTTTTGAAAAGGCTCAGCAGAACTTCAGTGATCAGCTGAAGGCTTTCCAAGACCAAGTTCTGAGCCAACTGTTCAAGAAAGATATCCTCTCGCTGGATAATGCTCCCTGGAAAGAGCATCATCCTTCAGAAGTAGCTGAACCAGAATCAGAAATTCTCTCTCTGACTACTGCTCCAGAAGACATGATTGTAGCAAAAGAAATGATTCATTCAGAAGAAGCTGCAGAATATTCTGAGCAACATCCAACTCCTGAAGAGACACCAGCTTCCTCCTTAGTCATGCAAACTCTAGAAGAGTTGAAGAAAGAAAATGCTTTAATCCATGCAAGACTGGATAAGCAAGAGGATATGAACAAAGAGATTAAAAGCATTCTAGGTAAACAAGAAGACACTACAAAGGAAATCAGAGGCATTTTGGGCAAGTAAGAAGAGTCAAATACTCAAATCAAGAGCTTGTTGGAAGCGTTGTTCACACGTCTTCCCCCTCCTTCTTAGATTTTCTTTTAAAATTGTTTATCTGTAACTTTTATCTTTACCTCTTTGCTTCTGAAACTTATCATTGCATTATGTTTAAATATAATTCATCTATTTTGGCTCTGATTATATTGCCTTTTTGATACCTGACAAAAAGGGGGGAGAAAGTAACATATTTTCAATAATGGTTTACGGGGACAAAAGTCTTAAACATTCTGAATTATTTAACCTCTACTTTCTAAAAAGTTTGAACAGGAACAAATTCTGATAGGAGATGCAGCTAAAACTCTAATGAGAAGGAACTTCAAGGAAGTAATCAACTCAGGGGGAGTTTCTCTTAAACCTTTTGTTCTCTATTTTTCATTGAAAGTTCTAGTTTTTGTCATCATCAAAAAGGGGGAGATTGTTATAACATAGTTTAATTCTACAACCCTTGATTAGAGTTTTGATGATAACAAATACAAAGAACAAATATGCACCCTAAAAATTATGTTATTTTGTATGCAGAAGTTCTGACCAAAGCAGCATCAAAAGATAAGCTATAGAAGCTATACGCTGAAGCAATCAGAACCTGCGCTGAAGATTGATGACCAAAACCTGCGCTTAAGTGAAGTAAACTCTGATTCTAAACAAAAGCATAATAATCTAAGTCATCAATGTGCTGAAGCATCAGCAGTAGGAAAGGATGAAAGATTCTGAAGCGTTACTATTCATTCAAGACTGCATCAATTACAACGGCTTCATTCAGACAGGATCTTCTCCAAATGGAAACTGAGTTAATGACATTTATCACACTTAATGTTCAACAGGAATCCATTTCCTATATAAACAAGCTCAGTGTTCAAATCGTTTATGATTTTCTAATACTACTCACGAGAATTCAAAAACGCTGCAAGCTTACTCATCTTTCCATGCTCTAAATTTGTGTAAAATATCACAGTTGTGATAATTATTTTTGTAACGAAAAACATTTGTACACATTTTCTTGTATCTTTGTTTAAGACAATGTTCCTTGAGATTAACCGGATTGTGGTTGTACTCAAGAAGACTTTAACAGTTGTTAAAGTAGTGATTGTAATCCTTTTGAGATTAGTGGATTAAGACCTCGTTGGAGAGAAGCAAAATCACCGTGACGGGTGGACTGGAGTAGTTTGAGATCAAACGAACCAGGATAAAAATACTGTGTCATTGCGCTTTTCATTTCAAGTTTTCAATTCAACTCCCCCCCCCCTTCTTGTGTTTTTCACTTCTTCAGATGATTAATTACTTTTAAGCATAGCATTGTGTTTGTACTGACATTTGGAATGTTTTGGTTTAAGTAATTTTGCATTTTGATGCATGTATTCACAACTGCCATTATTAGGGTTTATCTTGCTGTTTTAGGGTTTTTTATACAAGTTAAATTGGCCCAAGAAAAGGGTACCATGATGCTCGTGGCATCAAGACGAGTTGATCCATGTACTTGGAATTAATTTACCATGCTTGCTGTTAATTTTTGAAACTTGCAGTACTATAGCCATGGAAGTTTGTCCGTAGGTAAAGGTTCTATACCTAACATGACAAAGGAGGAAGAAGATGATGATATGTTCAACCATCATTGGGCCATTCAAATAAAATGCGCGTTTTTTTAATTCAGTAACCCACTTGTTTTTTATATATTATTCATTGTTTTTATTATACTAACAAATAAAACATATGGTCCAGTGGCAAGGGCGCATGTTGAAAGCGAAAGGATCTGGGTTCGATCCCAGGTCCCAACGTTTTATTATTTTCTTAACATCTGAATGCAGATTTTGTACATCATATTGTCAGGCGCCTATCATGCACTCCAGTAATCCAACCAATGGATCATCTCCATCACCAATCCAACGTCCCATGCAAGAGATGACCATGGTACACCATCAGAAAGAGGGTGCACTGAATCACGCGCAAGGATTGGGCTGACCAACTTTTGGGCCTAAACCAATTCAACATACACCCCCCCTGATTGCTTCTATACAGGCCCAATTTCCTTTCTTTTTTTTATTTCCTTTATTTTAATTATTTTGTTAATTATTTTCCTTTACAAAAATAACCCAAAAATCACTTTTTTCATTTAATCAAAAATCACAAAAAAAAACATTAAAATCAATTTTTTTCATAAAATATTTTATTTCCTTAATTAATTAGATTAATTTAATTTAGGGCAAGTTAATTCCTTTTTTTCATAATTTAAAACAATTAGAAATTAGGGTTAATTTGTACATAATTCAATTTTTTTCTCAAAAATAACCTAAATATTTTTTCAATTAGATTTTTAGGATTCTTAATTTATCCTCGCATTTAATTCGCCGCGCGCATTTTTTAATTTCCTTTTTATTATTATTGTAACTGCTCCGAGTTTGTAATAGTAATTAGGGTTTCAATTCCGCATATTTATTTTTGGTCAAAATAATTATGTATCTGCGAAAGCCCTGTAATAGCTAGGACTTTAACTTTCTCGCTTTTAATTTCCGCAAACTATAAACTGCTTAGATGAATGTTAATAAGATTGTATGGAAAGACAAACTGAAAATTAATACGGTAGAAAACCCTAAATGTGCAAAGATAAATTAACTAAAAATTACACTCGCACATGCTCACTCCTAGGGTTTACTCCACTCTGGTTGCCTTAGGTAAACGGTCATGAAGTATAGGGTTTGTTAGTGGTTGTCCTCTAGCCCCGAAAGATCTAAAATGACCCATTTGGATGTTGCCTCGGAAAAATATCTTTAAGGCTTTAGGATGATTACTAAAATTTCCTAACATTGCTTTTGTGGTCGTATTTGTCCCTTTGAATGTCCCTAAAAAACTCCAACAACGATGCTAGCTATTTCTCAATAATGGGATAGCATTGTCTAAAAGGAAAACGAGCAGACCTTTTTCGAGTAGGTAGATTAGTTCCTAGGTACTTTCTCAAACAAACAAATTTTACAAACACTTTTCAAAACAGTTTTCAAAAACAACTTCGTAACACTCTTGAGGACAGAAACAAGGGTTAATACGAAGTAAAACAAAACTTTTCAAAACAAGCACACAAAAGCAGTTTTCAAAATGAGCAAGTACCTAAGAGCCCGTGAAAGACCACAGATAGAAAGGGTGCTAACATCTTCCCTTTCTATAATCTACCCCCCGTACTCAAACATCTCGAAAAAGGTTTTTTCTATTCTTTTTCCTTTTCCTGATTGGATAAAATAAAAGTTGGTGGCGACTCTTTCTTACCGCGACATTTTGCAAACAAAAAACGCAAACCAGTATTAACAGTCGGTTCTTCCACCGTATCACAACCGTCAAGTACATAACCAGAGGTCTTCCTTCAACTGGAGGCATCAGGATTGGAGGTTATTGTACGTACTCTTTGATCTTGTCAAAAGTTGCTGGCAGTCGTCATTCCATCTGACTACTTGATCTTTCTTCAACAGTTTGAAGATTGGCTCACAAGTAGCAGTCAAGTGAGATATGAATCGGGAAATATAGTTGAGTCGACCTAAGAAACCTCTGAACTCCTTCTCAGTACAGGGTGCTGGAATTTATTGTATGGCTTTGACTTTTGCTGGATCAACCTCAATACCTTTGCCACTAACGACAAATCGTAGAAGTTTTCCAGACCTCACCCCAAAGGTGCATTTGTTGGGATTCAACCTCAACTTGTTTTTCTTCAACCTTTAAAATAGCTTGTGTAAATTATCAAGGTGTTTTTCCTTAATTTGCGAATTTGCAATCATGTCATCAACGTACACTTCTATCTCATGATGGATCATGTCATGAAATAGAGATATCATATCCCGTTGATAGGTTGCCCCTGCATTTTTCAAACCAAAAGGCATGACCTTGTAACAGAAAGTTCCCTACTGTGTGACAAAGGTGGTTTTCTCCATGTCTTCGGGTGCTATTTGGATATGGTTGTAACTGGAGAAACCATCCATGAAGGAGAAAATTTTGTATTGAGTCGTGTTGTCAGACAATACATTGATATGAGGTAGTGGGAAATCATCTTTGGGGCTTACCCTATTGAAATCCCTATAGTCTGTGCACATACGGACTTTGTCGTCTTTCTTCGGTACTGGAACAACATACCACCCATCGAGGGTATGACGCCACTGCCAGGAAACCTGCATTGAACTGTTTCATTACCTCAGCTTTTATTTTCTTAGACATGTATGGCCGCATACGACGAACCTTTTTCTTGACCATAGGATAATCTTCCTTCATTGGCAGACGATGAACTACGATATCAATATCAAGCCCCAACATATCTTCATATGACCAAGCGAACACCTCTACGTAGTCGTGCAACATCTGGACCAATCTTATCTTGACACAGTCTTCCAAGTTAGATTCGATCTTGACTTCTTTTTTGTCTGCCTTAGTACCCAGGTTTATCACTTTAACTGGTTCCTCGTGTGGTTGAATGGTATTTTCCTCCTGCATCGGAAGTTTGGCGAGTTCCCCGGGTATTTCACAATCTTCATCACCTTCGTCTTCGGCTTGATAGATTGGATTTTCAAAGTCATATATGGAAATAGCAGAGTCATTGTCAATGAGATCCGGAGTAGATATGGATCTACAAATGTGTGTGTACATGTAAGGTCACATGGCTAT
The DNA here is from genome assembly GCA_948472305.1 of Vicia faba. NCBI lineage: Eukaryota > Viridiplantae > Streptophyta > Magnoliopsida > Fabales > Fabaceae > Vicia > Vicia faba. The sequence goes on from OX451738.1 coordinate 1,161,837,185, forward strand.
TTTGAAAATGCAATAAAGTAAAGAAAGGCAAAGAGCTCAAAATTTGAATGCAAAATAGTCCAATGTTTTTCATTAAAATGAGCATATGACATATGAAAATGACAAACCCTAAACAAATGGACCGTTGTGCCCCGGGCAAGGAATATGGCTTAAAGTCATTATTTTAATGGAAATTACAAAAAAAGTACTAAAAATAGTAAATGGAAATTACTCTTGGTTGTAGGAGATTGGAATGAAGTCCTTGGTCTACCAGTTGTTGAGTCCTCCACCAGCAGTCGGGTGGATCGAATGATCAAAGTCACAATCAGCATCAGAGTCTTCAAGGGTATTAACCTCATGGTTAGTAATGCGGAGAGGTGGTTTCCCTACGCGAGCACGTCGAACCTCCTTTTAAGCTTTAGAGTGAAGCCCAATCCAAATTTGTCTGACTTGAAAGGGAAATCAGGAAGTTGTCTCCAAATGGTGTAACCTCCTTCTTCAACAACAACACGAGCATCTTTGAGAGAGGCCATCCTCAGTGTATCTTTAGCAGCTTCGGGAGTGTCAGGAGTGGCCTTGGAAATAGCAACCATTGAAGAGACTACTTCAAAGGCTTGACAAGGAGTTTCAATGAACTCGCCATCCATTTAAACATATTTGAATGAATTTAGATGACTGATCATAAACTCTTCTTCACCATAAACGGTAACAATTTCCCCCTTGATTGGATATTTCAACTTTTGATGTAGTGTGGAAGTCACCACACCTGCCTCATGTATCCATGGGCGTCTAAGTAGGCAAGAATGAGCAGGACGGATATCCATCACATAGAATGTTGAGTTGAAGACTTGAGACACAACTTTGATAAGGAGATCGACCTCTCCATGGACCATCCTTTTAGAACCATCGAAAGCCCTTACTACAATGTCGTTGGGTTTTAAAACCATTCCATCACAATCTAGCCTATACAATGCTCCTTTAGGTAAGACATTGAGAAAAGATCCAATATCCACTAATACATGTGCTAGGGTAGTGCCCTTGCATTCTATGGAAATATGGAGAGCTTTGTTGTGATTCTTCCCCATCGGGGTTAAATCTACATCAGAGAACCCTAAACTGTTGTCGGCAGTCAAACTTGCTACACAGTTTTCAAATTGGTCGACCATAGTCTCTTGAGGGACATGTGCATTTTTCAAGAACTTTCTCAGGGCTTGAGCATGCGTCTTAGAACATAGCAACAATGGCAGCATAGAAATCTTCGAGGGTGTTTTCCCTAACAGTTCCACTATCTTATAATCACTTTTTCTGATAATTTTTAAAATCTCCTCCATCTCTTGGGTAGATGGGTCCTCAATGCAAATATCTTTTGAGGGCGCCTCCGTCAGGGCAGGCTCAATCATTTTTTCCTTTCCTCGACTATCAGCAACAGGTTTAACAACAATAATACAAATGGGTGTAGTAGTGTTTGTCGGAGGTGAAATTTATGGAGAGAAGATCCTCCCCGTCCTAGTAACGTAACTTTATCCAGCAATGTTTGTAATGTCAGTAGTTTCATATTCATAAATCCATGAATCTTGTTTAATACCATGGTAATACACTTCCGCACCATAATTCCAGGGTATTGCCTTATCAGAAGAGTAGGGGACTGGCCCTGGTATGGTGATAATTAGTGGAGCTTTTTTTGTTTCATTGGGAATCCTAATAGGACCTTTGGAGGTGATCCTAATAGGTTTGTTTGAGATGATAATGATGGACACGTCTTCAAATTCTTGAGATACACTTTGGTTCAAACTTTTCACATATGGGGTTCTTTCAAATAGAATCTCATGGCTATTCATCAGGTGTTGGACACCTTTCTTCAGCCATTTACATCCATTAATTTGCACAACACGGCAGCAACAGTCTTCAAGGCATCCAGGGAATATTCTGGCTTTTAAAAAATTCTCTTTAATAGTCTTCAAAGGAGTTTGTTGTACCCCAAAATTTTCCCTCTCCTTTCTCAATACATTTCTCACAAAGATCTTCATTGATTCAAGCTTACACAAGTATTGACTAGGTCAAGCCATCTCCTCAACACAAATGTCTCAAATTAGGGTTTGGATTTTCACAAGGAAAATTGGACTTCTAATGCTTTAATTGAATTTCATGGATCATTATGGACCTTCAAGAATGCTCATATCAAGTTTCAAGTCTTGCATCTCAAAATTGCTCAGTCAATTGATCAGATGACCCAAAATCAACTGTATGGGGTAAAAAGTCAATTATGGTCAAACTACAGTCAAACTTCAAGATCTGTCACCAATATCATCATTTTTAAGTTATATGTATAAATTTATCAAGTTTGGATCACAATTTCCCAAGAAAAGTGGTTAGATCATCAAAAGGTCAAAATGGTCAAAATTAGGGTTTTGATTGTATTTGACTGATCAGGAGTTTTTTAACCTAGTACATGATATAATGGCTTGAAGAACAATATCAAGGGTTCAAATACAACATGTTTACCTAATTTCATGGCTCAAAACATTTCTCAAGATCAATTGACTGATAATTGAAATTCAGTCAACTGATGGAAAGTCAACTGATACACCAAAAGTCAAACTTTGACCTTTTGATCAAAATTGAGTTTCAAAAATCACATTTCATCAATACATTAAAAAATATGAAACTTGATCATCAATAAATCAACAAAGTCAAAAGTCATCTTAAAAAGTCAAACTTTTCAAGACTTAAAATTTTTCTAAGTGTTTTTATAAATGATTATTTCATAACTTCATTCCAAATTCTAACCAAGATGCAAAATGATTCAAGGAAAAATTCTAACATGAAATTTGTAGATCTTGATGAAATCTACAACTTTGATTTACTGATCAAGTTCTAGAAATGCTTGGATTTGGAGTTATGAATCCATGAAGTCATGCACTTTTTCTTAAACACTGTGAAAATCTGACCTAGTTTAAGCAGATTTTTTACCTAACTTCTTGGTCAAATTTCACCAAGCTCCAAGGGGATTTTGTCAAAATAACCAACATTAAAGTTGTAGATAATGTTCCAAGCTTTTAAAAATATCCAAGAACTCAATGAGATCATTTTTTAGCTAAGAGAATCAAAGGCAAGAAGTTGGTCATCCATTCTTGAATTATAGGTCATTTATGTGATGAACAAAAATTCAAATCTCGAGCCTATGCTACACAATCTTTGTTTTGCAGGATTCTAACTTGTAAATCACTCCATAATTAATTTTTTACACAATTGATTGAGGTATGGTCCAAGTGATTAAGCCATTATCCAAAGCAATTTTCCATATTTGGAAGAAAGTTACCATTCCATTCTCATAAAGCAAGCTTTATGCAAAGTTAACTTGTATTGAGCTTTACATTTGTTGCTTCTGCATAAGCTTCCTCTACAAAGTCAGGTAAGCATGTTTAAAGTTTGTAACCACTCTAGATAGATTTGTACCTTGCCTTGAAACCATACTTGTCAAGCTTTCTTCAAAAACAAGTCAAAATCCCATAACTTGTGATCTTGTGATCTTATGATTCTAATCATTCCAAGTCTCCAAACCTTTTCCTATAAATTAAGACACTCTTATGCAACTTAGGACACGAAAGAACAAGCATTGAAACTCCCTCAAGCTCACTCAAACTAGAAATTGCATAAAAACTCCATTTTTATCACATTTCTGCCCAAGAACTTCCATCTCTTAAACCACTCGTGCGTTTCTTCTCCAAATCAATCCTAAAGCTTCCTCACATCAAATATAACCCATCCCAACACCTGTTACACAACTATAACATCTTCATTATCCTTCATCACCAAAAATAGGGTGTTGCACATTGACTTCTCCAACATGATTTAGCCATCTTCAATCCAAACTAATCATTGCATTAGCTTCCTAGAGGTTCAAGGAAGCTAACTAGATCATTACAACACCTTGAAAGTTGCTCAAACTCAAAACACGAATTCCATTTTCAAGGTGAGTTTTCTGAATTTTGAACTCTTCATATAGGCATCATTTGGTTTCCATTTGTGAAGATAAAATATAGACATCATACATGAAGCTAACCATGCCCTTAGATTTCATTTATATTGCCTGATTAGTGTGAATTTCAAGTTTGAACTTCCTGAAAAAGTTAGGTTAAAATTTGGTACCATTAGAAATTCTCATTCATCTTTGATTTATAACTTTAGTTATTTACATTTCTGGATTCGTGATGAAACTTTACGCAACTTTCATGTTTACATTTTCCATTTTGGTTGAGAGATGAAGAAGTTACAGGTTTTGAAAATCTTGTGGAATTTTCTAGCGCGAGGTTGAAGATGATACATGCCTAGGATTGGTTCTGTAATATATATTTATGGTTTTATGTATAACACCAGATGTATAGCCACCCCATTGGTAGAGAGCGTGTGCGTAAAGCTTGGAACTATAGGGACCTGGGTTTGAGCCCCAGTGGTACCCTTTTGCATTTCATTTATTTGTTAATTTCAGATTATGTGCATACAAGCAAGGCGCGTGTACCATGGACTCCATGCCAACACCATTTGATCATTGGACAATCAAATCCAGCGCCCCACATAAACAAGCGCATGGTACACCTCAAGAAATCAACCACACTGGATTAAAATAGGCATCTGGGCTTTCTGACTTTGGGCCTGGAATGATTTATTCTTCTCACCCCCCATTTTACTTTCCAATAACCTGGCCCATCTTCTTTTTATTATTATTTTCTGATTTCAAGCAAAAAAACCACAATGGGCTTAACACAAAACAAATTGTTTTACTAATAAACCATCCCTCTTCATTTTCACACCCTCTAACTTGATTTAATTTTTTAATTTTATTTTATTTTCTTTATTTTTATTATTATTATTATTATTATTATTATTATTATTATTATTATTATTATTATTATTATTATTAATCACAAAAAATACCAAAAATATTTTATATTTTTATTTAGATATTTAGTATACTTTTATTTATTTTATTTCTTTTAGACAAAAAGATCAAAAACATTTCTTTAATAAATTTTCTTTAAATTAGCATTAAACTTAGACTTATTTTAATTTTCTTTCTTAATAGAATTAATCTAGAACTTAGGAATTTAGTTGGTTAACCTTTTTTATTTTAGTTTAATTAATTAGGTTTAAACCTTTCATAAAAAACCCTAAAAAAATTTGTTTCTTAATTTATTTATTTTCTTTTCTTAATTAACTTAGGTTTAGTTTTCTTAAGTTAACTTAAACTAATTAAATTATTTTCGTTTTTTAGTTTAATTAGGTGAAACCCTTTTCATAAAATATCAAACAAAAATAACTTTCTTTTTCCTTCCACATCACCCTTATATCCTTGTATATTTCTTACATTCTTGTACATTTTATTCTTGAAATATTCAATATGGTTGTAATAGTAAATTAGGGTTTAATTGCTTTTACTTCCCCATTTGTAAATTGGGCCCCCATCCCCAAATGATGTAATAACGTAGAATTTTACATTTTCAAAATTTATCGTTTTCAATATAAATGCTAGTAATTAGGATTTGTATGGAAAGACATAAAATCAATAAGTAGAAAACCCTAATTCAAAGATAAAAATACATGAAATCAAAGCACTTGCACACTTGCACCTCTAGGGTTGACCTCACTTGTTGCCTAAGATAAAAATAGTCATGTTACTCAAACATGGGATACTTTAGTAAAAACAATCAAAAACAAGATCATAGTCCCTCGAGGACCTTTTAAATGTTGCCTTCGGTCAACGATCTTAGACCCTTACGACAAATTGCTAAGGTATCCTACAATGTTGCTTTCTATGACTATACGATGACCCATGCATGTCCCCTCACATCCAATGATAGGGCTTCTTATCAATCAATGGTAAGATAGAAACATCTAAAGGAGGAGGAAATGAACAAAGACTTTTTGAGTAGGTAGAACGTTAATAGTTGCTTTCTAACAATCATTTTCAAAACATCTTTCAAACACACTAACACTTTCAAATGAAATATTTTCAAAATCCAACACTTTGTATGCATTCTTATAGAGACGAGAATCATTGCAAAAGTTCGCCTAAACAAAGGAACTTTCAAAAATACTTTCAAAAACATCACAAACACATTTCAAACAAAGCATTTTAAAGTGAGCTAGCAACTAAGAGCCCGTAGATAACTACGGATGAAAAGGGTGCTAACACATTCCCTTTTCATAACCTACCCCCCGAACTCAAGAAAATTCTCAAAAGGTATTTCCTGTTCTTTTCACCCTTTCCTTTATTGGATAAAAGAAAAGTCGGTGGCGACTCTTTCTATCCGCAACAATTGTGATAAAATAAAAAACACCAAAATTAGTTCTCCTACTGTATTACATAGTGGTTAAGTCATTGATGGAGGAAACAAAAGAGGAATATTCAATAGCATTGACACCCTTACCATGACTTGGCATGGGTGCGGTGATCACATTTGGAGTTGGCGGAGGATCGAATTCAATTGTCTTGTTATCAATTAGGTCTTAGATTTTGTTCTTTAGAGACCAATAATCATTGGTATCATGTCAAGGTTTGTTTGAGTGGTAAGTGCATTTGGCATTGGGTTTGTATTTAGGAGAGAAGGTATCAGGGGTTTGGGGAGGATCCCTCAATGTAACCAGGTCCGCTTTTATTAAGTGCTGCAATGCTTGAGACAATGACATATTGATCTTAGTATACTGCCTTTCTTGAAACTTTGTCCTTCAACTATTCCCTTGTTGTTATTGAGTAGGTGTAGGATTGGAAATTAATATTGCCCCTACTGAATGATGGAGGTCATTCTTAGTACGGCTTCTTGATCCATATACAACATTAGTCTCTTTTTATTCTAGCAAATGGTTTTTTTACAACATCAGAGGTGGAGGCCCTTGGTATTTTCCCGCTTTCAACTCTCTCACCAGTCAAGATCAATTTAATGAATCCGGATGATGAACTTCCAATCAGTAAGTTGAAAAATGGTCCAGTCAATGTTCCCATAAACATGTCTACCAACTCTATATTAGTTAAAGGTGGTTGCACCCTGCCAGCCAGCTCTCTCTATTTTTTAGTGTATTCTTTGAAGCCCTCGTTGGTACCCATGGTCATTCCTTGCAATTGCACCCTAGTTGGCGTAAGATCAGTGTTATATTGATATTGGTGGTAAAAGGCAGTGGCCAAATCCTCCCAAGTATGGATGTTAGTTCTTTCCAATTGATAAAATCACTCCAACTGCGTCCCAACTAGACTTTCTTGAAAAAGTGCACCCAAGGCTTCTTATCAGTGGTATGGGGCTAAATTTTATGGACGTAAGATCTTAGGTGAAGCTTCAGACATGAGACATCATTGTACTTGGCAAAAACTGGGATCTTGAATTTGTGGGGAATGACTACCCCAGGAACCAAACCCAAGCCATCAAAGTCTAAGCTAGACACAACTTGGATTTCCACAACTTTCAATATGTCTTCTAGTTGCTTATATTTGTCGTTGGTCGGTGGATATTGCTCATCAAAATAATCTTTGTCTTCAGAGATTTGATTGTTTCCACCCCCAACACGGGTGCTCCTAGCATCTTCATCTTGATTTTCATCCTCTTCGGAGGAATCCGCTTCAACTTGGACTTGTCTGGCGGGCCCTTTAAACCTCTTCCCCATGTTGATTACAACTTTTTTCTTTGTCTTCTTCTTCGTAACAAGAAAAGCCATCATTTCTTGCTGCCTCTTTGCTAAGTTGAGCAGAGTTTCTTGAAACTGAGAGTTTTGAGTCTGCAAGTCCTTCACAGTTTGCTCGAGATCCATCTTATACTGAAATAAACAGTAGAAAGATGAGGAAACCTATGACAGAAAACTTGCTTATGATATGATGCATGTTATGCAAATGCAATGTTTTTAAGGACTTTATGGAATTCAAATTTGCTAGACAAAGAGAAAACAACAAACATTAATTGCATTAATAAGTTCATGAATTACAAATGCCTCTTGAGCTTACAAATGATACAAAATAAACTTCTAAAACACAAAGGACTCAAGCTTCCCATGGGCGTATCCTCTTCATTGCAATGTAGGCATTCAAAATTCGCTCTTCATGAAGTTGCCTCGTGAGCTCTAAAACCTTCTTCTCGCTTGCGTAGAACTGTGCTGCAAAGGTATATCGTTCCCATTTGAGTTGAATCCATGATCTTTGCAATTCCTCGAAGTTGGTAAGCATGTCAGGATGAAGAAGAGTGTAAGGAGTGTCTCCCTGAACAACAGGTTCCATAATCATAAGTAGGATGGCTGGGTAAGGCATCATGACACTTTGAGCATGAGTTTGTACCCACTTGAGGTAAGGCTCAAGAGAGATGGAATTGTTATGCCCTAAATTCTTTCTATCTACTTTTTTTACCATTCTTCAAGCTCGTATGAACCTTTGACAATAGCCTTGTACATCTCCCTCGTAGTCGAATACCAAACCTTGGATGAGCGTATCATGGGGACCATCTCTTCGCACATACCCAAATTGTCATAATGCAAGAGAAGGGTTATAGGTAATATCTACCATAATTCCCAAGAGTGGAACATTAGGGAACTCCCCACAATTGTCAATGATGGTAATATCCTCCAAAGATTGGGAACACCAATGAATATCTGAGTGTGAGAGAGACATCACCCTTTAAGACCATGTCAAGCCTTGCTCATTCTTCAACGCTGATCGAGGTAGGTACAAAATAAACAACCTAGACAACAATGGAATGCAACACAAAATAGTCCCTCTCTTCTTCATGGTGCGAGTGTGAAAATAATGTAGGATTTCTCCAAGTAATGTATGCACAAGATTACGAGAGAGAAAAACCTTAACGACATTCACATCTATGAGTTAGTCCGGATTGGGGAATAGAACCAAACCATAGATTAGAAAGGCCAAGACATCTTCAAAATCTTGAAAATTCATATCCTCCCAAAACAATCGAGCCTTCTCCAACAAAAACTTAGCTAGGAAACCCTTAACTCCACTCCTTGTTTCCCAATTTGCCATAATGTTGGATCTCTTCAAATGCAAGGCTTTGGAAATGACCTTCGGCTTTGGAGTTTCCTATAAATCGGTGAATGGTATTTGATAAAGCATATGAACTCTTAGAAGTTGAGAGAATTCTTCCATTGTAGGCACCAATTGGTATTCGGAAATGGTAAAGCAATGGTGCATGGGATCAAAGAATTGGAAGAGCACACACATCATTTCTTCTTGGAAGTTTGAGGTAGACAAGTTGAGAAGTCGACCATATTTCTTGGTGAAGGGAGAATCTATAGGCACTCTCGATGCTAACTCTTGAAGTTGATGAAGCACTTTCACGAAGCTGGCTCAGATGGTATTTCTACGAGTGGAAGCCATGTCCTACAAAACAGAACAAAAATAAATTCCTAAATCCTTTAAATGGTTAGTGAGAATGCTTATGATGTTGTGATGTTTATGATGTTGCGATGTTTATGATGTCATGAATTATAATTACAAACAAATCACATAAAGGCCTTAGGTTTAGACTTGTATGGGTTTTATAGGTAAGTACCCTCTTGAAGTTTAGTTGGTCCAACCTGTCCTAGAAAGTAACCAAGTTCTAGGGAATCCCAATATCATTGATCTTTCTTCATCGAGCATTGTTTTATCACAATCAATCTTTTCTTGTAGATAAAATATCCCGAAAGTCTAATCTTAATGAGTGTAGTATCTAGTATCAACCCATATTCAGCTTTACACCAGAGTCGGCTATCTCACTACTTCCTAATGGCCAAGTTGTTCAACTAAAGGTTCTACGGTCAGTTAGTGCTTTATGACACCACATAGAAGCCCCGTATTCTCCTCGATTCAACATAAGGGATACCGATACCAACTAATATGTCACACTAACATAGCCATTGTTTCAACCATATCGGTCTATGTCGTACAGTCTCTAAAATCTATTGCTACTTACCTAATAATGCTCTCAGATCCGGGTAGAGGATCTATATAAAACCCAAACACCCTTTTTAAGAGTAAACCAAGCAAGTCAAACAATGAAAGCATTTAAATGTGATCTAGTCTGTAATGTAACCCCACTTTTAAGTCTTCCCTAGCAGAGTCACCAGTTTTGTAATACAGTGGGAAAATTGACTTGGGTGTTTTGCGTTTGATCGCAATTGTTGTGGATAGTAAGAGTCACCACCGACTTTTCTTTTATCTAATAAAGGAAAGGGTGAAAAGAGCAGGAAAGACCTTTTGATATATTTTCTTGAGTTAGGGAGGTGGAATATGAAAAGGGAAGGTATTAACACCCTTCTCATCTGTAGTTATCTACGGGCTCTTAGTTGCTAGCTCACTTTGAAATGCTTTGTGAATGTGTTTGCTTTGAAAATATTTTTGAAAAGTGCCTTCATTTAGGCGAACTTTGTAATGATTCTCGTCTCTATAAGAATGTATACAAAGTGTTGATTTTTGAAAATATTTCATGAAAGTGTTGGTGTGTTTGAAAGATGTTTTGTTTTGAAATGTTTGTGAGCAAGCAACTATGAGAGTTCTAACTACTCAAAAAGTCTTTGTTATTTTCCTCCTCCTTTAGATAATGTTGTCTTACCATTAGTTTGTAAGTAACCTTATCATTGGATGTTGTAATACGGTGGGAGAACTGACTTGGTTGTTTTGTGTTTGATCATAATTATTACGGATAGCAAGAGTCGCCACTGACTTTTCTTTTATCCAATAAGGAAAGGGTGAAAAGAACAGGAAAGACTTTGAGATATTTTCTTGATTTCGGGGGGTAGATTATGAAAAGGGAAGGTATTAGCACCCTTTTCATCCATAGTTACCTATGGGCTCTTAGTTGCTTGCTAGATCACTTTTTGAAATTGCTTTGTTTGAAATGTATTTGTGGTGGGTTTTGAAAGTGTTTTTGAAGTGCCTTCATTTAGGAAAACTTTGTAATGATTCTCGTCTCTATAAGAATGCATACAAAGTGTTAGACTTTTTGAAAATATTTCATGCTTTTTAAAGTGTTTGGTGTGTTTGAAAAGATGTTTTTTTAAGATAGATTGTGAGCAAGCAACTAAGAACGTTCTACCTATTCAAAATTCTTTTGTTCATTTCTTCCTTTCTTTGATATTTCTATCTTACCATTGATTGGTAAGAAGCCTTATCTTTGGATGTAAAGGGACAGGCGTGGGTCATCGTATAGTCATGAATAGAAATGTTGTGAGATATCTTAGCATTTCTCTTGAGGGACTAAGATCATTTGTAAGACAACATTCGTAGCGTCATCGAGGGACTATGATCTTGTATTTTTTGATTGTTTTTGCTAAGATGTCTCACATACATATTATGACCATTTTTCATAAGGAAACAAGTGGAGGTAACCCTAGAGGTGAAAGTGTGCAAAGTGTTTGTTTTTCATGCTTGATTTATCTTGGATTAGTGTTTTCTAAGCATTGATTTTATCTTTCCATACAAACCCTAAGTTACTAGCATTTTATATGAAAGCGATAAATTGCGGAAAGTAAATTTACTACGCTGTTACATCATTTGGGGTTGGGGTGTACAAATTTACAAATGGGGATTGCAAGAAATTAAATCCTAATTATCTATTACAACCATATTGAACTTGAATAATGTACAAGAAATGAAATGAAATAATGTACAAGAATAGAAATGGAAAGGGAATGGATTTTGGTTTTTTTAAAATAAATATGAAAATAAAATATTTGTTTGTGACATTTTTATATATTCATAAAATGGACATTTTAAATAAATAGTATGCAAAAAATCAACTCAAAAGGAGTTGATTTGATTGGTTGGAAAAATTTTGAAGTTTGTTAAAAAAAAGATGAAAACAAACCAAGTGATAAATATTTGTTTTGGTTCTGCCAAGGTTTGAACCCAGGTTCTCCACACCTTCCATTCAAAATAGGCAACACTCAAATGTTATAAACCTGCATGTCAGTTTGAAAAAAATGACAAAATAAATACAAAAGGTCTCGCTCGGATTCAAACCCAGGACCTTCTACATAAATGCCTTTCACGCGCGTTGTTTGTACCACTGGGGTGGTCTGTTTCAAACACTAGTTATACAATTTGCACTAAATATAAAATGAACTAATTTCTGAAAATTTGAACATGGCTTCATCTTCTTCCTTCGTGCACGCGGGGATACATAACTCCAATGTTAAGCTTCGAAAAGCTTCTTTTCTCAACCAAATTGAAAGATACAAATATCAAACCTGCCTAAAACTTGAATTCGAATCTAACCACATAATTTTCAAAAGTTATGGGTCGAAGGTTAGCATGAATTATGTTCGATACCGAAATCAAAACCTAATTGGTCATAGTTGAAAATCTTAAGACATAAGCAAACAAAATCAAAACTAAGAGCATGGTCTGCTTCCTGGATATGATATCTACATCTTTTCCTCACAATGTATATACAAATGATGCTTGAATGAAGAGTTCCAAGTTTGAAAAGAACTTACCTCTTGGAGTGAAATTCGAAAGACTTCTACACGAATTCCAGAAATGACTTGATGATGGATTAAGCTTGTAGGAACCTTCCTGAAGCTAGTGGGATCACTACCTTGCTTTAAAAAGTCACTGAATCGAAAGGATGGTATATGAAATCTGGGAGTGAATCAAAAGGCTGGTATATGGAAGCTACAGAGTGAATCGAAAGGCTGGTATATGGAAGCTAGTGGGTGAATCGAAAGGCTCACTAATGCATGAAGGGATTTGAGATTTTTGCATGCAAAGTCAGGATGTGCCAAGTTTTGTGTTGGTTCTGAGTTTTTGAGGGTTTGGGAGTGTTTGAGGATTTTTCAACACAACAAGAATATGGCCCTTTGCTTGCGAATGGCCTCTCTATTTATAGAGAAAAGGTTTGGGAAGTTGGAGTAACCAGATTTGTAAGGTAACAGATTATGGTTTGGTTGAAAATGAAAAAAAAAATCAAGTTGAAAGGATTTTTATGGTTCTAAAGTTCAAGTACAAGCATGGCCTGATGTTTGTTGGGTGCAGGAGACTTGATTCATGCTTTTGATATTGCTTGCAATTAGAGATAAAAGTCACGAGGCTCAATGCATTTACATTTTGCATAAAGCTTACTTTTCTAAAATGGCAATGGTAACTTTGTGCCATTAAGGGAAAATTGGCTTGGGCAATGTTTAAAATACTTGGGTAAGAGCTTAATTCATTGTGTAAACAATTAATTATAGAGTGAAACACAAGCATCGAGGCCTACAAAGCAAGATCATATAGCATGGCCTATGGATTTGATCTTTTTCTTTACTTTGGTCGAATACTCCATCCTTTCATTTTGATCACATAGATCCACAACCTTAAAATGCAACAACCAACTTTCCTCATGGATCGTATCAAGCTTGAAGGAGGTCATTGCTTTGTGAATCCAAGCAAGCATGAAGGAAACCATTGCTTTGTGGATCGAAGCAATCATGAAGGAAGTCATTGCTTTGTGGATTGAAGTAAGCATGAAGGAAACCATTGCCTTGTGGATTAAAGCAAGCATGAAGATAGTCATTGCCCAATCTAAGCTTGTGGATCGAAGCAATCATGAAGATAGAAATTGCCCAATCAAAGCTTGTGGATTGAAGCAAGCTGCTCGAATGAAGTTATTGCCTAATCAAAGCTTGTGGATCAAAGCAAGCTTGCTCTTCTTCAATTTGTCAAAATCTGCTCACCACTCCTTGCTCTTTCTTCGACCTGATGCTTGAGAGTCCAACATTATCCATGGAAAATATATGGGGCATTGAAAAGTCCAACTGTATTTGTGCAAACTTGAGCTTTTGGAAATCTTTGTGAGAAATGTCCTGAGAAAAGAGGGGGGAAATTTTGGGGTACAACAACTGCCCCTGTTCAATCTTCTTAAACCGGAAGAGTTAGATTGGCGAGTTCGCCATTCGTGACTTGAAGGTAGAAGATGATTGAACACTAGAGTGACCAAAAATTTGCACTCGGCTATGTGTTAGTTGATTGTGTAGGAAATGGGCTTAAAGATGCCATTTGGAGAGATGATGGAGAGTTGTAGGAGATGGGCTTATAGATGCCATCTAAAGGTGATTGTTGATAGAAATTAGACCAAGTCTAAGCTTGACTGTAACTGGGAGAAGTATCAGAATAAATCGTTTGGTTGATTTTTACTGAAACATCAGATGTCCTTTGCTTGTTTTTAACTGAAAGAAATAAATCTCGTCGGAAGAGGTCTTTAATTCATCTATCTTTAACTGGAAGAAATAAATCTAACCAGAAGAGGTCTTTGATTTGTATGTCTTTAACTAGAAGAAGTAAATCTAACCAGAAGAGGTCTTTGATTCGCCTGTCTTTAACTGGAAGAAGTAAATCTAACCAGAAGAGGTCTTTGATTCGCCTTTCTCTAACTGGAAGAAATAAATCTAACCAGAAGAGGTCTTTGATTCTCCTGTCTTTAACAGGAAGAAATAAATCTAACCAGAAGAGGTCTTTGATTCGCCTATTTTTAACTGGAAGAAGTAAATCCAACCAGAAGAGGTCTTTGATTCGCATGTTCTTAACTGGAAGAAATAAATCTAACCAGAAGATGTCTTTGATTTGCCTATTTTTAACTGGAAGAAGTAAATCCAACTAGAAGAGGTCTTTGATTTTCCTGTTTTTAACTAGAAGAAATAAATATCGTTGTAAGAGGTCTTTGATTCTCCTATTTTTAACTGGAAGAAGTAAATCCAACCAGAAGAGGTATTTGATTCGCCTCTTTTTAACTAGAAGAAATAAATCTCGCCATAAGAGGTCTCTGATTCATCTGTTTTTAACTAGAAGAAGTAAATCCAACCAGAAAAGGTCTTTGATTCGCCTGTCTTTAACTGGAAGAAGTAAATCTAACCAGAAGAGGTCTTTGATTCGCCTATCTTTAACTGGAAGAAATAAATCTCACCAGAAGAGGTCTTTGATTTGATTGACTTTTCTTACGAGGAAAAGGGTTAGTTGTATGTAGAAGTATGCATGACGTGATGATGTTCTCAAAATAAATGAGATTATGTTGTATGTGTATGTTATATGATGTATGGATTAGAAATGTTACTGTAATACATCTTTGTCTGGGAAAATAAATCCCTGACCGCTGCTGGGGAGTTTTTGGAAGTTAAATCCCAGATGGCTGTTGAGGACGAAGAGTATGTGCATCTTCAAACCTTGTTTAGAGTATTTCCGTTGGGGATTCCTACTTTGTTGAAAAGAAACTCCGTTGGGGAATATTGACTTGTTTGAGAAGACTTTGTGGATAATGTTGATTTCTGCTTG
Source organism: Vicia faba (assembly GCA_948472305.1). Classification (NCBI taxonomy): domain Eukaryota; kingdom Viridiplantae; phylum Streptophyta; class Magnoliopsida; order Fabales; family Fabaceae; genus Vicia; species Vicia faba. The sequence continues at coordinate 1,161,852,441 of OX451738.1, forward strand.
GGAACCAAAATTCAGGAATTTTAGTCACCCATTATTCTGGTGGGGAATTATCTCTTGAAGGCTAGTTGTTATCTGGTTAGATTCCAGGTTTCACACCAACTTGTTGGGGATAATGAAGTTAACTGTTATTTGGTCGGGTTCCAGGCTTTATAGTAACTTACTGGGGATTGTAGAAAAATCTATTGGGGAAGAGGAGTTTTACTAGTGATTTTGTAGGAATTAAACTTCTATCTGGTCAGGTCTAGGCTTCAGCAATTTTGAACTTGAGGTTAACTGGTATCTGGTTGGGTCCAGGCTTCATAGTAACTTCAGGCATAGTAGCAACTCCATTGGTGACTTTACTGGGGATTAGGGGTTGTAGTCCCTTGATTTGTAATAGTCGGAGAGGCAAACTCAAGCTAGGGAATTTCTGCGTTTGTTGGGGAAATAAACCCTGTTGAAAATGATATTGGATGAACTGCTGGGGAGGATATTCTTTAAGAAGAATTCCACAAGGATCCCTTTTAAGACCAACTCAGCTGGGTAGAGGACCTTCCGGAGATTGAAACTATGGATGGGGATTTTATGAATCCCAATCTGTGGAGATAATGTCATTGAAATAACTCTGGGGATATCTCAAATGCGTTTAAGGAGATGCTCGTCATTGTTTTAAAGCATACATTTTCTAAAAGTTTAATCATGTTCATATGCATATGTTCATTCAATTTTAGTCATTGGACACCTTTGCACTCGAAACAGAAAAAACAAAAAGTTTGTACTTTAAAGTATATATGTATTGATGTTTTTCCCATGAGTAGGCGTTTTTGTACAAAGAAACAAAGATCATAGTAAGAGGAAATCGTCAAAATAAATGAAAAGTGTACAAAGTGAAAACAATAATAATAGCCATGTGGAAGTGATCTCATTATCCCAACTCTGCTATTGCCTCTATGTCTTCGAGCAAACCCTTGTCATTGGACAAAGTTGATTAGATTGATTTTGGACCATTTGAACTTCAGATTTTGGTAATAAAGCTGACTGTAGAGATCCCACGGGACATAATCATACGCTTTAATCCTTAACTTTTGCCTGGACCGCCCTTTCGAGTTTTCAGCCCACCAGGATACCCATTTTTGCCCAAGTCACCCTTTCAGGTTTTCGACTCGCCAGGTGTACAATCTTTTGCATATATCCCTAACTTTTTCCTGAACCTCTTTGGTTCACCGGGATGCCCATATTTTTGCCTATGTGTGTCAACCTAGCGGGTCATTTTATGCGTAGCATTTTTTAACTATGTCCATTTTTACGGGATGTGGGAAGTCTTCGCCATCCATAGTAGTCAACAACATGGCACCACCAGAGAAAACTTTCTTTACAATAAATGGTCTTTCGCAAGTGGGAGTCTATTTGCCCCTGGGGTTGCCTTGTGGAAGAATGATGCGCTTTATTATCAAGTCGCCAGCTTGATACACTCTAGGCTTGATCTTTTTGTTGAACGCCTTGATCATACGCTTTTGATACATCTGACCATGGCAAACAGCTGCTTCTCGTCAATCAAGTTCAGCTGATCTAACCTAGTCTGAATCCATTCGTCTTCGCCTAAACCTGCTTCTTTCATTATCCTTAGAGAGGGAATTTGAACTTCTACAGGCAAGACGGCTTCCATGCCATAGACCAAGGAGAAAGGAGTTGTCCCAGTTGACGTACGAGTCGAAGTACGATAGCCATAAAGAGAAAACAGTAACATCTCATGCCAGTCTTTGTAGGTTACCACCATCTTTTGCATAATCTTCTTGATATTTTTATTGGCAGCTTCCACTGTGTCATTCATCTTGGGTCTGTACGGAGAAGAATTGTGATGCTTGATTTTGAACTGAGTACAAAGTTCCATAATCATAGCATTATTGAAGTTGGTTCCATTGTCAGTGATGATCCTCTCAGGGATACTGAGCGGCATATGAGGTTATGCTTGATAAACTTGGCTACCACGTTCTTGGTGACTGAGGCATATGAAGCAACTTCGACCCACTTGGTAAAGTAATCAATGGCAACAAGGATGAAACGATGTCCATTTGAGGAAGTAGGTTTGATCTCTCAAATCATGTCAATGCCCCACATTGCGAACAGCCACAGAGCAGTTATGACATTTAGATGAATAGGAGGTACATGGACCTTGTCAACATAGATTTGACATTTGTGGCATGTCCTTGAGTGATGATGACAATCAGTTTCCAATGTGGACCAATAGTAACCATCCCTCAGGATTTTCTTGGCCAAAATATGTCCACTAGAGTGGGTCCCGAAGAGGCCATCATGCATGTCTTCCATAATTTTCTATGCCTCCTTCTTGTCCATACATCAGAGTAGAGTAGAATCATGGTTGCGCTTGTATAGGATTTTGTTGCTTAGAAAGAATTTGGATGAAAATATTCGCAATAATTTCTTATCGTTGACGGAAGCTCCTTCAGGATATTCTTGTGCCTCAAGATATCTCCTCACCTCACGGTACCATAGTTTCTCTTCGTTAGTGTCAAGCTCATAGCAGTGTGCAGGTTCATCAAATTTCTCAATTATAATCATAGGAGCTTCGTTATCCCATTTGACTTTGAACATGGAAGACATTGTGGCCAAAGCGTCAGCTAACTGGTTTTCCTCCCTAGGGAAATGCTCAAAGGTGATCTCCTCGAAGCATGGAATCAGAGTTAACACATGCTCCTTGTATGGAATTAGGTTAGGATGCTTAGTGTCCCAGTCCCCTTTGACTTGACTGATCACTAGAGCGGAATCTTCAAATACATCCAAATGTTTGATCCTTAATTCAATAGCAGCCTTCAAACCTAAGATGCCCGCCTCGTACTCAGCCATGTTATTCGTACAATTGAAGCAAAGTCTAGAAGTGAAAGGAGTGTGGAAACCTTCAGGAAAAATTATCACAACGCCAATTCCATTACCCAAAGTGTTGGAAGCTCCATCAAAAACCATAGTCCATCGGGATCCTTGTTCAGGTCCGTCATACAGTTCAGGTTTTGCACAGTTGGTCACTAACATGATATTCTCATCTGGGAAGTCAAAGTTCATATATCGATAGTCATCCACAGCTTGATGGGCCAAATGATCTGCCAATATACTTCCTTTGATGGCATTTTATGTTGTATACTAGATATCATATTCAGTCAGAATCATTTTCCATCTGACTATCCGTTCGAAGAGAGCGAGCTTCTCGAAGATGTACTTGATAGGGTCCATCTTTGAGAAACCTGCTCTCTCCAGACGGATAGCTAGATGGAAAATGATTCTGACTGAATACGATATTCAATATATAACACAAAAGGCCATTACAGTAAGTGTATTGGTAGATCATTTAGACCATCAAGTTGTTGATAATTATTAATCTATGAACTTTGACTTCCCGAATGATAATATCATGTTAGTGACTGATTGTGCAAAACCCAGACCGTATGACGGACCTGAATAAGGGTCCCAAGGGACTATGGTTTTCGATGGGGCTTCCAACGCTTTGGGCAATGGAATTTGTGTTGTGATTATTTCTCTTGAGGGTTGTCATACTCCTTTCACTGCTAGATTGTGCTTTGATTGTACGAACAACATGGCTGAGTATGAGGCGTGTATATTGGGTTTAAAGGCTGCCATTGACTTAAGGATCAAGCACTTGGATGTATTCAGAGACTCTGCTCTGGTGATCAGTCAAATCAAAGGAGAATGGGACACTAAGCATCCTAACCTTATTCCTTACAAGGAGCTTGTGTTAACCCTGATACCATACTTCGAGGAGATAACCTTTGAACATTTCCCTAGAGAAGAAAATCAGTTGGCTGACGCATTGTCAACAATGTCTTCCATGTTTAAAGTCAAATGAGACAACGAAGCTCCCATGACTATGATCGAAAGATTTGACGAACCTGTATACTTCTATGAGCTTGACATTGACAAATAGAAACCATGGTACCATGAGGTGAGGAGATATCTCGAAGCACAAGAGTATCTTGAAGGAGCTTCCATCAATGATAAGAAATTCTTGTGAAGATTTTCAGCTAAGTTCTTTCTAAGCAACGGAATTTTGTACAATCGTAACCATGATTCTACTATACTCCGGTGTGTGGACAAGAAGGAGGCAGAGAAAATTATGGAAGACATGCATGATGGCCTCTTTGGGACCCACTTTAGTGGACACACTATGGGCAAGAAAATCCTGAGGGCTAGTTATTATTGGTCCACAATAGAAACTCATTATCATCATCACTCAAGGACTTGCCACAAGTGTCAAATCTATACCGACAAGGTCCATGTACCTCCTATACCTCTGAATGTCATGACTACTTTGTGTCTGTTTGCGATGTGGGGCATTGATATGATTGGAAAGATCAAACCTACAGCTTCCAATGGACACTGTTTCATCCTTATTGTTATTGATTACTTTACCAAGTGGGTCGAAGCTGCCTCATATGCCTCAGTCACCAAGAACGTTGTAGCCAGGTTTATCAAGCAAAACCTCATCTTCTGTTACGGTATCCCCGAAAGGATCATCACTGACAATGGAGCCAACCTCAACAATGTTGTGATTACAGAACTTTGTACTCAGTTCAAAATCAAGCATCACAATTCTTCTCTGTATAAACCCAAGATGAATGGAACAGTGGGAGCTGTCAATAAAAATATCAAGAAGATTGTGCAAGGAACCAGAGTCAGTCAAGACAAGACATTCAAAGGAACCGGAGTCACATGTATTTTGTTAGCATAAATCTAGCATTTGTGGCAAGTTCTAGAATGATGGTGGCAATCAGTTTCCATGGTAGACCAATAATAACCCGCTCTCTGAATATTCTTATCCATTGTATGCCCACTGGGGTGAGTACCAAAGACTCCTTCATGCATATCTTCCATAATTTTCTCAGCTTCCTTCTTGTCTATACAACGAAGTAGAGTTGAATCGTGCTTTCACTTGTATAAGGTTTTGTTACTCAGAAAGAACTTGATGGAGAACCTCCTTAGAAATTTCTCATTATTGATAGGTGCTCCTTCGAGATACTCTTGAGTTTTGAGGTATCTTTTTACTTCGTGATACCAAGGCTTTTCCTCTACTTCATTAATATCAACTTTGTAGCAATGTGTCGATTCTTCTAGTCTCTCAATAGTAATTCAAGGAGCTTCATTATCCCATCTGATTTTGAACATAGATGACAAGGTAGCTAATGCGTCTGCCAACTGATTCTCTTCTCGTTGTGTTCAAAAGTGATTTCTTTAAAGTACGAAATTAATGTCAACATATGCTATCGATAAGGAATGAGATTTGGATGCTTCATATCCTATTCTCTCTTAATCTGACTGATCACTAGGGTTGATCCCCATATACATTCAAAAACTTAGTTCTCATATCAATGACAACTTTGATACCTATGATGCATGCTTCGTACTAAGCCATATTATCGGTACATGTTGTACGGTGGCAAGACCGATTGTTAATATACTGGTTTGTGTTTTGCATTTTTTGTTCGCAAAATGTTGCGGTAAGCAAGAGTCGCCACCGACTTTTATTTCATCCAACAAGGAAAAGGAAAAATAACAGAAAAAACCTTTTTCGAGAATATTTCTGAGTACGGGGGGTAGATTATAGAAAGGGAAGGTGTTAGCACCCTTTCTATCCGTAGTTATCTACGAGCTCTTAGGTACTTGCTCATTTTTAAAAATTGCTTGTGTGTGTTTGTCTTGAAAATGTTTTACTTCGTGATAATCCTTGTATCAGTCCTCAAGGATGTGATGAAGTTTGTTTTGAAAATTATTTTGAAAGGTGTTTGTGTGAAAAGTTTTTATTGAGCAAGTACCTACTAGCATCTACCTACTCGAAAAAAGATTGTTTATGTTCTATTTCCTTTAGACAGTGCTATCCCACTATTAAGGAGTAGGTAGCACCGTCGTTGGAGTTTGTAAGGGACATTCAAAGGGGACAAGTACAATCACTAAAGCAATAGTTAGAAAACTTTAGTAGTAACCCTAGAGTCTTAAGATCTTTTCGAGGCAACATTTCCGAGGAAACATTCGAATGGGACAATTTAATCTCTTTAGACTGGAGGGCAACCACTAAAATCTCCTACGCTAAATGATTTTTTACCGAAAGCAACCGAAGTGGGGTAAACCCTAGGAGTGAACATGTGCGAGTGATTTGTTTTAGTTATTTTAATCTTTGCACATTAGGGTTTTCTAACCGTTTTAATTTTTCATGCATTTTTGCCATACAATCCTATTAATTCATCTAACAGTTAATAATTTGCTGAAAGTAAAAGCGGAAATAAACCAAGCTATTACATGGCTTTGACATTTACATAATTGCCTTGACGAGAAATAAAAGTACGGAATGTAAAACACTAATTAAAACTATTACAACCTTGAAACAATTACAAAATAATGGCAAAAATAACAACAAGCGCGCGGTAAATTAAATGCGAGAGAAATTAGGGTTTTGACCCTTGACTAAACCTAATTGCAATTGATTAAAGAAAACATCATTTTTTGTCATTTTTTTTGTTTTTTAAGAAAATAAGGAATAATTGAATAAAAAAAGAACCTAATTACTAATTAACTTTAATTAAGAAAAATAATTAAGTTAACTTATTTTTTGTGTTTTAGTTTGAAAAAAAGAAAATGATTAAATCAAGAACTTAAACCTAGTTTTCTAATTGATTTTAAATTATGAAAGGAATTAAAGTTGCCCTAAATTAAATTAAGCTAATTAATTAAATTAAATTTGATAAAAAAACCTAATTCTAATTTTTATGACTTTTTGATTTTTATGATTTTATAACAAAACTGATTTTAAAAATAAAATAAATAAATAAATTGAAAAGAATAAAGAAAACAAAATAATAAAAAAGGAGAGAGATTGAGAATTGGGCCTGATTATGCTGCTGAAGAGGGGGTTCCAATCTGAATTTTGTAAGGCCCAATATGGTTGAGCCCATCTGTCTATGCTAGTTCCAGTGTCATGGCTTTCTAGGGATCTACCGTGTGGTTGTAGCTTGGAGGCGTTAGATCTAGTCAACGTGTAATCCAGTGGACAGGAATTGAGGGTGTATGATGGTCTCTTGGAGATGAAGCACATTGGATCCTGTGAAGAAATTATGTAAATGAGAAAATGTTGGAGTCAGGGGTCGAACCCCTGACCTCCTGCCTACAACGCCTTATCCCTCCTCGTGGCTACCACTGGACCAACGTGCTTGGTTGATAATATAAATGACCAAAATATAATATATTAGAAAAAACGTTAATAGCCAGGAAAACACGCGCGAGATTTGAATTGGCCAACCACGCCTTGCCACGCATCATCTTCTTCCTTGGACCGTTGTTTTATGTAAAACACTTTTACCTACAGACGTGTATTCGTAGGTATAAACCTGTATCATTTAATAATCAAGCACACGCAATATAAATTCATTTGGGGACCATGAATCAAGTGGGTTTGAAGCCCTAATCATCATGGTACCCATTGTCAAACCTAATTTTGCCTAGGTTAAGAAACCCCAATATGAGCTTGCAAACCCTAGCTATGGCATATTGTGATTCCTGCGCTGTAAATGCAATTAAATGGTACCAATAGCTTGAAAACAAGATGATGAACAAGAATATATAATTAAAACATGCTAATGATGCAAAAATCAAGGAAATCATAATCGAAATTTTGGGCAAACCGTGGTTGATGATGGGTGCGATTCTGGACTCTTCAGGCCTTGCAAATGAGTGGAGAAGCTTCCTGGGACGTCCTGGAATAGATTGTAATCTTTAAATATCCGTGAGGATGGTTCTAGAGTGGATTTTGATCTCACACTTTTTGTCCAAAATTTCAATTTTGTTCTTGCTGTTTCACGCCTCCAATCCTTGTGTTTTTGATCTGGAATCATTATGCACTTATAGTAGACTGAATTAAGTCAACAAAATTGACATGAATCTTGAGAAATAATGGAGATTTGATTTGATTTGCTTCATGTATGATTTCTTTTCAAAACTTACTTCAATCCAATCTTTTTCAACCCTAATGAGTCTTTCACGAATTGGCTGGCATGCTAGCTATATATGGACTCAAAATGTGCACAAAAATCTCAAAATTTGATTTGTTTTCATTATTTTACCATTTAATTTGATTTATTTTGATTTAAATGAATAAAAAAAATCAAAATAAATGATAAAAGTAATAAAAAATAGGTGGAAAAGCTCAGGGGTCGTGGGTCTTATTAGAAACATGTTTCAAGCAAGAAACATGGGCCCCTTTGGAAAAAATGCAAATTTGATCAATGTTGACTTTTGACAATTTTCCAAAAATTGCCAACTTTGACAATGCACAACTCTTTCAATTTTGACCCTAAGAGGGTGTTCTTTGACTTTTTAGAAATCTTAGGATGTCCCCTAAACAACCTTTCTGGTTTCATATCAATTGGATCTTCCATGTTCATGTATGAAGCTTTGACCCAAAAGGTGTTTTTGTGGACTTTTCAAAATGACCCATAATGTCAAAATTCATATATTTTTATGAGTGCATATTTTGAACTTGTTATATGAAGATGAATTTTAGGTAATTGCATCCTATTCAAAATGAGCTTTGGATGGGGACTTTCTGATAAATTATGAATAAGTTATGCTTGGTCAAAGTTGGGTTGACTTTTCTTGCAAAACCCTAATTTATCAACTTTTGGGTTTTGATGAATTTGAAGCATTCCTTGAGGAATCATGATCAACCCTTGATCAAATGATGTATATCACTTCAAAATGATAATGTTGACCAAAAATCTTGAAGTTTGACTGTATGTGGGCCACAATTAACTTTTGACCTAGTACAGTCGATTCTCAGGCATCTGAGCAGTTGACTGAGCAAACTTCTTGTGCAAGGCATGAAACTTGGCATGGATGATCTTGTGGACATATTAGGACCTTGGAAATAATTTGGGACCTTTGTGGTTCACCCATCTTGATGAAAATAGAAACCCTAATTTTGAGGTGCACTGCCTTAGGAGAGAGTTTGTCTGGTCAACTCTTGGACTCCCTTGAGCAACTTGGGGACCTCAATTGACAATTGTTGAGTAAAATGGGAGGGCAAATTTTGGGGTACAACACCTTCCCCTGTTCAGTCTTCTTAAATCTTAGGATGTAGATTGGTTGCGCTGCCTTTCGTGATCTGAAGGTGGAAGATGATTGAACACTAGAGTGCCCAGAAATTTGCACTCGCATGAAGTGGCACTTAATTTGTGATATCGGGAATGGGCTTACAGGTGCCATTTGGAGGTTGAGGATTGAAGATTGTTGGAGATGGGCTTAAAGATGCCATCCTGGGTGTGACGGAGAATCGTCGGAGATGGGCTTAAAGATGCCATCTAGATAATGTGGATTTCCTGAGATATTCCTTTGATGAGAATCCCTGCTCCTGTCATTGAGGAGGAATCTATTGAGGAATGTTGGTATCTGTCTTGGGAAAAATAGAATTTTAGGAGCTTCAGTTGTCTGTTACTCTACTGGGGAATTAACTCCGGAGGTGAACTGCATATCTTGGTCAATGTATAGGCTGCATCGCGACCTACTGGGGAAAGGTGAAACCGATCGTGTTTGGTCGGGTCCCGGTCTTTCAGTGTTGTGCGCTGCCGTTTGGAGATAAGAGAGAAGGAACCTGGATAGTAGAGTTGCTTCGATATGAAAGCCTGGATAGTAGGGCTATGAGAAAGAACCTGGATAGTAGGGTTACTTCGATGTGAAATCCTGGATAGTAGGGCTGTGAGAAGGAACCTGGATAGTAGGGTTACTTTGATATGAAAGCCTGGGTAGTAGGGCTGTAAGAAGGAACCTGGATAGTAGGGTTGCTTCGATATAAAATCCTGGATAGTAGGGCTGTGAGAAGGAACTTGGGTAGTAGGGTTTCTTCAATATGAAAGCCTGGATAGTAGGGCTGTGAGAAGGAACCTGGATAGTAGGGTTACTTCGATATGAAAGCCTGGGTAGTAGGGTTGTGAGAAGGAACCTGGATAAGAGGGTTACTTCGATATGAAATCCTGGGTAGTAGGGATGTGAGAAGGAACATGGGTAGTACGGTTACTTCAATATGAAAGCCTGTATAGTAGGGCTGTGAGAAGGAACCTGGATAGTAGGGTTACTTCGATATGAAAAGCCTGGATAGTAGGGCTATGAGAAGGAACCTGGATAGTAGAGTTGCTTCGATATGAAATCCTGGATAATAGGGCTATGAGAAGGAACTTGGATAGTAGGGTTACTTCGATGTGAAAGCATGGATAGTAGGGTTGTAAGAAGGGACCTGGATAGTAGGGTTACTTCGATATGAAAGCCTGGACAATAGGGCTGTGAGAAGGAACCTGGATAGTAGGGTTACTTCGATATGAAAGCCTGGATAGTAGGGATGTGAGAAGGAACCTGGGTAGTAGGGTTACTTCAATATGAAAGCCTGGATAGTAGGGCTGTGAGAAGGAACCTGGATAGTAGGGTTACTTCAATATGAAAGTCTGGGTAGTAGGGCTGTGAGAAGGAACCTGGATAGTAGGGTTACTTCGATATGAAAAGCCTGGATAGTTGTTTCGTGAGGAGTTTGGGTAAAACTGCAGCGGGAACCTGGATAAGGTTACTTTGAGATGAGTATGTCTAAAACTTTAAAAGGAACCTGGTTAAGGTTATAATTTTGTATAAAACGTCAGGATGAACCGGGGTAGGGTTATAAGTTTGTGTAAAACTTCAGGATGAACCGGGGTGAGGTTATAAGTTTGTGTAAAACTTCAAGATGAATAGGGGTAAGGTTATAAGTTTGTGTAAAACTTCTAGGAGGAACCGGGGTAAGGTTACCTTGAGATGATAATGTAGATTAGTTGACCCGTTTGATTTCGGGAACTGAGTTTCCATTAGTTATCTGTAGATGTGATCTGTATAACTGCTGGATTCATCGAAGCTAATCGTCTTTTCCTGAAAAATATCAGGGTTAGTTATATGCGATGCATGAAATGCAAGGCGAGATGATGTTATCAAAATAAATGAGATTATGTTGTATATGATATGTATGTGTAAGTCATGATGTATGTTCATGAAATGCTGTCGGGATATGCTCGTGTCTGGGAAAATAAATCCCTGGTGGTTGCTGGAGATTTGCGAATATTCTGTCGGGAAGCGATGCTGGAGAATAACTCTGTGGGGACCAGACTTTGGGGGAAGAGATACTCTGTTGGTAGACCTTCCGATCTGGAGGAAAAAACCTAGCTGGGGATGAAATTCCGTTGCTGGAAGTGAAGAGCTCTCTTGGAGAAATAAACTCTGCTTGGGGAACAAAATTTGTTGACTCGCTTGTGATTATGAACCTTGGCTGGGGATAGTTATGTCTTGTTTCGAGAAAGCTGACATCAATGCCTTTTGGGTACTTTTACTCTGTGGGGAGTGTATGTACTGATAATTGTGTTCCAAAGCATGAATCTATCCTGATACCTGCTGGGCAGAGGAATCGTCGGGTTTGGTACTTCTTATCTTTCCCTGTTTCTGGAATTACGAGTAATTGTCTTTTGTCCCTTATGTAAATACTTATGAGCATAAATCATTTTCAAATGCATATATCAAAAATAAATCATTGGGCGTTCTTGCAAAACAAAGCATAAAAAGAAAAAGAAACAAATTTAAATTTTCTAAAAATGACTTGTATTGATTTTGAAATTGGCCTGTAATAGGCGTTTTGTACAAGGAGGCTGACGTCCTAGCAAGAAGACGCCACCGAAAGACAAAAATTATACAATTTGTGTAAAAGAAAGAAGAACAACTATATGAAATGACCCCATTGGGTTACAACTCTGCTATTGCCTTTATATCTTCAAGCGTCTCATCACTTTGCTACTTCGTCGAAGGTTGATCAGATTGATTAGCGTCGTCCGAGCTTGATAATCGATACTGAAGTCTGGTCGCAAGATGATCCAATGAGACATAGTGATACTCTTTAACCCCTAACTTTTTCCTGGACTGTCCTTTTGGGTTTTCAATCCACCGGGATACCCTTTTCTGCCCAAGCCTCCCTTTCGGGTTTTCGACTTGTCGGGTGTACAGATTTTTTTATTTTCATCCCTTACTTTTGCCCGAACCCTTTTGGTTCACCGGGAAGCCCTTATTTTTGCCTAGGCCAGTCGACCTAGCGGGTCTTTGATCATGTGTAGTATCTTTTCACTATGTCTGCATTGGCAGGGTGAGGAAGGTCGTCACCGTCCATGGTGGTTAGAATCATAGCTCCTCCCGAGAAAATATTCTTAACCACAAATGGCCATTTGTACGTGGGAGTCCATTTTCCCCTGGGATCACCTTGTGGTAGTATGATTCGCTTGATCACAAGATCCCCGACTTGATATTCTTGACGCCTGACTTTCTTGTTAAAAACCTTGATCATTCGCTTTTGGTACGTCTGACCATGGCAGATAGCAGTAAGTCTCTTTTCATCGATTAGATTCAGTTGATCAAGTCGGGTTTGGATCCAGTCATCTTCGTTCAAACCCGCATCCTTCATAATTCTGAGAGAAGGTATCTGGACTTCTATGGGTAGGACTACCTCCATGACATATACCAGAGAGTAGGGTGTTGCCCCTGTCGACGTCCTTGTTGAGGTACGATACCCATGAAGAGCGAATAGTAACATCTCGTGCCAGTCTTTGTATGTCACTGTAATCTTCTGTACAATCTTCTTGATGTTCTTGTTAGCTTCTTTAACAGCGTCGTTCATCTTCGGCCGGTAGGGAGAAGAGTTATGATGCTGTATCTTGAACTATTTACAGAGCACGGTGATCATCGTGTTGTTGAGATTTGTACCATTGTCCTTAATTATCCTCTCTAGTACACCATATCGACATATCAGATTGTGTCGGATAAACCGTGCCACGACGTTCTTGGTTACAGTAGCAAAAGAGGCTGCCTCAACCCACTTCGTGAAGTAATCAATGGCTACCAGAATGAAACGATGCCCGTTAGACGTAGTAGGTCTGATCTCTCTGATCATGTCAATACCCTACATCGCAAAGGGCCAAGGAGCCGTCAAGACATTCAGAGGAACTGGAGGTATATGCACCTTATCAGCGTAGACTTGGCACTTATGACAAGTTCGAGAGTGCTGATAACAATCGGCTTCCATAGTGGACCAGTAATATCCTGCCCATAGGATCTTCTTAGCCATGGTGTGTTCACTAGAGTGGGTTCCGAAGGTGCCTTCATGTAAGTCTGTCATGATCCTCTCTGCTTCACTTTTGTCTACACACTGTAGTAGTGTGGAGTCATGGTTGCGTTTATAGAGGATCTCTTTACTGAGGAAGAAATTTGCAGCAAACCTTCTCAGAAACTTTTTATCATTGACAGATGCCCCTTCGGGATATTCCTGAGCCTCCAGATACCTTTTGACTTCGTGAAACCAGGGTTTGTCTGCCACTTCTTCGGTATTGATCTTGCAGCAGTGTGCTGGTTCATCCAACCTCTCAATGGTAATCTGGGGAGCTTCATTGTCCCACCTAACCTTGAACATAGAAGACATGGTAGCTAGCGCATCCGCTAACTAGTTCTCCTCTCGTGGGAAATGTTCAAAGGTTACCTCCTCAAAGTGCGGGAGCAATGTCAGTACATACTCTCTGTAAGGAATGAGATTCGGGTGCTTCGTATCCCACTCGCCTTTGATCTGACTAATCACCAGGGCGGAATCCCCGAATACACTTAAAAGCTTAATCCTATGATACATGCTTCATACTCCGCCATGTTGTTGGTGCAGTTGAAACATAATCGGGCGGTGAACGGAGTATGACAGCCCTCGGGAGATATAATTACAGTGCCAATGCCGTTACCTAGTTCATTTGAGGCTCCATAAAAATACATAGACCATTGGGATCCCTCTTCAGGTCCTTCATCCGGTCTAGACTCTTCTTAGTTCGTCACCAACATGATATTCTCATCTGGGAACTCAAAATTCATGGACTGGTAGTCATCCACGGCCTGATGAGCCAAATGATCAGCCAATACACTCCCCTTGATTGCTTTTTGAGGTTTTATATTGTATGTCGTATTCGGTTAAGATCATTTTCCACCTTGCTATCCTTCCAGAGAGAGCGGGATTCTCGAAAATATACTTGATCGGGTCCATCTTTGATATCAACAAGGTTGTGTGAGTCAACATATACTGTCTCAGCCGGCGAGCAGCCCATGCCAAAGCGCAGCAAGTTTTCTTGAGCAATGAGTATCGGGTCTCACAGTCGGTAAACTTTTTGCTAAGGTAGTAAATGGCGTGCTCTTTTCGGCCAGACTCGTCATGCTGCCCCAGCACACACCCCATTGAGTTGTCTAGCACTGTCAAGTATAATATCAAAGGTCTTCCTTCAACTGGAGGCATCAGAATTGGAGGTTCTTGAAGGTATTCATTGATTATTTCGAAAGCGGTCTGGCATTAATCGTTCCACTTTACCATTTGATCTTTCTTCAGCAACTTGAAGATTGGCTCACAAGTAGCAGTCAGATGTGAAATGAACCTGGCGATATAATTTAGGCGTCCCAAGAAACCTCTAACTTCCTTCTCTGTGCGGGGAATCGGCATCTCTTGTATAGCTTTTACTTTGGCAGGGTCTACTGTTGCACCCCAAAATTTACCCTCTTGATTTAGGCTTATGTTTCATCATGAATATCATATTGCATTGCATTCATACATTGTGATGGGACCAAAGTACTTTGGTTATCAAGTCTTCCTCAAGCTTTGAAAGTTGATTGCATTGACTAGTTTCTTGAAACAACGCGGCCAGAACCTGTCATCTGGATGTTAATGAAACATCAATGAAGTCGCCACCGAACGTCTTTTATCCCGCCGAGAGGGAAAAGTAAACATCGAGAAAACCTGGAAAGGGAGAAATCACGGTCTTTCGACCAAGAGATCGGGTGAGGGAGTCCGTTACGCAAGGGGAGGGTGTTAGCACCCCACACGCCCGTAGTACTCTATGATATCCACTCTTGTTGTCTAATCTAATGGGTGTGGTCAAATCCTATGTCTATGGCTTACAACTTAAAAGGGAATGCATACGAAAGAAAAAGAAAATAATGTAGGGAAAATAAAATATGTGCTCGGTTGGGCCCTACCCCAATGCCTACGTATCCCTTTTAAGGAATCAGAGCAGTCGTAGTTCGGCTTATATATTTTGGTTGGTTTGTGTTTTTTAGTTAAGGCAAACAAAAAAAATCAAGATGGCAAAACATCGAATGAAACAACAAATAAATGAGGTGATCAAACATCGACTAAATAATAATAAAGTAACATGTCAAAGATGGCGAGACATCAAATGATAAAACGGATGACAAAACATCAGACCTAGAAATGATATTGAGAATCAAAGCAGGATAACAAACATGTGTGATGGCAAAACATCAGCTTCAAACAAATGTGCGATGGTGAAACATCGGCTAAGAGATAACATGGCAAAGATGGCGAATCATCAATAAAACAGGTGACAAAACATCACACCTAACAATGATATTGAGAATCAAAGCAGGATAACAAACATGTGTGATGGCGAAACATAGGCTTCAAACAAATGTGCGATGGCAAAACATCGGCTAACCAATTTAAAAAAAAAAGCCAAGAGGCACACTAACAAATAGGATTGGTTTGTATCTTTTACCTTGAAGAAGGGTTTGAGTTTATTAGAGGTGTTTTATGATTTGCCAAGAAAACAGTTTTTGTTTTAAGATGCAAATTGCAAAGAAAGGAAAAAACAACTAAGGGAAACTAGCCTAGCACTATCCCTAGTGTTATCATACAATGGTTGATCCTAGGGTTGAGGATAAGGGAAAATCCTACCCTAATTTACATGTTAAAGGGGGCTTAACAAAACTATCCTATAGGGAACATGCAATGAGAGAGAAGTCGTGATCTCAATTTCTAAATTGAGTGACTCATCGATCAACAATTAAAGGAGAAAAGCAATAAACATCCTATAGGGAACATGCAATGAGAGCGAAGTCGTGATCTCAATTTCTAAATTGAGTGACTCATCGATCAATAATTAAAGAAGAAAAGCAATAAACATCATATAGGGAACATGCAATGAGAGTGAAGTCGTGATCTCAATTTCTAAATTGAGTGACTCATCGATCAAAAATAAACACAACACATGCGATCAGACAAAAACCAGAGGGCCTTCTGACATATATCAGCAAAAGAGGTCCCATCATGCAGTCAGAGAATTATGCAAAATGAAAATGGGAGAAAGGAAGTAGTACAATACCAAACAGATAACTATCTGTAGCAATCAAGCAAGAATAAAAGAAACCCAGAGAAACTTCAAGCAAGTTGGCATCAGTAGACAAATCGAGTCAGAAATTACACCATCAGGATGTAAGTAATTTATCAGATATGAACAAATCCCATGGGCAATGTATGGCATTCACAATCATATGTATGTATATCCTGCATAAACCATCAAACATGCCAAGCACAAAAATAATGCCAATATAAATTGTGTTCCACAAATAAAGTGAAACACAAAAGCCTCAAGCCAAAAGTGGCAACTTTCTCAGAGTACCTCGCATATTCAACAACCAAGTTAGTATTCCATAAGGTGAAAAAGTGAGAACAACATGGTGGCAATTATCAAACATTAGACATGATAGGCAAGAGGAAGCAAGCATATGCACATATTAGGTCAAAAGAATCAGAAGAATGTTGCTCCTTTCTATCACCATGTTGAATTGACAATTGAATATCAATCAAGGATCCTAAGAGCTTGAGAGTAATATGAACAAAGACAATAAAGGTCAGTAGCAAACACATTTTAATCATGCACAATTAATTCAATCACAACTTCATGAACACAATAGGAGATGAAACCTACATAATGCATTAGATGGTTCAAAACATTCAAATATGAGGCTTCTAAGTGAAATGGCTTAAGCTAACATGGACAATCAGAATCAACATGATCATTAGGTTCCCAATTATAGGCCTCACTCAAGTTCATTGGCCATCAAACAAATTGCAACAAGACATGAAAACATAATTGCGTACCTTCACTTCAAAATTACATCAAAAATGGAAATAAGGGTCCATAATTCAAACCAAAAAAAAAAATTAGCATCTTTGAAAGGTATAGAAGTCAGAATGCAAGCCCTAAGTTCATGAATGATTGAGGAGGAGACCAAATGAAGTCCAAAGTTCAAGACTAGTTGGAAAAACTACCAAACTAGACAAGTTTCAAAATTATTTGTGGGAAAATGTAAAACCAATGTAAAAAATATCAAGATAAATGGTTTTAAGATCCTCAATACATTCATGAACCCTAATCAAGACTTAAATCCTATAGAAAATCCAGGGCATGGTGATTTTAAAAATAAAACTTGCACCATAAGCAACAAACCCCTAATTTTTGACTTTTAATCTCAAATATTGATTAAGTAAGATCAAAATTCAAACAAATTAAACCAAGACCATACAAATCACCAAGAACCATAAATATCAGAAAATATATTTTTTCGCATTTTTTGAATTAAGGAAAAAACCAAAAATGAAATTAAATTCAAACAATTAGACAATTAACAATTATTCACATCTCAAGATGACATTTAAATCAAATAGTTAGAAAAATATTCAACCAAAATTATATTCAAATATTGGGACTAAAAACACACATCCCTGATTTTTTAGAATTTTTTGTAGAATTAAACCAAACAATTAGCAATTAAACTATTTTTTAAGGGAAAAATGTAAACCCGAGCCAAAAAATCACAAAAAGGTCAAAATAAAAATGTATTCAGATTCTATGATTAAAAACAAACTTACATGATTTTTTTGAGAATTTTTGAATCAAAGGAAGTATTAAAATAAAAATTACAAAGCAAAAATTCAAAATAAACCTCTCAAATTAAAATTCTAATAAAAAATGGAAAATATGCTAAACCAATTTCAGAATCAAATTTTACATTATTTTGTGAGTCTAGAACATTTTTTTTTGGAATTCTTTGGATCAAAGAAATATTAAAATAAAAATTAACTTTGAACAATGAATTAATTAAACCTATGAATTTTTTAAACCAATCAAATTATTTTTAAAAAAATCCAAAAAAATATGACAAATACTAGAAAATAATATTGGCATATGGTAATTTTTTCATGATTTTTGAAAATGTTTTGATCAGAAAATAAAATCAAACAAAATGTCAAATAAAACAAATAATTCAAATAAGCCAAAAAAATTCAAACGGACCAATCATGATGTGCCACCACATCATCTTCAACCTTTGGACATTTCAAAAACATGCGCAACTCACAGGTTTAGGGCTCATGTTCAGATCAGCATAACATACTCAATTTCACACCATTTTTCATGAAATCAAGCACAAATTGAAGTCAACATTCCATACTTCACATTGCAATTGGAATCAAATCAAAACATCAACCATGTTGTTCAAAATCAAGTCAGGAATATGAGCAAAATCATTCTGAATCGCGAGTTTCAGGGTATCCAATCATGCATAATTCACCAAATCAAATGCTATAAAGCTTCAGAAACATTCCATTAACATCATTGAACATAAATCCAAGCTCAAACAACTCAATAAACAAGCGCATCTCAGAAATTGAAGTTTGGAATCATTACCTCAAGGCGAAAAGTGTTCTACTGTCTCCTTCACTCCAGATGCAAACAAATGGTGCTAGCTTGATCTACTCCCTTTGCTGAAGTTGAATCCACAATAATTTTGAAGAAAACACCAAGGAATTAAGATAATCAAATCAAGTTGCAGAAGAAGAAAGTAAATCTCAGATATGAAATTCTTGCAAATGGCGCATTTTTCTCTCTCTCTTTGCTTGCTTCCTCTTATATAAAGTTTGTAGAGAAGGTTAGAAAACGAATTTGGTCTTCCAAGTTGTCCAAGGGCTTGATTGGAAAATTTTGGCAAAAATGAAGTGCGCACAGGATTAGCTGTTTTTCCCGTGAATTCTTTGGCTTCCTATGAATTTTGTGGGCCAAATTACTTCAGAAGGTCATGCTTAGAATCTTGGCCCTTAATTCCATCTGATCAAAGAGTGTTGGAGTTTTTGCAATTTTGGGCAATTTTTGTATTTTTCATTCAAGCAAACACCAAGGTCCATGGAACACGAAATGGCTGATATTATGGGCCTTAAAAAGTCACAAATAGGTCATGGGCTGGATTAGGAACAAAGAGAATGGATGAAACCTGAGTTTTCATGAATTGGCCATTTTGCATATTTGCCAAATTTCAATAAAATGCTCCAAAATTCCAAGACTCATAACTTGCTCATACTTTTGAATTTTGGCACAAATGAGCACAATTTTGAAATATATTGAAAAGATCTACAATCCCTTAGTTTTGAGTTTTTGCAAATTAATCCATTAAGGTCCTCAAAATTTGGCTTGAAATTCACTAATTTTAAAAAATGACCTATAATTTTGTGACTTCAAAAGACCATAACTCTTGATTCCTTGCCAATTTGGACATGAGACCAAAAGGAGGTTAAAAATCATTCTCTTAGATTTCCAAGCATATTTCATTTGCATCTTCTTGATCAAGGGTGAATAAAATATGATTTTTTGAAATAAAGTCCTTATTTTCCAAAATTAGTAACTTTTAGGGTTTCTTCAAGAACAAGTTTCAACCCAAACCTCAATCCTTTTGATCCAATGATCAAAATTAACTTGAAATATGAAAAGTACATCCTTGAATTGATGGTTGGCCAAAGGTTCACTTGGTCAACCTTGACTTTGACTGATTTTGACCAAAATGACCATTTTGCCCCTCTGAATCAACTGATCCATTTCCCTTCAAAATTAATGATCAAAACTTCAAACATATGACCTTCCAAATATATAGAGGCCATGTACAAAATTTCACTTCAAAATTCTCAAGAAAACCTGATAAAAACCCAAACCCTAATTTTGATTAACACCTTAGGAGACTGATGAATCATCTTCAAAACTTCAAATCCTTTGGGCATCATGACCAATTCCTTGTGCAAAGACCTCTTAGATACCAAAGAGATATTATAACTCCCTAAATCAAGACTTGTACATTGGCCAATAGCCTTGCTCAAACAAAACCCTAATTTGACTGGTGAATCCAAAGAGTGATTCTCCTTGTAACCAAACACAAACTCCAATCCTCTGATGATCCAAAGAGATGTATAAAATGTCTTAAGATATGCCATAATCTTTGAGCTTGAAAAGATCCAGAGGTTTAGATAATAAGATTCTACTTGAGCAACTTGTCCATGTAATCAACCTTCAAAGCTTGAGGAAAACTTGATAACCAAAGTACTTTGATCCTATCACAATGTATGAATGTAATGCACTATGATATTCATGATGAAACATAAGCCTAAAACAAGAGGTTAATTTTGGGGTGCAACATTGCTCAAGTAGAATCTTATCATCTAAATCTATGGATCTTTCAAGCTCAAAAGTTTTTGCATATCTCAAGATATTTTATCCATCTCTTTGGATCATCAGAGGATTGAAATTTGTGTTTGGTTATAAGAAGGAATCACTCCTTTGATTCACCAGTCAAATTAGGTTTTTCTTGATCAAGCCTTTTGATCAGTGTACAAGTCTTGATTTGGAATCTACAACATCTCATTGGCATTTGAAAAGTATTTGTACAAGAAATTGGCCAAGATATCCAGAGGATTTGAAGTTTTAAAGATGATTCATCACTCTCCTTTGAGGAATCAGTCAAAATTAGGGTTTGGTCCAAGTTGAGGTAATTAGGGTCTAGATGAGCCAATTCATGAAGCATCACTATCTTATCATCATTAGAATCAAATTTGATTAAAGAGTCTCTCATGATACTCAGTGGAATTAAAGTTCTTGAAGCTTGATCACCTATCTCCTAGCACATGGTACAAAACTAGGGTTTTGGATTTAATCAGGATTTCTCTGACTTTTTCACCCAAACTTGTTTCCATGATTCACCACATGTTATTAAGCACTTATGATTGGATAATTGAAGTTCAATTTGGATTGGAAATGATTCAATTGATCAAAAGGGGCAAAATGGTCATTTTGACCAAAGTCAGTAAAATCAGGAGTTGACCAAGTGGACTTTTGGTCAACCATCAATTTGAGCATCCTCTTTTCATATCCCATACCTAAATTCATCTTTGAATCATGAGAAATGGTGAATTTGAGTGTAACTTGTTCAACAAGTAACTTAAATATTGAAAAAAAAATCCTAAGTGCCAAGATAACTTCTCTTGGGAAAGCCACGCGCGTAATTTCATCAAACACTTGGCATGCCATTTTGTGGAATCAATTTCTTGTGACTCAAGCCTCAATTTGAAAAATTAAAAAGAGCATTTTGTTGTCTCCCATGAGAGCTTCCCATTGATTTTGGAATCACTCAAATTAGATTAAAATTGAGAAATTTGTGATTTGAGGAAGTTGGGTGGCAAAACCGGATTCTTGAAGGCACATGGGAAGGCCAGCGCGTGCAGTCTTGGGAAAGATGGCTTGACTTGCCCAGGAATCCTAATGACCACGTCTTTTTCATTTCTCCACCATTTTTGATGAATCAAAGATCATTGTAAAGCTCATCATATGAATTTTAATTGGCTAAAAGAAATTTGGAAAATGCACGAGCCAATTTGAAATGGCCTCAGTTGGAAGTCAGCTGATTTTTGGTGTATGCTTGGCCATGGCAATTTTCAAGTTTTGGTTCAGTTTTGATTGAATCATTTCAGAATCCACTTGCACATGCTTGGCACGAATTGGACACCTCATATGCTTGCCAAAGAAGGCCAAACCAGGTGCATACCTCGTGCCTCTCTCATTTTCACATTTTTTGACAAAATGGGAAAACTTCTCGCTCAAGAAAGTCAGTCCCATGTGCAAGAGAGGACAACTCACCTCATCACGTTTTTTTCACTCACTCACACTCTCCTTTTGTTGCTCAAAACGACTGCAAGCATTGCCTAAATACCAAGCAAAACGCAGATGGCCATCACACTTGTTTTGGTTTGACAGAAAATTCACGTTTTCCCTCTAACGACTCTCAGCTTGAATTACCACCCTAACCTCACTCAAAACACTCTATATAAGCTGCTCAAACTCTCCTTTCGCGCACAGAGGCACTGCATTGGAAGAAGCTCCCCAGAATTTTCTCATTTTTCTTGCTTTGAAACTTGGATCGAGCAGCTCAATTCTCTTGATTCAGTCCTCATTTCTCTACTCAAACACCTTCATTGGAGCACAAGGAAGCTATTCGGAAGGGTTTCTTGTTAGATTTCAGAGGCACCAAGTGAATTTATTTTTCACTTTTGCAGGTATGCTCACTGAATCTAAACCTTTATTTAAGCATGAATTGAAATGTTTTGTGGTGTGCATTGTGTTTATAGCTGCCCAATCATTAGGATTGATGTATATTTGAGCTCTGATTCGAGCAGATTTGGTGAAATCGCGTTTCTGGTTTTTTTATGTTTGCAGTGTGTTTTTCCAGTTTGTGAGACTTGATCTCTGAGTTTGATTCAAATTGCATGATGTTGTATGATATATCAGCTTTAATTTGAGCTTAATCTCATGGATTTTGGTTGAGAATCGTGTTTGTTTGATGGATCTGAAGTGAGCATGTTGGAACTGATGGAAGCGAGTGTTCTGCTTCAGCTGGAGGTTGAAGATGATGTGTGGCATCATCTCATTGGCTTTGTTCTTCTTTTTTATATTTAATTTTCATTGATTCTCTGATTTTATTTTATTACTGAAAACAATTTGAAAAATTCTGAAAAATTTATCACAAATTCAAAATAATTTCTACTATCTTGTGTAAAATTTTGTTGGAATTTTTAAAAGTGTTTTGATTGGTTTTAAAATTAATGAGTTTAATTAATTGTTTGTTTAAAGTTTATTTTTATTTTAATAGTTATTTGATCTAAAAATTCCACAAAAAAATATTTTGGACTCATAAAATAATGTAGAATTTGATTTTGAAATTTGTTTGGCATTTTTTCTATTTTTGATTATGAATTTAATTTGAGAAGTTTATTTTGTATTTTTGCTTTATAATTTTCACTTTTATACTTCCATTAATTCAAAAAACCTCAAAAAAATCACGCAAGCTTGTTTTTAATCATAGAATATGAATATATTTTTATTTTGACCTTTTTTGTGAATTTTTGCTAGGGTTTGCATTGTTTCCTTTAAATAATAGTTTAATTGTTAATTGTTTGTTCAATTTTTATTTTAATATTTCCTTTAATTCAAAAATTCCAAAAAAAATCAGGGACGTGTGTTTTTAATTCTAATATTTGAATATAATTTTGGTTGGACATTTTTCTGACTTTTGTATAGAATTTTATTTTGAGATGATATTATTGGATTAATTGATTAATTGTTTGGATTTAATTTTATTTTTGACTTTTCCTTAATTCAAAAAAAATGTGAAAAAATATGTTTTCTGACATTTAGGGTTTCTTTGTGATTTGTATGATCTTTGTTTGAATTGTTTGAATTTTGATCTTACTTAATCAATATTTAAGATTAAAAGTCAAAAATTAGGGTTTTGTTGCTTATTGTGCAAGTTTCATTTTCAAAACCACTATGCCCTGGATTTTCAATTGAATTTAAGTCTTGATTATGGTTCATGAATGTGTTGAGGATCTGAAAACCATTTTTCTTGAATTATTTGACTTGGTTTGACATTTTTCCACAAATTATTTTGAAAACTTGTCTAGTTTGGTAGTTTTGCCAACTAGTCTTGAGCTTTGGGCCTCATTTGATTCCTTCCTCAATCATTCATGAACTTAAGGCTTTCTTTCTGACTTTTACACACTTCAAAGATGCTAATAATTCTTTGGTTTGAATTATTGATCCTTGTTTCTATTTTTGATGCATTTTTGAAGTGAAGGTACTCAATTGATGTTGCATATCTTGTTGCATATTGTTTGATGGCCAATGAACTTGAGTGAGGCCTATAATTGGGCACCTAATGATCATGTTGAATATGTTTATTCAAAATAAACTCAATTCATTTCACTTATTTCCCCAAGTTTGAATGTTTGAACCTTTTTGATGCATTGTGTGGAATTCATCTTCGATTGTGCTTGTGAGTTGTGGTTGAATTAATTGTGCATGATTGAATTATGTTTGCTACTGACCTTCATGGTCTTTGATTGTATTCTTCTCAAGCTCCCATGATCCTTGATTGATATTTAATTATCAATTCAACATGGTGATAGAAAGGAGCAATATTCCTCTAATTCTTTTGACCAATTTGTGCACATACTTGTTTCTTTCTGTCTATCATGTCTATTGTTTGCTAGTTGTTATCATGTTTTCTCATTTCATTTTGGTGTCATCATCCATCCCTTATGTGAATCATCATTCTATTTATGGGAATACTAACTTGGTTGTTGAATGTGCGAGGTACCTTGAGAAAAGTTTTCCATTTTTGGCTTGAGGCTATTGTGTTTCACTTTATTTGTGGAACACAATTTGTTATGTTTGCACTACTCTTGTGCTTGGCATATTTGATAGTCTATGCAGGATATACACATGTGATTATGAATTCTATACATTGCCCATGGGATCTATTCATATCTGAAAATCTCAATACTTATATCTTGATGGCGTAATTTCTGACTTGATTTGTCTACTGATGCCATCTTGCTCGAAGTTCTTTGGGTTTCTTTTATTCTTGCTCAGTTGCTACAAATAGTTATCCGTTTGGTATTGCACTATTTCCTTTCTTTCATTTTCATTTTTCATATTTCTCTGATTGTATGATGGGACCTCCGTTGCTGGTATATGTTAGGAGGCCCTCTGGTTCTTGTCTGATACATGTGTTGTGTTTGCTTTTGATCGATGAGTCACTCAATTTAGAAATTGAGATCACGACTTAGCTCTCAGTGCATGTTCCCTATAGGATGTTTATTTTTTTCTTCTTTAATTGTTGATCAATGAGTCACTTAATTTAGAAATTGAGACCACGACTTCGCTCTCAGTGCATGTTCCCTATAGGATGTATATTTGTTTTTTCTTGTTTAATTGTTGATCGATGAGTCACTCAATTTAGAAATTGAGATCACGACTTCACTCTCAGTGCATGTTCCCTATCGGATAGTTTTGTTAAGCTTCCTTTAACATGTTAATTAAGGTAGGGTTTTCCTTTATCCTCGACCTTAGGGTCAACCATTGTATGATAACACTAGGGATAGTACTAGGCTAGTTTCCCTTAGTTGTTTTTCCTTTCTATGCATTCTGTATCTTAAAACAAAAATTGTTTTCTTGGAAAATCATAAGACATTTTAATAAACTCAAACCCTTCTTCAAGGTAAAAGATACAAACCAATCTTACTTTGTCTGTGTGCCTCTTGGCTTTACTTTTAAACCTGGTTTACCGATGTTTCTCCATCGCACATTTGTTTGAAGCCGATGTTTCATCATCGCACAATTTTGTTATCCTACTTTGATTCTTAATATCATTGTTAGGTGTGATGTTTTACCCTCCGTTTTATTGATGTTTCGTCATATTTACCGTGATATTTTACTACCTTTTAGCCAATGTTTCACCATCGCACATTTGTTTGAAGCCGATGTTTCATAATCGCACAAGTTTGTTATCCTACTTTGATTCTTAATATCATTGTTAGGTGTGATGTTTTATCCTCTGTTTCATTAATGTTTCGTCATATTTACCATGATATTTTACTACCTTTTAGCCGATGTTTCGCCATCGCACATTTGTTTGAAGCCGGTGTTTCTTCATCGCGCAAGTTTGTTATCCTATTTTGATTCTTAATATCATTGTTAGGTGTGATGTTTTACCCTCCGTTTTATTGATGTTTCGTCATCTTTACCATGATATTTTACTATCTTTTGGCCGATGTTTCGCCATCGCACATTTGTTTGAAGCTGATGTTTCGTCATCGCACATGTTTGTTATCCTACTTTGATTCTCAATATCATTGTTAGGTGTGATGTTTTGTCATATGTTTTATCGATGTATCGCCATTGCACATTTGTTTGAAGCCGATGTTTCGCCATCATACGTGTTTGTTATCCAACTTTGATTCTAAATATCATTGTTAGGTGTGATGTTTTGTCATCTGTTTTATCGATGTTTCGCCATCTTTGCCATGATACCTTGTTATCTCTTAGCTGATGTTTCACCATCGCACATTTGTTTGAAGTCGATGTTTCGCCATCGCATATGTTTGTTATCCTGCTTTGATTCTCAATATCATTGTTAGGTGTGATGTTTTGTCATCCATTTTTTTGATGTTTCGCCATCTTTGACATGTTACCTTGTTATTATTTAGTCGATGTTTGACCATCTCATGCGTTTGTTGTTTTATTTGATGTTTTTCTATCTTGACTGTTTTTGTTGTCTTAATTAAAAAACACAAACCAACCAAAATATGTAAGCCGAACTACGGCTGCTCTGATTCCTTAAAAGGGATACGTAGGCATTGGGGTAGGGCCCTATCGAGCATAACTTTTATTTTCCCTACATTATTTTCTTATTTTCTTTCGCATGCATTCCCTTTTCAGTTTTAAGCCATAGACATAGGACTTGACCACACCCATTAGATTAGACAACGAGAGTGGATACCGTAGAGTACTACGGGCGCGTGGGGTGCTAACACCTTCCCCTCACGTAACAGACTCCTTACCCGATCTCTCAGTCGAAAGACCGTGATTTCTCCCTTTTCAGGTTTTCTCGATGTTTACCTTTCCCTTTCGGCGGGATAAAAGACGTTCGGTGGCGACTTCATTGATGTTTCATTACATCCAGATGACAGGTTCCGGCCGCGTGGTTTCAGCTGGCGACTTCACTGGGGACAGATTGCCCTTTGCTGGTCCATCCTGGAGTCGATCCTAGCTCTTGTTTGTTTTCCTTTTGGGTGTTTATTTTACCGCTTTGCATATTTATCTGTTTGCATTGCATCCTATGTGCGCTTTACTTTCTGCATACTGGATTTGGCTGGACTGTTTGGTTTCTGGTTTTCTTGGTGGATGGGTTGTTCCATGAGGTAAAAGGCCTCGTACCTAGGCTATGAGTGAATTACATAGGAACTAGGAATAGAGTGGCCATGGCAGCTATGAGGCGGATGCTTTGTAGACCTGACCATGAGACCCATGACTTCAGAGGTAGTTCGGATAGGTGTTATTGTATGATGACACCGACATTCGAGCTCTCGTACTCTGATTTGGCTTTTAACCTTACCTTGACCTAGACTACACCCGTGAGAGGGGCGGGAAAACTGTTCTTACAGGTACAGGTACTGTTGGTGACTTTGTGTTGCGAAGGTGACTCAGGTTCCCATGATAGTTTTGAAGCTTTGAGATTTTCTTTTGATCTTGAGTGGTGATGTTCTGTAATGGTCCAGCCATGATCCAGTGTGAACTTTGATCCTGTCATGTTGCATCATAGCATATTTATTTCTAAAAAAATGATGTATAAAAAAATAACTAGCATGTGCATGTCATCTTCCAGGGACATTCAAAAGTCTTCTTTCCATCAGAAATGGCTGGCCTCCCGTCAGATGAGTTTGATTCAGTTCGTGTTAAAGAGCCCACCAAGCATACATTCGCTTATCAGATTCCTACTGTTGATGTGTCCTAATTGAAAAGGTTGAGTTCTTATTTTAAGGGTGATGTTCTGAATATTTTCAACAAAAATTATGGAAATTTGTTACTAGTCCTTAATACTCCAGTTGATCCAATGGCTTTGATCACCCTCTTCCAGTTCTATGACAAAGAATTACGGTGTTTTACTTTTCAAGATTATCAGCTAGTTCCCACACTAGAAGAGTACGCGTACCTACTTAATATCAGGTTGTTCGATGAAGTTTCTTTTGTCCAAGTGTCGGAGAAGCCGAAGTTCGAAGTTATTGCTGAAATTCTTCATTTGAGTTGGAAAGAGGTGAAAGACAATTGGAAATCAAGTGAGGATACTACAGGGTTTTATTTGGATTTTCTAGTGAATAAAAGACTGGGAAAAGAAAGGGAATTGGAATGACTTTAGCTCTATGTTTGCTCTCATGATATACGGGATCATCCTCTTCCCTCGCAAGAGAAATTTTGTGGATTTGACGGCTATTTGTGTTTTTAGAAACAAGAACCCGGTACCGACACTCTTAGCAGATACTCTTTACACCATTCATTCCAGGCACGAAAACTGAGGTAATGTAAGTTTATGTCATTCAATGTTGTATCAATGGTTCAAGTTGCACCTACTGGTAAGTGGCCCTTTCATGGATACCAGGAATTCTCTCTGATGGTCATCAAGGCTTGTCAACCTTACTTCATTTGATATCCGGTGGAATTATGACATGGGGGAAGTACGAAGTATTATCACTAGCTGCGGAGATTTACCTAATGTTCCCCTCATAGGAACTAAGGGGTGTATCAACTATAATCCTGTGCTTGCTTATCGTCAATTGGGATATGCAATGGATGGACCGCCAAAGGTTGAGGAGGTGTCTGAATCAGTGTATTTTGTTGGAGGAAGTGATCCTGTGATGTTGAAAAGAGTGACAAGTTCTTGGAAGGGAATTCACAAGAAGGATATAACTACTTTGTGCAAGAATGTTCCTATTGCTAGGGTTCCTTACTTGGAATGGATTAGATCCAGGGTTAAGATTTTACAGTTACCATTTGCAAGGTCGGCTCCAATATGTGAGCAGCCTCCTGCTGTTCTGAGTAACACGGTGCCTACCGAGGTGTTCACCCAGGTTCATGTAGATAATATTCAACTGCGTGCAAAAGACCGTGAGGCAGGGATGAAACTCTATTGGGTAGATCAAGAAAGGGCCGACTTAGCTCGCAAACTCAAAGAAGCTCAAGGGGAAACTTCTGATGCAACCAGTTTTAGGAAGAGGTCTCATGCTGAAATGGAAAAAGAGTTAAGTAAGACCCAGCAAGAGTGCCAGAAGCTTCAGGCATCTGAGAATAGCTACAGGAAGAAGATCCAAAGCTTGGAGAAACAGCTCAAAGACAAAGATGCTCAGCTTAAGAAGGAAGTAGCCCAGAGGCGTGTTGCAGAGGATCGGTTTCAAGAAAGTAAAGTAGTCGCATCACAACTTTTGAAAGAGAAAGCCAGGCTTGAAGAGTATTGTCAACACCTTGAAGCGTGTCTTGTTCCGAAGATTTAGTTTTTGTTACTTACCTTTGGTGTATTTGGCCACCCCCAGGATTGTTGGAAGGGACCATTTGTTTGTTTTTATTATTCAGTTTTTGCTAAGTTTACTTTGAAACATTTATTTTGTTGTTTATCGCTACACTCTTAAATGTCCGAAGTCACTCGAACATCGTTTCTTTTATTTGTAAATATTTGAAGTGTTTGTCTTATTGTCCTTTTTTCCTTTGATTGTATGCTTGATTTTTGGTTGCGCACCGTGACTAATGAATAAAAAGACTCTTGAATACCGGGAAATGACAAACATATCATGCATATCATGCATTTTATAATATTACAGGTTATCTCAAGACGGTATTCTTATTCTTCTGCTTTTCTTATTCAGAATTCAAGATGACTACTCATCGGTATTCCACCAGAAACAATTTGCCAAGACAGATGGAACAGGTTCAAGCTGAACTCGCTGAAATGAGGGCCCAGATGGCTACTCAAATGACCCAGTTCATGGATGTCATTACCAACGTGAATCGCCGATAGGAGGAACTGGCTGCCGTTGTCAACAACCAGCACCGCTATCCAGGTGATGGTAGAAATCAAGGGCTCCATCAGGACATTTTTGTAGGATTGGGGGATGTGCAAGATCAGCCTGCTGGAAATTTTCACGGGATGCCCGGAAACCCTTTTGTGTGCAACATAGGACAGTTTCCTCTGTCTCCGGGACCTCGTCTTATGGGGAACAGAAGAGATAATCAGGACAGTATAAGGGGCTATCAGGAGCAGGATTATGACTTTGACCAGGATGAAGATCAGTTTTCTGTTCGGCGTTCAGAGCCGGAAGTTCAGGTTGAGGATAGGAAGTATCGATTGTTGGAAGGACGTTTGAAGGCTGTGGAAGGGCAAGGAGTCCTTGGTATAAATGCTAATGATCTCGGGTTGGTGTCTAGGGTGAAAGTTCCTCCAAAGTTCAAGCCTCCTACATTTGAAAAGTACAACAGAACGTCATGTCCTGTCACTCATACAACTGCTTATTTCCGAAAGATGTCGGTACATACTGAGGATCAGGGACTTTTGATTCAATTTTTCCAGGATAGCCTATCTGGGGCATCCCTGGAGTGGTACATGAAGTTGGAGAAAACCCATATTCGCAGCTGGAATGATCTTGCTCGGGCTTTTGTCAAGCATTATCAGTACAATATGGATATGGCGCCTAATCTCAGTTACAGAATTTGTCACAGGGACCAAGAGAATCTTTCAAGGAATACCCTCATAAGTGGCGTGAGTTGGTTGTGAGGGTTCAACTTCCACTCATGGAGAGAGAACTCATTGATATGTTTATGAGTACCCTGCAAGGGCCATTCTATGAGCACATGATAGGAAGTACTTCGGCGGGATTTGCAGACTTGGTAATGGCTGGTGAAAGAATTAAAGTAGGTTTGAAATTGGGGAAAATTCAGGTTGGAGGTTCTAGTGGCTCATCAGGGGGCAGTAAGAAACCATTCAACACTTACCCTAAGAAAAGGGAAGGAGACACAAGCGCGGTTTACTCTCATAGAGGAAGAAGAGAGGATCGTCAGAATCAACAAGTCAATGTTGTTTCTATTCCTGTTAATGCTCCTCCGCAGTGAAGACCGAATGCAATGCCTCAACAACAAAGACAACAAGATGCTCCCCGTTAGTATAATAATCAATAGCAGAGACAGCCCAGAAAATTCGATCCCTTACCAGTATCTCTTACTGAAGCACTCCACCATTTGCTTGATTTGAAGTTGATCGGTTTGAGAAATATGCCACCACCACCCGCAAGACTTCCCCTAACTATGATGCTAATGCAAGATGTGAATTCCATTCAGGCGGAGTTGGTCATTCTACTGACAATTGCTTTGCGTTGAAGTGCAAAATACAAGACTTGTTGGATGCTAAGGCAATTGAGTTTACTCCAGTGTCTGGTCCGAATGTTACTCATAACCCAATGCCTAGGCATGGAGGGGGTGTTGTTAATATGATTGAGATAATGGTGAAGTGTTGAATTTGATCACGAATGTGGAATAAGTAACTACTCCATTATGGTATGTTAAGAGGTATTTGCTTGACAATTCTATTTTCCCGGGTTGTACTTAAGAGTGTGCCAAGTGTAGATAGCAACCGAAGGGTTGTGATGATTTAAAAGCCGGTATCCAGTTGATGATAAAGGAGGGTTCCCTGCAGTTCGATAGAAAACCAAGCTACCGTAAGGTTACCGAAGAAGATGTTACTGTGGTATTTATTCCTTATATCCCTGTGCGTATTCCTACCCCATCTAGGGCAGCTCCTTTGATGATTACGGTACATGGTCCCATGCCGTATACCAGTGAGAAGGCCATCCCATGGCATTATGGTACTGATGTTTATTACCATGGGGTGAAGCAGGAAGTAAGTACTCGTTTGTCTGAGGAAGAACATGTTGAAGGTAATGAAGGGGAAGTTCCTAATTTTTCTGGTGTGGGTCGAATGACTAGAAGCGGGAGAGTATTTGGTCCTTCCAATGCGCAAGATCTGTCAGATGCTTCTGCAAGAGAAAAAGGAAAACAGCAGGCGATGATTGGTAATCCAAGGGTTACGCCAGCCAATGTGACTCAACCAATTCTGATACCAGAAGCTTCTTCAGTTCCCGATGAGGTTGAAGAGTTAATACAAATTATCAGAAAGAGTGATTATAGCATAATTGATCATCTAAGCCATACTCCTTCTAAGATGTCTATCTTGTCTCTGTTGATTTATTCATAACCTCACAGAAATGCTTTGATGAAGTTGTTAAAGAATGTGTTCGTGCCACATGAGATAACAGTCAATTAGTTTGAGAATGTTTGTGCTAACATATCTGCCGAGAACGGTCTGGGCTTCACAGATTTTGATCTTCCTCCGGAGGGGCCAGACAATAACAAAGCTTGCATATTTCAATGGAGTGTAGGGCCACTACTTTATCTCGGGTTTTGGTGGATACAGGATCGTCTTTGAATGTACTACCGAAGTCAGCGTTGATGAAGATTGATTATTCTGGACTGGAGCTGCGCCCTAGTAATCTGATGGTGAAGGCGTTTGATGGGTCTCGAAGGTCAGTGTTTGGGGAGGTGGAATTACCAATCAAGGTTGGTCTTCACACCTTCACGGATACATTTTTTGTGATGGATATACAGCCAGCGTATTGTTGTTTGTTGGGGCGGCCGTGGATTCATAGAGTAGGGGCAGTCACTTCTACTCTTCATCAGAAACTCAAGTATCCGGCAGAGGGAAAGGTGATAACTATGTGCGGCGAGGAAGAGTACATCGTGATTCATTTGACATCATTCCACTATGTTGAAGTTGAAGGCGAGATACATGAGACTCCATTTCAGGCGTTCGAGACAGTTCATGTTGTTAATATTCCTCCTCTAGAGCAGAAAAAGAAACCTGAAATTGTTATGTCTTCTCTCAAGGATGCGAGAGCTGTGGTGGAAAATGGCAACCCTGAAGGTTGGGGTCAGGTGCTAGACGTTACCCCAAAATTTGATAAATTTGGTCTTGGTTTTAGCCCAGGTCAGCAGAGCGCAACTCCCAGAGCATCTAGTTTATCTACTCCTATGAAGTTTTCCCGTCCTTATGCTACTCAAGAAGGACACGTCAATACAGTTGGCGATGATAGGGTTGATGGCTACAATATTGAAGATTGGATTCGTCCAAGTATTTCAGGCCAGACACTCAACAATTGGACTTCTGTAGATGTTATCCAAGTTTCAAGCGCCGAGGAGTAATTTTCTTGTTTTTCTTTTATTATCATATCATAATTCCTACGCTCTGCCCAAGGTGTAGTGAATCATTTGTGTAGGGCCACCATGTTTATTTTCAAAAGTTTATCATGAAATAAAGGACGTTTTTGATTTCAAATTTTGTTCCATTTTTTTCTTTTTTTTTTATTTTTATTGAAAGGAAATGTTTCTCTTTTCACACACTGTCACTAAAAAACGCCA
Organism: Vicia faba; assembly: GCA_948472305.1. Taxonomy (NCBI): domain Eukaryota; kingdom Viridiplantae; phylum Streptophyta; class Magnoliopsida; order Fabales; family Fabaceae; genus Vicia; species Vicia faba. Next base: position 1,161,885,527 of record OX451738.1, read on the forward strand.
AAATGTCATTCATGCAGATGCACTTCCACCCCCGATCATATTGATAACGACTCTGCTATGGCTCATTATGACTTTGATACTCCTATTTATCAAGCTGAAGAAGAGGCATATGAGGATTGTGATCTTCCTGAGGAATTAGCAAGATTGTTAAAACAAAAGGAGAAGGTTATCCAGCCGAATCAGGATTCGATTGAGGTGGTGAATATTATCATAGAAGAGGTAAGAAGAGAAGTCAAGATAGGGGCAAATCTTAAAGAAAGTATAAAGGTCAGATTGATTGAGCTACTCCGTGAGTATTCTGATATCTTCGCTTGGTCTTATGAGGATATGCCTGGGTTGGATACAGACATAGTGGTGCATCGACTACCGCTCAAAGAAGGTTGTTCCCCTGTCATGCAAAAGCTCTAAAGAACTCATCCTGAGATGTCCAAGAAGATCAAGAAGGAGGTCCAGAATCAGTTGGACGCAAATTTCTTAAAGATCATCAATTATCCGCCATGGATTGCAAATATTGTGCCTGTGCCCAAGAAGGATGGTAAGGTCAGGATGTGCGTGGATTATAGGGACTTGAACAGGGCCAGCCCTAAAGATGATTTCCCTCTTCCTCATATTGATGTGTTGGTTGATAATAATGCTCATTCCAAGGCGTTCTCGTTCATGGATGGTTTTTCGGGTTACAATCAAATTAAGATGGCTCCGGAGGATATGGAAAATACAACATTTATCACGCCTTGGGGAACCTTTTGCTACAAAGTGATATCGTTTGGTTTAAAAAATGTCGGGGCAACATATCAGTACGTCATGGTCACTCTCTTTCATGATTTGATTCACAAAGAGATTGAGGTATATGTGGACGATATGATTGCTAAGTCTGACACGGAAGAGGAACATCTTGTTCATCTAGAAAAGTTGTTCGATAGACTGAGGCAGTTCTTGTTGAGGTTGAATCTGAATAAGTACACCTTCGGGGTGAGATCCGGCAAGCTGTTGGGTTTTATTGTTAGTGAAAAAGGCATCGAGGTGGACCCGGCCAAGGTAAAAGCGATACAGGAAATGCCTGAACCAAAGACAGAGAAGGAAGTACGTGGTTTCTTGGGAAGGTTAAACTACATTTCTAGATTTATTTCTTATCTCACAGCCACCTGTGAACCTTTGTTCAAGTTGTTGAAGAAGAGTCAGACAGTGAAATGGAATGAAGATTGTCAGAAGGCCTTTGACAAAATAAAAGAGTATTTGCAGGAACCTCCGATACTCATGCCGCCAGTGGAAGCAAGGCCACTAATCATGTATCTAACTGTGTTGAAGAGCTCAATGGGTTGTGTCCTCGGTTAACACAATGAGACAAGGAAGAAAGAGCAGGCTATTTACTACTTGAGTAAGAAGTTTACGGAATGAGAGTCAAGGTACTCATTGCTGGAAAAGACTTGTTGTGTGCTTGCCTGGGCCGCCAAACGTTTGAGGCAATACATGTTAACTCATACCACCTACTTGATTTCCAAAATGGATCCAATCAAGTATATTTTTGAGAAGCCAGCTCTTACAGGAAGGGTAGCCCGTTGGCAGATGATACTCACCGAATATGATATCCAATATACTACTCAAAAGGCAATTAAGGGTAGTGTACTAGCCGACCATCTTACTCACCAGCCCATGGACGATTATGAACCAATGAAGTTTGATTTTCCAGATGAGGAAATTATGTATATTCGGGATTGTAACATACCAGACCCAGACGAAGGACCCGAGTCGGGATCACGTTGGACACTTGTTTTTGATGGTGCCTCTAATGCCACGGGCAACGGCGTTGGAGCTATTATCACTTCCCCCGAGGGATACCACATTCCTTTCACGGCTCGTATTTGTTTCGATTGCACTAACAACATGGCCGAATATGAGGCTTGCATTTATAGCATTGAAGCGGCGATCGACCTGCGCATCAAGTTTTTGAAAGTTTACGAGGATTCCAATCTTGTTATCAGCCAGATTAATGGAGATTGGGAGACTCACCATCAGAACCTAATTCCCTATCATGAACATGTTATGAAGTTGATTCCGTACTTCGAAGAGATCACGCTTGAGCACATTCCCAGAGAAGAAAACAATCTAGCTGATGCACTGGTAACTTTGTCCTTCATGTTCAAGGTTAAGTGGGCTAATGAGGCACCTTCCATCACCATCAGAAGTTTGAGTGAGCCAGCTTTCTGTTTTGAGGCTAGTTTGGAACCAGATGGTAATCCTTGGTTTTATGATGTTAAACGATATCTTGAAACACAAGAATACCCTGAAGAGGCATCTGTCATTGATAAGAAGTTCTTGAGAAGATTTTTAGCCAAGTTCTTTCTCAGTGGTGGTGTGTTGTATAGGAGGCATCATGACGACTTACTGCTCAGATGTGTTGACAAGAAAGAAGCAGCTAGAATCATTGAAGAGATACATGAAGGTGATTTAGGGACCCATTCCAACGGGCATACCATGGCTAAAAAGATTTTGCGAGCAGGTTATTATTGGTCCACCATGGAGACTGACTGTTACAATCATGCATGGGTTTGCCACAAATGTCAAGTCTATGCTGATAAAGTGTATGTGCCGCCAGTACCTTTGAATGTCTTGACTTCCCCTTGGCCGTTTGCAATGTGGTGAATTGATATGATCGGCAAAATTGAACCGACCGCGTCCAACGGGCACCGTTCATTCTGGTTGCCATCGATTATTTTACAAAATGGGTCGAAGTTGCATCTTATGCCAATGTCACCAAGCAGGTGGTAACTCGGTTCATCAAGCACAATATTATTTGTCACTACGGAGTGCCTGAAAAGATCATTACCGATAATGGGTCTAATCTGAACAACAAAATGATGAAGGAGCTTTGCGAGTCCTTCAAAATCAAGCATCACAACTCTTCCCCATACCGACCAAAGATGAACAGCACTGTCGAAGCGGCCAACAAGAATATCAAGAAAATCGTGCAGAAGATGGTGGTAACCTATAAAGATTGGCATAAGATGCTGCCTTTCGCTTTGCATGGTTATCGCACCACTGTGCGTACTTCGACTGGGGCAACCCCATTTTCATTGGTTTACAGCATGGAAGCAGTATTGTCGATAGAAGTCGAGATTCCTTCTCTTAGGATCATGAGGGATGTTAAGCTAGATGAAAATGAATAGGTACAGAATCGGCTGGATCAGTTGGAACTTATTGACGAGAAGAGGTTGACGGTTGTATGTCATGGTCAGGTATATCAGCAAAGGATGAGGAAAGCTTTTGATAAGAGGGTACGGCCTCAGTGTTACAAGCCAGGTGACCTAGTGCTAAAAAGGATAATTCTCCCCCAGGGAGATCCCAAGAGCAAGTGGGTTCCGACTTATGAAGGTCCTTTCATGGTCAGAAAAGTTTTCTCTGGAGGAGCGTTGATGCTCACAACTATGGATGGAGAGTACTTCCCTCTCCCTGTGAATGCTAACGTAGTTAAAAAATACTTTGCATAAAAAAATAATAAGAACCCGCTAAACTGAAAACCTGAAAGGGCCGTTTAGGCAAAAAGAGGGTGTCCTGGTGAATCAAAAACCCGAAAGGGAGAATCAGGAAAAAGTTAGGTACTTAAAGCAAATGACTACGCTCGGCATGAGTTCCTTTATTTCTTTCCTTCGTTCTGTCACCTGGCATAAGCTCGAAGCTAATCCAAGAATGATTTGTCTGAAATTAGGAAGATGAAAGCGTGAGAGTCATAAGAGTCATAGCAGAGTTGGGACTCGACGGATATTCACATTCACATTGCCTTTTGTAAACACTTGTTTGTTTTGATTTTGTAATTACTTGCTTCCGAATATAAACGCCTTTTTCACAGGTTGATTTCTCAAAATCAATAGAATATCTTCTTTCAAGTGCACGCATACTTTTCTTTTCTCCCTTTTTACTATTTTGTTTGCAAAAAACGTCCAATATTTTTGATAAGCATATGCATATAAACTTCGTGGGCCTTACACGGAAATGGTAATACAAGTCCTGTTTGGTTGATCACTTGAAATGTGGACAACACCACTACTACCTGTGCAAGGGGCATGTTTGGTTCTATGATTGATGGATTTCTCTTTCACTTTACTGGTGGACACCTTGCCATTTTTGTTTCACAGCTCTGTGCTGTTGGTGAAGGTCTTGGGTCAGGGTAACGTCAAGATTACGACAGGTCGGCAAGATCGGCAAACCTAGTTGGAAACATTTCTTCCCCATAATGGCTTTTATTACGTTTCTTTTCCGCACTTTCATGTGTTATCTTGATTGATTGTTTTAGCATTGTCTGCATATAGGATTTTGTTTATGGACGAATGTCAGTCTTGATGCGTTGAATATTTTTGCCTAAAAAAAAAAGAAGAAGAAAAAAAATTGTTTCATTTTACTTAATCCATCCAGTATCACTCTTTAATCGATTTTCGGGCATTTTTGATACCAATTGTGCCAATTATTTTGCTTAGCCAAGAGTTTGGAGGAAGGAGTTTAGATAAAAATGATGACTGTAGTGGTATGCTTTTGAGTAGAAGATGTACATGCATTATTCCAATCCCAAAACACCGGAGATATAAGGGAGTTAGACCCTCGTTAACCCCTCTGAGCCTTCGAAGTACGAGTTTCTTTTCCGTTCAAAGAAAAACCTTTTTTAACCAGGGGCAGGGTAGATGTTCAATTGATTTGACCAAGCATTCAAATTTCAGAAAGAATGTCCCATTGGAAGATCACCACATTTTATCTATCGCATCATGAGATCAGGAAAAATGTCTAAACCACGATGTTCATTTCCTCACAAAGTCCTGAGGTCGAGATCGAATCGATACAATAATGGATATCCCTCGCCGACCAAGGAATGAGACATTTGTTTTCTTCAAAAAAAAGAGAAAGAAAGAAAAAGTTCAAAGACCTAAAGTCGCATTGACTTTTTCGAAGTGGAAAGTATGGATAAGAAAGAAAAGAAAGAAAAAAAACCCGCTAAGTCGAAACTTAAAACCAAGTCACTTAGGCAAAAGTTAGGGCATCCCGCTGGACTTCCAAAAATTGAACTTCAAAAGATTTTGTCCAGGCAAAAGTTAGGGAAAAGAGAGCCTAAAAGGCCGAAAAGAAAATTGTTCAACAAAATTTTCATCAAAAAAAGAAGAAGAACAATAATATCAAAAACAAAAGCAGCAGAAGTCAAGTAACAATCATGTTGGAGAATTTGTCGTGATCACTTAACCATTATAAATCCTTTTGAAAGATGAATGCTTGTGATAAGTCAACTGAACTTAGGACAGGAGAATATCACGAAGGGGGTGGGCACCAAATAACTTGAGCCTTGAAAAACTTTTTTCTAAAAACCTCAAACTAGGCCACCTTACAACCTTTAAAAGTCCTAACTGAAACAAGGGTTTAACTCGAACGCATACTACAACAGGATAGCTTTGCTTAAAACTCCCAAATATGTGTTGCATATCCATGTTGGTATCTTATCACCCGCATCTTGACTCGTTTTTTTTTTTTAAAAGAGAAGGGGAAGAAAATTTTTGAAATTTTTGCACTCTAGCCAATGATTCATTCACAACAGAGATGCGACACTTTGTTAAGGTTTTCAACTTCAAGGTTTGAATAATCATCGCATCAAATCTGTCATTCCCAAAATAAACATCTTCCTGCATGCAAAACATTTGTCTGACATCAAAAAGAGTTTACACGTTAAACACCTGTAAAGAGCTAAATGATTGTCAAAAAGGGAATGTTTGGACAGAGCCCATGTATGATTAGGACTCTACTTATCCCCAGTGAAGTTTCTTATCCCCAGTGAAGTTTCGTTTCCACAGCAAAGTTTTATTGCCCCAGGAATCTTCTTTCAAAAGCTTAATTCTAAGACTTCAAGTTTGGATATGTTGCACATCCCCAGTGGAGTTCGTTTAAATAGGAACTCACATTCTGAAGAAGTTCCAATTCCCTAACAGAGTTGCCAATGGAGATCCCTCACCATGACCTCTCATTTTCCAGCCGATCTATTGACTGGGGCATCCTTATGTTAAGATCTTTCCTTATCCCCAGTAAGGTCGATATTGTGTGACTATCTGCATGATCCATTCAACGGTTGCATTCCAAAAGCAAAATCTCTTTCCAACAAAAATCTTCAACAGAGTTCTGTCTCCCCGGTGGAGTCTTGTTTCCTCAGCAGAGCCCTGTCCTCCCAGCAAAGGTTTTCGTCCCTCACGTCGGGTTTGTTATCTTGGTATCATCCTCAGCATGGCCGCGCGCTATCTTTTCCAGAGATTGCAGTCTTGCCCTGATCTTCTCCCTCAATGTCTAATCTTCTCCAGAAGCTACAGTGTCGATCTGATCCTCTCTAGGAGTTTGTAATTTATTTTTGTAGCTCCTCTCAATGTTTGTGGCCCGTTTCTACTGGTTGCTCGGATGTTATTCCCCGCGAAGCTTCATCTCTTTGAGGTTCCCTCTCCAACGGTTCCCCATATTTTCTCCTCTCCTTTGGATTTTGCAATTTATTTTTGCAAGTCATGTCAGATTATGACTTCTTGGTTATTGGCTTCTCATTTGGCCATTCCCCAGTGAAACTTTTAGACATGCATCATTACATTACATCTACCAAAACGCGTAGCATTTCCATTATATGGAGCATTGCGCTATATGAAAAAAATTCAAACATGCATCAGAACATAAGTCATTATTGTTTCTGTTGTCCCCAGTGAATTTTCTAAAACTTCAGATTAAATCCCCAGCGAGGTCTTCATCCTCATTATCTCGGTTTCCTCCCCATACCAATATCCTTTTTGATGTCAATCATTTGTTTGTTTGAGTGTCTACTCTTGACTGTAGTTCAATTTTTCCCTGACACTGTCTTCTCGGGTTTAGTCTTCACTACTCTCTCCGGTTCATTCCAATGCCTATTGATGCACCTTTCGAATACCAGTTTCGTCCTGATATTCGCTTTCAGCAGGTTTTTAGGTGTATGCCTTAATCTCCTTGCTTTGGGTCGAGCTTCGCCTCTTCGCCTGTACATGAAATCCAGTTTCGTCCTGGTACTCATCTAGTTTAGTTTCTCCTAACTAGTTATTGAGTCGAGTTTCGTCTCGTTTTTTCTTTCATACCTTGGACCCTTTGACGGTGTTCGTTTACTGAGTGCAGTGTTCGTATTGCGTCCCTGGTTTGAAATTAGTCTCTTTTGTTCCTTGGATTCTTCTACCAGTTTTCATCATTGTTTATCCATTGACCTGAGACCAGCAGGTGCTCTGAGAAACATGCACTCTCATCATTTTGCTATGGGTCGAGTTTCGCCTCGTTACCCGTGCGTGAAATCTAGTTTCGTCCTGGTACTCATCTAGTTTAGTTTCGTCTAACTAGTTATTGGGTCGAGTTTCATCTCGCTTTTGTTCCTCATCTCTGGGATTCTTTCAATTCCTTCATATTGTCTATCTTAGTTGAGATTATCAAGTGCTCCTAGAATCACGCACTCTGGTCACTCTGCTTTGGATCGAGCTCAGAGTTTCGCCTCCTCACCCGCGTGCGTTTTCTTTTCCAGAGCTTAGTTTCGCCTATACTCTGTGGTTTGAGTTTTGTCTCACTTTTTTTTGAAGCCCAGTTTTACCCTGGCACATTTGTCCATAAGTTTAGTTGCGTTTATTCTTCTTTGTTGTTGGTTTGTTTCAACCTGTGTTACAGCTTTATTCTGACGCATGTCTTGGAGGTTTTCTGTTTCTTTTTCTTTCTTCTTTAAGAGTGTAAATTTTCGAGTTCTTTCGTATTCAATCATCTTCAACCCTGAATGCTCGAAAGTTGTCACTTTTCTCACTTATCATGTTGAAGATATTTGAATAGGGGCAGTTGTTGCACCCCAAAATTTACCCTCTTGATTTAGGCTTATGTTTCATTATGAATATCATATTGAATTGCATTCATACATTGTGATGGGATCAAAGTACTTTGGTTATCAAGTCTTCCTCAAGCATTGAAAGTTGATTGCATTGACAAGTTGTTCAAGTAGAATCTTATCATCTAAACCTCTGGATCTTTCAAGCTCAAAAGTTTTTGCATATCTCAAGATATTTTATCCATCTCTTTGGATCATCAGAGGATTGAAATTTGTGTTTGGTTATAAGAAGGAATTACTCCTTTGATTCACCAGTCAAATTAGGGTTTTACTTGATCAAGCCTTTTGATCAGTGTACAAGTCTTGATTTGGAAGCTACAACATCTCATTGGCATTTGAAAAGTCTTTGTACAAGAAATTGGCCAAGATATCCATAGCATTTGAAGTTTTAAAGATGATTCATCACTCTCCTTTGAGGAATCAGTCAAAATTAGGGTTTGGTTCAAGTTGAGGTAATTGGGGTCTAGATGAGCCAATTCATGACGCATCACTATCTTATCATCATTAGAATCAAATTTGATCAAATATTCTCTCGTGATACTCAGTGGAATTAAAGTTCTTGAAGCTTGATCAGCTATCTCCTAGCACATGGTACAAAACTAGGGTTTTGGATTTAATCAGGATTTCTCTGACTTTTCACCCAAACTTGTTTCCATGATTCACCACATGTTATTAAGCACTTATAATTGGAAAATTGAAGTTCAATTTGGATTGGAAATGATTCAATTGATCAAAAGGGGAAAAATGGTCATTTTGACCAAAGTCAGTAAAATCAGGAGTTGACCAAGTGGACTTTTGGTCAACCATCAATTTAAGTATCCTCTTTTCATATCCCATACCTAAATTCATCTTTGAATCATGAGAAATGGTGAATTTGAGTGTAACTTGTTCAAGAAGTAACTTAAATATTGAAAAAAATCCTAAGTGCCAAGATGACTTCTCTTGGGCAAGCCACGCGCGTAATTTCATCAAACACTTGGCATGCCATTTTGTGGAATCAATTTCTTGTGACTCAAGCCTCAATTTGAAAAATTAAAAAGAGCATTTTGTTGTCTCCCATGAGAGCTTCCCATTGAACTTGGAATCACTCAAATTGGATTAAAATTGAGAAAGTTGTGATTTGAGGAAGTTGGGTGGCAAAACCGGATTCTTGAAGGCACATGGGCAGGCCAGCGCGCACAGTCTTGGGAAAGATGGCTTGACTTGCCCAGGAATCCTAATGACCACATCTTTTTCATTTCTCCACCATTTTTTATGAATCAAAGATCATTGTAAAGCTCATCGTATGAATTTTAATTGGCTAAAAGAAATTTGGAAAATGCACGAGCCAATTTGAAATGGCCTCAGTTGGAAGTCAGCTGATTTTTGGTGTATGCTTGGCCATGGCAATTTTCAAGTTTTGGTTCAGTTTTGATTGAATCATTTCAGAATCCACTTGCACATGCTTGGCACGAATTGGACACCTCATGTGCTTGCCAAAAAAGGCTAAACCAGGTGCATACCTCGTGCCTCTCTCATTTTCACATTTTTTTACAAAATGGGAAAACTTCTCGCTCAAGAAAGTCAGTCCCATGTGCAAGAGAGGACAACTCACCTCATCACGTTTTTTTCACTCACTCACACTCTCCTTTTGTTGCTCAAAACGACTGCAAGCATTGCCTAAATACCAAGAAAAATGCAGATGGCCATCACACTTGTTTTGGTTTGACAGAAAATTCACTTTTGCCCTCCAACGACTCTCAGCTTGAATTACCACCCTAACCTCACTCAAAACACTCTATATAAGCTGCTCAAACTCTCCTTTCGTGCACAGAGGCACTGCATTGGAAGAAGCTCCGCAGAATTTTCTCATTTTTCTTGCTTCGTAACTTGAATCGAGCAGCTCAATTCTCTTGATCCAGTCCTCATTTCTCTACTAAAACACCTTCATTGGAGCACAAGGAAGCTATTTAGAAGGGTTTCTTGTTAGATTTCAGAGGCACCAAGTGAATTTATTTTTCACTTTCGCAGGTATGCTCACTGAATTTAAACATTGATTTAAGCATGAATTGAAATGTTTTGTGGTGTGCATTGTGTTTATAGCTGGCCAATCATTAGGATTGATGTATATTTGAGCTCTGACTCAAGCAGATTTGGTGAAATCACGTTTTTGGTTTTTGATGTTTGCAGTGTATTTTTCCAGTTTTTGAGACTTGATTTCTTGATCTATTCTTGATCTCTAAGTTTGATTCTAATTGCATGATGTTGTATGATATAGCAGCTTTAATTTGAGCTTAATCTCATGGATTTTGGTTGAGAATCGTGTTTGTTTGATGGATCTAAAGTGAGCATGTTGGAACTGATGGAAGCGAGTGTTCTGCTTCAGCTGGAGGTTGAAGATGATGTGTGGCATCATCTCATTGGCTTTGTTCTTGTTTTTGATATTTAATTTTCATTGATTCTCTGATTTTATTTTATTAATCAAAACAATTTGAAAAATTCTGAAAAAATTATCACAAATTCAAAATAATTTCTTCTATCTTGTGCAATTTTATTGGAATTTTTAAAAGTGTTTTGATTGGTTTTAAAATTAATGAGTTTAATTAATTGTTTGTTTAAAGTTTATTTTTATTTTAATAGTTCTTTGATCTAAAAATTCCACAAAAAATATTTTGGATTCATAAAATAATTTAGAATTTGATTCTGGAATTTGTTTGGCATTTTTTCTATTTTTGATTACGAATTTAATTTGAGAAGTTTATTTTGAATTTTTGCTTTATAATTTTCACTTTTATACTTCCATTAATTCCAAAATCCTCAAAAAAATCATGCAAGCTTGTTTTTAATCATAAAATCTGAATATATTTTTATTTTGACCTTTTTGTGACTTTTTGCTAGGGTTTTCATTTTTTCCTTTAAATAATAGTTTAATTGTTAATTGTTTGTTCAATTTTTATTTTAATATTTCCTTTAATTCAAAAATTCCAAAAAAATCAGGGATGTGTGTTTTTAATTCTAATATTTGAATATAATTTTGGTTGGACATTTTTCTGACTTTTGTTTAGAATTTTATTTTGAGATGATATTATTGGATTAATTGATTAATTGTTTGGATTTAATTTTATTTTTGACTTTTCCTTAATTCAAAAAAATGTGAAAAAATATGTTTTCTGACATTTAGGGTTTCTTTGTGATTTGTATGCTCTTTGTTTGAATTGTTTGAATTTTGATCTTACTTAATCAATATTTAAGATTAAAAGTCAAAAATTAGGGTTTTGTTGCTTATTGTGCAAGTTTCATTTTCAAAACCACTATGCCCTAGATTTTCAATGGAATTTAAGTCTTTATTATGGTTCATGAATGTGTTTAGGATCTGAAAACCATTTTTCTTGAATTATTTGACTTGGTTTGACATTTTTCCATAAATTATTTTGAAAACTTGTCTAGTTTGGTAGTTTTGCCAACTAGTCTTGAGCTTTGGGCCTCATTTTGATTCCTTCCTCAATCATTCATGAACTTAAGGCTTGCTTTCTGACTTCTACACACTTCAAAGATGCTAAGAATTCTTTGGTTTGAATTATTGATCCTTGTTTCTATTTTTTATGCATTTTTAAAGTGAAGGTACTCAATTGATGTTGCATATCTTGTTGCATATTGTTTGATGGCCAATGAACTTGAGTGAGGCCTATAATTGGGCACCTAATGATCATGTTGAATATGTTTATTCAAACTAAACTCAAGTCATTTCACTTATTGCCCCATGTTTGAATGTTTGAACCTTTTTTATGCATTGTATGGAATTCATCTTCTATTATGCTTGTGAGCTGTGGTTGAATTAATTGTGCATGATTGAATTATGTTTGCTACTGACCTTCATGGTCTTTGATTGTATTCTTCTCAAGCTCCCATGATCCTTGATTTATATTCAATTGTCAATTCAACATGAGATAGAAAGGAGCAATATTCCTCTAATTCTTTTTAACCAATTTGTGCACATTCTTGTTTCTTTCTGTCTATCATGTCTAATGTTTGCTAGTTGTTATCATGTTTTCTCATTTCATTTTGGTGTCATCATCCATCCCTTATATGAATCATCATTCTATTTATGGGAATACTAACTTGGTTGTTGAATGTGTGAGGTACCTTGAGAAAAGTTTTCCATTTTTGGCTTGAGGCTATTATGTTTCACTTTATTTGTGGAACACAATTTGTTATGTTTTCACTACTCTTGTGCTTGGCATATTTGATAATCTATGCAGGATATACACATGTGATTATGAATGTTATACATTGCCCATGGGATCTGTTCATATCTGAAAATCTCAATACTTATATCTTGATGGCGTAATTTCTGACTTGATTTGTCTACTGGTGCCAGCTTTCTTGAAGTTCTCTGGATTTCTTTTATTCTTGCTCAGTTGCTACGGATAGTTATCCGTTTGGTATTGCACTATTTACTTTCTTCCATTTTCATTTTGCATATTTCTCTGATTGCATAATGGGACCTTTGTTGCTGATATATGTCAGGAGGCCCTCTGGTTCTTGTCTGATACATGTGTTGTGTTTTCTTTTGATCGATGAGTCACTCAATTTAGAAATTGAGATCACGACTTCGCTCTCAGTGCATGTTCCCTATAGGATGTTTATTGTTTTTTATTCTTTAATTGTTGATCGATGAGTCACTCAATTTAGAAATTGAGACCACGACTTCGCTCTCAGTGCATGTTCCCTATAGGATGTTGTGATACGGTGGGAGAACTGACTTGGGGTTTTGTGTTTGTGTTTGCAAAATATTATAGTTTAGCAAGAGTCGCCACTGACTTTTCTTTTATCCAATAAGGAAAGGTGAAAAAGCACAGGAAAGACCTTTCGAGATGTTTTCTTGAGTTCGGGGGGTAGATTATGAAAAGGGAACGTATTAGCACCCTTTCTATCCATGGTTTTCCATGGGCTCTTAGTTACTTGTTAGATCACTTGCTTTTGTTTGAAAATTGTGCTTTTGTGTGGTTTTGAAAGTATTTTGAAAAGGTGCCATCGTTTAGGAGAACTTTGCAATGATTCTCGTTCGTAAGAATGTATGCAAAGTGTTGAGCTTTTGAAAATATTTCAAGTTTTGGAAAGATGTATGTGATTATTTTGAAAATAGAAAGGATGTTTGTTTTGAAATTGAGCAAGTAACTAAAAGTAATCTACCTACTCAAAAGGTTTTAGATGTGTTTTTCCTCCTCCTTTAGATGTTGCTACCTTACCATTAATTTGATAAGAAGCCCCATCGTTGGATGTGAAGGGACGAGCATGGGTCATCGTATGATCATGATAGCAATGTTGTGAGATATCTTAGCATTCTCTTGTAGGGACCAAGATCATTTTGAAAGGAAACTTTGATAGCATCATCGAGGGACTATGATCTTGTATTTGTGATTGTTTTTGCTAAGATACTCCACATGCATAACATGACCATTTATAAGGCAACAAGTGGAATTACCCTAAGGGTGCATGTGTGCAAAGTGTGTTTGATTGCATGCATTTAGTCTTGATTAGGGTTGTCTATTTGTTGGTTTTATCTTGTCATACACACCTAATTACTAGCATTTGTACAAAATTAATAAAAAATGCAAAAAATAAATCCTACACTACTACAACCATATTGAAGTGCATAGAAATATAAAGGAAAAAAATAAGATAAAAAGAAGTAAAAAAAAAAGATCCTTCGATTCAGGTAGGAGCACCCTTCAATTTGCATTTTGTTGGCCTCCTTCGATTGGGGCTAGTACCAGTGAGGTCATGGCCTTCGATTGGACAAGTATATGTATGGCAAAGCCTTCTGGTTCTGCCTTGTTGCCTTCTTCGACTGGAGGTTGAAAGAAGTGAGGGAATGCCTTTTGACTGAGCCTGGAATTAGTGAAGGTATGCTTTTCATATGGGCCTAGAAGTCAACATGGTTTTCCTCCTGGTTGTCTCTTTCGTTTGACCTGGAGAAAGAGGGTAGAAGCCAGAACTTCGTTTCCTATTTCCTGTTTCCTGTTTCTTTCGTTTAAAGCATTAAATGGCAACATGGCCTGAGGTCATGCTAGTATTTGTCTTGTAAATAGTTTAATAGTTAAAGCAAGTTCAGGTAAACAGAAAGCAAAACGAAAGGGTTAGCTCTGAAAAATATGTTAAAAGGGTGGAAACGAAAGGAACAATGGTATGTACATGTTTCAAACGAAAGGGAAAATTACTATGCCATGAAACGAAAAGTTCAAAGGTAAGAATAACTTACCTTGCTTCAGGACTTGAATGGATGTGGGACCTTGAGTGGAGGCCGGGATGCTGGATTTGAAAGAGGGGGTCAATAGCTGTGCTTGGAACACTGGATTCGAAGGAAGAGAAAAAGCAAGTGTGATGCTTCTTCGATTTCGAAGGAGACTGAAGTGTAGTTGTTCTTCAGAATTGAAGGAGATGAATGTGATTCTGGGCTTTTTTGTGATTTCTCAAGTGTTGATGAACTTGAGAGTTTTTTGTTGTGTTTGAAAGAATTTGGGGGATTCGTTCCTCTGGCCCAAAGATCCTCTCCCTCTTTATGCAAATGAACTCTCTATTTATAGAGAAAGGTTTTTTTGGGAAGCTTGGGGAGCAAAAATAAAATAAGGCTCAGCTGGAAAGTAAGTGTCCACTTGTGCCATAAAAGAAAGATGAATGGTTCAGATGGGTTGCTTCCTTCTGAAGGAAAATAGGCGCAAGGCTCAAGACAAACTTTTCTAAAAGGTAGTATTATACTATTAAGTGCAAGTGGTCTTGGACAACAAATGGGTAAAGGCCTATTTTAACTTGCATAAACAATTAAATATAGGGTGAGTCATGGGTTTGAGGCCTGAAAAGGGAAAACACGTAGCCTAGCCTATGGGTCTAAATGTTCAACTTGATCTTTTGAGTCGAATCCTCCATCTTTCTACACCTTTCGACCAGACTAGAACAACACAGCATTCGTTTTCACCAGTTGTGTGTCGTAATGCAGGACTATGGCGTATCGAAGGGTTTGCAGATGGATTCGAAGGTGATATGAAGGCGCATTTGTTCGAAGGAAGCCTTTGTCTCAGTCGAAGCTTGTGGTTGAAACAAGCTTACTCGAATGAAGCTAATGCCCAGTCGAAGCTTGGATTGAAGCAAACAAATTGCCTAATCAAAAGCTCGTGTTTGAAGGAAACATGTTACCCAATCGAAGCATGTGGATCAAAACAAACATAAAGGGAGTCATTGCCTTTTAGCGTGAGGGAAGTTCATGGCTTCTGAATTGAAGGGTGTTCTTTCAAGGGGAGCAAGAACTTAGTCAAATCTTGTATGAAGATATCTCTTGGCTCAAACAAAACTTGTGAGAGGCAAAGTCTGCAAGAGGCCCTTGGTGCAAGTGGATTCGAAGGATGCATAGAGATGGTTATTTTATCCCATTGAAGCTTGTCCAAATGAAACAAACATGCAGGCAACATATGCCCAATCGAAGTAGGCTTGCAGGCAGTAAACTTGTCCAAATCGAAGCAGGCTTGTAGGCAGCTATTTTGTCCAAATCAAAGCAGGCTTATAGGTATCCATTTTGTCCAATCAAAGAATTTGCCTTGCAGGGGGCACATGTGGCCAGCAAGTCATGGCCTTCGATTGCAAGCATGCAGGCAGCATGCTTGTCCAATCGAAAGGTTGAATCGAAGGAGACCTATTTTCCTCCAAATTTGTCAAAATATTATTTTTATCTGTTTTCTCCCTTTTTGACAGTTTCCTTTTAATTTTGGTGCTGGAAAATCCCAATGTACTTTGTGCAAGCTTGAACCTTGAGAATCCTTGTGAGAAAAGCCTTGAAAAATGAGAGGGAAAATTTTGGGGTTCAACAGCTGCCCCTGTTCAATCTTCTTAAACTTGAAGAGTTAGATTGGCGAGTTCTGCCATTCGTGACTCGAAGGTGGAAGATGATTGTACACTAGAGTGCCCAGAAATTTGCACTCGGCGATGCGATGATAGGAGGAATGGGCTTAAAGATGCCATTTAGAGAGGTGATAGAATCTTGTTGGAGATGGGCTTGTAGATGCCATCCAAGAATGCTTGTTGAATTTTAATTTTGTAAGTTGAAAGAATGAGTATCATAATTGCGTCCATGTCTAGAGTGTATCTGAACTGTATCAAAAGGTGGGTTGTTTGGTGATGAGTCTGTGTAAAACTGCATCTGAAATTTCCTGAGAAGGAACCTGTGTAGGGTTGCCTGATAATGAGTTCGTGTAAAAATTCATCCTGTGTAGGGTTTCCTGATGATGAGTTCGTGTGAAACTGCATCTTGGAAGGAAGGAACCTGTGTAGGGTTGACTGATGATGAGTCTGTGTGAAACTGCATCTTGGAAGGAAGGAACCTGTGTAGGGTTGACTGATGATGAGTCTGTGTGAAACTGCATCTTGGAAGGAAGGAACCTGTGTAGGGTTGCCTGATGACGAGTCTGTGTAAAACTTCATCTGGAAAGGAGGAACCTGTGTAGGGTTGCCTGATGATGAGTCCGTGTAAAACTGCATCTTGGAAGGAAGGAACCTGTGTAGGGTTTCCTGATGATGAGTCTGTGTGAAACTTCATCTGGAAAGGAGGAACCTGTGTAGGGTTTCTTGATGATGAGTCCGTGTAAAACTGCATCCGGAATTGAGAAGGAACCTGTGTAGGGTTGCCTGATGATGATGAGCCCGTGTAAAACTTCATCTTGGAAAGAAGGAACCTGTGTAGGGTTTATTGATGATCAGTCCGTGTAAAACTGCATCTTGGGAACAAGGAACCTGTGTAGGGTTGCTTCATGATGAGTCCGTGTGAAACTTCATCTTGGAAAGAAAGAACCTGTGTAGGGTTTCTTGATGATGAGTCCGTGTAAAACTGCATCTGGAATTGAGAAGGAACCTGTATAGGATTTCCTGATGATGAGTCCGTGTAAAACTGCATCTTGGGAAGAAGGAACTTGTGTAGGGTTGCTTCATGATGAGTCTGTGTGAAACTTCATCTTGGAAAGAAAGAACCTGTGTAGGATTTCTTGATGATGAGTCCGTGTAAAACTGCATCTGGAATTGAGAAGGAACCTGTGTAGGGTTGCTTGAGCTGGTCAAATAGATAGTTGTCCTGTCTGGCTTAAGGTATTAATCTAAAATCAGTCGTCCATAGATAGTTTTCCTGGCTTGTTACAGGTATTAATCTGGAACTTGAAAAGGCTGCTGGTAGCCATCTGTTGATTGACCTTTTCCTGAAAAAGGTAAAACGTTAGTTGTATGCAATATCATGATGTATGAAATGCATGATGTCATGATGTTCTCAAAATAAATGAGATTGCGTTGTATGCACTTATCATGTATGTAAATAGGAGGTGTGAAATGTTTATGAATGCATTTTCGTTTGGGAAAATAGATCCTTGACAAATGTCAGGGAGTCGTTAAATCCTGGACTGCTGTTGAAGAGTATGTGTGTCTTCAAGCTTTGCTTAAAATATTTCTACCGGGGATTCTTGTTTTGTTGTTTGAGGAGAACTCCACTGGGGAATATTGAGAACTCTGTAAGGAGTATGTTTATTCCTGCTTGGGGAAAGAGTTCAGAAGTCTCGATTGTCCGTTGCTCTTACTGGGGAATCGAAGTTGAACTGATATCTGGTCGAGTCCAGGTTTCACAGTAACTTGTTGGGGATTGTAGAGTAGTCTACTGGGGAAGAGGGGTTGTGGTCCTCTGATTTGTAGTAGTCGGAGAGGAAAACTCAAGCTGGATAATCCTGCCGTTTGTTGGGGAAATAAACGATGTTGCTCAGTCTATTGGAGAGGCGGAGACTTTAATGGAGAAAAATCCTCGAGGATTCTTGAGGTCGACTTAGCTGGGAAGAGGTTATCAGAGATCGAAACTCTGGCTGGGATTCATCCTATGAGAAGGATTTTGGGGAGATTTGTCACTGCCCCTAGTAGTGAGTGTTTGTGGCTTTTCTAGGAAATGTTTGAATATACGTAACACTTTTCTGAGATTGGCGTTCAATGCCACAAGTAATGGAGATGGAGGCCTGCCCCTTGTTATTCTGTACTTCTTGAGAGATTTCCTGGAATCTTGACTGGACTGCCCCAGGTGTGCTAGATAGTGACATGTCATGCCCCCTTGTTTATAGGAGATTTATTGTTGGAAGTGTCATCCCACTTGAAGTGATTTTGTTCACTGGGAGAACTTTCGTTCATCGGATATTCGTTGTGTGAATCTCTCCGTTGTCAAACAAATAGCCATATGCAAACAACGATATTCAAATAATGCAAAGTTTATGCTTGTCTTGAAATTTTGAAAATACATTTTTTTTAGCAAGAAATTTTTGTAAGAAAAATTCAATTCAGGATTTTGAGTAAAGCCTTACAGGAGTCAGGATGCCTTTTGTAATAGTATACTTTCGAACTAACCCATGCTTCAATTAGGACTTTTGAAAGCTTGTAACGTGGCTTGGTTCACGGTTTAACAAACAAAGGATAAAGGCTCAAAGTGTATTTGTACCCGCCCGTTCTTCGTGATGTTCTTCAGTCCTAAACTCAGTTAATTGTGCGTTTTGAACTCCAATTGAGTCTGGAATGACATTTTAGTGATGGTTCAAACAAGTTAAGTTTATTGGAAGGCAGTCATTTTTGCAACATTTTTTTTATGTTGTTGAGGATTTGTAATGACCTCTTTCTTTTGATTTGTTATCCCTAATTTTTGCCTGACTGTTCTTGTTTTGAGATTACAGTCAGCGGGATGCCCCAGTTCTCTTAAGTCTCCTTTGTAGGTTTTGACTTAGTGGGCCTTTCCCTTTTTTTGAGAGATAATGATTGCCTATGTGATAGGGAACCATCACTGTATTTTGATTCCAGAGAATGTTTTTGATGTCATTCATTGTATTACGAAATGAGAGTTTGCGGCTAAACGCACGTTTGAATTAACTGAGAGACTACCCTGCCCCAGGTTTTGATTAAAGGTTTCAATTTGTATACAGAAAACTTCTACTTCTTTGGCTCGAAGGGATTGACTAGGGATTATCTTCCTTATAACTCCAGTGTTTAGGATTTGGAAGAATGCATGTACATCGTCAGCAAGGTCTATCCAAAAGCATACTGTATGAGATTATGGCATTGTTTTCGTCATCCTCCCTCTAAAGGCTTATAACTTTTAGCAAGAGTTAAATGTCATAAGAAGAATAAAAAGCATAGCTTAAATATAGTGAAAACGAAAGGATGAATTCAAGAAAAACATATGCAATGCATTAATGAAACAGAGTTTGACATTAATAGATAATTATTTGAATAAAAAAAGAAATTACAATTGAAAATACAAAATGAACAGAAGCCTCTTTGTCTGAACTTGTCACTTTAGGTGGTGAGCCTTTGAGGGACGACAAAAGAATTCAGTCTGGCCATCTTGTGTGAATTCCAACATTCCTTTGTCAATCAGATCTTGAATCTTATTTCTCAACGCCCAACAGTTGTTGGTGTCATGTCCAGGACTGTTGGAGTGGTATGCACATCTTGAATTTGGATTATACCTTGGGGAGGCCATGTTGGGATTCTGAGGAGGGTCCCTTAAAATAACCAGCTTGGCCTCCAACATGTGTTGCAGTGCTTGAGACAAAGACATGTTGATTTCGGTGAAGCGTCTTTTGGGCTTACTTTGCCTTTGCTGATTTTCTGGTTGAAGTCGTTGTTGGGCTCGTGATGTGGCAGCAAATTGGGAAGGTCTTCCGTCTTCTTGTCTCATGGGAGGCTGAGCAGTGACTTGATTTCCAATTCTGGTTGTTTTCCCCATATGGTTGAAACCGTCTTGACGAAGTTGGTTGACAAGAACTTTCAGCTCTTCTTGTCCTTGAGCCAAATTTTGGACAAGAGCCATCTGGCCCACCAGTTGTCCCATCATTTGGACCTTCAATATGGCTATTTTAGTTTGTAGCCGCTCCAACTGGCCATCTCTGTTGCCCTCGGGATTTCCCATGATCATGCCCCTGGTGAGGAGAGCTTTCACCTCTTCATGTCCCTTGGACAGATTCAAGAACATTTCTCGGAGTTTGAGCATTTTGAGCCTGGATGTCCTTGATATTCTGCTCTAGAGCCATCTCTACAGAAATAAACAGTAGTAAGATAAGGAGATTTGTATGGGAGAAACCTGTCATGATATGATGCATGATATGTGGATGCAATGTTTTCAAGGATCTCGCGGGGTAAACACAAGAAAAAGTTAGAAGTTGAACTTCGATCAATAGCTTTGATTGGAGAACTTTGTATCGGTGGATGTCCTTCCACGAGAATCAAGCTCACCATGTCAAGTGGTTCATAGCCCTTGACTTAAGTTTGTTGTACTTGATCTTTGAAGGCGTTTGTTCAAAGGAAAATAAATCCCCTGCCCCTTGCTAGACGTTTGGTTCATCACAACCTGCATCAAAGACCCTCGAGATCCTTGAAATGGTTATTGAAAATGCTTATGGTATGATGTTATGATGTTATGTACAAATATGCGAGGTAAGTAAGTTTATATGCAAATAATCATATACACACAAAGTAGACAAGTCCTTAGCTTTAGGCTTGCATGGAGTTTGTAGGTAAGTACCCTCTTGAAGTTTAGTTGGCTCAACCTGTCGTAGTTAATAGTAACCGGGTTCTAAGGGATCTCAATATCATTGACCTTTCCCACAAGCTTCGTTCAATAATCAATTGACTCGCAACTGAACGAAACTCAAGGGTCAAGCCTCAATGAGTGTAGCATCCAGTATCTACCAACTTTGGACTATACCAAAGCCGGTCATCTCACTACGTCCTAATGGCCAAGTTGGTCAAGTAAGGTTCTAAGGTCAGTTGATGCTTTACGAGACCACGCGGTGGCCCCGTACTCTCCTTGACTGACTCAAGGGTTACCGGTACCAACCAAAGTGCCACATCAACATAGCTATTGCTTCAACCGTGTCGGTATACCCCGCACAGTTCCCTCACAGTTTATTGCCACTTACCTAAAAAGGTGTCCTGAAATCCGGGTGTAGGATTTAAAACAAACCCAAACAAGGAACCAAAATGTAAAGCAAACAAATCAAGTAATGTAAGCAAGTAAATATGATTTAACCCTAAGGTATCCCCATTTTTAGAATTGAATATCCCCAGCAGATTCCTCAGATCTGTGATACGGTGGGAGAACTGACTTGGGGTTTTGCGTTTTTGTTCGCAAAATATTGCGGTTTAGCAAGAGTCGCCACCGATTTTTCTTTTATCCAATAAGGAAAGGTGAAAAAGCACAGGAAAGACCTTTCGAGATGTTTTCTTGAGTTTGGGGGGTAGATTATGAAAAGGGAAGGTATTAGCACCCTTTCTATCCATGGTTTTCCATGGGTTCTTAGTTACTTGTTAGATCACTTGCTTTTGTTTGAAAATTGTGCTTTTGTGTGGTTTTGAAAGTATTTTGAAAAGGGGCCATCGTTTAGGCGAACTTTGCAATGATTCTCGTTCGTAAGAATGTATGCAAAGTGTTGAGCTTTTGAAAATATTTCAAGTTTTGGAAAGATGTATGTGATTGTTTTGAAAATAGAAAGGATGATTGTTTTGAAATTGAGCAAGTAACTAAAAGTAATCTACCTACTCAAAAGGTTTTAGATGTGTTTTGCCTTCTCCTTTAGATGTTGCTACCTTACCATTAATTTGATAAGAAGCCCCATCGTTGGATGTGAAGGGACGGGCATGGGTCATTGTATGATCATGATAACAATTTTATGAGATATCTTAGCATTCTCTTGTAGGGACCAAGATCATTTTGAAAGGCAACTTTGATAGCATCATCGAGGGACTATGATCTTGTATTTGTGATTGTTTTTGCTAAGATACTCCACATGCATAACATGACCATTTATAAGGCAACACGTGGAATTACCCTAAGGGTGCATGTGTGCAAAGTGTGTTTGATTGCATGCATTTAGTCTTGATTAGGGTTGTCTATTTGTTGGTTTTATCTTGCCATACACACCTAGTTATTAGAATTTGTACAAAAGTAATAAAAAGTGCAAAAAATAAATCCTACACTATTACAACCATATTGAAGTGCATAGAAATATAAAGGAAAAAAATAAGATAAAAAGAAGTAAAAAAAAGATCCTTCGATTCAAGCAGGAGCACCCTTCGATTTGCATTATGTTGGCCTCCTTTGATTGGGGCTAGCACCAGTGAGGTCATGGCCTTCGATTGGACAAGTATGTGTATGGCGAAGCCTTCTGGTTCTGCCTTGTTGCCTTCTTCGACTGGAGGTCGAAAGAAGTGAGGGAATGCCTTTCGACTGAGCCTGGAATTAGTGAAGGTATGCTTTTCGTCTGGGCCTAGAAGTCAACATGGTTTTCCTCCTGGTTGTCTCTTTCGTTTGACCTGGAGAAAGAGGGTAGAAGCCAGAAGCTTCATTTTCTATTTCCTGTTTCCCGTTTCTTTCGTTTAAAGCATTAAATGGCAACATGGCCTGAGGTCATGCTAGTATTTGTCTTGTAAGCAGTTTAATAGTTAAAGCAAGTTCAAGTATACAGAAAGCAAAACGAAAGGGTTAGCTCTGAAAAATATGTTAAAAGGGTGGAAACGAAAGGAACAATGGTATGTACATGTTTCAAACGAAAGGGAAAATTACTTTGCCATGAAACGAAAAGTTCAAAGGTAAGAATAACATACCTTGCTTCAGACCTTGAATGATTGTGGGACCTTGAGTGGAGGCCCAGGATGCTGGATTCGAAGAAGGGGGTCAATAGCTGTGCTTGGAACACTGGATTCGAAGGAAGAGAAAAAGCAAGTGTGATGCTTCTTCGATTTCAAAGGAGACTGAAGTGTGGTTGTTCTTCAGAATTGAAGGGGATGAATGTGATTCTGGGCTTTTTTGTGATTTCTCAAGTATTGATGAACTTGAGAGTTTTTTATTGTGTTTGAGAGAATTTGGGAGATTCGTTCCTCTGGTCCAAAGATCCTCTCCCACTTTGTGCAAATGAACTCTCTATTTATAGAGAAAGGTTTTTTTGGGAAGCTTGGGGAGCAAAACTAAAATAAGGCTCAGCTGGAAAGTAAGTGTCTACTTGTGCCATAAAAGCAAGATGAATGGTTCAGATGGGTTGCTTCCTTCTGAAGGAAAATAGGCGCAAGGCTCAAGACAAACTTTTCTAAAAGGTAGTATTATACTATTAAGTGCAAGTGGTCTTGGACAACAAATAGGTAAAGGCCTATTTTAACTTGCATAAACAATTAAATATAGGGTGAGTCATGGGTTTGAGGCCTGAAAAGGGAAAACACGTAGCCTAGCCTATGGGTCTAAATGTTCAACTTGATCTTTTGAGTCGAATCCTCCATATTTCTACACCTTTCGACCAGACTAGAACAACACAACATTTGTTTTCACCAGTTATGTGTGATAATGCAGGACTATAGCGTATCGAAGGGTTTGCAGATGGATTCTAAGGTGATACGAAGGCGTATTTGTTCGAAGGAAGCCTTTGCCTCAGTCGAAGCTTGTGGTCGAAACAAGCTTACTCGAATGAAGCTAATGCCCATTCGAAGCTTGGATTGAAGCAAACATATCGCCCAATCAAAAGCTCGTGTTCGAAGGAAACATGTTACACAATCGAAGCATGTGGATCGAAACAAACATAAAGGGAGTCATTGCCTTTTAGCGTGAGGGAAGTTCCTGGCTTCTGAATCGAAGGGTGTTCTTTCAAGGGGAGCAAGAACTTAGTCAAATCTTGTATGAAGATATCTCTTGGCTCAAACAAAACTTGTGAGAGGCAAAGTCTGCAAGAGGCCCTTGGTGCAAGTGGATTCGAAGGATGCATAGAGATGGTTATTTTATCCCATCGAAGCTTGTCCAAACGAAACAAACATGCAGGCAGCATATGCCCAATCGAAGTAGGCTTGCAGGAAGTAAACTTGTCCAAATCGAAGCAGGCTTGTAGGCAGCTATTTTGTCCAAATCGAAGCAGGCTTGTAGGCAGCCATTTTGTCCAATCGAAGAATTTACCTTGCAGGGGGCACATGTGGCCAGCAAGTTATGGCCTTCAATTGCAAGTATGCAGGAAGCACGCTTGTACAATCAAAAGGTTGAATCGAAGGAGACCTATTTTCCTCCAAATTTGTCAAAATATTATTTTTATTTGTTTTCTCCCTTTTTGACAGTTTCCTTTTAATTCTGGTGCTGGAAAATCCCAATGTACTTTGTGCAAGCTTGAACCTTGAGAATCCTTGTGAGAAAAGCCTTGAAAAATGAGAGGGCAAATTTTGGGGTACAACAGATGTATATTTGTTTTTTCTTCTTTAATTGTTGATCGATGAGTCACTCAATTTAGAAATTGAGATCACGACTTCGCTCTCAGTGCATGTTCCCTATAGGATAGTTTTGTTAAGATTCCTTTAACATGTTAATTAAGGTAGGGTTTTCCTTTATCCTCAACCTTAGGGTCAACCATTATATGATAACACTAGGGATAGTACTAGGCTAGTTTCCCTTAGTTGTTTTTCCTTTCTATGCATTCTGCATCTTAAAACAAAAATTGTTTTCTTGGAAAATCATAAGACATTTCTAATAAACTCAAACCCTTCTTCAAGGTAAAAGATACAAACCAATCTTACTTTATCTGTGTGCCTCTTGGCTTTGCTTTTAAACCTGGTTTACTGATGTTTCGCCATTGCACATTTGTTTGAAGTCGATGTTTCATCATCGCACAAGTTTGTTATCCTACTTTGATTCTTAATATCATTGTTAGGTGTGATGTTTTACCCTCCATTTTATTGATGTTTCGTCATCTTTACCATGATATTTTACTACCTTTTAGCCGATGTTTCGCCATCGCACATTTGTTTGAAGCCGATGTTTCGTCATCGCACAAGTTTGTTATCCTACTTTGATTCTTAATATCATTGTTAGGTGTGATGTTTTATCCTCCGTTTTATTGATGTTTCATCATCTTTACCATGATATTTTACTACCTTTTAGCCGATTTTTCGCCATCGCACATTTGTTTGAAGCCGATGTTTCATCATCGCACAAGTTTGTTATCCTACTTTGATTCTTAATATCATTGTTAGGTGTGATGTTTTACCCTCCGT
Source organism: Vicia faba (assembly GCA_948472305.1). Taxonomy (NCBI): domain Eukaryota; kingdom Viridiplantae; phylum Streptophyta; class Magnoliopsida; order Fabales; family Fabaceae; genus Vicia; species Vicia faba. Next base: position 1,161,910,467 of record OX451738.1, read on the forward strand.
TTTATTGATGTTTCGTCATCTTTACCATGATATTTTACTATCTTTTGGCCGATTTTTCGCCATCGCACATTTGTTTGAAGCCGATGTTTCGTCATCGCACATGTTTGTTATCCTACTTTGATTCTCAATATCATTGTTAGGTGTGATGTTTTGTCATATTTTACTACCTTTTAGCCGATGTTTCGCCATCGCACATTTGTTTGAAGCCGATGTTTCGTCATCGCACAAGTTTGTTATCCTACTTTGATTCTTAATATCATTGTTAGGTGTGATGTTTTATCCTCTGTTTTATTGATGTTTCGTCATCTTTACCATGATATTTTACTACCTTTTAGCCAATGTTTCGCCATCGCACATTTGTTTGAAGCCAATGTTTCGTCATCGCACAAGTTTGTTATCCTACTTTGATTCTTAATATCATTGTTAGGTGTGATGTTTTACCCTCCGTTTTATTGATGTTTCGTCATCTTTACCATGATATTTTACTATCTTTTGGCCGATGCTTCGCCATCGCACATTTGTTTGAAGCCGATGTTTCATCATCGCACATGTTTGTTATCCTACTTTGATTCTCAATATCATTGTTAGGTGTGATGTTTTGTCATATGTTTTATCGATGTTTCGCCATCGCACATTTGTTTGAAGCCGATGTTTTGCCATCGCACGTGTTTGTTATCCTACTTTGATTCTCAATATCATTGTTAGGCATGATGTTTTGTCATCTGTTTTATCGATGTTTCGCCATCTTTGCCATGATACCTTGTTATCTCTTAGTCGATGTTTCTCCATCGCACATTTGTTTGAAGTCGATGTTTCGCCATCGCATCTGTTTGTTATCCCGCTTTGATTCTCAATATCATTGCTAGGTGTGATGTTTTGTCATCCGTTTTTTTGATTTTTTTCCATCTTTGACATGTTACCTTGTTATTATTTAGTCGATGTTTGACCATCTCATGCGTTTGTTGTTTTATTTGATGTTTTGCCATCTTGACTATTTTTGTTGTCTTAATTAAAAAACACAAACCAACCAAAATATGTAAGCCGAACTACGGCTGCTCTGATTCCTTAAAAGGGATACGTAGGCATTGGGGTAGGGCCCGATCGAGCACAACTTTTATTTTCCCTACATTATTTTCTTCTTTTCTTTCGCATGCATTCCCTTTTCAGTTTTAAGCCATAGACATAGGACTTGGCCACATCCATTAGATTAGACAACAAGAGTGGATACTGTATAGTACTACGGGTGCGTGGGGTGCTAACACCTTCCCCTCGCGTAACAGACTCCCTTACCCGATCTCTCAGTCGAAAGACCGTGATCTCTCCCTTTTCAGGTTTTCTCGATGTTTACCTTTCCCTTTCGGCGGGATAAAAGACGTTCGGTGGCAACTTCATTGATGTTTCATTACATCCAGATGACAGGTTCCGGCCGCGTGGTTTCATCTACCTGAATACCCTTGTCACTGGCGATAAAACCCAGGAGCTTACCAGATCTTACCCCGAAGGTACACTTGTTTGGATTCAACCTCAGCTTATATGTCTTCAACCTGTCGAACAACTTCTGGAGATGATCAAGGTGCTCTTCCTCAGTCTGGGACCTGGCTATCATGTCATCAACATAAACTTCGATCTCATGGTGAATCATATCGTCGAACAAAGCAACCATGGCGCACTGATAGGTTTCCCCAGCATTCTTCAACCCAAAAGGCATCACCTTGTAGAAGAAGGTTCCCCATTGTGTAACGGAAGTTTTCTTCTCCATGTCTTCAGGAGCCATCTTGATCTGGTTGTAGCCCGAGAAACCATCCATGAAGGAGAAGATTTTATGTTGCACGGTGTTGTCTACCATAACATCGATGTGAGGAAGTGGGAAGTCATCCTTAGGGCTCGCCCTGCTCAGATCTCTGTAATCAACACACATTTGTACCTTACCGTCTTTCTTAGGTACCGGAACAACGTTAGTAACCCACTGTGGATACGAAGTGATAGCTAAGAATCCTGCATCGAATTGTTTCATGCCCTCTGCCTTGATTTTCTATGACATCTCATGGCGCATACGACGGACCTTCTGCTTAACCGGAGTACAATCTTCTTTAGTCGGAAGGAGATGTACCATAATATCAGTGTCCAAACCAGGCATGTCTTCATAGGACCAGGCGAAGATCTCAACATAATCGCGCAACATCTGTATCAACCTCTGTTTGACGCTAAGCTCCATATTTACACCTATTTTAACCTCTTTTATGTCTTCCTCAGTACCCAAGTTCACTATCTCAACCGGCTCTTCATGAGGTTGTATGGCCCTTTCTTCCTGCTGTAGTAATCTAGCAAGTTCTCCAGGCACTTCACAATCATTCTCACCTTCATCCTCGGCTTGGTTGATTGGATTTTTGAAGTCATAACTGGCAATAGCAGAGTTGTTATCAATGGGATCCAGAGTGGATATGGATCTGCATTGTGATACGTGAGTGTGTGTAAGAGAATAGCTATTTTGATAAAGTGAAAAACAGAAAAGAAAAATAGAGAGCGCAAAATTTGTATGCCAGAAACGTCCAATGCTTTATTAATGATTATGCAATGACAAATAATAGCCCTCACAAGCAAAGCCAAGGTTCCTCGGGCAAGGCACTGGGCCGTAAAGTTTCAAGTTGTTTATTACAAATATTAAAACAAAAAGTCAATTATTACAGAATAAAAGAAACAGGTTTGAAGTCCCTAGTCGTCCAGTTATTCGATCCACCGTTGGTAGTTGGGTAGATCCAGCTGTCAATGTCCGAGTCCTCTTCACTATCTTCAATGGCATTAATTCCCCGATTACTGATGCGTAGGGGAGGTCCTCCAACCCTAGCGCGTCTAACAACCTTTTGAGCCCCTGTAGTAAAGCCCAAACCAAACTTGTCAGTTTTATGAGTGAAATCAGGGAGCTGACCCCAATTGGAACACCCATCTTCTTCAACCACAGCCATAGCATCCTTGAGAGAAGCTATCTTCAAAGGAGGTTTGTTGCTAGTAGTTTCAGTCGATGTCAAGATCTGAGGTACCTCTTAAAAATTCTGACAAGGAGTTTCTATGAATTCCCCGTCCATCTCTATGTAGCAGAAGGAGTTGAGGTGACTCACCATATATTCTTCTTCACCCTGCACCGTGACAATCTTTCCTTTCACCAGATACTTCATCATTTGGTGGAGTGCGGAGGTGACTGCCCCAGCCTCATGGATCCAAGGATGACCCAGCAAACAAGAATATGATGGCATGATATCCATCACATAGAAGGTGGACCCCAAAGTCTGAGAACCTACTTTGACAGGGATGTCCACTTCCCCGTGCACCATTCTCTTTGATTCGTCAAAATCCCTTACCACAATGTTACTAGGCTTTAGAGTTAAACCCTTGCAATCCAACTGGTCTAACGCCTTCTTCGGCATAACATTCAGTGAAGACCCAGTATCTACCAGCACATGAGCCATAGTGGTGCCCCTGCATTCAATCGAGACATGCAGAGCATCATTATGCTTTCTTCCTTTTGGTGTCAAATTCGCATCTGAAAAACCCAGCCCATTATCAGTAGTTAGGCTAGCCACACAATCTTTGAACTGATCAGCTGAAGTCTCTTGCGGCACATGCACAGTTTTGAGGAATGCGATCAAAGCCTTCGCATGGGCCTCGGAGCACAACAGCAAAGACAACATGGATATCTTCGATGGGGTCTGCCCCAGCTGCTCGACCACGTTGTAGTCACTTTTCTTAATGATTTTCAGTATATCCTCCATTTCTTGCTGAGAGGCTTCCACAACAATTTTCTTAGGCGCCTCCGTCCGGGAAGGCTCATCTACAACCTCTTTGTCGCGGGTATCAGATGATTCGCCGACTGGAGTAAGAACAGGAACAGTAGTTAATGTACTAGCAGGAACAGCAGATGTAATGACAATGGGATTGTTAACAGTCTTAGGGGAAATCTCGGGAGAGAAGACCCTTCCACTTTGGGTAATTTTGTTGGTTCCGACAATGTTATCAATGTCAGGATCAACCTTTTCACCTTTCAGATTTTGTTTGATGCCATGATAGTACACATTGGCACCATAATGCCACGGGACAGCTTTATCCGAGACATACAGGACAGGACCAGGAACAGTAATTGTAGGTGTTTAGGTATTGGCTTGCATTTTTGGTAAATCCCAAGTGTATGTGTGAATGTCATGACTGATGTCATAACATTCTAGTTCAGTTTGTACTAACTCATTAGGTACCTTTGCAGAAAAATATTGTAATTCAAATACTGATGTTTATAAGTGTGTATCTGAGCATTTTTGCAAAATGATCACATTTTTCTAAATCAGTAGACAGGTTTTCTCAGATGTCATAACAGATGTTATGACATCCTGTTCTGAACTAACAGGATTGCAGGATTGGATAAGTCTGAGTTTTTTCAGGAAATAACTCAGTCCTTTCTGAACAGAATCCTGCGTTTTCTGAGGGGTAACCTAGCTCAACCCTAACCTGGTTAATAAAGTCCTGTGACCTGATCTTTAGGTCAAAACGGAATTAACCCTAGGTTTTTGGAAACCCTAACTGAAGTTGCAGCTGCTATATATTCAACAGAGCTGCTGTTTTTCATGGATGGCTTTTATTGATTAGAAGATCATTTGTAATCTGTATAGATTTGTTTATTGTACTCCAAGCAATTATCATTGTGATAAGTGCCTTGGAATAGGTTTCAAATTGTAAGGGTTGTGTAGCACTCTAAGCTTTGAAGCAAGAGTGCTTGAATGTTCCTTGACTAAAGCTGTGAAGCAGAGTCAAGTTAGTTGTGTACATCACTCAAAGCTGTGAAGCAAGAGTGATTGTGTTGCTTGATTAAAAAGCTGTGAAGCTTAATCAAGTGTTTGTCTTTGAAGAGTGTCTTCATCAATTCTTAAGTCAAATTGGTTTATGTATCACTGCTGTGATTGAGGGGGAGTGAGTAGGAACTCAGGTTTAAGTTGTACTTAGATTGGAATTGCATTGGGTAGGTCTTAAGTGAAGGAGATAAACTGGTTGGTTTATTCCTGAATTAAAATCTCTTATAGTGGATTTCCTCCCTGGCTTGGTAGCCCCCAGAGTAGGTGTTGTTGCACACTGAACTGGGTAAACAATTGACTGTGTTCTTTATTGCTTTTGTATTTACTGTCATATAGTAAGTCAGATACGGTGTCATAACATTGAACGTGACATTGAGTATCTGCAGCCAGAATTTGAATTGGCATCAGAGCAGGCACCCTGCCTGTATTACTGGGTGAGATCTAGGGATATCACTTTCTGGCACTATGGACAAAGAAGGAGTTTTTGGAAATAGACCACCCATTCTGGACGGAACCAATTATGACTACTGGAAACCTCGTATGATTGCCTTCCTAAAATCTCTGGAAAAAAAGGCTTGGAGAGCTGCTGACAAAGGATAGATTCATCCCACCATAACTGAGATAGATGGGACAATCAGTCTGAAGCCTGAGGAAGATTGGAGTAAAGAAGAAGATGAGTTAGCTCTGGGAAATTCAAAAGCTTTAAATGCCTTGTTCAATGGAATTGATAGAAACATTTTCAGACTAGTACATCAATATGAACTGGCCAAGGAAGTTTGGGACACTCTCAAAACTACTCATGTGGGCACTTCCAAAGTAAAAATGTCAAGGCTTCAGATGTTGACCACTAAGTTTGAGAATCTAAAAATGATGGAAGATGAAACCATTCATGAGTTTCACATGAACATCTTGGAGATTGCCAACACCTCAGAAGCACTGGGAGAAAAAATGTCAGAAGAAAAACTGGTGAGGAAGATTCTCAGATCCTTGCCTAAAAGATTTGCAATGAAGGTAACTGCCATAGAGGAAGCCCAGGACATTAGCAAGTTGAAAGTGGATGAACTTATTGGGTCTCTTCAGACTTTTGAGATGGGAATCACTGATAATGGTGTCAAAAAGAACAAGAGCATAGCTCTTATGTCCAACACTGATGTTGAAGAAAACATTTCAGAAGCTGTAGCCATGCTTGGAAGACAGTTCAACAAACTCATCAAAAGAATAGATCCAAAGTCAAGGTCTAATGTTCATAACATTCCCTCTAACATTGACAGTTCCAGCAGAAGACCAAGGTCAGAAGAGAAAGGAGTTCAAGGCAGAGGAATTAAATGCCATGGTTGTGAAGGATATGGGCATATTCGAGCTGAATGTCCTACCTTTCTTAAGAAACAAAAAGGAATGACAGTTACTTGGTCTGACTGTGATTCAGAAAGTAATTCTGAAGAAGAGACTGCCAAACGAGTTACTGCTTTAACTGGTGTTTGTACCTCTGAAAGTGACATCAGTGATGAAGAGGTGACTTTTGAAGAACTGGCTGATACTTACAAAGAATTGTGTATCAGAAGTACTGAAGTCTGTGTGCAGAATGAGAAACAGTCAAAACTCATCATAAAGATGGAGGCTGAAAAAAGGGCAAACCTTGAAACTATAAGTCATCTAGAAGGAAAAGTTCAATTGCTGAACTCACAACTAAACCAAATGACCAAATCTGTCAAGTTGTTGACAAATGGGACAGACAAATTGGAAGAGATCCTACAGGTTGGTCAAAATGTGGGAAATAAATCTGGTCTAGGATTTATGGAAGCAACGAAATCTGGTTCTTGTAAGCAAATGTCAAAACAGATGTCTCAACACAACTCTCGACATCAGGAACAGAAACATATGAGGAAAAGGTACCAAAGATGGAAATGTCATCATTGTGGTAGATATGGCCACATAAAGCCCTTCTGCTTCAGATTACATGGATACCCTAATCAGAACTCAGGTGTCAAACCTAAGTCTAAAAAGGTACCACATGCTCCTCAATGGAAGAAAAAGGCTACTGCACTGATAGCTCACACTTCCCTGAGGGTCTCTGCAAAGGAAGACTGGTACTTTGACAGTGGATGCTCCAGACATATGACTGGAATCAAGAACCTCCTCAATAATGTTAAGCCTCACACCACCAGTTTTGTGACCTTTGGAGATGGGGCTAAAGGTGAAATCAAAGGAGTTGGTGATTTAGACTGCCCTGGAGTTCCAAGTCTAAATGAAGTACTGCTGGTGAAAGGACTGACCGCTAATCTCATTAGTATCAGTCAACTGTGTGATCTAGGATTCAAGGTCAATTTCTCAAAATTTGAATGCCTTGTAATCAATGACAAACAAGAGATAGTAATGAAAGGAGTCAGATCCAAAGACAACTGTTACTTGTGGGAGGCTGAGAACACTAATTTCTCATCTGTGTGTTCCATTGCAAAGGAAGAAAAAGAGGTGAAACTGTGGCACCAAAAACTTGGCCATCTTCATCTAAGGGGTATGAAGAGGATTATCTCCTTGGAGGCAGTCAGAGGGATTCCAAAACTGCAAATTGATGAAGGAAGAGTTTGTGGTGAATGTCAAGTTGGTAAGCAGACGAGGATGTCACACCCAAAGTCAAGACATCTGACCACCTCTAAGGTTCTAGAACTCCTCCATATGGATCTGATGAGACCAATGCAAGTTGAGAGTCTTGGTGGTAAAAGATATGCCTATGTGGTTGTGGATGATTTTTCCAGATTCACCTGGATTAATTTCATTAGGGAAAAATCAGATGCATTTGAAGCTTTTAGAGAACTGTGCAAGAGAATTCAAAGAGAGAAGGAAGGATGTATTGTCAGAATCAGAATTGATCATGGCAAGGAATTTGAAAACAGCAAGTTTGATGACTTCTGTGCTTCAGAAGGAATCAGTCATGAGTTTTCTTCTCCCATAACTCCTCAGCAAAATGGAGTTGTGGAAAGAAAAAACAGGACCATACAAGAATCTGCCAGAGCAATGTTACATGCCAAAAGACTTCCTATGTATTTTTGGGCTGAAGCTATGAATACAGCTTGCTATGTTCATAACAGGGTCACCTTGAGAAAGGGAACCTCATCCACCATATATGAACTCTGGAAAGGAAGAAAACCAACTGTGAAGTACTTCCATGTGTTTGGTAGCAAATGCTATATTCTGTCTGATCGTGAACAAAGAAGAAAACTGGACCCCAAAAGTGATGAAGGCATATTTCTAGGATACTCCTCAAACAGCAGAGCTTATAGATTATTCAACTCCAGAACCAAAACCATGATGGAATCAATAAATGTTGTAATTGATGACTATCATGAAGAAATAGATGTTCCTTGTACTGTTGAGACATTCTTTGAGACTTCAACCCAACAGGATGACCTACCCAACTCCACCACAACAGAATCTGAATCAAAGGAAGCTAGCAAGATTCCTTCCATCAGAGTTCAGAAGGATCATCCAAAAGAGCTCATCATAGGAGATCCCAATAGTGGAGTCATCACAAGATCTAGAGAAATCATCTCAAACTCTTGTTTTGTGTCCAAAATAGAACCAAGAAATGTCAAGGAAGCCTTAACTGATGAATATTGGATTGGTGCAATGCAAGATGAACTGAACCAATTCAAGCAACATGAAGTTTGGGAACTGGTTCCTAGACCTGAAGGAACTAACATCATTGGGACAAAATGGATATTCAAGAACAAGTCAGATGCTGAAGGAGTTGTCACCAGAAATAAGGCAAGACTTGTTGCTCAAGGATACACCCAGGTTGAAGGGGTTGATTTTGATGAAACCTTTGCACCTGTAGCCAGATTGGAATCAATCAGACTCTTGTTGTCAATTGCTTGTCTTCTGAAGTTCAAGTTATTTCAGATGGATGTGAAAAGTGCCTTTCTAAATGGGTACTTAAATGAGGAAGCTTATGTGGAACAACCTAAAGGTTTTGTGGATCCAACCCATCCTGATCATGTCTACAAACTGAGAAAAGCTCTATATGGCCTGAAACAAGCTCCTAGAGCATGGTATGACAGGTTAACAAAGTTTCTCTCAGACAAAGGCTACAGAAAAGGAGGCTTGGACAAAACTCTCTTTGTCAAAACTGAAGGAGGGAAGTTGATGGTTGCCCAAATATATGTTGATGACATAGTGTTTGGAGGAATGTCAGAACATATGGTTAAACACTTTGCTGACCAGATGCAGGCTGAATTTGAAATGAGTCTCATGGGAGAACTAACTTATTTTCTTGGACTACAAGTCTCACAGATGGAGGACTCAATCTTCTTAACTCAAAGCAAGTATGCTAAGAATATTGTAAAGAAGTTTGGTATGGAGAATGCAAGTCACAAAAGGACTCCTGCTCCTACTCATCTAAAGCTTTCCAAAGATTCAAGTGGGGTTAAGGTGGATCAAAGTCTATACAGAAGCATGATAGGAAGCTTGTTGTACTTAACTGCCAGCAGACCTGATATTGCCTTTGCAGTTGGAGTTTGTGCTAGATACCAAGCTGATCCCAAAGTCAGTCATATCAATCAAGTGAAGAGAATTTTGAAGTATGTAAGTGGTACTTACAACTATGGATTGATGTATACTCATGGCTGTGAACCAGCTCTGACTGGCTACTGTGATGCTGATTGGGCTGGTAGTGCTGATGATAGAAAAAGCACCTCTGGAGGATGTTTCTTTTTGGGAAGTAATCTGGTTTCCTGGTTCAGCAAGAAACAGAATTGTGTGTCTCTTTCAACTGCTGAAGCTGAATACATTGCAGCTGGTAGTAGCTGCTCTCAAATGATATGGATGAAACAGATGCTCACTGAGTATAATGTCACACAAGATGTTATGACATTGTACTGTGACAATCTGAGTACAATCAACATATCCAAGAATCCCATTCAGCATAGCAGGACCAAACATATTGACATACGATATCACTTTATCAGAGACCTTGTAGAAGAGAAGACAATCAAATTGGAACATGTTGCCACTGAGCTACAGCTGGCTGACATTTTTACCAAGGCTTTGGATGCAAACCAATTTGAAAACTTAAGGGGTAAGCTGGGTATTTGCCAACATGAGGAATTGTAGCAATTAATTTTACTTAAAACAAGGATCAAAGGACTTATGCATGTTCTAATTGGTTTAAAATTGTATTTTCTCATTTCCTACAATTTTTTTTAAGAAGTTGAATAGACACTCCCTTGCTTCCTTCCTCTCTCGTCTCCTCATCAAAACCCAGTCTCTCAATCAGAAATTTCTCCTCAGTTGCTGTTGGTCCTCTAAAACTGTTAACATGTCTCAAACACCATCATCATCCAATACGACCATTTCAACCTCTTCCTCTGATCAAGATTCTGGGACAATCTCTTCTTGTCTGGACTCTGACATTCTGGAGATCTCCTCTCATAGAAAAGTGGGAACTAACCCCACCAAGGTCAAAGAGTTGAGAACAAGACATGCAGGAAAACCCCAAGCTTCTGCCTCTGGTAATCCATCTCATCCTTCTTCTCCAGTTCCCCCTGAAATTGCAAAGAAGGAAGGGACAGCCTATGTTAATCAAGCAATAGCAAAAATTGTTTCAAGAATTCTGAACGAGAACCACTCAGTTCCTGGCATTTCTGTTCCTCTGAACCAAGAAAGCTCAAATGCTGAAACAAATCCAGATGTCTCTAAGAATGTTGAGACATCAAACAAAGAGAAGAATGCTGACATTGCTCACAAGAAAAGAAAGAAGCCTGAATACTCTGGATCTGATGACAGTGCTTGAAGGTTGATTGCTGTTTGGTAGTGTTGCTGGTTGGTTGTTGATATCTGGTGGAGTTTGGAAGTGTATTATGTTGTTGTCTGCTGCTGATCTTATTATTTTTTGGATAACTGTATAATTTTCTGAACATGTATCTTTGGCCCATTTGTGGCTAAAGAGGGGGAGAATATTTTGGTACTTACTTAATTAGTACTTGACATTCTATTTTTCTGCTGTCACTTATTTCTGCTGCTATCTATCTCTGATTGTTTAGGGTCTTTAGCCAAAAATCTGCCAAAGGGGGAGTTTGTAGGTGTTTAGGTATTGGCTTGCATTTTTGGTAAATCCCAAGTGTATGTGTGAATGTCATGACTGATGTCATAACATTCTAGTTCAGTTTGTACTAACTCATTAGGTACCTTTGCAGAAAAATATTGTAATTCAAATTCTGATGTTTATAAGTGTGTATCTGAGCATTTTTGTAAAATGATCACATTTTGCTAAATCAGTAGACAGGTTTTCTCAGATGTCATAACAGATGTTATGACATCCTGTTCTGAACTAACAGGATTGCAGGATTGGATAAGTCTGAGTTTTTTCAGGAAATAACTCAGTCCTTTCTGAACAGAATCCTGCGTTTTCTGAGGGGTAACCTAGCTCAACCCTAACCTGGTTAATAAAGTCCTGTGACCTGATCTTTAGGTCAAAACGGAATTAACCCTAGGTTTTTGGAAACCCTAACTGAAGTTGCAGCTGCTATATATTCAACAGAGCTGCTGTTTTTCATGGATGGCTTTTATTGATTAGAAGATCATTTGTAATCTGTATAGATTTGTTTATTGTACTCCAAGCAATTATCATTGTGATAAGTGCCTTGGAATAGGTTTCAAATTGTAAGGGTTGTGTAGCACTCTAAGCTTTGAAGCAAGAGTGCTTGAATGTTCCTTGACTAAAGCTGTGAAGCAGAGTCAAGTTAGTTGTGTACATCACTCAAAGCTGTGAAGCAAGAGTGATTGTGTTGCTTGATTAAAAAGCTGTGAAGCTTAATCAAGTGTTTGTCTTTGAAGAGTGTCTTCATCAATTCTTAAGTCAAATTGGTTTATGTATCACTGCTGTTATTGAGGGGGAGTGAGTAGGAACTCAGGTTTAAGTTGTACTTAGATTGGAATTGCATTGGGTATGTCTTAAGTGAAGGAGATAAACTGGTTGGTTTATTCTTGAATTAAAATCTCTTATAGTGGATTTCCTCCCTGGCTTGGTAGCCCCCAGAGTAGGTGTTGTTGCACACTGAACTGGGTAAACAATTGACTGTGTTCTTTATTGCTTTTGTATTTACTGTCATATAGTAAGTCAGATACGGTGTCATAACATTGAACGTGACATTGAGTATCTGCAGCCAGAATTTCAGTAATTATCAGTGGAGCAATTCTTGGAGCGGATGTAATCCTAAAAGGTCTTCTCGAGGAAACCTTGGAAGGATTGGCGAAAATGGTTATAATGGCAACGTCTTCAATTGGAACAACAGGAATCATCGTTTTCTCAAACAAAATTTCTTTGCTATATATCAGGCGTTGGACACCCAATTTCAGCAAACGGCAACCAAAAGGTAGAAGCGAACACACGTGGAAACCTTCACCACAACCCAGAAATAAATCGGCCAATAGCAAATTCTTCTTTACAGTCAAGAGAGGAGTCGAAACTTCATCGACAGAGGTAACAAACAAATCAGTATCAATAGCATTAATTCCACGACCATGTTTAGGCATGGGAGCATTTATGACATTTGGCTTCTCCGGAGCATCAAAATCTATCTCCTTAGCTTCAACCAAGTCTTGTATTTTGTTTCTCAGAGCCCAACATTCATTTGTATTGTGGCCATGACTCTCAGAATGATAGGCACACCGGGCATTCGAATTATATCGAGGAGATGTAGTATTTGAATTCTTGGGAGCCTCTCTCAAGGTTGCTAGGTTAGATCTCAGCAGATGCGGTAGAACTTCAGACAATGTCATGTTGATGCGGGTAAACTGTCGTTGTGGTCTTTCCACCCTTTGTTGATTGTTGCATTGTGTAGCAGCTGCAAGTCTAGGTATCATCACGACACTTACTGTCTGACGATGTTCAGCCCTATTTCGGCCCCTCGGGCTATAGATGGCATTGGTTTCCTTCTTACCAGCAAATGGCTTCTTTACTGAGCTTGACGAGGCATCTTTCTGTATCTTGCCGCTTTGAATTCCAGCTTCTACTATTTCCCTAGTTAGGATCAGCTCGGTGAAACCAGCTGATGAATTATCGATCAAGTGATTGAAAAATGGACCAGATAGCGTCCCCAGAAACATATCAACCAACTCCCTATCAGACAAAGGGGGTTGAACTCTTCCATCCAACTCTCTCCATTTTTGGGAATAATCTTTAAAACCTTCACCTGCACCCATGGACATACTCTGGAGTTGTGTACAAGTGGAAGCAAGGTCGGCATTGTACTGATACTGCTTGTAGAAAGCAGCAGCCATATCTTCCCAGTTTCAGATATTTTCTCCCTCTACCTGGTAGAACCATTCAAGATGAGTCCCTGACAGACTATCTTGAAAGAAATGAACCCACAGATTTCTATCAGCGGTGTGGGGCTGGATTTTCCTGACGTAGGAACGGAGATGGAGCTTTGGGCAAGACACCCCATCATATTTTGCAAAAATTGGAGCTTTGAACTTCTGCGGGATGACCACTCCCGACACCAAACCCAAATCTTCAAAATCCAATCCAGGTATCCTCTGAACCTCCAGGGCACTCAGACAATCTTCCAACTGTTTGTATCTATCCTCAGCAGGAGGATATTGCTCATCGTTATAATCAGTATCATTGTCAGAGACTGCAGGACTAGGATCCTTCTCTCCTTCTTGGTTCTCCCCTTCCTTAGATGAAGAAGTCAGGTCGACTTGTCGCTTCAACCTCTCTCTAAACCTTCTACCCATATTCAGAATACCGACAACCTTCTTCTTCTTCTTCTTTTCTTTCAGAATGAGGGCTTTCAAATCCTCCTGCCCTTTTTCCAGACCGATGAACATTTGTTGGAACTGGGCTTTCAGTGCTTGAAAGTCCTTGATGCTTTGTTCAGAAGACATTTCTGCTGAAATAAATAGCGAAGAAGATGAGAAACCTGTAATGGTACCTGTAATGATGTGCTATGGATGGGATGTGAATGCAATGATTTCAAAGACTTCGAGAAATTTAAATTTGCAAACCACAATAAACAAAAAATTTATTAGCTGAATTTGAAGTTCAAATGCCTTTTAGGCGTTACAATTTAAAAAAATAAATGTGAAACTATAAAAGACATGAAGATTCCTATGGATGTTTCCTCTTTGTGCCGGGATAGTCATCGTGTCCTCTTTCTTCATGCAACTGCTTTGTGAGCTCTAAGACCTTCCTCTCCTGAGTATGGAATTGATCCTTGTAAGTATCCCACTCCTTCATCAACTGAATCCAAGACCTCTATAATTCTCCAAGATCAGTGGGCATATAAGGATAGAGAATTATGTAAGGAATGCCCTCCTCCGTAGTGGGTTCCACAATCACTGGCAAAACAGCCACATAGGGCATCATAAGCTGTTGGGCACGAGCTCGTACCCATTGTAGGTAAGGTTCCATAGGAATGGAAGTCTTTGGTCCCAAGGCCTTGGCGCCAGATCTGTTTACCATGCCCCGGGCTCGTATGAATCTCCGACGATACTCCTTGACATCATCCTCATAGTTGAATACAATACCTTTGATAAATAACTCATGGGGACCATCCCTTCGAGCATAACCAAATTGTCGCAGGGCTAAACAAGGGTTATAAGTTATACCCCCTCTGATGCCAAGTAGCGGGACATTAGGTTATTCTCCGCAGCAATCAATAATAGCAGTATTTTCCATAGCTCGAGAACACCAAAGAACATCCGTATGAGCGAGCAACATTATCCTTTGCGACCAACCCAAACCTTCTTCATTCTTCAGTATGGACTTAGGGAGGTTAGAAATAAACCACCTCGATAGCAACGGCACACAACACATAAGAATCCCTCTTATCTTCATGGTACGAGTATGGAGAGCGTGCAAAATATCTCTGAGCAAAGTAGGCACCGGGTTGCAAGAGAGAAAGATCTTAATAGAATTCACGTCTACGAATGAGCCCGTATTAGGGAATAGGACTAACCCATAGATTAGAAGATCCAAGACCTCCTCGAAAGCCTTAAAATATGTATCATCCCAAAATAGCTGGACTTTGTTTATCAGAAACTTATCTAGAAAACCCTTGACTCCGCTTCTTGTTTCCCAATTGGATACCACGTCGACCCGTTTCAGGTGAAAAGCTGAGGCAATGACTTCTGGCTTAGGAGCTTCTTCTAAATCTGTGAAGGGTAACTGCTCAAGAATGGGTATATCCAACAGCTGAGAGAATTCTTCCAAGGTAGGTACCAACTGATAGTCTGGAAAGGTGAAGCAGTGGTGCTTGGGATCAAAGAACTGAAAAAGTACACTCATCATCTTTTCATCAAAGTTTGAAGTAATCAGGTCAAAAAGTCGACCATGTCTCTTGGTGAACGCAGAAGTTTCAGAAACCCTTGATACTAGCTCTTTGAGTTAGGAAGGTATCTTCACAAAGCTGATTTGGATAGTGTTTCTACGCACAGAAGCCATGATCTGTAAAACAGGGCAAAGATAAATTCTCTTGGTCTTTGAAATGGTTAGTGCAATAAGAATAGATGCTATGTTATGATGCATGGTGTCATGATAAAGTATAGGTATAGCAAACGCAGGTATAGCAACCACCGTCAAATCACATAAAGTCCTTATGTTTAAGCCTTGCATAAGGTAAAATGTAATACCCTCTTGAAGTTAGTTGGTTTCAAACCTGTCTTAGAAATAGTAACCGGGTTCTAGAGGATCTCAATAGCACTGACCATCCTTTATCGGCATTGTCTCACTGACTATCCTTAATTAAGAAAAATAATTAAGTTAACCTATTTTTTGTGTTTTTGTTTGAAAAAAAGAAAATGATTAAATCAAGAACTTAAACCTAGTTTTCTAATTGATTTTAAATTATGAAAGGAATTAAAGTTGCTCTAAATTAAATTAAGCTAATTAATTAAATTAAATTTGATAAAAAAACCTAATTCTAATTTTTATGACTTTTTGATTTTTATGATTTTATAACAAAACTGATTTTAAAAATAAAATAAATAAATAAATTGAAAAGAATAAAGAAAATAAAATAATAAAAAAGGAGAAAGATTGAGAATTGGGCCTGATTGTGCTGCTAAAGAGGGGGTGCCAATCTGAATTTTGTAAGGCCCAATATAGCTGAGCCCATCTGTCTGTGCTAGTTCTAGTGTCATGGCTTTCTGGGGGTCTATTGTGTGGTTGCAGCTTGGAGGCGTTAGATCTGGTCAACGTGTAATCCAATGGACAGGCATTGAGGGTGTATGATGGTCTCCTGGAGATGAAGCTCATTGGATCCTGTGAAGAAAATATGTAAATGAAAAAATGTTGGAGTCAGGGGTCGAACCCCTGACCTCCTGCCTATAACGCCTTATCCCTCCTCCTGGATACCACTGGACCAACGTGCTTTGTTGATAATATAAATGACCAAAATATAATATATTATAAAAAACATTAATAGCCAAGAAATCACGCGCGAGATTTGAATTGGCCAACCACGCCTTGCCACACATCATCTTCTTCCTCAGACCGTTGTTTTAGGTAAAAACACTTTTACCTACGGACATTTATTCGTATTTATCAAGCACACACAATATAAATTCATTTGGGGACCATGAATTAACTGGGTTTGAAACCCTGTTCATCATGGTACCCATTATCAAACCTAATTTTTCCTAGGTTAAGAAACCCCAAAACGAGCTCGCGAACCCTAGCTATGGCATATTGCGATTCCTGCGCTGTAAATGCAATTAAATGGTACCAATAGCTTGAAAACAAGATGATGAGCAATAATATATAATTAAAACATGCTAATGATGCCAAAATCAAGGAAATCAGAATCGAAATTTTGGGCAAACCGTGGTTGATGATGGGCGCGATTCTGGACTCTTCAGGCCTTGCAAATGAGTGGAGAAGCTTCCTAGTACGTCCTGGAATAGATTGGAATCTTTAAATATCCGTTAGGATGGCTCTAGAGTGGATTTTGATCTCACACTTTTTGTCCAAAATTTCAATTTTGTTCTTGCTATTTCACGCCTCTAATCCTTGTGTTTTTGATCTGGAATCATTATGCACTTATAGTAGACTGAATTAGGTCAACAAAATTGACATGAATCTTGAGAAATAATGGAGATTTGATTTGATTTGCTTCATGTATGATTTATTTCCAAAACTTGCTTCAATCCAATCTTTTTCAACCCTAATGAGTCTTGCACGAATTGGCTGGCATGCAAGCTGTATATGGACTAAAAATGTGCACAAAAATCTCAAGATTTGATTTGTTTTCATTATTTTACCATTTAATTTGATTTATTTTGATTTAAATGAATAAAAAATCAAAATAAATGATAAAAGTAATAAAAAAATAGGTGGAAAATTTCAGGGGTCGTGGGTCCTATTAGAAACATGTTTCAAGCAAGAAAACATGGGCCACTTTGGAAAAAATGCAAATTTGATCAATGTTGACTTTTGACAATTTTCCTAAAATTGCCAACTTTGACAATGCACAACTCTCTCAATTTTGACCCTAGGAGGGTGTTCTTGGACTTTTTAGAAATCTTAGGATTTCCCCTAAACAACCTTTTTGGTTTCATCTCAATTGGATCTTCCATGTTCATGTATGAAGCTTTGACCCAAAAGGTGTTTTTGTTGACTTTTCAAAATGACCCATAATGTCAGAATTCATATCTTTTTATGAGTGCATATTTTGAACTTGTGAGATGAAGATAAATCTTAGGGAATTTCATCCTCTTCAAAATGATATTTGGATGGAGAATATCTGATAAACTATGAAGAAGTTATGCTTGATCAAAGTTGGGTTGACTTTTCCTGCAAAACCCTAATTTAGCAACTTTTGGGTTTTGATGAATTTGGAGCATTCCTTGAGGAATCATGATCAACCCTTGATCAAATGATGTATATCACTTAAAAATGATAATGTTGACCAAAAAATATTGAAGTTTGACTGTATGTGGGCCACAATTGACTTTTGACCTAGTACAGTCGATTCTTAGTCATCTGAGCAGTTGATTGAGCAAACTTCTTATGCAAGGCATGAAACTTGGCATGGATGATCTTGGGGTCATATTAGGACCTTGTAAAGCATTTGGTACCTTTTTGGTTCACCCATCTTGACGAAAATAGAAACCCTAATTTTGAGGTGCACTGCCTTAGGAGAGAGTTTGTCTGGTCAACTCTTGGACTCCCTTGAGCAATTTGGGGACCTCAATTGAAATTTGTTGAGTAAAATGGAGGGAAAATTTTGGGGTACAACAGTACAGTCAAAATATAATCTGGCGGTGAAAGGCGTATGGCAACCCTTGAGAGAGATAATCACAACACCAATTCTATTACACACCGCATTGGAAGCTCCATCAAAAACGATAGTCCACCGGGATCCTGTTTCAGGTCCTTCATACGGTCTAGGCTCTTCATAATCAGTAACTAGCATGATATTCTCATTCGGGAACTCAAAATTCATAGACTGATAGTCATCCACCGCTTGATGAGACAAATGATCTTCCCAGTACACTTCCTTTGATTGCCTTCTGAGTAGTGTATTGAATCTTGTGTTTTGTCAAGACCATTTGCCATCTTGTTATTCTTCCGGAGAGAGCAGGTTTCTCGAATATGTATTTTATTAGATCCATCTTAGAGATCAACAAAGTAGTATGAGTCAATATATATTGTCTTAGTCGGTAAGCATCCCATGCCAAAGCATAACAAGTTTTCTCGAGCAGTGAGTATCTTGTTTCACAGTCGGTAAATTTTTTTCTAAGGTAGTATATTGCATGCTCTTTTCAAACAGACTCGTCATGCTGCCCCAATACACACCCCCATTGAGTTCTCTAATACAGTCAAGTACATAATTAGAGGTCTTCCTCCGACCTTTGGCATCAGAATTGGAGATTCCTGGAGGTATTTCTTGATTTTGTCAAAGGCTATCTGACAATCATTGTTCCACTTCACTACTTGATCTTTCTTCAGCAACTTGAAGATTGGGTCGCAAGTAGCAGTCAAATGGGAAATGAATTTGGCAATATAATTTCGTCGTCCCAAGAAACCTCTAACTTCCTTCTCATTATAGGGATTTGGCATTTACCTAATGGCTTTAACCTTGGTGGGATCAACTTCAATACCTTTACCATTGATGATAAAACCTAGGAGTTTATCGGATTTTACTCCAAAGGTGCACTTGTCTGGATTCAACCTGTACTTCTCCAATCTCTCAAACAACTTATGTAGGAGGTCGAGATGTTCTATCTCATGATGGATCATATCATGGACAAAGCTACCATATCACACAGATATGTTGCACCGGCGTTCTTCAAACCAAAAGTCATAACTTTTTAACAGAAAGTCCCCCACTGTGTGACAAAAGTAGTCTTCTCCATGTCTTTAGGTGCCATCTTGATTTAATTATAACCAGAGAAACCATCCATGAAGGAAAATACTTTGTGCTGAGTGGTGTTGTCGACCAGAACATTAATATGTGGAAGTGGAAAGTCATCTTTGGGGCTTGACCTATTCAAATCCATGTAGTCTATACACATACACACCTTACCATCCTTCTTAGATATTGGAACCACATCTGTAACCCACTGAGGATAAGACATAACAGCTAAGAAACCTGCATTGAACTGCTTCATAACCTCAGCTTTGACCTTTTCAGACATCTCAGGACCCATACGACGAACCTTCTGCTTTATAGAAGGACAACCTTCCTTCATCGGTAGTCGGTGAACCACAATGTCAGTATCAAGCCCTGGCATGTGTTTGTACGACCAAGCAAAGATCTCAACATAGTCACACAACATCTGGATTAATCTCTTTTTGACATTGTCTTCTAGGTTGACACCTATCTTGACTTCTTTCTTGTCCTCTTTGGTACCCAAGTTCACAACCTCGACTGGCTCTTCATGCGATCGTATAACTCTTCCTTCTTGCATTAACAACCTAGCATGCTCTCCGGGTATTTTACAATCTTCCTTACCTTCATTCTCGGCTTGGTAGATCGGATTTTCAAAGTCATAATTGGAAATATAAAAATTGTTATCAATGGGATCCAGGGTGGATATAGATCTGCAATTTGTTGTGTGGGTGTGTGGGTATGTGTAAGAACACATAGCTATTTTGAAAGCAATACAAATAAAGACAAAGAGCGCAAAATTTGAATGCAAACGTCCAATGAATTATTAAATGAAAATATGCTGATGAATAATGACAACCCTAACAAATGGATTGTTGTGCCCCGGGTAAGGCATAAAGCTTAAAGTTATTGTTTAAATTACATAACCAAAAACTTGAAAGTAAGAAAACAAAAAATTGCATTTACTCCCGACTAAAGGAGATAGGTATAAAGTCTTCAGTCTTCCGATTATTGAGCACACTGCTAGTAGGGAAGATCCAATTGTTTATGTCGCAATCGCTATCAGCGTCTTCCATAACATTGACTTGATTGTTGTGAACTCCATTGTTGTTGATGTGGAATGGTGGTCTCCTAGAATTAGCAATAGCACAATGGACAACCCTCTGAGCCTCTAAGGTGAAACCCAAACCAAATTTGTCGGACTTGTAAGGGATGTTGGGAAGCTGACTCTAAATAGTGCCACCACCTTCTTCAACCACAACCTTAGTGTCTATCAGAGAAACCATTTTTTGTGGAATCTTGGTAACCTTAGGAACAGTAGAAGAAGCTTTAGCAATCGGGGTTGTCTGAGAAACAACTTCAAAGGTCTGGAAAGGGGTCTCGAAGAATTCACCATCCATCTCAACATACTTGAAGGAGTTCAAATGGCTCACCATGTATTCTTCTTCGCTGCAAACTGTAACGATTTTTCCTTTCACGGGATACTTCAACTTTTTATGTAATGTAGAAGTAACAGAACTTGCCCCACGAATCCAAGGGCGTCCAAGCAAACAAGAATAGGCTGGACGAATGTCCATCACATATAAAGTAGAGTTGAATACCTGGGAACCCACTTTGATTGGAAGATCAACCTCTCTATGCACAATTCTCTTTGAACCATCAAAAGCTCTCACCATAATATCACTGGGTTTTAGCATAATCCCTTCACAGTCAAGTTTGTCTAAAGCAACTTTCGGCAATACGTTCAATGAGGAACATGTGTCCACTAACACATGAGATAAGGTAGTGCCCCTACACTCAATAGAGACATGTAAGGCCTTATTATGGTTCCTTCCTGCGGGAGTTAAACCAGCATTAGAAAAGCCTAGCCCATTATCAATTGTCAAGTTAGCAACATAATTTTTGAACTGATCAATAGAGATTTCCTACGGTACATGAGCATTTTTAGGAACTTTACCAAAGCCTAAGCATGGGCCTCAGAGCATAATAATAGGGATATCATAGATATTTTGGAGGGGGTCTGCCCTAATTGTTCAACAATTTTATAGTCACTCTTTCGAGTAATCTTCAGTACCTCCTCCATCTCTTGCTTGGAGGTATCTTCAACAGTAACCTCTTTCGGTGCCTCAGTCTGGGTAGGTTCAGTCATATGTTCTTTGCTTCGAGTCTCAATAGTTGATTTATTAGTAGTGATACAAACTAGTGTAGTAACAGCCTTCAGAGAGATCTCTAAATAGGAAACCCTTCCACTTCTGATAACCTTACTAGTCCCAGCAATATTGCCAACATTGGGATCAGTAACTTCAGTATTTTCATCTTCGACAGTCAACGGTTCTTGCTTGACGCCGTGGTAGTAAACATTAGCTTCATAATTCCAAGGGATAGCATTGTCGGAGGAATATGGAATTGGCCCTGGTGCGGTAATGGTTAGAGGGGAAACCCTAGGCTCGGCAGTAATATTCATAGGACCTTTAGAAGTGATCCTTATATGAGTATCGAAAATTGTAGTCACAAATATGTCTTGGGATATACTCTCCATAGAAGGAGTCTTCTCAAATATAATTGTGTGGTCATTCATCAAATGTTGAATAATTTATTTTAGTAGGGCACAACCATTGGATTAAGACGCAGAGTAGTAGCAGTTTTCAACGAAACTCAAAAATAAACTGGCTTGCAGCAGCTTCTTCTTAACAATCATCACAGGAGTAGTCAAGTCATTCACAACGGAAACATAAGAAACATCATTAATAGCATTAATTCCCCTGTCATGATTAGGCATAGGTACAATGATCACATTAGGAGTCTCAGGAGGGTCAAATTCAATCTCCTTAGAGACAATCGTGTCTTAAATCTTATTCTTCAGAGCCAAATGGTTGCTAGTGTCATGCCTAAGACTTTTGGAGTGATTTGCACACCTTGCATTGGGATTGTAACGGGGATAGGAAGTATTTGGATTCTGAGAAGGATCCTTCAATTTAATTAGCTCTTCCTTCAGCATGTGGTGAAATGCTTGAGATAATGGCATGTTGATTCTTATGAATTGTCTCATGGGTGCATCCTGCCTATGTTGATTATTTTATTGTTATTGTACTGGTGCAAGATTAGAGATCAGCACTACTCCCACATAATGGTTGCGATCACTCTTATTACAACCCTTATGGACATACACAATATTGGATTCTCTCTTACCATTATAAGACTTCTTCCCCGGTATTTGAAGATGTAGCCACCTGAATTTTACCACCTCTGATTCCATTCTCAACATGTTCTCCTGTCAATATCAGTTCAGTGAAACCGGATGAAGAACTTCCAAGTAGATGATTATAGAAGGGACATGTTAGCGTACTCATGAACATGTCAACCAACTCCCTATCAGCCAAAGGAGGTTAAACTCTTCATTCCAGATCTCTCTATTTCTGTGCATACTCTTTAAGGCCTTCCTCAAAACCCATCGACATACTATGTAGTTGCATGCGAGTTGGTGACAAATCAGAATTATATTGATACTGTTTGTAGAAAGCTGCAACCAAATCTTCCCAGGTATGGATATTGGCACCTTTTAGTTGATAATACCATTCTAGTTGCGTTCCAGATAGACTCTCTTGAAAGAAATGCAACCACAATTTCTTGTCAGTAGTATATGGTTGAATTTTTCGAACATAAGATCTCAAATGCAGCTTCGGGCAAGAAATGCCATCATACTTGGCAAAGGTCGGAGTTTTGAACTTATGAGGAATGATGAATCCCGAGACCAAACCTAACTCTTCAAAGTTCAAGCCAATCACCTTCTGGATCTCCAAAGCTTTTAGACGCTCTTCCAGCAGCTTTTACTTCTCATCGGCAGGGGGATATTGTTCATCCAAATAATCCTCTTCCTCTTCATCAGGAAACTTGTCAAAACCAAGGTTGCTTCTTTCAATTTTAACACTCTTACTATCTTCATCCTGTTTGTCATCTTCGTCAAATGGGATATCAAGATCTTGAGCTCTCTTAACTAGACCTCTGAACTTTCTCCGCATGTTAAGGATGCTAATTGGTTTCTTTGTCTTCTTATTCTTCCCATTGGTGACGAGTGCCTTCAGTTCTTCTTGTCCCTTGGCTAAGTTTAGGAACGTCTCTTAGAATTGAGCATTATGAGCCTGGAGTTTCATGACTTTTTGTTTAAGAGCCATTTTTCTGCTGAAATAAACAACAAGAAGATGAGAAAACCTGTCTTAGAACCATTTATATGATGATATGCATGACATGTATATGCATATGCAATGTTTTCAATAATCTTGTGGGATTTAAATTTGAAATATTAGAAATTGAATCTGGTTGCAGCTTTGTCTGAAGAACTTTGAATCTTCATTTTTTAATGTCCTTCTATAAGAATCAAGCTCACCATATCAAGTGGTCATAGCCTCTGACTCAAGAGAGTGTACTTTGATCTTGACGACATCTAGCTAGAGGAAAATAAATCATCTTGCCCCTTACTAGAAATCTGGCTTATGATAATCCTGCACCATAAATCCCTAAGATCCTTGAAATGGTTAGTAAAAATGTTAGGTTATGATGATATGTGTGATACGGTGGGAGAACTGACTTGATTGTTTTTCATTTTATCGCAAATGTTGCGGTTAGCAAGAGTCGCCACCAACTTTTCTTTTATCCAAAAAGGAAAGGTAAAAAAGCACAGGAACGACCTTTGAGATTATTTCTTGAGTTCGGGGGGTAGATTATGAAAAGGGAAGGTATTAGCACCCTTTTCATCCATGGTTTTCCATGGGCTCTTAGTTACTTTCTAGATTACTTGCTTTTTGTTTTGAAATTATGCTTTGTGTGGTTTTTGAAAGTATTTTGTAAAAGAGGCCATTGTTTAGGCAATCTTTGTAATGATTCTCGTTCGTAAGAATGTATACAAAGATGTTTGTCTTTTTTTGAAAATGTTTTCAATGTTTGTAAGATGTTTTTGAAATGTGTGTGTTTGCTTTGGAAAATAGCAAGGATAGTTGTTTTGAAATGGAGCAAGTAACTAGAAGTAATCTACCTACTCAAATGTCTTTCTTGTTTATTTTCTATTCCTTTGACATTGTTGTCTTACCATTGATTTGATAAGCAACCTTATCTTTGGATGTAAACGGGACGGGTGTGGGTCATCGTATAACCATGATTAGCAATATTGCAAAGTATCTTAGCATTTTTTGAGGGACTAAGATCGTTTTATAAGGCAACTTAGAATAGCGTCATCGAGGGACTATGATCTTATATTTGTTTGTTTTTCCAAGATACTTTGCATGCGTAATATGGCCATTTTTGTATAAGGAAACCAAGTGGAGTAACCCTAAGGATGCTTGTGTGCAAGTGTGTTATTTTCATGTTTGATTTTGTCTTGGATTTAGGGTTTTCTATTTGATTTGTTTTTTATCTTGCCATACAAACCCTAATTACTAGCATGTTATGTAAAAGCGATAAATTGCGTAATTTAAATATTGCTACGCTATTACAATATTTTATAGGAGGGGGATATAAAAATTATGAATAGGGATTTGCAATAATGTAAACCTAATTTAATCTATTACAACCAAATCGAATTTGTACAAGTATTTGAATAAACAATATACCATATAATTTAAATATGCAATGATATATATATATATATATATATATATATATATATATATATATATATATATATATATATATATATATATATATATATATATATATGCAAGAAAAAGGTTTTTTGCTTTGTTTTTCATATGCAAAAGAGTTTTGACCTAATCCTAATAATTTAAGAAAAGGAAAATATTTCTTGAAAATATGGTTAACCCTAATTTCTAATTTTAAAAGAAAATAAAGTTCTTTAAGTATTATTTTTGTGTATTTTTTGCCTTAAAATAATAAATAGTATTTATGAAAATATTTAGTCTTTTAATATGTTAAAATAAATATTTATAAGTGTGAGAAAAAGAATAAATAATTAACCTAATTCTATTTTTTTTACTTACAAGTTTATTAGGAAAAAATAGTTAATACATAACTAAAAAATATATTTTTTTATGAGAAAATAAAATAAAATAAACAAAATATAATATTTATCATTTCTACATTTTTTATGATTTTTAATAAGTTAAGAAAAATATATTTAATGAAAATAAAATAACATAAAATAAAAAAATGAAAATAGTTGGGCCAGGGGTGCCCTGAGTAATCAGGAGGTAGCATGTTAGAAAAAAAACACAAGGCCCAAATGTTGAAGCCCACGCTGCAAACAGCCAAAAAATGGATGAAAAATGTGAAAAATGCAAAAAGGCAGCGCCAAGGCTCGAACCTGTGACCTTAAGCATTTTAGCGTGTTGCCTTACCACTGGGGTGGCTGTACATCCGTTAGTTTAAATGAAACAAGAAAAACATAACATATAAAGCCTTCTTGCCCTGTACTTCATCTTTTTCCTCAAGCTGGCCAGAACCTCTGTATCTTTCTCATTTCTCCATGAAAATGGAAACTTCCAACATGAAAATGATAGTACTCATTCCGACGATTTCAACCATGTAAATCATGGAAGCTAGCAATCAAAGATCAAAGCGAATTTTAAAGGCCCTAATTTTAAACCTAAATTTTACAGTAATTTGAATTCTAAAATTCTCTATACACAATGAATATAAATGAATTTTATGAACATGGTTGGTTTTAGCACAAAGATAGCTACATTTTATCTTCACAAATCATGACCAATGGATGCCTGTATGAAGAGATAAAAGTTGGAGTTCTTACCTCTTTCAGCTGGGATCATGAATGGAGTTTGAGTGAGATTTATGAAGGCCTGAAGATCCCTTTAGCTTGCCTGAACCTCCTTGAGCGTGTTCCAATCCTTGCCTTGCTTTGAAAGTGCCTGAATCTCTCTATCCAAGTCAACCTGCAAGCTTGAAAAACAAAAATGGCAGATGAAGAAGGAGGAGTTACAGTGCAGGGATGATGGTCTGGATCACTTAGATATGGGGTAGGTAAAGTGTTTGAATGATTAAAACTTGAAACGTGCGAGCAAATTTGTGGATTGCTATGCTTGGACATAAACTGCAAGTTTTGACAGTTTTTTGGTGATAGGGAGTTTTGGAGTGTTTCTGGCCTTGAGCAATCCTGTTGTAAGTTGTAATGTGTTTGTGTATTAGTATAGAGAAGGTTTCTAATCCACTACACAACAGATTTCTGAGTTGTGTCCTTTTTGCACTCTTACTTGCTTTTTAAAAAAGGTGAAGAGACCACTCCTTACATGCTTGTACAGGCCTGCTTGAAGTTGGTACAAGTTCTAGACAACTTTATTTTGGTTTATAGGACTTGTGTGTGCAGAGAAAACAGGTCCAATGCTCAAGAAGTGAAAAGTTGCAAAAGTTATGCTTTTCCAAAATGGCAATGGCAACTTTGTGCCATTTATAGAATTAAAGCTTGGACAAAGACTCTTGTGCTTGGATTAAGGCTTTATCATCTGTGTAAGCAGTAAATTATGAAGTGAGAAACAAGTTTGAGGCCTGTAAAGCAAGGATTAGGCAGCATAGGTTCAGATTTGAATTTTGTTCTTCATGAAATGGCTTGAAATCAAAGTGAGAAATTGCTAACTTCCTCTCTTCGATTCTCCCTACTCAAAAATGATCTCAAGGAGTTCTAGGACATTTTGGAAAGCTTGCAATGTTCTCCATAACTTATCTTTGAAATGAATTTCAAGATTCCTCTTGGAACTAGGTGAAAAATTGCCATGAAGTTAGGTCAAAAACCTGCCTAAATTAGGGCAAAATTTCACTAAGTTATTTTAGTTCATGAGCATGTATTCACAAAATTATATCTTGAGATCCAAGCATCTTTAGGGAAAAATGTGTGTAGCAAAGTTGTAGATTTCATGGAGGTCTACAACTTTCATGTTGGGAACTTTCTTTGAATCATCTTGTATCATGGTGAAAAAATGGCTTAAAGTTGAGAAAAAATAAGAGATTTTCTATACTTAGAAAAATTTCTAAGTTAAGAAAAATTCAAATTTCAAAACCAAATCTTCAATCTTTGATTTCTTGATGAACAAGTTTCACATTTTGACCTGTTTTGATGAATTATGATCCTTGGCACTTGATTTTGACCAAAAAGTCAAAGTTTGATTTTTCAGTATACAGTTGACTTTTGATCAGTTGACTGTAAATTTCATCTGTCAATCCAATGAAAATGCAATGTTTTGAACCATGTCACTAGGTAAAGATTATGCAATTTAGCTCTTGAAATCATGCTTCAAACCAATTGGTCATTTGCTAGGTCAAAAATCAGAAATTACCCTTTCTCAGTCAAAACCCTAATTTTGACCATTTTGCCCTTTTGATGATTTGATCAAATTTCTTGAGGAATTGTGGTACAAACTTGATCAAATGATATATATGAGTCTAAAATGTTGATTTGGATCAAAAGTTATAAAGTTTGACTTTAAATTGGCCATGGTTGACTTTTTCCCCAATACAACTGATTCTTAGGTCAACTGTCCAATTGACTGATCAAAAATGGGGTTCAAGGCTTGAAACTTGTCATGAGTAATCTTAGGGGTCCATAATTATCCTTGAAATTCATATGAAGTATTGATAGTCCAAAATCCTTGTGCAAACTCAAACCCTAATTTTGGGTCATCAGGGTGAGATGAGATGTCTTGAGTTGATCAAACCCTAATCCAGTCTTGAGTCAAAGAGATCTTGTGAGAAAATCTTAATAAATGAGAGGAAAAATTTTGGGGTACAACAGCTGCCCCTGTTCAATCTTCTTAAACCTGAAGAGTTAGATTGGCGAGTTTTGTCGTTCGTGACTCGAAGGTGAAAGATGATTGGACACTAGAGTGCCCAGAAATTTGCACTCAATGATGTGATGACATAAGGAATGGGCTTACAGATTCCATTTGGAGAAGTGATAGAATCTCGTCGGAGATGGGCTTGTAGATTCCATCCAAGAATGTTTGTTGAATTGTAAGTTGTAAGCTGAAAGACTAAGTATCAGAATGGTGTCCTTGTCTGGAACGTATCTGAGTTGTATCTAGAGATTGAATCTGGATGAGTATCAGAATGGAAACCGTGTCTGGCGCGTACCTGAACTATATCTGAATGAGTATCATAATGGCATCCGTGTGTGGAGCGTATCTGTACTGTATCTGAAAGTTGTATTTGAATGGGTATCAGAATGGCATCCGTGTCTGAAGCGTATCTGTACTGTATCTGAAAGTTGAATTTGAATGATTAACAGAATGGCATCCGTGTCTGGAGCGCATATGTATTGTATCTGAAAGTTGAACCTGAATGAGTAACAGAATGGCATCCGTGTCTGGAGCGTATCTGTACTGTATCTGAAAGGTGAATCTGAATGAGTATCATAATGGCATCCGTGTCTGGAGCGTATCTGAAATGTATCTGAAAGTATATTGTTAATGGTAGCTATTAATCTTATCCTGAAAAGGGTAAAATGTTATCTAAAATACGAAGTTATGTTGTATGGAATGTATAATGCAATGTATTTTCTTTATCAATGTTTATGATATGTGGATGCAATGTATGCGCATGTAAGCTGATTTGTTGTATTGCTGTTTGATTGAGGAAAATAAATCCTTGAATGTTGTTGAGGATATGTTGAATTTTCATGTCTTGAAGTTGAAGTACTGACGAACTCTTGTTGAGAGAAGTAAATTCTGCTGTGAGGGCAATGCCATGTATTTCTTGTAAGATCTGCTTGGGGAATCTTGAGAAATTTGATGATTTCTACTGGGGATTAATAATTTGAAGTTTAGTTCTGTTGGGGGTTCAAATGACGTACTGTGGGGATCTCTTGGGTAATAGCCTAGAGACATTTCCCTATTCTTTCAACCTATCAGTAATTTTCTTTCTCATTTTGTTTATTTGTAAACAGTAATTATGTTCAAATGCATATGTTCATCAATGAATCATTGGACGTTTTTGCAAAAAAAACACAAGAGTAAAGAAAAAGACAGGTAGTTTTTGCACTTTCAAAGGGGTGTCTTTGTATTGATTTTGAATAAGTATTTTTTTTTGTACAAAAGGGGACAAAAATTCTAGTAAGAGAATGTTGCCATAGAACAAGAAAAATTTATACAAAGAAAGATAGCTATGTGAAATAATCCCATGGGGTTCCCGCTCTGCTATAGCCTTCATATCTCCGAATATCTTGTCTATTTGTTTCTTCTTCCGAAGATGATTGAATTGATCAAAAACTTCGAGTTTGTCAGTGGAAGCCAAAGGTTGTCCGTCGAGTGATCCGGCGGGACATAGTCATAAGCTTTAATTCCCTAACTTTTTCCTGGATCGCCCTTTCGGGTTTTCAGTCCACCGGGAAACCCTTTTTTGCCTAATTCGCCCTTTCGGGTTTTCAACTTGTCGGGTGTATAATTTTTTTTCATTTTTATCCCTAATTTTTGCCCGAACCTTTTTGGTTCGCCGGGTTACCCTTGTTTTGCCTAGATATGTCAACCTAACGGGTCTCTTATGCGTAGTATCTTTTGACTATGTCCGCGTTCGCAGGGTGTGGCAGGTCGTCGCCATCCATGGTGGTCAGGATCATTGCCCCACCGGAAAATATGTTCTTGATTACGAATGGTCCTTCATAGGTAGGAGTCCATTTGCCCCTGGGATCACTTTGTGGCAAAATGATACGTTTGATCACTAGATCCCTAACTTGATATACTTGGCGCCTGAATTTCTTATTGAAAGCCTTGATCATCCGTTTTTGATACATCTGACCATGGCTTTTGTACCCCAAAATTTTCCCTCCCATATTTCTCAATACATTTCAAGTGAGGTCTTCAAATTGCTCAAGGAAGTCCAAGGGTTGACCAGACAAGCTCTCTCCTAAAGCAGTCTACCTCAAATTAGGGTTTCATGTTGCATCAAGATACTTGAGTCCAAGTGATCCCAAATGCTCACCATTATCCTAATATGTCCTCAAGATCATCCATGTCAAGTTTCAAGCCTTGTAGAGGAAGTTTGCTCAGTCAATTGCTCAAAGGCCTGAAAAATCGACTGTGCTAGGGCAAAAGTCAACTGTGGCCTACATACAGTCAAACTTCAAGATTTTTGGTCAACATCCTCATTTTGAAGTATACTTCATCATTTTATCAAGGGTTTATCATGATTCCTCAAAGATGGCTCACAATTCATCAAAACCCAAAAGTTACTAAATTAGGGTTTTGCAGGAAAAGTCAACTCAACTTTGACCAAGCATAACTATCTCATACTTTATGAGAAATGATCCATACAAAGATAATTTTTAAGAGGATGCAATTCCCTACAATCCATCTTCAGATCCCAAGTTCAAAATATGCACTCACAAGAAGTTACGAATTTTGACATTATAGGTCATTTTGAAATGTCAACAAAAACACCTTTTTTGTCAAAGCTTCATACATGAACATGGAATACCAAATTGAGATGATACCAAAAGGGTTGCCTAGAGGACATCTCAAGATTTCTATAAAGTCTAAGAACACCTTCAAAGAGTCAAAATTGAGGAAGTTATGCATTGGTGAAGTTGACCCTTTTTGCAAAATTGTCAAAAGTCAACTATGCCCCTAAATTACAATTTTTGCTAAATGGGCCCAATCTTTTGCATTTGTTTTGAGTTGATAGCATGGTCCACGATCCCTAGATCTTTCCAGTTGTATTTATCTTATTTTTATTATTTATTTTTATTTTTATTTGAATTAAATCAATTTAAATCAAAACAAATCATAGAAAATCCAAATCATTGAAACCTCAAGATATTGTGCATGTTTCATGTTCTATATCCATCTAGCAAAAGATTGAAATCGTGCAAAGCCTTTGTGTGTACAAAAATATTGGTTTTGACCTATTTTTAGAAAGATCTTCAAGTGAATAAAATTCAAATCAAAAGTTATAATGGAGGAAGATTGAGAGCATAATTTTAAACCTAATTCAGTCCTTGGTATATAGTATACAATTGCAGACCTAAAACAAAAGGCTAGAGAGGCGCACAAAGTCAGAACAAACTTGAAAAAATCAAAGAAAATTGGTGATTCGATTTTGTACTTCCAGGCACTTTCAAGGTCCCCTAACCATCTCATTCGATTCTTGGGATTGCAAGGAAGTTGTACCAATCAAGAACAAGGAGTTTCCAGTGCCAAAACCCATTGTAAGTCCGCCACGAATTTGGTTTATTTTTGAAATCGAATTGCATAATTTTGGCATCTATAGCATGAAATTATTATATATTCTTGATCCTTGAAACATTTCCAAACTATCCATAACATTTAATTTCGTTTTTGTGGACTGTATCAAGATTTTCCATTGTTAGGGTTCTTGGTCTCGTTTTAGGGTTTTTGTGTGCAGGCAAAATTATCCCCCATGAAGGGTATCATGATGCTCAGAATGCCAAGACGGTTCGATTCATGGCATTAGAAGTCATTTATCATGTCCAAGGAAGGTTTTGAAATAAGCCAGGGATGTAGCGACAGATGCTTGTCCGTGGGTAAAAGTTTTTAACTTTTACCAATGGAGCGAGGACAGGGATGACCAGCGTGGCATCATCCTGTTCGTCCATTCAAAATTCTGGCGCGCTTTTTTATTTTCTCCACTAACTCCCTTTTATTGCATATTAGCTATTGTTATTATTCTATGTACAACAAGCGTGTGTAGCTCAGCTGGCGTTGGTGCAGGTGGAAAATGCTTTGGGGCCTGGGTTCGAATCCCAGGTCCCCCCTATTATTTCTTGTTATTTTCATTCAGGTGATCAAGCGTGCACACAAGCCAAGAGACCACCATGTGACCTCAGGATCCAACCATTGGATCTCCTGGAAGCCAGATCTGAAGGCTAGCATATGAAGGACCATTATGTGACCTAGTCAACACAAAGCATGGGAGCATGGAAGTCAACATGGACCTCAGATTTTTGGGCCCAAGGCTTGCTATTCACACCCCTCTAAAATTACTTTCACAGGCCCAATTCTTCTTTCTTTCTTTTTTTATTTTTCTTTATTTAATTTATTTATTTATATTTACTAACACAAATTAATTTTCTTTTACTCAAAAAAATCACAAAAATAATATTTTTCATCCAATTAGATTTAGGTCTTTTTATCAAAAATTAATTAATTTAAGTAGGTTATTTAATTTTAGATAACTTTAATTATTTTGTAAATAAATTAGAATTAATTAGAACAATTAGGGGTTTTGTTTCTAACTTAATTCTATTTTCTTTTTCTTAAAAATAACAAAAAAAATACAAAAATAGGTTAAATTTAGTCATTTTCTTTAATTAATTTAATTACTAATTAGATTTGTATTTAATTTTAAAAACCTTATTCTTTTCCTTAAAAATAATCAAAAACAACAAAAATAATTTTTTTCTTTTAATTAGGTTAGACGGGGTCAAAACCCTAATTTCCCTTCGTTCTTTATTTGTCGCGCATTTATTTATTTTCATAATATTAATGTAATTGTTCACAAGTTATAATAGATTAATTAGGGCTTTTACTTTCATTTATCGTTTTTTTACAGGTTGTTTTTGTCTATGTAATTAATACCCGCAGCCTTGTAATAGCGTAGCTTATTTTCCGCACTTTAAATTCCGCAAAATATTAACTGCTAGATGTATGGATGATCGGGATGCATGACAAGAATGTATGTAAACTTTAAAACAGTTAGCAAACCCTAAATGTGCAAAGATAATAAATTTGAAATTGAATCACTCGCACATGCGCACTCCTAGGATATACTCTCACTTCGGTTGCCTTCGGTAAACGGTCATTGAGTATAGGATATTTTAGTGGTCACTCTCTTATCTCAAAGATCAAAGTTGCCTCGGAAAGGTTGCCTCGGAATTGTTGCCTCGTATATTGATCTTAAGACATTAGGGTTAGTACTAAGACGTCCTAACATTGCTTTAGTGATCGTACGTCCCTTTCGAATTGACCCCCAAACTCCAACGATGGTGCTACCTACTCACTAATAATAGGATAATATTGTCTAAAGGAAACAAACATAGAACCATTCTTTTTTTCGAGTAGGTAGATTAGCTCTTAAGTACTTGCTCAAACAAAACAAATTTTTTCACACTTACAATTTTTTCAAACAAAGTTTCAAAAAACACTTCGTAACACTCTTGAAGACAGAAGCAAGGGTTAAATCGAAGTCAAACAAAAACTTTTCAAATCACACAAACACAGAAGAAATTTTGAAAATGATGAGCAAGTACCTAAGAGCCCGTGGAAAACCACGGATAGAAAGGGTGCTAATACCTTCCCTTTCTATAATCTACCCCCCGTACTCAGAAAATCTTAAAAAAGGAATTTTTTTGTGCTTTTTTTCCTTTCCTTGTTGGATAAAATAAAAGTCGGTGGCGACTCTTGCTTACCACGACATTTTGCAAACACAAATGCAAAACACAAACTAGCATTCAAACAGTTCCGGTTCTGGCCACCGTATCACAATGGCAAACAGCAATAAGTCTCTTTTCATCAATTAAGTTCAGTTGATCAAGTCGAGTCTCGATCCAATCGTTTTCATTCAATCCTGCATCCTTCATAATTCTCAGAGAGGGGATCTGAACCTCAATAGGTAGAACAACCTCCATGCCGTAAACCAAAGAATAGGATGTTGCCCCGGTTGATGTGCGAGCCGTGGTACGGTACCCGTGGAGAGCGAATGGTAGCATCTCATGCCAGTCTTTGTATGTGACTGTCATCTTTTGTATGATCTTATTAATGTTTTTATTCGCAGCTTCGACAACACCATTCATCTTTGGCCGATAGGGGGAAGAATTATGATGTTGAATCTTGAATTGCTCGCACAAGGCGGTGATCATAGTGTTGTTAAGATTTCTACCATTGTCAGTGATGATCCTTTCCAGGATACCGTACCGGCAAATGAGATTTTTCTTGATGAAGCGGGCAACAACATTCTTGGTAACAGATGCGAAGGAAGTTGCTTCAACCCACTTGGTAAAATAGTCAATGGCCACTAGGATGAAATGATGTCCATTGGAGGCTGTAGGCTTGATCTCTCCAATCATATCAATTCCCTACATAGCGAAGGGCCAATGAGCCGTCAAGACATTTAGAGGAACCAGGGGTACGTGCACCTTTTCGGCATAAATTTGACACTTATGACAAGTCCGAGAGTGTTGATAGCAATCTGCTTCCATGGTAGACCAATAATAGCATGCCCGTAGGATTTTCTTCACCATCGTATGCCCACTGGAGTGAGTGCCAAAAGTACATTCATGTAATTCAGCCATGATCTTTTCAGCTTCAACCTTATCCACGCACCAAAGTAAAATGGAGTCATGATTGCGTTTGTACAGGATGCTATTAATAAGGAAGAACTTAGCATAGAATCTCCTTAAGAACTTCTTATCATTGATTGAATATCCTTCTGGATATTCTTGAACCTCGAGATACCTCTTGACTTCAGGAAACCAAGGTTGGTCCACTATTTCTTCAGTATTAATCTCGTGACAGTGTGCTAGTTCATCCATTTGTTCGATGGTGATCTGGGGAGCCTCGTTATCCCAATTAAGTTTAAACATAGATGACATTGTGGCTAGAGCGTCTACTAGCTGATTTTCTTCTCGCGGGAAATGCTCGAAGGTAATTGTTGTACCCCGAAATTTGCCCTCTCTTTCTTCAGGAAATCATCTTGGATTTTCAAGGTCCCTCTGAAACAAATCCAAGTTCTGAGTTATCATTTTTTGCCCAAGCAGACCATTTACAAGAGCAAGATGATCACACAAGCTCTAAAGACAGCGCTTTTATCTTGAGAAAATTCTAAACACTTGAAATGTTTCTTTAAAAAAAATGAGTGTTTAAGAAAAAATCAGCGCTTCAGAACTTCTGGACCAATTCCAGATAAAAACGGTCAGAAGTTGCAAGCTTGGCTCAGCGTAGTCAGAAGTTGGCTTTTCAGCAGCTACGTCAGCTCAATCAGAAGTTGTAAATGTGGTTCAGTATGTAAGCCTCAGATAGAACATGACTCTTTCAGCAGTTACACAAGCTCAGTCAGAATTTGCTAAAGGAATGCAAAAGAAGCAGGAAGTCTGAAGGCTCTTTCAGAACATGCTGAAATCAGAAGATGAATAGGTCAGAAGAGTGGGTGTTACACTGATACAGAATCTCTAAGCCCAGGAGGTCCAGAAGCAAATCCAAGGAACGTATCAGAAAATCAGGAGAATCCCCAGAACTTACCAAGACAAAGCCAAGGCCAGAGCATGGTTTACGCTGTTCTTTTTGAAACAGAACTGCTGATTCAACGTTGGTTTCCATTACCAGAATATTGATGTTGATAGGTCTTATCACCATTTAATGCTCATTAATGCTTCCAACCACTCCTGAACATTCATCCAAGTAATCCCTTCACGTGTGGCTTGGAAAACGCCTTTATGCAGATTCTGGCATGGGTCTACACGCCACCGCCCACTTAAGAGGTCACTTCTCTCCAATCCACGCATGTTGCTGCAGCCTAGGCTGAAGGCTATCTGTTATCACAACTTCCCAGGAATTTCTGTCAAAGAACAATTCAAACTCTGTTGGCGCTTTAATGTTCAAGGCACCCACAAGAACTTTGCCTATAAATAGAGAGTCATTGTCCACTGCAAAAGGGGCGTTCAATAAACAGAAAAATTGCTAAGAGAGAAACAGAAACCCTTAGCAAAATAGTGTTCTGAAACTCTGCCAAAATCTCCAGTTTGTTTCATAACTTTGAATTTCTCATCTTCAAACTTTATCCAATACCCAGTTTTCTGTGTGAACAAAAAAACCTCTTTTCAAACTTCTGACCCTACATACACATACACCTTCACCTGCCTTTTTTCCAAAAAAGGAATCTGTCCAGAACACCACCAGAGCCAAAAGCTAGCTTTCACCCACAAACTTTTCCAACAGCCAGGTAAGCACCTGCTGACCTTCATCACGCTGCTAAGCATCATCAGCTGTGCATACTCAAATAAACATAATGTAAATATCATGTTGTTGCTGTTTATATTCTGAGGATTTTCACACCTCAGAACGTTCTGAGCCAGTGTAGGACTTGCCTGTGACTTTGTTGGTTCTGCCCTCTGAAACATTTTGACATTTGCTGGATCTGTTCCAAATATGTTTCCTGTTTTGTGGAATAACAACAAAATTGCAGATGTTCTGATTAGTACAGGGAAAAGCCAAGTGCTGACTTTGACGTTAGCACATCTGAAGCCTGTTTTGCTGTCAATGATATCAGAACCTCTGAGAGTTATTGTCTTTCCAGCAGAATCAGAACTTCTGGTTTCTCCACTAACAAACTTCTGTCTTGCAGCGCAGGGGGGTCAGAACTTCTGATTTCCCTACTAACAGGGTTCTGTTTTGCAGGTGCCAGAGTAAGAAGTTCTGACTCATACAGTTTAACCAAGAGGTTGATCATCTGGCAGCGAATCTGAGTCAGAACTTCTGATGACCTCTCAGCAGCGCGCTGGCTCCCTCTCTCTCTCTCTATATCTTGTTTTTTGCTATTTTCTTTTTTGTCTATTTTTCTCGTTGAACCCCCCATGTACAAATGTGTATCCCCATCCCCTAATTGTTGTAATAGCGTAGGATTTTATATTTCCGCTTCTTATTGCTAGTAATTAGGACGTGTATGGCAAGATAAAATCAATGAAATAGAAAATCCTAATTCAAAGAAAAAAAACTCTTGTATGCAATAAAACACACTTGCACACTAACACCCCTAGGGTTACATCCACTTGTTGCCTTTCAAAATTGGGCCATATTGCATGTTAGGTCTCTTTGGGCAAAACAAACAATTCAAATGATCATAGTCCCTCGATGACGCTTTCGAAAGTTGCCTAAAAATGATCAAGTCCCTTAAAGAAAAATTGCCCAAAGATACTTGGCACCATTGCAATTATGGTCTAAACGATGACCCGCGCCTGTCCCTTTCACATCCTAACACAAGATTGCCACCAAATGCAATGGTGGAACAAAATTGTTAAAAGGGTTAAAAAAACATAGGAGAAATCTTTGAGAAATTTAGGAGTAGACAACCTCTTAGTTACTTGAATCAAACTTGCAAAACAAAACACTTGCCTATTTTCTAAACCACACATCACTACACTTTCAAAACAACTTAAAAAAAACAAATGAAAACCTTTTCAAAAGACATACACCTTTGTATACATCCCAACATGGATCATTACAAAGGTTGCCACCACATTGGCCTCTTTTCAAAACATTTTCAAATCCACACACACAAAGCACCATTTCAAACAATTGAAATTTAAGGCAAGTTGATCTAAGCAAGTAACTAAGAGCCCATGGATAACCATGGATAGAAAGGGTGCTAATACCTTCCCTTTCTATAATCTACTCCCCGAACCCAAGAAAACATCTCAAAGGTTTTTGCTGTGCTTTTTAACCTTTCCTTAGGATAAAATAAAAAGTCGGTGGCGACTCTTGCTCAACCGAAACATTTGCGAAAACAAACGCAAAACCATAGTCAGTTCTCCCACCGTATCACAGAACTGGCGACTCTGCTGGGGACAATTTAAAAGTGGAGTAACCTTAGGGCTTAGATCACCCTCTTGCATGATTAATTGTTTGTCTTGATTGCTTTACATTTTGGCTCTCTTGTTTGGGTTTGCAATCCTACACCCAGATTTTGGGAAACATTCATAGATAGCAATACGTTGTGGAAACTGTGCGGGGTATACCGACACGGTCGAAGCAATAGCTATATTAGTGCGACATATTTGTGAGTACCGGTAACCCTTGAGTTCAACCAAGGAGAGTACGGGGCCGCTGAGTGATGTCACTAAGCACTAATGACCTAGAACCTTACTTGACCATCTTGGCCTTTTATTAGGGGTAGTGAGATGACCGGCTTTGGTGCAGTCCAAAGTTGGTAGATACTCGATACTACACTCATTGAGGGTTGTTTTCTTGGAATATTTTGGTCGCTAGTTAAGTGGCTAAACCAAAACAATGAACAATGAAAACAATCCAATGATATTGAGCTCCTTAGAACCCGGTTACTATTTATAGGACAGGTTTTTAAGCCAACTACACTCAAGAGGGTACTTACCTATGAAACCCCATGCAAGCCTGAAACTAGGGTTTGGTGTGCATTGCTTGTACATATGTTTGTGCATACATCATGAACATCATAAAGCATCATATGCATTCACTAACCATTTCAAGGGTTTAGATCTTCATCTTTGTTCTTGTTTTGTAGGTCATGGAAATTCCTCGCAGAAAAACCATCCAAGTTAACCTTGTGAGAATCTCTCCTCAACTCAAGGAGCTCACATCAAGAATTCCGGAAAGCTCATCCTTCAGTGAAAGACATGGTAGACTGCTCAGCTTAGTCAACACCAACATTGAAGAAGACATGATGAAAGTGCTATTCCAGTTCTTTGACCCTCTTCACCACTGTTTCACTTTCCCTGACTATCAGTTGGTACCCATTTTGGAGGAATTTTCTCAACTCCTGAGAATTCCTATCCTCAATCAACTACCTTTCAACGGTACGTAAAAGGAACCAAAGCCGGAAGATGTTGCTCGAGCATTACATCTACAGCCTTCTGACATCAAGGGGCATTGGGAAACTAGAAGCGGCGTCAAAGGTTTCTTAGCAAAATTCTTGTTTGAGAAGGCACAAGAGTGTTGGAATTCATTGGACCTACAAGCCTTTGAAGAGATTGTGGCACTCCTTATCTATGGGTTGGTCCTATTCCCAAATTCTGACCAATTGGTAGATGTCAACGCCGTCAAAATCTTCTTGTCCAGAAATCCAATACCAACATTGCTTGGGGACATCCTTCACTCATTTTACACACGAAGAATGAGAAAGAGGGGTGTTCTCATGTGTTGTACTCCTCTCCTTGCAAGGTGGTTTATTTTGCACCTTCCACAATCTGTCTTGAAGAATGACCAAGGCTCAAGGTGGTCCCAACGGTTGATGACTCTTACTCACTCTGATGTACATTGGTGTTCTCGGTCCAGAGAAAATGTCATCATCGTCGACCGTTGCGGAGAGTTTCCTAATGTTCCTTTACTTGAAATCAGATGAGGTATCACCTACAACCCTTGCCTAGCTTTGAGGCAATTTGGATATGCACGAAGAGATGGCCCTCACGACATGTTGATTCCTGACCTAGTTTTTGACTTCGACAACGATGCGCAAGGACTTCGCCAAAGATTCATCAGAGCTTGGGGGAGGCCCAACAAGGTTGATAGCAAGACACTGGGACACAAGAACTCCATCCCTCTTGAACCATACCTCAAGTGGGTACGAGCCCGAGCCCAGAGTCTAATGATGCCTTATCCTCATGTTCTCCCTGTGATTAAAGAGCCCGTCAAGGAAGGAGAGGTTCCCTACACCATCCTACATCCTGACATGCCTACATCGTGGGAGGAGATGCAGAAGAGTTGGATCCAACTCAAGGAGGAACGAAACACTTTTGAAGCCAGCTTCTACGCCAGCGAGAAGAAGGTTTTAGAGCTCACCCGCCGACTCCATGAGCAAGAGGCCCTCAACACCTAGATTGCGCCAAAGAGGATGCGCAACGTCTTTTTACCTTGAGAAGTTGTTTTTATAATATTTGGCCCATGGGGCATTTATGTACTAACAAATCTTTTCTTATTAATATGACGTGCGTTCTTTTTGTCTACAACAATTGTGAATTTCCAAAACCCTTGAATGCATTGCATAGATAGCATCTCATGCATCATGTGCATAACAGGTACCCATTTTTCTACAGGTTGCTTAATCTTCTTCGCTGTTTATTTGGAAAAGTCATCATGAATCCAGATTCCTCCAGTGAGCAAGCAATCAAGGCCCTTCAGGCCCAAAGTGCCCAGTTTCAAGAAATGGTCCTGAGCCTGGCCCAAGGTCAGCAAGAGTTGAAGGCTCTACTCCTAAAGAAGAAGAAGAAGAAGAGGACTGCGTTGTTCAATACTGGATGCAGGTTTAGGAACACACTCCATAACGAGGCTGATCCAACTACTTCCTCTGCAGAGAAAGACAGTCCCCAAGGGGGAGGAGCTCCTAGTCCTGCAGTCTCTGACAACGAGACGGACTACAATGACGAACAATACCCACCTGCTGCTGACAGATACAAGCAATTAGAAGACCGCTTGAGTGCCATGGAGATTCAGAATGTGTCGGGGCTCGATTTCGGAGATTTGGGGTTATCTTCTGGGGTGGTAATCCCACACAAGTTTAAGGCGCCTGCCTTTGCCAAATACGACGGGGCCTCCTGTCCAAAGCTGCATCTAAGGTCGTACGTAAGGAAGATCCAACCTTACACGGCAGACATTGGATCCACTTCTTCCAAGATAGCCTTTCGGGGTCACAGCTTGAGTGGTTCTATCAACTAGATGGAACCAGTATCCGACATTGGGAAGATTTGGCAACTGCATTCTATAGAAAATATCAATACAATTCTGACCTCGCTCCTACGCGTACCCAACTTCAGGGTATGTCTCTAGGAATGGGCGAAGGGTTCAAAGAATATGCACAAAAATGGAGAGATTTGGCTGGCAGGGTGCAGCCTCCATTGACTTATCGTGAGCTGGTTGATATGTTTCTAGGGACCTTGTCTGGTCCATTTTTCAATCATTTGGTTGGTAATTCCTCCGCTGGGTTTACGGATTTGATCCTGACGGGTGAAAGAGTAGAAGCTGGCATCAGGTCAGGAAAGATACAGAAAGCTTCCTCCACAAGTACTGATAAGAGGCCTTTCAAGAAAGAAGCAAGTGTTGTCTATGGTCCTAGAAGACAAGTCAAGCCAGAGAGCCGTCAAGCCGTCAATGCCTTGGTCATCTCAAAACCTGTTGCTGCTCCTCAGCAGTACAATCAACAAAGAGGTGAAAGGCCCAAGAGGCAGTATACTCGGCTGAGTATGACATTGTCACAAATCTTACCACAGCTGTTATCAACCAACTTGGTGACCATCAAAGAGGCCCCGAAGGTCGTAAATACTGCATCTCCTAAGTATAACCCAAATGCTCGTTGTGCTTATCATTCCGATAGCCCCGGGCATACTACTGATGATTGTTGGGCCCTGAGAAATAAAGTGCAAGACCTTATCGATGCGAAGGAAATTCAGTTTGAGGCGCCTGAGAGGCCAAATGTTGTAACTGCTCCTATGCCCCAGCATAGAGTAAATGCCGTCGAGGAAGATTTGTATGTTGTTTCGGTGAATGATGTTGCTACCCCTCTTTTGACTGTTAAGAGGAACTTATTACTAGCCGGTTTATTTTCGGGCTGTAGCAAGGGTTGCCTCCTGTGTGCTGTTATCCCTACCGGTTGTCCGCTGCTGAAATCAGGCATCCAAAGCCTGATGGATAGCAAAGAAATTATGTTCAAGAAAACTGTTGTTCCGTTTGTTTCCGCTGAAGAAGTATCTGTCGTCACAATTTTCAATCCTACCAAGGCTCCCCCGAGAAAGCCAGTCCAAATTATGTCTGTTGCACCCATTACCATTACTGTTCCGGGGCCCCTCCCCTATGAATCTAACAAGGTTGTCCCATGGCACTATGGGGCAGACGTGTATGTGCTTGGAGTGAAGCAGGAGTTCAACACCAGTACCAGTATCAGTAACATCACTGGTCCCGCCAAGATTACTCGCAGTGGCAGGCTCTTCTCGCCTGACATTGCACCGCCAGTTATCCGAAAGCCTCTTATCATCACACCCGCAAGTGTGCATGTTCCAAATCAAGTTCCTGTGTCTACTACTGCCGCCGAGTCCTCTAATGCTCGGGGCAAAGAAGTTGCTACCGATTTTCCTGCCAGGACGGAGGCACCAAAAAAGACTGCTGTTGAAGCCTCCCAACAAGAGATGGAGGAAATCCTTAAAATCATTAAAAAGAGTGACTTCAATGTTGTTGAACAACTGGGGCATACCCCCTCCAAAATCTCTATGCTATCATTGCTGTTGTGCTCAGAGGCCCACGCAAAAGCCCTGATTTCATTTCTGAAAACGGCCCATGTGCCGCAAGAGACCTCTGCAGATCAATTCACTGATTGTGTGGCTAATTTGACAGCTGACAATGGTTTGGGGTTCTCGGATGCAGACCTTACCGCCAAAGGGAAAAATCACAATGATGCCCTGCATGTCTCTATAGAGTGCAGAGGCACTACTCTCGCACACGTGTTGGTGGATACCGGTTCTTCCCTGAATGTTTTGCCCAAGAAGGCATTGGATCGCTTGGATTGTGAGGGCATGGAATTGAAACCTAGTAACATCATTGTTAGAGCCTTCGACGATTCTAAGAGGATGGTGTACGGTGAGGTAGACATTCCTATTCGTGTGGGTTCCCAAGTCTTCGACTCAACGTTCTATGTAATGGATATCCGCCCATCTTATTCCTGCTTGTTGGGTCGACCCTGGATTCACAAGGTTGGGGCAGTAACATCCACTCTACACCAAAAGCTCAAATACCCTGTCAAAGGGAAGATTGTTACTGTGCAGGGTGAGGAGGAATACATGGTTAGTCACTTGAATTCATTCCGGTATATCGAGATGGACGGGGAGTTTATTGAAACCCCCTTTCAGCATTTTGAGGAGGTACCTCCAACGTTGGCATCGGCTGAAACAGTGGTTGAAGAAGACTTTCCTCTGAAGATGGCGTCCTTGAAGGATGCCCGGGCTGTAATCGAGAAAGGCAAATGTGCAAACTGGGGTCAGCTTCCTGACTTCACTCAAAAGACCGACAAGTTTGGGCTGGGCTTCACTGCAGAGGCTCAGAGGGTTGTTCGCAAGGAAAAGATCAGAAAGGCTCCAGTGTTCATAACCAATCCAAGGGTGAATGCTATCGAGGAGGACGTAGAGGAAGCAGAGTTTAACAGTTGGATCTATCCAACCACCAACAACTGACCAAGTAACTGGACGGCAAAGGATTTTACACCTATCACATTTGTCACGCAGTAATTAACTCTTTTGATTTCCAATTTGTAACAAACAATATGTTGAAACTTTATTGGCTCGGTGTCCTACCCGGGGCACCGTAGCTCCATTTGTGAGGGCTTTTTGTATGACATTTCCATATATCATTAATCAAAACATTGGACGTTTGTTGCATTTCAAATCTTGTGCTCTTTTTCTTTCTGTGTTATATATTGCAAAACAACTATATTTACACACACTCACTTATACAGGTTTCAATCCACTCTGGATCTCACTGGTAACGGCTCTGCTACCACCAGTTATGACTTCGAGAATCCGATCAACTTGGCTGAAGACGAAGGTGAAGATGATTGCGAAGTGCCTGGTGAACTCGCAAGACTGCTACTCCAGGAAGAGAGGGCCATTCAGCCGCATGAAGAGCCTGTGGAAACAATGAACCTGGGTACTGAGACAGATAGAAAAGAAGTCAAGATTGATGCCAATCTAGATCTCAACGTAAAGCAACGATTGATCTAGATGCTGCATGATTACATGGAGATCTTCGCTTGGTCTTACGAAGACATGCCTGGTTTGGATGCCGACATTGTGGTTCATCACCTCCCTACCAAGGAAGACTGCCCTCCGGTAAAGCAAAAGGTCCG
This sequence comes from Vicia faba, assembly GCA_948472305.1. Classification (NCBI taxonomy): domain Eukaryota; kingdom Viridiplantae; phylum Streptophyta; class Magnoliopsida; order Fabales; family Fabaceae; genus Vicia; species Vicia faba. Next base: position 1,161,954,166 of record OX451738.1, read on the forward strand.
CCGCATGCGTCCAGAGATGTCCGAAAAGATCAAGGCTGAGGTTATGAAGCAATTCGATGCCGGGTTTCTAGCAGTAACTTCTTACCCGCAGTGGGTTGCCAACGTGGTGTCAGTGCCGAAAAAGGACGGTAAGGTCAGAATGTGTGTCGATTACAGGGATCTAAACAGGGCAAGCCCCAAAGATAACTCCCCCCTACCTCACATCGACGTTCTTGTTGACAATACTGCTTAACACAAGGTGTTCTCCTTCATGGACGGTTTTTCAGGGTATAATCAGATCAAGATGGCTCCGGAAGATATGGAAAAGACTACCTTTGTGACTCAGTGGGGCACCTTCTGCTACAAGGTCATGCCATTCGGGTTGAAAAATGTTGGGGCAACCTACCAACGTGCCATGGTTGCTTTATTTCATGATATGATCCATCATGAGATTGAGGTATATGTTGATGACATGATTGCAAGGTCCCAAACTGAGGAAGAACACCTTGATCATCTACGGAAGCTGTTTGACCGATTGAAGTTATACAAGCTGAGGTTGAATCCCAACAAAAGCACCTTTGGGGTGAGGTCCGGAAAATTGCTAGGTTTCATTGTAAGCGATAAAGGTATTCAGGTGGACCCTGCCAAGGTAAAGGCCATACAAGAGATGCCGTCTCCTAAGACAGAGAAAGAAGTCAGAGGCTTTCTGGGACGACTGAATTACATAGCCCGATTCATCTCACATCTGACTGCTACCTGTGAGCCAATCTTCAAATTACTGAAGAAAGATCAAGTAGTACGTTGGAACGATGAATGTCAGGCCGCTTTTGAAAAGATAAAGGAGTATCTCCAAGAACCGCCCATTCTTATGCCACCAGTGGAAGGGAGACCTCTAATACTATACTTGACAGTACTTGACAATTCAATGGGGTGTATGCTGGGGCAGCATGACGAGTCTGGCCGAAAAGAGCACGCTATTTATTACCTGAGCAAAAAGTTTACCGACTGTGAGTCTCGGTACTCACTGCTCGAGAAAACTTGTTGCGCTCTGGTATGGGCTGCTCGCCGGCTGAGACAGTATATGTTGACTCACACTACTCTGTTGATTTCGAAGATGGATCCCATCAAGTACATATTCGAAAAGCCTGCTCTGTCTGGAAGAATAGCGAGATGGCAAATGATCTTGACAGAATATGATATCCAGTACACAACTCAGAAAGCAATCAAGGGAAGTGTATTGGCAGATCATTTGGCACACCAACCTGTGGACGATTACCAATCATTGAACTTTGAATTTCCGGACGAAGATATCATGGTAGTAATTGACTGTGAAGTACCTGGACCGGATGAAGGACCTGAGGAAGGATCCCGATGGTCTATGCATTTCGACGGAGCCTCAAACGCTTTGGGTAACGGCATCAGCACTGTGATCATATCCCCCAAAGGCACTCATACTCCACTCACCGCCCGGCTGTGTTTCAACTGCACCAATAACATGGCGGAATATGAGGCATGTATCATGGGTCTTCAAGCTGCAATCGACTTAAGGATCAAGTTTCTGAGTGTCTTCGGAGATTCCGCTCTCGTGATCAATCAGATCAAAGGCGAGTGGGATATGAAACACCCAAATCTTATTCCTTACAAGGAGTATGTGTTGACTTTGCTTCCCCACTTTGAAGAGATAACTTTTGAGCACTTCCCAAGAGAGGAGAATCAGTTAGCAGACGCACTAGCTACGATGTCTTCAATGTTCAAAGTCAAATGGGACAATGAGGCTCCCCGGATCATTATCTGGAAGTTGGACGAACCTGCATACTGCTGCGATCTTGAGGCCGAATAGGTGACTGAAAAACCCTGGTATCATGAGGTGAAGAGATACTTGGAAGCTCAGGAATACCCTGAAGGTGCATCGGTCAACGACAAGAAGTTCATGAGAAGGTTTGCGGAAAAATTCTTCCTCGGCAACGGCATTCTCTACAAACGGAATCATGATTCAACTCTACTGCGCTGTGTGGATAAGGCTGAAGCAGAGAAGATCATGATAGAACTACATGAAGGTACATTCGGAACACATTCCAGTGGACATACAATGGCAAAGAAAATCCTTCGGGCAGGATATTTCTGGTCCACAATGGAAGCCGACTGTTACCAACATTCTCGAACTTGTCATAAATGCCAGATCTATGCTGATAAGGTGCATATCCCTCCAGTTCCTCTGAACATCCTGACGGCACCATGGCCTTTTGCAATGTGGGGCATCGATATGATCGGTGAGATCCGACCGACGGCATCCAACGGGCATCGCTTCATCTTGGTAGCAATTGATTATTTCACGAAGTGGGTCGAGGCAGCTTCCTATGCCACGGTAACCAAGAGCGTCGTGGCACGTTTCATTCGGCATAACCTGATCTGTCGGTATGGCGTCCCAGAAAGGATCATTACGGACAATGGTACCAATATCAACAACAAGATGATCACTGAGCTCTGCGAACAATTTAAGATACAGCACCACAACTCTTCTCCTTACCGGCCGAAGATGAATGGGGCTGTAGAAGCAGCCAATAAGAATATCAAGAAAATTGTGCAGAAGATGACAGTGACCTATAAAGATTGGCACGAAATGTTACCATTTTCTCTTCATGGGTACCGTACCTCAGCAAGGACGTCAACCGGGGAAACTCCTTTTTCCTTGGTCTATGGCATGGAGGCAGTCTTTCCGATTGAAGTCCAGATACCCTCTCTCCGGATAATGAAGGATGCAGACTTGAGTGAAGATGACTGGATCCAGACTCGACTTGATCAATTAAACCTAATTGACGAAAAGAGACTCACCGCTATCTGTCATGGTCAGACGTATCAAAAACGGATGATCAGGGCATTTAACAAGAAAGTCAGACCACAAGAGTATCAAGTTGGGGACCTGGTAATCAAACGCATCATCCTTCCTCAAAGTGATCCCCGGGGCAAATGGACCCCTACGTACGAAGGGCCATTTGTGGTTAAACATGTGTTCTCAGGAGGAGCCATGATTCTAACCACCATGGATGGTGACGACCTTCCTTACCCCGCCAATGCAGACATAGTAAAAAGATACTACGCATGAATAAAAGACCCACTAGGTTGACATACCTAGGCAAAAATAAGGGCTTCCCGGCGAACCAAAAGGGTTCGGGCAAAAATAAGGGATGAAATGAAAAAATCTGTACACCCGGCAAGTCGAAAACCTGAAAAGGAGGCTTGGGCAAAAATGGGTATCCCGGTGGACTGAAAACCCGAAAGGGCGGTCCAGGCAAAAGTTAGGGATAAAGCGTAACACTATGTCTCATTGGATCACCTTGCATCCAGAATTCGGCATCAACTATCTGGCTCGGACTTCGGCATCGATCAATCAGCTTCATCTTCAACTAAGCAGCAAAGTAATGAGACGCTTGAAGACATAAAGGCGATAGCAGAGTTGGAACCCAGTGGGAATATTGTGTACATAGCTGTTTTGTTTCCTTTTCAAAATTGTATAAACTCTATGTTATTCGGCGGCGTTCTCTTACTAGGACGTCAGCCTCTTGTACAAAAAACGCCTATTTACAGGCAAATTTCAAAATCAATACAGATTCAGTTTCCAAGCAAATTGCCATTGTTTCTCTTTTTTCTGTTTTGTCTTGCGAAGAACGTCCAATGTCCATTTTTGATATATGCATTTGACATTAAATTACTGATTCATAAATACTTGCATATGAAATAAAAGACTAATTATAGACGACATTAGAAATAGGGGCAATGTAAAGTTGTCTGATGCAGTCTGGTTGCTTTGTCCGCCGAAGTACCAAGGTAGGTCCAACTGAAGAATGTGATCAAGTTATCTCAACTCCCCACAGAGTAAGACAAGATAGCAACATTCCCCAGCGGAGTATAGGCATTCATAAGCAAGCATCCCCGGCAGTCTTGATCTAAGATTGTTCCCCGGCGGAATACGGACACTCCAGTGGAATCATTTTCCAGTACAGTCTGAAGGTTTCCCCAGGAAAGTGGAATTCTTATCCCCAGCAGGTCTTGAAGCTTATCCCCAGTAGATTCTGGAAGTTTATCCCCTGCAGAGTACGGACGTCTCTCCCGAGTTTTATTCAAAGTTATTCCTCATAAGGGCTTATAACTGGGTTATCCTCAGCTAATGGCCACGGAAGATCGCCCTCGGCAAAGTTCTTTCAATCCCCAGCGGAGTTCATCAAAGTTCCCCAACATAACTTATCAACGCAATCCCCAGCGGAGTTTATTTATTGTCATCCCCAGAGGATTTTATCTTTGGTATCCCCAGCGGAGTTTATCATCATTATCCCCAGCGGAATCCATCATTGAAATCCTCAGCGGGCCTCTCATCAAAACTTCAGCAAAGTATCTCTTCCACAGAGCAATTCCCTGCAGAGTAATCTCTCCAACAAGTGTATTCCTCAACGGAGTCATCTTCCCCTACCGGTGTATTCTTACAACCGTCATCCCCAGCGGAAACGAAGAACTCTACTCTTCAATGTCAGCCCAGGATTTAATTCCCCAGCCGGTCGTCAAGGATTTATTTTCCTAAGACGAAAATACATTCATAAACATTTCGCATTTCATACATCTTACTTACATACATGATAAAGTGCATACAACACTATCTCATGTTGAACATCATAACATCATGCATTTCATACATCATGACATTGCATACAACTGATGTTTTGCCTTTTCAGGGAAAAAGACAACCCCAAAGACAACTACCTTCAACTGTCACAATTCCAGATTCGATTCCTGTATCTAGCCAGGGCACATCTGTGAGTGATCAGTTTCCAGACTCGATTCCTGTATCTAGCCAGGGCACGTCTGAAGAGTTTGAAGATTCGATTCCTGTAACCAGCCAGGGCATATCTATCAACTATCACAATTCCGGACTCGATTCCTGTATCTAGCCAGGGCACGTCTGAAGAATTTGAAGATTCGATTCCTGTATCCATCCAGGGCACATCTATCAACTATCACAATTCCGGACTCGATTCCTGTATCTAGCCAGGGCACGTCTGAAGAATTTGAAGACTCGATTCTTGTATCTAGCCAGGGCACGTCTGAAGAATTTGAAGATTCGATTCATGTATCCAGCCAAGGCACATCTATCAACTACAACAATTCCATATTCGATTCCTGTATCCAGCCAGGGCATATCTGTTGACAACAATTCCAGATTTGATTCCTGTATCCAGCCAGGGCATATCTGTTGACGACTATTTCCAGACTCGATTCCTGTATCTAGCCAGGGCACGTCTGAAGAGTTTGAAGATTCGATTCCTGTATCCAGCCAGGGCATATCTGTTGACGACTAATTCCAGATTCGATACCTGTATCCAGCCAGGGCATATCTGCGAGCAACCGATTGTAGATTCGATACCTGTATCTAGCCAGGGCATATCTGCATGAAGAGACTGAAGATCAACACCTGTAACAGGCCAGGAAATCATCTTCCTTTCTCAAAATACACAAGTTCTCGCTAAGGAATCTCTTATGCGATCGACACTTCCAAATGGCATCTATAAGCCCATTCCCGACAAGGTTCTGTCACGTCTCCAAATGGCATCTATAAGCCCATTCCCGACAAAGGTTCTGTCACGTCTCCAGATGGCATCTATAAGCCCATCTCTCTATCCACCATCTCTCCAAATGGCATCTATAAGCCCATTCCCGCCATCACATTGCTGATACTCTACTATGCGAGTGCAAATTTCTGGGCACTCTAGTGTCCAATCTCCTTTTACCTTCGAGTCGCGAAAGGCAAAATTGCCAATCTAACTCTTCAGGTTCAAGAAGATTGAACAGGGGCAACTGTTGTACCCCGAAATTTGCCCTCTCTTTCTTCAGGAAATCATCTTGGATTTTCAAGGTCCCTCTGAAACAAATCCAAGTTCTGAGTTATCATTTTTTGCCCAAGCAGACCATTTACAAGAGCAAGATGATCACACAAGCTCTAAAGACAACGCTTTTATCTTGAGAAAATTCTAAACACTTGAAATGTTTCTTTAAAAAAATATAAAAAAATGAGTGTTTAAGAAAAAATCAGCGCTTCAGAACTTCTGGACCAATTCCAGATAAAAACGGTCAGAAGTTGCAAGCTTGGCTCAGCGTAGTCAGAAGTTGGCTTTTCAGCAGCTACGTCAGCTCAATCAGAAGTTGTAAACGTGGTTCAGTATGTAAGCCTCAGACAGAACATGACTCTTTCAGCAGTTACACAAGCTCAGTCAGAATTTGCTAAAGGAATGCAAAAGAAGCAGGGAAGTCTGAAGGCTCTTTCAGAACATGCTGAAATCAGAAGATGAAAAGTTCAGAAGAGTGGGTGTTACACTGATACAGAATCTCTAAGCCCAGGAGGTCCAGAAGCAAATCCAAGGAACGTATCAGAAAATCAGGAGAATCCCCAGAACTTACTAAGACAAAGCCAAGGCCAGAGCATGGTTTACGCTGTTCTTTTTGAAACAGAACTGCTGATTCAACGTTGGTTTCCATTACCAGAATATTGATGTTGATAGGTCTTATCACCATTTAATGCTCATTAATGCTTCCAACCACTTCTGAACATTCATCCAAGTAATCCCTTCACGTGTGGCTTGGAAAACGCCTTTATGCAGATTCTGGCATGGGTCTACACGCCACCGCCCACTTAAGAGGTCACTTCTCTCCAATCCACGCCTGCTGCTTCAGCCTAGGCTGAAGGCTATCTGTTATCACAACTTCCCAGGAATTTCTGTCAAAGAACAATTCAAACTCTGTTGGCGCTTTAATGTTCAAGGCACCCACAAGAACTTTGCCTATAAATAGAGAGTCATTGTCCACTGCAAAAGGGGCGTTCAAGAAACAGAAAAATTGCTAAGAGAGAAACAGAAACCCTTAGCAAAATAGTATTCTGAAACTCTGCCAAAATCTCCAGTTTGTTTCATAACTTTGAATTTCTCATCTTCAAACTTTATCCAATACCCAGTTTTCTGTGTGAACAAAAAAACCTCTTTTCAAACTTCTGACCCTACATACGCATACACCTTCACCTGCCTTTTTTCCAAAAAAGGAATCTATCCAGAACACCACCAGAGCCAAAAGCTAGCTTTCACCCACAAACTTTTCCAACATCCAGGTAAGCACCTGCTGACCTTCATCACGCTGCTAAGCATCATCAGCTGTGCATACTCAAATAAACATAATGTAAATATCATGTTGTTGCTGTTTATATTCTGAGGATTTTCATACCTCAGAATGTTCTGAGCCAGTGTAGGACTTGCCTATGACCTTGTTGGTTCTGCCCTTTGAAACATTTTGACATTTGTTGGATCTGTTCCAAATATGTTTCCTGTTTTGTGGAATAACAACAAAATTGCAGATGTTCTGATTAGTACAGGGAAAAGCCAAGTGCTGACTTTGACGTTAGCACATCTGAAGCCTGTTTTGCTGTCAATGATATCAGAACCTCTGAGAGTTATTGTCTTTCTAGTAGAATCAGAACTTCTGGTTTCTCCACTAACAAACTTCTGTCTTGCAGCGCAGGGGGGTCAGAACTTCTGATTTCCCCACTAACAGGGTTCTGTTTTGCAGGTGCCAGAGTCAGAAGTTCTGACTCATACAGTTTAACCAAGAGGTTGATCATCTGGCAGCGGATCTGAGTCAGAACTTCTGATGACCTCTCAGCAGCGCGCTGGCTCCCCCTCTCTCTCTCTATATCTTGTTTTTTGCTATTTTCTTTTTTGTCTATTTTTCTCGTTGAACCCCCCATGTACAAATGTGTATCCCCATCCCCTAATTGTTGTAATAGCGTAGGATTTTATATTTCCGCTTCTTATTGCTAGTAATTAGGACGTGTATGGCAAGATAAAATCAATGAAATAGAAAATCCTAATTCAAAGAAAAAAACTCTTGTATGCAATAAAACACACTTGCACACTAACACCCCTAGGGTTACATCCACTTGTTGCCTTTCAAAATTGGGCCATATTGCATGTTAGGTCTCTTTGGGCAAAACAAACAATTCAAATGATCATAGTCCCTCGATGACGCTTTCGAAAGTTGCCTAAAAATGATCAAGTCCCTTAAAGAAAAATTGCCCAAAGATACTTGGCACCATTGCAATTATGGTCTAAACGATGACCCGCGCCTGTCCCTTTCACATCCTAACACAAGATTGTCCACCAAATACAATGGTGGAACAAAATTGTTCAAAGGGTTAAAAAAACATAGGAGAAATCTTTGAGAAATTTAGGAGTAGACAATCTCTTAGTTACTTGAATCAAACTTGCAAAACAAAACACTTGCCTATTTTCTAAACCACACATCACTACACTTTCAAAACAACTTTAAAAAAAAACAAATGAAAACCTTTTCAAAAGACATACACCTTTGTATACATCCCAACATGGATCATTACAAAGATTGCCACCACATTGGCCTCTTTTCAAAATATTTTCAAATCCACACACACAAAGCACCATTTCAAACAATTGAAATTTAAGGCAAGTTGATCTAAGCAAGTAACTAAGAGCCCATGGATAACCATGGATAGAAAGGGTGCTAATACCTTCCCTTTCTATAATCTACTCCCCGAACCCAAGAAAACATCTCAAAGGTTTTTGCTGTGCTTTTTAACCTTTCCTTAGGATAAAATAAAAAGTCGATGGTGACTCTTGCTCAACCGAAACATTTGCGAAAACAAACGCAAAACCATAGTCAGTTCTCCCACCGTATCACAGTAATCTTCTCAAAATGTGGTAGCAATGTCAAAACATGTTCTTTGTAAGGGATAAGGTTTGGGTGCTTAGTGTCCCATTCCCCTTTGATCTGACTGATGACCAAAGCTGAATCTCCAAACACATCTAAAGATTTGATTCCCAAGTCTATGGCAGCTCTGAGACCAAAGATGCATGCTTCGCACTCTGCTATGTTGTTAGTACAGTTGAAGCAAAGTCTGGCAGTAAAGGGAGTATGACACCCTTCCGGAGATATGAGTACAACGTCGATACCATTACCAAGTGCATTGGAAACTCCATCAAAGAACAGGTTCCATCGGGATCCTTGTTTAGGTCCGTCATATGGCCTGATTTCTTCACATTTGTTTAATGTCATGATGTCTTCATCTGGGAACTCAAACTTCATGAACTGATTGTCTTCCACAGCTTGATGAGCAAGGTGATCAGCTAGCACACTGCCCTTTATAGCTTTCTGGGTAGTATATTGTATGTCGTATTCTGTTAGGATCATTTTCCATCTAGATATCCTCCCAGACACAGCAGGCTTCTCGAAGATATATTTTATCGGATCCATCTTAGATATCAACAAGGTAGTATGAGTCAGCATATACTGTCTTAGCCAGCGAGCAGCCCATGCCAGAGCGCATCATGTTTTCTCGAGTAGTGAATATCTGGTTTCATAGTCGGTAAAATTTTTGCTCAGCTAATAAATAGCGTGCTCTTTTCGGCCAGACTTGTCATGCTACCCCAATACACACCCCATTGAGTTTTCTAAAACGGTCAGATACATGATTAATGGTATTCCCTTGACTGGTGGCATCAACACAGGAGGTTCTTATAAGTACTCTTTGATTTTGTCAAAAGCAACCTGGCATTCATCATTCCACCGGACTACTTGATCTTTCTTCAATAGTTTGAAGATTGGTTCACAAGTAGTTGTTAGGTGAGAAATGAATCTGGAAATATAGTTCAAGCGTCCCAAGAATCCTCTGACTTCCTTCTCAGTATGTGGAGCAGGCATTTCTTGTATTGCTTTGACTTTGGCAGTATCGACTTTAATACCCTTTTTACTGACGACAAAACCTAAGAGTTTACCGGACCGTACTCCGAATGTTCACTTGTTTGGATTCAACCTTAGCTTGTACTTCTTCAATCTCTCAAATAGCTTTTGTAAGTGATCAAGGTGCTCTTTCTCCATTTATGATCTGGCTATCATATAGTCTACGTAGACCTTTATTTCATGATGTATCATATCGTGAAATAAATCTACCATGGCGCGTTGATAGGTTGCCCCAGCATTCTTCAATCCGAATGGCATCACTTTGTAGCAGAATGTCCCCCACTGTATGACAAATGTAGTTTTCTCCATGTCCCCAGGTGCCATTTTGATTTGGTTATAACCTGAGAATCCATCTATGAAGGAAAACACTTTGTGTTGTGTCGTATTATCAACCAGGATATCAATGTGGGGGAGTGGAAAATCATCTTTAGGGCTTGCCCTATTCAAATCTTTATAGTCCATGCACATTCGTACTTTGCCGTCTTTTTTAGGTACGGGAACAATGTTGGCAACCCATTGAGGATAGGAAGTGACAGCCAAGAATCCCGCATTGAATTGCTTCATGACCTTCACTTTGATCTTTTTTTGACATATCAGGTCTCATGCGGCAGACTTTTTGTTTTACTGGTGGACAGTCCTCTCTTTTAAGTATACGATGTACCACGATGTCTGCATCAAGTCTCGGCATGTCTTCATATGACCAGGAAAAGATCTCAACATAATCATGCAATAGCTGAATCAGACGCTCCTTGACACTGGGCTCTAGATTGGCACCCACCGTGACTTATTTTTTATCCTCCTCGGTACCCAGGTTGATTGTATCCATAGGTTCCTCTTGAGGCTGAATATCTCTTTCCTCTTGTTTCAGTAGTCTGGCCAGTTCCCCTGGCACTTCACAATCTTCCTCACCTTCGTATTTTGCTTGGTAGATTAGATCCTCAGAGTCACAAAAGGCCATAGCAGTATCGTTTCCCATGGGATCCGAAACAGAGGGGTACCTGCATTTGTGAGTGTGGGTGTGTGTAAGGGTATAGCCATCTTTTAAAAAATAAAATGTAAAAGAAAAAACAATGAGCACAAAAGTTTGTATGTGAAAAATGTCCATGATTCATTGAATGTCATATGAAGATGAAATAATAACCCTTACAAATGGACCATTGTGCCTCGGGCAAGACACAAGGTTTTAAATGTGTGAATTGTTTGTGAATATTACCAGTCCAATAGAAATGTAAAGATAAATTACTGAGGGATGAAAGTTATTGGGACAAAGTCTCTGGCCTCCTAATTGCGAAGTCCTCCGTTGACAGTTGGAAATATCCAATCCTCCAAGCTGCAATCCTCTTCACCATCTTCCACCGTATTGACCTCTCGGTTGCAAATCTTCAAGGGTGGCCCTCCAGCATGGGCGCGGCGTACAACCTTCTGAGCACTTGAAGTGAACCCTAAACCAAACTTGCCAGATTTATACGGGATATCCAGAAGTTGCCCCCAGATGGTGCATCCACCCTCCTCTACTACTGACTTGGCGTCCTTCAGAGATGATATTCAGAGTGGAGGTCTTGTAATCTTGGGAATCTGGGACACAGTCTTGGTCACTACTACCTCTTGGGGGACTTCTTCGAAATGTTGAAAAGGAGTTTCAATGAACTCGTCATCCAATTCCACATACCTGAAGGAATTTAGGTGGCTAATCATATATTCTTCCTCTCCATGGACAGTGATAATCTTTCCTTGGACCGGATATTTTAACATCTGGTGTAGTGTAGAGGTGACAGCTCCAGCATTATGGATCCACGACCGTCCTAGCAGACAGGAGTAAGAGGGGGCGGATGTCCATTACATAGAAGGTGGAGTTGAAAGTTTGATTCCCAACCTTTATGGGGATATCCACCTCCCCGTGTACCATCCTCTTTGAACCATCAAATTCCCTTACGACTATGTTACTGGGTTTCAATGTCAGTCCTTCGCAGTCTAGTCTGCCGAGAGATTTCTTTGGTAAAACATTCAAAGATGAGCCAGTGTCCACCAAGACATGGGCCAGAGTTGTGCCTCTATATTCCATAGGGACATGCAATGCCTCGTTGTGCTTTCTTCCCCTTGGTGTCAGATCAACATCCGAGAAGCCTAGGCCGTTATCCACCATCAAGCTGGCCACACAACCTTGAAATTGGTCAACAGATGTCCCTTGTGGCACATGGGTTGTCTTTAGAAACTTCACCAGGGCTTTCGCATGTGCCTTGGAACACAGTAACAATGCCAGCATGAATATTTTGGAGGGAGTTTGCCTCAACTGTTCAACTACGTTGTAGTCTCTCCTCTTTATTATTTTCAGGATCTCCTCCATTTCCTTCTTGGAGGTCTCGGGGATAGTTAGTGATTGAGCCTTCGTCCGGACAGGCTCTACTTGAATACTTTTTCCTCGAGTTTCAGCAGCAGGAGTGTTGGTAGGAATGACAGTAGGGGTTGTATCGTCTTCGTCAATAGGAACACTTGTAGAGATGATTAGCGGTACGGAAGTAGCCTTTGAAGCAGCCACGGGTCCAAAAACTGCCTTTGGGGGGGAAATTTCTGGAGAGAAGATTCTACCGCTTCGGGTAATCTTACTGGTTCCGGCCATATTGCTAATGTCGGAGTCTTCTTCTTCGGAGTTTATCTCTTTGGCGGCCAGCCCATCTTGTTTGATGCCATGGTAGTAGATGTCCCCACCGTAATTCCACGACATAGTTTTGTCTGATTCATATGGGACTGGCCCAGGCATTGTGATTATAAGAGGAGTAGTTTTTGGAACTGATGTAATTCTAACGGGTCTTTTGGGGACCCTGGAAGAATTGTCGGAGATGGTGATGATTGAAACGTCTTCAACAAGAACAGGTGAAATATGAGTACTTTCAAACAGAACCTTTTTGATGTCTATCAAGCGTTGAATGCCTGTTTGCAACAAAGGACAAACAGTTGGTGAGGATAAGCAGAGGTGGCAATCTTTATTACAACCCGGGAATACACCGTCTTTCAACAAGTTTATCTTAATGATTGAGAGTGGAGTCACGAGTTCATCAACTGTGGTCACAAACAAATCTTCTTCAATAGAATTGGTGTTGTGACCATGCCTGGGCATAGGAGCAGAAATGACGTTTGGCTTCTCGGGCGCATCAAACTCAATTTATTTTGCCTCTATAAGATCTTGAATTTTGTTTTTCAAGGCCCAACATTTGTTAGTGTCATGACCCGGACTTTCGGAATGATATGCGCAGCGGGCATTTGGGTGATAATGAGGGGACGTTGTGTTGGGGTTCTTTCGAGCTTCTTTTAAAGTTGCCAAATAGGATTTCATAAGGTGCGGTAAAACTTGGGATAAAGTCATATTGATTCTGGTGAATTGTCAGACTGGCCTTTCCACCCTTGGTTGATTACTTATTGGTTGATCTGATGTAGGCTTTGGGATCATGACAACCCCTACTATTGGTCGGCGCTCGGCTCTCCCTTGGTTCCTTTGTGGATATACAGCAGCTACTTCTTTCTTCCCAATGAAAGGCTTCCTCACAGCTGTAGAGGCAGATGAATCCTTCTGAATCTTTCCACTTTTTATGCTTGCTTCCACCCTCTCTTCGGTCAGTATTAACTCAGTAAATCCTGCATGAGCTTCCAATTAAATGGTTGAAGAAAGGGCCTGATAGGGTGCCTAAGAACATGTCCACCAACTCCCTTTCAGACAGAGGGGGTTGAACTCTCCTAGCTAGATCTCTCCACTTTTGCGCGTAATCCTTGAAATCCTCATTGGAAGCCATGGCCATACTCTGAAGTTGAGTACGGGTAGGCGCCAAATCAGCATTATATTGATATTGCTTATAGAAAGTTGCGGCAAGATCTTCCCAATTATGGGCGTTGGCCCTTTCCAGTTGGTAAAACCAGTCGAGTTGTGTTCCAGATAGGCTATCTTGGAAAAAATGCACCCACAAGTCTTTATCAGCGGAGTGTGGCTGGATCTTTCTCACATATGATCGGAGGTGCATCTTAGGACATGACACCCCATCATATTTTCCAAACAAAGGCACTTTGAACTTCGGAGGAATTACGATCCCCGATACTAGTCCAAATTCTTCAAAGTCTAGACCTGACACTTTTTGTATTTCCATAGCGCTCAAATGCTCTTCAAGATGTCTGTACTTATCATCAGCTGGAGGATACTGATCCTCAGAGTAGTCTTCCTCCTCTTCTTCCTCTTCAGATTCTGACGGAACCGCTATTTCCTTTCCTTTCCCCTCTCCTTCACCGGATGTTGTTGCAAAATTCAAGGTTCTTCTAGTCTGTCCTTGAAACCTTCTCCCCATGTTTAAAACCCCATTGACCTTCTTTGTTTTCTTTTTTCTTTCCTCAGCCAGCAGAGTCTTCAACTCCTCTTGCCCCTTGGCTAGGGTCATAAGTAACTGTTGAAATTGCGTGTTCTGAGCTTGGAGATCTTTGACTGTCTGTTCGAGATCCATCTTACTGAAATAAACAGTAGAGAGATGAGGAAACTCGTTGCAAAAGACATGTTTATGTTATGATGAATGATACGTGCATATGCAATGTTTTCAAGGATTTAAAGATTCAAGTTTGTTTTAGAAAAAAAGGAAACACATGTTATATTAATAAGATAAAGTTTGAGTACATCAATGCCCCTTGGGCAAAATAATACAAAACTCTAAGATAAAAAAGTAGTGCGCATCCTCTTTGGTGCAATGTAGGCATTTAGAGTGTGCTCCCATGAAGTAGCCTAGTGAGTTCCAAAACCTTCTTCTCGCTTGTGTAGAATTGGGCTTCGAAAGTATCTCACTCTCCTTTGAGCTGTATCCAATCCCTTTGTAGGTCTTCAAGAGATGTGGGCATGTCAGGATGTAGGATAGTGTATGGAACTTCTCCCTCCTTAACAGGCTCAATAATTACCGGAAGAATGGAAGGATAAGGCATCATAAGACTTTGAGCGCATGTTCGTACCCATTTGAGGTAAGGCTCAAGAGGGATGGAATTCTTGTGTCCCAAAGTCTTGCTATCCTCCTTGTTTATCATCCTCCAAGCTCGGATGAATCTTTGGTGAAGACCTTGATCGTCGTTGTCGTAGTCGAATACAAAACCTTGAATCAGCATCTCATACGGGCCATCCCTTCGAGCGTAACCAAACTGTCTTAAAGCTAAACATGGGTTGTAGGTGATGCCTCCCCTAATGCCAAGTAGAGGGACATTAGGGAATTCCCCACAACGGTCAATAATGATAACATTCTCTTTGGATCGGGAACACCAATGAATATCTGAATGTTTGAGCATCATTAACCTTTGTGACCACCTTGAACCTTGCTCATTCTTTAAAACTGATTGGGGAAGATGAGAAATAAACCATCTTGCTAGGAGAGGAGTGCAACACATAAGGACACCTCTTTTCCTCATTGTGTGAGTGTGAAAAGAGTGTAGGATATCCCCTAGCAATGTAGGCACCGGAATGCGTGACATGAAGATTTTGACGGTGCTCACATCTATGAGTTGGTCAGGATTGGGAAATAAGACCATCCCATATATAAGAAGATCCACAATTTCCTCGAAGGCTTGCAAGTCTAAGGAATTCCAATAGCTTTGGGCTTTCTCAAACAGGAACTTTGCTAAGAAGCCTTTGATACCACTTCTGGTTTCCCAATGAGTTGTGACATCAGATTAGTGCAAGTGCATAAGTTGAGCAATCTCTTATGGCTTTGGGTCTCTTTCCGTACCGTTGAAAGGTAGTTGATTGAGAATGGGAATCCTTAAGAGTTGAGAGAATTCTTCCAAAGTGGGAACAAGCTGATAGTCGGGAGATGTGAAGCAATGGTGCAAAGGATCAAAGAACTGGAAGAGCACCTTCACCATATCCTCATCTGTGTTGGAGGTGACAAAGTTGAGTAGACGACCATGTCTCTCGGTGAATAGAGAGTTCTCATAGATCCTTGAAGCCAGCTCCTTAAGTTGTGGAGGAGATCTCACAAGGTTGACTTGGATAGTTTTCCTGCGAAGTGAATCCATATCCTACAAAACAAGAACAAAGATGAATCTCCAAAATCCTTGAAATGGTTAGTGATGTATATGATACTCATGATGTCCATGATGTTGTGTACAAGTATGCATATACAAGCAAAACAAACAAGTTCTTAGTTTAGGCTTGCATGGGTGTGATACGGTGGGAGAACTGACTTGAGGTTTTGCGTTTGTATTCGCACTTGTTCGGTTTAGCAAGAGTCGCCACCGACTTTTTATTTTATCCTAAAGGAAAGGTTAAAAAGCACAGGAAAAACCTTTGAGATGTTTTCGTGGGTTCGGGGGGTAGATTATGAAAAGGGAAGGTGCTAGCACCCTTTTCATCCATGGTTATCCATGGGATCTTAGTTACTTGCTTAGATCACTTGCCTTGCATTTTCAATTGTTTGAAATGGTGCTTTGTGTGTGTGTTTTTGAAAATGTTTTGAAAACGATGCCTTGTCTAGGCAACCATTGTAACAATTCTTTACTCGAATGTTTTACAAAGGTGATTGTCTTTTTGAAAAGATGTTTCAATGTTTTTGAAAGTAGTTTTGGAAGTTGTGTTGTGGAGTGTGTTTTGAAAGTAGGCAAGCGTGTTTTGCAAGTTTGATCAAGTAACTAAGAGTTGTCTACCCCTAAATTTACTCAAAGATTTTTCTCATGTTTTAACCCTTTTAACAGTATTGTTCCACCATTGTATTTGGTGGACAATCTTGTGTTAGGATGTTAACGGGACGGGCGCGGGTCATCGTTTAGACCATGAATGCAATAGTGTCAAGTGTCTTTGGCAATTTTCCTTAAGGGACTTGATCATTTTGTTTAGGCAACTTCGAAAGCGTCATCGAGGGACTATGATCATTTGATTTGTCTTTTGTTTTGCCAAAGTACTTGACATGCAAACATGGCCCATTTTTTGAAGGCAACAAGCGGGATTACCCTAGGGGTGCAACTGTGAATTGTGTATTGATTGTCATGCATTTGTCTTTTATTAGGTTATCTATCGGTTGATTTTGAATCTTCGCATACAAACCCTAATTACTATACAGTATATAGAAAGCGATAAATTGCGGGAATTTAAAGTCTAAGCTATTACAAATAAGTATCCGGGAATGGGGGTACAAATATTTACAAATGGGGATGAGTCTTATCAGGATAGTAGTGTCCAAATAATATTTACAACCAAATCGAATCGCATTCTCAATGTAAAGTATAGCAAAGTATAAGAATCAAAGAGAAATAAAAGTATTTTGTGAAATTGTATGTGATTATTTATAAGTGAGAAAAATATGTTAACCTAATGCAATATTAAGTATTTTATTTATTTTTGGGTTTTTTGTTAATGTTATACAAATAAAAGGATTTTAAAGAAAAAGTATTTAATTCAAAACAAACTAATTATTTATGTATCTTTTAATGTTTTTATGTACAAGAAGTTCTTAAAAGAAAAATATTTTAACTTAATAAAAGAAATCTAATATTTACATTTCAAGTGTGAT
The DNA here is from genome assembly GCA_948472305.1 of Vicia faba. Lineage (NCBI taxonomy): Eukaryota > Viridiplantae > Streptophyta > Magnoliopsida > Fabales > Fabaceae > Vicia > Vicia faba. The sequence goes on from OX451738.1 coordinate 1,161,971,466, forward strand.
AAAAAGTAATAGCAAGATTTTTTTTTAAAAAAAGGAAATTAATGTATCATTTTTATTTAACAAAAATATTAGTTTAAGTTATTTATAAAAAATAAAGTGATAGAAAAATAGTATTAGTTTGAAATAAATAAAAAATGGATAAAAGATTAAATGGGCTGGGAATATCATGCTGGGCCCAAAAACGTGTGGGGAAAGAGGTCAACAGGGGGGTGCACGCCAGAAATTGAGATGGGCTTAGGCAGTTTTGTTGGGGACAGGCCCAATGTGTGTTACAATTTGTTTAGGGTTCGTTTTGCTTGTTCAGAACTTGGGGTTTACAGTTTTGATAAGCGGTGTCGTTCCCTTCTCCTTCTTCGTTGTTCTCTTCCTTGAACGGAGGCCACTGATGCTCCTCCCTTCGTCTCAGCTGCCAGACGCCATCTCCACTTCTTCCTCTTCACGATCGTTCAGGCAATGATAAAGGAAAGGTAGCGTTTTCTCTCAGTTTCCTCTTCGTGCGTTTTTAGTGTCTTTGGATTCCTCTTGCATGTTTTATGTATTCTGATTCTTTTGTATTATTATTTGTTTCTTGTGAGGTGTTAAAGAAAGGGAAGAGGTACTACCTTTGGAGAGGAGACGAGGAGTGGACTGGAGGCGTCTTAGGCGGCCGGAGGCGGGAGATACGCGGTGATGCTAACTTGTTCTGATAACCTCGTATCTTGATTTTGTTAGGTTTTATGATGAAGAGCTTCTGAAAACCCTAAGATAGCCACTTGTGAATCTTCTTCCTCTCTTTCGCTTGCTTGCTTCTGTGATGAGCTTGATTTGTGTTTCAATGATGATGTTGTTTGAATCTGAGATGCTTCAGTGTTGCTTTTCCTCTCTTCTTCTTTTGATTGCTTGCTCTGAGATACTTGATTTATGTTTCAATGATGATGTTGTTTGAATCTGAGATGCTCTAGTGTTGCTTTTGACTTTTTTCCTCTTCCTTCTTATCAATGATGATAGCTCTGAGATATTTTGCTTCAGTTATTGTTTGGCTTTGGCTTGGTTGGAATTTGGCTTTGGGCTGGCTGTATGTTTTAACAGGTTTGTGAGTTTGAGGGTGTTGTTGGTACAGGTTTATTGTTTGCTTGTTTGAGTTTTGTTTGAATAAGGCTTGAGGCTGGTTGGAGGCAAGCTTAAGCAGGCTTTGTGTTTTGACACATTTTTGAAAGGCTTGGTACTGTTTGTTTGTGTTTGACAGGATTTTTAGGCTTGATGTTTGAAGCAGGCTTGCTTATGTTTACAGGTTGATACAGTTTGGGAGGCAAGCTTTGTGTTATTGTTTAGGCAGGCATGAGGCTTGAAGTAGTTTTGACAGGTTTTCTGTGTTTTTGAGGCTTTTTGTTTGTTACAGGCTTGCTTTGTAACAGGTTTAAGGCTTGTGTTGATACAGTTTTGTGGCCATTTCTGGTTTTGATACTGAGTTTAGGCTTTGGAAGGCTTTGTATGGTATCAGTTTTTGAGGCCAACAGGTTTGAAAGGTTTGCTTCTGTAAGATACAAGCTTGAGGCAGGCTTGAGATATTTTGGAGTTTTGTTTTATGCAGGTTTTTGCAATGTTACAGTTTGTGGTCTCTCTTGTGTATTCTGCCCTCTTGATGCTTTCTTTTGATTCTGTTTATTTTATATCCCTTAAGCCTTCCTCAACAAACTGTAAGCCTATACTTCTTTTACTCTCTTTCTCTCTCTATCAGAAAAGCATTTTTTATTGCTTACACTGTACTTTCTCTGAAAAAGTGTGGCTGGAAAATGATGATAAGATTTGAATATGTTGCTTGCAATGTTAGCTTTGCTCCGTGTACTTTCTTCTTTCTTCATATTTTCTGCATTTTGTGTACTTGTTGATATCTCTTTGACAGCCTTTTGATAGTTTCTTTGGGTAGCTTGGTTGACATCTCTTTTGGACAGTTTGACAGCTTTTCATTTCCTTGGACAGCTTAGTTTGCCCTTGTGCATTGTTTGTTCAGTTTGAACTTTGTAATTTGTTTGGCATATTCAGTTTGTCCATTTGCAGCTTGTTTGAATTTTGAACTGTGCAGCTTTGTATTTTAATTAATTCCAATGCTTGCAAGATAATTTTCTTTCCCTCTTTGTGAACCAAGAGTCTTCTTGTGATTTGCAGAGAGGGCGAACAAACTGATTCCGGCCAACACTTTTAATGATGAGTTTCTGATTAACTGTCTGCCTTTTTTAATTCATCTGTGTTTGATTTCTTTCTTTTTTGTTTTTGCAGATAAAAATAAGTTGAGCAATGGGGAGCAGCAGTAGAAGATGAAGATTTAGGAGATTTAGGATATAGTTTTAAATTACCTTTAATCATTGTAACAATATTAATGTAAACAATTGTAAATAAATTTACAATGTTCAAATAATAATTGTAACAAACAATTAAAAATGAATAAAAATAATCCTTTGTCAGTTAATTCTCTTTTAATTCACTGTCTATTTAATTATTTAAGTTTTTTGAATTAAAATAACTGGAAGTAAATCCCAATTATTCTAACTTAAATAAAATAAATAATTAATAAACATCGTAGTCTTGTAACTTCGCATTAATCAATAATAAACCCGGCTTTCCAATTAACCATAAGCATTGCACAGTTAATTAAACAAACGTCCACATGCCTTTCCTTTTACTGATTAAACCAAACACTGCAAATTTCCAACCAGAAGCCTCAACTTCTAACCCAGAGGTTCAGGTTTTTTGAGAAACAAACTGAAATCTTGAGCAGGCGTCAAAGCAGTGTAACAGCTAATTAATACACTGTGGATTCAAATTCTTCTGAAAATGCGCGTACAAACCCTAATTCTTGATTTATTGTCAAAGAAGAGTCTGCCTGATCAAACCCTGAGCCAAACTCAACCAAGCCCTAACAATCTGCTTGAAGTGATTCAAAATCAATGGAAACCCTAATTTTGTGTGACTGATAAGAAAAGTCTGTTTGACTGATTCTTGAGCCAATCTGAAAAATCAGGAAAAGCCCGAAGCTGTGATTTCTTGTAAAAAGAGGAGGGCAAATTTTGGGGTACAACAGTTGCCCCTGTTCAATCTTCTTGAACCTGAAGAGTTAGATCGGCAAGTTTGTCGTTCGCGACTTGAAGGTAAAAGGAGATTGGACACTAGAGTGCCCAAAAAAATTTGCACTCGTCAAAGCGTAGTTTGAGGGAATGGGCTTAAAGATGCCATTTGGTGATGTGACAGGGGGATGGGCTTAGAGATGCCATCTGGAAATTGCTGGTAGGAGGATGGGCTTAGAGATGCCATCTGGAAATTGCTGGTAGGAGGATGGGCTTAGAGATGCCATCTGGAAATGTTTGTTGAACTGTATGCCGTTGGTGAGTGAGGGAGTATCAGAAAGGTATCCATGTTTAGAACATCTCTGAACTGGGGGTCTGAATAAGCAATAGATTGACATCCGTATTTTGAGAATCCGTAAACTGTTTTCAGAAGTCTTGGATCTGAACAAGCGATAGATTAACATCCGTCTCTGGAGAATCTGTAAACTGTTTTCAGAGGTCTTGGAGTTGAAATTGAGAAGGAAACGGTGTACGGTTGCCTAATGATGAGTCCGTGTAAAACTGCATCTTGGAAAGAGAGAACCGGTGTAGGGTTACCTCATGATGGTCAAGTAGATAATTGGCTTGTCTGGTTTCAGGTATTAATCTCTGACCTGAGAAAGATAGTTTTCCTGGCTTGTTTCAGGTGGGTATTGTGATGTCAGGAACGGGCTTACGGATGCCATTGAGAAAATGATTGTTGAATCTCTTTCGGATGAATGACAGAATTACATCCGGATCTGGATCGTATCTGGACTGTATTTGAATGAATCTGGAATAAGTATCAGAATTTCCCCATGTCTGGGTCACATCTGAACTATTTCTAGAAGGAATCTCGGAAGATGATGATCTTTGTCTATTGATTGATCTTTCCTGAAAAGGTAAAGAGTTAGTTGTATGCAATGTCATGATGTAATGAATTGTACTTCATCAATGTTTATGATATGAATGTAATGAATGTGCATGTAAGCGGATGAGTTTTCTTGCTGAGGATAGATGACTCCTGGATAGCCGGAGATAAAAGAGTCTTGACTGCTTCCGGGGAAAGTGAATCCTTGACTACTGCAGGGGATTGCAAGAATCTTTTGATCGTTGAAAATGAGAAGTCCTGGGACCATTGTTGGGGAATCAAGAGCTTGGGTTGTATGCCAATCTATTGGGGATTCCTGTCTTGAGGGGATCTTCACTGGAGAATATTAGAATACTCGGTGAGGAATTCATAATGAAAGTCTTCATTCTGCTTGGGGATTGATAGTTGGGAGTTTAGCTCCGCTGGGGATTGCAAGAATCTTTTGATTGCTGCAGGTACTGATATGGGATAAGCATCGGAATGTCACCAAATCTGGGTCACATCTGAACTATCTCTATGATGAAATCTGGAATAAGTATCGGAATGTCACCAAATCTGGGTCACATCTGAACTATCTCTAGAATGAAATCTGGAATAAGTATCGGAATGCCGCCAAATCTGGGTCACATCTGAACTATCTCTAGAAGGAAATCTGGAATAAGTTTCGGAATGTCGCCAAATCTGGGTCACATCTGAACTATCTCTAGAAGGAAATCTGGAATAAGTATCGGAATGTCGCCAAATCTGGGTCACATCTGAACTATCTCTAGAATGAAATCTGGAATAAGTATCGGAATGTCGCCAAATCTTGGTCACATCTGAACTATCTCTAGAATGAAATCTGGAATAAGTATCGGAATGTCGCCAAATCTAGGTCACATATGAACTATCTCTAGAAGGAGATCTGGAATAAGTATCGGAATATCGCCAAATCTGGGTCACATCTGAACTATCCCTGGAAGGAATCTGGAATAAGTATCGGAATGTCGCCAAATCTAGGTCACATCTGAACTATCTCTAGAATGAAATCTGGAATAAGTATCGAAATGTCACCAAATCTGGGTCACATCTGAACTATCTCTAGAAGGAAATCTAGAATAAGTATCGGAATGTCGCCAAATCTGGGTCACATCTGAACTATCTCTAGAAGGAGATCTGGAATAAGTATCGGAATGTCGCCAAATCTGGGTCACATCTGAACTATCCCTGGAAGGAATCTGGAATAAGTATCGGAATGTCGCCAAATCTAGGTCACATCTGAACTATCTCTAGAATGAAATCTGGAATAAGTATCGGAGTGTCGCCAAATCTGGGTCACATTTGAACTATCTCTAGAAGGAAATCTGGAATAAGTATCGGAATGTCGCCAAATCTGGGTCACATCTGAACTATCTCTAGAAGGAAATCTGGAATAAGTATCAGAATGTCGCCAAATCTGGGTCACATCTGAACTATCTCTAGAAGGAAATTTGGAATAAGTATCGGAATGTCTCCAAATCTGGGTCACATCTAAACTATCTCTAGAAGGAAATCTGGAATAAGTATCGGAATGTCGCCAAATCTGGGTCACATCTGAACTATCTCTAGAAGGAAATCTCGAATAAGTATCGGAATGTCGCCAAATCTGGGTCACATCTGAACTATCTCTAGAAGGGGATCTGGAATAAGTATCGGAATGTCGCCAAATCTGGGTCACATCTGAACTATCTCTAGATTGGACACTGGGAAGGTGATGATCTTGATTTTGTTAAGGGTCATAAATTGGGAGTATACCAATCTTCTGAGGTGATGAGAATCTTCATTCTGTTAACGGTCAGGAACTGGGAGTATACCAATCTTCTGAGGTTTTAAGGATGAGAGTCTTCATTCTTGAGAGAAACAGATTTTTAGGAGCTTCAATTGTCCGTTATTCTGTTGGTGGTTGTAACTTCCAGCAGGTGATGAAGGAAATTTTGAACGACCTTGGTTTTGACATTCGAATGCCCCAAGTGATGGTGAGGGAGACTTGCCCCAAGTTCACTGAACTTTTGAGAGATTTGTTGAAATCTTGACTGGACTGCCCCAGGTTAACTGAACTTTGAAAGATCTGTTGAAACCTTGACTGGACTGCCCCAGGTTAATTGGATAGTGACATGTCATGCCCCTTGTTGATAGGAGATTTTTGTGATGGAAGTGTGATCCTTCTTGAAGTGATTTTGTTCACTGAGAGAGCTTTCGTTCATCGGATATTCGTTGTGTGAATTTCTCCGTTGTCAAACAAATAGCCAAATGCAAACAATGATATTCAGGTAATGCAAAATTTATGTCTGTCTCGAAGTTTTTGAAAAATGTGTTTTTTAGCAGAAAACTTTTTATAAGATAAAATCAACACAAGATTTAGAGCAAAGCCTTACAGGAGTCAGGATACCTTTTGTAACAGTATGCTTTTGAACTAACCCATGCTTCAATTAGGACTTTTGAAGGGTTGTAACGTGGCTTGGTTCACGGTTTAAGAAACAAAGAATAAAGGCTCAAAGTATATTTGTACCCACCCGCTCTTCGTGATGTTCTTTAATCCTAAACTCAGTCAATTGTGCGTCGCACTCTATTCGAGTTTGGAACGACTTTTGGGTGATGGTTCACCAATTGAATTTGGAGGGCAGTCATCCTCTCCTTTTTTCTTTTGCAACATTTTTCATGTTGTTGAGGATTTGTAATGACCTCGTTCTTTTGATTTGTTATCCCTAACTTTTGCCTGACTGTTCCTGTTTTCGAGGTTACAGTCAGCGGGATGCCCCAGCTTTCTTTAGCCTCCTTTATAGGTTTTGGCTTAGTGAGCTTTTCTCTTTTGAGAGGTAATGACTGCCTATGAGATAAGGAACCATCACTGTCTTTTGATTCCAAAGGAATGTCTTTGATGTCATTCGTTGTATTACGAACTGATAGTTTGCGACTTCAATGCGCATCCTTTTTTTTGAATTAACTGAGAGACTACCCTGCCCCAGGTTTAAGTCAAAGGTTTCAATTTTTTTAGAACAGAAAACTCCTACTTCTTTGGCTCGAAGGGGTTGACTAGGGATTATCTTCCTTATAACTTCCGTGTTTGGGAATTGAAAGAAATGTCTGTACATCATCAGCGAGGTCTGTTCAAAATCATACTGTATGAGATTATGGTATTGTTTCGTCATCCTCCCTCTAAAGGCTTGTAGCTTTTTATCAAGAGTTAAATATCATAAAGAAAACATAAGAGTAGTGAAAACGAATGGATGAATTCAAGACAAACATATGCAATGCATTAATGAAACAAAGTTTGACATTAATAGATAATTGTTTGAATAACAAAAGAAATTACAACTTTGAAAATTCAAATGAAACAAAGACATTCTCAATGATTTGGCATAGGAGGAGTGATCATGCTAGAGTCTCCAGAGGGTCAAACTCGATCTCCTTGGCATCAATCATGTCTTGGATCTTGTTCTTCAGAGGCCAACAGTTGTTTGTGTCATATCCCTGACTGTCGGAGTGGTATGCACACCTTTCATTGGGATGATAGGTAGGAGCAGAAGTATTTGGGTTCCAGAGGGGAGCCCTCAATGTAATCAGATTCATATTCAACAAGTGTTGCAGTGCTTGAGACAGCGGCATGTTGATGTTGGTGAACTGTCTTTTAGGTGCGACCTCCTTACGCTGATGCCCCTGTCTTTGTTGAGCAGGAGTAGCATTAGAGATCAAGATTGATCCTACGTGTTGGTCATGACGACCCTTTTGACTGTTCGCAACATTGGACTCTTTCTTTCCATGATAGGGAATCATCTGAGTATCCGAGGGTGTAGCTCATTGGATCTTTCCACTTTTGATGCCAGCTTCGACCCTTTCACCGGTCAGTATTAGCTCGGTGAACCCGGCTGAGGAGCTTCCAATTAAGTGATTGAAGAAAGGCCCTGTCAAAGTTCCCATGAAGATGTCAATCAGCTCTCTGTCAGTTAAAGGGGGTTGCACCCTACCAGCCAGATCTCTCCACTTTTGAGCATATCCTTTGAAGCTCTCGTCGGAACCCATGGTCATGTTCTGCAATTGCACACGAGTTGGTGCAAGATCAGCATTGTATTGATACTGTTTTTAAAAAGCCATAGCTAAATCTTCCCAAGTGTGGATGCGAGAACTCTCCAATTGATAGAACCACTCGAGTTGAGCCCCTACCAGGATTTCTTGGAAGAAATGGATCCAAAGCTTTGGATCAGTTGTGTATGGTTGAATCTTGCGGACATAAGACTTTAGATGCATCTTAGGGCAAGAGACTCCATCATACAGGGCCAAGGTAGGGACTTTGAACTTTGGAGAGATGACCAATCCAGAAACTAAACCCATGTCTCCTAAATCCAATCCAGGTATTTGTTGAACCTCCATAGCATTGAGGCGATCCTCCAACTGTTTGTACTTGTCATCAGCGGGAGGATATTGTTCTTCGGAGTAGTCAGCTTCATCAATCTCCAAATTATGGTCTTCTCAAAGACTGACCCCTATGCTGGGTGGAGTTGAAAGATCCAAGGTTTTAGGTCTTCTTCTCAGGATGCCCGTTGCCTTCTTGGACTTCTTCTTCTTGTCTTTGAGAAGGAGAGCTTTCAGATCCTCTTGCCCTTTACCCATAGCCAGAAGCATTTGTTGGAATTGAGTGTTTTGAGCTTGGAGATCTTTCACCATTTGTTCCATATTCATCTTACTGAAATAAACAGTAGGAAGATAAGGAGACCTGTAGGAGAAACCTGTTATGCAATGATATGTATGATATATGTATGCAATGTTTTCAAGGATCTCTTGGGGTAAACACAAGAGAATGTTAGAGGTTGAACTTCGATCTTTGATTGGAGAGCTTTGCGCCTGTGGATGTCTTTCCACGAGAATCAAGCTCACCATGTCAAGTGGGTCATAGTCCCTGATTCAAGTTGTTGCAATTGATCTTTGATGGCATTTGATTAGAGGAGAAAACCTCTTGCCTCTTGGTAGACGTCTGGTTCAACGTGACCCTGCATCAACAGACCCTCTAGATCCTTGAAATGGTTATTGAAAATGCTATGGTATGATGTTATGATGTTATGTACATGTATGCAAAAGCAAGTAAGTGTATATACAGGTAATCATATTCACACAAAGCAAACAAGTCCTTAGGTTTAGGCTTGCATGAGGTTTGTAGGTAAGTACCCTCTTGAAGTTAGTTGGCTCATCCTGTCCTAAAATAGAAACCGGGTTCTAAGGAGCTCAATATCATTGGATTGTTTTGTGTTCATTGTTTTGGTTTAGCCACTTAACTGGCGACCAAAATATTCCAAGAAAACAACCCTCAATGAGTGTAGTATCGAGTATCTACCAACTTCGGACTGCACCAAAGTCGGTCATCTCACTACCCCTAAAAAGGCTAAGATGGTCAATTAAGGTTCTAGAGTTCGTTAGTGCTTCATGACATCACTCAGCGGCCCCGTATTCTCCTTGACTACTCAAGGGCTACCGGTACTCACAAATATGTCACACTAACATAGCTTACTGCTTTAACCATGTCGGTATACCCCGCACAGTTCCCTCACAGTTTTATTGCTATTTACCTAAAAAGGTGCCCCCAAATCCGGGTGTAGGATTTATAACAAACCCAAACAAGGACCCAAAAACTAAAGCAATCAAAGCAATCAAAGCAAGTATGTAAAGGTGATCTAAACCCTAAGGTAACCCCACTTTTAAATTAATCCCCAGCAGAGTCGCCAGTTCTGTGATACGGTGGGAGAACTGACTTGAGGTTTTGCGTTTGTATTCACACTTGTTCGGTTTAGCAAGAGTCGCCACCGACTTTTTATTTTATCCTAAAGGAAAGGTTAAAAAGCACAGGAAAAACCTTTGAGATGTTTTCGTGGGTTAGGGGGGTAGATTATGAAAAGGGAAGGTGCTAGCACCCTTTTCATCCATGGTTATCCATGGGCTCTTAGTTACTTGCTTAGATCACTTGCCTTGCATTTTCAATTGTTTGAAATGGTGCTTTGTGTGTGTGGTTTTGAAAATGTTTTGAAAAAGATGCCTTGTCTAGGCAACCATTGTAACAATTCTTTACTCGAATGTTTTACAAAGGTTTTTGTCTTTTTGAAAAGATGTTTCAATGTTTTTGAAAGTAGTTTTGGAAGTTGTGTTGTGGAGTGTGTTTTGAAAGTAGGCAAGCGTGTTTTGCAAGTTTGATCAAGTAACTAAGAGTTGTCTACCCCTAAATTTACTCAAAGATTTTTCTCATGTTTTAACCCTTTTAACAGTATTGTTCCACCATTGTATTTGGTGTACAATCTTGTGTTAGGATGTTAACGGGACGGGCGCGGGTCATCGTTTAGACCATGAATGCAATAGTGTCAAGTGTCTTTGGCAATTTTCCTTAAGGGACTTGATCATTTTGTTTAGGAAACTTCGAAAGCGTCATCGAGGGACTATGATCATTTGATTTGTCTTTTGTTTTGCCAAAGTACTTGACATGCAAACATGGCCCATTTTTTGAAGGCAACAAGCGGGAATACCCTAGGGGTGCAAGTGTGAATTGTGTATTGATTGTCATGCATTTGTCTTGTATTAGGTTATCTATCGGTTGATTTTGAATCTTTGCATACAAACCCTAATTACTATACAGTATATAGAAAGCGATAAATTGCAGGAATTTAAAGTCTAAGCTATTACAAATAAGTATCCGGGAATGGGGGTACAAATATTTACAAATGGGGATGAGTCTTATCAGGATAGTAGTGTCCAAATAATATTTACAACCAAATCGAATCGCATTCTCAATGTAAAGTATAGCAAAGTATAAGAATCAAAGAGAAATAAAAGTATTTTGTGAAAGTGTATGTGATTATTTATAAGTGAGAAAAATATGTTAACCTAATGCAATATTAAGTATTTTATTTATTTTTGGGTTTTTTGTTAATGTTATACAAATAAAAGGGTTTTAAAGAAAAAGTATTTAATTCAAAACAAACTAATTATTTATGTATCTTTTAATGTTTTTATGTACAAGAAGTTCTTAAAAGAAAAATATTTTAACTTAATAAAAGAAATCTAATATTTACATTTCAAGTGTGATAAAAAGTATTAGCAAGATTTTTTTTAAAAAAAAGGAAATTAATGTATCATTTTTATTTAACAAAAATATTAGTTTAAGTTATTTATAAAAAATAAAGTGATAGAAAAATAGTAATAGTTTGAAATAAATAAAAAATGGATAAAAGATTAAATGGGCTGGGAATATCATGTTGGGCCCAAAAATGTGTGGGGAAAGAGGTCAACAGGGGGGTGCACGCCAGAAATTGAGATGGGCTTAGGCAGTTTTGTTGGGGACAGGCCCAATGTGTGTTACAATTTTTTAGGGTTCGTTTTGCTTGTTCAGAACTTAGGGTTTACAGTTTTGATAAGCGGTGTCGTTCCCTTCTCCTTCTTCGTCGTTCTCTTCCTTGAACGGAGGCCACTGATGCTCCTCCCTTCGTCTCAGCTGCCAGACGCCATCTCCACTTCTTCCTCCTCACGATCGTTCAGGCAATGATAAAGGAAAGGTAGCGTTTTCTCTCAGTTTCCTCTTCGTGCGTTTTTAGGGTCTTTGGATTCCTCTTGCATGTTTTATTTATTCTGATTCTTTTGTATTATTATTTGTTTCTTGTGAGGTGTTAAAGAAAGGGAAGAGGTACTACCTTTGGAGAGGAGACGAGGAGTGGACTGGAGGCGTCTTAGGCGGCCGGAGGCGGGAGATACGCGGTGATGCTAACTTGTTCTGATAACCTCGTATCTTGCTTTTGTTAGGTTTTATGATGAAGAGCTTCTGAAAACCCAAAGATAGCCACTTGTGAATCTTCTTCCTCTCTTTCGCTTGCTTGCTTCTGTGATGAGCTTGATTTGTGTTTCAATGATGATGTTGTTTGAATCTGAGATGCTTCAGTGTTGCTTTTCCTCTCTTCTTCTTTTGATTGCTTGCTCTGAGATACTTGATTTGTGTTTCAATGATGGTGTTGTTTGAATCTGAGATGCTTCAGTGTTGCTTTTGACTTTTTTCCTCTTCCTTCTTATCAATGATGATAGCTCTGAGATATTTTGCTTCAGTTATTGTTTGGCTTTGGCTTGGTTGGAATTTGGCTTTGGGCAGGCTGTATGTTTTAACAGGTTTGTGATTTTGAGGGTGTTGCTGGTACAGGTTTATTGTTTGCTTGTTTGAGTTTTGTTTGAATAAGGCTTGAGGCTGGTTGGAGGCAAGCTTAAGCAGGCTTTGTGTTTTGACACAGTTTTGAAAGGCTTGGTACTGTTTGTTTGTGTTTGACAGGATTTTTTGGCTTGATGTTTGAAGCAGGCTTGCTTATGTTTGCAGGTTGATACAGTTTGGGAGGCAAGCTTTGTGTTATTGTTTAGGCAGGCATGAGGCTTGAAGTAGTTTTGACAGGTTTTCTGTGTTTTTGAGGCTTTTTGTTTGTTATAGGCTTGCTTTGTAACAGGTTTCAGGCTTGTGTTGATACAGTTTTGTGGCCATTTCTGGTTTTGATACTGAGTTTAGGCTTTGGAAGGCTTTGTATGGTATCAGTTTTTAAGGCCAGCAGGTTTGAAAGGTTTGCTTCTGTAAGATACAAGCTTGAGGCAGGCTTAAGATATTTTGGAGTTTTGTTTTATGCAGGTTTTTGCAATGTTACAGTTTGTGGTCTCTCTTGTGTATTCTGCCCTCTTGATGCTTTCTTTTGATTCTGTTTATTTTATATCCCTTAAGCCTGCCTCAACAAACTGTAAGCCTATACTTCTTTTACTCTCTTTCTCTCTCTATAAGAAAAGCATTTTTTATTGCTTACATTGTACTTTCTCTGAAAAAGTGTGGCTGGAAAATGATGATAAGATTTAAATATGTTGCTTGCAATGTTAGCTTTGCTCCGTGTACTTTCTTCTTTCTTCAGATTTTCTACATTTTGTGTACTTGTTGATATCTCTTTGACAGCCTTTTGATAGTTTCTTGGGGTAGCTTGGTTGACATCTCTTTTGGACAGTTTGACAGCTTTGCATTTCCTTGGACAACTTAGTTTTCCCTTGTGCATTATTTGTTCAGTTTGAACTTTGTAATTTGTTTGGCATATTCAGTTTGTCCATTTGCAGCTTGTTTGAATTTTGAACTGTGCAGCTTTGTATTTTAATTAATTCCAATGCTTGCAAGATAATTTTCTTTCCCTCTTTGTGAACCAAGAGTCTTCTTGTGATTTGCAAAGAGGGCGAACAAACTGATTCCGGCCAACACTTTTAATGATGAGTTTCTGATTAACTGTCTGCCTTTTTTAATTCATCTGTGTTTGACTTCTTTCTTTTTTTGTTTTTGCAGATAAAAATCAGTTGAGCAATGGGGAGCAGCAGTAGAAGATGAAGATTTAGGAGATTTAGGATATAGTTTTAAATTACCTTTAATCATTGTAACAATATTAATGTAAACAATTGTAAATAAATTTACAGTGTTCAAATAATAATTGTAACAAACAATTAAAAATGAATAAAAATAATCCTTTGTCAGTTAATTCTCTTTTAATTCACTGTCTATTTAATTATTTAAGTTTCTTGAATTAAAATAACTGGAAGTAAATCCCAATTATTCTAACTTAAATAAAATAAATAATTAATAAACACTGTAGTCTTGCAACTTCGCATTAACCAATAATAAACCCGGCTTTCCAATTAACCATAAGCATTGCACAGTTAATTAAACAAACGTCCACATGCCTTTCCTTTTACTGATTAAACCAAACACTGCAAATTTCCAACCAGAAGCCTCAGCTTCTAACCCAGAGGTTCAGGTTTTTTGAGAAACAAACTGAAATCTTGAGCAGGCGTCAAAGCAGTGTAACAGCCAATTAATACACTGTGGATTCAAATTCTTCTGAAAATGCGCGTGCAAACCCTAATTCTTAATTTATTGTCAAAGAAGCGTCTGCCTGATCAAACCCTGAGCCAAACTCAACCAAACCCTAACAATCTGCTTGAACTGATTCAAAATCAATGGAAACCCTAATTTTGTGTGACTGATAAGAAAAGTCTGTTTGACCGATTCTTGAGCCAATCTGAAAAATCAGGAAAAGCCCGAAGCTGTGATTTCTTGTAAAAAGAGGAGGACAAATTTTGGGGTACAACAATGGGGTTTTATAGGTAAGTACCCTCTTGAAGTTTAATTGGCTTAAACCTTTCCTAATAATAGTAATCGGGTTCTAAGGAGCTCAATATCACCGGATTGTTTCCTTGGTCATTGTTTCACCTTAAGCCTCTTTAATGGCGACCAAAATATCCCAAGAAACCAAACCTCAATGAGTGTAGTATCGAGTATCTACCAACTTCGGACTACACCAAAGCCGTTCATCTCACTACATCCTAAAGGCCAAGTTGGTCAAGTAAAGGGTTCTAGAAGTTCATTAGTGCTTCATGACATCACTCAGCGGCCCCGTATTCTCTTTGATTAACTCAAAGGCTACCGGTAACCATAAATATGCCACACTAACATAGCTATTGCTTAGACCATGTCGGTATACCCCGCACAGTTTCCCCAACGTATTGCCATTTAAATATAATGTATCCCAAATCCGGGTAGAGGATTTCAAACCCAAAAAAAGAAACATAATGTAAAGCATACAAGTTAAACAATGTAAGCAAGTAAATGTGATCTAAACCCTAAGGTAATCCCACTTTTTAGAATATTCCTCAGCAGAGTCTCCAGTTCTGTGATACGGTGGGAGAACTAACTTGATTGTTTTGCGTTTTATTGAAAATGTTCTGGTTAGCAAGACTCGCCACCGAATTTTCTTTTATCCAAAAAGGAAAGGTAAAAAAGCACAGGAAAGACCTTTGAGATTATTTCTTGAGTGCGGGGGGTAGATTATGAAAAGGGAAGGTATTAGCACCCTTTTCATCCATGGTTTTCCATGGGCTCTTAGTTACTTGCTAGATCACTTGCTTTTTGTTTTGAAATTATGCTTTGTGTGGTTTTTGAAAGTATTTTGTAAAAGAGGCCATTGTTTATGCAATCTTTGTAATGATTCTCGTTCGTAAGAATGTATACAAAGATGTTCGTTTTTTTTAAAATGTTTTCAATGTTTTTAAGATGTTTTTGAAATGTGTGTGTTTGCTTTGGAAAATAGCAAGGATAGTTGTTTTGAAATGGAGAAAGTAACTAGAAGTAATCTACCTACTCAAATGTCTTTCTTGTTTATTTTCTATTCCTTTGACATTGTTGTCTTACCATTGATTTGATAAGCAACCCTATCTTTGGATATAAACGGGACGGGCGTGGGTCATCGTATAACGATGATTAGCAATGTTGCAAAGTATCTTAGAATTTTTTGAGGGACTAAGATCATTTTATAAGGCAACTTAGAATAGCGTCATCGAGGGACTATGATCTTATATTTGTTTGTTTTGCCAAGATACTTTGCATGCGTAATATGGCCATTTTTGTATAAGGAAACCAAGTGGAGTAACCCTAAGGATGCTTGTGTGTAAGTGTGTTATTTTCATGTTTGATTTTGTCTTGGATTTAGGGTTTTCTATTTGATTTGTTTTTATCTTGCCATACAAACCCTAATTACTAGCATGTTATGTAAAAGCGATAAATTGCATAATTTAAATATTGCTACACTATTACAACATTTTATAAGAGGGGGATATACAAATTATGAATGGGGATTTGCAATAATGTAAACCTAATTTAATCTATTACAACCAAATCGAATTTGTACAAGTATTTGAATAAACAATATACCATATAATTTAAATATGCAATGATATATATATATATATATATATATATATATATATATATATATATATATATATATATATATATATATATATATATATATATATATATATATATATATATATATATATATATATATATATATATATATATATATATATATATATATATGCAAGAAAAATGTTGTTTGCTTTGTTTTTCATATGCAAAAGAGTTTTGACCTAATCCTAATAATTTAAGAAAAGGAATATATTTCTTGAAAATGTGGTTAACCCTAATTTCTAATTTTAAAAGAAAATAAAGTTCTTTAAGTATTATTTTTGTGTATTTTTTGCCTAAAAATAATAAATAGTATTTATGAAAATATTTAGTCTTTTAATATGTTAAAATAAATATTTATAAGTGTGAGAAAAAGAATAAATAATTAACCTAATTCTATTTTTTACTTACAAGTTTATTAGGAAAAAATAGTTAATACATAACTAAAAAATATATTTTTTTATGAGAAAATAAAATAAAATAAACAAAATATAATATTTATCATTTTTATATTTTTTATGATTTTTAATAAGTTAAGAAAAAATATATTTAATGAAAATAAAATAACATAAAATAAATAAATGAAAATAGTTGGGCCAGGGGTGCCCTGAGTAATCAGGAGGTAGCATGTTAGAAAAAAAAACACAAGGCCCAAATGTTGAAGCCCACGCTGCAAACAGCCAAAAAATGGATGAAAAATGTGAAAAATGCAAAAAGGCGGCGCCAAGGCTCGAACCTGTGACCTTAAGCATTTTAGCGCGCTGCCTTACCACTGGGGTGGCTGTACATCCGTTAGTTTAAATGAAACAAGAAAAACATAACATATAAAGCCTCCTTGCCCTATACTTCATCTTTTTCCTCAAGCTGGCCAAAACCTCTGTATCTTTCTCATTTCTCCATGAAAATGGAAACTTCCAACATGAAAATGATAGTACTCATTCTGACGATTTCAACCATGTAAATCATAGAAGCTAACAATCAAAGATCAAAGTGAATTTTAAAGGCCCTAATTTTAAACCTAAATTTTACATAAATTTGAATTCTAAAATTCTCGATACACAATGAATATAAATGAATTTTATGAACATGGTTGGTTATAGCACAAAGATATCTACATTTTATCTTCACAAATCGTGACTAATGGATGCCTGTATGAAGAGATAAAAGTTGGAGTTCTTACCTCTTTCAACTGGGATCGTGAATGGAGTTTGAGTGAGATTTATGAAGGCCTGAAGATCCCTTTAGCTTGCCTGAACCTCCCTGAGCGTGTTCCAATCCTTGCCTTGCTTTGAAAGTTCCTGAATCTCTCTATCCAAGTCAACCTGCAAGCTTGAAAAACAAAAATGGCAGATGAAGAAGGAGGAGTTACAGTGCAGGGATGATGGTCTGGATCACTTAGATATAAGGTAGGTAAAGTGTTTGAATGATTAAAACTTTAAACGCACGAGCAAATTTGTGGATTGCTATGCTTGGACACAAACTACAAGTTTTGACAGTTTTTTGGTGATAAGGAGTTTTGGAGTGTTTCTGGCCTTGAGCAATCCAGTTCTAAGTTGTAATGTGTTTGTGTATTAGTATAGAGAAGGTTTCTAATCCACTGCACAACAGATTTCTGAGTTGTGTCCTTTTTGCACTCTTACTTGCTTTTTAAGAAAGGTGAAGAGACCACTCCTTACATGCTTGTACAGGCCTGCTTGAAGTTGGTACAAGTTCTAGACAACTTTCTTTTGGTTTATAGGACTTGTGTGAGCAGAGAAAACAGGTCCAATGCTCAAGAAGTGAAAATTTGCAAAAGTTATGCTTTTCCAAAATGGCAATGGCAACTTTGTGCCATTTATGGAATTAAAGTTTGGAAAAAGACTCTTATGATTGGATTAAGGCTTTATCATCTGTGTAAGCATTAAATTATGAAGTGAGAAACAATTTGGAGGCATGTAAAGCAAGGATTAGGCAGCGTAGGTTCAGATTTGAATTTTGTTCTTCATGAAATGGCTTGAAATCAAAGTGAGAAATTGCCAACTTCCTCTCTTTGATTCTCCCTATTCAAAAATGATCTCAAGGAGTTCTTGGACATTTTGGAAAGCTTTCAATGTTCTATATAACTTATATTTGAAATGCATTTCAATATTCCTCTTGGAACTAGGTGAAAAATTACCATGAAGTTAGGTCAAAACCTGCCTAAATTAGGGCAAAATTTCACTAAGTTATTTTAGTTCATGAGCATGTATTCACAAAATTATATCTTGAGATCCAAGCATATTTAGGGGAAAATGTGTGAAGAAAAGTTGTATATTTAATGGAGGTCTACAACTTTCATGTTGGGAACTTTCTTTGAATCATCTTGTATCATGGTGAAAAAATGGCTTAAAGTTGAGAAAAAATAAGAGATTTTATATACTTAGAAAAATTTCTAAGTTAAGAAAAATTCAAATTTCTAAACCAAATCTTCAATCTTTGATTTCTTGATGAACAAGTTTCACATTTTGACCTATTTTGATGAATTATGATCCTTGGCACTTGATTTTGACCAAAAAGTCAAAGTTTGACTTTTCAGTATACAGTTGACATTTGATCAGTTGACTGTAAATTTCATCTGTCAATCCAATGAAAATGCAATGTTTTGAACCATGTCAATAGGTAAAGATGATGCAATTTAGCTCTTGAAATCATGCTTCAAATCAATTGGTCATTTGCTAGGTCAAAAATCAGAAATTGCCCTTTCTCCGTCAAAACGCTAATTTTGACCATTTTGCCCTTTTGATGATATGATCAAATTTCTTGAGGAATTGTGGTCCAAACTTGATCAAATGATATATATGAGTCTAAAATGTTGATGTGGATCAAAATTTATGAAGTTTGACTGTAAATTGGCCATGGTTGACTTTTTCCCCAATACAGTTGATTCTTAGCTCAACTGTCCAATTGACTGATCAAAAATGGGGTTCAAGGCTTGAAACTTGTCATGAGTAATCTTAGGGGTCCATAATGATCCTTGAAAGTCATATGAAGTATTGATAGTCCAAAATCCTTTTGCAAACTCAAACCCTAATTTTGGGTCATCAGGGTGAGATGAGATGTCTTGAGCTGATCAAACCCTAATCCAGTCTTGAGTCAAAGAGATCTTGTGAGAAAATCTTGATAAATGAGAGGGAAAATTTTGGGTTACAACAATATGATACTGTGATGTTATGTTCATGAGTAGCAAACACAAACAAGCCACACAAGAGTCTTAGGTTTAAAGGCTTACATGAATTCCATAGGTAAATACCCTTCCCCATTGAAGTTAAGTTGGTTCAACCTATCCTAAAATAATAATCGGGTTCTAGGAATCTCATATCATCGATCTTTCTTGCAGGCTTGATTTTAGCACAACAACTGGCTTGCCACCAAAACATTCAGAAAGTCAAATCTCAATGAGCATAGTTTTGAGTATCAACCAACCTTGGATTGCGCCAAAGTCGGCTATCTCACTACTTTCTAATGGCCAAGATGAGTCAATTAAGGTTCTAAAAGTAAGTTAGTGTTAACGACACCACGTGGAAGCCTAATGTTATCCTTGACTGACTCAAGGAACATCAGTACAAACCAAAGTGTCACACTAACTGTAGCCATCATGTTAACCATATTGTTCTACATCGTACAATCTTTGTGATCTATTGCTACTTGCCTAAGGAATCCCTAGATCCGGGTGTAGGATATTACAAGTAATTATACCCAAACAAACCCTTAAAATAAAGAAAACAATTCAGACAATTAAAGAAAGTAAAAGTGATCTAAACTCTAAGGTAACCCCTCCTTTTTTAAGTAGTCTTCAGTAGATTCGCCAATTCTGTAATATGGTGGGAGAATTGACTTTTTGGTTTTATCCAAATGTGCGGATAGCTAGAGTCGTCACCGACTTTTATTTTATCCAATATTTAGGAAAGGTGAAAAGAACAGGAAAAACCTTGATAAATTTTGAGTTTGGGAGGTAAGTAATAAAAAGGGAAGGTGTTAGCATCCTTTTCATCCGTAGTTATCCACGGGATCTTAATTTCTTAGCTCACTTTTAAAACTTGCTCTGTGTGTGAGTGGTTTGAAAATATTTTGAAATCACCAACTTCAAGAGGGTACTACCCAGACCCCATGCTGGCCTTAAACCCTAAGGGCTTGTCTTGTGTGCCTTGTGTGCCTTACATGTTTGTCTTTGTAAATATCTGTGGTGTGTTTAATCATAGCATCATGACATCATCCAGCATCATATGCATTGACTAACCATTTCAGGGGTTCGAATTTTCATCTCTGTTCTTGTTTTGTAGGACATGGAAACTGTTCGCAGAAAGACAATTCAAGTCAGCCTTGTAAGGGTCCCTCCTCAGCTTAAGGAGCTTATATCCAGGATTCCCGATAACTCTTCATTCAGTGAAAGACATGGAAGTCTCATCAGCTTGGTCAATACCAACATTGAGGAAGATATGATAAAGGTCCTGTTCCAATTCTTTGACCCTCTGCATCACTGTTTCACCTTCTTGGATTATCAGCTGGTAACTACATTGGAGGAGTTCTCCCGGCTCCTGAAGATCCCTATCCTTGATCAACTACCCTACAACGGTACGGAAAAGGAACCCAAGCTTGAAGAGATTGCTAAAGCCTTGCACCTACAGTCATCTGACCTCAAGGGACATTGGGAAGTTAGAAGTGGTATCAAAGGGTTCTTGGCCAGGTTTCTGTTTGAAAAGGCCCGTGAATGTTGGAACTCCCTTGACTTACAAGCTTTTGAAGAAGTTGTGGCCCTCCTTGTCTATGGTTTGGTGTTGTTCCCTAACCCAGATCAGCTTATAGATATCAGTGTTGTCCAGATCTTTATGTCCAGGAATCCTATACCTATGTTGCTGGGGGACATCCTCCACTCATGTTACACTCGAACCATGAGAAAAAGAGGTGTCCTTATGTGTTGCACTCCTCTCCTGGGAAGGTGGTTTATTTCGCACCTTCCACAATCAGTTTTGAAGAACGAACGGGGCTTGAGATGGTCACAACGGTTGATGACTCTCACACATGCAGATATACATTGGTGCCCTAGGTCCAGAGAGGATGTCACTATCATTGATCGTTGCGGGGAGTACCCTAATGTTCCTTTACTTGGAATCAGAGGAGGTATTACTTACAACCCATGCCTGGCTTGGAGACAGTTTGGTTATGCTCGGAGGGACGGTCCCCATGACATGTTAATTCCTGACATAGTTTTTGACTTCGACAACGATACTCAAGGACTTCGCCAGAGATTTATCAGAGCCTGGAGGATGCCAAGTAGGATAGACAGTAAGACACTGGGGCACAAGAACTCCATCCCGTTGGAACCTTATCTCAAGTGGGTACGAGCCCGCTCCCAGAAGTTAGTGATGCCTTATCCCCATATGCTCCCTGTGATCAAAGAGCCAGTCTTGGAAGGAGAAGTGTCCTACACTATTCAGCACCCTGATATGCCCACGTCCTGGGAAGAGATGTAGAAGAGCTGGATCCAGCTTAAGGAAGAACGGAATTCTCTTGAGACCAGTCTACATGCTAGTGAAAAGAAGGTCTTGGAGCTCACCCGCCTGTTGCACGAGGAGAGGAATCTCAACACTTACATAGCTCCAAAGAGGATGCGTAGTGTATTTTGGGATTGATTTGCTTTGTAATTTGTTCCCATGAGGCTTTGATGTACTAAACAATTATTTCCTTAATGATAACGTGTGTTCCCTTTTGTCTACAACAAATTTGAACTTTCGAACCCTTGAATGCATTGCATAAACACATATCATTCATCATGTGCATAGCAGGTTTTCCTCTTTTCAGGTTGCTTACAGTTCTTCGCTGTTTATTTCAGCATCATGAATCCTGACTCATCATCAACTGAGATGTCCATCAAAGCTCTACAGGCGAAAAATGCGCAATTTCAGGAACTAATCATGGGTTTGGCTCAGGGCCAAGAAGAGCTGAAGGCTCTGCTCTTGAAGAAGGAAAAGAAGAAGAAGAGAAGAACTGTTCTGTTCAACTCGGGCCGAAGGTTTGGCAACACTCTGCAAAATGAAGAGGTTGGTTCTTCCATTGGCAAGGGTACTCCTCAAGCGGAAAAAGGTCCGAGTCCGGTAGTCTCCGACAACGAGACTGATTTTGATGAAGAGCAATATCCTCCGGCAGAAGACCGTTACAAGCAGTTGGAAGACAGGCTGAATGCTATGGAGATACAACAGGTACCTGGGCTGGATTTCGGAGATTTGGGTTTGTCTACCGGTGTGATCATTCCTCGTAAGTTCAAAGCACCATCTTTCACTAAGTACGACGGGGCATCTTGTCCCAAGCTACATCTCAGGTCCTATGTTCGGAAGATTCAACCGTACTCAGTGGATAAGAATTTGTGGATCCACTTCTTCCAGGAGAGTCTTTCAGGGACTCATCTCGAATGGTTCTATCAGCTGGATGGGACCAAGGTTCGTAACTGGGAGGAGTTGGCTACTGCTTTCTATAAGCAATATCAGTATAATGCCGACCTTGCCCCTACACGTACCCAACTCCAGGGTATGTCGTTAGGTTCAAGTGAAGGTTTTAAAGAGTACGCTCAGAAGTGGAGGGATCTGGCTGGCAGGGTGCAGCCTCCGTTGACTGATCGGGAGTTGGTAGACATGTTCTTGGGGACCCTATCTGGGCCATTTTTCAACCATCTTATCGGGAATTCGTCTGCAAGGTTCACTGATCTGATTCTGACTGGAGAGAGAATTGAGGCTGGGTTGAAGTCTGGAAAGATTTCGAAGGGTGCATCGTCTAGTTCTGAGAAGAAACCCTTCAAGAAGGATGCTAGTGCTGTGTACGGGTCCAGGAGACAAGAGAAGTCCGAGCGCCGCCAATCTGTCAGTGCGGTGATGATTGCTAAGCCTGCTGCCGCTCCTCGGCCAACCAATCCTCAAAGGGCTGAAAGACCCCGGAGAGAGTTTACCCGTTTGAGCATGACCTTATCGCAGATCTTTCCACAGTTGCTGTCCACCAATCTAGTGACTGTCAGAGAGGCCCCTAAAGCTGTGAACACTGCCTCCCCCAAATACAACCCAAATGCTCGTTGTGCTTATCATTCTGATAGCCCGGGGCATTCCACTGATGACTGTTGGGCATTAAGGAGAAAGCTGCAAGACCTTATTGACGCCAAGGAGGTACAGTTTGAGGCATCTGAGAAGCCTAATGTAGTGACAGCTCCCCTGCCTGCTCATGGAGTGAATGCTATTGGGGACGAAGATGAAGTGGATGAAGCTGAGTTTGATAGCTGGATTTACCCGGCAACCGACAGTGGACCTAGCAATTGGAGTGCAAAGGACAATCTACCTGTTTCTCTTGTTACTAAGTAATGAATTCCTATGTTTTTGGTATCTGTAATAAACAATAAATTGAACTTTATGGCCCGGTGTCTTACCCGGGGCACCGTGGCTTCGTTTGTGAGGGCATATAAATTGTCATTTCATATATCATAAATGAAAATCTTGGACGTTTTCTCGCATTTCAAATCTTATGCTCCTTTTCTGTCTTTCCTTCCTTTATACATATTTCAAAACAGCTGTATTTACACACACACTCACTCATACAGGTTTCAATCCACTCTGGATCTCACTGGTAACGACTCTGCTGCTGCCAGTTATGACTTCGAAAATCCGATCAACTTAGCCGAAGACGAAGGTGAAGATGATTGCGAAGTGCCTGGCGAGCTGGCAAGACTGTTACTCCAGGAAGAGAGGGCAATTCAACCACATGAAGAGCCAGTGGAAATAATAAACTTGGGTACTGAAGAAGACAGGAAAGAGGTAAAGATTGGTGCCAACCTAGAGCTCAGTGTGAAGCAACGGTTGACTAAGATGCTACATGATTATATGGAGATCTTTGCCTGGTCCTACGAAGACATGCCCGGGTTGGACACTGATATTGTGGTCCATCACTTGCCTACTAAGGAAGACTGCCCTCCGGTGAAGTAAAAGGTCCGTCGTATGCGTCCAGAGATGTCTGAGAAGATCAAAGCCGAGGTAATGAAACAGTTTGATGTTGGGTTCCTTGCAGTGACTTCTTACCCCCAGTGGGTTGCTAATGTGGTGCCGGTACCAAAGAAAGACGGTAAGGTCAGAATGTGTGTCGATTACAGGGATCTGAACAGGGCCAGCCCCAAGGATGACTTCCCTCTACCTCACATTGATGTCCTTGTTGACAATACAGCTCAGCATAAGGTGTTCTCTTTCATGGATGGTTTTTCAGGCTATAATCAGATCAAGATGGCACCTGAAGACATGGAAAAGACTACCTTTGTTACTCAGTGGGGCACCTTCTGTTACAAGGTCATGCCTTTTGGACTAAAGAATGCTGGGGCAACCTACCAACGTGCCATGGTTGCTTTATTTCATGACATGATCCATCATGAGATAGAAGTATATGTTGGCGATATGATCGCAAGGTCCCAGACTGAGGAAGAGCACCTAGATCATCTGCAGAAATTGTTTGACCGTCTGAAACTGTACAAGTTGAGATTGAACCCGAACAAGTGCACCTTCGGGGTAAGATCTGGAAAGTTGCTAGGCTTCATTGTAAGTGATAAGGGTATTCAAGTGGACCCTGCCAAGGTTAAAGCTATTCAAGAGATGCCATTTCCTAGGACAGAGAAGGAAGTCAGAGGCTTTTTACGACGCCTGAATTACATTGCTCGGTTCATCTCGCATCTAACCGCTACCTGTGAGCCAATCTTCAAGCTGCTGAAGAAAGATCAGGTAGTACGTTGGAATGATGAATGTCAGGCTGCTTTTGACAGAATCAAAGAGTATCTCCAAGAACCACCCATCCTTATGCCGCCGGTTGAAGGGAGACCTCTGATACTATACCTGACAGTACTTGACAACTCAATGGGGTGTGTGATGGGGCAGCATGACGAGTCTGGCCGAAAAGAGCATGCCATTTATTACCTTAGCAAAAAGTTTACCGACTGTGAGACCCGATACTCACTGCTTGAGAAAACTTGCTGCGCTTTGGTATGGGCTGCTCGCCGGCTGAGACAGTATATGCTGACTCACACTACCTTGTTGATCTCAAAGATGGATCCTATAAAGTACATATTTGAAAAGCCTGCTCTGTCTGGGAGAATAGCAAGATGGCAAATGATCTTGACAGAATACGACATTCAGTACACGACCCAGAAAGCCATCAAAGGAAGTGTATTGGCAGACCACTTGGCACATCAGGCCGTAGATGACTATCAGTCAATGAACTTCGAGTTTCCGGACGAGAGCATCATGATAGTGACTGATTGTGAAGTACCTGGACCGGATGAAGGACCTGAGGAAGGATCCCGATGGTCTATGCACTTTGACGGAGCCTCCAAATGCTTTGGGTAACGGCATTGGCGCCGTAATCATATCTCCTCAAGGCACTCATACTCCACTCACTGCCCGACTATGCTTCAACTGTACCAACAACATGGCGGAGTACGAGGCGTGCATCATGGGTCTGCAAGCTGCGATCGACTTAAGGATCAAGTTTCTGAGTGTTTTCGGAGATTCCGCTCTTGTGATCAATCAGATCAAAGGAGAGTGGGATACGAAACATCCGAATCTTATTCCTTACAGAGAATGTGTGTTGACCTTAATCCCCCACTTCACGAAGATAACCTTTGAACACTTTCCAAGAGAAGAGAATCAGTTAGCGGACGCGTTAGCTACAATGTCTTCTATGTTCAAGGTCAAATGGGATAATGAGGCTTCCCGGATCATCATCTGGAAACTGGACGAACCAGCATACTGTTGCGATCTCGAGACTGAATTGGTGACTGAGAAACCTTGGTACCATGAGGTGAAGAGATATCTGGAAGCCCAGGAATACCCTGAGGGTGCATCTGTCAATGATAAGAAATTCCTGAGAAGGTTCGCGGCAAAGTTCTTCCTTAGCAACGGCATCTTGTACAAGCGAAACCATGATTCAACCTTACTGCGTTGTGTGGATAAGACTGAAGCAGAAAGGATCATGGAAGAGCTACATGAAGGGACCTTTGGTACACATTCCAGTGGACATACAATGGCAAAGAAGATCCTTCGGGCAGGGTATTACTGGTCCACAATGGAAGCTGATTGCTACCAACATTCCAGGACATGCCATAAGTGCCAGATTTATGCAGACAAGGTGCATGTTCCTCCAGTTCCTCTGAATGTTCTGACTGCGCCTTGGCCGTTTGCAATGTGGGGCATAGACATGATCGGTGAGATTAAACCTACAGCATCTAATGGGCATCGCTTCATCCTAGTGGCGATTGATTATTTTACAAAGTGGGTTGAAGCAGCTTCCTACGCTACGGTAACCAAGACTGTTGTGGCACGGTTCATTCGGCATAACCTGATCTGTCGATACGGTGTCCCAGAAAGAATTATTACAGACAACGGTACCAATCTCAATAACAAGATGATCACTGAGCTCTGCGAGCAGTTCAAAATACAGCACCACAACTCTTCTCCTTACAGACCGAAGATGAATGGGGCTGTAGAAGCAGCAAATAAGAACATCAAGAAAATTGTGCAGAAGATGACAGTGACTTATAAAGATTGGCACGAGATGTTACCGTTCGCTCTACATGGGTACCGTACCTCAGCCAGGACGTCAACCGGGGCAACTCCTTTCTCTTTGGTTTATGGCATGGAGGCAGTCTTACCGATCGAAGTACAAATACCCTCTCTCCGGATAATGAAGGATGCAAATCTGAACGAAGATGATTGGATCCAAACACGACTTGATCAACTAAACCTTATTGATGAAAAGAGACTTGCTGCTATCTGTCATGGTCAGACGTATCAGAAACGGATGATCAGGGCATTTAACAAAAAGGTCAGACCACAGGAATATCAAGTTGGGGATCTGGTAATCAAGCGAATCATCCTTCCTCAGAGTGATCCAAGGGGCAAATGGACCCCTACGTATGAAGGGCCATTTGTGGTTAAACATGTGTTCTCAGGAGGAGCCATGATCCTAACCAACATGGATGGTGACGACCTTCCTCACCCCGCCAATGCAGACATAGTAAAAAGATACTACGCATGAAAAAAGACCCGCTAGGCTGACATGCCTAGGCAAAAATTAGGGCTTCCCGGCGAACCAAAAGGGTTCGGGCAAAATGAAGGGATGAAATGAAAAAATCTGTACACCCGGCAAGTCGAAAACCTGAAAAGGCAGCTTGGGCAAAAATGGGTATCCCGGTGGACTGAAAACCCGAAAGGGCGGTCCAGGCAAAAATTAGGGATAAAGCGTAATACTATATCTCATTGGATCACTTTGCATCCAGAATCCGGTATCTACATCAAGTTCAGACGGAACTGATCAGTCAGCTTCATCTTCGTTTAGGTCATCAAGTGATGAGACGCTCGGGGATATAAAGGCGATAGCAGAGTCGAAACCCAGTGGGATCATTCATTTCACACAGCTGTTTTATCTTCTTTTGTACAAAATTTGTATAAACTCTTTTGCTCGGCGGCGTTCTCTTACTAGGACGTCAGCCTCTTGTACACAAAACGCCTATTTACAGGCAATTCAAAATCAATACAAATACACTTTTCAGTTAAAATTGCCAATTGTTTTTCCTTTTTCTGTTTTGTTTTGCGAAGAACGTCCAAGGTTCAATTTGTGATATATGCATTGACAATAATTTGCTAACTCATAAATATTTGCATACGAAACAAAGGATTAATTACAGGTAACATTAGAAACAGGGGCAGTAAAGGAGTTGTCCAAGCAATCTAATTGTTCTATCCTCCAAGGTACCAATGTAGGTTCAGCTAAAGAACATAACCAGTACCTCCCAATTCCCCAGAGAGTGAGCCAGCAAGTCAGTACACTCTCCCCGAGCAAAGTTACAATCAAACCTTAAGGAAATGGGGCATCCTCCCGCAGAACTCAAATATTCCCCAGCAGCAATATACATATTCTTAACAAGCATCCCCGGCAGTCTTGGTCTAAAGATTGTTCCCCGGCGGTATATCAAACATTCAGCGGAGCCTTTTCCCAATACAATTCAAAAACTTCCCCAGAAGAATCCAATTTAGTTCCCCAGGAAAGTTGGAATTCATCTCCCCAAGCAGTAAGCTTATCCCCAGTAGATTCTGGAAGCTTATCTTCGCAGAGCACGAACGCGTCGCCCGGCTTTATTCAAAGAGTTATTTCCCTACCGGGATATAACTGGGTTATCCTCAGCCAAAAGCCACGGAAAGGTCGTCGTCAACACAGTTCTTTCTTATCCCCGACGAAGTCTATCAGCACTTCCAACACAACAAAGATATCCCCAGTAAGTTACCATCAATTCAACGAAGTATCTCTCTCCCCATAGAGTATTGCTCCCCAGCAAGATCGTCAGAGTACTTTTCTCCCTGCAGAATATTCCATTCGCCAAGTTTATTCCCCAACGGAGTTATCTTCTCCTACCGGTATTCTTGCAACTATCATCCCCAGCGGAAGTAAAAGCTTATTCTCCAACATCAGCCCAGGAGTGACTTCCCGGCACCCGTCAAGGATTTATTTTCCTAAAGACGAAAACATACATTCGTAAACATCGCATACATCATTATGATGCATAGACGCGTCATATCTTACAAATCTCATTTATGTTGAGAACATCATTGCTTGATCCATATCATGCATTGCATATGACTGACCTTTACCTTTCAGGAAAGATTCAGTTAAATTCTCAATCATATTTCAAGACCTAGACCGGTTCAGTTAAATCGACTCCAAAGATTTCTTATCCAGTCAAAGGCCTTCTCTGGTCCAGTTAAATCGACCCCAAACAGATTTTTCTGATAAAGACCCAGTTGAAGACATTCCAAGACCTAGACCGGTTCAGTTAATCAACCCTAAGATTCTCTGTTTCTTATCCAGTCCAAGGCTTTCTCTAGTCCAGTTAAATCGACCCCAAACAGATTTTCCTGATAAAGACTCAGTAGAAGTTATCCAAGATTCTCTCAATGATTGCTATTGAGGTTGTAGTCGCCTATGGTTCTCTCCCCGATACTGCGGAGGTGGTAATCCCAGATTTCGCTCAATGATTGCTGTTGAAGTGAAGTTATCCAAGATTCTCTCAATGATTGCTATTGAGGTTGTAGTCGCCTATGGTTCTCTCCCCGATACTGCGGAGGTGGTAATCCCAGATTTCGCTCAACGATTGCTATTGAGGTTGAAGTTATCCAAGATTCTCTCAATGATTGCTATTGAGGTTGTAGTCGCCTATGGTTCTCTCCCCGATACTGCGGAGGTGGTAATCCCAGATTTCGCTCAATGATTGCTGTTGAAGTGAAGTTATCCAAGATACTCTCAATGATTGCTATTGAGGTTGTAGTCGCCTATGGTTCTCTCCCCGATACTGCGGAGGTGGTAATCCCAGATTTCGCTCAACGATTGCTGTTGAGGTTAAAGTTATCCAAGATTCTCTCAATGATTGCTATTGAGGTTGTAGTCGCCTATGGTTCTCTCCCCGATACTGCGGAGGTGGTAATCCCAGATTTCGCTCAATGATTGCTGTTGAGGTTGAAGTTATCCAAGATTCTCTCAATGATTGCTATTGAGGTTGTAGTCGCCTATGGTTCTCTCCCCGATACTGCGGAGGTGGTAATCCCAAATTTCGCTCAATGATTGCTGTTGAAGTGAAGTTATCCAAGATTCTCTCAATGATTGCTATTGAGGTTGTAGTCGCCTATGGTTCTCTCCCCGATACTGCGGAGGTGGTAATCCCAGATTTCGCTCAATGATTGCTGTTGAAGTGAAGTTCTCCAAGATTCTCTCAATGATTGCTATTGAGGTTGTAGTCGCCTATGGTTCTCTCCCCGATACTGCGGAGGTGGTAATCCCAGATTTCGCTCAATGATTGCTGTTGAGGTTGAAGTTATCCAAGATTCTCTCAATGATTGCTATTGAGGTTGTAGTCGCCTATGGTTCTCTCCCCGATACTGCGGAGGTGGTAATCCCAGATTTCGCTCAATGATTGCTGTTGAAGTGAAGTTATCCAAGATTCTCTCAATGATTGCTATTGAGGTTGTAGTCGCCTATGGTTCTCTCCCCGATACTGCGGAGGTGGTAATCCCAGATTTCGCTCAATGATTGCTGTTGAAGTGAAGTTCTCCAAGATTCTCTCAATGATTGCTATTGAGGTTGTAGTCGCCTGTGGTTCTCTCCCCGATCCTGCGGAGGTAGTAATCGTCCCAAGATTTTCTCAATGATTGTTGTTGAGGTTAAAGTCATCCAAGGTTCTCTCACCGTTCCTGTTGAGGTAGTAACCATCCCTGGTTCATTCATCATCATTTGAAGCTCCAGATTCAGCTCCTGTAACCAGTCAGGACACATCTACACAAAGAATTTGAAGACCAGCTCCCGTAACAGGTCAGGTAATCATTTTTCTTTTTTTGCAGGTACACAGGTTCTCGCTAAGGAATCTCTTATGCGATCAATATCCAGATGGCATCTATAAGCCCATCCGCCTATCCATCACCTCTTAGCATGGAATCTGTAAGCCCATCATCTTATCCATCAATCTCCAAATGGCATCTATAAGCCCATTCCCCACATCGCTGCCACTATGTGAGCGCAAATTTCTGGGCACTCTAGTGTTCAATCATCTTCCACCTTCGGATTATGAAAGGCATGTCAGCCAATCTGCATCCTCAGGTCTAAGAAGATTGAACAGGGGCAACTGTTGTACCCCAAAATTTGCCCTTCCATATTCTTCAAGAATTGCCAAGTCAAAGCTTCAAAATTTCTCCAAGGTTTGCATAGTTTAAGGGCCTCCTAAACAGTCAAAATTAGGGTTTTGGTTCTGACAAAGAAAATGAAGTTTCCAAGGGTCCAATCAAGTCCCATATGCCTACAAATATGGTCAAGCATCCTCATACCAAGTTTCAAGACTTACAGTACAAAATTGCACAGTCAAAAACCCTAATTGCACTACAGTCAACTGTAGGGGCAAAATGGTCATTTGACAGTCAAAAGTTCAAATTTTTGGTCAACATCTCATTTTGAAGCCACAAACATCATTTGATCAATGCTTGATCATGATTCTCAAAGCTTGGCTCAAAAATCATCAAGATGCAAAAGTTTCCATATTTGGACAGTTGAAAAAGTCAACTGTAAATTGACCAGGGCATAACTTTCACATGGATTATCAGAAAAATTCCATCCAAAGCTCATTTTGAAGATAAAGACATTTCCTACAACTCCTCTTCACACTTCAAGTCCAAGAAATGCTCTCACAAAAAGTTATCAATTTCAACATTATAGGTCATTTTCAAAAGTCAACAAAAAGGGACTTTAAGTCAAAGGCCATAACTTGAGATTGGTAAATCAAAATGACATGGGACAAAAGGAATTGGTTAGAGGACTCAAAGACCTTTCAAAAATGTCCAAGAACACGAGCAAAGCTTAAAAATTGAGCAAGTTGTGCCTTGTGGAAGTTGGGAAATTTTTGGATATTTTGAAAAGTCAACATTGATTCAAATGACCTAAAAATGCTAATGGGCCTCTTTTTCTTCCACAATTCATCATCCAAGGCATGTGCACAACCATTTGGCCCAAAGGTAAGTTTTTATCATTTTTATTTTATTTATTTGAATTTTTAAATGCTAGAAATTCATTTAATTAATTAAAATATATAAAAAATACTAAACCTAGGTTTTTCAATCTTTTTATGTATGATATATACTCAATATTTCGTGCAAATCAGGTTAGGAAAGAATCAAAAGTGATTGGATGTGATTGAAGCCAAAAAGCATGAAAAAGATTTGGAAAATTATGGCTTGAAAATCAAATATCCTTTTCATTAATTCATGGATTTTTGATCAATTTCTTTGACCTAAATCATTGATACATATATATGCAAGCTAACCCTCGTGCCCTTGGACTCCCAGCTGCGCCAGAAATCCCTAAGCAAACTTGAAATTTTTCAAGAAAAGTCCAATACTGAAAACCAATTTCTAGGTCGATTCAAGCCATAATATTTATTCCATTGTGTTCCTGAGGTTTCAAGGAACATATACAGATCAAAATCATCGTCCCTAACACAGGAAATAGGTAGCACGGTCTTGGCCGGTTCAAGCTTTTTTTTTCAGATTCTTGAAACATGATTCATGCATTATTTGTAAATTTTAATATTGGATTTGTGTTCATTATATCATTCTGAAGCTAACCACATAATTTGATTGCATTTTTATCACCCATACGCGATTTCACCATTGTTGGATATTAGGGTTCTTCAGCTTTCGAATTAGGGGTTTTTGAATATGGAAAAATTGGGACATGCCAATGCCATGACCATACTCAGCGTGCTTGGACGAAGAGAACAGGACCCTCGCGCCTAATTTATGTGGTCGGACGGCCTAATCGCTATTATCAAATCAAGCATGTTTTGGGGGGGTTAAAAACCCCCGCTAACCCCTTTTTATTTTCAGGAAAAAAACGCAATGAGGAAGAAGAAGACCCTGTGGCATCATCTGATTGGTTAATTTGAATTGCGCGCTAAAAGTTTCCCACTAGCGTTTGTTTTATTTCATATTAATTGTTGGTTATCTAATATACAGAAAGCGCGTGTGGAGCAGTTGGTAGAGTGTATCGCTGGTAACCCCTGGGACCTGGGTTCGAATCCCAGGTCCCCCATCCCTTTCATATTATTTTCATTAACATACTTGCGTGCAGTTTCATTGCTGAGGACCACCATACATCCACAAGATCCAGCTTGCCACGTATACGCTAAGACCAATCTAAGGGACATGGTTTGAAGACCATCATGGACACAAGTCAATGGGGGTACACGCTGGCAAAAAGGGTCAACAAGGCAAAGGTTAATGGGCCTAAAAATGCTGATATACACCTCCAAATTAGGGGCAGAACCCCCTAGGTTTGCAAGCTTTTTTTACATTTTTTCATTCTTTTATTTATTTCAATTATTGCTTTTAATTAATTCAATATTTTCATAAAAAATATATAAAAACAATATAAAAAATCAAAAAAGACAAAATTTAAAATATATTTATTTAATTGATATTTTTGTAAATAAAACCTTTATTAATTAATTAGTTTTAATCTAGGGTTAATCTTAATATTTTTTTTAATAAACTTAAACTTGGTAGAATTAGGGTTTGTAATAACTTTTATCCTTTTTTCTTTTCTTTCATAATAATTAAATATTTCCTATTATTTTTATAAATTAAAATTGCATGTAAATAATTAGGTTAATTTAGGTTTAACTTTAATACTTTCTTAATAAACTAAAAAAAACAATTAGCATTAGGGCTAGTATTTTAATTTCAATTAATCTTTTTTCATTAAAATCATAAAATACAAAAATACCAAAAATAACTCCCTTTCATTTTAATTTTAATTAATTTAATCATTTAATTTAATTTCGTTAAAAGGGTTCAACGCCCTCGTTTCTAATTTAAATTTCAATTCGCGTATTTATTTCTTTTCCTTTTAATATTTATGTATCTCTCCCAAAGCTTTGTAAACTCGGACACTTTAATCTTTCGCACTTTACTTTCTTTATTTTCTGTCAAATTGGGTCCTGGAAATTTTGGTCATGTGGACCCGCGCCTTTTGTAATAGTTTAGAACTTTACCTTTCTCGCACTTTTTAACTGTAAATAAATGCATGCAAGAATGAATGGCCTTAAATAAAAACAACGCGTAGATCACTTTGACATGAACAAGATAAATGCAAATGAATCTGGCACACAAATCACACACCACCCCTAGGGTACGCCTCACTGTTGCCTTGCCTCGAAAGGTGATCGTCGAGTAGAGGATGTCTTAGTAAGTCCTCATGATCCGGGAACCTGGCATGAGGGTAGATTCTAAGGTGTCTTCCCATTGCTCTGGTGATCACCATGTCCCGAACCTCGAATTGACCCGAACACCTCCAACGGTGGTGCTACCTACCTCTCAATGGTGGGATGGCACTACTTTAAAGGACATTTACACAGACGAATTCCTTAGGGTAGGTAGGTTCTCATAGATACTTGCTCTAAATTTCAAACAAAAATTCAAAAATACTTTTCACACCAACACATTTTCAAAAAGCTTTCGAAAGCATTTTTTCAAACACTCTTGAGGACCGATACAAGAGTCGAACTGAAATTTTCAAAGAGACTTTTTAAAACCCACAGCTGAAAAGCAAACAAACCATTTTTGAAAACACAAGTGAGCAAGTATCTAAGAGCCCATGGATAACCATGGATAGAAAGGGTGCTAACACCTTCCCTTTCTATAACCTACCTCCCGAACCGAGAGCAATCTCTATAAGGAATTTTTCTGTGCTTTTGTCCTTTCCATTTGGAGAAAATAAAAGACGGTGGCGACTCTTGCTTCCGCGACATTTCGCGAACCAGCGTTAAACAGTCAGTTCCAGATCCACCGATCACAGTCGTCACCATCCATGTTGGTTAGAATCATGGCTCCTCCTGAGAACACATGTTTAACCACAAATGGCCCTTCGTATGTAGGGGTCCATTTGCCCCTTGGATCACTCTGAGGAAGGATGATGCGTTTGATTACCAGATCCCCAACTTGATATTCTTGTGGTCTGACCTTTTTGTTAAATGCCCTGATCATCCGTTTCTGATACGTCTGACCATGACAGATAGCAGCAAGTCTTTTTTCATCAATAAGGTTTAGCTGATCAAGTCGTGTCTGGATCCAATCATCTTCGCTCAGATCTGCATCCTTCATTATCCGGAGAGAGGGTATCTGCACTTCGATCGGTAAGACTGCCTCCATACCGTAGACCAAGGAAAAAGGAGTTGCCCCGGTTGACGTCCTGGCTGAGGTACGGTACCCATGTAGATCGAATGGTAACATCTTGTGCCAATCTTTATAAGTCACTGTCATCTTCTGCACAATTTTCTTAATGTTCTTATTCGCTGCTTCTACAGCCCCATTCATCTTCGGCCGATAAGGAGAAGAGTTGTGGTGCTGTATCTTAAACTGCTCGCAGAGCTCAGTGATCATCTTGTTATTGAGATTGGTACCGTTGTCTGTAATGATCCTTTCTGGGACGCCGTATCGACAGATCAGGTTATGCCGAATGAACTGTGCCACAACATTCTTGGTTACTGTAGCATAGGAAGCTGCTTCAACCCACTTTGTAAAGTAATCGATCGCCACCGGGATGAAGCGATGCCCATTGGACGCTGTAGGTTTAATCTCACCGATCATATCAATGCCCCACATTGCAAAAGGCCAAGGTGCAGTCAGGACATTCAGAGGAACTGGAGGAACATGCACCTTATCTGCATATATCTGGCATTTATGACATGTCCGAGAATGTTGGTAACAGTCGGCTTCCATTGTGGACCAGAAATACCCTGCCCGAAGGACTTTCTTTGCCATAGTGTGCCCACTGGAATGTGTTCCGAAGGTACCTTCATGTAGCTCTACCATGATCCTTTATGCTTCAGTCTAATCCACACAACGCAGTAAGGTCGAATCATGGTTTCGCTTGTACAGAATGCCATTGCTGAGGAAGAACTTTGCTGTGAACCTTCTCAGAAACTTTTTATCGTTGACAGATGCACCTTCAGGGTATTCCTGAGCTTCCAAGTATCTCTTCACCTCATGGTACCAAGGTTTCTCAGTCACTACCTCAGCCTCAAGATCACAACAGTATGCCGGTTCATCCAGTTTCCAGATGATGATCCGGGGAGCCTCATTGTCCCATTTGACTTTGAACATGGAAGACATCGTAGCTAACGCGTCCGCCAACTGATTCTCCTCTCTTGGAAAATGTTCAAAAGTTATCTCTGTGAAATGGGGGATCAATGTCAACACACATTCTCTGTAAGGAATAAGATTCAGATGTTTCGTATCCCACTCTCCTTTGATCTGATTGATCACGAGAGCGGAATCTCCGAAGACACTCAGAAACTTGATCCTTAAGTCAATCGCAGCTTGGAGACCCATGATGCATGCCTCATACTCCGCCATGTTGTTGGTGCAGTTGAAACATAGTCGGGCAGTGAGTGGAGTATGAGTGCCTTAAGGGGATATGATCACAGCGCCGATACCATTACCCAAAGCGTTGGATGCTCCGTCAAAGTGCATAGACCATCGGGATCCTTCCTCAGGTCCCTCATCCAGTCCAGGTACTTCACAATCAGTCACAATCATGATGCTCTCGTCCGGAAACTCAAAGTTCATTGACTGATAGTCGTCTACTGCCTGATGTGCCAAGTGGTCTGCCAATACACTTCCTTTGATGGCTTTTTGGGTCGTATACTGGATGTCGTATTCTGTCAAGATCATTTGCCATCTTGCTATTCTCCCGGACAGAGCAGGCTTTTCAAATATGTACTTTATAGGATCCATCTTTGAGATCAACAAGGTAGTGTGAGTCAGCATATACTGTCTCAGCCGGCGAGCAGCCCATACCAAAGCGCAGCAAGTATTCTCGAGCAGTGAGTATCGGGTCTCACAGTCGGTAAACTTTTTGCTAAGGTAATAAATGGCATGCTCTTTTCGGCCAGACTCGTCATGCTGCCCTAGCACACACCCCATTGAGTTGTCAAGTACTGTCAGGTATAGTATCAGAGGTCTCCCTTCAACCGGTGGCATAAGGATGGGTGGTTCTTGGAGATACTCTTTGATTCTGTCAAAAGCAGCCTGACATTCATCATTCCAACGTACTACCTGATCTTTCTTCAGCAGCTTGAAGATTGGCTCACAGGTAGCAGTTAGGTGCGAGATGAATCGGGCAATGTAATTCAGGCGTCCTAAAAAGCCTCTGACCTCTTTCTCTGTCTTAGGAACTGGCATCTCTTGAATAGCTTTGACCTTGGCAGGGTCCACTTGAATACCCTTATCACTTACGACAAAGCCTAGTAACTTTCCAGATCTTACCCCGAAGGTGCACTTGTTCGGGTTCAACCTCAGCTTGTACAACTTCAGACGGTCAAACAATTTCTGCAGATGGTCAAGGTGTTCCTCCTTAGTTTGGGACCTTGCAATCATGTCGTCAACATATACTTCTATCTCATGATGGATCATGTCATGAAATAAAGCAACCATGGCACGTTGGTAGGTTGCCCCAGCATTTTTCAGTCCAAAAGGCATGACCTTGTAGCAGAAGGTGCCCCACTGAGTAACAAAGGTAGTTTTTTCCATGTCTTCAGGTGCCATATTGATCTGATTATAGCCTGAAAAACCATCCATGAAAGAGAACACCTTATGCTGAGCAGTATTATCAACCAGGACATCAATGTGAGGTAGAGGGAAGTCATCTTTGGGGCTGGCCCTGTTCAGATCCCTGTAGTCAACGCACATTCTGACCTTACCGTCTTTCTTTGGTACCGACACCACATTAGCAACCCACTGAGGATAAGAAGTCACTACAAGGAACCCGGCATCAAACTGTTTCATAACCTCGGCTTTGATCTTCTCAGACATCTCTGGACGCATGTGGTGGACCTTTTGCTTAACCGGAGGGCAGTCTTCCTTAGTAGGCAAGTGATGGACCACAATGTCGGTATCCAACCCAGGCATGTCTTCGTAGGACCGGGAAAAGATCTCCATATAATCATATAACATCTGAATCAGCCGTTGCTTCACGTTGAGCTCTAGGTTGGCACCAATCTTGACCTCCTTTCTGTTCGTCTCGGTACCCAGATTTATCATTTCCACCGGCTCTTCATGTGGTTGAATTGCCCTCTCTTCCTGGAGTAACAGTCTTGCAAGCTCGCCAGGCACTTCGCAATCATCTTCACCTTCGTCTTCGGCTAAGTTGATCGGATTTTCGAAGTCATAACTGGCAGTAGCAGAGTCGTTACCAGTGAGATCCAGAGTGGATTGAAACCTGTATGAGTGAGTGTGTGTAAATACAGCTGTTTTGCAATATATAAAGAAATGAAAGAAAGAAAAGGAGCATAAGATTTGAAATGCGAGAAAACGTCCAATGTCTTTATTCATGATATATGAAATGACAATTAATATGCCCTCACAAATGAAGCCACGGTGCCCCGGGTAAGACACCGGGCCATAGAGTTTTAATTCATTGTTTATTACAAATAACAAAAACAAAGGAGTTTATTACTGTGTAACAAAAGTAACAGGCAGGTTGTCCTTTGCAGTCCAATTGCTAGGTCCACTGTCGGCCGTCGGATAAATCCAGCTATCGAACTCAGATTCTTCCACTTCATCATCCTCCCTGATAGCATTCACTCCATGGTTAGGCATGGGAGCAGTCACCACATTGGGCTTCTCAGGTGCCTCAAACTGTACCTCCTTTGCATCAATAAGGTCCTGCACCTTGTTCCTTAAGGCCCAACAGTCATCAGTAGAATGCCCCGGGCTATCGGAGTGATAAGCACAGCGGGCATTCGGATTATACTTGGGAGAGGTAGTGTTTACAACCTTCGGGGCCTCCCTGACAGTCACCAAGTTGGTGGATAGCAACTGCGGCAAGATTTGCGACAAGGTCATACTCAGACGGGTAAACTCTCTTCTGGGTCTTTCAGCCCTGGGTGGATTGGTTTGCCGAGGAGCGGCAGCAGGTTTAGCAATAACCACCGTGTTGATAGACTGGCGGCGCTCTGGTTTATCTTGTCTCCTAGGCCCATACACAGCACTGGCCTCCTTTTTAAAGGGTTTCTTCTCAGCACTTGAAGACGCACCTTTCTGAATTTTACCGGACTTCATTCCAGCCTCTATTCTCTCCCCAGTCAGAATGAGATCAGTGAACCCTGCAGACGAATTACCGATAAGATGATTGAAGAATGGCCCGGAGAGGGTCCCCAAGAACATATCTACCAGCTCACGGTCAGTTAACGGAGGCTGCACCCTGCCAGCCAGATCCCTCCACTTCTGTGCATACTCTTTAAAACCTTCGCTTGATCCTAGGGACATACCCTGGAGTTGGGTACGTGTAGGAGCAAGGTCGGCATTATATTGATACTGCTTGTAAAAAGCAGTAGCCAACTCCTCCCAGTTACGAACCTTGGTCCCATCCAGCTGATAGAACCATTCGAGATGAGTCCCTGAAAGACTCTCCTGGAAGAAGTGGATCCACAAGTTCTTGTCCACTGTGTACGGTTGAATCTTCCGCACATAAGATCTGAGGTGCAGCTTGGGGCAAGACACCCCGTCATACTTGGTGAAAGATGGTGCCTTAAACTTGTGAGGAATGATCACACCAGTAGATAAGCCCAAGTCTCCGAAATCCAGCCCAGGCACTTGTTGGATCTCCATGGCATTCAGTCTGTCTTCCACCTGCTTGTACCGGTCTTCAGCAGGAGGATACTGTTCCTCATTAAAGTCAGTCTCGTTGTCAGAGACTACCGGACTAGGACCTTTTCCCCCTTGGGGACTGCTCTTGCCTACAGAAGAACCAGCTTCCTCATTCTGCAGTGTGTTACCAAACCTTCGGCCCGTGTTGAAAAGGACAGTTCTCTTCTTCTTCTTCTCCTTCTTCAGGAGCAAAGCTTTCAGCTCTTCTTGGCCTTGAGCCAAACCCATGATCAGCTCCTGAAATTGCGCGTTCTGCGCCTGAAGGGCCTTGATAGACATCTCAGTTGATGATGAGTCAGGGTTTATGATGCTGAAATAAATAGCGAAGAACAGTAAGCAACCTGAAAAGAAGAATACCTGCTATGCACATGATGAATGGAATGCGTATGATTTATGTTTTCAAAGACAATCGGGAATCAACTTTGTAAACAAAAAGGAACACACTTTATTAGATTCAACTTTAAAACTTAAATTGTTCAACAGATTGCCCTTAGGCGTTACATAAAAGGGAAATACTGAAAAGGGAAATAAAACTGTAAAAGAACATCCAGAGCTCCTTATTGATCCCAGGGTCTCCTCTTCTCAGTACGGATGTAGTCATTCAGAGCTCGCTCATTTTCCAACTGCTTTGTCAGCTTCTGGATCTTCATTTCCTGCTCGTTGAACTTTTCCCGATACGAATCCCGTTCTTCTCGGAGTTGCGACCAAGACCTCTTTAATGTCTCATAATCAGTAGGTATCTGAGGAGGGAGGACAGTTGGAGGAGCCCCATCTTTTTCAGGATACTCAAGAATGACGGGTCTGACAGCTTCGTATGGCATTCCTAACTTCTGAGCACGGATGCAGACCCATTTGTAGTAGGCTTCCATAGGTGGAGAAGTCTTTGGCCCCAACTCTTGTGGACCAGCTTTATGAACTCTGTCCCAAGCCTTGATGAACCTACGACGCAGCTCGTCACTATCCACCTGAAACTCAAAACTGATGTGAGGCACCAACATCTCATGAGGCCCTGCTTTTCTGGCTCTTCCAAATTGACGGAGCGCTAGACATGGATTGTAAGAGATTCCTCCTTGAGTACCAATCAAAGGAACATTAGGGTATTCTCCGCAACGATCAATAACAGATACCTCATCCAAACCTCTGAAAGTCCAAATGATGTCCTTATCAGTGAGGGACATTAACCTATAAGCCCAACCTCTTCCTTCTTGGTTCTTCAGCACGAACTTAGGGAGGTGCGAAATAAACCACCTCACCAACAAAGGGATACAACACCACAGAGTTCCTCGTCTTCGGGCAGTACGAGCATAAAGTTGTTGCAGGATGTCACCCAAGAGAGTGGGCACAGGATTCTGAGACATGAAGATCCTTATGGCAGTGACATTGATGAAGTTGTCAGGATTAGGAAACAAGACTAGCCCATAGATTAAGAGAGCCAAGATGTCTTCATATGCCCTAAAGTCCAAGTCATTCCAGAAACTGTTAGCTTTACCAATCAGAAACTTGGCCAAGAAACCCTTAACTCCGCTTCTAGTCACCCAGTTGTCCATTACTTCTTGATGTGTCAAGGGAAGAGCTGCAGCAACCTCCTCAAGCCTGAGGGTCTTTTCCCAACCAGTGAAGGGAGTCTGATCCAAGATAGGGATACCAAGCAAATCAGAGAACTCTTCCAGGGTAGGGACCAGCTGGAAGTCTTGAAAGGTGAAACACTGGTACAGAGGGTCATAGAACTGGGTCAGGACACTCATCAACTGTTGATCCCGCTTTGCAGTGACTAAACTGAGAAGAGAACCATGCCTCTGGATGAAGGAAGTGGTATTTGGAATCCTGCTAACCAACTCTTCAAGCAACTCAGGTGGGTGAACAAAGTTAAACCGGATAGTATTCCTTCACATAGGCATCATGATGTCCTACAAAACAGAGCAAAGGTGAAACCCTCTTGTCTTTGAAATGGTCAGTCCCTATGCAGGATGCATGCAATGCTCATGATGTTATGATGTTATGATAAAGCACACCACAAATATTTACAAAGGCAAACATGATAAGGCACACAAGTCACATAAGACAAGCCCTTAAAGTTTAGGCCAGCATGAGGTCTAGGTATTACCCTCTTTCAGTTTGTTGGTTCATACCTGTCCTATCAAAAGTAACCGGGTTCT
Organism: Vicia faba; assembly: GCA_948472305.1. NCBI lineage: Eukaryota > Viridiplantae > Streptophyta > Magnoliopsida > Fabales > Fabaceae > Vicia > Vicia faba. The sequence continues at coordinate 1,162,012,613 of OX451738.1, forward strand.
TAGAGGATCCCAATATCATTGACTACCCTCAATCGGTCATAACTCCAGCATCGCAATCTTTTCTTGCAGCCAGAACCATCACGAGAGTTTAGCCTCAATGGGCGTAGCATACTGCTACTGTTCTAATGGCCAAGTTGTGTCATTTAAGGTTCTAAGGTCTGTTGGTGCTTAATGACTCCTCAGAAGACTCATATTCTCCTCATTGCAACACAAGGGATATCGGTACAGACCAAGGTGCCACACCAACGTAGCCATTGCTTCACCCATGTCGGCCTACGCTGGACAGGTCCCTCACAGCTTATGCTACCTAACAGGGTATCCCCAGATCCGGGTTAGGATCTATGTAACTCCGATGCAACCCACAATTTAAAGCAAACAAAGCACAACAATTGAAAACATAGTTATGAACTATCCTAAGGTACACCTCACTTTATAAAGTAATCCCCAGCAGAGTCGCCAGTTCTGTGATTGGTGGATCTGGAACTGACTGTTTAACGCTGGTTCGTGAAATGTCGCGGAAGCAAGAGTCGCCACCGTCTTTTATTTTCTCCAATATGGAAAGGACAAAAGCACAGAAAAATTCCTTTTGAGATTAGTTCTCGGTTCGGGAGGTAGATTTATAGAAAGGGAAGGTGTTAGCACCCTTTCTATCCATGGTTATCCATGGGCTCTTAGATACTTGCTCATTTGCGTTTTCAAAATGTTTGTTTGCTTTTCAACTGTGGGTTTAAAAAAAGTTTCGTTTAAAATTTCAGTTCGACTCTTGTATGAGTCCTCAAGAGTGTTTGAAAAGTTGTTTTTGAAAGCTTTTTGAAAAGTGTCGGTGTGAAAAGAGTTTTGATTTGTTTTTGAATAGAGCAAGTATCTATGAGTCATCCACCTACCCTAAGGAATTAGGCTGTGTAGAAGTCCTTAAGGTAGTGCTATCCCACCATTGAGAGGTAGGTAGCACCACCGTTGGAGGTGTTCGGGTCAATTCGAGTTAAGGGACATTGTGGTAACCAGAGCAATAGGAAGACACCTTAGAAGCTACCCCCATGCCATGTTCATGGACATGAGGACTTACTAAAACGTCCTCTACTCGACGACCACTTTTCGAGGGGCAAGGCAACAGTGAGACGTACCCTAGGAGTGGTGTGTGAATTCGTGTGTCATTTTCAGTTATTATTTATCTTGATCATGCATTGAGTGTTCTACGCTTTGATTTTATTTTTGGCATACATTCTTCCATGTGTTTTAACAGTTTAAAAAGGTGCGGAAATATAAAAGTCATACGTTATTACAAAGGCGCGGGTCTACATCGCCAAATTAAACCAAGACCCGATTTGAAATAAATAAAATGCGGAAAGTAAATATCCTAATTATCTATTACAAGGCTTTGGGGCAATTACATGAAATTTAAAAAAGGAAATAAAAGTAAATGTGCGAAAAGAAATAAAATCGGGAATGCGAGGGCGTTGGACCCTTTTAAAGAAATTAAATTGAAATCATAAATTAATTAAATTAAATAAAAGAAAGAACCTTTTTTTGGAGTTTTTTGTATTTATGGAATTAAGGAGAATTAAATTGGAATTAAAAGTTAATTAAATTGGAATTAAAAGTTAATTAAAACCCTAGTTCTAAATCGTTTTTAATTTATTAAAAAAATGTTTAAGTTGTAACCTAATTTAACCCTAATTAATTAAATGGCATATTTATTTACAAAAATAATTACTAATTAAATATGGTGAAAAAGGAAAAAAAAATAATAAAAGTATAAAAACCCTAATTTCTACCTTTTTTAGTTTATTAAAATATTAAAATTAAACCTAAAATTAAACTAATTAGTTATTAGAATTTTATTTACAAAATATTGATTAAAAAATAAATGAACATATTTTTATTTTTTATAGTTTCTGATTTTTTTTGTATTTTTATGTTATAAAAAAATAATTTGTGGAATTAAATAAACAGTTAATATAATTAAAATAAATGAAAGAAAAGAAAAAAGAAGAGAAGAAAATGCAAACAGATGGGGGTGTTGACTCAAATTGGAGGTTTGTTCACAGCAATTTGGCCCATTAGATTGAGGTCCTTTTTGACTTTTTAATGCTGCATGTGGAATAGCTGACTAGCGTACATGGTAGTCGCTTGTTGATAGCCATTAGATTGGACTTCCTGGGCGCGTGGCAAGTTGAGAAGCGAGGTTGCATGATAGTCCTTGGATGGTACGCTGCACAGAAGCATGTTAATTGAAAAAGCATGAAATATATAGGGGGACCTGGGAATCGAACCCAGGTCCCAATGTTCACCACTATTGCTTTCAACCACTATACCATTCAGCGCGTTTGGAATATACAATGCAAAATAAACAATATAACGTAAAACAAATGATTAGTGGTACACAACAAAAGACGCGCCAGAATTATGAATGGCCCTATCAAGTGAGGACACCTAATCTTCTTCTTCGTTTTCCTGTAACAAAACGCATTAGATAGCGGGGGTTTTAAACCCCCACTAAATGATATCTACAAAAATAACGAATAGAGCATCACGTAATATAAATTGAGCGCGATGTGATCAACTGATTCGTCTTGTTCTAGCGAATTTGCCTGTAGTAATTTGATGGTCCAATTTTCCTTTATATGAAAAACCCTAAATCAAGGTTTCTGAAACCCTAACGTGCGTTCATGGTGGATTATGGTACAGGCGGCCATTCTTCAATTGGGCGGTACCATTAGCTTCAGAGCAGTCATGTTAGTACAAATCAACAAGAAAAATGCATGGATAATGCGTATAAATCAAAACACGAATATGAAAAATATCAAGAACAGGGCGGCTTCATTCTACCGATTCTTGAGGTTAGAGGCTGTGGTTTTGATTGGAATAGATCCCTGGTAACCTTGGCAAGCTTGTGGGATCGTTCTTTTGCCTTGAAACACCCTGCAATACAGTTTTCAGTTTTGAAATTTTTGGTGAAAAATGCAAAGTTTGTTTTTGATTCTGAGCGTAGCTTTAGAGTTCCCTTGATTAGGTTTAGGTTTGTGTATGTATATGGAATGAATTAGGGTAGAAATACAAGTCCATAAACCTTTGCAATCAATGTTTCAATATTTGATTTTAATGGTATCTTTTTCAATCTTTTTCATGTGAAGAATATGCCAATCATTGCCAATCACCTTGATTCTTTCCTTATTGAATAGTGCACGAAATCTTGAGTGAATTCTATGCACAAAAAGATTTGAAAAGCATGGATTAGTATTTTTCTTATAATTAATTTTAATTAAATGAATTAAATAGATTAAATATTCAATTAATTAATTAAAAATAGGAAAATAACTCCCCTTTGGGTCAATGTGTCGTGCATAGATTTTGGGTGATGATTCTTGGGAGAAATTGAGGCCCATTAGCAATTTTGAGGCATTTGAAGCAAAGTTGACTTTTCAAAATTCCCAAAAATTTCCCAACTTCCACAAGGCATATCTTGCTCAATTTTTAAGCTTTGATCATGTTCTTGGACATTTTGGAAAGGTCTTGAAGTCCTCTAACCAATGCCTTTGGTCCCATGTCATTTTGATTTACCAATCTCAAGTTATGGTCTTTGACTTAAAGTGCCTTTTTGTTGACTTTTGAAAATGACCTATAATGTTGAGATTGATAACTTTTTGTGAGAGCATTTCTTGGACTTGAAGTGTGAAGATGAGTTGTAGGAAATGTCATTCTATTCAAAATGAGCTTTGGATGGAATTTTTCTGATAAATCATGTGGAAGTTATGCCTTGGTCAATTTACAGTTGACTTTTTCAACTGTCCAAATATGGAAACTTTTGCCTCTTGAGACTTTTTGAGCCATGCCTTGAAAATCATGATCAAGAATTGATCAAATGATGTTTGTGGCTTCAAAATAAGATGTTGACCAAAAATTTGAACTTTTGACTGTCAAATGACCATTTTACCCCTACAGTTGACTGCTGAGCAATTAGGGTTTTTGACTGTGCAATTTTGTGCTGTGAGTCTTGAAACTTAGCATATGGATGCTTGACCATGTTTGTAGGCATATAGGACTTGTTTGGACCCTTGGAAACTTCAATTTCTCTGCCAGAACCAAAACCCTAATTTTTTACTGTTAGGAGGCCATTGGACTGTGCAACCCTTGGGAGATTTTGAAGCATGCTCTTTGCAAATCTTGAAGAATATGGGAGGGAAAATTTTGGGGTACAACAACCTCCTATGCTCTTCATGGTCCTAATATGTCCTCAAGAGCCACCATGTCAAATTTCAGGCCTTGCACAAGATGTTTGCTCAATCAACTGCTCAGATGCTTGAGAATCGACTGTATTAGGTCAAAAGTCAATTGTGGCCCACATACAGTCAAACTTCAAGATTTTTGGTCAAAATCAACATTTTGAAGTTATATTCATCATTTGATCAAGGGTTGATCATGATTCCTTAAGGAATGCCCTAAATTCATCAAAACCCAAAAGTTGCTAAGTTAGGTTTTCTTAGGAAAACTCAACCAAACTTTGACCAAGCATAACTTCTTCATACTTTATCAAAAAAATTCCATACAAGGCTCATTTTGAAGAGAATGAAATTCCCTACAATTCATCTTCAGCCCTCAAGTTCAAAATATGCACTCACAAAAAGATATGGATTTCCATATTATAGGTCCTTTTGAAAAGTCAACAAAAACACTTTTTGGGTTAAAGCTTCTTACATGAACATGGAAGACTCAATTGAGATGAGACCAAAAGGATTGCTTAGGGGACATCCTAATATTTCTAAAAAGTCCAAGAACACCTCTCTAGGGTTAAAATTGGAAGAGATATGCCTTATCAAAGTTGACCTTTTTTGCAAAATTGCCAAAAGTCAAATGTGCTCAAAATGCATTTTTTGCCAAATGGGCCTAACTTTTTATGCTTGCACCTTACTCATGACATGGTCCACGACCCAAATGTTCACTCACATGTTATTTGCTTCATTATTTATTTTATTTCGAGATATTCTCGGGTTCGGGGGGTAAATTATAGAAAGGGAAGGTGTTAGCACCCTTTCTATCCGTGGTTATCCACGGGCTCTTAGGTACTTGCTCAATTGTTTTCAAAATTGTTTTCTTTGTGCTTATGGGTTTGAAAAAGTTTTTTGTTTGAAACTTCGATTTAACTCTTGCTTCTGTCCTCAAGAGTGTAATGAAGTGTTTTGAAAACTTTGTTCGAAAAGTGTAAGTGTGAAGAGTTTTGTTTTGAAAGAGCAAGTATCTAAGAGCTATCTACCTACTCGAAAAAGGAATCGTTCTATGATAATTTCCTTTAGACAATGTTATCCCACTATTAATGAGTAGGTAGCACCGTCGTTGGAGTTTAAGGGTCAATTCGAATTAGGGACGTACGATCACCAAAGCAATGTTATGACGCCTTAGCGGTAACCCTAAAGTCTTAGATCATTTGTTTGAGGCAACAATATCCAAGGCAACCATTTCGAGGCAACTATGATCTTTTAGAAAAGAGGGCGACCTCTAAAACGACCTATACTCAATGACCGCGTACGAAGGCAACCAAGTGGGGTGTACCCTAAGAGTGCGCATGTGCGAGTGTGTCATTTTCAGTTATTTTTATCTTTGTACATGTTAAAGGTGATCTAATTTGATTTTAAGATTAACATTCAGTCTTGTCATGCAAACCCTATTATCAAACATCTAGCAGTTATAATTTGCGGAAATAAAATGCAGAATTTAAATTACAAGGCGTCGGGTATTTACATCGCCAAAGACAAACCCTTTTGAAAAATAAAATCAGGCGGTAAAAATAATTAAACGTCCTATTTAACTATTACAATCCGGAAGCAGGTACATTATTGGATAAAAATAAATAAAGCGCACGAGAAATTAAATCGAGTGCGAAATAGGGTTTTGACCCTTTTGGTTAAAGAAAATATCTTTTTTTTGGTTTTTTGTTATTTTTATTTTAAGAAAGAAATTAATCCTAAGTTAAAAATAACTAAATTAAATTAAATAAATAATTAATGAAAAATAAATTATTTTTTTGGAGTTTTTGATTATTTAAGAAAGAAAATTAAAAATAATTAAATTAGTAGTTAAAACCTAATTAAGTCTAATTAATTTTAATTATTTACAAAAATAAGTTAGAATTTTCTAGAATTAAAAACCTAAATTAATTAGTTAGTAATTATTTAATAAAAATAAAATTCTGAATTAGAAAAAAAAAGGTACTTTGTGATTTTTGATAAAAAATGAAAAAATATGATTGGTTAATAATTAATTAAAATAAAGTAATTAAATTAAATAAACAAAAATAAATAAAAGAAAAGAGGAGGAATGGGCCTGATTTGAAGGTGTTAATAGCAATTCTGTAGGCCCATTAGTGCTGGCTCGTTTGACTTTCTCTGATTCAGTAGGCATGCATTGACCTGGCTTATGGTGGACTTCCAACATGGACCACCAGATCTGGCCCCTTGGCCATCTGGCGCTTGGATCATGAGGGAGTATGGTGGACTACAGATAGGCGCATGTACTGGAAAACCTGAAAAGAAATAATATTGAGGAAGAGGGGGACCTGGGATTCGAACCCAGGTCCTGAAGGGAATACACACGCTATGTCCACCACTATGCCAAGTTGTTTTAATTGTTATAATAATAAGCACAAAATATAATATAGTAAAACAAGATCAGGTGGTCAGAGAAAATAAAAATGCGCGCTATTTTTGAATGGTCCAATAGAGGGATGCCACACATCATCCCTAACCTCCCGTCTGTGGCTAAAAGGTCAATCACCTATACCAGCGGACAGAAGTCCGTATCTATAAGCAGGTCCATCTCCAAAATCTTGTACAGGCCACAAAAATGATTTCCAAGGGCATGGTCGTGTTCGTCTCAACCTCCCGGTCATAACCATATCCTTCATAGAGGTCAATTGTTCCTGAAACAAAAACTCCCAAAAACTCCAAGCAAACCCTAACTATGGCAGATTGCAATACAAATCATATAAATGAAATTAAATGATGCAAAAAGTTTGAAAATGTTCTTGTGATCACGAATATGCCATTAGTTTGTTCAAATGATGCCAGAATAACTCTAATTGATTTCAAGATCATGGTTATGTCGCGTGAGACTTACAGTGCACTAGGGAGTCTGAAAATGCGTGGCTTGGATCGTAATAGCTTCTGGAGATGGCCAGCAATTGATTGAGACCACTCTCGCCTCCTGAAACTGCCTCTAACCTGGATTTTGATCTCTAACTTTTTGTGATTTTTCCACTTTTGTTTTGCCTCTACCAATGCTTGTTAACCCCTATTTTCGTGTGCTCTCCTTCCTTATGTATCACTCAGTGCATTAGGTTAATAAACTTGGTTCAAATCTCTCCACATTGATGTTTGGATATTTGATTTGATTCTCCATTAAAACCTTTCCAAACTTGGCTTAAATCATATCTTCTTGTAACCAATCCCTTTGATACGAATTTGATTCACATAATAGCTGTATTCAAAGCCTAAAGCAACCAAAAAATCATGAGTTATCATGGCCTTGGATTTTATATGATTTTATTTGATTTAAAATGAATAAATTCAAATAAAAATCAAATTAAATAATAAAAATGAGATATGGGCACATGGCTGAAGCTAGGGCACGTGGGAAATAATGAAAACTCAAATCAAGTGAAAAAGAATGGGCCCATTTGGCAAAATTTGAAGTTTTAGGGATAGTTGACTTTTGGCAATTTTGCAAAAAAAGTCCAACTTCAACAATGCATAACTTCTTCAATTTTGAACTTTTGGAAGTGTTATTGGACTTTTTAGAAAGCTTGAGATGTCCTCTAACCAAACCTTTTTGTATCATCTCATTTTGATATTCCATGCTCAATTTATAAACTTAGAAAAAAAAAAGGTGTTTTTGTTGACTTTCAAAATTGACCTATAATGTCCAAATTCATAACTTCATGTGAGTGCATATTTTGAACTTGAGGTATGAAGATGGATTGTAGGGAATTGTATCCTCGTCAAAATGAGCTTTGGATGGGTCATTTATCATAAAGTATGAGAAAGTTATGCTTGGTCAAAGTTGAGTTGACTTTTCCTACAAAACCCTAATTTAGCAACTTTTGAGTCTTGATGAATTTTGAGCAATCTTTGATGAATCATGATCAACCCTTGATCAAATGGTGAAATATCCTTTAAAATGAGAATGTTAACAAAAAATCTTGAAGTTTGACTGTTTGTAGGTCACAATTGACTTTTGCCCTAGCACAGTCGATTCTTGGACCTTTGAGAAATTGACTGAGCAAACTTCCTCTTCAAGGATTGAAATTTGACATGGATGATCTTGAGAACATATTAGGACATTAGGGAGCACTTGAGGTCATTTGGACTCAAGGATCTTGATGCAACACAAAACCCTAATTTGGGGTAGACTGTCTTAGGAGAGAGCTTGTCTGACCCATCCTTGAGTAACCTTGAGCAACTTGGAGATTTTTCTTGCAATGTCTTGAGAAATATGGGAGGGTAAATTTTGGGGTACAACAGCTTCCCCTGTTCAATCTTCTTAAACCTGAGGATGTAGATTGGCTTTCATGCCTTTCGTGATCTGAAGGTAGAAGATGATTGAACACTAGAGTGCCCAGAAATTTGCACTCGCATGAAGTGGTATTGCTTCGTAATGTCGGGAATGGGCTTACAGATGCCATTTGGAGGAGTGTCGACTGCATAAGAGATTCCTTAGCGAGAGCTTGCATACCTGTTGTTGTAGAAGATTCCGCGAGGAAGTCTGATCTTTGTTGAGATTTAGGAACTTGCCTGTACTTCAACTGAGAGAACATCTCTGCTGAGTTTTAAGAACTTGTCCATAATTTAACTGGGGGGAAACATCTTCATCGAGATTTAAGAAACTTTCCCGTAATTCAACTGAGAAAACTCTCTGCCGAGATTTAGGAACTGCCTGTAATTCGATGGAGGAACTTGTCGAGATTTAGGACCTTATCTGTAATTCAACTGAGAATAATTCTATTGAGATTTAAGAACTGATCAGTAGTTCGACTGGAGGGAAACATCTTCATCGAGATTTAAGAACTCGCCCGTAATTCAACTGAGAAAAGTTTGCTGAGATTTAGGAATTGTCTGTAATTCGACGGAGGAACTTGTCGAGATTTAGGACCTTATCTGTAATTCAACTGAGGATAATTCTGTTGAGATTTAAGAGCTGGTTAGTAGTTCGACTGGAGGGAAACATCTTCATCGAGATTTTAAGAACTCGCCCGTAATTCAACTGAGAAAACTCTACTGAGATTTAGGAACTGTCTGTAATTCGATGGAGGAACTTTGTCGAGATTTAGGACCTTATCTGTAATTCAACTGAGGATAATTCAGTTGAGATTTAAGAACTGGTCAGTAGTTCAACTTTGGTAAAAGCTTCATAGCTTTGAATTTTATGAGAATTTAACCGCATCCTTCCTGAAAGGTAAAGGTTAGCTGTATGCAATGCATGATATGTATCAAGCAATGATGTTCTCAAAATAAATGAGATTGTGTTGTATCATGCGTATATGCATGTGTCATGATGTATGAAAATGTAATGTTTTTAGCTGGGGGAAAATAAGTCTCGGGTAGCTGCTGGAGAAAAGAGCTGAATTCTTCGTTTCCGCTAGAGATAGCGAATGAAGATGACTGTGAGAATAAACCTACATGAGAGGATAACTCTGTTGGGGAATAAACTGAGGAGGAGATTACTCTGTGGGGAAGAGATGCTCTGTAGAGGATTCTGCTGATAAATTCCACTGGGGATGAATTACCGTTACTGGTGATACTGAATCTTGTTGGGGATTAAATTCTTGTTTGTGAAAGGAATGACCTCCGCTGGGGATGATCTTCAGTTACGACTTCATTGGGGATAACCTTTTAGACTCTAATGGGGATAGTCCATTGAGCTTTGCTGGGGACAATCTTCCAAAGTCTACTGGGGAAGCTTTTTCAAACTGCGCTGGGAAAAATTTCAAACTCCATTGGGGGTATTTTGTATTCTGTCGGGGAATATTCTTATACTCTGTTGGGTAATATTAAGACCTTTCAGTGCTGATGGTAGACAAACTCTGCTTAGGGAGAGTATTATTGATACATTCATAGTTGCAAGTCTCATCTGGGGAGAGCTATCATTACTGTCTTTTCTTACTCTGCGAAGAGTGAAAGTACCTTAGCCATATTCTTCAGCTAAATCTACCTTTGTACCTGGTGGATAGAGCAACTGTAAAGCTTGGACAAATCTTATTGCCCCTGTTTCTGATATTACCAGTAATCGTTTTTAGTTTTGCATGTAAATATTTATGAGCAGTAGTTAATGTCAAATGCATATATCAAAAATGAACATTGGACGTTCTTTGCAAAACAAAACAGAAAAAGGAAAAATAGTTTGAAATTTCTCTAAAAATGAATTGTATTGATTTTGAAGTTTGGCCTGTAAATAGGCGCTTTTGTACAAGAGGCTGACGTCCTAGTAAGAAAACGCCACCGAGTAATAGAATTTACACAATTTGTAGTAAACAAAGAAAAACAGATATGTGAATAATCCCACTGGGTTCCAACTCTTCTATTGCCCTTATGTCCTCGAGCATCTCATCACTTTGCTACTTGGTTGAAGGTAGATCAGTTTGTTTAGTGTCATCAAAGCTTGATAGTCGATACCGAAGTCTGGTTGTAGGTGATCCAATGAGACATAGCGTTACGCTTTGATCCCTAATTTTTGCCTGGACCGCCCTTTCGGGTTTTCAGTCCACCGGGATACCCTTTTTTGCTCAAGCCGCCTTTTCGGGTTTTCGACTTGCCGGGTGTACAGATTTGTTCCATTTTCATCCCTTATTTTTGCCCGAACCCTTTTGGTTCACCGGGAAGCCCTTATTTTTACCTAGGCCAGTCGACCTAGCGGATCTTTGTTTATGCGTAGTATCTTTTCACTATGTCTGCATTGACGGGGTGAGGAAGGTCGCCACCATCCATGGTGGTTAGAATCATAGCTCCTCCTGAGAAAATGTTCTTAACCACAAATGGCCCTTCGTAGGTAGGGGTCTATTTGCCTCTGGGATCACCTTGAGGTAGTATGATGCGCTTGATAACCAGGTCCCCAACTTGATACTCTTGTCTTCTGACTTTCTTATTAAATGCCTTGATCATCCATTTTTGATACGTCTGACCATGACAAATAGCAGTGAGTCTTTTCTCGTGGATTAAGTTCAGCTGATCAAGCCGGGTCTGAATCCAGTCATCTTCGCTCAAACCTGCACCCTTCATAATCCGAAGAGAGGGTATCTGAACTTCAATGGGCAAGACTGCCTCCATGCCATATACCAAGGAATAAGGTGTTTCCCCTGTTGATGTCCGTGTTGAGGTACGGCACCCATGAAGAGCAAACGGTAACATCTCGTGCCAGTCTTTGTACGTCACCGTCATCTTCTGCACAATCTTCTTAATGTTCTTATTAGCCGCTTCTACAGCCTCATTCATCTTCGGCCGGTAGGGAGAAGAGTTGTGATGTTGTATCTTGAACTGCTTGCAGAGTTCGGTGATCATCTTATTGTTGAGATTTATACCATTGTCTGTAATAATCCTCTCTGGTACACCATACCGACAGATCAGGTTATGCCGAATGAACCGTGCCACGACGTTCTTGGTCACTGTAGCAAAGGAAGCTGCTTCAACCCACTTTGTAAAGTAATCAATTGCCACTAGGATGAAACGATGCCCATTAGATGTTGTAGGTCTGATCTCGCCGATCATATCAATGCCCCACATTGCAAAAGGCCAAGGAGCGGTTAAGACGTTCAGAGGTACTGGAGGTATGTGCACCTTATCAGCATAAACTTGGCACTTGTGACAGGTCCGCGAATGCTGATAACAGTCGGCTTCCATCGTGGACCAATAGTATCTTTCCCGTAGGATTTTCTTTGCCATGGTATGTCCACTGGAATGAGTCCCGAAAGTACCTTCATGTAACTCCACCATAATCCTTTCTGCTTTGATCTTATCCACACATTGCAGTAAAGTTGAATCATGGTTACGCTTGTAAAGAATGCCATTGCTGATGAAGAACTTTGCCGCGAACCTTCTCAGAAACTTCTTGTCATTAACATATGCACCCTCGGGGTACTCCTGAGCTTCAAGATACCTCTTCACCTCATGAAACCAGGGTTTATCTACTACCTCTTCAGTCTCAATATCACAACAATGTGCAGGTTCGTCCAACCTCTCAATGGTAATCCGGGGAGCCTCGTTGTCCCAATTGACTTTGAACATAGAAGACATCGTAGCTAGCGCGTCCGCCAACTGATTCTCCTCTCTAGGGAAGTGTTCAAAGTTTATCTCCTCGAAGTGTGGAAGCAACGTCGTCACATACTCCTTGAAAGGAATAAGATTTGGGTGTTTCGTATTCCACTCGCCTTTGATCTGACTGATCACGAGAGCGAAATCTCCGAAGACACTTAAGAACTTAATCCTTAGGTCAATTGCTGCTCGACGACCCATAATGCACGCTTTATACTCCGCCATGTTGTTGGTGCAGTTGAAACATAATCGGGCGGTGAACGGAGTATGAGAGCCTTTAGGAGATATGATCATGGCGCCAATGCCATTACCCAAAGTGTTTGAAGCTCCATCAAAGTACATAGACCATCGGGATCCTTCCTCAGGTCCTTCATCCGGTCCAGGTGTCTCACAGTCAGTCACTATCATGATATTCTCATCCGGGAATTCAAAATTCATAGACTGGTAATCATCCAATGCCTGATGTGCCAAATGATCTGCCAACACACTTCCCTTGATTACTTTCTGGGTCATGTATTGAATGTCATACTCAGTCAAGATCATCTGCCATCTCGCTATTCTTCCGGATAAAGTGCGCTTCTCGAAGATATACTTGATTAGATCCATCTTTGATATCAATAAAGTAGTGTGAGTCAGCATATACTGTCTCAGCCAGCGAGCAGCCCATGCCAAAGCGCATCAAGTTTTCTCAAGCAACGAGTATCGGGTCTCGCAGTCAGTAAACTTTTTGCTAAGGTAATAAATAACATGCTCTTTTCGGCCAGACTCGCCATGCTGCCCCGACACACACCCCATTGAATTATCGAGTACTGTCAAGTATAAGATCAAAGGTCTCCCTTCAACTGGAGGCATCAGAATATGTGGCTCTTGGAGATATTCTTTGATCCTTTCGAAAGCGGCCTGACATTCATCGTTCCATCTTACCACTTGATCTTTCTTCAGTAATTTGAAGATTGGCTCACAAGTAGCAGTCATGTGTGAGATGAATCGGGCAATATAGTTCAAACGTCCCAGAAAGCCTCTGACTTCTTTTTCTGTTCGGGGAGCTGGCATTTCCTGTATAGCCTTCACCTTTGCAGGATCCACTTGAATACCTTTATCACTTACAACGAAACCCAACAGTTTACCAGATCTCACCCCGAAGGTGCACTTGTTCGGGTTTAACCTCAGCTTGTACAACTTCAACCTGTCAAATAGCTTATGAATGTGGTCAAGATGTTCTTCCTCAGTCTGGGATCTTGCAATCATGTCATTAACGTATACCTCAATCTCATGATGGATCATGTCATGGAACAAAGCGACCATGGCGCGTTGATACGTTACCCCATCATTTTTCAATCCAAAAGGCATGACCTTGTAACAAAGGTTGTCTTCTCCATGTCTTCGGGAGCCATTTTTAATCTGATTATAACCAGAGAAACCATCCATAAAAGAGAAGACCTTATGCTGTGCGGTGTTGTCAACCAGAACGTCAATATGAGGCAGAGGGAAATCATCCTTGGGACTCACCCTGTTCAGATCCCTATAGTCAACACACATTCGAACTTTACCATCCTTCTTCGGAACTGGAACCACGTTGGCCACCCACTGGGGGTAAGAAGTAACTACTAGAAAACCGGCGTCAAACTACTTCATCACTTCAGCCTTGATTTTCTCAGACATCTCTGGGCGCATTCGGCGGACTTTCTGTTTCACTGGAGGACAGTCTTCCTTGGTAGGAAATCGGTGAACTACAATATCGGTATCCAACCCAAGAATATCTATATAAGACCAGGCAAAGATCTCAACTTAGTCTCACAACATCTGAATCAGCCGTTGCTTACCACTAGACTCCAGATTTGCACCGACCTTGACCTCTTTCTTGTCTATCACTGTACCCAGATTTACCGTTTCCACTGGCTCTTCATGCGGCTGTATGGCCCTCTCTTCCTGAAGTAGCACTCTAGCAAGTTCACCAGGCACTTCGCAATCATCTTCACCTTCGTCTTCGTCTAAGTTGATCGGACTTTCGAAGTCATAACTGGCAGTAGCAGAGTCGTTACCAGTAGAATCCAGAGTGGATGTAGACATGTATATGTGAGTGTGTGTAAAATAGTTTTTTTGCAATATATAAATAAAAGAAAAACAAGGAGCGCAAAATTTGAAATGTAAGAAACGTCCAATGCTTTTATTAATGATATATGAATATGACACACATAAAGCCCTCACAAAGAAAGCCACGGTGCCTCGGGTAAGACATTGGGCCGTAAAGTTTAAAACATTGTTTATTACAGATTCAAAACAAAAAGTCTCATTACTGGGTAATAAAAGAAATTGGGATGAAGTCCTTTGCTGTCCAATTGCTCAGTCCACCATCAGTAGTAGGATAGATCCAAATGTCGAACTCAGATTCTTCAACATCGTCTTCAATGGCATTTACTCATGAATTGCTGATAAACATGGGAGCTCTTCCGATCCGTGCACTCCGAACAGCCCTTTGAGCTTCTGCAGTGAAACCCAAACCAAACTTGTTAGTCTTATGTACAAAATCAGGGAGCTGGCCCCAATTTGCACACCCACCTTTCTCAACAACAGCCCGGGCATCCTTGAAGGAAGCCATCTTCATTGGAGGATCTTCAACAACAGTTTCAGTTGATGCCAGCGTCTGGGGAACCTCTTCAAAATGTTGAAACGGGGTTTCAATGAACTCCCCATCCATCTCCACATATCGGAAAGAGTTAAGGTGGCTCACCATGTATTCCTCTTCTCCTCGTACCGTAACAATTTTCCCCTTGACTGGGTATTTCAGCATCTGGTGAAGCGTAGAGGTGACGGCCCCAGCTTTGTGGATCCACGGGCGACCCAACAAACAAGAATAAGATGGCCGAATGTCCATCACATAAAAAGTAGACGCGAAAATCTGAGAACCAACCGTCACTAGAATATCCACTTCTCCATGTACCGTTCTCTTGGACCCGTCAAAGGCCCTAACAACAATGTTAATTGGCTTCAGCTCCAACCCCTCACAGTCTAACCGGTCCAAAGCTTTCTTAGGAAAAACGTTCAACGAAGACCCCATATCCACCAATACATGAGCTAGAGTAGTGCCCCTGCATTCAATAGAGACATGCAGGGCATCATTGTGATTCCTACCCTTAGCATGCAAGTCTGCGTCGGAGAAACCCAACCCATTATCTGTTGTCAAACTAGCCACGCAGTCCTTAAACTGATCAGCTAATGTCTCCTACGGCATGTGCGCAGTCTTTAGGAAAGCAATCAGAGCCTTAGCATGGGCCTCTGAACACAACAATAAGGACAACATAGAGATCTTTGACGGGGTTTGCCCCAGCTGCTCGACTACGTTATAGTCGCTCTTTTTGATGATCTTCAAAATTTCTTCCATCTCTTGTCTAGAGGCTTCAATAGTAATCTTCTTCGGTGCCTCCGTCCGGGCAGGCTCATCAGTGGTCCCTTTTCCCCGAGTATCAGATGACTCGGCAACAGGGGTAAGAATGGGAACTTGAACAAGGATAATATTAGGTGCACTGGCCGGCGTAATGACAACAGGCGTCCGAACAACTAGCGGAGAGATCTCAAGGGAGAAAAGTCTTCCGCTGCGGGTGACTTTGGCAGGTCCAACAATATTGCTGACGTCAGTATCAGCTTCTTCAGCATTCAAATCTTGTTTAACCCCGTGATAATACACGTCAGCCCCGTAGTGCCATGGGACAGCTTTATCTGATGTATAGGGGATAGGCCCAGGAATAGTGATGATCAAGGGAGCGATTCTCGGAACATATGTAATTCTAACAGGCTTTCTCGAGGAAGCCTTGGAAGAATTATCGAAAATGGTGATTATAACAACTTCTTCAACAGGAACCAAAGGAACAAAAGTTTTCTCAAACAGAATTTCTTTATTGTCCATCAGGCGTTGGACACCTGACTTTAAAAAATGGCAACCAGTAGGTAGGACGGTACACAGATGGCAACCTTCATTACATCCCGAAAATAAGCCGGCTAACAAAAGGTTTTTCTTCACAGTCATCAATGGAGTAACAATGTCTTTCACAGAAACCACAAACGAGTCTTCATCTACAGCATTCACTCCATGCTTGGGCATAGGAGCAGTCACAACATTAGGTCTTTCAGGTGCTTCGTACTCAATCTCCTTAGCATCAATCAAGTCTTGTACCTTATTCTTCAAAACCCAATAATCATTCGTATCATGCCCCGGGCTATCGGAGTGAAAAGCACAGCGGATGTTTGGATTGTACATGGGTGATGTTGTATTGGGATTCTCCAGGGCCTCCTTCAGAATCACCAAGTTGGTCTTCAATAATTGTGGCAGAATCTGAGACAAGGTCATGTTGAGCTGAGTGAATTGTCTTCGCGGCCTCTCGGCCCTTGGCTGATTGTTGCGTTGCGCGGCAACAGTAGGTCTTGATATAACAACCGCAATAATAGCTTGGCGGTGTTCAGGTCTATTCTGGCTTTTTGAATTGTAAACAGCACTGGGCTCCTTCTTAAAAATCTTCTTCTTGGCACTAGACGAAGCACCCTTCTGTATCTTACTGCTCTTGATACCAGCCTCAATTCTTTCCCCAGTCATAATCAGCTCAGTAAACCCGGACGATGAACTTCCAATCAGATGGTTGAAATACGGACCAGACAAGGTCCCCAGAAACATATCTACTAACTCACTGTCAGCCAGCGGGGGTTGTACTCTCCCAGCAAGGTCCCTCCATTTCTGAGCGTAGTCTTTGAAACCTTCGCTCGCACCCATAGATATACCCTGAAGTTGGGTACGTGTGGGAGCGAGGTCGGCATTATATTGGTACTGCTTATAGAAAGCAGCAGCCAAATCCTCCCAATTATAGATACTAGCTCCTTCCAGCTGGTAAAACCACTCAAGCTGAGTCCCTAAAAGACTATCTTGAAAGAAGTGGATCCAAAGGTTCCTGTCAGCGGTGTATGGCTGAATTTTTCTAACATACAAACGGAGGTGTAGCTTTGGACAAGAAACCTCGTCCTATTTAGCAAAGGTTTGTGCTTTAAACTTTTGGGGAATCACCACCCCATATGACAAACCTAAATCACCAAAGTCCAACCCAGGGACCTTCTGAATCTCCATCACACTTAACCGGTCTTCAAGATGTTTATATCTATCCTCGGCAAGAGGATACTGGTCTTTGTCAAAGTCAGTCTCATGGTCAGATACCACAGGGCTAGGAACCCTCTTTTCTTCTTGGTTTTCTCCCCCTCCAGATGAGTGGGATAGATTGACTTCATCTCGCAGCCTGTTTCCAAACCTATGACCCATGTTCAGGAGGATTATCTTCTTCTTCTTCCTCTTCTTATCCTTCAAGATAAGAGTCTTCAGATCTTGCCGACCCTTAGCCAAATTCATGAACATTTCTTGGAATTGAGCGTTTTGAGCTTGTAGAGCCTTGATAGCTTGATCAGTTGATGTTTCAGCAGACATGATGTGCTGAAATAAACAGCGAAGAAGATGAGAAAACCTGTAATGGGTACCTCTGATGAGGTGCATGGAATGAAATGCGTATGATATGATTTCAAAGACGTCGAAGACTCAAATTCGTAAACCAAAATGAAATACACTTTTATCAGATTAAAAATTTTAAACAATGTTTGACAAATGCCTTTAAGGCGTTACAAAGGGAAAAACTGAAAAGTAAATCAAAACTAGAAATAACAAAAGACATCAGCGCTCCCATGGTCGTTTGCCTTTGGTGCTGACATAGTCATTGAGGATCTGCTCATTCTCTAATTGCCTTGTCAACTTCAGGATCTTCCGCTCTTGTTCGTGATACTTTTCTCTGTAAGTATCCCGCTCTTCTCTTAGCTGCATCCAAGACCTCTTCAATGCCCCAATGTCAGTAGGCATGTACGGGTAGAGGATGGTAGGTGGAACCCCTTCTTCATCAGCAACCTCAACAATCACGGGCAAGACAGCTTCGTACGACATTCCCAGCTTTTGAGCACGTATACGAACCCAACGGAGATATGGTTCCATTGGAAGATAAGTCTTCACACCTAACTCGTGCGGATCAGACTTGTGCACCATATCCCAGGCTCGTATGAATCGCGGTAAGCAAGAGTCGCCACCGACTTTTATTTTATCCAACAAGGAAAGGAAAAAAGCACAGAAAAATTCCTTTTTCGAGATATTCTCGGGTTCGGGGGGTAAATTATAGAAAGGGAAGGTGTTGGCACCCTTTCTATCAGTGGTTATCCACGGGCTCTTAGGTACTTGCTCAATTGTTTTCAAAATTGTTTTCTTTGTGCTTGTGGGTTTTAAAAAGTTTTTTGTTTGAAACTTCAATTTAACTCTTACTTCTGTCCTCAAGAGTGTAATGAAGTGTTTTGAAAACTTTGTTCGAAAAGTGTAAGTGTGAAGAGTTTTGTTTTGAAAGAGCAAGTATCTAAGAGCTATCTACCTACTCGAAAAAGGAATCGTTTTATGCTAATTTCCTTTAGATAATGCTATCCCATTATTGATGAGTAGGTAGCACCGTCGTTGGAGTTTAAGGGTCAATTCGAATTAGGGACGTACGGTCACCAAAGCAATGTTAGGACGCCTTAGCGGTAACCCTAAAGTCTTAGATCATTTGTTTGAGGCAACAATATCCGAGGCAACCATTTCGAGGCGACTATGATCTTTTAGATAAGAGGGTGACCTCTAAAACGACATATACTCAATGACCGCGTACGAAGGCAACCAAGTGGGGTGTACCCTAAGAGTGCGCATGTGCGAGTGTATCGTTTTCAGTTATTTTTATCTTTGTACATGTTAAAGGTGATCTAATTTGATTTTAAGATTAACATTCAATCTTGTCATGCAAACCCTATTATTAAACATCTAGCAGTTATAATTTGCGGAAATAAAATGCGGAATTTAAATTACAAGGCGTCGGGTATTTACATCGCCAAAGACAAACCCTTTTGAAAAATAAAATCAGGCGGTAAAAATAATTAAACGTCCTATTTAACTATTACAATCCGGAAGCAGGTACATTATTAGAAAGAAAAAAAATAAAGCACGCGGGAGATTAAATCGAGTGCGAAATAGGGTTTTGACCCTTTTGGTTAAAGAAAATGTCTTTTTTTTGGTTTTTTGTTATTTTTATTTTAAGAAAGAAATTAATCCTAAGTTAAAAATAACTAAATTAAATTAAATAAATAATTAATGAAAAATAAATTATTTTTTTGGAGTTTTTGATTATTTAAGAAATAAAATTAAAAATAATTAAATTAATAGTTAAAACCTAATTAAGTCTAATTAATTTTAATTATTTACAAAAATAAGTTAGAATTTTCTAGAATTAAAAACCTAAATTAATTAGTTAGTAATTATTTAATAAAAATAAAATTTTGAATTAGAAAAAAAAGGTACTTTTGTGATTTTTGATAAAAAATGAAAAAATATGATTGGTTAATAATTAATTAAAATAAAGTAATTAAATTAAATAAACAAAAATAAATAAAAGAAAAGAGGAGGAATGGGCCTGATTTGAAGGTGTTAATAGCAATTATGTAGGCCCATTAGTGCTGGCTCGTTTGACTTTCTCTGATTCAGTAGGCATGCATTGACCTGGCTTATGGTGGACTTCCAACATGGACCACCAGATCTGGCCCCTTGGCCATCTGGCGCTTGGATCATGAGGGAGTATGGTGGACTGCAGATAGGCGCATGTATTGGAAAACCTGAAAAGAAATAATATTGAGGAAGAGGGGGACCTGGGATTCGAACCCAGGTCCTGAAGGGAATACACACGCTATGTCCACCACTACACCAAGCTGTTTTGATTGTTATAATAATAAGCACAAAATATAATATAGTAAAACAAGATCAAGTGGTCAGAGAAAATAAAAATGAGCGCTATTTTTGAATGGTCCAATAGAGGGATGCCACACATCATCCCTAACCTCCCGTCTGTGGCTAAAAGGTCAATCACCTATACCAACGGACAGAAGTTCGTAGCTATAAGCAGGTCCATCTCCAAAATCTTGTACATGCCACAAAAATGATTTCCAAGGGCATGGCCGTGTTCCTCTCAACCTCCCAGTCATAACCATATCCTTCATAGAGGTCAATTGTTCATGAAACAAAAACTCCCAAAAACTCCAAGCAAACCCTAACTATGGTAGATTGCAATACAGATCATATAAATGAAATTAAATGATGCAAAAAGTTTGAAAATGTTCTTGTGATCACAAATATGCCATTAGTTTATTCAAATGATGCCAGAATAACTCAAATTGATTTCAAGAACATGGCTATGTCGCGTGAGACTTACAGTGCACTAGGGAGTCTGAAAATGCATGGCTTGGATCGTAATAGCTTTTGGAGATGGCCAGCAATTGATTGAGACCACTCTCGCCTCCTGAAACTGCCTCTAACCTGGATTTTGATCCCCAACTTTTTATGTTTTTTTCCACTTTTGTTCTGCCTCTACCAATGCTTGCTAACCCCTATTTTCGTGTGCTCTCCTTCCTTATGTATCACTCAGTGCATTAGGTTAATAAACTTGGTTCAAATCTCTCCACATTGATGTTTGGATATTTGATTTGATTCTCCATGAAAACCTTTCCAAACTTGGTTTAAATCATATCTTCTTGTAACCAATCCCTTAGATACGAATTTGATTCACATAATAGTTGTATTCAAAGCCTAAAGCAACCAAAAAATCACGAGTTATCAATGCCTTGGATTTTATATGATTTTATTTTATTTAAAATGAATACATTCAAATAAAAATCAAATTAAATAATAAAAATGAGATATAGGCACATGGCTGAAGCTAGGGCACGTGGGAAATAATGCAAACTCAAATCAAGTGAAAAAGAATGGGCCCATTTGGCAAAATTTGAAGTTTTGGGGATAATTGACTTTTGGCAATTTTGCAAAGTCCAACTTCAATAATGCATAACTTCTTCAATTTTGAACTTTTGGAAGTGTTATTGGACTTTTTAGAAATCTTGAGATATCCTCTAACCAACCCTTTTGGTCTCATCTCATTTTGATATTCCATGCACAAGTTATAAGCTTTGACAAAAAAGGTGTTTTTGTTGACTTTCAAAAATGACCTATAATGTCCAAATTCATAACTTCTTATGAGTGCATATTTTGAACTTGGGGTATGAAAATGGATTGTAGGAAATAGCATCCTATTCAAAATGAGCTTTGGATGGGTCATTTCTCATAAATTATGAGAAAGTTATGCTTGGTCAAAGTTGAGTTGACTTTTCCTGCAAAACCCTAATTTAGCAACTTTTAAGTCTTGATGAATTTTGAGAAATCCTTGATGAATCATGATCAACCCTTGATAAAATGGTGAAATATCCTTCAAAATTAGAATGTTGACAAAAAATCTTGAATTTTGACTGTTTGTAGGTCATAGTTGACTTTTGCCCTAACATAGTCGATTCTTGGACCTTTGAGCAATTGACTGAGCAAACTTCCTCTTCAAGGCTTGAAATTTGACATGGATGATCTTGAGAACATATTAGGACATTAGGGAGCACTTGAGGTCATTTGGACTCAAGGATCTTGATGCAACACAAAACCCTAATTTGGGGTAGACTGCCTTAGGAGAGAGCTTGTCTGACCCATCCTTGAGTAACCTTGAGCAACTTGGAGATTTTTCTTGCAATGTCTTGAGAAATATGGGAGGGAAAATTTTGGGGTACAACAATCATGCTTGTACTGGATTTTGGAAATTTGCAGGTTTGTAGCTATGGAAGATGTCCGTAGGTATAAGTTATTTACCTAAGACGACGGACCTGCGAAGAAGATAATAACGTGGCAGCCAACCATTGGACCATTCAAACTGGCGCGTTTTTTTTTGTTTTGTCCACTAATTCACTTGTTTGTATATATTATATATTATTGCTATTATATTGACAAGCAAAACAGGTAGCACAACTGGCAAGAGTGTATGTGGAAAAGGGTAGAGGACCTGGGTTCGATCCCAGGTCCCAACAAATTTCCTTATTTTATTTTCCTTTAATAGATCATGAACATCACCCACTCAAGCGCTCATCATGCACCTCCATCATCCAACCACAGGATCTCATCACGTTCATGATCAACCAGATCCAACGCCTCCACCTGCCAGGGACCATGGTGTACCATCAGGAAGCCTCCCACTAGGTCACGCGCTGATTGGGCTTCAACTTGGTGGGTCTGGAATATTTTCAGCAACACCCCCCCTCCAATTGCTTAAGCAGGCCCATTCTTGTTCTTTTATTTATTATTTTATTTCTTTCTAATTATTTTCTAATTATATTTTTTCTTAAAACATAACATCAAAATTATTACTTTTATTTAATCAAAATCATAAAAACACCCAAAAATATTTTTTTCCATAAAACATTTATTTTTCTTTAATTAATTAATTTAATTCAAATTAGGTTAATTTAATTCCTTTTTATAATTAAAACTAATTAGAAATTGGGGTTGTAAATGATTAATTTTTCTTCAAAAATAACCAAATTATTTTTTAATTAGATTTTAGGTTTTCTAATTGTCTTCACATTTAATCTGTCGCGCGCGTTTTAGTTACCTTTTTTATTATTATTTATGTAACTGTTTCGAGGTTGTAATAGATTTTAATTAGGGTTTTAAATTTCCGCATTTTATTTTCAGTTAAATAATTTTGTATCTACGAAAGCCATGTAATAGTTAAGATTTCTATTTTCCGCATTTTAAATTTCCGCAATTATTAACTGTTAGATGTATGCTAATAGGATTGTATGGGAAGAATGCTTGAAAAATTAAAACGGTAGATAACCTAAATGTGCAAAGACAAATTAACTGGAAAAATTCACTCGCACATGCTCACTCCTAGGGTTACTCCACTTCGGTTGCCTTCGGT
Source organism: Vicia faba (assembly GCA_948472305.1). Taxonomy (NCBI): domain Eukaryota; kingdom Viridiplantae; phylum Streptophyta; class Magnoliopsida; order Fabales; family Fabaceae; genus Vicia; species Vicia faba. Next base: position 1,162,035,783 of record OX451738.1, read on the forward strand.
TAAGCGGTCATGAAGTATAGGGTTTGTTTGTGGTCGTCCTCTAGCCCCGAAAGATCTCAAATGATCCATTCGGATGTTGCCTCGGAAACAGATCTTTAAGGATTTAGGATGATTACTAACACCTCCTAACATTGCTTTTGTGATCGTATCTGTCCCTTCGAACGTCCCTTAAAACTCCAACGACGATGCTACCTATTCCTTAATAATGGGATAGCGCTGTCTAAAGGAAAATGAACAAACTTTTTTGAGTAGGTAGATTAACTTTTAAGTACTTGCTCAAACAAATAAACTTTTCACACCAACACCTTTCAAAACAGTTTTCAAAACAACTTCGTCACATCCTTGAGAACTGATACAAGGGTTATCACGAAGTAAACTTTTTTTCAAAACAAGCACGCACACAAGCAATTTCAAAATGAGCAAGTACCTAAGAGACCATGGAAAACCATGGATAGAAAGGGTGCTAACACCTTCCCTTTCTATAATCTACCCCCCGTACTCAAAAATATTCTCGAAAAAGAGTTTTTCTGTTCTTTTTCCTTTTCCTGATTGGATGAAATAAAAGTCGGTGGCGACTCTTGCTTACCGCGACATTTTACGAATAAAAAACGCAAAACGCAAACCAGTATAATAGTCAGTTCTGCCACCATATCACACTTAGCAATGACCCGTGATTCAAAGTCGTCATAAAGATCATAGTCCTTACTTGTCCCTCGATTTGCCTACGAGTTGATCTTATGGCGATAGTCCCTTCAAAATGCTAAGGTATTCTTACTTGTTGCCTTCAGAGACCATTTCGTCCCTTAGAACGTCGCTTTAAAATTCCAACAATGGAGCTACCTACTCCTTAATAGTAGGATATCACTGTCTAAAGGAAACGAAAATGAACAGGCTTTTTTTCGAGTAGGTAGAAAACTCTTAAGTACTTGCTCAAAACAAAAACTTTTCACACAAACACTTTTCAAAGACAGTTTTCAAAACAACTTTGTCACACCCTTGAGGACCGATACAAGGCTTATCACGAAGTAAACAAAACTTTTTCAAAACAAGCACACACAAGCAATTTAAAAAATGAGCAAGTACCTAAGAGCCTGTGGAAAACCACTGATAGAAAGGGTGCTAACACCTTCCCTTTCTATAATCTACCCCCCGTACTCAGAAATATCTCGAAAAAAGGTTTTTTCTGTTCTTTTTCCTTTTCCTTTATTGGATGAAATAAAAGTCGGTGGCGACTCTAGCTTACCGCGACATTTGCAAACAAAAAATGCGAACCAGTATTAATAGTCGGTTCTGCCACCGTATCACATAACTGGAGACTCTACTGGGAAATGTTATAAAGTGAGGTATACCTTAGGATCTAGGTCATTTCTAAAAAGTGCTTTCTTGTTTGTTTTGTCTGCTTTATCCTTAAAAGGTTTTGTTTGGGCATTGTTAAAGATCTTATACCCAGATCTGGGGCATCTTTTTAGGTAAACAGCAATAGATCGTGGAGACTGTACGGCATAGATCGATATGGTTTAAGTGATGGTTGTGTTGGTGTGACACTTTGGTTGGTACCGGTATCCTTCGTGTGGAAACGAGGAGAATACGGGGCCGCCGTATGGTGTCGTAAAGCACTAACGAACTTTAGAACCTTAGTTGAACAAACTTGGCCATTAGAAAGTAGTGAGATAGCCGGCCTCGGTATAAAGCTGAGGGTTGGTTGATACTCGATGCTACACTCATTGAGGTCAGACTTTCGGGATATTTCGGCCGTAAGAAATGATTGCTTAAGCTGAAACAATGCCCGATAAAGGATGATCAGTGATATTGAGAATCTTTAGAACCCAGTTACTTTTCTAAGACATGTTTAAAACCAACTAAACTTCAAGAGGGTACTTACCTTTAACCTCATGCAAGCCTTTGAACCTAAGGTCTATTGTGTGATTTGCTTGTGTGTGATTTACTCTGTTTGAACATAACATCCATTCTTATTACACTAACCATTTCAAGGACCGAGGGAATTTATCTTTGTTCTGTTTTGCAGATCATGGCTTCCGCTTGTAGAAACACTATCTGAATCAGCTTTGTGAGAATACCTCCCTAACTCAAGGAACTAGTATCAAGGGTTCCTGAAACTTCTTCGTTCATTGAGAGACATGGTCTACTTCTCAACCTGGTTACTTCGAGCTTTGATGAAAAGATGATGGGTGTACTCTTTCAGTTCTTTTCAGACTATCAGTTGGTGCCTACCATGGAAGAGTTCTCTCAGTTATTGAATCTACCTATTCTGGACCAGGTGCCTTTAATAGGTTTAGAAGAGGTTCCTAAGCCAGAAGTCATTGCCTCAGCTTTGCATCTGAAACGGGCCGATATGGTATCTAATTGGGAAACAAGAAGTGGAGTCAAGGGTTTTCTAGCCAAGTTCCTAATGGATAAGGCCAAGTTGTTTTGGGATGATTTGGACTTTCAGGCTTTTGAGGAGGTCTTGGACCTTATAATCTATAGGTTAGTACTATTCCCTAATCCAGGCTTACTCATAGATGTGAATGCTATCAAGATCTTCCTCTCTCGCAACCCCGTGCCTACCTTGATCAGAGACATCTTGCACGCTCTCCATACTTGTACCATGAAGAGAAGAGGGGTTCTTATGTGCTGCATGTCATTACTATCGAGGTGGTTTATTTCTCACCTCCCTAAGACAGTGATGAAGAATGAAGAAGGTTTGGGTTGGTAGCAAAGGATAATGTCACTTTCTCATGCGGATATTCTCTGGTATTCCCGGTTTATGGGAGATATTTCTATTATTGACCGCTGCGGGGAGTTCCCTAATGTCCCACTACTTGACATTAGGGGAGGCATAACTTACGATCCTTGTTTGGCTTTGCGACAATTTGGTTACGCTCAAAGGGATGGTCCTCACGAGATACTTATCCAGGGCATTGTGTTTAATTATGAGGATGATGTTCAAGGGTATCTCCAGAGGTTCATACGAGCTTAGGGCATGGTAAACAGATCTGACGTCAAGACTTTGGGGCCGAAGAATTCCATTCCTATGGAACCTTATCTCTAATTGGTATGAGCTCGTGCTTAGAAACTTATGATGCCCTACATAGCCGTCTTACCAGTGATTGTGGAGCACATTACTGAAGGGGATATTCCCTACACGGTTCTTCATCCTGATATGCCCACCAATCTTGAAGAACTACATAGGTCCTGGATTCAGTTGAAAAAGGAGCGGGATACTTATAGGAACCAGTTCTATGCCCAGGAGAAGAAAGTTTTAGAGCTCACAAAGCAGATTCATGAGGAAAGAAGCCTTAATGTCTATCTCGGCACGAAGAGGAAGTGTCCATGGGAAACTTGATTTCTTTTAGTTTTTAGAATTTTCAATTGTAACACCTAAAAGGCAATTGTATTTTGAATTCTACTAATAAAATCTTTGTTTCATTTGGGTTCACAAATTTAAATTCCCCAAAATCCTTGAAATCATTGCATACGTATCCCATCCATAACATTGCATAAACAGGTACCATTACAGGTTTCTCATCTTCTTCGCTGTTTATTTTAGCAAAAATGTCTTCTGAACAAAGCATCAAAGATCTTCAGGCACAAAATGCCCAATTTCAATAGATGTTCATAACTCTAGCAAAAGGGCAGGAGGATCTGAAGGGCCTCATCCTGAAAGAAAAGAAGAAGAAGAGGCCCGCCGGTATCCTTAATATGGGCAGAAGATTCAAAGGGCCGCTAAAGTAACCAGTCGATCTGACCTCCTCGTCCAAGGAAAGGGAGAATCAAGAAAGGGAGACAAGGGAGAATGACCCTAGTCCTGAAGTTTCTGACAATGATATAGACTACAGTGATAAGCAGTATCCTCTCACTGAGGATAGATACAAGCAGTTAGAAGATCGGTTGAGTGCTATGGAAGTCCAGAGAATACCTGGGTTGGACTTTGGAGAATTGGGATTGGTGTTGGGGGTGGTCATCCCGCAGAAGTTTAAGGCTCCGGTTTTCACAAAATATGATGGGGTGTCTTGCCCAAAGCTCCATCTCCGTTCCTATGTAAGGAAGATCCATCCCCACACCGCTGATAGAAACTTGTGGGTTCACTTCTTTCAAGACAGTCTGTCAGGGACTCATCTCGAATGGTTCTACCAACTGAAGGGAACCAATGTCCGAAACTAGGAGGATTTGGTTGCTGCTTTTTATAAGCAGTATTAATACAATGCCGACCTTTCCCCTACTCGTACTCAACTATCGAGTATGTCCATGGGTGCAAGTGAAGGCTTTAAGGACTATGCGTAGAAGTGAAGAGACTTGGTTGGGAAAGTCCAACCCCCCTTATCTGACAAGGAGTTTGTTGACATGTTTCTTGGGACGCTGTCTTGTCCATTCTTTAATCATTTGATTGGTAGCTCGTCAGCTGGTTTCACTGAGCTGATATTAACTGGAGAGAGGGTAGAAGTTGGGATCCGGAGCGGTAAAATACATAAAGACACCTCTTCTAGTTTAGTAAAAAAGCCCTTCACTGGTAAGAAGGAGGCCAATGCCATTTATAGCCCGAGAGGTCAGAGCAGAGCGAAATACCATCCAACGGTAAGTGCTATAATGATACATAGGCCTGCGGTTGCCCCCACAATGCAACAATCAACAAAGGGTAAAAAGACCACAAAGGCAGTTTACCCGGATTAACATGACATTGATAGAGTTTCTACCCCATCTACTGAGATCCAACTTGGCAACCTTGAAAGAGGCTCCCAATAATCCTAATACCACGTCTCCTCGGTACAATCTAAACGCTCGGTGTGCCTACCATTCTGATTGTGCATATGCCGCAAGAGACCTCAGTTGATCAATTCAAAGACTGTGTATCCAGCTTGACTACTGACAATGGGCTGGGAATTTTAGATGTCGACTTAACACCGAAAGGGAAGAAGCATAATGATGCTCTGCATGTCTCGATCGAATGCAGGGGCACCACTATGGCTCATGTGCTGGTGGATACTGGGCCTTCACTGAATGTTCTGCCTAAGAAGGCTCTTGATCAGTTGGATTGTGAAGGCTTAACTTTAAAGCCTAGTAACATTGTGGTAAGGGCTTTTGACGGGTCAAAGAGAATGGTGCATGGGGACGTGGACATCCTTGTCAAGGTAGGCTCTCAGACCTTTGGGTCCACCTTCTATGTGATGGACATCAGGCCATCGTACTCTTGTTTGTTGGGTCGTCCTTGGATCCATGAAGTTGGGGTTGTTACTTCTACACTGCACTAAATGCTGAAGTATTCAGTGAAGGGGAAGATAGTCATTGTGCATGGTGAAGAGGAGTATATGGTGAGCCACCTGAACTCCTTTAGGTATGTGGAGATGGACGGGAAATTCATACAGACTCATTGTCAAAACTTTGAAGAGGTTCCCCAGATTTTGGCTTCAACCGAAACTATCACCAGCACCAAACCCCCTCTGAAGATGGCTTCTCTCAAGGATGCCAGAGCGGTAGTTGAAGAAGGTGGGTGTACCAACTGAGGATAGTTCCCTGATTTTACTCACAAAACTGACAAGTTTGGTTTGGGCTTTACTTCAGGAGCTCAAAGGGTTGCTCGACGCGCTCGAGCTAGAGGACCTTCCCTACGCATCAGCAATCGTGGGGTCAACGCTATTGAAGACAGTGAGGAAGACTTTAACATTGACAGTTGGATATACCCGACTACCAACGGTGGACCGAGTAATTGGATGGCCAAAGATTTTATACCAGTTTCTTTTATTCCGCGGTAATTGTCTTACTTGTTTTCTGAGTTTGTAATAAACAATTTAAACTTTATGGCCTTGTGTTTTACCCGAAGCACAATTGTTTCTATCTGTGAGGGTTATTATATGTCATTTCATATATGATCAATAAAACATTGGACGTTTCTTTACATTCAAATTTTGCGCGCTCTGTTTTTCTTTTTTGCCTTTACTTTATCAATATATCTATGCTCTTACACACACTCACGTATCAAACTACAGATCCATATCCACTCTGGATCCCATTGATAACAATCTTGCTATTGCCAGTTATGACTTTGAAAATCCGATCAACCAAGCCGAGGACGAAGGTGAGGACGATTGTGAGGTGCCTGGAGAATTGGATAGACTGTTATAACAGGAAGAAAGGGCTATACAGCCTCATGAAGAGCCAGTTGAGACGATAAACTTAGGCACAGAGGTGGACAGAAAAGAAGTCAAGATCGGCACAAATCTGGAGACTAAGATCAAATAGCGATTGATACAGATGTTGCACGACTACATTGAGATCTCCGCCTGGTCATATAAAGACATGACTGGTCTAGACACTGATATTATGGTATATTGTCTGCCGACTAAAGAAGATTGTCCTTCGGTCAAGCAAAAGGTCTGTCGCATGCACCCTAAAATGGCGGAAAAGATCAAGACAGAGGTTATGAAGAAGTTTGACACAGGGTTCTTAGTTGTCACCTCATATCCACTGTGGGTTGCCAACACCGTTCCGGTACCTAAAAAGGACGGCAAGGTACGGATGTATGTGGATTACAGGGACCTGAACAGGGCGTGCCCCAAGGATGACTTCTCGCTTCCCCACATTGACGTTCTGGTTGAAAACACCGCACAACACAAAATCTTCTCCTTCATGGATGGTTTCTCTGGCTACAACCAGATCAAGATGGCTCTTGAAGACATGGAGAAGACAACCTTTGTCACACAGTGAGGCACCTTCTGTTACAAGGTGATGCCTTTTGGGTTGAAGAATGCTGGGGCGACCTATCAGCGAGCCATGGTTGCTTTGTTCCATAATATGATTCACCATGAGATCGAGGTTTATGTTGATGACATGATATCCAAGTCTCAAACCAAAGAGGAACACCTTGATCATCTACAAAAGTTGTTCGACAGGTTGAAGACATACAAGCTGAGGTTGAATCCGAACAAGTTCACCTTCGGGGCAAGGTCTGATAAGCTTATGGGTTTCGTCGTCAGTTGCAAAGGTATTCAGGTAGACCCCGCAAAGGTAAAGGCCATACAAGATATGTCGGCTCCCCTTACAGAGAAGGAGGTTAGAGGTTTCTTGGGACGCCTAAATTATATCTCCAGGTTCATTTCCCATCTAACTGCTACTTGTGAGCCCATCTTCAAGCTTCTGAAGAAAGATCAAGTGGTAAAGTGGAATGACGAATGCCAGACTACTTTCGAAAGAATCAAAGAATACCTTCAAGAACCACCGATTATGATGCCTCCGGTTGAAGGGAGACCTTTGATATTGTACTTAACAGTGCTAGATAATTCAATGGGATATGTGTTGGGGCAGCATGACGAGTCTGGTAGAAAAGAGCACGCAATATACTACCTTAGCAAAAAGTTTACCGACTGTGAGATACAATACTCACTGCTCGAGAAAACTTGTTGCTTTTTGGCATGGGCTGCTCGCCGACTAAGACAATACATGTTAACCCACACTACTTTATTGATATCTAAGATGGATCCAATCAAGTACATCTTCGAGAAGCCCGCTCTCTCCAGAAGAATAGCGAGATGGCAGATGATCTTAACTGAATACGATATACAATACACGACCCAAAAAGCAATCAAGGGAAGTGTATTAGCTGATCATTTGGCCCATCAGGCCATGGATGACTACCAGTCCATGAATTTTGAGTTCTCGGACGAGAATATTATGCTGGTAACTGACTATGAAGAACCTGGACCGAATAAAGGACCTGAAGAAGGATCCCGATGGACTATGGCTTTCGATGGAGCCTTGAACGCACTTGGTAATGAAATTGGCATCGTAATCATATCTCCTGAGGGATTTCATACTCCTTTCACTGCCCGATTATGTTTCAACTGCACTAACAACATGGCAAAGTATGAAGCCTGCATTATGGGTCTTAAAGCTGTTGTTGAACTGAGGATCAAGTTCTTGAGCATTTTCGGGGATTCAGCCTTGGTGGTAAGTCATATCAAGGGCGAATGGGATACGAAGCATCTGAATCTCATCCCATACAAAGAGCATGTGCTGACATTTCTACCACACTTTGAGGAGGTAACCTTTGAACATTTCCCACAAGAGGAGAATCAGTCAGCGGACGCGCTAGCTACCATGTCTTCTATGTTCAAAGTCAAGTGGGACAACGAAGCTCCCCGAATCACCATTGAGAGGTTGGATGAACCAGCACACTGTTGTGAGATTGATACCTAAGAAGTGGCAGACAAACCCTGGTTTCATGAAGTGAAGAAGTACCTCGAGACGCAAGAGTATCCCGAAGGGGCATCTGTCAATGATAAGAAATTTCTGAGAAGGTTCGCCGCGAAATTCCTCCTCAGTAATGGAATCCTCTACAAGCGGAATCATGACTCTACCTTACTGCGGTGTGTAGATAAGAGCGAAGCAAAGAGGATTATGACAGATCTACATGAAGGTGCCTTCGGAATCCATTCCAGTGGATATACCATGGCTAAGAAGATCCTACGGGCAGGATACTACTGGTCCACTATGGAAGCAGATTGTTATCAGCACTCTCGAACCTGTCATAAGTGCTAAATTAATGCTGATAAGGTGCATGTGCCTCTGGTTCCTTTGAATGTCTTGACAGCTCTGTGGCCCTTTGCAATGTGGGGCATTGACATGATCATAGAAATTAGGCCTACCGCTTCCAATGGGCATCGCTTCATCTTGGTAGCCATTGATTACTTCACGAAATGGGTTGAGGCTATCTCATTTGCTACCGTTACCAAGAATGTTGTGGCGCGGTTTATCAAGCATAACCTGATCTATCAGTATGGTGTGCCAGAGAGAATTATCACCAATAATGGTACAAATCTCAATAACACGATGATCACCGAACTCTGTAAGCAATTCAAGATACATCATCATAACTTTTCTCCCTACCGGCCGAAGATGAATGGCGTTGTTGAAGCGGCTAACAAAAACATTAAAAAGATCATACAGAAGATGACGGTGACATACAAAGACTGGCATGAGATGTTACCATTCGCTCTTCATGGGTACCGTGCCTCAGCACAGACGTTGACAAGGGCAACACCCTACTCTCTTGTATATGGCATGGAGGCAGTCCTACCCGTCGAGGTCCAGATTCCTTCTTTAAGGATTATGAAAGATGTGGGTTTAAACGAAGACGACTGGATCCAGACTCGACTTGATCAACTAAATTTGATCGACAAAAAGAGACTTACTGTTGTTTGTCATGGTCAGACGTATCAAAAGTGGATGATCAAGGCTTTCAAAAAAAAAATTCAAACATCAGGAATATCAAGTAGAAGATTTGGTAATCAAGCGCATCATACAACCACAAGGTGATCCTAGGGGCAAATGGACTCCTACATACGAAGGGCCATTTGTGGTTAAAAACATTTTCTCAGGTGGAGCCATGATTCTAACCACCATGGACGGTAACGACCTCCCTCACCCTATCAATGCAGACATAGTGAAAAGATACTACGCATGATAAAAGACCCGCTAGGTTGACTGGCCTAGGAAAAAATAAGGGCTTCCCGGCGAACCAAAAGGGTTTGGGCAAAAATGAGGGATGAAAATGAAAAAATTTGTACACCCGACAAGCCGAAAACCTGAAAAGGTGGCTTGGGGAAAAAAGGGTATCCCGGTGGACTGAAAACCCGAAAGGGCGGACAAGGCAAAAGTTAGGGATGTAAAGCGTATCACTATGTCCCATTGGATCACCTTGCGATCAGACCTCAGTATCAATTATTAAGCTCGAACGACATTGATCAACCTAATCAACTTCGGACAAGCAACAAAGTGATGAGACGCTTAAAGACATAGGGGCAATAGCAGAGTTGGAACCCAATGGGATTGTTGCACATAGTTGTTTTCTTTTTACACAATATTGTATAGCTTCTATTTTTATGGTGGCGTTCTCTTACTAGAGCATCAGTCTCCTTGTACAAAAACGCCTATTACAGGCCAACTTCGAAAAATCAATACAAATCATTTTTACAAAAAACTATGAGTTTTTTCCTTTTCTGTTTTGTTTTTCAAGAACGTCCAATGATTTATTCTTGACATACGCATTTGAATATGATTGTTGCTCATAAATATTTACATAAGAAATGAAAAGACAATTGCTCGTAACTTAAGAAACAGGGGCAAAAACAAGAAATGTCAAACCCGACAGTTACTCTGTCCAGCAGGTACCAGGGTAGAGACAACTTTGGAGCATAGTCACCAGTACATACGAATTTGTAACATCTACACTCCCCATAGAGTAAAGGTAATCAAAACATTGATATCAGCTTTCCCAAAACAGGAAGTAACCTCCCCAGCCAGGATCTTTCAGAAACCTGACAGCTATATCCCCCAGCCAAATTTCATAATCACGAGCGGATCGTCATGATTTTTATCTCCCCAAGCAGAGTTTATTTCTCTGAATACAGAAGCTCAATCCCCGACAGAGCCTGTTACTTCAGCTACGAAAGTTCACCTTCCAAATTATTCCCCGTAGAGCCACTCTCAAATAGTGTCTCTCCCTGGCAGAATATTTATAAACAACAAGGAGTAAATCTCCAGCACATTCATTTCCATTCACCATCCCTAGTGAAAGTAGAAGAACCACAATTCTCTACAACAGTCAGGAATGCTTTACTCTCCAGAGTCGAGGATTTATTTTCCCAGACTCGGACATGTCACAATAGCATTTCATGTTCATACATCATGGCATGCGCATACATATCACATACAGTGTAATCTCATTTATTTTGAGAACATCATCTCATAATGCATTGCATGCATCGCATATAATTAACCCTGATATCTTTTCAGGAAAGATAATTACCTCCAACAATTTCAGCAGTTATACATGTCATATCTGCAGACAGCTAATGGAAAATCAGTTCCCAAAGATCAAACGGGTCAACTAATCTTCATCTCGAAGTAACCCTACTATCTACGTTACTTCCCACAGCCCTACTATCCAGACTTTCATCTCGAAGTAACCCTACTATCCAGGTTCCTTCCCATAGCCCTATTATCCAGGCTTTCATCTCGAACTAACCCTACTATCCAGGTTCATTCCCATAGCCCTACTATCCAGGCTTTCATCTCGAAGTAACCCTACTATCCAGGTTCCTTCCCATAACCCTACTATTCAGGCTTTCATCTCGAAGTAACCCTACTATCCAGGTTCCTTCCTGTGATACGGTGGGAGAACTGACTTGGGTGTTTTTCGTTTTATCGCAAATGTTACGGTTAGCAAGAGTCGCCACCGACTTTTCTTTTATCCAAAAAGGAAAGGTGAAAAAGCACATGAAAGACCTTTAGAGATTGTTTCTTGAGTTCGGAGGGTAGATTATGAAAAGGGAAGGTATTAGCACCATTTTCATCCATGGTTTTCCATGGGCTCTTAGTTACTTGCTAGATCACTTGCTTTTGTTTGAAAATGTGCTTTGTGTGTTTTTGAAAGTATTTTGAAAAAGGCGCCATCATTTAGGCAAACTTTGTAATAGTTCTTGTTCGTAAGAACGTGTACAAAGTGTTGATCCTTTGAAAAATGTTTTCAAATTTGAAAGATGTTTTTGAAATGTGTGTGTTTGTTTTTAAAAATAGCAAGGATATTTGTTTTAAAGTGGAGCAAGTAACTAGAAGAAATCTATCTACTCAAATGTCTTTCTTGTTCATTTTCTTTTCCTTTGACATTGTTGTCTTACCATTGATTTGGTAAGCAACCCTATCTTTGGATGTAAATGGGACGGGCATAGGTCATCATATAGTCATGATAGCAATGTTGTGAGGTATCTTAGAATTTCTTTTTGAGGGACTAAGATCATTTTGAAAGACAACATTTATAGCGTCATCGAGGGACTATGATCTTGTATTTCGATTGTTTTTTGGTAAGACACCCCACATGCATAACATGACCATTTTTTAGGCAACAAGTGGAGTTAACCTTAAGGGTGCATGTGTGAATAGTTTGTTTTATTGAATGCATTTAGTCTTGATTAGGGTGATCTATTTGTCAATTTCATGTCTTGCCATACATACCCTAATTACTAGCATTTACCTTTAAAAGCGATAAATTGCAGAAATGTAAAGTCTTACGCTATTATAATATTTTGGGGATGGGGTACATATTTACAAATGGGGATTGCAAATAAAATTAAATCCTAAGTTACTATTACAACCATATTGAAATGTACAATATAAGAAAGAAAACGAACTTGTTTAGAAGATGTTTTTTTGTCTTAATGAAAAAAGAAATAAATTAATTAATAAAAGAAAATATTTTCATGTCTTTTATGTTAATATTAAAATGATGAAAAGGAAAATAAATGAAAGACAGAAACAACGTGCTGCTGCAAGAAAAACAACAAGGATCAGAAGTTCTGAAGCCAGGCGCGTGATCACTCAGAAAGGAACGTCAGTGGAATCAGAAGTTCTAGATTGGTACACTCAGAGGTCCTGCAAGACACATTAGAGGGAAAGCACATAAGTTCTGGATTGCTATGTGCTGAACTTCTGAATGTTAGAACAGTGAGAAAACCTTAGAAGTTCTTTGCGTGTCAAAACAGTAGGAAGAACTCAGAAGTTTTGTATGGTGCTAAGACAATGAACGAACAATCAGCAGTTCAGCGTGTTATCAGCGTATGAAAATCAGAAGTTCCAAGTGTTAAAACAGTGAGTGAACATCAGAAGTTCGGTGTGCATTAACAGTGAGGAGAACTCAAGTTCAGTGTTGTGCTAAAGCTGTGAGTGAACATCAGAAGTTCTATGCCATATTTCAACTCTTAATCAGCACATCAACAATTTATTCAATTCTTAATAAACAACAAATCAGAATGATAATAGCACAATCAGTTTATAGAAGTTCTAATCCAAAATCTGAGTCTAGCCTTAATCAAGAAGTTCTAATCCATGGTTTTTCTACTTAAGCAATGATATATATAACATTAATACTATGATATTCACATATTTAATGATGTTCTGAATGAAAAAATGCAAAGTCAGAAAGACTTACCTTGAATCCGGAGTGTGGGCTTGGAGGTTTGAGCTACTGCCTTCAGATGTTCTGGAATCAGCAAGAGCAACAGAAAAGAAAATGCCAAGTTCTTTGATTCAAAAGGAAGAATAGAGGTTTGGTTTTCTGTTTGGGAAATATGGATTTTTATGAAGGTTTCACAACTTCCTTTTCTCTCTTTTGGCCAATCTCTCTCCGAAAGCCAGCCTTTTTTTATAGTTTGTGTTTGCAGTTTTTTGGACTCTTGGAATTTTTGCAGGGGTTCAAGGCTTTTATTTCTCAAATTTCTGACCTTTTTTCAATGGCCAATGGGATTCTATTTATACGCAAAGGTTTTGTAGTTTGGAGATGTCAAAAGTATAGCCATCATATGCTAGGCGCTGACTTGTTCTTGAAGCAAGTTCAAAAAAGTATGGTTCAATGCACAAAGTAGGATGGTTAGCAGTGCCTAAGCTGGACTTATCAGCATGAATTAAGGAAAAGTAGCAGAAGCACAAAAGCGAAGCATGGGCCCAACATATATTTTGTACAAAATCTGCTTTTCAAGGACAGCAATGGTACTTCTATGCCACACGTGGGGAAATCCTTTGGATAAAAACTCAAAAGTAGTTGTGAGCATTAAATGAGCATTAAATAATGATGAGATTTATCAAATCAGAAATCCTGCAATGTGAGATTCTACATCATTGCTTAAATCTGGATCAGAAGTTCTGCTTCAGCGTAGCATCCAATCTTCTGATCCTTTTATCTTCTGGCTCCAGCATGTTCTGACGGAGCTCTCAAACTTTCCAGGAAGCTTGCAGCACGCTTTGTAACCTTCTTTGACTTACCCTTGCAAACTCTGACTAATACTTTGTGAAAACTTGCTCAGAAGTTTTGAACAAACTCTGTCTTGAAAGTGTCCAGAATTTGCTGAGTGTTCCAGTTTCAAGGACGTGCCTTTGAGAAGTTATAACTTGAAATCCCAGCATTTCTAGGAGAAGTTCTGTTCTGCAATGTTCTAGATCTCGTTGAAACCTATAACTATTGAATCAGAAGTTCTTCCAGAATCAGCTTACATCATGGTGAAAATCTGGTCAGAAGTTCTGAGTTTGTCATATTTCTTAAACACTTAGAAAAATTCTAAGTATTTAGAAAATTGATTTTTCCAAAGTAACTTTTGACTTTTGAATTTCTTGATGAAACAAACTTCACATTTTAACATGTCTTGATGAAATATGATTCTTGAAATTTGATTTTGATCCAAAAGTAAAAGTTTGACTTTTCAGTGTGCAAATGACCATTTTGCCCTTGTGAGTGATTTTCTTGGAAAATTTGCAGTTCAAGGCTTGGAATTGGACGGAAGCAAACTTGAGGATCCAAGGTGATTCTTTGAGAAATGAGAGGGAAAATTTTGGGGTACAACAACTGCCCCTGTTCAATCTTCTTACACCTGAAGAGTTAGATTTGGCGAACCTGTCATTCGTGACTTGAAGGTGGAAGATGATTAAACACTAGAGTGCCCAGAAATTTGCACTCGAAGATGTGTTAGTTGATTATGTAGGGAATGGGCTTAAAGATGCCATTTGGAGAGATAATGGATAGTTGTTGGAGATGGGCTTAAAGATGCAATCCAGAGGTGATTGTTGAACTATATTTGAGAGAGAATTTGAATGAGTATCAGAATGGCATCCGTGTCTGGAGTGCATCTGAACTGGGTTTGAAGAGAATCTAGAGTAAGTATCAGAATGTCAGCCATATCTGGATCACATCTGTACTGTTTCCGGAAAAGGTCTCTGGTTGTCTGTCATTAACTGGGAGAAATAAATCTAACCAGAGGAGGTCTTTGGTCGCCTGTCATTAACTCGAAGAAATAAATCTAACCAGAGGAGGTCTTTGGTTGCCTGTCATTAACTGGAAGAAATAAATCTAACCAGAGGAGGTCTTTGGTCGCCTGTCATTAACTGGAAGAAATGAATCTAACTAGAGGAGGTCTTTGATTGCCTGTTTTAACTAGAAGAAATAAATCTAACCAGAGGAGGTCTTTGGTCGCCTGTATTAAATGGAAGAAAATAAATCTAACCAGAGGAGGTCTTTGGTCGCCTATTTTAACTAGAAGAAATGAATCTAACCAGAGGAGGTCTTTGGTCGCCTGATTTAACTAGAAGAAATAAATCTAACCATAGGAGGTCTTTGGTCGCCTGTTTTAACTGGAAGAAATGAATCTAACCAGAGGAGGTCTTTGGTCGCCTGTTTTAACTAGAAGAAATAAATCTAATCAGAGGAGGTCTTTGGTTTCCTGTTTTAACTGGAAGAAATGAATCTAACTAGAGGAGGTCTTTGGTCACCTGTTTTAACTGGAAGAAATAAATCTAACCAGAGGAGGTCTTTGGTCGCCTGTTTTAACTGGAAGAAATAAATCTAACCAGAGGAGGCCTTTGGTCGCCTGTTTTAACTAGAAGAAATGAATCTAACCAGATGAGGTCTTTGGCCGCCTGTTTTAACTGGAAGAAATAAATCTAACCAGAGGAGGTCTTTGGTCTCCTGTTTTAACTGGAAGAAATAAATCTAACTAGAGGAGGTCTTTGGTTACCTGTTTTAACTGGAAGAAATGAATCTAACCAGAGGAGGTCTTTGGTCGCCTGTTTTAACTGGAAGAAATAAATCTAACCAGATGAGGTCTTTGGTCGCCTGTTTTAACTGGAAGAAATGAATCTAACCAGATGAGGTCTTTGGTCGCCTGTTTTAACTGGAAGAAATAAATCTAATCATATGAGGTCTTTTTTGATAATGATGTGTGATGAAGGAATCTGAGACGATTGCTACTTCAAACAGATGATGAAGGAATCTTGGATGATTACTACCTCAGCAGAATGATGAAGGAATCTTAGACGATTACTACCTCAGCAGGATGATGAAGGAATCTTGATCAATTATTTCATGATGAGTTCGTGTAAAATTTCATCTTGGAAAGAGAAAGAACATGTGTAGGGTTGCTTCAGCTGATCAAGTAGATAGTTGTCATGTCTGGTTTCAGGTATTAATCTCTGACCTGAGAAAGAAAGATAGTTTTCCTGGCCTGTTACAGGTGTTAATCTTCAATCTCTTCATGTATATAGTTTTCCTGGCTTGTTACAAGTATTAATCTACAATCAGTTATCCAAAGATAGTTTTCCTGGCTTGTTACATGTATTAATATGGAACTTGAAAATGGTTGATGGTAGCCATCTGTTGATTTGACCTTTTCCTGAAAAAGGTAAAACGTTAGTTGTGTGCAATGTCATAATGTATGCATGATGCAATGATGTTCTCAAAATAAATGAGATCGTGTCGTATGCATTTGTCATGTATTTAACTAGGATGTACGAAATATGGAATGTTTATTGAAATGTAAATTTGTCTAGGAAAATAAATCCTTGACAAATGTTGGGGAGTCGTTAAATCCCTGACTGCTGTTGAAGAGTAGGTGTGTCTTCAAACTTTACTTAGAATGTTTCCACTGAGGATTCCTATTTTATTGTTTTGAAGAGAACTCCGCTGGGGGATATTGAAAGCTTTGTGGAGAGTGCTGATTCCTGCTTGGGAAAAGAGTTCTGGAGTCTCGGTTGTTCATTGCTCTACTGGGGTCGAAGTTAAACTAATATCTGGTCGGGTCCAGGTTTCATAGTAACTTGTTGGGGATTGTAGAGTAGTCTACTGGGGAAGAGGAGTTGTGGTCCTTTGATTTGTAGTAGTCGGAGAGGCCACCTCAAGATGGGGATTCCTTCCGTTTGTTGGGGAAATAAACCTTGTTGCTTAATTTGTTGGAGAGGCGGCGACTTCACTAGAAGAAATCCTCGAGGATTATTGAAGTCGACTCAGTTGGGAAGAGGTTTTCAGAGATTGAAAATATGGCTGGGGAATCATCCTATGAGAAGGATTGTTGGGGAGATTTGTCACTTCCCCTAGTAGCTAGTGTTTGTGGCACTGCCAGGAAATGTTTGACTGTACGTAACCCTTTTGTCGAGATTCGTGTTCAATGCCCCAAGTGATTCAGATGGAGACCTGCCCCTGGTTATTCTGTACTTCTTGAGAGATTTCTTAGAATCTTGACTGGACTGCCCTAGGTGTGCTTAGATAGTGGCATGTCATGCCCCCTTATTGATAGGAGATTTGTCATTGTAAGTGTCATCCCACTCGAAGTGATTTTGTTCACTGAGAGAGCTTTCGTTCACTGGATATTCATTGTGTGACTTTCTCCGCTGTCAAACAAATAGCCATATGAAAACAGTGATATTCAAATAAATTCAAATTTTATGCTTGTCTTGAAGTTTTGAAAAATGCGTTTTCAGCAAGTAAAGAAGTTTGTAATTCAACTCTGGATTTTGAGTAAAGCCTTACAGGAGTCAGGATACCTTTTGTAACAGTATGCTTTCGAACTAACCCATGCTTCAATTAGGACTTTTGAAGGGTTGTAACGTGGCTTGGTTCACGGTTTAAGAAACAAAGGATAAAGGCTCAAAGTGTATTTGTACTCGCCCGTTCTTTGCGATGTTCTTCGGTCCTAAATTCAGTTAATTGTGCGTTTGAATTCCAATTGATTCTTGGAATGGCATTTTAGTGATGGTTCAAACAAGTTAAGTTTGTTGGAAGGCAGACATTTTTGCAACATTTTTTTTCATGTTGTTGAGGATTTGTAATGACCTCTTTTGATTTTTTATCCCCAATATTTGCCTGACTATTCTTGTTTTGAGATTACAGTCAGCGGGATACCCCAGTTTTCTTTAAGTCTCCTTCGTAGGTTTTGACTTAGTGGACTTTACTTTTGAGAGATAATGACTGCCTATTTGGTAGGGAACCATCACCGTCTTTTGATTCCATAGAAACTTTTTTGATGTCATTCGTTGTATTATGAAATGAGAGTTTGCGGTTAAACGCGCGTTTGAATCAACTGAGAGACTACCCTGCCCCAGGTTTTGATTAATGGTTTCAATTTGTGTAAGAAAGAAAACTTCTGCTTCTTTGGCTCAAAGGGGTTGACTAGGGATTATCTTCCTTATAACTCCAGTGTTTAGGATTTGAAAGAACGCATGTACATCGTCAGCAAGGTCTGTTCAAAAGCATAATGTAGGAGATTATGGCATTGTTTTCGTCATCCTCCCTCTAAAGGCTTGTAACTTTTAGCAAGAGTTGAATGTCATAAAGTGAGTAAAAAGCATAGTTTAAATGTAATGAAAACGAATGAATCAATTCAATACAAACATATGCAATGCATTAATGAAACAAAGTTTGACATTAATAGATAATTGTTTGAATAACAAAAGGAATTACAACTTGAAAATTCAAATGAAACAAAAGCCTCTTTGTTTGAATCTTTCACTTCAGCTGGCGAACCTTTGAGGGACGGCAGAAGAACTCTGTCTGGCCATCTTGTGTGAACTCCAGCATTCCTCTGTCAATCAAGTCTTGGATCTTATTTTTCAAAGTCCAACAATCACTCGTATCATGCCCAGGATTATTGGAGTGGTATGCACACAATGCATTGGGATGATAGTTAGGAGAAGAGGTATTAGGATTCCGAGGAGGATCCCTTAATGTGACCAAATTCAAGTTCAGCAGGTGTTGTAAGACCTGTGATATAGGCATGTCGAGTTTGGTAAACTGCCTAACGGCTAGGACCTGTTTACTTTGGTTACCCTGTCCTTATTAACGAGGTGGTTGTTGGGTTTGTGACGTGGAAGCAAATTGGGAAGGTCTTCTCTCCCTTAAACCGGCTCCTTGTCTCATGGGAGGCTGAATGATGACTTGATCCCCAATCCTAAATGTTTGCCCCATACGGTTGCAACCGTCTTGGCGAAGTTGGTTGATAAGAAATTTCAGCTCTTCTTGTCCTTGAGCAAGATTTTGGATAAGAGCCATCTGGCCCACCAATTGTCCCATCATCTGGACTTTCATTGTTGCCATTTCAATTTGTAGCCTTTCCAACTGATCATTTTTGTCGTCCCCAGAATTTCCCATGATCATGCCCCTGGTGAGGAGTGCCTTCACCTCTTCTTGTCCCTTGGATAGGTTCAAGAATATCTCTTGAAGTTGGGCGTTTTGAGCCTGGATGTCTTTCACCGTTTGTTCCATATTCATCTTACTGAAATAAATAGTAGGAAGATAAGGAGACCCGTGTGGGAAAAACCTGTCATGATATAATGCATGATATGTGGATGCAAGTTTTCAAGGATCTCGTGGGGTAAACACAAGAAAAAGTTAGAAGTTGAACTTTGATCAACATCTTTGATTGGATAACTTTGTATCGGTGGATGTCCTTCCACGAGAATCAAGCTCACCATGTCAAGTGGGTCATATCCCTTGACTCAAATTGTTGTACTTGATCTTTGACGGTGTTTGGTTAGAGGAAAATAAATCCTCATGCCCCTTGATACACGTCTGGTTCATTGTGACCCTGCATTAAAGACCCTCGAGATCCTTGAAATGTTATGGTTCAATGTTATTGAAAAATGCTATGGTATGATTTCATGATGTTATGTACAAGTATGCAAAGTAAGCAAGTTTATATACAAATAATCATATTCACACAAAGTAGACAAGTCCTTAGGTTTAGGATTGCATGGAGTTTATAGGTGAGTACCCTCTTGAAGTTTAGTTGGCTCAACCTGTCCTAGTTAATAGTAACCGGGTTCTAAGGGATCTCAATATCACCGACCTTTCTCTTAGGCATTGTCTCAGCATAATCAATCTTTTATTGCGACCGAGATATCCCAAAAGTTCGGCCTCAATGAGTGTAGTATCGAGTATCAACCAATTTTTAGCTCTACACTGAAATCGGTTATCTCACTACGTCCTACTGGCCAAGTTTGTTCAATTAGGGTTCTAAAGTCAATTAGTGCTTCATGACGCCACTCAGCGGCCCCGTATTCTCCTTGATTCGCCACGAGGGATATCGGTACCCACAAATGCGTCACACTAACATAGCCATTGTTTCAACCATATCGGTCTATGTCGTACAGTTTCCACAATCTATTACTATTTACCTAAAAGGTGTCCCCAAATTCGGGTGTAGGATTTAAAACAAACCCAAACAAGGAACAAAAATGTAAAGCAAACAAATCAAACAATGTAAGCAAATAAATGTGATCTAACCCTAAGGTAACCCCACTTTAAGAATTATCCCCAGCAGAGTCGCCAGTTCTGTGATACGGTGGGAGAATTGACTTGGGTGTTTTGCGTTTTATCGCAAATGTTGCGGTCAACAAGAGTCGCCATCAACTTTTCTTTTATCCAAAAAGGAAAGGTGAAAAAGCACAGGAAATACCTTTAGAGATTGTTTCTTGAGTTCGGGGGGTAGATTATGAAAAGGGAAGGTATTAGCACTCTTTTCATCCATGGTTTTCCATGGGCTCTTAGTTACTTGCTAGATCACTTGATTTTGTTTGAAAATGTGCTTTATGTGTTTTTGAAAGTATTTTGAAAAAGGCGCCATCGTTTAGGCAAACTTTGTAATAGTTCTTGTTCGTAAGAACGTGTACAAAGTGTTGATCCTTTGAAAAATGTTTTCAAATTTGAAAGATGTTTTTGAAATGTGTGTGTTTGTTTTTGAAAATATCAAGGATATTTGTTTTGAAGTGGAGCAAGTAACTAGAAGCAATCTACCTACTCAAATGTCTTTCTTGTTCATTTTCTTTTCCTTTGACATTGTTGTCTTACCATTGATTTGGTAAGCAACCCTATCTTTGGATGTAAACGGGACGGGTATGGGTCATCATATAGTCATGATAGCAATGTTGTGAGGTATCTTAGCATTTCTTTTAAGGGACTAAGATCATTTTGAAAGACAACATTTATAACGTCATCGAGGGACTATGATCTTGTATTTCGATTGTTTTTTGCTAAGACACCCCACATGCATAACATGACCATTTTTTAGGCAACAAGTGGAGTTAGCCTTAAGGGCGCATGTGTGAATAGTGTGTTTGATTGCATGCATTTAGTCTTGATTAGGGTGATCTATTTGTCAATTTCATGTCTTGTCATACACACCCTAATTACTAGCATTTACCTTTAAAAGCGATAAATTGCATAAATGTAAAGTCCTAGGCTATTACAATATTTTGGGGATGGGGGTACATATTTACAAATGGGGATTGCAAATAAAATTAAATCCTAAGTTACTATTACAACCATATTGAAATGTACAATATAAGAAAGAAAAAGGACTTGTTTATAAGATGTTCTTTTGTCTTAATGAAAAAAGAAATAAATTAATTAATAAAAGAAAATATTTTTATGTCTTTTATGTTAATATTAAAATGATGAAAAGGAAAATAAATGAAAAATAGAAACAATGTGTTGCTGCAAGAAAAACAACAAGGATCAGAAGTTCTGAAGCCATGCGCGTGATCACTCAGAAAGGAACGTTAGTGGAATCAGAAGTTCTGGATTGGTACACTCTAAGGTCCTGCAAGACACATTAGAGGGAAAACACAGAAGTTCTGGATTGCTATGTGCTGAACTTCTGAATGTTAGAACAGTGAGAAAACCTTAGAAGTTATGTGCATGTCAAAATAGTAGGAAGAACTCAGAAGTTCTATATGGTGCTAAGACAGTGAATGAACAATCAACAGTTTAGCATGTTATCAGCGTATGAAAATCAGAAGTTCCAAGTGTTAAAACAGTGAGTGAACATCAGAAGTTTAGTGTGCATTAACAGTGAGGAGAACTCAGAAGTTATGTGTTGTGCTAAAGATGTGAGTGAACATAAGAAGTTCTATTCCATATTTCAACTCTTAATCAGCACATCAACAATTTATTCAGTTCTTAATAAACAGCAAATCAGAAAGATAATAGCATAATCAGTTTATAGAAGTTCTAATCCTAAATCTGAGTCTAGCCCTAATCAAGAAGTTCTGATCCATAGTTTTTCTATGTAAGCAATGATATGTACAACATTAATACTATGATATTCACATATTTAATGATGTTCTTAATGAAAATATGCAAAGTCAGAAAGACTTACCTTGAATCCGGAGTGTGGGCTTGGAGGTTTGAGCTGCTGCCTTAAGATGTTCTGGAATCAGCAAGAGCAACGAAAGAGGAAATGCAAGTTCTTTGATTCAAAAGGAAGAACAAAGGTTTGGTTTTCTGTTTGGGAAATCTGGATTTTTATGAAGGTTTCACAACTTCATTTTCTCTCATTTGGACAATCTCTCTCCGAAAGCTAACCCTTTTTTATAGTTTGTGTTTGCAGTTTTTTAGACTCTTGGAATTTTTGCAGGGGTTCAAGGCTGTTCTTTCTCAAATTTCCGACCTTTTTTCAATGGTCAATGGGGTTCTATTTATAGGAAAAGGTTTTGTAGTTTGGAGATGTCAAAAGTATAACCATCATATGTTAGGCACTGACTTGTTCTTGAAGCAAGTTCAAACAAGTATGGTTCAATGCACAAAGTGGGATGTTTATCAGTGCCTAAGCTGGACTTGTCAGCATGAATTAAGGGAAAGTAGCAGCAGCGTAAAAGCGAAGCATGGGCCCAACATATATTTTGTACAAAATCTGCTTTTCGAGGACAACAATGGTACTTCTATGCCACACGTGGGGAAATCCTTTGGATAAAAACTCAAAAGTAGTTGTGAGCATTAAATGAGCATTAAATGATGATGAGATTTATCAAATCAGAAATCCTGCAATGTGAGATTCTGCATCATTGCTTAAATCTGGATCATAAGTTCTGCTTCAGCGTATCATCCAATCTTCTGATCCTTTTATCTTCTGGCTCCAGCATGTTCTGACGGAGCTCTCAGACTTTCTAGGAAGCTTGCAGCATGCTTTGTAACCTTCTTTGACTTACCCTTGCAAACTCTGACTGTCCTTTGTGAAAACTTGCTCAGAAGCTCTGAACAAACTATCTTGAAAGTGTCCAGAATTTGCTGAGTGTTCCAGTTTCAATGACGTGTCTTTGAGAAGTTATAACTTGAAATCCCAGCATTTCTAGGAGAAGTTTTGTTCTGCAATGTTTTAGATCTCGTTGAAATCTATTACTATTGAATCAAAAGTTCTTCCAGAGTCATCTTGCATCATGGTGAAAATCTGGTCAGAAGTTCTGAGTTTGTCATATTTCTTAAACACTTAGAAAAATTCTAAGTATTTAGAAATTTGATTTTTCCAAAGTAACTTTTGACTTTTGAATTTCTTGATGAAACAAACTTCATATTTCAACAAGTCTTGATGAAATATGATTCTTGAAATTTGATTTTGATCCAAAAGTCAAAGTTTGACTTTTTAGTATGCTAATGACCATTTTGCCCTTGTGAGTGATTTTCTTGGAAAATTTGCAGTTCAAGGCTTGGAATTGGATGGAAGCAAACTTGAGGATCCAGGGTGATTCTTTGAGAAATGAGATGGCAAATTTTGGGGTACAACACTTCCCATAGCCCTACTATCCAGGATTTCATCTCGAAGTAACCCTACTATCCAGGTTCCTTCCCATAACCCTACTATCCAGGTTCCTTCCCATAGCCCTACTATCCAGGCTTTCATCTCGAAGTAACCCTACTATCCAGGTTCCTTCCCATAGACCTACTATCCAGGCTTTCGTCTCGAAGTAACCCTACTATCCAGGTTCCTTCCCATAGCCCTATTATCCAGGCTTTCATCTCGAAGTAACCCTATTATCCAAGTTCCTTCCCATAGCCCTACTATCCAGGCTTTCATCTCGAAGTAACCCTACTATCCAGGTTCCTTCCCATAGGCCTACTATTCAGGCTTTCATCTCGAAGTAACCCTACTATCCAGGTTCCTTCCCATAACCCTACTATCCAGGTTCCTTCCCATATCCCTACTATCCAGGCTTTCATCTCGAAGTAACCCTACTATCCAGGTTCCTTCCCATAGCCCTACTATCCAGGCTTTCATCTCGAAGTAACCCTAATATCCAGGTTCCTTCCCCTAGCCCTACTATCCAGGCTTTAATCTCGAAGTAACTCTACTATCCAGATTCCTTCCCATAGCCCTACTATACAGGCTTTCATCTCGAAGTAACCCTACTATCCAGGTTCCTTCCCATAGCCCTATTATCCAGGCTTTCATCTCAAAGTAACCCTACTATCCAGGTTCCTTCCCATAACCCTACTATCCAGGCTTTCATCTCGAAGTAACCCTACTATCCAGGTTCCTTCCCATAGCCCTACTATCCAGGCTTTCATCTCGAAGTAACCCTACTATCCAGGTTCCTTCCCATAATCCTATTATTTAGGTTCCTTCTTACAGCCCTACTACCCAGGCTTTCATTTTGAAGCAACCTTACTATTCAGGTTCCTTCTTTGTTATCTCCAGACAACAGTTACAACACTGTAAGACCTGGACCCGACCAGATACGATAGATTTCACATTTCCCCAGTAAGTCACTGTACAACCTGGACCCTGAACAAATATGCAGTTCACTTCCGTCTCCTCAATCAAGAGTTAATTCCCCAGTAGAGTAATGGACAATCGAAGCTCCTAGACTCTACTTCCCAGGATATAAATCAACACTCCCCGGTGAAGTTCCCATCAACGGCAGTTACGAGAATTCTCGCAAAGGAATCTCTTATGCAATCAACATCTCCTTTGGATAGCATCTTTAAGCCTATCTCTGACGACTCTCTGTTGACTTTCGAATGGAATCTATAAGCCCATTCCCGATATCACCTATCAGT
Source organism: Vicia faba (assembly GCA_948472305.1). Classification (NCBI taxonomy): domain Eukaryota; kingdom Viridiplantae; phylum Streptophyta; class Magnoliopsida; order Fabales; family Fabaceae; genus Vicia; species Vicia faba. The sequence continues at coordinate 1,162,060,420 of OX451738.1, forward strand.
ATTACTCCATACGAGTGCAAATTTCTGGGCACTCTATTTTCAACCATCTTCCACCTTCAGATCACGAAAGGGAGACTAGCCAATCTACATCCTCAGGCTTAAGAAGATTGAACAGGGGCAACTGTTGTACCCCAAAATTTTCCCTCCCATTTTTACTCAACATATGTTCATTGAAATCCTCAACTTGCCCAAGGAGGCCCAAGGATTGACCAGACAAACTCTCTCCTAAAGCAATGAGCCTCCAACTAGGGTTTCCATTTTCATCGAGATGGGTGAGCTCCAAAGGCCTCATATGCTCTCCATAGTCCTAATATGTTCTCAATACCATCCATGTCAAGTTTCATGCCTTACACAAGAGGTTTACCCAGTCAACTGCTCAGATGCTTGAAAATCAACTGTATTAGGTCAAAAGTCAATTGTGGCCTACATACAATCAAACTTCAAGATTTTTGGTCAACATCAACATTTTAAAGTGATATCCATCATTTGATAAAGGATTGACCATGATTCCCCAATGAATGCTCCTAATTCATCAAAACTCAAAAATTGTTAAATTAGGGTTTCTCAAGAAAATTCAATCACACTTTGACCAAGCATAACTTTCTCATACTTTATCAGAAATTTCTAATCCAAGGCTCATTTTGAAGAGAAACCAATTCCCTACAAATCATCTTCAGTCCTCAAGTTCAAGAAATGCACTCATGAAAAGATATGAAGTCAGACATTATAGGTCATTTCAAAAAGTCAACAAGAACACCTTTTGGGTCAAAGCTTCTTACATGAATATGGAAGATTCAATTGAGATGAAACCAAAGAGGTTGCTTAGGGGACATCCTAATATTTCTAAAAAGTCCAAGATTATCACCATGAGATAAAAATTGAGCGAGTTATGGCTTGCCCAAGTTGGGAGAATTTTGGAAGTTTCAAGAATGGTGCATTGAGCAAATTTAAATTTTTGGGTCAATGGCCTAACTTTTTAAAGTTAAAACGTCTTCCTAAGCTTATAGAGGACCCCTAATTTCATTCCCACATTTCCTTGTTTTTTTAAACTATTTTATTCATATTTATTTTGATTTTATTCCCAAAAATACAAAATAAATTTTATAAAATGATAAATGGTGGATCATGACAATTGGGCTTGTGTTTTGGCTCAGCTTCAGGCCCATAATTTCGTGCTACAATGACCAGATACATTCAAGCAATATAAGGCATGTTTTGATAAAATTGGAAGGCCTTGAATGTGTTTGATTTTTGTTGGGAAACATTGAGTTATGGCCATGATTCTTTCCCTTTAATGGTGTCTCCTCACTCCACAATATATAAACAACATCCCTGCAAGCCATTTACGCACGCATACAGCCTGAAGAAGCTTTGTCACTTTGCAAAAAAAATCATACAATTGTCAAATTCAAATTCCCAGTTCCAGCTAGTTTCAGCCCCAAACAAAGGCTCAAACGCATTCCTGAAAGCCTCCTGGATCATTCCCAATCATTACCAGGTCCTAAGGCAGGCTGAAACGTACTTCAACCATATCACAGTTTGCACAATTTACTTGATTCTGATTGCTCTGATTCTCATGATATAAATGCATTTTCATCATGTATCTTTAATCTCTCTTATGTTTGCAAACTTTTGGGATGGTTGAATTGAAGTTTGAGTGCAGGTATAATGATTTGCCATAGCTAGGGTTTGAACCTCTAATTTGGGGTTTTCCGTATAAGGCAAAATTAGTCCAAATAAGGGGTCATGTCCTTTTCAAGAGGTTGAGATCAATCCATCTATGGCCTCGAAGTGAATTTATTATGCGTTTTGTTGTTGTTTTGAATGCAGGTTTTTTAGTGACAGATAAAAAAACTGTCGCTATAGGTACAATGATCTAAAACGACAGACAGAGGTGGAAGATAACTGCGTGGCAGCCTCCCAATGGCTCGTTTGAATTAGCACACCATTTTTTTGTTTCTATAATATTGACTGTTTTTCTTATATATTATTATTGGATGATTTGATATAACAAATGACCATCCAGCTCAGTTGGTAGAAAAGCGCTTTGTGAAGGGAAGGGATCTGGGTTCGAGTCCCAGGTCCATCATTTTATTTTTCTAACAATTGTGGATTGCATATCCGGTGTATACTAGCTACGCAAGCCCAATGTATGCTTTCCAGATCATAGCCATCAGATCTTGATCAATCTAGATCAAGAAGCCTCAAACGTGCAAGCGCACCATATGCCCTTGAGGTTGATCCTCACTGAATCAAGTCAGCTGATAGGCTTCTCCTAAACGGGCCTAATTAATTCCAATTTCAACACCCTCCCAAGTTGCTCATGACACCAGGCCCAATCCCTTTATTTCTTTTTTCTAAATTTTTTTTTGTTTATTTGGGCTTAATTTCTGGTTTCATTTATTTTCACAAAAAAAATCATTTTTTTAATTAAATCATAAAATCAGAAATTCAATAAAAAAATTAAATTTAGTTTTTTTTTCATAAAGTATTTAATTGCAATTAATTAATTAGCTTAATTAGATTAATTCTAATTCTTTTTTTTTTGTAATTAAAATCTAATAGAAAATTAGGTTAACTTGAAAACTATTTTTATATATTTAAAAGTAAATAGAAATTAGGTTAATTAGCAAGATTAACTGCCTTTTCTTAATAAAAAAAGAAATGAAAAAATATCCTTTCTATATTCCCGTCTTAATTCTTCGCGCGCGTTTTAGTTATTTATTTTTCGAATTATTGTAACTGTATCAAGTTTGTAATAGTTTAATTAGGATGTTAATTTCTGCATCTTTATTTTCTGTCAAATATTTGTGTATCTGCCCAAAAGCCTTGTAATAGCGTAGATTTTTATTTTTTTGCTTTTAATTTCTGCAATTATTAACTGCCTAGATGTATGAATAATAGGATTGAATGACAAGACAAATAACTTTAAAATGGTAGATAACCCTAATTGTGCAAATATAATTAACTGGGGAAAAAGCACACTTGCACATGCTCACTCCTAGGGTTTGCCCCACTTGGTTGCCTCAGAAATAATGGTTGTGTCCCTCGAACGTAGGGATACCTTAGCAATGACCCGCGATTCAAAGTCGTCATAAAGATTATAGTCCCTACTTGTCCCTCGAGTTGCCTACGAATTAATCTTATGGCGATAGTCCATTCGAAATGCTAAGGTATCCTTACTTGTTGCCTTCAGAGACCATTTCGTCCCTTCGAACGTCCCTTTAAAATTCCAACGACGAAGCTACCTACTCCTTAATAGTAGGATATCATTGTTTAAAGGAAACGAAAATGAACAAACTTTTTTTCGAGTAGGTAGAAAACTCTTAAGTACTTGCTCAAAACAAAAACTTTTCACACAAACACTTTTCAAAAACAGTTTTCAAAACAACTCCATCACACCCTTGAGGACCGATACAAGGGTTATCATGAAGTAAATAAAAAAATTTCAAAACAAGCACACACAAGCAATTTAAAAAATGAGCAAGTACCTAAGAGCCTGTGGAAAACCACATATAGGAAGGGTGCTAACACCTTCCCTTTCTATAATCTATCGCCCGTACTCATAAATATCTCGAAAAAAGGTTTTTCTATTCTTTTTCCTTTTCCTTTGTTGGATGAAATAAAAGTCGGTGACGACTCTTGCTTACCGCGACATTTGCGAATAAAAAATGTGAACCAGTATTAACATTCAGTTCAGCCACCGTATCATAAACATAATTAAAAATATTTGGCACATGTGTCCTGCTAAGCAGTAACAAGCATCTCTTTAATGTATATGGAATTTCCCCACAGAGTTATTTCATTAGCATTATCCCCATAAGACGGCTACAATAAACCAATCCTCAACAAAGTTACCCACAAAGTCTCTTTGCGTAGGTTGATCTCCAGCCAAAGTCTCAATCTCTTGACAGCTCTCTCCCAGCTAAGTTGATCCTACAAGTAGAAGCCTTATGGATCTCTTATTCAAAGAACTCGCCTCACCATCAGTTCATCGAGTACTCATTAACAAGGTTTATTTCCCCAACAGGGTTTATTTCCCCAACAAACAACGAGTAGCATAACTCCCCAGTTGAGTTTGATTTCCCCCGTCATAGTCTATCTTCAACAGCTGAGTCCATTCTCCCCAGTTGAGCCTGTCTTCCCCAACTGAATTTATCCTCTCCAGCTTGAGTTTGCCTTTCAGACTATTGCAAATCATAGGGCCACAACCCCTAATCCCCAGTGTGATATGGTGGGAGAATTGACTTGAGGTTTTGCGTTTGTGTTTGCAAATGTTGCGGTTTAGCAAGAGTCGCCACCGACTTTTCTTTTATCCGATAAGGAAAGGTGAAAAAGCACAGGAAAGACCTTTAGAGATGTTTCTTGAGTTAGGGGGGTAAATTATGAAAAGGGAAGGTGTTAGCACCCTTTTCATCCATGGTTTTCCATGGGCTCTTAGTTGCTTGCTAGATCACTTGCTTTTGTTTGCATGTGTGCTTGTGATGTGAGTTTTGAAAGTATTTTGAAAATGTGACTTTGTAATGATTCTCGTCTCTATAAGAATGCGTACAAAGTGTTGTTTTGAAAATAGTTCAGAAAAGATGTTTGTGGAATGTGATTTTTGAAAGTGATTTTGAAAAGGGTTTTTCTTTGTAGTGGCTCTCGTCTCTATAAGAACGCGTACAAAGTGTCGTCTTTCGAAAATGTTTTCAAAATGAAAGTGTTGGTGTAAAAAATGTTTTTGTTATGAGTAAGCGAGCAACTAGGAGCAAATCTACCTACTCAAAAGGTCTTAATTGTTCTTTTCCTCCTCCTTTAGATGTTGCTATCTTACCATTGTTTCGGTAAGAAGCCGCATCGTTGGATGTGAAGGGACGGACGTGGGGACATTTGTATAGTCATAGAAGGCAACCTATGGGACATTTTAGCAATGTCGTTTAGGGACTAGATCGTTTACCGAAGGCAACATCGAGGGTTATCGAGGGACTACGATCTTTTATCGAGGGTCTTTTGCTAAAACGCCCATGTTCGAGGGACATGACTAATTTCCGATAGGCAACAAGTGAGATTACCCTAAGGGTGCTAGTGTGCAAGTGTGTTGGATTTCATGCATTTAGTCTTGATTAGGGTTATCTACTTGTTGATTTTATCTTGCCATACACACCCTAATTACTAGCATTTATATTCGAAAGCGATAAATTGCATAAACGTAAAGTCCTACGCTATTACAATATTTGGGGGATGGGGGTACATATTTACGAATGGGGATTGCAAATAAAATTAAATCCTAAATTATTATTACAACCATATTGAATGGATAAGAATGTACAAAAGATATAAAATGGACTTGTTTTATTTTAAGAAAATATTTTTGATCTTTTGTTTTAAGAAATAGAATGAAGCATGTAAAAATAAAAAAAAAATGTTTTTTTTGTGTCTTTTTTATTAATGAAATAGAAAGTAATAGCAAAAATAGTGAGAAAAAGAAAAATAGAATCAGCGTATTGCTGACTAAAGGAGGTCAGAAGTTCTGACTCTGGCATGCTGCAAAACAGATATCCTGTTAGTGAAAAATGGGTAAAGTCAGAAGTTCTGGGTCCGCTGGGAACGAAGTAGTTTTCAGAAGTTCTGATACTACTGGAAGGACTTGGTCTCCCTCTCCATGTTAGTCAGAACATCTGCAACTTGGTCATTTCTCAACAAAACAGAAGATGTGCATATGACAGTTATGGCAGGTGTCATAGTGTTTCAGAAATAAGAAATATCAGAACTATAAATTAGAGGCAAGTATGAATTTGCTAATCCTAATTTTGAGTTCTAATTTCTTCAAGAAGTTCTGAACTGATTTACTCCCTACTTAGGCAGGCAGATGCATGAAATCTCAGAATATGTACAACATCAAAAACATGATATCTACATTGTATTTTTAAACATGCAAATATGGTAATGCTTAAGTAATATGGTGAGAGTAAGAAGAAGCTTACCTTGCAGCTGGAAGAGATTCTATGAACTGAAGTTAACCTCAACTCTGATAATGTTCTGAGCAGCTTCTTCACGTACTCAGTAGGCTGGAAGTTTTCAACTTTTGGAACAACAAATGGGTGATGTTCTGACTTCTTTGAGTAGGTGGATGGAGAGTGTATGGTAGTATGAATACAGAAGTTAGGGCAGTTTCTAATATGTGAATCAGAAACTGTGGATGGTTTTAGTCAAGAAATACTTGAGAACAAATGGAGTTTGAATGCAAGGAATCAAAAGTTAATAAGTTTTGTATGTTGTGTTTACAGTTCTTGGACTCTGAGAATTTTGGCAGGGGTTCAAGGCTTTTCTTTCTCAAATTTTAGACCCTTTTACCGTTGCTAATGGCCCTCAATTTATAGGAAAAATCTTTTAGCTTGGAGAAATAAAAAATATAGCCATCATATGCTATGTGTTGACGTGTTCTTGCAGCAAGTTCAAACAAGTATGGTTCAAGGCACAAAGTAAGGTTGTTCACCACTTTCAGCCGTGCCTATGTTGGGTTTGTAAGCAGGAATTAAGGAAAAGTAACTTCCAAAGCAAAAGTAACGCATGGGCCCAGCATACTCTTGTACAAGAGTTTGCTTTTCCAAGACAGCAACAGTATTTCATGCCACGCGTGGGGAAATCCTTTGGATAAAGACTCAAAAGTGGTTGTGAGCATTAAATGAGCATTAAATGATGATGAGATTTATCAAATCAGAAATCCTGCCATGTGAAACTCTGCCTCATTTGTTTATTTCTGGATCAGAAGTTCAGCTTCAGCATAACTTGTAATAGACATACAATCTTCTGATCCTTGTATCTCCTAGTTCCAGCATGTTCTGAAGGAGCTCTCAGATTTTTTTTAGGAAGCTTGCAGCATGCTTTGTAACCTTCTTTGAATTGCCTCTTGCAAACTCTAACTGAACCTTTATGAAAACTGGCCCAGAAGTTCTGACCCAATTCTGTCTTGGAAATGTCCAGAATTTGCTGAGTGCTTTAGTTTCACAGACGTATCTTTGAGAAGTTATAACTTGAGATTCCAGCATTTTCAGGGGAAGTTCTGTTCTGCAATGTTTTAGATCTTGTTGAAATCTATAACTTTTATGCCAGAAGTTCTTCCAGAATCAGCTTGCATCATGGTGATAATCTGATCAGAAGTTCTGAGCTTGCCATATTTCTTAAACACTTAGAAAAATTCTAAGTATTTAGAATTTTGACTTTTGAATTTCTCGATGAAACAAACTCCATATTTTAACATGTCTTGCTGAAATATGATTCTTGAAATTTGATTCTGATCCAAAAGTCAAAGTTTGACCTTTTAGTGTGCAAATGACCATTTTGCCCTTGTGAATGACTTTTCTTGGAAATTTGTAGTTCATTTTTGAAATTGGATGGAGGCAAACCTGAGGGTCCAGATTGATCCTTTAAGAAATGAGAGGGAAAATTTTGGGGTACAACAGCCAGTAAAGTCGTCAACAAAACCTTTACTATCTCCAAAAGTTATTATGAAGCCTGGATCCGACCAAATATTAGTACAATTTTTCAAGTTACTATGAAGCTTGGACCCGAGCAAATAATAGTCAACTTCTTAAGACACTATAGAGCCTGGACCCGACTAGATGATAGTGAAAGCCTTTCAGAATACTATGAAACCTAGACCCGACCAGATAATAGTTTAACTCTCCAAAGATATTGAAGAACCTTGACTCAACCAGACCAAGGTTTAACTTCTTTTCCCCAGTAGAGTTTGCCTCTACCCCAATAAGTTACTGTAAAGCTTGGATTCGACCAGATATCAGTTTTCAACTTCATCTTTTCAAGTAGGTTATTGTGAAGCTTGGATCCGACCAGATAGAAATTCCCCTCAGAAGTTCGTTATGAAACTTGGGATCCGACCAGATAACAACTAATTTCCCAGCAAGTTATTGAAAAGCCTGGATACGACCATATATCAGTTCAACTCTATCTTTTCAAACAAGTTTATTGTGCATCCTGGACCCAACCAGATATCAATTAACTTCATCCACCTCAAAACTTGTGAAACCTGGATCCGACCAGATATCAGTTCAAATTCGTATATTCAAGCAAGCTATTGTGAAGCCTGGAACCCGACCAGATAACAACTAGCTACAATCCCCAGCAAGACACTATGAAGCCTGAACCCGACCAGATAATAGTATAACTTTTCAAAAACTATGAAGCTTGGACCCGACCAGATAATAGTTACCACTTCAAGTTACTGAAAAGCCTGGAATCCGACCAGATAACAGTCAACTTCCTTATCCCCAACAGGTTGTTGTGAAGCTGAGAATCCAACCAAATAACAACCTAACTTCACTCTCCCCGAGAAATTTTCTGCAAATCCTGGATCCGACCAGATAACAGTTAATTTATTCTTCCCTAGTAAGTTACCGTGAAACCTGGAATCCGACCAGATAGCAGTTGACTTCCTTATCCTAAGCAATTTGTGAAGCATGAATCCGACCAGATAACAACTGGCATTCAAGAGATATTCCCCAGCAGAAGCATCCTTTCAACAAAGTTTGAAGATATGTATACTCTTCATCCCCAACAGCAATCCGGGATTCAGCTTCCCAAAATCTCTCAGCAGTAGTCAGGGATTTGGTTTCCTGGACAAACATGCATCCAACATTTATACATCATAGCATATACATACAAAATGCATTTAGAATGATCTCATTCATCTTATGAACATCATGCATACATCTGCATTTAACTAATCTTTTTTTCCCATAGGTGAAACATCAAGTTTTAATATGAGTCGACCAAAGATTCGTGCTGATACTTCTTCTATTATTTACTATCATTCCTCCAAATGGCATCTATAAGCCCATTCCCAATCCATCTTCGAGTGCAAATTTCTAGGCACTCTAGTGTTCAATCATCTTCCACCTTCAAGTCACGAATGGCGGATCCACCAATCTAACTCTTTAGGTTTAAGAAGATTGAACAGGAGCAGCTGTTGTACCCCAAAATTTGCCTTCTCATTTCTCAAGTAATCTTTCACAAGATCTCCCTTGATTCAAGACTGCACAAGGCTTGATCAGCTCAAGACACCTCCTCAAGCACTGATGACTGGGAATTAGGGTTTGAGATTGCACAAGGACAAATGGACTTTTAATACCCCATATGATTTTCATGGATCATTTTGGACCCTCAAGATTTCTCATGTCAAGTTTCGAGTCTTGGATCACATTTTTGCTCAGTCAATTGATCAGTTAACCTAAAATCAGTTGTATTAGGGAAAAGTCAAATATGGTACATTTATAGTCAAACTTCATAATTTTTTATCCATATTAACATCATGAACTCATATATGTCATTTGATCAAGTTTGGACCATAATTCCACAAGAAATTTGATCAGATCGTCAAAAGGGAAAAATGATCAAAATTAGGGTTTTGACTAAGAAGGTGTAATTTCTGATTTTTGACCTAGTAAATGATTGATTGGTTTAAGTTATGATCTCAAGGATTCAAATAATTTATTTTGACCTAAGGGCGTGGCTCAAAACATCTCTCAAGCTCAATTTATTGATAGATGAATTTCAGTCAACTGATGAAAAGTCAACTCTACAACTGGAAAGTCAAACTTTGACTTTATGATCAAAATCAAGTATCAAAGACCACAATTCATCAATACATGTCAAAATATGAAACCTGTTCACCAAGAAATCAAAAAGTTAAGATTTCATTTTGAAAAGTCAAAATTTCTAAACTTAGAAATTTTTCTAAGTGTTGGAAAATTCATATTTTTTTCATAACTTTGAGCCAAAATTTCACCATGATGCAAGATGATTCAAAGAAAACTTCCAACATGAAAGTTGTAGATATCAATGAGATCTAAAACATTGTAGAACATAACTTATTCTAGAAATGCATGTATTTAAAGTTATGATTTTGTGAAGACATGTTCATGAAACTTGGGAACTTAGTGAAATTTTGCCCTAGTTTAGGCAGGACTTTGACCTAACTTCATGGAAATTTTTAACATAGTTCCAAGATGAATCTTCAAAAATGTCCAACATAGAGGTTGTAGAGGATGTTACAAGCTTTTAAAATGTCCAAGAACTCATTGAGATCATACTTGAGCAAGGAGAATCGAAGGCATGAAGTTAGGGTTTCATTCTTGAATTACAAGTCATTTCTTGATGAACACGTGATTCAATCTCAATGCTAGGCTGCATAATCTTTGCTTTGAAGGCCTAAAACTTGTTTGTCACTCCATAATTAATGTTTTGCACAACTGCTAGAAGCTTTAATCCAAGCATTCAATGCATTGCCCATGCTTAATACCATTTTAGGAAGAAAGGCAACATTGCCATTTTGGAAAAGTGGCTTTATGCACAAAGTCCACTCTTCTTGAGCTTCTAACTTGTTTGTTCAGCACACATTCAACATACAAAGTTAGATAAACATGTTTAAAGCTTGTAACCACTCTATATAGCCTTGTACTGTGCATTGGGATAATGTGTATCAAGCTTGCTTCAAAAACAAGCCAAAGATCTATAACATGTGAACTTGTGCTTCTGATCACCCCAAGCCCTCAAAACCTTTTCCTATACATTAAGACACTATTATACAACTCAGGACACGATTTTGCAAGCCTGAAAACTCTCAAAAACTCCCTCTAGCCAGAAATTGCACACAAACTCCATTTTTGTGCAGGTTCTGACCTTGAACTTGTATATTCTATTTCCCTCATGTGTTCTGTGGCCTTTTAGTTCCTAAAGCTCATATACATCAAATATAACCTATCCATGTCCCTATTACACGACTGTAACACCATTTGCATCAAACTCCATATCCAAAAACAGAGCATTGCACATTGACTCCTCCAAGTCATTCCAGCCATCCATTGCTCAAGCTAATCATTGCATTAGCTTCCTGGGAACTTGAGGAAGCTAACTTGATCATCACAACTCCTTGAAAGCAGCTCAAACTCATTTCACAATTTCCAATTTTGAGGTATATTTTTTGAACTTCTATCTTCTTATTTAGGCATTGTTAGGCTTGCATTTGTGAAGATAAAATATAGACATTATTGCTCTGAAACTGTACATGTCCATAGATTTCATTTATATTGATTGAGCTTAGAGAATTTTAGGTTTGAATCTCTGAAAATAATTAGGTCAGAATTTGGTACTTTCAAAAATTCTCATTCATCTTTGATTTATAGCTTTTGATATTTAAATGGTTGGATTCGTATGGAAAAATGGAGCAACTTTCATGTTTGCATATTTCATTTTTATTGAGAAATGGTGAAGTTACAGATGTTGAGGCTGGAGATTGAAGATGAAGTTACATTCAGGACTTGATTTGTGTTATATGTTTATTATTTCACCAATGTTAACGGATGTACGGCCACCCCAGTGGCAAAGGTAGCGAGCGTATGTATGGGAGGTCAGGAGTTCAACACCCAGCGCTAGCTTTTGTGCATTTTTCTCACATTTTTCCTTTTTTTTTTGTTTCCAAATAGCAGCGCTGGGACTTCAACATTAGGCCTCCCATTTTTTACTTCTTCTAACCCCCTCCCTTGCTTTTGCACATCTGACCCAACTTTTTTTATTATTTCATTTTTATATTTTTTCTTTTCTTACTTTATTTTATTTTCAGTTTTCTCTTATTATTTTTTATTATTATTATTATTATTATTATTATTATTATTATTATTATCATTATTATTATTATTATTATTATTATTATTTTTATTTTTATTAATAAAAAATCCAAAAATATTTTATTTATTATTTTTACACTTATTTATTTATTTTGCCTTATAAAACAAAAAGAACAAAAACATTTTTTAACAAACTAATTTCTTTTAAATAATTAATATTTATATATTTAGGTTTAATTATTATATTATTCTCTTGTAAATTAAAATTAACTTATAATTTAAGTTTCTTTTTTTAATTAATTTTCATATTATTATTATTAATTAAAAACCTTTTCACAAAAAAACCCTAAAAATACCTTTTAACTTAATTTCTTTCTAAATTAATTTAGGTTTAAATTTTATTTATTTTTAATTAATTATTTTCTCTAATTAGGTCAAAACTAAACCCTTTCATAAAAGAAACCAAACAAAAATAATTTCTTTTTCCATTTATTTTCTTGCACATTTATTCATTCTGGTACAATACTCAATATGGTTATAATAGATAATTAGGTTTAATTTTCTTGCAAAACCCCCATTTGTAAATTTGTACACCCCCTCACCTAATGATGTAATAGCGTAGTGATTTTAATTTCCGCAATTTATCGCTTTATATAAATGCTAGTAAATTAGGGTTTGTATGGAAAGACTAAAATCAACAAGTAGCAAACCCTAATTCAAGATAAACAATGCATGTAAATCAAACACACTTGCACACTTGCACCCTTAGGGTAATTCCACTTTGTTGCCTTACAAAAATGGCCATGTTATGCATGTGGGGTATCTTAGCAAAAGAAATCAAAAATACAAGATCATAGTCCCTCGATGACGCTATCAATGTTGCCTTTCAAAATGATCTTAGTCCCTCAAAGAAAAATGCTAAGATATCTCACAACATTGCTATCATGGTTATACGATGATCCACGCCCGTCCTTTTACATCCAAAGATAAGGCTTCTTACTGATCAATGGTAAGATAACAATATCAAGGGAGAGGAAGAAATGAACAAAGAATTTTGAGTAGGTAGATTGTTCCTAGTTGCTTGCTCATTTTCAAATCAAACATCCTTGCTTATTTTCAAAACAAACACCAACACCTTCAAAAACACTTTCAAAACCTTTTCCAAACATGAAATATTTTCAAAAGCTCAACACTTTGTATACGTTCTTACGAACAAGAACTATTATAAAGTTTGCCTAAACGAATGAACCTTTTCAAAATACTTTCAAAAATTACACAAAGCATATTTTCAAACAAAAGCAAGTGATCTAGCAAGAAACTAAGAGTCCATAGATGACTATGGATGAAAAGGGTGCTAACACCTTCCCTTTTCATAATCTACCCCCCGAACTCATGAAATAATCTCAAAGGTCTTTCCTGTTCTTTTCAGCCTTTCCTTTTGGATAAAAGAAAAGTCGGTGGCGACTCTTGCTAACCGCAATATTTGCGATAAAACGCAAAATCACCTAAGTCAGTTCTCCCACCGTATCACAACCTGCACACAAAAACAAACAAACAACTCAATGTCTTGAGGTAAACCTCAAGAACTCCAGACAAAATATCAATTAAGGCCACAAGGTCTCCAACATAGGTCAAGGTTTCTAATCCTAAGTCCAAGAAGTTCAATACTCCATAATGCCAAGGGTAGTAACCAAATAGTCCAAGTATCATTAAAGGGTTTTTTAGGGTTCATGTTAATTATTAGATGTCTTAAAAAAGAAAAGAAATGCTCAAGTGAGCAAAATAAAAATAACAAGAATATAAATGCTTAAGTGAGCAAAATACAAATAACATGAAATGTAATGCTTAAAGTAAATGGTACATAAAGCATAAAAAATAAAAGCATAAAGTAAAATCAATTGTATAATTAATGGTTAGTTGGATGACCATCTTGAAACTTGCATTTGGAACTCATTAGAGGATTGGTAGAACCAGAGCCTCCACACAACAAGTTGCATTTGCTTTTTGTCAAGTATATCATCCATTTGGAATCCTCAAAAGTACCATTTAATGATCAACGATGTTTAAGTGATTCCCGTTGACTAAAAGTGTTCTATATCCATTAGAGGATTGGTAGAACCAAAGCCTCTACACAATGAATCTCAAAGTTATTGGATCAAAAAGATCAAATTAACATACTTGGGCTTGCAAACATAGGTTTGGGCCACGAATGATCATTTATTCCAATCGGGACAAAATTTAGCGTTATGTTAGACAATTGTAAGTGGACTTATGTAGAAGTCACACCTATTTTGAGGTCAGTCAATAACAATCTATGCACCATTTGTTTTGAGACATGATATAGAGATCATGTTCCAATAACACTTAGTGCAATAAGAAAGGAATAAGATGAAGAGAGATGGGGAAGAATATACGAACCATATTTGAATTAAATTTTAATCAAACTCTTATTAAAATCATTCATCCATTTTTATGGAGTTAGACTCAACACTATGGATCCAATGATGTTAATAAAGTTCATAATAAAAAATTCAACCCAAGATCATCCAGAAAATAATCACAAAATAATATTGCATTTAATATATACATTAAAAAAGGTTTTAAAATAGAAATAAAAGAGAAAATATCAACTATGTTCAAATTAATCAAGAAATAAAAAGTAAGATTATAGAAAAATCAGAAAAGGACTCAAATATTATTATAAAATTTTTGGTAATTTTTTAAAGTTAGAAACTATTTTTTAAAATTAAAAGAAATGAGTAAAATAAACCAAAAATGATAAAAAATAACAAAGTCAGAAATAAAAAATAAATAAGGTCACCAATATTTGTCACAATATCATTGAATCATTCCATAATTTTTTCTGAATTTAAAAATGCATAAAAGTATTTTTAAACATTTAAAACAATTCAAATAAAGTGAAAATTTATAAAAAATATCAAAACACAAAATAAATTTGTGAAAAAATATAAATCAAAAAAAGAAAAATCAAAAATACTTTTCATATTTATTTCAGATTTTTTGGACAAAAAATGAATTTTCTATGATTTTTTGAAATTTAAAACAATTAAAATAAAAATCAGAAAATAAAATATCAAACCAAAAAAATATGCGCCATCAGATAAATGTCAAAACGCATTAGTAAACTGATCAAGTGGACCTGACGTACTATGCATGTTATGGACTTTAGTGAATAAAACACTGAATCATTAATTAAATCAGATTTAAAAAAAAAAAGCGGCGCGCCCTCATTGGTTGGAAGATGTCACGTTAGTCATCTTCAACCTCCAGCCAACGTGAATTGCAGGTCTCTCAAACTGTAAAATCAAAAGCTCGGACCTATGTTATTCGCTTCGTCTCTTCAGGACGAAGACAACCACACATTCGCGACAAATTTATATAAACTGTAGCTCAAGCAATTTGGAAATAAAGTTTTGAAAAGGGATTTGAAATTTCATGGTCAAAACGTGTTTCCATATAGAAGCAAGTGTTGCGACTAGAACCAGGGCAATGAGAGCTTCACAATGATATCAAAGTTTTGAAGAATTGATGGAGAAATCTACCTATTGAAATTGAGTTGCAGAGCTCTGAAACTGGACTTCTATGGAGCAATATAGGACATGATTCTTGAAGGTAATTGTATGGTTAGCTTCAGGGAAGATCGAGGAAGGTGAATTGATAGAAAAATTGGATTAAAAAAGGCTTGAACACTGATTTCGAAGTCACAAAAAATTGAGTTATGGAGCAAGTTTGGCAGGGTGATTATGGCTATTCAAGCTTGAGGAAATGAATGAGGGATGACCCTCTATTTATAGGGAATCAAATGGAATGTTCAAGCGTGTGAAATGATGAAGTTTGGAGGGAAAATGTGTGAAGTTGCAAATAAGAAAAGTGTGACTTCTAATTTGATCAAAACTCATCCAAAACGCGCGTTTTGCTACGCTAATCACTTATGGAAGTTCACTAAACATGTTTAGAAGCAGAAACATGCAGAAAGAAAGTGTTTAGAAGCTAAATCAATGGTTTCAAATTCCGACTTTTGAAGAAACTTCAGTTCCAAGTTACCAAGTTCAAATCAATGGTATTCTCAGCTCAAGGGGTCTTAGGGCATGATTCTTGATGCTTTAGAAATATGAGGTTACAAACTTTGCAATGGGAAAAGAATGGAGTCAAATGGATGTTTGAGCTGAAAGTTGCAATGAGTCAAAGTTGGAAGAAAAAAAGGTTGACTTTCCATACTTAGAAATATTTCAAGTTTTTCTTCAAAAGTGACCTATAATGTTTTGCATCCAAACATCTTATTCCACTTGGAATTTACTCTTGACCAAAAAATATGGCATGAAATAGACCTCTTGAATGACACTTTGAAACTTGAACCGTTCAAAATATCCAAAAATTGAGAGAGTTATGAATTGTTGAAGTTGGCAAAAAATCATGAAATGACCTATAATCTTTTGTATCCTTAGGACATCTTCCATCCATTTTCTCACTTTACATATAAAAGAAGGAATTAAGTTCACATCCTCAAGATCATTATGGAAAAAGAGTGGGCTCAAGGTGATAAAAATTGATCAAGTTATGATCATTTGAAGTCACACATGAGAAATTGGGGGTTCATCTGGAGGACTTGTAATCTTTCTTCATCATCAAGTTTCTTCCACATGAAAACTCCTTGAAACTTTTGAAGTGATTTGTTAGTAACCCTTTGAAGGGAGGATATATTTGTAATCACTCAAAATACAAAAAGATGAGCAAGATATACTTCTTTGAAGTTCCAAACCCTAACTCATAGATCAAGAAAATACTTTGAGGAACTTTGACAATTTTGAACAACCTTCTTGTACCAACACTCTTGCTTTGTAAATATAAGTTGTTGAGGATGATAATGAGAACTCGTAGCCACCAAAACTACTTCCATATCTTGAGAATAGAGATAAATATGCACTTGTGACCAATGGGAATAAGACCTTGTCCAACCATGACAACTTCTTCAATCGACCCCTTGTACTTTTGAATCAATTTTGATAACTTTGAAATATAGTGAACCAAAATAAACCTTGCCATGCCATTTCTTCCAAAACAACTTCAATGGTGAGGTTTGAATTTATCAAGCTTTATTGACTAGGTCATGGAAATAAACTCATGAACCTATGGATTAACTTGCTAAGCCACATTGCATTTACCTATATTGTTGACAAGTGAGACAAACCAACATTGCGTTTTATTAATTAAAAGGAAAGTAAAAAAAAACATGAATGATCAAAAAAGAAAAACAAGTCAAGGTGCTTAGTGATTCCTCAAAGAGCAAAGCTAAAGATAGGGAGGAGAACCAAAAACCCTAATGTGATCTTGTTGTGATTGAATCAATATGGTATGATGAAGGGATCTTAGGGGCAAAAATTGGGGTACAACACTATCCATGAAAGACCCTGTTTATGTCCAACTCACACGAGAGTTCCTTAACTCTCTTATTTATTCTCCCATCCTAAACACAAATAGTTCTAGTGGGACTGTTTACTTTCATATGTTCAATATAAGATATGAATTCAGTTTTAACCATTTAGATGAAATGCTAAAATTCCCACATGAGGATGTTGTTAAGTGTGAAGTCCCATACACCATTGGATTTCACAATGCTGTGAGCCCGTTACAGAGGGCACTAACAGGGAGACCAACATACATTTTTGAGGGTAATAATGCTTCATTTATTTATAACCCGCCCATACAATATTTTTGCCAATTGTTGGCATGCACTATATTTGGCCGGGAAAATTCGAACAAGGTTAATGCTAAAGAATTATCTTATTTGTTTGCCATTTTTGTACCTGAGAAAATTAATACATTCATATTCATGCTCTCTCACATGCATGTGCTCGTCATTGCAAGACGAAGACACATCACTTTTGGAGGATTAATAACCTCCATTGCCCGCGCCATAGGGCTAGAGCATAAAATAACAACCTTAGTATTTCTCTCGTCACGTTTCATTGATATTGACATGGCTAGGAGTATGAATTTAGTGAAACAACGACCAGGCGGTAAATTTAACTTAATGATTAATAATCGTGTTTTTCCGGGTATCACTCTCTCAGACTCAAACCGCATAAATATGCGCGATCATAATAACTTTTTCTATATTGATAACTCAGTATCTAACCCAGTCCCCGCGCACATTCCTAAGAATGTAGGTACTAGTGGGGACACTGATGACGAGTATGACCAACGAAATAGGGGGTCTCTAGTGAGTACCCAACCCTATCCCTCTCATGCTAATGTAACACATATGCACTCTGCACCTGGTTCTTCTAACTTCTATGCAAGTACCTCTTTTTGTGGCTATTATTTTATTGAACCTATGATGAGAGAACAAATAACGCGCAAGGAAGAGCGTGATGGGTTGTTCTATGCTATGTATGAGAAACAACAAGAGATGATGGATTACATGCACACATGTCAAGATCAAACAACAAGCTCCTTCATCCAGGTACAATAAAATCAAGCATACATGGCACTTAGCCTCCGCCAGCTGCAAGATTCCAACACATCACTAGTAGCCCAAATTCAGCATCTTAAGCTGTCTGAACGTCCACACTGTAGCAGGAGTTGTCGCTGACGACAATATTCATTCGATGAGACATGGGGTAATAGAGGCATGCATTAGCCTCATTCTAGGTTCTACCTTCCTTTTCCTCCTTATTTCAAAACATTGGGGACAATATTCAGATTAAGTGTGGGGGAGGTACTTTATCGTTTTTATTTTTTGTTTTCTAGGTAAATTTAATTATTATGTTTATTTCCTTTGTTTAGCGTTAATCGAGTCAAATTCATGTGTTGTCGAGTCTTTATGCGTGGTTTCTATTATTTATTTGATTTTCCCAGTTTCTTGAGCCATGACAAAAATTAAAAATTACATTTTGGTTTGATACATGACACAACGCTCTAAGAGTATATACGTTATTTTGCACTTGAGGCTATGTTAGAAAGACTTGGGAAAAGTTCAATAAAATCAGTACCATTTTGAAACCCTAAACCCCTTAAGTATGCAAGGTCAATTTGAATACTTATTTTGCCGAGATCTTAAGTTTATGTTTTAAAGTAGCCCCAAGTAGTCTATATTAGCAGTCAACATCATCCTAAGCACACTCTACGTAGGAAGATCGATGAATATAGGTAAATGATCCTAATTTTTTTAATGAATATATTATTTAATTGAAAATGGGAACGCACCTTTTAAGTTTGGTGACCTTCACCCGGTCACTTAGCCTAATGGATGTTGAACCTACAAAAAGATAATAATAATTACCCGCTGTTAGTTGGTTCAGAGTTCGTTGGTGCTGGACTTGGTAGGGCAAATTACGGTCTGATTCCCTACAACTGTAGTTAGGAAAAATGGGGCTAGGACCGTTTAATTACCAACACCCCGAATGAAAAGGATCATAGTCGCTAACCCGTGTTCTTATTATGAGTGTGTACGGATAAAGAGCTTAATGTGATTGCGCCCGAATGAAAGTGGATAAAATGAAACAAAAGAAACAGGTCGAGTTATAATAGAATGATTTAGATTAGTTTGCATATGGTGGGAGTTTTTGATCGCATATCGTGATTTCGTGTCATTTTGGTATCCTCGGTGTTGACATCCAGTACCTATATATCTAACACAAGCCTGTCAACCACGTATGATTTGAGTTTTATCGTGTTTTTGTTTCAAATTCATGCTTAGTGTGATTACCATATTGGTTATTTGCTTAAAGACAAGAAAAAGTTCAAGTATGGGGGGATTTGATAACACAAAATTTATCGTATATTTGACTTGACTCACATGAATTTTAGTTTAGTTTTTCTTTATTTATGTCTTGTTGCGCTGGTATTATTGTCCTATTTCATGTATTTCAAGCAGAATTGGAGATTTGAGTGAAAAGAAGAAAAAAAATGCAAGTAAAGTGGTGAAATGACCGAAGAGGGGTGAAGTCTTAGCAAAAAGAAGGAAAATATAAAGAAGCCCAAGGAAAGTCCAGGAAGAAAAGATGGCGTCTGCCACATCTTTTATGGCACCCACCACTATAACAGGTGGCGCCCACCACCATAACACCTCACGCCCGCCACCACCAAGGGTATGACGCCCACCACCTCCACACGTGGCACCTGCCACGAAGCCACTTCTCCTTATTTTTCTCCTAGATTCTCTCAACTCACCCAGTCTTTCTTGTTCAACCTAACCATCTTACATTCACCGTGCTGACCGTCAGATTTTCAAGGGAAGTTTGCATTATAAATAGGGACTCACCTGCATTCGATCATTTTTAATTTTGCAGACAGAATATTATTCTTAGATTGTAAGCAGAAATTCACCTGTAATAGTGATAGCTCTTCCACATCGAAGGACTATCACAACTTAGTTCTAAGTATTTTAAATTTTTCATTATGTATTTTGGATAAACAATCTTGCCGACATAATTAGAAGCAATTCTAAAGCAGTTGTCATTTACAATATTATTTATTTTATATCGGTTTCTATTTAATTGCTTTCTATGTGTTTATGATTGTTTTGATATCATTGTTGCACTGGTATCCCAATCTGTTCAAACTTAATTTAGATAATTATTGTTTATGTTGAAATCATGTTTTATTCCACGACTAATGATTGTGATAGCATGTTTATATTTAAAACCATGTCTGGCTAAATTGTTTGATACCGGTATATAAGAACTGTCGTCCGAACGAGATTCAGTAATAATTGGCGCTAATCTTTGTAAGCTATTTTTCTGGTTATAGTATTTAATTCTAAAATTAAAACAGTTTTTGTATGAGAGTAAAAAGCTAGTAAATATTAGGATCAAAAGAGCGACAATTTGAGATTTTAACCGAATAATAGAATCTAGATATTAATCCTAAACATAACGACAACACTTTAATATTAATTAGAATTTATTGATTTCTAAAAATTATTTTTAATTCAAATGGGTGAGTGACAACAAAACATCATGGTTAAGAGTATAGTCAGAGTCAATGACACACTAGTGTGAGATAAAGTCTTTTAAATCAATATTTTCTACTGAAAAGTATTTTGACATCTTTTTATATACGTCAATGTTTTATCGAATCTCCGAAGTATGACGAGTTACATATCAATGTCCAGTTGTTGAATATTTCTATTAAAAGTCTGAATTTATTTCACGTTTTTCCTCAAATCCAAGATAAATTATTAGCCTTAGATTTACACAGTAACATTAGATAACATTAATTTGATTATCAGTCCATGTAAATTCGATATCTTTTAAAATTACGCGATTAGACTGTGTACTTGCAGTTAGTAAACCAGATAAATTTTAAAGTAACAATCAATATTCATTAAATATTAAAAGATTACTCTGATTAACTTTTAATGTTTATTATTATTTTTTTATAAATATTTTACAATTTGACTTATTTTTTCTTATATTATCCAAATCAAATAAGGAGTTTCTTTGTTTTAATTTTTAAAATTTTTATTTATTATTAGATATTTTGTTAAAATATTTAATAAGGAGTTTCTATGTTAAAATATTTAATAAGGAGTTCCTTATAAATCAAATAAGGAGTTTCTATGTTAAAATATTTAATAATAAATATTTAAACCACTTAATATCAAATTACTCGTTTAATTTAAAACAACTTTTAATATTTTTGAACAAATTATCATAAAAATCATTTAAAAATATTATCATTATTTTTTAATTTATATTATTATTATTATTTAATTTATAATAAGAAATAGCCCCAAATGCTCATGGATAGTTAAATAAAAAACACTCAAAGCATTCCCATAAAAAAAAACACTAAAAGCATTGGCACGCTTGTAAGGCACGTGGGATTGTAGTTAGATGTAGGTCAAGTTCTGAATCTAATCTAATCCAATACACAACCTCCGTGCGTGCCACAAACGTTCGCTGTTCTTCCGCATAATCAATCACAAAACCTAGAAACCCTAACCCTAATTCTCTATCCAATCATGGCTACCGATGGCCACGACTCTCGACGCAAGCATCACCGATCATCCTCTCCGGACGACCACGACAAATCCTCTAAGCGTCACAAGCACCGCCACCATCATAGCCACCGCCATCGCCATGGAAGCAAAAAACGCGACGAGGAAATTCATTACGATGGCGAAATTGTTGCTGCGGTTCCTTCTCCAAGTCCCGTTTCTGATCCTGTTCCGCATAATCATCTCGCCGACGATGACGTCGAGGAGGGAGAGATTCTTGATGACGAGCCTTTGGGCGGTGAGGTTGGAATTGGAAAGAAGCAGATCGAATCTGATGTTGAATCTGGGGAAATTGAGGTGAAAGGAGGTCGAGATCTTCGGTCTGAGAAGAAAAATCCGGTATGATACAATCGAATTGGATTGTTTATTATATAATTTTGTTTAATTTCAATCCTGTGTATTGCTACACGTGACATCTGTTTGGTTGCTGAGAAAGCTGAGGCCGTTGAAATAGAATTCAAAGAAGTTTTTGTCATTGTCGATGTTTTGTTTTGGTTGTGAACATTTTATTTGTTTCAGTGTTTCTCTTTTTATCTCGGTGACCAAACAGAGCACTGTGATTTTTTGTTTTGGGATTGTATAATGAGTTTTTTTATTCGTGAGAGCTTGGTAGAGTACCCTGTCAGTGTTTCATAGATATCTAAGAACCCGGTTGCACTGCATGACATAAGTGAAAGAAGTCTCTCTAGGCGTTTCAGTGAAGACTGGTGGCTTACAGTTAATTTGTAAGAGCTGGTTATGTGTTTTATGAATTTATTTTTGCATATATGTATTGATTTTATATGCATTGTTTACTTATTTTTAGCATTACTTTGAGTATTGTAATATTCAACACTTGAGCTCAATTAATTCTCTATGCTGGTCAGGGACTTATTGCTAAAAGTTCAATAACTGAAAGTGAGGACTTCCACAATGATAGATTTATTAGGCCTACTTCTCGAAGTCCTGTAGATGATGATTCTCCCAACCACTCGAGAGATGAAACTCAAGCTGGGAGGGATGTTCAAGCTGGTACTGATGCTTTGGGCAATGGGTATTTGGATGGTAAGTCTTCTAAAGGGGATAAGTGGCAGAATGGAGAGTTTGGACATTTTAAAGGAAATGAGAAACTAAAAGGTGACTATCATGATGAAGCACTGGAGGCTATTAGAAAGGAAGAAAATTCCCACAAGAATGTCATTGAAAGTGGAGAAGAAAGACATAGAGTGCCAGGTAATTCTCCTTTGCACGATGGATACAGAAGTCGATCAAGATCAATTGGCCATACAAGAGACAGGTCTCGTTCTCGCAGTGCTGTAGAAGAGTATGTCCATCCCAGTAGCAGGCACTCTATGGAACAGGGTTCCCTTTATTATACTAGTAGACATAAGACTGAATATGATCTTGATGAGGAAAGAGTGAGTGCATACAGAAGGGAGCATCGTCACAGCAGTAAGGATTTGGTGGAGGATGATAAACCGGAACACAGTACCAGGTATCATAGTCGAGATGCCCGGGATAGGGCTACCTACAGGAGTAGGGACAGAGATGTGGATCTAGACTTGCACAGAGAAAAGAAGCGAGAGGAAACAAGCAGGAATAAGGAGGTTGATTGGGTGCGTAGAAGGGAGAAAGAACGTGGTAGGAGCCATGACAGACATAGAAGAGACATTGAAAAAGATAGGAGCAGGGAAAGGGATGAGGGTAGGGATAGGAGAAGAGAAAATGAAAGGCATAGGAGCAGAGACACAGTTTATGAGAGGGATAGGAGAAGGGAAATGGAAAGAGATATGAACAAGGACAGAACAATAGCTGGTGAGAGAGATAGAGACTGGAAAAGTGAATGGGATTATAGGAACCGGGAAAGGGATAACATTAAGGAGAGGGAGAGACGAGATGATAGATATCGACACAATGACAAAGATGTTCCTAATGGTAAGGATAAGCATACGCGTTGTGACGATGACAATGGAGATAGATATAAGAGACATTCAAGACATGAAGAAAATGGACACCACACAGATAGAAAAAGGAACTATACCATGGAAGAGGATGGAAGGAAACCAAAAGGGTATATTTCATTTTTACTATTTTTTTGTTTGTTTCTAGTATGGTTTTTTTTAACTCTTTGGAATATCATGCTTATTTTGATTTGATTTTGATGTATATTGATTGCTGCAGTGAGATTGAACAAGATGATGTAGACGAGGATACATTGCAACTACCTGAGCAAGAAGAGGAAGATCTGAACAGAATAAAAGAGGAGAGTAGAAGAAGAAGAGACGCAATAATGGAAAAATACAAAAAGCAGAATCAGAAAATAGAACAAGCAGCTGGAAATGATGGAAAAGGTATTGTCTTCTCCTTTTCTTATAGGTTTGAGTGAGGCAGATATAGTTACAGTACTATTGGTCATAATTTATACTCCCTCCGTTTCAAAATGAGTGTCGTTTAAGGTTTTTGCACACAGATTAAGAAATGTAATAATATTGTCATAGAACATTGCACTTTTACTAAATTAGTCTTATTAATGTATTGGAAGTAGTATAAAGTGTAATAATTATAGGACACAATTGGAAAAATTGTAATCATTTCTGCATTGAAAAGTGAGAATGACATTTATTTTGAAACAAATTTTAATAGCTAAAGCGACACTCATTTTGAAACGGAGGGAGTATTTCATTAAATTTTTGCATTTAACAATGTCTTGTAAGTGTCTTTATCTATAACCGGCTTGACACCTTTTTAGTTTTTAGACGATGACTCCATATTTCAGACCATGCATATTTTTTTCCTTATAAAAAACATGCTAAAGCATGTGCAATGTAACAAAGTTTACACAAAGGTGCATGTGTGGCTTATAGCATTTTTTTGACCCCATAGGTTACTCTTAAATTATGATCTCTGCTATTAGAGTCATGTTATACCTTCTACTGTTAATGGAAGAGGTATTGCTTTTGCCAATGACTTTGACATGTTAGATTGGGCTAGTTGAATAATTTCTGTACTGCTATTGATAGTATGTTTTGGTCCATGCTAAAGGTAGAAAAATTCAGTGTGTATTTATATATTTGAGTTTAATTACAGTTGAATTAGAGAGGTTTGGCATTCTTTTGTTAAGTCATGTAAGTTATATTTTTAAAATTACCCCGATATGTTCTCATGACACTGGCTTTTGAAAATACATAACAAGTTTGTGTATTGGATGAAATTGCATATACATAAAGGTATTTACTAGTCTTCCATTTACTGTGCTTATTATCCTTGTAGTATTTGAGACTTCCTCTAACATTGTAATACACTATTATTAGGCAAGGATGTGGAGATTCGTACTGACACTTTTAAAGCAGTTGATGGTAAGAGTGGTGATGTTGATGATGTGGAACCATCATTTTCTGTTGGGAAATCTCCACCGGAAAATGTAAATGTCGGCTCAGAGAAGGTACCTGGTGCTGGGGGCCTAGGCGAGGGTACTCCAAAGGTTTGTCTTAAATTAGTTTTATGTTTGAAGTTGACATCACAAAAATTAGATGGAAGTTTCATACATATTTCTATTGGATTTGAAGCTCATTAACTCATGCTTAACACTTGCAGAGTGAGAGGTCAGCTGACAAGTATTGTGATGATATATTTGGTGAGACACCAACTGGAGTTCGGAAATCGGTAAGTGTTTTATTAGACTATTCAAATTTTGTAGCAACTCATGATATCATTTCTGATTATGGATGGATATATTTATTGAATGGTAATCTAGGAAATACTGTCTTCCATGTCCTTTTCCCCATTTTACTTTTCTCTTACTCTTTGCCTTCTCTGTAAACATGCTTTGGTATATATTTTATGGCATTTCTCCCCTAAACTAAGTAGCCTTCGTTTTTGTAGATGACTTCCTAGTGGCTTTTCATCACACATGACTTAACTTACTCCAGTTGCTTTCTTCCATTATTACTGTTCATTTTTTGGTATTCTTTATGCTTGACTAGAGTTGCTAAACTAATTGTGTATTCTTGTTGATTTGGTGCTATATTTTGTTGTTATATTAAAATTTTCTAAGTCCTTTTCAGGGAAAAGGAGATGGATTATTAATTGAGAGGGTTGGCCTGCATGACAACTGGGATGATGCAGAGGGCTATTACAGTAAGTAATTCATTTGACTATATCTAGCTGTCATGATCATTTTCTTTTAATTTTTGAGTTTTGGCTGCAGAACCTGATTAGTTTTTTGTGCCATGTGATGTGTTGGTCCGAAACTTAGTTTTCTAGGTAACTTCTTCAATATTTGGTCGTGGTAGTTGAATTTTTTACACGTTCTTTCAAGTGTGATGTCATAGATTTTCCATCAAAATTTTTATTATGGTGTAAGTTTGATGATTTTTGAAGAATAGACGGAAACATAACTGCTATTTAAATACTCAATAAGCTTTGTAAGTTGTTAAAAATGATGTTGTTCAGCCCTTGAGCACTTGAGTAGCTTCTTCTGAGGCATTTCCCGTGGATCTGCTCTTCCAAAGTCGGTCAAAGTATGATGTGAAAATCTGGGGGGAAATCATATTCCTGTTGAAATTGTTGGTCGGTTTATTAGGTCTAATATACTTGGCAAATCTTCTTTCCTGTTCGATTGGTTTATGTTCTGATATTTCAATGCAGGTTATCGGTTTGGTGAAATACTTGATGGCCGATACGAAGTTACTGCTGCACACGGGAAGGGTGTCTTTTCAACAGTTGTACGAGCTAAGAATCTGAAAACTGGTAATGGTGAGCCAGATGAAGTAGCAATAAAAATTATTCGTAATAATGACACCATGTGAGTGGTTTTTTCACAGGGTATCCTTAATTAATTCTTTTTTCATTTTTGTGTAGTTGAGTTAGAGTCTCTTACTCACTGTGATATTTCTGATGTGTGGAATAGGTACAAGGCTGGTTTGGATGAGTTGGTCATTTTAAAGAAATTAGTAGGTGCAGATCCGGATGATAAGCGTCACTGTGTTCGTTTCCTTTCAAGCTTTAAGTATAGAAATCATCTATGTTTAGTTTTTGAATCTCTAAATATGAATCTGCGCGAAGTTTTAAAGAAGTTTGGTCGCAATATTGGCCTTAGGCTAACTGCTGTGAGGGCATATGCAAAACAGCTTTTTATTGCACTGAAGCATCTCCGTAACTGTGGTGTTCTGCACTGTGATATAAAGCCTGACAATATGTTGGTATGCCTAAAATGCTGTTGTGTTTAAATTGATTCTTTTCAGTTTTTTTTCTACCTAAAAGAAATATTCTGTCTTAACTTTTTATTTCAATTTCCTTTTCTACAAGGTGAATGAAGCAAAAAATGTATTAAAGCTTTGTGACTTTGGGAATGCCATGTTTGCTGGTAAAAATGAAGTAACACCATATCTCGTGAGCCGCTTTTATCGTGCCCCTGAAATAAGTAAGTACTGTTCATTGTACTTTTTATTGCCTTACTCCCAACTACTTTTTCTTAGTTACTTATGATTACCAGCTGGGCTTTTGAATGTTTCTTTGCAGTTCTTGGCTTGCAGTATGATCACCCATTGGATATTTGGTCTGTAGGCTGTTGTTTGTATGAATTGTATACAGGGAAGGTTCTTTTTCCGGGGCTCACAAACAACGACATGCTACGGCTTCACATGGAATTGAAGGGCCCTTTTCCAAAAAAGATGCTCCGTAAGGTAAACTTGCTGTTTGATGTATTGTTTATCATTACATTTTGAGTCTTGTGAATCTTTTTAATACTTGACACTCTTGACAAACTAAAAAAATACTACTTGATGCTAATTATTTAGCCTGTCATTTTCTGTCTGTTGGTATTTTAATTTCCAAACTAACCTTTTATATGATCTGTACCTTAAATTGAAATTTTGGTATCAACAAATTTTTTGTTTGTATTTATATCAACTTGTTTTTTGTTCTCTCTTTGCAGGGAGCATTTACCGAACAACATTATGACCAGGACCTGAGTTTTCATGCCACAGAGGAGGATCCTGTAACAAAAAAGGTGAGCTAGACTTATGATTGTGTTTTGAAGTATTATGCTGTTAATAATAAATGGTGTTTTAGTCTGAATAATGTTTGTAATATTATTTCCTAGACCATAAAGCGGATGATTCTTAACATAAAGGCGAAAGATATTGGAACGATCATCAATGGCTCTCTTGGGGAAGATCCAAAAATGTTGGCCAATTTTAAAGATCTTCTAGATAAAATTTTTGTCTTGGATCCGGACAAGAGGTTGACAGTCTCACAAGCATTGAACCACCCATTCATCACTGGCAAGTGATCAATGTTGCAAAACTTGACTCTCTGAAATGATATTCACTGATATTTGTACATATTTATCCAACTGATATTAAGGTTCTAATCATATGGCACTATTTATCTTCTCTGTACGACCCAAGGAGTATCATCACAGTTGTTAGCCTCTTGAAGTGAAAAAGTGTGATGTCGCTAAAGGCGTACACTTAACTGGCCGTTCTCAGTGGAATGTACTGTTTCTATTGTAAGACAACTTGCCAATGGCAGTTTTTCTTTTCTGCAGATGTATTTGTACTTGAAACACTACTCTTGCAATTAAATCCATGGAAATTTTTACTTTGAGAAGTTTGGTTTTGTATTCCATTCGAGAAGATACTTATTTATTCTGTTATCTGGTCTTTTTTATATTTCTTCTTTTTACTAGTTTGCATAATCTTTTGTTGAATAATTCTTGCATTGATTATGCTCAGATTCTCCTTAGTCGTCACTATTTCTGCAATGCATATTTCTTTTCCATTTCATGTAACTTCATCGAATTCTGGAGATTCTAATTGAATTTCTCATTCAGGAGACACCACGGGTTTGAGGCTTCCCTCCCATGCTTAGATGCATAGAAGGAACCCAGGAGAAGGTATCTTGGTTTGTTTATTGGGAGATTAAATTCGCCGTTTTAGAATGTATTATACTGTTTGGATTGGAAATATATTAAGATGAGACTTAAGGCTCTTGCTTGAGTCATTAAAAAATTTGAGCTCATAAATTATTTGTATTTTAGGTAGGTGCATAAATTAGGATGAGTGGTTAGTCTTGAACCTGCTTTTTCATCCAGATGCAGGTTCCAGTGCTACACAAATGCCTAATTGCCACTATTTTGAAGAAAATTTCAGTGTTAGGGAAAGAATTACCTAGAACTGTGTTTTCTACGCTTCTTTCTTCTCCTTAGTATTGGCTTGAGTTGGGCATATAGATATTCAATTTATATAGTTGTACTTGAGCATTTCATTTTGTCCGATGTCTTGTTTTCTTATTATTTTCTTAAGTTTGCCTTTATGTATCCTAATGGATTACTGTTGCATTTTATCCATGGTGGGTCAACTGGAGGCATTTCTATTGGATGTTTGGCTGTGTTCTTGAAGTGTTTCTTATCTCGGTGAGCAATTCATTTCTTTTTTTTTTGTTTTATTTTTAATAGGCTTGTGGGAAGGTTAAAATTGATACTGCTTTTATTTGATGAAATTTTAATGGTTTTGATTGTCTATCTTTTTAGGTTAACGTATCATGCTCCCGCAACTGCAACTTTTGTAAGTATATTGATGTCCAATTCCTTTCTCATCTTTGTCAATATTAATTGCCTTGATTGTCCATGACATCCAGTTTCCTACGATGATAATACATATCATTTCTGTTTTTACACGTTGATGTGTTGCAAATTTGCAACTACGTCAATAGTTTTCTGCAGTGTTTTCATTGATATGTTGGTGGTGTTTGGGGCAAGATTTAATTTAATTTTCCTCATGTGATATGGTGTTTTTTCTCCCATGTATGCCCAGGGATCTTGGTTTGTTCCTTATGTTTTGCATAATTTTATGCTTCCAAATTTATCAACTTGTGTGGTGGTTAGTCTCGTACTTTATTCTCAACAGCCAGTGATGACAATATGAATTCCTTTCTCTATTTATTTTACATGATAGAAGGAACTCCTGTTTTTGAAAATTTTGGTGCTACTGAGCTTCTGATGCTATAGTAGTGTCCTGTAAAGGGTGAGATCGATTGTTCTGTAGCATCTTCGCATACATGAGGGTTTTCACAACTTACTGTTAAATATCTGAAATTATATATAAGAAAGAATTCATGGGTATGGGGAAAAGAACATTGGATTAGAAGAGAGAATTTCTCCAAGAGAACCAATAAAAAACCAATTGTCTAAGACGTGGCTTGTTTATACCTTGGAATCTCTGATTTTTGTTGCATGATATGTGTGACCACATAATAGTGTGATTTCTTCTGCCATTCAGGATACGGTTCTTAGTGATTTTCCATAATGAATTGAAACTTTTTTGCTAATCATGTCCAGAAGAAAGGAAAAAGAAATTATGATTTCTATAGTAGGGTCCTGTAAAGTGTGAGCGATTGTAGACATACTGTAGCATCTACTGAGCTTCTGATGCTATAGTAGTGTCCTGTAAAGGGTGAGATCGATTGTTCTGTAGCATCTTTGCATACAAGAGGGTTTTCACAACCTACTTTTAGATATCTGAAATTATATTTAAGAAAGAATTCATGGGTATGGGGAAAAAGAACATGGATTAAAAAGAGAGAATTTCTCCAGAGAACCAATAAAAAACCAATTGTCAAATATGTTGTTTGTTTCTACCTTGGTAACTATCTGATTTTTGTTGCATGATGTGTGACCACATGATAGTGCATTTTCTTCTGCCATTTGAGACATGTTTCTCAATGATTTTCCATAACGAATTGAAACTTTTTTGCAAATCATGTCGAGAAGAAAGGAAAAAAAAATTCTGATTTCTATCCTCTGATTTGAATTTATTGTTGTCAATCCCCAGGGTTCCACTTTCTGTAGGCAACAAATGCTACAATACTAATTTTATATGGTGATTGTTTTCCTTTGATAATGGAATTGAAAAGAGGTAATGTTGAAGAAGTGAATTTATTTAAGCGCAATAACTCAAGTATTGATGTAGTTTCACCCATAAACCTTCAATGTCTTCCTCTTCAAATTGCTGGCCCTTTACATCATTCCGACCCTACATATCTTTTGGTGCCATGACATGATTCATCACATATATTTCACTGTTGTAAGTGAAAACTTTTGTAACTGTCTTTCTGTTTTGATATACCCTTAGGTAATCGTATGTTTAAGGTTTTCTGAAATTGGGATCTTAGCAATGACCTTGAAGGTTTTTGTTGAATTGGATATAGAATCAGGTTGTGTGAAAGATTATGTTTGCATTTTCTAATTGCTTTAGTTTAGGTTTAGAAAAATCTATGTCTCACTTATTAAATTGTGCAATATAGAGTCTGGTTGCTTAGTCTAAAAACTCAAGATATTTTGAAAGCAACCAATATATTCAATTTGGTTTCTAATTTGCACATAGAAATATTCCAATGTATAGAAAAACTGAGTATTGCATTGAGGCATGAATAAAAGAATATTTGTTATGATAACTCTTGTTTCTCTGGTCAACAATTAAAAACATAGTCTACTACAAAAAGGTTGTTCCATATCAATGGTAAAAAATTGTACCAATCACCAATGTCTTTATATAAGACATTTTACAAATTTTCAAATACCCTTTACAAATTTCATGTGCATTAATGACTTCTTTTCCATAACTCCCTGATTAAATTTATAATTGGTGAACGGAAACTTGTTTTATTATATGATTGTGGGCTAGTTTTGTAAATTCACCCATACTTTATACATTTATTATTGTAATTGACACTCCTAAGCTTTGTAGGTAGTCTTTTAAGAACAGAGGGAAAGGTTATTTGATATTCATTGATAATGTATTAGTTGTCTTTGAACTTGTGATAAATGTATATTATATGGAGTCTAATATTGCAGTTTATGTATAATCCGTTCTTAGTACCGAATGAATGACATGATACAAAGTACAGTAAGTCATTAAAATATCATAAGTCTATGTTGCTGAATTGAAGGGTCTGTTTCTCACGTGCCCGGAAGTATAGTTGGGTGGTTTTTTTGGGAACATGTTTAATGTTCTTGTGCTTGATTTAATTTCAATTTATGAAAGCATTCCAATCTTTATTGTTTATTATATCAACAATGCCCTTTAATATCTGAGTTTGAGTTCTTGGCATGATGTTTTCTCATGCTGTCAGCGTTAAGTATTCTGCTTTTCCAAACATTGAGTGATTATTGTTGGCTGCATTTGCATTCAATTTTTAATATAATTAATAATTAATTCCCCTTTGTTGTCTTTAAACACGGCATCTTATGTACTCTAACTAAAATGAGTTTGGAAGATTTGTTTTGAATTTCGTTTTAGATTTTTTTTTTCAGTTGTATTCTTTAATAATTGAAGTGAACATTACTTCTAATATAAATTAAAGGTAATTTAATAATATTATAATGTTTTTGATCACTATAATTTGCCTTTGTTAAAGGATTTTTTTTTGTAATAGTTTAGCGTTGGAATTTGTAGTATTAACAAATCTTGCTTGTGTTGGAATTTCGATTGATGACATGAGACTAGTTATGATGTCCTCAAATGAGTTAAGGCCTGACACGATTAACAACAGTTCTGCCATTAGTTTTACACGGAACACTATTTCTTCCTTTCTACAATATTTGATATATTTACAAGAAAAGTGTTTTTTTTTAATAAAAAAAAATGGCATTAAAAATCAAATATATTTATTTTTTGAACAGTACCCTCTAATTAATAATTGGGTCATCACTTTTAAGTTATCATTTTCTATTACATGTTTATGGTAGTGCCTAATACAAACATTTATTAAAGATAAGTAAAATTAATTCTGTTTTATAATAAAGGAAAAAGAATAATTATGGTTTTATTCAAATTTACATATTAACTATTGGTACGTATATATCATCATAATTGTAAAATTTTTTGTTTTTTCTTCATATTTGGTTCATATATATCATCATAATTGTAAGATTTTTTGTTTCCTCTTTACATTCCCGTGCTCTTATGTAGTCTTTAATTTCTAATCTTTTATATTGTTTTCATCTAATTTGTGAAAGTCTATATTTATGTAGAATACTTAGATACAATTTATATTTTTCTCTAACAAAAATATGACAAAAGTAAAAATAAGATAAATTGTGATACTTGTTATATTTTCTATAAACCATATTTATGGAAATGTATCTAAGTTTTGTCTTATATATTATCTTTAATTATTTTTACTTTTTTATTTGTCTTTAACATGATAGAGTTTTTATTTTTCTTTCGTATTTTTATCACTGATATTTTATTTTTGGACATTGAAATACTTATTTTAGTTTTATTTTTGAGAGATTAACCTTAATTCATCAACATAATATACAAAACAAGCATAAACAGACTAAGAAAAGATAAAAATCAAAATATTTTATATTTGTAAAATAAAAATGAAAATATTTTGCAACGATGAAAACTTTGTATATTTGTAAGAATTGTTTATATTTGTAAAATTTAACCGTTGAGGACAATTTTCTTATTAGATACTATCAGTAGTTCTATATTTAAGTTACAGTTTATTGTTACCAAATGGGTTCTAGGTCTTTGTGTTCGGTTTGGTTTGAATTCGATGCTCTAACATATCAAAAAATATATAAATTGGTTTGAATCAGATTTATATATTTGTGTGATAAAGCTCAAATAGAACAACAATGGGTTGGATTGGGTTGATTGGATATATCAAAAACAAATATACAAAAATGTAAAAAGAAATTAAATTACATCAATTAAAAAAAATTAAATTACAAAATTGAAAACAAATATATAAAAATGTTTTAAAAAAATTAAATTACATCAATTAATTTTTTATAATAATATAAAATTTCTAATTTTTTATTTTTTCATATATATTAAGAATGTCAAAAGTAACGTTTAATGTTTTTTCTTCTTGAAGTATATCTTATATTAATTTTTATTATAACGGGGATATAAATCATATGAAATAATATTGTTGGTTTAGGTAGATGGATCAGTGGGTAAAATCTTTGAAATCTATTATATGAACCAATTAACATCGAGTTTTAATGATTTGATTCAATTTTTGTTTGAACTAAAAAAAAGAAGTCGGAATTAAGCTATATAGTTTCATTTGGATTTCGGTTTGGTTTGGATTTATCCAAATAAATGAACACCACTATATCTATATTTTAGTTACAATTCATTGTTACCAAATAGTCTATTGGCTGAAGTATCCTTAAACAATAAAATAAGAGATTTTTCGGCTCAAGTATCCCTAAACAATAAATAAGAGATTTTTCTTTCACCGATTGAGAAACACTTTAAGGAAGTCTAAAAATTTGAAAGTGTAATTTTAGGTGTATTCATTTCACACTAAATACAAGTCAATGAATTTAAGTCTTGAGACACTTTTATTTTGATATAAATTGGTCATTTTCGTATTCACCTTAGACCAAGTACATATGTACTTTCGTATTCACTTTCAACAATAAATTTTGATTTTTTTAAAGATACATTGATGTAATAGATTATGTATTATAATTATATTATTATAATAAATTTTAGATTTAAGGATAAAATCCCTTAACAACTTATAACATGTTTGAAATAGTTTCTGTAATTACCACTGCATGTTTACATGCCATTTTACTGTGAAAACAACAAGCTACAAAGTGTACATTCTCCTTCAAAAGACGCATCTGTCATTTTTCACCGCGGATCCAAACAGACTATTAGATGTTTTCTTAAAACGTTTCACATACTTTTGCTAAAAATGTGCATCAGTCACATTAAATGGTGTAGCTAAACTAGCACCCTCCTTTAGCAAACCTTTGAATAGAAGATACATGACAGTTATATCCCTTGGGAGTAAATTTTTTCTCTATATAGTCAACAGCACAGAAGAATCGTAATCGAGCTCATCGACCCAAAATCTCATTATATGCATTGAGTTTCTCCTACTACTATGTTTGAGGGAGAAACACCTTTGGAGATTATAAAATGTAAAATAATTAATTTTGCAAAACAAAGATACCCTACAAAATATAAAATTAGTTGTAAACCATAGAGGAATATCAACATCAATTTTTTTTTTAGAAATGAAATATCAATGAAGATCCAGTTCAAATTTCACTCTAATAAAAGTTAAATTGATGTTAACTCAGTTCACAATACATCCTAAAATAATAGTATTAATTAACACTCAATGAAAATCACAACCCAAAATCGAAAATCAATTAACACTCTGTTCAATTTTATCATAAAAACCTAAAAAAAAACAATAATAAAATGCAAAATGTTGATAATAGTCTTTGATTTGATGGGTCTACCAGCATCGCAAAGGATAAAATCGGATACAAATAATAAAAAAAAAAAGTAAGAAAATAGCAACAACAAGAAAATTTATTGTTGTGATCTTTCTTGTGAAGAATATCTTCTTCCTTAATGACATCAAAATACTTCCATAGTTTAAGACTTTGTTGGTGTTGTTGTTGCATCTTAAATTGTGAAGCATAGGAATGACTAGAGGAAGAAGAATGAGGAGCAAAACGTCTTCAAAATCTAAATGAAGGATATTAGGGTTTAGATGCATTAAGTCTAAATTCTAAATAAGCGAGAATTCAGTGCCAAATAAAATAATTTCATCTCATATAAAATAATATCAAATGGATTGTCACATATATGTAACTAAACATTTTTTTATTTATAAAATTTAATGGAAATGACAGATTTAATTAACAAAACCATTTTTAAGGAATTAAAAGTGAACGTTTATTAATAAACGGACGAAAGTGAGACCTTAAATTAAGTATTGAGTTAGGAGACTAAAAGATGTATTAAGTCAAAATTTTATATAAATTAAATCACACTTATCAAATAAGATGAAAATGTCTAGGAGTGTTCGTGGATTGGTTTGAGTCTAATTTAATTAAATTCAATATTCGATCCAATCAATAGTAACTGGTTTGGGTTGAGTGTTCAAACCGTATTTCTAAGAGTAAACCCGAACCAAAATTGAAAAATCATTTAACACTCTG
The DNA here is from genome assembly GCA_948472305.1 of Vicia faba. Lineage (NCBI taxonomy): Eukaryota > Viridiplantae > Streptophyta > Magnoliopsida > Fabales > Fabaceae > Vicia > Vicia faba. Next base: position 1,162,096,040 of record OX451738.1, read on the forward strand.
TTTCAATTTTATCATAAAAACCTGAAAAAAAAACAATAATCAAAATGCAAACATGGATAATAGTCTTTGATTTGATGGGTCTACAAGCATCACAAAGAATAATATCAGACAAAAAGAACAAAAAAAAAAAGCAAGAAAGCAGTAACGACAAGAAAATCTATCGTTGTGATCTTTCTCGTGAAGAATATCTTCTTCCTTAGTAACATTAAAATACTTTCATGGTTTAAGACTTTGTTGGTGTTGATGTTCCATCTTAAATTGTGAAGCATATGAATAACTACAAGAAGATGATTGAGGAGCGAAACCTCTTCAAAATCTAAATGAAAGATATTAGGGTCAAATGCATTAAGTCTAAATTCTAAATAAGCGAGAATTCAATGCCAAATAAAATAATTTCATCTCATATAAAATAATATCAAATGGATTGTCACATATACGCAACTAAATGTTTTTAAAAAAAAAATAAAATTTAATGGAAATGACAAATTTAATTAACAAAACAATTTTTAAGGAACTAAAAATGAATATTAATAAACGGACGAAAGTGAAACCTTAAATTAAGTTAAGAGACTAAAAGATGCATTAAATCAAAATTTTATATAAATTAAATTACACACATATCAAATAAGATGGAAATGCCTAGGGGCGTTCGTGAGTTGTGTTGGATTTAATTTGATTAAATCCAATATCCAACCTAATCAATAATCTTTGGTTTGAGTTGACTCGTACTTCTAAGATTAAACCCGAACCAAATCAACCTGCTCATTAATGAGTTGGACTGGATTGAGTTCGTGAGTAATCCACTAAATATAATTTTCAAATTTTAAATAAAATATCAATTTAATTAACAAATTTATTTTACAGAAAAATTAAAAAGTTATAAAATTTTAGTATTTAATTTGAATAAAATTTATCATTTAATACCTAAATTTTTTTATACGATTAAGATCAAGTTAAAAAAATATATAAATGGTGTAAAATATAATTTAAATGACAAGATATATCTCTTTGAATAAATAAATTTAATCTCTCAAATTTGATTTAGACTTAGACTTTTACAATTAATAAAAACAATAATTATATTTTAAAAAATGTATGTATTTAAGAATTATGCTAAATAATTTATAAATAAAATAAAATAAAAATAGAGTGACATGTTAATGGATTGGGTTCGCGGATTGCGTTACCCGAACTAAATACCAATGGATTTGAATGAGTTGGTTAGGGTTGGACACGTACATGATTGAGTTAGATAAAAATAAGGATTGAGTTTGGTTGGATGAATGGGTCAGCGGGTTGACCCGTACCCATGAACACCCCTAAAAATGTCATATAAATAAATATTGAATCCTTAATAAAGTCAAAAATAAATTACAAACAATAATATTATTCCTAATACAAATACTATACTATTGCGTATGCTAACTCCCTTTTTCTTATGATGCCTCCTATACTTCATTGACGTCTCCGCCTTAGTAAGAATGACATCTATAATGGCTCTTCTCGGAGAGTCCTTATGGAAAGACTCCTCTATCTATATTTGCTTGCATAAGATTCATAATACATTGAAAAATGAGGAAGAAGAAAAGTCTAACACATATTTGATTAAAGACGCGTTTGAAAGTACATTTCTATAAGTTATACGGAGATGCATTTCTAAATTAATTTTGACATAAATTATGGGCCTTACTAAAAAATGAATGAATTGTGTGTCAATGAAGTGCATTCAGAGATACATTTCTATATTCTAAAGATAGTTTTAATATTTTACTACAGTGTATCTTAGATCAAAAGAACATTTCCTTAAAATAGTAATGGAAATCAAGTACTACTATATGAACTTTTGTATGTTGGACCATATAATATTCTTAAAATGTTAGGTCTGTGGTGTTATGTGTTATTCAATTTTCATCTCTAATTCAAGTTTTATTTTGAATGAATTGATGATGTAAAATTGATTTTAAATATCGAAATTAAAGTGAGATATATTTAAATATAATAATGCAAAATTTATGCAAAAGAAAGTTGAAAAAAATTTCAATATAAAATTACATTTATAAATATTAGTTGTGTATTTTCAAACAAGTAAGTATCAGCAAATGTGAAAGCGAGAAAAAAAAAAGTAATTAATGAGGGCAAAAGGAGTTTTGGTTACTTATGAGTAATTGATACACTATGTCTTACTGATTAACACAGTATAAAAACTAATCATTCGAAGAAAAGAAATCTCGTTTGTTAGGAATTTACTAACTCCAATCTTTTATGGATTAATAATGCAACTACATAATGCATTTTTATTTTATTTTATGAGCTATGAGGTTTTTCATGAAACGTGAATTTGTCTTAACTAGACAGGCGTCTGATGTACTCTATTGACGATTGACGAATGTGTTCATCGGTGGGTCAGCTTACATACAAATTTTGCTTTCAGTTTTAAGGGTTAAACGTTTCTTGATGAAATGAAACGTTAATTTCCTGCTTTTCTTTCCTCCATTTTCTTCTTCTTTCACTTGAGTAATTCTTTAAATAATTTTTTTAATATCTTAAAGTTTACTGGGTATTAGTACAATTGATTCAATGAGAGATAACATCAATGAAATAAACTACATGAAACGAACCATTGATGACAGATATGTGTTATTTTTAACTCTCAAATAAATTTTACGACATTTAATTTCTATAAATTATATTTATGATTTTTTTTTGGATGAATTTACGTTTTGGATTTTTAGGATTCAAGTAATTTAGAATTTGAGTGAAATCTTGTGAGTTATTTGCGGAAAGGTCTAAAATACAAACATTAATAAATTAGTTAGATAATAATGAACATTGTTTGCATATGGTTAAGTCTATTGTTAGAGAAATAGTACAACAAACATGCGGTGCAGTGCAGTCTTTTTCTCTGCCCTCCCAAAATTTCAAGGAAAAAGAAAATAAAAATACAACAAACGTAAATTTGCTAACTAAAACTAAAAACTAATGTAAAAATATTGTTTTTATTGAAATTGAGTAACATATTTTGTATTTCCTTCAATGGCAATAAATTCAACGAAAACGAATGTTTGAATTTTATATATAAACTAACGATTTAGAATAGGGTTATTCTTATTTTACCTAGGTGATTTTTAGTTTACTATATGTAGATTTTTTTTTTATTAAAAAAACTAATCTCATCATGTTTCTATTATTTTAAATCTTATAAAAAAATTGTTTTTAAAATTAACCTTCTTACTTGAAGGAGTCATTTTAAATACCATAAATTATTATTATTTTTATATAAAATTAACTTTACCCAATCATGTTCTAGAGGGTTTACAATATCTTTAAGTTTATATAGTTTAAAATGATAGAATCTTCAAATGACAAATTTGATTTTAAAAATAATTTTTTTTAAAGATTTAAAATGATAGAATCTTCAAGTGGCAATGTTAATTTTACAAAATTTATTTTTTACAAGGGGATAAACAAAAAATCACTTATATGACAAAGGGATAAAATAGTATTAACCTTTTCGAATAAATAATCTTCTTTACTCAACAAATGTTTGCATAAAATGACCGAGTCGGCATGTATGGCACATGATCTTGTGTAAATAAAAACTAAATTAACTACTTGTTTTAAGTAAGTCTCTAAGACAAGGCGTTGTTTACGATGAGATACCTCAATACTCAATAGGTCTTTTACGTGAGCGACTATGTGATTCTGACAATTATTTATTTATTTTTAAAGCATGTAGAGGGTGTTATTAACTCCAGAAAAATAAAAACTCCTGCAAAATAATGATGAGCAATACATTTTTTATGATGAATAATGTTAGTTGGAAATTTCGATGACTCATGATATGGAAGAGAAATAAAATGATATCGAAGAAAGACTAATTTTAAAGAAAATATGAAAGGTATTGCCTATAGTCTTTGACTGACTGACCAATTGAAGGTCGGAAATTATCAAGTATTGGCGAAGTCTTATTATTGTGGAATATATAAGACTTAAGATATTTCAAGTTTCGAATTCAAACAATTTGACAGGTCACGTTGTGGTTTTGGTGCTTTGAATTGAAGACATATTTAAATTCAAATGACTCGATCTTATCCAGAAGGACGCGTGGAAGCCCGAGGGTTCAAAGAAGCATGCAATGTTGAACGTGACACTCCTATAGTGAAAGACCGTTATGGTCGAATTAGTATAAATAAGGATCTTTATGTTAGGATTCAGTGTGTTCACTTTTTACAAAATACTCATATAAACTCGAAGTACCAGTGTTAGAGAAAAGAGTCATTGAGAAATATACGTCTAGAAACACCATCTTTTGTATTCAAAGTCATTTACATTAAATCAAGTATTTTATTTTCATTTAACTTTTCAGTCAAATCCTTTACATTTCGAGTTTTACTTTAAAGTCTTTTACCTTTATTTTTCAAACCTTTATCCTTTTTTCTTACTTTTGTCCTAGTTATCTTTTCAATATAAAACTTATACTCGGATATACAAATAAATACATTATTTCGACACATGTTCTAGGATCAATCTAGTTGATCTCGTGAGTAACTAGAAATTATTTTAGTTTTGGAGGACTAGTAGTTGTTTACCAAATTTCACGGTAAACAAATTGGCACGCCAAGTGAGACTAGTGTCGAAATTTCATAAATTTTTATTGTGTCTTATTTAGTCCTTTCGTTTAACATTGTTGTATGAGATTAAAGAGTGGAAAATTAGCCAAAACTAACGCGCCTATATCCAAGAGGAAGTACACTAGAAAGATGGCCAATCCACACAATAATAGTGTAGAACAACCACACCCTTCGACAGGGGAAAGTACATATGTGTTGTCTGCAACTGAATCAATACCCGTTCAAGCAAATATGAGGAGAACATTGACAAATACTTTTAGCAGTCATATTCTATCCCTAGTGAGTTCACAGGGTTCCCCAGCGAACACAAGACCACCAGGGACGAATAATTTCAGGCATTTTACGTCTGGATTCACAATGCCAATGGATGGTCGCGAATAAATGTATGACATGCCAACATCAGTGATGGCAAGCCTAAATAATAGTTCATCCACGTTTATTGACCCTAGAATGTCAACATTTTCACCATAACTGGGATCAGAATCATGGATTAACAATAACGGTCGAAATGTCCCTCCCCCATGATTTGTTCCCCAATTACCTAACCTAACAATGAATTCTGCAGTGGCGTTTTGACAACAAGTGGATGAAAACAATCATGAAATAGTTGGTGTTCTATCCCAACAAATGGGTACAATCTTTAACACATTAATTCAAAGTACTACTAAAACCAACCAACAAAATGCCTAAGCAAATAAGCAGTTGGCAGCGCAGATGACGCGTATTGCAAATTTCTTTGGCGCTCCCCAACCACTAGTTCAACAGGCCCGTCGAGATTGGATGAGAGAAAATAAAGGGTTAGTAGTCGAAGAAGACCCTAAAATTAATCAAGCGCAACCTATGGCGCAAAATGCTGGTGAAGTCAATCAGGGCCCAAAACTGAACAACTCAGGGTCGAACAAGCCATACCAAGAGAAATCCCAGTCCAAAGGGTTGTGATGGTCAACTGAAACCAAGATACAGATGAAATCCTTCAGCGTGTTCAACAAGACGAATACCCAGGGGAAAACAACCTAGCATCCATGGTCGAAAGAATAATGGCTCGAAATGGGGTAAATATTGACCTTCGAAGGCCAAATTACACATCCCCTCTGTCTGAGTATGTTCTACAGACTAAATTACTCAAGGGTTGGAAAATACTTTCAAAAAATGCTTTTACATGGTTTACTACCCTCCCAGCGAATTCCATCCATGATTGGACTCACTTAGAGAGATTATTCCATGAAAAGTTTTACATGGGACATTCGAATATTAGTCTCAAAGAATTGGTTAGTATCAAAAGAAAATTCACAAAGCCAATAGATGATTATCTAAACAGGTTCCGTCTAATGAAGGCAATATGTTTTAAACAGGTGCCTGAACATGAGTTGGTCGAAATGGCCGCAGGCGGTTTAGATTATTCCATTCGAAAGAAGTTAGATACCAAATATTTAAGGGACATGGCCTAATTAGTAGATAGAGTTCGACAAGTCAAACGATTGAAGGCTGAAAAGTCTAGGGAAAATAAAAGCAATAGAAAAGAAAGAGTGGCATATGTCGAAGCCGAAGAAGAAGAACAAGAGATCTACAGTGATCCTATATGTTTTGAAGAAAATGATGAAGTAAACATGGCTGAATAAAGCAAGTCCCACCTTATTCTTATAAACCCTTAGCCCATTCGAATGGAAATAATCCTGTTGAGCCTGAGAAAAAGGATAAGTTCCCTAAGAAAATATACACTTTCGACGTAGCAAAGTGTGATGAAATTTTTGATTTGTTGGTAAAGGATGGCTAGATGATTGTGCCACTCTGTGCCAAAATTCCTCCGTTAGAACAGTAGAAGAAAAGAGGTTTTTGTAAATATCATAAATTTTTGAGACATAAACCTCACAATGTTTTTTTTTCCAGGAATCTAATTCAGAATGGTATAAACAACAAAAGATTGAAGTTTGGAGAGAAAAATAAGATGAAGGTCGATGCTGACCCTCTGCAGGTGGCAGAGACTAACTACGCTGAACCCACTGATATCAATATGGTGGAGGCCACTGAAGGCTTCGTTACCAAATATGTTAAGGGCAAAACTACTGATGGTTTTGCTACAAATGCAGAGACGGAGAAGGCCATTGAGGGCCTTAAAGTCACATTTGAAGCAACCATGATCACTGATGGTCATAGCCTTGAAGTTAACATGGTCGAAATGGACTAGCGTGCTGAGGAGGACCATATGAATAAGGTGTACCCAAGAACTGAAGAGAGTCTACTGGATTTTCTCATTCGATGCTAGATAAAACACTCTGAAGCCTGGATATGCCTAAGGTGCAGCTCTGTGTATGATTGAAAGGCTACAAAAAACTATGAGAGGATGCAAGTTGCCTAAAAGAGGGGCCACTTGAGAAATAACAGGAAGGTATTATTGTTCGATAAGAATGGGATCCCTCAAAGTCCCGATAGCCCTTACCCCCAGGTAAGTCGAAAGGAAACATTCAAACCATCTGCTAATGTTCCAAATGATAGGTGGGTGAACCTAGTGCAAAACATGGGACAAGGACATGAGAAATGGAAAAACTTCGAATTTGTAAGGGGTTCTTCCATTGCATACATGAAGGAGTTCTAGGTGTTGAAGCAGAAAGCTTACCAGTATGAAAATTACAAAGGAAAGCACCCCATGTCAAGGTCTCAATGGAGGAGACACTAGAGGCTTAAGAAGGCTCAAAGGGAAAATGCTGTAAAGGATATAGGGGAATCAAACACAAATCAACTTCCTCCTCCAAACAAAACAGAGGAGAGATAACCAGTGTGAAGAAAAATATTTTCCCCAAAGAAGGAAAAATTAATGATAAAAGACAAGAGAAGTCCATGGATGACAAAGAAATGCTGACAAATAACTTTGACTCAGAATACGAACTATCTCTGGGTCTAAACTACAATGTGGTATTTGTGTTTCCATATGAATATAATCAAGTGACCGAGGCTGAAGATGATATGTTTGACAAAGTCGAAATGCCAGACATAGGCCAGTTTTCTACTATGTCATGAACAATGGAGCGGTGGTAGAACAAAATGCGTTCTTTGAGCACCCTGATTCAAGTATGAAGAACCATCTCAAGCCCTTGTTTATTAGGGGTAAGGTGGAGAACATGGTAATAAACAAAATCCTGGTTGATGGTGGAGAAGCGGTTAGTTTAATGCCCCAATGCATGCTCTGAAAGATTTGGATGTTTGATCCAGACCTTAAACCTTACAACACGGTCCTATCAAATAATGAAGGAAAAGTGTGTCACACCTTGGGTGTAATCCAGGTTGATCTCACCGTAGGTTCCATTATAAGACCCATCATGTTCATGTTGATTGCGTCGACGACGAACTACAATATGGTACTGGGCCATGAATGGATTCATGACATGGGGTAATTCCCTTATCATTCCACCAAAAGGTGGTAATATGGAAGGAAGATGGGATTGTGGAAAACATAAAGGCGAATCAAAGTTATTACATGGCATAAATCAACCATGTCAATAGAAACAACTTCAATAGAAACTTAGCCAACATAGGCCCTTGTACTCTTGCAGATGCTGCTTACTCCCCAACAAATAATGCCCTTTACTTCTTAACACTACATCCAACCCATGGCTTTCACTGGGATAGGGAAACAATGGGTGAAGAAAATGATACAGAGGGCATTCCTAGACTTCAGCCAACTGGATGGAGTGACGAAGACATTAATAATGTCCGAGTCAAGTTATTTCAAAAATATTTCGGCTTACTTAGCCAAAAATAAATTATAATTGGCCTTGGAGGCTGAAGTCAAATATATGGCTGTCGAAGCCAATAACAAAGAAAGCCAGACAAAGGCACCCGAGATCAAATTCAAGCCAGAGCCCCCTAACAAAATAAAACCCATGAAGGAAAGATATCAGAGGCTAGATGCAATTTATAACGAAGAGCATTTGAGATTTGAGAAGGATCCAAGAAGACCAAGTGTGAAGATGATGTCACAAGATCCTCTCAAAGAAGTGGGTTTGAGATATGGGCCCACTAAAAGACCCATGTACGTCAGTGCCAAACTCAACCCAAAAACTAAATCTAAAGTGGTCCAATTGCTGAAGAAATACAAAGAATTCTTTGCTTGGTGTTGTACCCCAAAATTTTCCCTCCCATTTCTCAATGATTTCTCATCACAAAGCCCTTGGAACTCAAGATCCAGTTAGGGTTTCATCTGCTCAAGACTTCTCCTTGCACTGTTGACCCAAATTAGGGTTTGTGTTTGCACAAAGATGTTTTGACCTAAATTGCCTAAGATGACTTTCATGCTTCATATTGGACTCCCAAGTTTATCCACATCAAGTTTCAAGCCTTGATTCCAAGTTTTGCCCAGTCAATTGGACAGTTGACTTAAGAATCAGCTGTATTGGGGAAAAAGTCAACTGTGGCCAATTGACAGTCAAATCTCATGAAAATTGACCCACATCAACATTATGAACTCACATGGACCATTTGATCAAGTTTGGATCACAATTCCACAAGAAATTTGATCAGATCACCAAAAGGGCAAAATGGTCATTTTTAGGGTTTTGACTGCACAAAGGCAATTTTTGACTGTTTGACCTAGCCAATGGCAAACCAAGCTCACATATGGACTCAAGGACCCCATGTAATTATCTTGACATGCTCAACAAGTTCAAAAGATCCCAAATACACAAGATTGACAGTTGAATTTCCCAGTCAATTGATCAATTTTGACTGTATACTGAAAAGTCAAACTTTGACTTTTTGATCAAAATCAAGAGTCAAGATTCATTTTTCATCAAAACATGCCAAATCATGAAACTTGTTCATCAAGAAATCAAGAAATGCAAATTAGGGTTTGAAATGGAATTTTTTCATAACTTAGAATTTTTCTAAGTTATGAAAAAACCCTAATTTTTTCCAACTTTGCCCCACCTTCTCACCAAGATTCATTTGGATTCAAACAAAAGTCAAAACATGAAAGTTGTAGCCTATTGCATAATCTACAACTTTGAATCACAAAGTTTTCCCAAAAGAGGCTTGTATCTCAAGTTACAAGTTTTGGAACAAGGGTACCAAACCATTCTTAACTTAGAGAAAATTTGACCTATTTTAGGCAAGGTTTTTACCTAACTTCAAGACCATTTTCCACATACTTCCACTTGGAATTTCAATTTTCATTTCAAAGATGGATTGTAGTACACATTCCAAGCTTTCCAAAATGTCCAAGAACTCATCAAACAACCTCATGGTTAGGGAGAATCGAATTTGGCAAGTTGGGCAAAAGTCACTTTTGTTCTTGACCAAGACATGTTCATACACATTGCCATTTTCAAGTCAGCTTGGTTTATGCTACATCACAGGCCTCTAATCCCATTTGCACTCAATAATTTAATGCATACTCATTGTGCCAAAGCCTTATTTTGTGTGTCCAAACATTATTTGCAAGATTAAGCCATTTTTAGATAAAGCATAATATCCATTTTTGAAAAGTTAAACTTTATGTCAAAGTTGCAAATCAGCAAGTACATTTGAAATCTCTCTGGCACAAGTTTAGGACTAATCACACTGATCAATGCCAAGGTTTGCAACACATTAGGGGGGCCTCTAGCTGTCTAAAACTCAAGTGGACATTTGCTTGCTTAAGTGTGAAGAAAGCTAGCATAACACAACACAACTTTCATCTCAGCACAAGAGAGCTTAAGCAAATACTTTGTACACTTGCTAAACATCCATCCTAAGCTAGAACATGAGCTAACCAAGTCCCAAACACTCTCACTCACAAAATCACCATTGAACTGCACAAAAACAGGGCCTGCTGCAGTTTGAGTTCCAACTCTCATCCCTTCCATGCATTCTTGCTAAAAACTTGTCAAACACATCCCATAACATCCCTTGAAGCTAATCAAAACCTCGAACACGACCTGTAACACTCCCAGGCATCATCACCATTTTCATTTTCTTGTTTTGCAGCTGAAGTTCCATAGCTCGATTCAAAAGGTTTCAAGACAAAGTAAAGCTTGGAATAGCATCCCTGGACATCAAGGAAGCTGTACCAATCATCACCTTGCTCTGAAAGTACCTCCATCATCAGATACAACTTCAACTGAACAGGTATATTCTTGAACTTCTAAATCTTAATGTAGGCATTGTTAGCTCTAGGTTTGTGAATAAGAAGTGTTCTACTCATGTCCCTGAAACTGTACATACCTTTACTTTTCATTTATTTTGCATATGCTGTGAGAATTTAAGGTCTGAATATTGATAAAAAGTTAGGTTAAGATTTGGGAATGATAAAATTCTCTCTCATTTCTGAGAGTTAGGAGGAGTTCTTTACATATTCAGAATCGTGATTCAATGCTTAACATTTTTGGTGTTGTAAGTTTGTGCAAAAAGTCAAAGAATCCAGGTGTTTGAACCAGTGTTCCAGGCGCGCGTTTTTGTCACAGTTCTGGCCAGAGGTTGAAGAAGAACCTATTGGGCTGGGCTTGTACTATATTTCTTATTTGCACCATGTTATTACTTTCACACCCCCTGAGCCCATTTTGTTTGTTTTAATGATTTTTTGACTTTTCTTTTTTTATTCTGACTTATTTATTTTTGCTAATAATATTAAAAACATAAAAAATATTTTTCACACCATTTATATATTTTTTAGGCATTTATTTGTTTATATTGATATTTATACATAAATAAATAAAGAAACACTTTTTACTTAAAATACTAAAAATAATGTAAACACATTTTATTTTCATTTTTATTTTGTTTTATCTTCTTAAAATATTTTATATAATATATACTTCTTTTTATAAATATTAAATATTATTATATTTATATATATAATACATATTTAGAAATTAATATATATGTATATATATTTATTAGAATATTTAGTAAATAATACAAAAATATATACATTTTATTTTTTATTAATATTTGATAGTAAAAATACATTTTGACAAATATACTTCATTTTTATTTTTTTATTTTATATAATTGATAAATATTTGTACATATTAAACAATTAATATATTTACTTAATAAATTAGGGTTTTGCCCTTAAAACACAAAAACTCCAAAAAATAATACTTTTTTTATTTTGTTTATTTTGACATATAAAAATACTTTTTTTCATACATATAAAAAACCTTTTTGCATCTTGCATATTTATTTTATTTCTATTTAATTTGTGCAATCAATTATCTTGTAAATAATTCCAAATTGATGTAATAGCTAGGTTTAAATTTCTTGTCAAAATATCCCCCCATTTGAACATTTGTACCCCCCTTCCCATATTGTGTTGTAATAGCTTAGGAACTTTAAATTTCACACTTTATCGCTTTCTAAATATACCATGTTAGAATTAGGGTTTGTATGCAAATAAAAACAACAAAATAGTTTGACCTAATTTCAAGATAATCAAAGCATGAAAATGGACAACACTAATCACACTTACACCCCTAGGGTATTCCACTTGTTGCCTTCAATAAATGGGCCATATTGCATGTTAGGTCTCTTTGGGCAAAACAAACAAATGATCATAGTCCCTCGACGATGCTTTCGAAAGGTTGCCTAAAAAAATGATCAAGTCCCTTAAAGGAAAATTGCCCAAAGATACTTGGCACCATTGCAATTATGGTCTAAACGATGACCCGCGCCCGTCCCTTTCACATCCTAACACAAGATTGTCCACCAAATGCAATGGTGGAACAAAAATTGTTAAAAGGGTTAAAACATAACAAAAATCTTTGAGAACTTCAGGGTAGATAGCTCTTAAGTACTTGTCAACTTGCAAAACAAAAGCACTTGCCTATTTTTCAAACCACACTTCACCAACACTTTCAAAACAAACTTTCAAAAAACACCTTGAAACATCTTTTCAAAAAGACAAACACCTTTTGTAAAACATTCGAGTAAAGAATTGTTACAAGGGTAGCATAGACAAGGCATCTTTTTTCAAAACATTTTCAAAACCACACACAAAGCACCATTTCAAACAATTGAAAACCAAGGCAAGTTGATCTAAGCAAGTACCTAAGAGCCCATGGATAACCATGGATAGAAAGGGTGCTAATACCTTCCCTTTCTATAATCTACTCCCCGAACCCAAGAAAACATCTCAAAGGTTTTTGCTATGCTTTTTAGCCTTTCCTTAGGATAAAATAAAAAGTCGGTGGCGACTCTTGCTCAACCGAAACATTTGCGAAAACAAACGCAAAACTATAGTCAGTTCTCCCACCGTATCACAGAACTGGCGACTCTGCTGGGGATATTTTTAAAAAGTGGTGTAACCTTAGGGCTTAGATCACCCTCTTGCATGATTAATTGTTTGTCTTGATTGCTTTATATCTTGGCTCTCTTGTTTGGGTTTGTAATCCTCCACCCGGATTTTGAGAAACATTTCATAGATAGCAAATACGTTGTGGAAACTGTGCGGGGTATACCGACACGGTCGAAACAATAGCTATATTAGTGTGACATATTTGTGAGTACCGGTAACCCTTGAGTTCAATCAAGGAGAGTACGGGGCCGCTGAGTGATGTCACTAAGCACTAATGACCTAGAACCTTACTTGACCATCTTGGCCTTTTATTAGGGGTAGTGAGATGACCGGCTTTGGTGCAGTCCGAAGTTGGTAGATACTCGATACTACACTCATTGAGGGTTGTTTTCTTGGAATATTTTGGTCGCTAGTTAAGTGGCTAAACCAAAACAATGAACAATGAAAACAATCCAATGATATTGAGCTCCTTAGAACCCGGTTACTATTTATAGGACAGGTTTTTAAGCCAACTACACTCAAGAGGGTACTTACCTATGAAACCCTATGCAAGCCTGAAACTAGGGTTTGGTGTGAATTGCTTGTACACATGTTTGTGCATACATCATAAATATCATAAAGCATCATATACATTCACTAACCATTTCAAGGGTTTGGATCTTCATCTTTGTTCTTGTTTTGTAGGTCATGGAAATTCCTCGCAGAAAAACCATCCAAGTCAACCTTGTGAGAATCTCTCCTCAACTCAAGGAGCTCACCTCAAGAATTCCGGAAAACTCATCCTTCAGTGAAAGATATGGTAGACTGCTCAGCTTAGTCAACACCAACATTGAAGAAGACATGATGAAAGTGCTATTCCAGTTCTTTGACCCTCTTCACCACTGTTTCACTTTCCCTGACTACCAGTTGGTGCCCACTTTGGAGGAGTTTTCTCAACTCCTGAGAATTCCTATCCTTAATCAACTACCCTTCAATGGTACGGAAAAGGAACCAAAGCCGGAAGATGTTGCTCGAGCATTACATCTACAACCATCCGACATCAAGGGGCATTGGAAACCAGAAGCGGCGTCAAAGGATTCTTAGCAAAATTCTTGTTTGAGAAGGCACAAGAATGTTGGAATTCATTGGACCTACAAGCCTTTGAAGAAATTGTGGCACTCCTTATCTATGGGTTGGTCTTGTTCCCAAATTCTGACCAATTGGTAGATGTCAACGCCGTCAAAATCTTCTTGTCCAGAAATCCAATACCAACATTGCTTGGGGATATCCTTCACTCATTTTACACACGAACAATGAGAAAGAGGGGTGTTCTCATGTGCTGTACTCCTCTCCTTGCAAGGTGGTTTATTTCGCACCTTCCACAATCTGTCTTGAAGAATGACCAAGGCTCAAGGTGGTCCCAACGGTTGATGACTCTTACTCACTCTGATGTACATTGGTGTTCTCGGTCCATAGAAAATGTCATCATCGTCGATCGTTGTGGAGAGTTCCCTAATGTCCCATTACTTGGCATTAGAGGGGCATTACCTACAACCCTTGCCTAGCTTTGAGGCAATTTGGATATGCACGGAGGGATGGCCCTCACGACATGTTGATTCCTGACCTAGTTTTTAACTTCGACAACGATGCGCAAGGACTTCACCAAAGATTCATCAGAGCTTGGGGAAGGCCCAACAAAGTTGATAGCAAAACTCTGGGACACAAGAACTCCATCCCTCTTGAGCCTTATCTCAAGTGGGTACGAGCCCGAGCCCAAAGTCTAATGATGCCTTATCCTCATGTTCTCCCTGTGATTAAAGAGCCTGTTAAGGAAGGAGAGGTTACCTACACCATCCTATATCCTGACATGCCTACATCGTGGGAGGAAATGCAGAAAAGTTGGATTCAGCTCAAGGAGGAACGGAACACTTTTGAAGCTAGCTTCTACGCCAGTGAGAAGAAGGTTCTAGAGCTTACCCGCCGACTCCATGAGCAAGAGGCCCTCAACACCTACATCGCACCAAAGAGGATGCGCAATGTCTTTTTACCTTGAGAAGTTGTTTTTGTAATATTTGGCCCATGGGGCATTTATGTACTAACAAGTTCCTTCTTATTAATATGACGTGCGTTCTTCTTTGTCTGCGACAAGTTTGAATATTCTAAATCCTTGAATGCATTGCATACATAAGCATACCATTCATCATGTGCATAAGCAGGTCTCACGCCAGG
Source organism: Vicia faba (assembly GCA_948472305.1). Taxonomy (NCBI): domain Eukaryota; kingdom Viridiplantae; phylum Streptophyta; class Magnoliopsida; order Fabales; family Fabaceae; genus Vicia; species Vicia faba. Next base: position 1,162,111,145 of record OX451738.1, read on the forward strand.
TTTCCTTATCTGTCTGCTGTTTATTTCAGTAGGATGGATCTCGAGCAAACAGTCAAAGACCTACAAGCTCAAAATGCACAGTTCCAACAACTCTTGACGACCTTGGCTAAGGGTCAGGAGGATATCAAGACCTTGCTGGGGAATAAAGACCCAGTGAAGAAGAAGAAAAAGAGGCTCGGGGTGGCTACTTTAGGGAGAAGATTTGACGGAGAGGCCAAGAGAGTGCTTGAATTTCCTCCTACTTCTGATGAGGGGACCAGTAAAGGAGGTGGAGCTGCGGTACCTTCCGAGTCTGATGTGGAAGAAGAAGAGGTCGAAGAGGATGAAGACTACTCTAATCAGCAATACCCTCCAGCTGATGATAAATACAAAGGTTTAGAAGACAAATTGGCCGCCATGGAGCTACAAAGAGTACCGGGTTTGGATTTTGAAGACTTGGGTTTGGTTGCCGGGATTGTGATTCCCCCAAAGTTCAAAGTGCCAGTTTTTGTAAGGTATGATGGGCTGTCCTGTCCAAAAATGCATCTCAGGTCCTACGTAAGAAAGATCCAACCCTATACGGCAGATAAAAACCTTTGGATCCATTTCTTTCAAGACAGCCTTTCTGGGGCTCAATTGGAGTGGTTTTATCAGCTAGAGGGGACCAGTGTCCGAAATTGGGAAGACTTGGCCACTGCCTTTTACAAACAATATCAATACAATTCTGACCTTGCTCCTACGCGTACCCAACTTCAGGGTATGTCACTGGGAACCGGCGAAGGATTCAAAGAATATGCACAAAAATGGAGGGATTTGGCTGGCAGGGTGCAGCCTCCTTTAACCGACCGTGAACTTGTTGATATGTTTCTAGGGACCCTATCTGGGCCATTTTTCAATCATCTGATTGGTAACTCTTCTGCGGGGTTTATCGATTTGATCTTAACAGGCGAAAGAATAGAAGCTGGCATCAAGTCAGGAAAAACTCAGAAGGGTGTTGCTGCAAGTGTTGAGAAGAAGCCTTTTAAGAAGGAAACAACTGTGGTATACTCCCAAAGAAGAGCAGGAAAGACTGAACGTCGGCCAACTGTGGGGGCCGTAATGATCCAAAACCCTTCAAGTGAGCAGCCTCGCTATAACCAGTCCAGACCAAATCAACAACGGGTGGAACGACCACAACGGCAGTTCACCCGCATTAATATGACGCCAGCGCAAGTGCTTCCCCATCTGTTGAAGTTGAATCTCGCCACTATCAAAGAGGCACCAAAAAATGTGAATACGTCCTCTCCGCATTATCATCCTAATGCTAAATGCGCCTACCATTCTGACAGTGTCGGGCACGACACCAATGATTGTTGGGAACTCAAGCATAAAATCCAAGACCTGATAGAGGCGAAGGAGGTGGAGTTCGACGCTCCGGAGAAGCCTAATGTGATATCTGCTCCCATGCCGAAGCACGGCCGAAATGTCAATGCCATTGAAGAAGATTTGTATGTTGCTGATGTTAATGATCTGATAACTCCATTGTTAACCATCAAGTTGAATCTGTTAAGGGCCGTGATCTTCCCGGGATGTAAAGAAGACTGCTATTGTTGTTACTCTCTGCCATTTAATTGTCCGTTACTAAAGAAAGGCATCCAATGCCTAATGGATAGTCGACAAATTTTGTTTGAAAAAGTTTCTGCTGTTCCAACCCATACTGAAGATGTCTCAATCATAACCATTCACGCCAATCTTTCCAAGGCCGTCAAAAAGCCTGTTAAGATTACACCAGTTACGAAATCTGTTCCTTTGAAGATAACAATGCCAGGGCCTGTCCCCTATATTTCTGAGAAGTCAATACCATGGAACTATGGCGGTGACGTCTACTACCATGGTATTAAACAAATCGAAATAACTGAAGAAAGTTCGGATGATGAAGAAGCCAGCATTGGAAACATTGCAGGCACGAGCAAAATCACCCGGAGCGGGAGAATATTTTCTCCAGAGATTGACCCTCCAAGAGCAATCTTTGGACCCTCATCTACTGACAAGGTTATCCCTGCACCAATAAAACTCTCCGCTAGAACCCCATTGATTGAAGATGTTGTTGTTCCTAGTACTGTCCCTCCTACCACTGCTGATAAAGGTAAGGGAATCCAAGATGAGCTCGTCAGGACGAGGGCTCAACCCTTGGTCATCCCGGAAACCTCCAAGAAGGAAATGGATGAGATCTTGAAAATAGTCAAAAGGAGTGATTACGATGTGGTATAACAACTGGGGCAAACCCCCTCAAAGATCTCCATGCTGGCACTACTACTTTGCTCGGAAGCGCACGCTAAAGCTTTGATAAAATTCCTGAAGGCAGCCCATGTGCCCCAGGAAACCTCTGCGGATCAATTCCAAAATTGCGTGGCTAGCCTTACTGCGGACAATGGATTAGGTTTCTCTGATGCCGACCTAACTCCTAAAGGTAGAAACCACAATGATGCTTTGCACATTTCAGTCGAGTGCCGAGGAACTACTCTCGCACATGTCTTGGTCGACACTGGTTCGTCGTTGAATGTACTGCCTAAGAAGGCCTTGGACTGACTAGATTGTGAAGGGTTGGAGTTGAAACTGAGTGATATTGTTGTCAGAGCTTTTGATGGTTCAAAGAGAATGGTCCATGGGGAGGTTGAAATTCCCATCAAGATAGGCACTGAGGTGTTTAAATCTACTTTCTATGTGATGGACATTCGTCCGTCATACTCTTGCTTGTTGGGTAGGCCTTGGATACACCATGCTGGGGCAGTCACCTCCTCCTTACACCAGATGTTGAAGTATCCTGTCAAGGGAAAGATCATTACTGTCCATGGCGAAGAGGAGTACATGATCAGCCACTTGAACTCCTTCCGGTATGTGGAGGTAGAAGGGGAGTTCATTGAGACGCCTTTCCAGCATTTCGAAGAAGTCCTTCCTGAAATAACAGTAGCAAAGTTGGCAGCTGGGGTACCAAGGCAGATGGCCAGGATGGCATCTCTGGAGGACGCAAGGGCCGCAATAAAGGAAGGGAAGAATTCAGCATGGGGGCAGTTGCCTGATATTCCACATAAGACAGACAAATTTGGATTAGGGTTCACAGCCGCGGGCCAGAAAGCTATGCGCCGTTCGAAGATTGAAAGAGCGCCAGTCAAAATTTCTCCCTACGGAATCAACGCCTTGGAGGATGAAGACAAAGAGAGCAACATCGAAGAGTGGATTTACCCAACTGTCAAAGGAGGATTGTGCAACTGGGAGGCAAAAGACTTTGTCCCCATCACTTTTATTCATCAGTAATTTATCTGTCAAACATTTCCTATTGGTCTGTAATATTTATTTTCAAACAATCCGTACACTATCTTTTCACCTCATGCCTTGCCCGGGGCATGTAGGTCCATTTGTAAGGGTTTTGATTATTTTTCATATCCATATGCCATGTTTAATGATTCATTGGACATTTTTCATTTGATAAACTGCTTGTGTTCATTTTCTTCCCTTTTGCATTTTTTGTTTAAGGATGGCTATCCCTTACACACACCCACACTCACAAATGCAGGTACCCATCCACTCCGGATTCCATGGGTGACTATTCTGCTATATCCTTCAATAACTCTGAAGATCTGGTCAATCAAGCCGAGTACGAAGATGACGAAGGTTGTGAAGTACCAGGGGAACTAGCCAGACTTCTACAGCAAGAGGAAAGGGCCATCTTACCGCACGAAGAGTCATTGGGAACTGTCAACTTGGGGACCGAGGAAGACCGGAAGGAGGTGCAAGTGGGTGCCAATCTAGAACCAAGTGTCAAGGAACGCCTGATACAGTTGTTGAATGAGTATGTTGAAATCTTCGCTTGGTCTTATGAAGACATGCCGGGTTTAGACACAGACATCGTGGTTCACCGTCTCCCCACAAGAGAGGATTGTCCACCGATCAAGCAAAAGGTCCGCCGAATGAGGCCTGACATGTCTGAAAAGATCAAAGCAGAAGTGATGAAGCAATTCGACGCTGGCTTTCTGGCTGTTACGTCCTATCCTCAATGGGTCGCTAACATCGTGCCAGTACCTAAGAAAGATGGCAAAGTCAGGATGTGTGTGGACTATCGGGATTTGAATAGGGCCAGCCCCAAAGATGATTTCCCACTTTCACACATTGACATTTTGATCGACAATACAGCTCAGCATAAAGTGTTTTCCTTCATGGATGGATTCTCGAGCTACAATCAAATCAAAATGGCCCCCGAGGATATGGAGAAAACAACTTTTGTCACACAATGAGGCACTTTCTGTTACAAGGTGATGCCGTTCGGGCTGAAGAACGCAGGGGCGACTTATCAACGCGCCATGGTAGCTTTGTTTCATGATATGATACATCATGAGATTGAAGTTTACGTAGACGATATGATAGCTCGGTCACAAACAGAGGAAGAGCACCTTGAACATCTAGAAAAGCTGTTTGCCAGGTTGAAAGAATACAAACTCAGGCTGAATCCAAGTAAGTGCACTTTTGGAGTTAGGTCTGGTAAACTTCTAGGATTCATTGTAAGCAACAAAGGCATTGAAGTCGATCCAGCAAAAGTGAAAGCAATACAAGAGATTCCTGCTCCCCGTACTGAAAAGGAGGTTAGAGGGTTCTTGGGGCGCTTGAACTATATTGCCATATTCATCTCTCATCTGACTTCTACCTGTGAGCCAATTTTCAAACTCTTGAAGAAAGATCAGGTAGTCGAATGGAACGACGATTGCCAAGCTGCTTTTGATAAGATCAAGGAGTATTTGCTAGAACCTCCTATTCTAATGCCACCCGTCGAAGGAAGACCATTGATCATGTATCTGACCGTCTTGGATAACTCAATGGGGTGTGTTTTGGGCCAGCATGACGAGTCTGGTCGAAAAGAGCATGCTATTTATTACCTTAGCAAAAAGTTTACCGACTGTGAGACTCGCTACTCACTGCTCGAGAAAACTTGCTGCGCTTTGGTATGGGCTGCTCGCCGACTAAGACAGTATATGTTAACTCATACTACCTTGTTGATTTCCAAAATGGATCCTATCAAGTATATCTTTGAAAAGCCCGCTTTATCTGGAAGAATAGCCAGATGGCAGATGATCCTAACTGAGTATGACATCCAGTACACCACTTAAAAAGCTATAAAAGGGAGTGTGCTAGCTGACCATCTGGCTCATCAAGCTATCGAAGACTATCAACCCATGAGATTTGACTTCCCAGACGAGGACATCATGAATTTGGACAACATTGAAGGTAACAGACCGTATGACGAACCCGAAAAGGGATCCTGATGGACCCTGTACTTTGATGGTGCTTCAAACGCACTTGGAAACGGTATCGGCGCAGTGCTCATCTCTCCTGAAGGCTGTCACACACCTTTCACGGCCCGACTTTGCTTCAGCTGCACAAACAACATGGCTGAATATGAAGCTTGCATCTTTGGTCTCAAGGCTGCTATAGACTTGGGGATCAAATCTTTGATCGTATTTGGGGACTCGGCTTTGGTTATCAGTCAAATCAAAGGAGAGTGGGATACCAAGCATCCTAATCTTATCCCATACAAAGAACATGTCTTGACATTGTTGCCTCATTTCGAGCAAATTACCTTCGAGCATTTCCCGCGAGAAGAGAATCAGCTAGCAGATGCTCTAGCTACAATGTCCTCCATGTTTAAACTCAACTGGGATGAGGAGGCTCCCCAAATCACCATCGAGCGAATGGATGAACCGGCACATTGTCACGAGATTAATACCGAAGAAGTAGTGGAACAACCCTGGTTCCATGAAATCAAAAGGTATCTCGAGACTAGAGCTTATCCCGAAGGAGCTTCCGTAAATGAAAAGAAGTTCTTAAGGAAATTCGCTGCCAAATTCTTCCTGAGCAACGACATCCTTTACAAACGAAGCCATGATTGTGTATTACTCCGATGCGTAGACAAAGCTGAAGCAGAATTGATCATGACTGAGATACACAGCGACACATTTGGCACTCACTTGAGCGGGCATACAATGGCAAAGAAGATCCTAAGGGCAGGCTATTACTGGTCTACCATGGAAGCTGACTGCCATCAACATTCCCGTACTTGCCACAAATGTCAAGTCTACGCTGACAAAGTTCATATCCCTCCGGTTCCTCTCAACATTCTGACTGCTCCTTGGCCATTTGCAATGTGGGGCATTGACATGATTGGAGAGATCAAGCCCACGGCTTCCAACGGACATCGTTTCATCCTGGTCGCCATTGACTATTTCACCAAATGGGTCGAAGCAGCTTCCTTCGCCTCTGTTACTAAAAATGTGGTTGCCCGCTTCATCAAGCAAAATCTCATATGCCGGTATGGTGTTCCAGACAGGATCATCACAGACAACGGTACAAATCTGAATAACACGATGATCACCGCATTGTGCAAACAGTTCAAGATTTATCATCACAATTCATCTCCCTATCGGCCGAAGATGAACGGTGCTGTTGAAGCTGCAAACAAAAACATTAAGAAGATCATTCAGAAAATGACAGTCACTTACAAAGACTGGCATGAGATGTTACCGTTTGCTCTACATGGATACCGTACGACGACACGTACTTCAACCGGGGCAACCCCATTTTCGTTGGTATATGGCATGGAAGCTGTCCTGCCTATGGAAGTTCAGATTCCTTCTCTAAGGATTATGAAGGACGCAGGTTTGAATGAAGATGATTGGATGCAGACCCGACTTGATCAACTCAATCTGATCAACGAGAAGCGACTCACTGCTATATGCCATGGTCAGACGTATCAGAAACGGATGATCAAGGCCTTCAATAAGAAAGTCAGACGTCAAGTGTATCAAGTCGAATATCTCGTAATCAAGCGGATTATCTTGCCGCAAAGTGATCCCAGGGGCAAATGGACTCCTACATATGAAGGACCATTTGTGATCAAGAGCATATTTTCTGGTGGTGCAATGATCCTAACCACCATGGACGGCGACGATTTGCCGCACCCTGCGAACGCAGACATAGTCAAAAGATACTACGCATAAAATAACCCGACAAGTCGAAAACCCGAAAGGGCGGCTTGGGCAAAAATGGGCATCCCGGTGAACCGAAAACCCGAAAGGGCGGTTCAGACAAAAATTAGGGATAAAAACAAAAAAAATATGTACACCCGGCAAGTTGAAAACCCGAAAGGGCGGCTTGGGCAAAAAGGGGTTTCCCGGTGGATCGAAAACCCGAAAGGGAGATTCAGGCAAAAGTTAAGGAATTAAAGCGTATGACTATGTCTCGTCGGATCACTTCAAAGACAATCTCTTCATCAACCAGTTCCAGGCTTCTAATCAATCCAGTCATCGGCAGACAGAGCGTTGAATGGACAGATATTCAGAGTTGTGAAGGCTATAGCGGAATGGAGTCCCATGGAATTATTTCACATAGCCATCCTTATTTTGTATAAATCTTTCAATATTTACGACAAAATCCTCTTACTAGGATGATTGTCTCCTTTTTACAAATATACTCAGAGAAAGTTAATGCAAATACTTTTCCCAGAAATTTGTGTCTTTTCCTTGTTCTTTTTCTCTTGCACTAATTGTTTTATTTTGAGAAACGTCCAATGTTTTGTTAAATAGGCATATGCATTTGAACATAATCATTTCCTTATGAATCAAGAAAGAGGATTACTGATAGGTCGAAGGTGCAGTTGGATATTCTGATACCCTTTCAAAGGAAACCCCCCAGGAAATTTGGAATCCGTATCCCCAGCAAGTCTTGAAGCTTACCCCCAGTAGATTCTGGAAGCTTATCCCCTGCAGAGTACGGACGTCTCTCCCGAGCTTTATTCAAAGTTACTCCTCACAAGGGCTTATAACTGGGTTATCCTCAGCTTATTGCCACGGAAGATCGCACTCGGCAAATTTCTTCCTATCCCCCAGCGGAGTTCATCAGAGTTCCCCAGCATAGCTTATCAATACAATCCCCAGAGGAGTTTATCTTTGTTATCCACAGCCAGAGAATCCTCCAGAACTCAATTCCCCTCAGAGTTTAAGTTTCAGTATCCCCAGCAGAGCCAGACTAGTGAACCTTCTCCCCGCAGAAATGCTCCCCACCAGACTAGAGATTCTCAGTCTTGCTTCCCCAGCTTAAGTCTACCAAGTTCTAAAATCCCCAGTAGAAGTCATCAGGAATTCTCTTCCCCAGCAGCAGCCAAGGAATTATTGGTCACGGCAGCAGTCCAGATGCTTTTATCTTCAGCCATCTCGGATCCATCTATCCTCAGCAAGATAGCTCATCAGCTTACATACGCATTCATTTACATTCATATCATATAACATACGTTGCATCATGCATCATGACATTGCATACAACTAACTCTTTACCTTTTCAGGTAAGACCAATCGACAGACTAAAATCATTATCTTCCGAGATTCTTTCCAGGAATAGTTCAGATGTGACCCAGACATGGCAACATTCTAATGCTTATTCCAGATTTATCCAGATGCAGTTTTACACAAGCTCATCATCAGGGAACCCTACACCGGTCCTCCCTCCCAATTCAAGACTTCTGAAAACAGTTCACGGGTTCTCCAAGTAACGGATGTTAACCTATCGCTTGTTCAGATTCTTCTCAAGACTTCTGAAAACAGTTTATGGATTCTTCGCAACAACGGATGTTAATCTATCGCTTTTTCAGATGCAACTTTTGAAAACAGTTTACGGACGCTTCCCAACAACGGGTGCTGCTCTATTGCTTATTCAGCTCCAAGATTTCTGAAAACAGTTCACGGGTTCTCCAAGTAACGGATGTTAACCTATCGCTTGTTCAGATTCTTCTCAAGACTTCTGAAAACAGTTTATGGATTCTTCCCAACAACGGATGTTAATCTATCGCTTGTTCAGATGCAACTTTTGAAAACAGTTTACGGACGCTTCCCAACAACGGATGCTGCTCTATTGCTTATTCAGCTCCAAGATTTCTGAAAACAGTTCACGGGTTCTCCAAGTAACGGATGTTAACCTATCGCTTGTTCAGATTCTTCTCAAGACTTCTGAAAACAGTTTATGGATTCTTCCCAACAACGGATGTTAATCTATCGCTTGTTCAGATGCAACTTTTGAAAATAGTTTACGGACGCTTCCCAACAACGGGTGCTGCTCTATTGCTTATTCAGCTCCAAGATTTCTGAAAACAGTTCACGGGTTCTCCAAGTAACGGATGTTAACCTATCGCTTGTTCAGATTCTTCTCAAGACTTCTGAAAACAGTTTATGGATTCTTCCCAACAACGGATGTTAATCTATCGCTTGTTCAGATGCAACTTTTGAAAATAGTTTACGGACGCTTCCCAACAACGGATGCTGCTCTATTGCTTATTCAACTTCAAGATTTCTGAAAACAGTTCACGGGTTCTCCAGTAACGGATGTTAACCTATCGCTTGTTCAGATTCTTCTCAAGACGTCTGAAAACAGTTTATGGATTCTTCCTAACAATGGATGTTGATCTATCCCTTGTTCAGATGCAACTTTTGAAAACAGTTTACAGATGCCTCCAGATACGGATGTCAATCTATTGCTTATTCAAACCCCCAGTTCAGAGATGGTCCAAAACATGGACACCTTTCCGATACTCATTCCAGATGGCATCTTTAAGCCCATCCCCGACAAGTTTCTGTCACTCTTCCAGATGGCATCGTTTCTCCAAATGGCATCTCTAAGCCCATTCCCGCATCCATTGCTTTGACAAGTGCAAATTTAAGGGCACTCTAGTGTCCAATCTCCTTTTACCCTCGAGTCACGAAAGGCAAACTTGCCAATCTAACTCTTCAGGTTCAAGAAGATTGAACAGGGGCAACTGTTGTACCCCAAAATTTTCCCTCCCATTTCTCAATGATTTCTCATCACAAAGCCCTTGGAACTCAAGATCCAGTTAGGGTTTCATCTGCTCAAGACTTCTCCTTGCACTGTTGACCCAAATTAGGGTTTGTGTTTGCACAAATATGTTTTGACCTAAATTGCCTAAGATGACTTTCATGCTTCATATTGGACTCCCAAGTTTATCCACATCAAGTTTCAAGCCTTGATTCCAAGTTTTGCCCAGTCAATTGGACAGTTGACCTAAGAATCAGCTGTATTGGGGAAAAAGTCAACTGTGGCCAATTGACAGTCAAATCTCATGAAAATTGACCCACATCAACATTATGAACTCACATGGACCATTTGATCAAGTTTGGATCACAATTCCACAAGAAATTTGATCAGATCACCAAAAGGGCAAAATGGTCATTTTTAGGGTTTTGACTGCACAAAGGCAATTTTTGACTGTTTGACCTAGCCAATGGCAAACCAAGCTCACATATGGATTCAAGGACCCCATGGAATTATCTTGACATGCTCAACAAGTTCAAAAGATCCCAAATACACAAGATTGACAGTTGAATTTCCCAGTCAATTGATCAATTTTGACTGTATACTGAAAAGTCAAACTTTGACTTTTTGGTCAAAATCAAGAGTCAAGATTCATTTTTCATCAAAACATGCCAAATCATGAAACTTGTTCATCAAGAAATCAAGAAATGCAAATTAGGGTTTGAAATGGAAATTTTTCATAACTTAGAATTTTTCTAAGTTATGAAAAAACCCTAATTTTTTCCAACTTTGCCCCACCTTCTCACCAAGATTCATTTGGATTCAAACAAAAGTCAAAACATGAAAGTTGTAGCCTATTGCATAATCTACAACTTTGATTCACAAAGTTTTCCCAAAAGAGGCTTGTATCTCAAGTTACAAGTTTTGGAACAAGGGTACCAAACCATTCTTAACTTAGAGAAAATTTGACCTATTTTAGGCAAGGTTTTTACCTAACTTCAAGACCATTTTCCACATACTTCCACTTGGAATTTCAATTTTCATTTCAAAGATGGATTGTAGTACACATTCCAAGCTTTCCAAAATGTCCAAGAACTCATCAAACAACCTCATGGTTAGGGAGAATCGAATTTGGCAAGTTGGGCAAAAGTCACTTTTGTTCTTGACCAAGACATGTTCATACACATTGCCATTTTCAAGTCAGCTTGGTTTATGCTACATCACAGGCCTCTAATCCCATTTGCACTCAATAATTTAATGCATACTCATTGTGCCAAAGACTTATTTTGTGTGTCCAAACATTATTTGCAAGATTAAGCCATTTTTAGATAAAGCATAATATCCATTTTTGAAAAGTTAAACTTTATGTCAAAGTTGCAAATCAGCAAGTACATTTGAAATCTCTCTGGCACAAGTTTAGGACTAATCACACTGATCAATGCCAAGGTTTGCAGCACATTAGGGGGGCCTCTAGCTGTCTAAAACTCAAGTGGACATTTGCTTGCTTAAGTGTGAAGAAAGCTAGCATAACACAACACAACTTTCATCTCAGCACAAGAGAGCTTAAGCAAATACTTTGTACACTTGCTAAACATCCATCCTAAGCTAGAACACGAGCTAACCAAGTCCCAAACACTCTCACTCACAAAATCACCATTGAACTGCACAAAAACAGGGCCTGCTGCAGTTTGAGTTCCAACTCTCATCCCTTCCATGCATTCTTGCTAAAAACTTGTCAAACACATCCCATAACATCCCTTGAAGCTAATCAAAACCTCGAACACGACCTGTAAAACTCCCAGGCATCATCACCATTTTCATTTTCTTGTTTTGCAGCTGAAGTTCCATAGCTCGATTCAAAAGGTTTCAAGACAAAGTAAAGCTTGGAATAGCATCCCTGGACATCAAGGAAGCTGTACCAATCATCACCTTGCTCTGAAAGTACCTCCATCATCAGATACAACTTCAACTGAACAGGTATATTCTTGAACTTCTAACTCTTAATGTAGGCATTGTTAGCTCTAGGTTTGTGAATAAGAAGTGTTCTACTCATGTCCCTGAAACTGTACATACCTTTACTTTTCATTTATTTTGCATATGCTGTGAGAATTTAAGGTCTGAATATTGATAAAAAGTTAGGTTAAGATTTGGGAATGATAAAATTCTCTCTCATTTCTGAGAGTTAGGAGGAGTTCTTTACATATTCAGAATCGTGATTCAATGCTTAACATTTTTGGTGTTGTAAGTTTGTGCAAAAAGTCAAAGAATCCAGGTGTTTGAACCAGTGTTCCAGGCGCGCGTTTTTGTCACAGTTCTGGCCAGAGGTTGAAGAAGAACCTATTGGGCTGGGCTTGTACTATATTTCTTATTTGTACCATGTTATTACTTTCACACCCCCTGAGCCCATTTTGTTTGTTTTAATGATTTTTTGACTTTTCTTTTTTTATTCTGACTTATTTATTTTTGCTAATAATATTAAAAACATAAAAAATATTTTTCACACCATTTTTATATTTTTTAGGCATTTATTTGTTTATATTGATATTTATACATAAATAAATAAAGAAACACTTTTTACTTAAAATACTAAAAATAATGTAAACACATTTTATTTTCATTTTTATTTTGTTTTATCTTTTGAAAATATTTTATATAATATATACTTTTTTTTATAAATATTAAATATTATTATATTTATATATATAATACATATTTAGAAATTAATATATATGTATATATATTTATTAGAATATTTAGTAAATAATACAAAAATATATACATTTTATTTTTTATTAATATTTGATAGTAAAAATACATTTAGACAAATATACTTCATTTTTATTTTTTTATTTTATATAATTGATAAATATTTGTACATATTAAACAATTAATATATTTACTTAATAAATTAGGGTTTTGCCCTTAAAACACAAAAACTCCAAAAAATAATACTCTTTTTATTTTGTTTATTTTGACATATAAAAATACTTTTTTTCATACATATAAAAAACCTTTTTGCATCTTGCATATTTATTTTATTTCTATTTAATTTGTGCAATCAATTATCTTGTAAATAATTCCAAATTGATGTAATAGCTAGGTTTAAATTTCTTGTCAAAATATCCCCCCATTTGAACATTTGTACCCCCCTTCCCATATTGTGTTGTAATAGCTTAGGAACTTTAAATTTCGCACTTTATCGCTTTCTAAATATACCATGTTAGAATTAGGGTTTGTATGCAAATAAAAACAACAAAATAGTTTGACCTAATTTCAAGATAATCAAAGCATGAAAATGGACAACACTAATCACACTTACACCCCTAGGGTATTCCACTTGTTGCCTTCAATAAATGGGCCATATTGCATGTTAGGTCTCTTTGGGCAAAACAAACAAATGATCATAGTCCCTCGACGACGCTTTCGAAAGGTTGCCTAAAAAAATGATCAAGTTCCTTAAAGGAAAATTGCCCAAAGATACTTGGCACCATTGCAATTATGGTCTAAACGATGACCCGCGCCCGTCCCTTTCACATCCTAACACAAGATTGTCCACCAAATGCAATGGTGGAACAAAAATTGTTAAAAGGGTTAAAACATAACAAAAATCTTTGAGAACTTTAGGGTAGATAGCTCTTAAGTACTTGTCAACTTGCAAAACAAAAGCACTTGCCTATTTTTCAAACCACACTTCACCAACACTTTCAAAACAAACTTTCAAAAAAAACCTTGAAACATCTTTTCAAAAAGACAAACACCTTTTGCAAAACATTCGAGTAAAGAATTGTTACAAGGGTAGCCTAGACAAGGCATCTTTTTTCAAAACATTTTCAAAACCACACACAAAGTACCATTTCAAACAATTGAAAACCAAGGCAAGTTGATCTAAGCAAGTACCTAAGAGCCCATGGATAACCATGGATAGAAAGGGTGCTAATACCTTCCCTTTCTATAATCTACTCCTCGAACCCAAGAAAACATCTCAAAGGTTTTTGCTGTGCTTTTTAGCCTTTCCTTAGGATAAAATAAAAAGTCGGTGGCAACTCTTGCTCAACCGAAACATTTGCAAAAACAAACGCAAAACCATAGTTAGTTCTCCCACCGTATCACACTTGGGACTATGATGAAATGCCATGGTTGAGCATAGATCTGGTCGAATTGAAGTTTCCTATAAAGGATGGCAAGAAACCCATCAAGCATACTCCAAGGAGATTCGCGCTAGAGATTCTGTCGAAGATAAAGGAAGAGATCGAAAGACTCCTCGGTTGCAAATACACCAAGACTACAAGGTATGTCGAGTGGATTGAAAATATGGTGCCTATTACTAAAAATAATGGATCCTTGAGGGTTTGCATAAATTTTCGTGATTTAAAGTCTGCAACCCCAAAGGATGAATATCCAATTCCCGTGGCAGAAATGTTGATAAATTCAGCCGCATGCTATGAGTATCTTGGCACGATTGACGAATATTTTGGGTACAATTAAATTTTCATTACTGAAGATGTTCCCAAAATAGATTTTTGGTGCCCATGGACATTAGGCACCTATGAATGGGTGGTTATGCCTTTTGGATTAAAAAATACTGGGGGAACTTACCAAAGGGAAATGAATTTGATATTTCATGATTTTATTGAGACTTTCATGCAGGTTTACATTGATGACATAGTTGTAAAATCTGTGTCAGATGAAAGTCATTTGGATCTCCTTCGATAATCATTCAAAAGAATGAGGAAACATGTGTTGAAGATGAATCCCCTTAAATGTGCCTTTTTTGTGCAGGCAGTTGAATTCATGATATTTGTGGTCCATAAGAAGGGAATAAAAATTAACCAAAACAAGGCGAAGGCCATAATTAAAGTGAAAGCTCCATCGACAAACAAGAGTTGCAATCTTTACTTAGGAAGATAAATTTCTTGAGAAGATTCATCTCCAACTTAAGTGGACACATTTAGGCCTTCTCTCCCATTCTACGCCTGAAACAAGGAAGCTTCGAATGGAGGCAAGAACATCAAGAAGCATTCAACAAAATCAAGAAATATATTGTTCAACCTCCATTGTTAGTGTAACACCCTACTTTCCAATTTCTAATTAAATCGATAAATACCTAGAATTTCAAATAAAAATAGTTTTGTAGATAAATCAGAGTAATCATCAGTGGGATGTCACATCCTCAAATAAAACAATATCATAGAAGTATTATTTCACTTCATAGTATAATATCTCAATTGATAGGATTAAAACAACGGAAAATATTTTCAAATAATTCACATCACACCCTCAAGGCTGAAAATCAAATAAAACTCCCACTCCTTGGTGGTCCAACAAAATTATGAAAATAAAGATACGTAACAACAATTCAAAAGAAACAACATATAACTAAATTCCCATCCCGGTGTTACGTATGAGAGTGACTCCTATAACTCGATCCAAAACCAACACAATCATTCATGAACTACTCAGGTACCTGATTATCTGTACTCCCCAAGGAGCACAGACGCAACCACATAAAAGGGGTGAGAATTACATTCAATAATTTAAACAACGATAAATCACATTCTTAGGAGTAGTAAAAAAATACACATACAATAACATGGTTACAATGCACACCCAATTACCAATTACACATAGCTCATCGCAGTATGCACTCCATGGACTCTACATCATACATGCAGTACTAACGCAACCAATACGGTTCATTCTTATGAACCCAATTCCTGTTGGAATTTGGATGAGCCAATCATATTCCCCTTGAGCTTGACTTATCTCCACTCGACTCTCTTCAAGAGTCTGAACGAGACTAGGCACCCAACAAGGATTCACACCTAGGCTCATCCCATCACAACACGACAAAATGAATGCATGATATATATATATATATATATATATATATATATATATATATATATATATATATATATATATATATATATATATATATATATATATATATATATATATATATATATATATATATATATATATATATAGATAATATGCATAAAAACGCACAAATATTATTTCATAACATACGATCATTATGATCATCCATGAGTCACATACTCACTATGATTCCTTCCGAATCACCGATATTCCTCAAGAATGTCCATACAATCACAAGCCATTACAAAGGCATCAAAAGAATTCACAACAACTAATAGTTCACCATTATTATAAAAACATAAATGGAAGCATACATCATTATCATAATGATACCATATCATCATAGAGAAAACACCATCAAGTTTTATCAAGACATGGTTAAGTCAATTCATAGCAAAGGGCATACTTCTTACATCAGCATTATATAGTTCATCACTTAATTGTAATTCAAGCACTATAAAAACTAAATCCTATGAATTGTTTTATTCTTCCAAGTTATGGTTCATTTCATTAGCTTTCTAACGCTTCAAACGGCGCATCAAACGGAGTCTGGAAACTCAAGTTATGGCCTTTAGAAAAATCTCTCAAAAATTGGATTGCATGAGTCGACCCATGACCACTTCGAGTCGACGCATCAGTATTATGTGTTCCTCGGGTATACTCAGGTCGACCCTTAGGTTGATGAATATTGAGTCTTGAACCTGCATGAGTCTATGCATGACCCCTTCGAGTCGACACATGTTGTTTTGTGCTGAATTTTTCTGCTACGAATTTCTACACTAACACCAACCCTTTTCCACTCGAATCCAACACAGTATAGCCTCAAAATCCTAATTTTAAGCATTCTAACATAGACATTTACTATTTCTACTAATAATACATTTTATTACCAATTTTATTATCAATTCTAAGGATTACAACCCAATACCTAAGGGAAATCTATGTTCTCTAATATATTCTTTTTAAGGTTTTTCCCATAGTAATCCATAATAGTCATTAATCCCACATCACAATTATGGAAACACAATTTAATACAAATGAAGTCATCACATTCATAATCACAATCAAAGAAAACACACAATGAATACATAATAAGGAAAACCTAAGAGGGAACCCGTTCTCATGCTATAATAACCAAATTAGAGAACCCGTTCTCCCACTTACCTTGGTTTCCAAAGTTTGATTGCCTCAAAAATGGTGGAAGAACTCTTGACCTAGCCTTCCCTTGCCTCTTCTCTCTTCTCTATTTCTCCAAAATTCAACAATCAATTAGAATGAATCTCATTCTCTTATCTTCCTTGTTTTATAAATAGCCCTCATAAGGACTTTCCCCTTATGCCCCTACTTAGCCCACTCACTCTTACCAAAACACCCTCACTCCATTATTAATAATAATTTTATTTAACATTATTATAATCATTATTCTAATAATAATAATAATAAGGTAATATTCTCCCTACACCCATATTTCTAGACTTTTACTCACCCCCCCTTTTAATACTACATATCCCTATAGTTTTAAGGCAAAAATACTTCTCTAGGCCTCTTAACCTCTAACATACCCACCACACATACAAGCATAAATCAACACATAATCAATTATTTAAAATAATTCTAACAATTTATTTTGGGGCGTTACAACTTTCCCCCACTTAGAACATTTTCGTCCTCGAAAATTATCCGATACGAACAACTCAAGATACAACTCTCGCATCCCACACCTTGTTTGGAAATGTTTTCGAATACCACTAACTAACATTCCCCCTAGTCAACCATAAAAATCCAACAAGATGCCTTGCTACCGTTTTATAAGAGCACTGGTTCATTTCACTCCTTGTCCCATCTATCTAGGATATAAGGTCTAACATCTCATTATGCCGCAACACCGTCATAAGCACATCAACATAACCCTAATATCAATAACAATTGACTACTACACTAGTACCACAACACTACATCTCATTAATCAAACACGCAAATCAATACATCTATTGACATTAACATAACTCTAATAATATGTGAACTTCACACCTATTACTCCCATTCTGCAATGTGCAATGGTTTGCATCAGCTCTACTGTGCTACATCACGCTTCTACTGCGTCACCCAGATCCTCTGTCTGAAGTCACTCTTCTCATTTTGATTTCCACCAACCATCGGATCTACAAGTTTCACATAAAGCTTGTGACTATCTTTAACATCCACCAAAAAAATCATTGTTCCCTTTTGATATCTTCAACTTTCCACTCTATGGCGTTAGCTCGCAGACAAACTCAAGTCTCTGAATGGTCCAATAAATCCTAACTCTTTCATAGCCACTTTTCCCTCCAGTTCACGCAAAATAGTGAACGACTATCCTCTCGATAAAACATCAATCACTTTACACCCTATCAAGTTGGAAAGATAAGCATATCCCATCCAACACGACCCCGTCTACTATCAATAAGAGATTAAGGGTGATCAATTCCCCTATTTGTCAATAGATATCCGATAACCATACTGGAGCATAAACCATTGTTACCAAACTATCATAGCGTTCCTTTAGAACTTGTGCTCAAGGTCACCTAAAGCACCATGGCCCAACAATCTCCTTTGATGTCTTCAAATCCTCCCATAACTTCCTTCTCATTCGATCTTATCAATAAGACACTATCGCCTAGACACATTAAAGTTTACTCCACACTCACTTAACATCACACGAAAGTTAAGTATCCCGACTCAAGAAAATGCTAATACGTCCATTACATTACAATTCATTTTCATTCCAAATTGGAGTCTTTATCCATGTAGAGAACTTTAGCAACACTCATGAATTCTTAGTTTTACTTTAAATCTCACAACATCTAGGATCCATATATTTTCACATGAACCTCATTCCAACCATAATATCCGTACTACAATCTCATCATCCCGTTGGTGGTAAAAACTTCCAAAATTTTGCTGACAGATGTCAATACTATGTTATCAATGATACATGATCTACTTTACCATTTAACTTTCTCTTTTCCTCAAAATATCTCCATTCTTAAACATTCTCCATTGGCATAATATGAAATTCTATCTACTTCTTTAATACCTTCACATCCTTCCTAACACCAAACACCGCATTCCCTCAACTCATTCGCTAACAACTTATCGTACTTGACCTCATCTCAAACAACTACGATAATAACCAGTTAAGTCCAAAAAGCTTCTAGTCTACATAACTGACTTCAGGACTCTCAATGTAGAACTACATCTACTTTGGATGGAGTCACATATACCATCGCCCAAAATATCATGTTCAAGAAAACTCCTCCCTTCAAACCATAATCTACACCTGGACAACTTAGCATAAAGTTTCCTCCCATTCAACACCGAAATTCAAATTGTAACTTTCAACATGTCTATATTTTGACTTAGATTAAATCAGAAAGTCCTTGATAAACACCACAAAGAACTGATCTAATTATTCGTAATGCCTACACCGAGTTCTAAAAGTTATCATCTAACTATCCTCTCACCCTTCACCCAAATCTGAAGGTAATCCAACCTTAGTTTGATTATACTAAAGACATACCCGTATACTTGTCAACCCATAAAATTGTCAATCCCTTCATAGTGGACATTTAATCTTAATTATTACCTTAATTAATTGTCGGTAATCTACATACAATCCCGTACCACCTTCTTTCTTCTTAACTAATAACACCGCCCCCAAGTGATGTACTCAATCTCACAACCTTCTTTTCTAACAAATCTTATAAAATTTTCTTCAATTCGTTCAACTTTGAGACTAACGTCCTATATGATGCCATATAAACAAGCCCGGTACCAACGACAAGATCAATAACAAACTCCACCTCTCATCCAACATCAATATGAGAAAATAAATCAATTCCCGGTATTGGTACCATTTTTAAAACGAAATTCGTTATGTTATCCTTCTAACGCTTTGAACGAAATTCGAATCGGACATCCAGAACTAAAGTTATAAATTTCTTAAGTTCTGCTGATTTTCATCTCAGTGCACTCGGGTACCCATATATTGGTAACCGATTACAGGCTGAACATAAGTAGTTTTCCATGAATTTCTATGTACAAAACCAATTCCAACACATTTCCAAAACCCATTCTTCTTATAACTCGAGAGACACATTCATCTGCCAAAAATTTCGTATTCAAACCACCAAGATTCCAGTCCTTTTCACAAAACTACTTATATCTTCGAGTTTCGACTCTGGCTTGCGATTCACAAACACCTAATAACATCAACAACATTTCAAAAATCACTTATGTTATTTCAATACAAATTTTACAATAATTCCTCACCCTATCTCCATTTAAAACATCGACATCACACACAATGGTAACTCAACATTGACAACTCCCAGATCCACCTGCAGTGCTGAAGCATTGCAACCACTTGAGCTACTTCTTCTAGGAGTTATCCTACTTTCTCGGCAGGTATCCTCATGAAACATCAGGAAATTACACACCACTTGCATATCAATAGCCACCACATTGCTTTCTATTCCCTAAGAAACAACATTCAATAATACATGTTCGTCCTCCCTCAGAGACGTCCCTACTTGACCACCAAATATGAACCTTGACTTCGTATTATCTTCAAGCATAGGAATTTTGCATCGACTCGTCACAATAATTTGTAATCAATCGGTTTAACTTCAAACAACTCGAGGCTAATCAAAGGTCAAATCAGTTTCTTCACGACTCCATGGCTAAGTTGTACCTCCATCAATTTGCGCCTCAGGAAGTGACTTCTTTTCCCAATCATGAGGAGTGTGTTTCGTATTGTAATTGGCCTGTTGGCAGATGCCCTTTCTTTTCGGAGGGGGAAGCAATTAATGTTTTGGTGATGGTAATGAATGTGGTCAACTTGGTGATGATTTTGATGGAACGTGAAACTAGTTGGTATAGATGGCCAAAAGTATGCATGCTTCAAAGTGAAGAATATGTTTTGCTTTGGTCATTTATTTTCAGTTTTATCTTGTTATTTATTGCATTTTAATTTAGTTTGTTTCAACAATTCTTTTGGGATGTTGTATTAAGTTGTATTTGGATCTTGTACCTTTTGTTGGTACCTTTTGTTGGTGTTGGACACCAAAGACCTTATATTTGGTTATTTATTTTAATTAAGCAAGTTTTAATTAAGTTATTTGAATTTAAAAGTAGTAGTATAATATTTAATTGTTGTTTGTACATAATATTTTGTGAGATGTTAGTCCTTGACAATAATTTTTGATTTAAGTGATCAAGGAGCAAGATTTGACTTTTAAAGAGGCTTTGTCAACTCAAAATTTGGGTGGTGATGATAAAAGTATCGATGTTATGCAAATAAGGTATTATTTAATCGCTTTGTAGAATGATAGCACGATAATGAAATTAACACTTTATGCAAAAATCATGTTATGCATTATTTTGTAAATATGTGTTCATGTTTGAATCATTAGGATAAAACCACATATGTGAGTAACTTCCATTGTTTACCAAAAATAGTTTATTTCTAGTAATTTGTGTTTAGTTCGTGTGATTTATGTTTAATCTTTTATTCAACTTGGAATCTTAGGAACATTGAAATTATCAAGGCATAATTTGTTAATGAGAAAAACCACCAATCCAAAAAGGTTTCATTCTACCTTGTAATAAGTGTGAGCATTTGTTAACCATTTTGAGCCTTTACGATTTGGAGTGAATCATACAAAAATCCAATATATTACTAAGTTTACCAATTAGTAGTTGTTGTTTATCATTAAGAAAATTATTTATTGATTCACTCTATTGTTGCTTGTTGCAAACACTTAACCCTTTTTGTGAATAAACTTTTGAAGAACATTGTCTTAGAAGTAAATAAATGTTTAAAGTTGGGGAGAGTGATTATTTTAAAAAGAAGAAAGAATTGGTGGAAAGGTTCCTCTTGTGAAAAAGAGAAATAAAAAAATAAATACTTGTTCAATGAATTCAAAAGAGAATCATTTGAAAAGAAAATAATTGAGATAAATAAATGAAATTGAAAGATGACACCGTGAGAAAAGAAATGAAAGTATTGAAATGAAGTAATGATTGAGTAAGATGGTGTTGTGAAAGTGGCATGTTCTTCATCATTTTTAACCATTTTGATTCAATCGCCTTATAGAAATATCACTTTCTTGTTAACCCAAGCCAATTTACATCCGATAAAAGTCCGTTAGTGATCTTTGTTTCTTTGATTTCCTTGTTGATTATTGAGATAAACACATGAATTGTTCCAAATATTAGCATAATTACTAGTGAGAGTGTTTTGTCCCTTGTAAACATTGTACATAGTTCATGTTTTATTGAGTGATTTAGGTGATTCAAATGTGTACATGTTGTTTCTAAAATTTTATTATTATATTTATGTTTAGAGCTTGATTCATTATCATGTTATATTCTTGCAAAGTGATGAAGTTTTCTTGTGCACACAATTGTTGAGTTTGAACCATCCAAATTTCTTTCGGTTGATTTTATGCTTTTGAGTTTTTTTATTGTTGTATTTGGAATTTTACCTTTGATTTGGGGACAAACAAAGATGCAAGTTGGGGAGAGTTGTTAAGTGTCAATTTTAGGTTATTTTCTGTATCATATATTGACCCTTTTAAGCTCTTTTCTATACTTTTGATTTTGAAAATGACTTATTTTAAGTGATTCTTGCATTGATGTATATAATCTTGGCAAATTTAATGTGTTTGTTAGTTTTTCAGCATTGTATGTTCAGATGTTGCAGCTTAAAGAGGGATCTGAAATGAAGAAACAAAGAAAGCTCAATGTCAGTGTTTGGGAAGCCTCTCCTGATGAGAGGGAGGCGAGTGAAGGAAGCCTCACACGACGAAGGCGAGGCGAGGCAAGAGGCGAGAGAATTCACAAAATCCAGTAGCTACTGTCTTGGTGTCGCATGTTGGAGAGCCCGACGAAGAGGAAGAGAGAAGGAATCGCCCGACGAGGTAAGATATTTTCAGCTGCTTGTATGCACCGTTGCTGTCATGTGGGCGTGTAAAGTGGGGCTCGCCCGTCGAAGTTGTTGTAGCATCGAGCGAAGCAGATCAGACATACCATGCTTATAAGCTACTTTTTAAATATTTTGGACATCTTCTTACATTTTTCTTACATTCTTGTAATCTAGAAACACTTGTGTGTGAGAGAAAAACTCATTTTCTTCATATCTACTCAAAATCAAAGCTTTCTAACATCAACCTTTGAGACTTCAAGTTTGATGTTAATAAAGCTTTGTGGTTTACTTGTTGATCAAGCTACCATGATATGGGTAGCTAAATCTCTCTTTATGTCAAGATTATAGGTAGATAATATTTGTTTTTGTATGTATTTCTCTTAATATTTTATATCTGAACAAGCTGTGATGAATGTATGGTGAAAAATCCTTGTTTTATGGTTTATATGTGATTTGATCATTATTGAGAAATATGTTCAACTCTTGACTTAGGTTTTCATCTATCAACAAATGATTTCTATACATAGTTTTGTGAGTTGATATTCACATTTATCAAGCTTTTAAAGTTATCATATTAATAGTTAAGTTGAGAGATCATCTAAGGATTAATATGATAAAACTCACAATTTGTTTTAGAGATGAAACTTATTAAGAGGATATGTGATTATATTGATTGTTAACAAGTTCACATGCTTTATTAAGAAAATACGTATGAAATAGATTATCGAGCCCTAATCTTAACATACTTTTACTAATCGTTTAAAACCAAAACTCTCTTTTACCGATACTTGATACTTTTCATGCAAACAAAACTTTTAAACACCAAAACCTTTTATGAATCTTAAGCTTAAAACAATTGTAACTGTAGAATGGAAGTAATAT
Organism: Vicia faba; assembly: GCA_948472305.1. Classification (NCBI taxonomy): domain Eukaryota; kingdom Viridiplantae; phylum Streptophyta; class Magnoliopsida; order Fabales; family Fabaceae; genus Vicia; species Vicia faba. The sequence continues at coordinate 1,162,134,696 of OX451738.1, forward strand.
CACACCAATATTCATGGAAAATGATAATATAAATACTTGTCCTATAAAGTGTTTCAACAGTAGACAATGCCCTAAGACAACACTTTGTTGTGTAATGCCTTTACTTTGAAACTAAGTTTCTTTTCTTTATTTTTTTCTTCTTTTTGAGTTATGTTCACATCCCAATTCAAGAGGTCTTTTGAATATAATAAAAACTCTCAAAATATGTAATTTTACTCATGTTTATTAGTCACTCTAAAATTTGATTTGACTCTTGTTGAAACTTTTTATTTACTTGTGCACATTGATATAATAAAGACAATTTATTTTTGTTTTATTTTTAGCCATTTAACCAAAAAACCAGCCTTAAAATTATTATCCTTTGGTTGGAACCCCTTTGAGTCTATTTATCATATTTTTTGTTTATAACTCATTACAAGCCTAAAAATGAAAAACAATATTATGACCCTATTTAAGGAGATGAAGGAGTCTTGTTTGAAGTTTTATGAGGTTGAATTACTATTTGTGATATTTCAATTTCTAACAAAAAAAAAAGAAAAAAAAAGAAAAAAGAAATTAAGGAAAAAATCCATATGATTATTCCTTTTGGAAAAAAAGAGAAAAAAAAAGCAAAGAGAAGAGAAAACAAATGCAAATAAATTGTTGGAAAGTGATTAAAGTAATGATTAGTTCAACTCCCGCCGTTTCTTTCAATTATTTTTTGCCCCTTTAGATTTTAGCCTGGTATGCCTTAGGATTCATCTCACCCTTACCTTGGCCACATTACAACCCGAATAAAGTCCTATTGATCTTTATGAGCATTTTAAGTGTGGATTTTAAAGTCTTATCAAGTTTATGGTGGTTCTAACTTTTATTATGTACTTTGAGTATAAATAGATAACGTGAACACTTAAGAATGAGAAAATCTTCCCTCCTGGTTCTTTGTATTGCTTCAATAACTTTGCTTCTGCTTCGAGTGGTAACTCCAACAGATGTACTTGCTAAGTCAAAAACAAAGTAAACAAGAGTTGGTGATTCATTCTTATCTTTTTTCTTCTTCTCTTGGCTTGATTCTTATTTTATGTTTAGAAAGTCCTTATTTATAAACTATTGCAGTATGAGCTTGGACTCTTCAAATCAAATCCAATCTTTACTTTTTAAATCAGCTGCAAGATCTTCAATAAAAATAGAAACAAATATTTTAAAATTTCCTTAAAAGTTTCTAAGATCCTTTTTAATGAAACAAATTGTTGTAACCCAAAATTTTCCCTCTCTTTTCTCAAGATATTTCTCACAAAGGATCCTCAATGCTCAAGGATTCTCAAGAATTGATCAGATAAACTCATCTTCTAAGCACTGAGGCCACAAATTATGGTTTTGGTTTTCGCAATGGAAATTGATTTTCTAATGCCTCAAAAGACTTTCATGGTTCATTATGGGTCTCCAAGAATACTCATGCCAAGTTTCAAGTCTTAGATTACAATTTTGCTCAGTCAATTGATTAGATGGCTGAAAACCAACTGTATTGGGTAAAAAGTCAACTGTGGTCAACCTATAGTCAAACTTCAAGATTTTTGGCCATATCAATATTTTGAAGTCATATTCATCAATTGGTCAAGGTTTTATTACAATTCCTCAAGAAAAGCATTCAAATCATCAAAAAGGCAAAAAGGTCAAAATTAAGGTTTTGACGGGGGATGACCAGTCATTGACTTTTGATCTAACACATGAATTAATGTTTTGAGGTATGATCTCAAGGATTAAAGCACATTATTTTGACTTAATTGAATGAATCAAATCATTTCCCAAGATCGATGGATTAATAGTTGAATTTTGGATCAACTGATGAAAAGTCAACTGATACACAAAAAGTCGAACTTTGACTTTTTGATCAACATTGATTTTTAAAGATCAAGATTCATCAAGATACTCAAAAATATCAAACTTGGTCAACAAGAATCAAGAAAGTCCATAAGAAGTCAAAGTTTCAAGACTTAGAAAATTTTCTAAGTATATTTTATTCTTGATAAATTCATTACTTCATGACCTTTTTTCACCAAGATACAAGATGATTCAAAGAAAAATTTCAACATGAAATTTGTAGATCTTGATGAATTCTACAACTTTGTATTATATGGTTGATGTCCAAAAAATTCTTCGATGTGAAGATATAAGCCGATGAAGTTATGACATTTTTCATAAAACACTTAGTGAAAATTTTGACAAGTTTAGGCAGATTTTTGACCTAACTTCTTGACCAATTTTCACCTAGATCTAAGATGATTTAACCAAAATGGTAAACATGAAGGTTGTATAAAATGTTTCAAGATTTCCAAAATGTCCAAGAACTTGAAGATATCATTTTTGAGCTAAGAGAATCGAAGGCAAGAAGTTTGGCATCCATTCTTGAATTACAAGTCATTTTGATGATGAACCCTTGGCCAAATCTCATAGGTATGCTGCATAATCTTACTTTGTAGGCTTATAACTTGCAATTCACTCCATAATTAATTGTTTATACAATTGTTAGAGCTATGATCCAAGCATTAGAGCCATTATCCAAGAGATTCATCCATTTTTGGCACAAAGTAACACTGCTATTCTTGTAAAGTTGCTTTAATCACCAAGTCAACTTGTATAGAGCCTCTAACTTGCTGCCTATGCATACACTCAACATACAAATCCAGATAAACATGTTTAAAGCTTCTAACCACTATAGATAGCCTTGTACCATGCCTTGGAAAGATATTTGTCAAGCTTGCTTAAAAAACAAGTCAAAAATCCATAACTTGTGATCTTGTGATTCTGAACACTCCAAGCTTCCAAACCTTTTCCTATAAGTAGAAACACTATTTTGCAAGATATGACATGAAATTACAAGCCTTCAAACACCCTCATACTCTTTCAAATAAGAAATTGCAACAAAATCTCCAAAACTTGTCATTTCTGACTTTGAAATCCTAATACCAAATCTACTCATGCATTTTCATTTTTAATCAATCAAAAAGCTTCTAATACACATATAAAGGCTATCCAAACACCCGCAACACAACTGTAACACCATCTTCCTCATCTTCCATAACCAAAAACAGAGTTCTGCATACTGACTTCTCTAGAACAATTCAGCCACTCTCAACTTAAGCTAGGCCTTGCATTAGCTTCCTAGAAGTCCACTGAAGCTATCCAAATCATCACCATATATTGAAGAGTGCTCAAACTCAGAATATAATTTCCATTTTCAAGGTAAGTTTTCTGAACTTTCAACTCTTCATACAAACATCATTTCTCTTTGATTTGTGAAGATAAAATATAGACATCATAGCCCTGAAGCTAACCATGCCCTTAGATTTCATTTATATTGCTTGAGTGATGTGAATTTTGAGTTTGAACTTTCTGAAAGAATTAGGTCAGAATTTGGTACCCAAGCAAAAATCGTGTTCATCCTTGATCCATAACTTAAGTTATTTATATATTTGAAATCGTGATGAAATTTATAACAAGTTTGATGTTTACAATTTTTGAAATGGTTGAGAAATGAGCAAGTTACAAATTCAAAAAACTGGTTCAAAGGCTAGGCGCAAGGAAGAAGATGAAGTTATCATCAGGACTGAGTTTATTTTAAATTTAGTGCAAGTTGTTTCATAACCGGATGTACAAGTCACCCCAGTGGCAAGGCGCGCACGTATAAGGCATTATTTTGTGAGGACCTGGGTTCGAGCCCCAGCGTCCCATTTTTTCATATTTTCCCCATATTTTTCTCTCTCCAGCGCGTTAGGCCTTAATGCATTGGACTTTTTTTTTGCTCTCTATCACCCCCTGATTTTTAACAACAGTAAGCCCATTTCCATTTTTTGTTTTATTTTTCTGATTCAATAAAAACCATATTTGGGCCTAACCAAAATGATTATCTCACCCCCAATTTTACTTTTAAACACCAGGCCCGACTTTTAAACCCCTAATTCAAGACAATGAAAACAACACACTTTGCATACATGCACCTCTAGGATAACCCACACTTGTTGCCTTAGATATAAACAGTCACGTCCCTCGAATGTGGGATACTTTAGCAAAGACCCTCGATTATAAGATCGTAGTCCCTTGATGACCCTTTGATGCTGCCTTCGGTAAACGATCTTAGTCCCTTACAACAAATTGCTAAGGTATCCTACAATGTTATCTTCTATGAATGTACAATGACCCACGCCTGTCCCTTCACATTCAATGATATGGTTTTTTACTTACTAATGGTAATATTACAATATCTAAAGGAGGAGGAAAAAAACTATTTTTTTTGAGTAGGTAGAACGCTTGTAGTTGCTTGCTCACAAACATTTCCAAACCAATAACTTTCAACACACCAACACTTTCTTGAAATATATTCAAAGTCAACACTTTGTATGCATTCTTATAGAGACGAGAATCATTACAAAGTTTTCCTAAATGAAGGCACTTTTCAAAAATACTTTCAAACAAACACAAGCACATTTATAAAGCATTTTCAAAAGTGAGCTAGCGACTAAGAGCCCGTAGATAACTATGGATGAAAAGGGTGCTAACACCTTCCCTTTTCATAACTTACCCCCCGAACTCAAGAAAGTTCTCAAAAGGTCTTTCCTATTCTTTTCACCCTTTCCTTTATTGGATAAATAAAAGTCAGCGGAGACTCTTGCTATCTGTAACAATTGCAATAAAACGTAAAACACCCAAGTCAGTTCTCCCAGCGTATTACAGAACTGGTGACTCTGCTGGGGAAATGATACTTAAAAGTGGGGTTACCTTAGGGATTTATTTCGCATTTAAATGCTTTAATTGTTTTGACTTGATTGCTTTAATCTTAAAAGGGTTGTTTGGGTTTTGAATAGATCCTCTACCGGATCTGAGGGCATTATTAGGTAAGTAGCAATAAATCATGGAGACTGTACAACATAGACCGATATGGTTGAAGCGATAGCTACGTTAGTGTGACACATTTGTTGGTATAGGTAACCTTTGAGTTGAATCAAGGAGATTATGGGGCCGCTGTGTGGTGTCATGAAGCACTAACTGACCATAGAACCTTTAGTTGAACAACTTGGTCATTAGGAAGTAGTGAGATAGCCGACTTCGGTGTAAAACTCAAGATTGGTTGATACTCGATACTACACATTGAAATTGGACTTTCGGAATATTTCTCCCACAAGAAAAGATTGATTATGCTGAGACAATGCCCAATGAAGAAAGATCAATGATATTGAGATTCCCTAGAACCTAGTTACTTTTTAGGACAGGTTGAACCAACTAAAAATTCAAGAGGGTACTTACCTACAAACCCCATGCAAGCCTAAACATAAGGACTTGTTTGCTTTGTGATTAATTATTCATGACATCATAAACATCATGACATCATGCCATAACATTTTCACTAACCATTTCAAGGACCTAGAGATTTATCTTTGTTCTATTTTGTAGGATATGGCTTCCACTTGCAGAAATACCATCTGAATTGGCTTTGTAAAGGTGCCTCCTCAACTCAAAGAGTTAACATCAAGGGTTCATGAGAATTCAAAATTCACCAAAAGACATGACCGAATTCTCAATTTGGTTACCTAAAGCTTTGAAAAGAAAATGATGGGTGTGCTCTTTCAATTATTTGACCCTAAACATCACTGTTTCATATTTCCTGATTATCAATTGGTGCCCACAATGGAAGAATTCTCTCAACTATTGGGAGTGAATATTCTTGATCAAATTCCTTTCACCGGTCTAGAGAAAGATCCATGACCTGAGGAGATTGCATCAGCCTTACATTTACAACAGTCTGACATTGTAGCCAATTGGGAAACAAGGAGAGGAGTCAAGGGTTTCCAAGCTAAGTTTCTGATGGAAAAGGCTCAACTATTTTGGGATGCTCTGGATTTGCAAGCTTTTAAAGAAGTCTTGGCTCTCCTAATCTAGACCAACTTATAGATGTGAATGCGGTCAAAATTTTCCTCTCTCGTGACCCCGTGCCTACTTTGCTCGGAGACATTTTGCACCCTCTTCACACTCGCACCATGAAGAGAAGAGGGATTCTTATGTGTTTCATACCATTGTTGTATAGGTGGTTTATTTCACACCTTCCTCGATCTATTTTGAAGAACGAATAAGGCTTGGGGTAGTCTCAAAGGTTGATGTTGATCTCTCATTCAAATATCCATTGGTGTTCCTGATCTTTGGAGGATGTTACTATCATTGGCCGATGTGGGAAATTCCATAATGTTCCACTCCTTGGCATTAGGGGAGGTATACTTATACCCCTTCTTTGGCTCTACGACAATTTGGTTATGCATGGAGGGACGATCCTCATGATGCACTTATTCAAGGTATTATATTTGACTACGAGAACAATGTCCAAGGTTATCATCAAAGATTTGTACGAGCTTGGGGCATGATAAACAAGGTTGATAGCAATACTTTGGGGCATAAGAACTCTATTCCTTTGGAGCCTTATCTGAAATGGTTACAAGCTCGTGCTTAAAGTCTCATGATGCCATATCCCGCTATTCTACCAATAATTATGGAGCCTGTGTCCGAAGGGGACGTTCCTTATACAATTATTCATCCCGATATGCCTACTAATCTCGAGGAATTGCAAATGTCGTGGATTCAACTCAAGGGAGAATGAGACATCTTTGAAGCCCAATTCTATGCAAGCGAGAAGAAAGTGTTGGAGGTCACAAGGCAACTTCATGAGGAGCGAAGCCTGAATGCCTACATTACACCAAATAGGATGCGTTCGTGGGAGACTTGAGTCTTTTATTTTGCCTTCTCTTTAAGACCTTTTTTCTTTTTTCCATTGTAAGCCCAAGAGGCATTTGTAATTCTGGAACTTATTAATGCAATTGATGTTTTTTGTCTTCTTTTTCTCTAGCAAATTTAAATTCCTTAAAGTCCTTGAAAACATGGCATCCACATAGCATGCATCATATCATAAGCAGGTTTTCTGAAACAGGTTTCCTCATCTTTCTACTGTTTATTTTAGTATAAGATGGATCTTGAGCAAACTGTCAATGACTTATAGACTCAACACTCTCAGTTCCAAGAAACTCTTCTCAACTTGGCAAAAGGCCAATAAGAAATGATGACACTTCTCATCACAAAGAAGAAGACCAAGAAGAAAATTATGATCAACATGGGGAAGAAGTTTAAAGGCCCCACCCGACAAGTTCAAATTGAAGAGGACTCCTCCTCCGAGGATGATAATCAAAATGTAGATGCTAGAAGAACCCGTGTTAGGGGTCGGAATAACCAAATTTCCAAGGACGAGGATTATTCCGATGAGCAATACCCGCCCGCTGACGACAAATATAAGCAGCTAAAAGACAGATTAAAAGCTGTAGAGATCCAAGCAGTTCCTAGCTTGGAATTTGGAGACTTGGATTTGATTCATGGGGTGGTCATTCCCCACAAATTTAAGATCCTTATCTTTGCTAAGTATGATAGTGTCTCATGTCCGAAGCTTCATCTCAGGATAATACGTCCACAAGATCCAATTGCATACCGTTGATAGGAAACTATGGGTGCACTTTTTCCAAGAGAGTCTATCTGGAACACAATTGGAGTGGTTTTACCAATTGGAGGGATACACATCCATACATGGGAGGATCTGGCTGCTGCCTTTTACCGTCAATACCAATATAATATTGTCTTAGAACCGACCCGAGTGCAATTGCAAGGCATGACCACGGGTTCAAATGAGGGCTTCAAAGAGTATGCCCAAAAGTGGAGAGACCTGGATGGCTGGGTGCAGGCACCTTTAACTGATAGAGAATTGGTAGACATGTTTATGGGAACATTGACTGGTCCATTTTTCAACTTGCTGATTGGAAGTTCATCATCCAGATTTCATGAATTGATCTTAACTGGAGAGAGGGTGGAAAGTGGAATTAAAAGCAGGAAGATACCCGTGGCCTCCACCTCTAATGCTGTGAAAAAACCATTTATTGGTAAAAAAAGGGACTAATGCCCTGTATGAATCAAGACGATGTGCTAAGAATGACCACCATCATTCAGTGGAGGCAGTATTGACTTCCAATCCAACTCCAACTCAACGACCGCGTCAACAAAACAATCAACAAAGGCCAGACATCACGAGGAGACAATTTACCAGAATCAACATGCCATTGTCTCAAGCTCTACAACATCTGTTGAAGGAAAATTTGGTAACATTGCGAGATCCCCCTCCAAATCCCAATATTTCATCTCCAAAGTATAATCCAAATGCAAAATGTTCCTACCACTCTGATAGTCCTGGACATGACACTGATCATTGTTGAGCGTTAAATAACAAAATCTAAGACCTGATTAATAACAAAATAATTGAATTTGACCCTCCACCGACTCCCAATGTAATCACTGCACCTATGCCCTATCATGGTAAGGGTGTTAATTCCATTGAAGATGCTTCTTTTGTTTCCTCCATCAATGATTTAATAACTCCTTTGAAGATTGTTAAAAAGAATTTGTTGAAAGCTGGGGTATTTCCAGGCTACCTTGAAGACTGTTACCATTGTGCTGAACAAATTAATGGTTGTATATGGCTGAAAAAGGTGTCCAATGTCTGATTGATAACCATGAAATCCTATTTGAGAAAACTCCATCTTTGAAAAGTTTGATCAAAAGTGTATCTCAAGAGTTTGAAGACGTGTCTATAATTACCATTTCAAATACTCCTGTTAGGATCACCTCCAAAGGCCCTATAAGGATCCCCGCTGAACCAAGAATAGCTCCCCTGATTATCACTACACCGGGGGGCAGTCCCCTACTCTTCTGACAAGGTTGTATCCTGGAACTATAGGGCAGAAGTGTATTATCATGGTATCAAACAAGAGCCATGGATTTTTGAAAACGAAGATGCCGACATTACAAACATTGCCGGATCAAGTAAAGTCACTAGGACGGGAAGGATATTATCTCCAGAGATCTCTCCTCCAACAAACACTACTACAATACCCATTCGCATTTCTACTGTTAAACCTGTTGCTGATACTCGAGGAAAGGAAAAAATGACTGAGCCTGCCCGAATGGAGGTGCCTAAAAAAGATATTGAAGACCCATCTATCCAAGAGATGGAGGAGATTATGAAAATAATCCTAAAAAGTGACTACAAGATAGTGGAACAACTGGGGCAAACACCTTCAAAGATAGCTATGCTTTCTTTGTTGTTGTGTTCCAAAGCACATGCTCAAGCACTGTTAAAAATTCTGAAAAAATGCACATGTCCCACAAGAAACAACGACTGATCAATTTGAGAACTATGTGGCGAGCTTGACTGCTGATAATGGTTTGAGCTTTTCAGACGCATATTTGACTCCGGCGGGGAAGAATCATAACAAAGCTCTACATGTTTCCATTGATTGTAAAGGCACCACATTAGCACATGTGTTAGTGGATACATGGTCCTCCCTCAATGTCTTACCTAACAATGCTTTGGGCATATTAGATTGTGAAGGGCTGGTGCTGAAACCCAATGATATTATGGTGAGAGCCTTTGACGGGTCAAAGAGAATGGTTCATGGATAGGTTTATCTTCCTATCAAAGTTGGATCTCAAGTCTTCAACTCAACATTCTATGTAATGGATATTCGTCCAGCCTATTCTTGCTTACTCGGACGCCCATGGATTCATGGGGCAGGGGAGGTTACCTCCATATTACATAAAAAGCTAAAGTACCCGGTCAAAGGAAAAATTGTCACAGTTTGTAGAGAAGAGGAGTTCATGATCAGCCATTTGAATTCTTTCAAATATGTTGAAATGGATGGCGAATTCATTGAAACCCCCTGTCAAGCATTTGAAGTGGTCCCTCCAATGATTGTTGTTGCTAAGGCCACTCCTGCTACTCCTAAAACTGCTAAAGATACACCAAGAATAGCCTCTCTTAAGGATGCTCGTGCTGTTGTTGAAGACGGGGGTTGCACCATCTGGGGACAACTTCCTGAAATCCCATACAAGTTAGACAAATTTGGGTCGGGCTTCACTTCCAAGGCTCAAAAAGAGGTTCGACATGATCGTGCTGGGAAACCACCTCTCCATATTAGAAACAATGAAGTTAATGCTCTGGGAGACTCTGATAGTGACGGTGACTGGGACGACTGGATCTACCAAACTGTTGGAGGAGGACTCAACAACTGGCAGACCAAAGACTTCATCTCAATCTCCTTCAGCCAGGAGTAATTGCCATTTCCTGTTTCTTATTGCTTTAAGAATTTTGTCTACAATTTCTTCTAAAAACAATGACTTTAAACCACGTGCCTTGCCCGGGGCACAATGGTCCATTTGTTAAGGGTTTGTCATTTTCATATGTCATATGCTCATTTTAATGAAAACATTGGACTATTTTGCATTCAAATTTTGTGCTCCTTGTCTTTCTTTACTTGACTACATTTTCAAATAGCCACGTGACCTTACATGTACACACACACATTTGAAGATCCACATCCACTCCGGATCTCATAGACAACAATTCTGCTATTTCCGTCTATGACTTTGAAAATCCAATCTATCAAGCCGAAGACAAAGGTGAAAAAGATTGTGAGATACCTGGGGAACTCGCCAAACTCCTGATATAAGAGGAAAAGGCCATTCAACCGCACAAAGAACCAACTGAAGTGATAAACTTGGGTATTGAGGCAGATAAGAGGGAAGTCAAGATTGGCGTCGACCTGGAAGACAGTGTCAAGGGCAAATTGGTTCAGATGTTACACAACTATGTTAAGGTGTTCACTTGGTCATACATAAATATACCAGGGCTTGATACTGATATCGTAGTTTATCGTCTACCAATGGAAGAGGGTTGTCCTCCAATCAAACAAAAGGTTAGTTGCATGCGGCCAAATATGTATGAGAAGATCAAGGCTGAGGTAATGGAACAGTTCAATGCAGGTTTCTTAGCAGTGATGTCATACCCCCAATGGGTTGCAAATGTTGTTCTAGTGCCTAAGAAAGATGGAAAGGTCCGTATGTGTATGGACTATAGGGATTTAAATAGGGAAATCCCCAAAGATGACTTTCCTCTACCACATATTGATGTCTTGGTTGACAACACTGCTCAACATAAAGTGTTTTCCTTCATATACGGTTTATCGGGTTACAACCAAATCAAAATGGCACCCAAAGACATGGAAAAAACCACTTTTGTTACACATTGGGGCACCCTCTGTTATAAGGTCATGCCTTTTAGGCTGAAGAATGCAGGTGCAACTTATCAACGACTATGATGGCTTTGTTTCATGACATGATCCATTATGAGATAAAAGTCTATGTTGATGACATGATAGCAATATCCCAGACTGAGGAAGAGCACCTTGATCACCTGCGCAAGCTATTCAAAAGGTTGAAGAACTACAAGCTGATGCTGATTCCCAATAAATGCACCTTTGGAGTGAGGTCTGGAAAACTCTTAGGCTTCGTCGTCAGTGGAAGAGGTATTAAAGTCAATTCTGCAAAAGTTAAAGCCATACAAGAAATGCCAACTCCCTGTACCGAGAAGGAGGTCAGAGGTTTCTTAGGTCGACTCAACTACATTGCCCGATTCATCTCTCACTTAACTGCTACTTGTGAACCCATTTTAAACTGCTAAAGAAAGATCAAGTAGTCAGATGGAATGACGACTGCCAAACAACTTTTGACAAGATCAAGGAGTACTTACAAGAACCTCTAATCCTAATGCCTCCAGTTGAAGGAAGACCTATGATCATGTACTTGGCTGTGTTAGAGAATTAAATGGGTGTGTGTGTTGGGCTAACATGACGAGTCTGGTTAAAAAGGGCATGCGATATACTACCTTAGCAAAAAGTTTACTGATTGTGAAATAAGATATTCACTTCTAGAGAAAACTTGTTGCACTTTGGCATGGGATGCTCGCTGACTAAGACATTATATGTTGACTCATACTACTCTATTGATCTCTAAGATGGATCCCATCAAGTATATCTTCGAGAAACCAGCTCTCTTCGGACGAATATCCAGATGGAAAATGATCTTGACTGAAAATGACATCCAATACACTACACAAAAAACAATCAAAGGAAGTGTACTGGAAGATCATTTGGCCCATCAAGCTGTTTATGACTACCAACCCATGAACTTTGAATTCCAAGATGAGAATATCATGCTGATAACCGACTGTGCAAAGCCTAGACCATATGAAGGACCTGAATAAGGATCCCGATGGACTATGGTTTTTGATGGAGCTTCCAGTGCATTAGGTAACAAAATTGGTGTGGTGACCATTTTGCTCGAAGGATTCCATACACCTTTCACTGCTAGACTCTGCTTTGACTGCACAAATAACATGGCTGAGTATGAAGCATGCATCTTGGGTCCAAAGGCTGCTATTGACCTAAGAATCAAATTCGTAAGCGTATACAGAGATTCAGTCCTGGTGATCAGTCAAGTTAAAGGAGAGTGGGATACCAAACATCTAAATCTGATCCCTTACAAAGAGCCGGTGCTAACCTTGATCCCATACTTTGGAGAGGTCACCTTTGAACATATCCCGAGGGAATAAAATAAGTTATCATATGCCTTAGCGACTATGTTATCTATGATCAAGGCCAATTGGGGCAACGAAGCTCCCATAATCACTATCGGAAGATTTGATGAACCGACACATTATTGTGAAATTGACACTGATGAGGAGAAGCCTTGGTTCCATGAGGTGAAAAGGTATCTTGAAGCACAAGAATATCCCGAAGGATCTTCAATCAACGACAAGAAATTCCTGCAGAGATTCTCAGCCAAGTTCTTCCTAAGCAATGGTATTTTGTACAAGCGCAACCATGATTCAACTCTGCTCCGTTGTATGGACAAGAAGGAAGAAGAGAATATCATGCAAGATATGCATGAAGGTATATTCGAAACTTATTCCAGTGGACACACTATGGACAAGAAAATTCTGAGAGCTGGTTACTGTTGGTCGACTATGGAAACTGATTGTCACCATCGTTCAAGGACTTGCCAGAAGTGCCAAATTTATGCTGATAAAGTTCATGTGCCTCCAATTCCTTTAAATGTCATGACTGCTCCGTGGCCATTTTCAATGTGGGGCATTGACATGATCGGAGAAATCAAGCCCACTGCATCTAATGAACATCGTTTCATCCTTGTCGCCATTGACTACTTCACCAAATAGGTCGAAGCGACTTCATTTGCTTCAGTTACCAAGAATGTTGTAGCTCGGTTCATCAAGCATAACCTTATCTGTCGGTATGGAATCCCTGAGAGGATCATCACTAACAATAGTACCAACCTCAACAATGCTCTGAATACTGAAATCTGCATGCAGTTCAAGATCAAGCATCACAATTATTTTCCATACAGACCTAAGATGAATGGTGCAGTGGAAGCTGCCAACAAAAATATAAAGAAGATTATGCACAAGATGGTGAGGACCTATAAAGACTGGAATGATATGCTACCATATGATCTTCATGGTTGTCGTACCTCGGCAAGAACATCAACTGGGGCAACCCCCATTCTCTTTAGTCTATGACATGGAAGCTGTCCTGCCTGTCGAAGTTCAGATTCCTTCTCTAAGGATTATGAAAGAAGCAGACTTAGGTGAAGACAAATAGATTCAGACTAGGTTGGATCGGCTGAACTTGATCGATGAAAAGAGACTGGCTGCTATTTGTCAAGGTCAAATGTATCAAAAACATATGACCAAGGCATTCAACAAGAAGATCAAACATCAAGTATACCTGGCTGGCGACTTGGTAATAAAGCACATAATTTTACCACAAGGCGATCCCAGGGGCCAATGGACTCCCACATACGAAGGGCCATTTGTGGTCAAGAAAGTATTCTCTGGCGGGGCCATGATGTTAAACACTATGGACGGTGAAGATTTCCCGCACCCTGTGAACGCGAACATAGTCAAAAAATACTACGTGTTGTACCCCAAAATTTTCCCTCTCACTTATCAAGAATTTTCTCACAAGATCTCTTTGACTCAAGACTGCATTAGGATTTGACCAGTTCAAGACACCTCCTCATGCACTGATGACTGAAATTAGGGTTTGAGTTTGTACAAGGATTTTTGAATTTCCAATGCCTCATATGACTTTCATGGATCATCATGGGCCCTCAAGATTACTCAAGTGAATGCTAGGTTTGGGAACATGATTTACATTTTTCTTTTTGGTCTTCAAGTTACAAGGTTGAAATGTTTACATGGCCAATTCGGTTACTCATCACGCAAGTTTCTTTGGATATCATTTCTATTATTTTGAAAGATGAGGCTTTGAGATGAAAAATCAAAAGGATTCAAAGCATTTTGTTTTTGAGATATGGAAGAAAGATGAGAATAGTCTTCAAGCACCATTTATTTTTTTAGATAAATCAATTATTTCTTATCTTAAGTTCTAATACACTTTTTTAAAAATTCATCATTTTTTTCCAAGTTTTAAGAGTTGCAATTTAAAAAAAAGCCCATGTCGTTCTTCATTTCCAATTTCTTTCATTTAGAACCAACAACTTTTGCAATTTTGTGATATCATTCTTAAAATTAAAAATATACATTCCTCGAAATTAGTTTGTTTATTACAAGATTCAAAATCAAACAAAGAAAGAGGTCCAATATATTTTTCCTATGTTTCTATTACAAGGCAGAATACAAAGTCTTCATGTTCCTAGCCTTCAACTGTTTTCAAGTCTTGCCACAATATTCTTGCCATCTTCCTCTATTCTTCATTACCTTTACCTGAAACAAAACAGAAAAATCAGTGATCAAACGAATTCAAACTTACAAATAAGCTATTCTAAATCATCATCAGGGTTTGGTTATTGGAATCAGAAAAGGTTTTAAAGCCATGTTCTTGTACCCAAAACAGCCTCATACTAAGAAGTTAATCATAGGCCTAAAAAATTTCAAATCACAAATAAATTGGTTCACAATGGATTAATTCAGAAAGTGAAAAAGCAGAACAAATTCCCAGCCCAAACAGAACAAGCTGCATAGCAGGCAACAGGCTGTAGCAGGTAGCAAGCAGCAACAAATGCTGCAAACTGCCAAGACAAAAAACCAGTACAATCGATAATCATAGAGGCCTCAAAACAACGTCCTATCATTGGCCTAAAGATATGTTTGCAAATCACAAAAACTTGGTTCAAAAATAAGGGAAAACAGAAAATCAAGCCTCACACAAAATGGATTTAATCATGGGCCTAGAACTTTTGCAAATCTCAATTGAATTGGTTCACAATAGACAAAATGAATACAAATCAGATTCAAGCCCAACTGAATTTTACTTCAAAGGAAAAGCCTCATACATATTTTACAAATACATAACTACATCATTGGCTTGGAAAATGTTATCTTTTGCAAATCACAAAGACAAAGTTGGTTCACAAAAAGCAAAAAGATATGGAAGAAAAATCAGATTATCATCATGTTTTCACACAAACAAAAGAAGCCTCATATTGTTTCAAATCAGAAAATATAAAATCAACAATAAAAAAAGCCTCAAATTTGTAAAGTCATGTCATAGGCCTAGAGTATTTCACTACAAATCTCAAAACAAATTTTTTTGGTTCATAGCAAAAGTCCACAAGTAACTAGTACAAAAATACAACAAAAGCAACCAATAAAGTCAGAATAGTATAACAACAAGTACACAAAACTGTAAAAGGAAAAGCAATAGTCATCCAACTAAAGGATAAAAACTTGAGTTGTTAAAATACAACATGTACAAAGCCATCACAGTACAACCAGCAAAAGTCAGCATCCACCATAAATGAATAGCACAACCAACAAGCAAAGTCAACTAGTAAAGTTGATTTATCAAAAAACCAGTACAAGCAACAAAGCCAACAGTATTTTAGTATCACTATCACAAATCAACCAATATAAAAAAGGCAACAATACTGTGCAAGGAGAGATTTTTTTGCCAGCAAGAAGAATATACAGTAAAGATAAAAGTCCAGCCACTGTTTTCATTCCTCAATGATCACTGTCAATAAGCCACAGGATACTAAAACACAACAACAAAGCAAAGAGGTAATTTCTCAAACTGTTTTCAGATTCTTTTCATAGAAATATACAAAACTTTTGAAATTTTTTTCTTAGCTTTCTTTTACAGAACATATAGTTTATGGTCAACTAAAAGCCAAATAGAACACATAGGGACAGGAAAAATTGTAACAGAAGTGAACACAAAGCCATCATTCATTTATCTCAAGAAAAAGGGCCAAACATCATTTTTCTTTTTAGTTTTTACAAAGAAAACATACAGAAATTCCAAACCCATTGTCACCAATGGGCCAAACATCATTTTTCCCAGAAAAAACATACAGAATCAAAACCCTCAACAATCATTCATCAGTAAATATCCAAAATATAATCACCAACATTAAAACAGAAACAAAATCACAACAAGCCATTTCCTAAATTCCTTTCATCACAAATATACAAGGAAGCAGAAACAAAATCACCTGCAAGCAATAACGAAACCCTAAAAATTTTTATCATCATTTTCCTTAAAATCCAGACCCTTCAGAAACTAAAAGAGGAAAGTTAGAAAGATCTCACCCAAACAATGAGATATCCTTGCAATAAGAGCCATTAGGGTTCCGGTCATCCCCTTTTAGATCTAGACCAAATCACACGTTTTCTGCAAAAGCAAATACCAAATTAGTGATTAGAAGGAAGTGAGGAAGATATTGATGTAAAAAAAGTAGAGATTTGAACTTAGCCGCCGCCGTCACCGCCGTGAGGCGATTTCTGGCATGGCTTATGTTTCTTCTCCGGCGAAGGAACCATAGAGAGAGAGAGAGTGAGAGAGTCAGAGAAGTGAGAGAGAGAAACGTTTTGTCCAAATGAGACTGGGTCTCATAACCTGGTTGTTTTGTTCAAAACAACCAGGCCCTTCATTAGCGAGGCCCAAACCCTTTATCCAGGCCTCAACCCCCTCCATTTCCGTCCACACCCCCATCTCTTAAAAAAAATCTCTTGAAAGTTTTTATTTTGGCCATAAGGCTTTGGGCTTGAAGCCCAAACATAATTCTTTTTTTTTTCTCTAAACACTCTTCCTATATTTTAGACCCCCTTGACTTATTTTATTTTTTCCCTTTCTTCTAGTTATTATATTAATATTATTACAAATATTTTATTTTATTAATAAAAATATCAAAAATATTTTACTTATTTACTTATATATTCATACTTATTTCTTTTAGACTAAAAGACCAAAATACTTTCATTTTCTTTTCTAAAATTAATTAAATAATTAGATTTAGATTTCTTCTTATCATTTATTTAGGAATTTGTTTCCTCTAAATTAATTTCTTTTACCAAATTAATTTTAATTTTATTATTTAATTATTTTAAATTAATTAGGTCAAAACAAAAATCCATTCTTTATCTATTCATACTTGTACATTATATTCATTTCACTTCTTGTACATTATATTTACATTTGTTTTTGTACATTTATTAAATTCGATATCGTTGTAATAGATAAATAGATTTATTTTCTTGCAAATTCCCATTCATAAACTGTATACCCCCTCCCACAAGTGTTGTAATAGCGTAGTAATTTTTAATTTTGCAATTTATCGCTTTTACATAATATGCTAGTAATTAGGGTTTGTATGGGAAGATAAAAATCAATCAAATAGAAAACCCTAATTCAAGACAAAATAAAGCATGAAAATGAAACATTTTCACACAAACACCCCTAGGGTTATCCCACTTGGTTGCCTTATACAAAATGGCCATATTACGCATGTAAGGTGTCTTAGCAAAAACAAACAAATATAAGATCATAGTCCCTCAATGACGCTATTCAAAGTTGTCTTACAAAATGATATTAATCCCTCAAAAAATGCTAAGATACCTTGAAACATTTCTAATCATGACTATACGATGACCCACGCCCGTCCCATTTACATCCAAAGATAGGGTTGCTTACCAAATCAATGGTAAGACAACAATATCAAATGAAAAGAAAATGAGCAAGAAAGACATTTGAGGAGGTAGATTGCTTTTAGTTACTTTCTCTGTTGTACCCTAAAATTTTCCCTTCCATATTTCTCAATATATGTCAAGTGAGGTCCTCAAATTGCTCAAGGAAGTCCAAAGGTTGACCAGACAAACTCTCTCTTAAGGCAGTCTACCTCAAATTAGGGTTTCAGTTTGCATCAAGATGTTTGAGTCCAAAGGATCCCAAATGCTCACCATTGCCATGATATGTTCATAATATCATCCATACCAAGTTTCAAGCCTTGCAGAGGAAATTTGCTCAGTCAATTGCTCAAAGGCCTGAAAATCGACCGTGCTAGGGCAAAAGTCAACTGTGGCCCACATACGGCCAAACTGCAAGATTTTTGGTCAACATCCTCATTTTTAAGTATTATTCATCATTATATCAAAGGTTGATCATGATTCCTCAAGGATTGCTCACAATTCATCAAAATCCAAAAGTTGCTAAATTAGGGTTTTGTAGGAAAAGTCAACTCAACTTTGACCAAGCATAACTTTATCATACTTTATCAAGAATGACCCATCCAAATCTCATTTTGAAGAGGATGCAATTACCTAAAATTCATATTCATCTCCCAAGATAAAAATATGCACTCACAAAAAGATATGAATTTGGACATTATAGGTCATTTTGAAAAGTCAACAAAAACACCTTTTGGGTCAAAGCTTCATACATGAACATGGAAAGACTCAATTGAGATGAGAACAAAAGGGTTGCTTAGAGGACATATTAAGCTTTCTAAAAAGTCCAAGAACACCTCTCTAGGGTCAAAATTAAGGGAGTTATGCATTGGCAAAGTTGACCCTTTTTGCAAAATTGCCAAAAGTCAAATGTGTCCAAAATTGCATTTTTTTGTCAAATTGGCCCAACTTTTTATGCTTGCACTGAGTTTGTAATGTGACCCACGACCTATGATCCCTTCCATTTTTCATTCTTTTATTTTTGTCATTTATTTTGATTTTATTTCAATTAAATCAAATAAAATCAAAATAAAATAATGAAAATATCAAAAGCTAATCAAATCTTGAGATTTTGTGCATGTTTAGGCCTATTATACAGCTGGAAGTGAGATCAAATCGTGCAAGGCTCATATGGATACAAAAAGATTTCATTTTGCTTAATTTGGAAAGATTTGCACAAGGATCAAATCATGAATCAATGATCATAATTGGAGAAGATTTGAAACCAAGTTGCAACCCTAATTCATTCTTGGATACATAAGGAAGGATTGCAGACCAAAAACAAAGAGGTTAGAGGTGTGCAAAACAGAAAGCAAAGTTACAAAAATTCAAGAAAAGTTGTAAATCAATTTTCAGGATTCAGGCTATCTCAAGCCATTCTAAGTATCCCAATCGCTTGCTGGATATCCCTGGATCATATTACAACCATTAGCAAGCTTCCTCAAGCCTTGAAACACGCTGTAAGTTTCACACGACTTCCATATTTTCTTGAAATCAAATACGTTAATTCTGGCATATTTAGCATGTTTGATTAGTACATTCATGATCCTTGAGTTATTTGCAAGCTATTGATTATATCCAATTGCATTTTTATTGACTATACACCAAGATGCCATAGTTAGGGTTCTTGCTTCGTTTTTAGGGTTTTTCTGTACAGGGACAATTGGCCATGGATAATGGTACCATGATGCTCGTGAGGTTGCAACGAGTTGATTGGTACCATTGTTTTGCATTTATCATACTTGTATAGGATTTTGGAAAGGCACAGGGTTATACCTACACTCAGATGACCGTAGGTAAAAGTCAAGAAACTTTTAGCAACAGTGGGAGGAAGAAGAAGGATAACGTGGCGCTCCATGACTCGTCCATTTGAATTTCGCGCGTTTCAGAACGTGGCTTTTTTTTAATCATATAATATTCTTTTGTTGCTTTGTATACAACTAAACATGCCAGCTCAGTTGGAAAGCGTGCAGGGTGATAAGGCTCAAGGACCTGGGTTCGATCCCCAGGTCCCCATATTGTTTCATATTATTTTTCCTTTACATGTGTCCCATGTGACCACCATACATCACCAGTGTCCAAACCATCAGATCATCAACATGCCAGATCTAAGGCCTTCCCAATGAAGGTCCAACATGGGCATAAGTCAAGCGCATGCATGGGATTGGGAAAGTCAACAAAGGCCATCAGCATTTGGGCCCAGATTTTCCATCAACACCCCCTCCTGTGCTATTTACCATATGCCCATTCTCATTCTTTCTTTTTTATTTTATTTTATTTAATTTAATTAATTTAATTGTTTTTTTAACCAAAATTAATTCCTTTTTTTCAAAAAAAATCATAAAATCAATTTTCACAAATTTAGGATTAGCTTTTCTATTTTTATCAAATTTAATTTTATATTAGTTTAATTTAATTTAGGATAATTCTAACCTTTTGTATATAATTAAAATCAATTAGAAAAAATTAGGGTTTGCTTTTGATTTAATTTTTATTTCTTTCTCAAAATAAAAAATACAAAAATAGGTTAATTTAATTATTTTTCTTAATTTAAATTAATTAGTAATTAGATTTTTATTTATTCAATTAAACTTTATTTTCTCAAAATAATCAAAAACAACACAAAAAATGATTTTTTCTTTTAAAAGACAATTAGGTAGTTGGGGTCAAAACCCTAAATCTCTCGTTTTCGATTCATCGCGCGCGTTTATTATTATTTTTGTAATATTAATGTAACTGCTCACGGTTTGTAATAGTTTAATTAAGATTTTCTTTTATTTATCGTTTTATGTGTTTTTTGGCTATGTAATTAATCCCTACCCCGAAGCCTTGTAATAGCGTAGGTTTTATTTCTCGCAAATATTAACTGTTAGATGTATGTTAATAGGATTGTATGACAAGATTGCATGACAATTTAAAATGGCTAGAAAACCCTAATGTGCAAAGATAATAACTGAAATGAAATCACTCGCACATGCGCACTCCTAGGGTATACTCTCACTTCGGTTGCCTTCGGTAAACGATCGTTAAGTATAGGGTGTCTTAGTGATTGCACTCTTGTCTAACAAAGATCAAAAGTCCCGTTCAGAAATGTTGCCTCGGAAAGGTTGCATCGAATATGATCTTGAGACTCTAGGGTTATTACTAAGACGTCCTAACGTTGCTTTAGTGATCGTACGTCCCTTTCGAATTGACCCTTACAATTCCAACCACGGTGCTACCTATTTCTCAATAGTAGGATGGCGCTGTCTAAAGGAAACGAGAATAGAAATAGTCTTTTTTCGAGTAGGTAGATGCTAGTAGGTACTTGCTCAAATCAAATCAAACTTTTTCACACCAAACACTTTTTCTCAAACAAAGTTTTCAAAACACTTCATAACACTCTTGAGGACTAATACAAGGGTTAAAACAAAGTAAAACAAAACTTTTCAAAACAAACACACACAAGCAATTTTAAAAAATGAGCAAGTACCTAAGAGCCCATGGAAAACCATGGCTAGAAAGGGTGCTAATACCTTCCCTTTCTATAATCTACCCCCCGTACTCAAAATCTCGAAAAAGGAATTTTTCTGTGCTTTTTTCCTTTCCAGTTGGATAAAATAAAAGTCGGTGGCGACTCTTGCTTACCGCGACATTTTGCAAACACAAACGCAAAATGCAAACCAGCATTTTTCAAAATAGTCGGTTCTGCCACCGTATCACAGAACTGGCGACTCTGCTGGGGATTTATAAGTGGGGTATACCTTAGGACTTAGTTCATCATAAATTGCTTCTCTTGTTTGTTTTGGTTGCTTTACTTTTAAGGGTTTTGTTTGGGAGTTACTATAGATCCTAACCCGGATCTGGGGGACACCTTTTAGGCAAGTAGTAATAAACTGTGAGGGAACTGTACGGCGTAGACCGATACGGTTGAAGCAGTAGCTACATTGATCTGGCACATTGGTTGGTACCGGTATCCCTTATGGAGAAACGAGGAGAATACGGAGCCGCTATGTGTGTCGTTAAGCATCAACTGACCTTAGAACCTTTAATCGACCAACTTGTCCATTAGGAAGTAGTGAGATAGTCGGCCTCGGTGTAAAGCTGAGAACTGGTTGATACTCGATGCTACACTCATTGAGACCATACTCTCGAGATAGTTCCGACTGCAAGAAAAGATTGCGTGAGCTGAAACCATGACCGATGGAGGATGGTCAGTGATATTGAGAACCTCTAGAACCCGATTACTTTTGCTAGGACAGGTTGAAACCAACTGAACTTCAAGAGGGTAATACCTTAGACCCCATGCAAGCCTTGAACTTAAGGGCTTTTGTGTGATTTGTTTGCCTTTGCCATGCCTGTTATCTGCTATACCTGTTGTTTTTATCATGACATCATAACATAGCATGCATACTTCATTATACTAACCATTTCAAAGACCGAGGGGATTTATCTTTGTTCTATTTTTCATATTATGGCTTCCGTGTGCAGAAACACCATTCGAGTTAACTTTGTGCAAATACCTGCTCAACTTAAAGAGTTAGCCTTGAGAGTTTCTGAGACTTCTATGTTCGTTAAGAGACATGGTCAACTTCTTAGCTTGGTTACCTCAAAGTTTGATGACCAGATGATGAGTGTTCTTTTCCAGTTCTTCGATCCTGTGCATTATTGCTTCACCTTTCCAGGTACCCTTGAGCAGATGCCCTTCACATGTATGGAAGAGACTCAAAGACCAGAAGACATTACCTCAGCTCTACATCTGAAACGGGATGATGTAGTATCCAATTGGGAAACACGAAGCGGGGTCGAAGGTTTCTTATCCAAGTTTCTAATAGATCAAGCTCAGCTATTCTGGGATAATTTGGATTTTTAGGCTTTCGAAGATATCTTGGCTCTCCTTATCTATGGTTTGGTCCTCTTCCCGAATCCAAATTCCTTTATAGATGTGAATGCGGTTAAGATCTTCCTGTCTCACAATCCTGTGCCTACTCTACTGGGTGATATCTTGCATGCCCTATACACTCGTACTGTGCGAAGAAGAGGGACCCTTATGTGTTGCATGCCGTTGCTGTCAAGGTGGTTTACTTCGCACCTCCCTAAGTCTGTGCTGAAAAATGAAGAAGGTTTGGGTTGGTCCTACAGAATAATGTCACTTGCCCATACAGACATTCTTTGGAGTTCCATGACTATGGAAGACACTATTGTCATTGATCATTATGGGGGATACCCTAATGTCCCATTGCTTGGAATCAGAGGAGGTATAACCTACAGTCTTTGTTTAGCTTTGCGACAATTTGGGCTACTTCTTACGGATATTGCATTTGACTACAAGGAAGATGTTGACGAGCATCGTCGGAGGTTTATACGAGCTTGGGGCATGGTGAACACATCTGACCCCTAAGAGCTAGGACCAAGGAATTCCCTTCCTATGCAGCCTTACCTCCAATGGGTCTGAGCTCATGCCCAAAAACTTGGGATGCCTTATGAAGCCATATTTCCAGTGATTGTGGAGCCCACTAATGAAGAAGGCATTCCTTACACAGTTCTTTATCCTTACATGCCCACTAATCCTGGGGCGTTGCAAAGGTCTTGGATTCAGCTGAAAGAGGAAAGAGATACTTACCGGGAAAAGTACCATGAGCAAGAAAGGAAGATCTTGAAGCTCACCAGGAAGCTCGAGGAAGAAAGAATGATCAATGACTACGTCAGCACAAAGAGGAAGCGTCCATGGGATTTTTGATTTTTCTTTTCTAGTTTAAATTTATTTTCCATTTATTTCTTTGTAACGCCTTAAAGGCAATGTTGAACCTTTTTACAAGTTAATCTAATAAAGTTTGTTTATTTTTGGTTTGCAAATTTAAATCTCTCAAAGTCTTTGAAATCATTACATACGCATCCCATTATCATGCACACCATTACAGGTACCATTACAGATTTCTCATCTTCTTCGCTGTTTATTTCAGCACGAAATGTCTTCTGATCAAGCCATCAAAGATCTCCAGGAACAAAACGCCCAATTCCAAGAGATGTTCTTAAGCTTGGCTAAAGGGTAAGAGGATTTGAAGGCTCTCATTCTGAAAGAGAAGAAGAAGAAGAAGAAGAAGAAGGTCGTTCTTCTGAATATGGGCAAAAGGTTTGGGGATAGGTTGAAACAGCAAGTTGATCTGACCTCTTCATCCAAGGAAGGGGAGAACCAAGAAGAAGAGAAGGGCCCCAGTCCTGTAATCTCTGATGATGATACAAATTATGATGAGGAGAAATATCCTCCTACCGAGGATAGGTACAAGCAGTTAGAAGACCGTCTGAGTGCTACGGAGATTCATAAGATCCCTGGTTTGGATTTCGGAGAACTGGGACTGGTATCTGTAGTAGTGATCCCTCATAAGTTCAAAGCTCCTGTTTTTGCCAAGTACGATGGGGTATCCTGTCCAAAACTCCATCTCCGCTCGTACGTCAGGAAAATCCAACCCCACACTGCTGATAGAAATTTGTGGGTGCATTTCTTTCAAGATAGTATGTCAGGGACTCAACTTGAATGGTTTTATCAGTTAGAAGGAGCTAATGTCCAAAACTGGGAGGACCTTGCTTCTGCTTTTTACAGGCAGTATCAGTATAACGCCGACCTTGCTCCCACTCGTACTCAGCTTCAGGGTATGTCAATGGGTGCAAGCGAAGGTTTTAAGGACTATGCTCAGAAGTGGAGAGACTTGGCTGGAAGAGTCCAACCCCTTTTTTCTGACAGGGAGTCAGTTGACATGTTTCTAGGGACGCTATCTGGTCCATTCTTCAATCATCTGATCGACAGTTTGTCATCTGGGTTTACTGAGTTAATCTTGACTGGAGAGAGAGTAGAAGCTGATATCCGAAGTGGTAAGATATAGAAGGATACTTCATCAAGTACAATAAAGAAGCCTTTCACCGGTAAGAAAGAACCTAGTGCAGTCTATGGCTCGAGGGGCCAAAGCAGACTTGAACACCATCAAGCAGTAAATGTGGTAGTGATATCAAGGCCCACAGTTGCTCCACAATGCAATAATCAACAAAGGGTGGAAAGACCACATAGGCAGTACACCCGGCTCAATATGACCTTGTCTTAAATTCTACCATAATTATTGAAGACCAATCTGGTAACTCTGAGGGAAGCCCCGAAGAACCCCAACACCACTTCTCCCCAATATAACCCGAATGCCCGCTGCGCCTATCACTTCGACGACCTAGGTCATGATACAAACAACTCTTGGGCCTTGAAGAACAAGGTACAAGACTTGATCGAAGCCAAAGAGATTGAGTTTGACGCTCCGAAGAAGCCCAACATCATAACTGCTCCCATGCCCAAGCATGGCTTGGGAGTCAATGCTATTGAGGTTGTCTCCTCCACAGAAGATGCTGATGATGAGAACCCAGATGTTAACAGCTGGATCTACCCTAAAACCAGTGGTGGTTTGAACAACTGGACAACGAAGGACTTCATACCTGTTTCTTTTATTCCACAATAATTGACTTTTGTTTTAAGAGTTATAATAAACAATTTGAAACTTTACGGCCCGGTGCCTTGCCCGAGGAACCTTGGGTTTGCTTGTGAGGGCTTATTATTTGTCATTTTCATATATCATCAATAAAGAATTGGACGTTTCTTGCATTACAAATTTTGCGCTCCTTGTTTTTCTTTTCTGTCTCTCACTTTATCAAAACAGCTATTCTCTTACACACACTCACGTATCATAATGCAGATCCATATCCACTCTGGATCCCATTGATAACAACCCTGCTACTGCCAGTTATGACTCCGAAAATCCGATCAACCAAGCCGAGGACAAAGGTGAGGATGATTGTGAGGTGCCTGGAGAACTTGCCAGACTGTTATTGCAGGAAGAAAGGGCCATACAGCCCCATGAAGAGCCAGTTGAATTAGTAAATTTGGGTGCAGAGGAAGACATGAAAGAGGTCAAGATAGGTGCAAATCTGGAGCCTAGTGTCAAGCAACGATTGATACAGATGCTACACGACTATGTTGATATCTTTGCCTAGTTCTATGAATACATGCCTGGTTTGGACACTGACATTGTGGTACACTGCCTGCCGACTAAAGAAGACTGTCCTCCGGTAAAGCAGAAGGTTCACTGTATGCGCCCTGAAATGTCTGAGAAAATCAAAGCTGAGGTCATGAAACATTTCAACGCGGGATATTTAGCTGTCACTTCTTACTCGCAGTGGGTTGCCAATGTTGTTCCAGTACCTAAGAAGGATGGTAAGGTAAATATGTGTGTGGACTATAGAGATCTGAACAGGGCGAGCCCCAAAGATGACTTCCCACTACCTCATATCGATGTTCTGGTCGACAACACCATGCAGCATAATATTTTCTCCTTTATGGATGGTTTTTCTGGTTACAATTAGATCAAGATGGCTCCCGAGGACATGGAGAAGACAACCTTTTTACACAGTGGGGCGCCTTGTGTTACAAGGTAATGCCTTTCGAGTTGAAGAGTGCTGAGGCAACTTATCAGCACGCCATGGTCGCTTTGTTCCACGACATGATTCACCATGAGATTGAGGTTTATGTTAATGACATGATTGCAAGGTCCCAGACTATGGAAGAAAACCTTGACCATCTCCAGAAACTGTTTGACAGGTTGAATATGTATAAGCTGAGGTTGAACCCGAACAAGTGCACCTTCGGGGTAAGGTCTGGTAAGCTGCTGGGTTTCGTCGTTAGTGATAAGGGTATTCAGGTGGACCCTGCCAAGGTAAAAGCCATACAGGAGATGTCAGCTCCCTGCACAAAAAAGGAAGTTAGAGACTTTTTGGGACGCCTGAACTACATTGCCCGATTCATTTCACATCTGACTGCTACTTGTGAGCCAATCTTCAAGCTGCTGAAGAAAGATCAAGTGGTAAAATGGAATGATGAATGTCATACCGCTTTCGAAAGGATCAAGGAATACCTCCAAGAGCCACCAATTCTGATGCCTCCAGTTGAAGGAAGACCTTTGATCTTATACTTAACAATACTAGAAAATTCAATGGGGTGCGTGCTGGGGCAGCATGACGAGTCTGGCCGAAAAGAGCATGCTATTTACTACCTTAACAAAAAGTTTACCGACTGTGAGACCCGATACTCATTGCTCGAGAAAAATTGCTGCGCTTTGGCATGGGCTGCTCGTCGGCTGAGACAGTATATGCTGACTCACACCACCTTATTGATATCAAAGATGGATCCAATTAAGTATATCTTCGAGAAGCCTGCCTTGTCCAGAAGAATATCAAGATGGCAGATGATCTTAACTGATTATGACATCCAATACACAACCCAAAAAGCAATCAAGGGGAGTGTATTGGCAGATCATTTGGCACATCAGGCCGTGGATGACTACCAATCCATGAATTTCGAGTTCCCAGATGAGAACATCATGTTGGTGACTGACTGTGAAGAACCTAGACCGGATGAAGGACCCGAGGAGGGATCCCGATGGTCTATGTATTTTTATGGAGCATCAAACGCATTGGGTAATGGAATTGGCGCTGTGATTATATCTCCTGAGGGTTGTCATACTCCGTTCACCGCCCGATTATGTTTTAACTGCACCAACAATATGTCAGAGTATGAAGCGTGTATCCTGGGTCTTCGAGCTACTATTAACCTAAGGATTAAGTTCTTGAGTGTGTTCGGAGATTCTGCTCTAGTGATCAGTCAGATCAAAGGCGAGTGGGATACGAAGAACCCAAATCTTATTCCTTACAAAGAGTATGTATTAACGTTGCTCCCACACTTCGAGGAGATAACCTTTGAACACTTACCAAGAGAGGATAATCAGTTAGCGGATGCGCTAGCTACCATGTCTTCTATGTTCAAGGTTAGATGGGATAATGAAGCTCCCCAGATTACCATCGAGAGGTTGGACGAACCCGTATATTGCTGTGACATTGAGACTAAAGAGGTAGCAGATAAACCCTGGTTTCATGAGGTAAAGAGGTATCTTGAGGCTCAAGAGTATCCCGAGGGTGCATCTGTTAACGATAAGAAGTTTCTGAGAAGGTTCGCTGCAAAGTTCTTCATCAGTAATGGGATCCTCTATAAGCGTAACCATGATTCAACCTTACTGCGGTGTGTAGACAAAAGCGAGGCGGAAAAGATCATGACGGAGTTACATGAAGGTACCTTCGGAACTCATTCCAGTGGGCATACCATGGCAAAGAAGATCCTATGTGCTGGGTATTATTGGTCCACTATGGAAGCCGATTGTTATCAGCATTCTCGAACCTGTCATAAGTGCCAAGTCTATGCTGATAAGGTGCATGTACCTCCAGTTCCTCTTAATGTTTTAACAGCTCCTTGGCCTTTTGCAATGTGGGGCATCGATATGATAGGTGAGATCATACCTACTACATCCAACGAACATCGTTTCATTCTGGTAGCTATTGATATTTCACGAAGTGGGTTGAGGCAGCTTCCTTTGCTACAGTAACCAAGAACGTTGTGGCGCGGTTTATCCGACACAATCTAATCTGTCGATATGGTGTTCCAGAGAGGATCATTACAGACAATGGAACAAATCTCAATAATACAATGATCACCGAGCTCTGCAAACTGTTCAAGATTCATCATCATAACTCTTCTGCTTACCGGACAAAGATGAATGGGGCTGTTGAAGCGCCTAACAAGAACATCAAGAAGATTGTGCAGAAGATGACGGTGACATACAAAGACTGGCATGAGATGTTACCATTCGCTCTTCATGGGTACCGTACCTCATCACGGACTTCGACATGGGCAACACCCTATTCTCTGGTGTATGGCATGGAAGTAGTCCTACCCATTGAAGTCCAGATACCCTCTCTCCGGATTATGAAGGATGCAGGTTTGAGCAAAGATGACTGGATCCAGACCCGACTTGATCAACTGAACTTAATCGATGAAAAGAGACTTACTGCTATTTGTCATGGTCAGACGTATCAAAAGCAAATGATTAAGGCTTTTAACAAGAAAGTCAGACGTCAAGAATATCAAGTCGGGGATCTGGTGATTAAACGCATTATACTGCCGCAAGGTGATCCCAGGGGCAAATGGACCCCTACATACGAAGGGCCATTTATGGTTAAGAACATCTTCTCGGGAGGAGCTATGATTCTAACCACCATGGATGGTGACGACCTTCCTCACCCCGTCAATGTAGACATAGTAAAATGATACTACGCATAATCAAAGACCCGCTAGGTCGACTGGCCTAGGCAAAAATAAGGCCTTCCCGGTGAACCAAAAGGGTTTGGGCAAAAGTAAGGGATGAAAATGAAAAAAAACTGTACACCCGGCAAGTCGAAAACCTGAAAAGGCGACTTGGGCAAAAAAGGGTATCCCGGTGGACTGAAAACCCGAAAGGGAGGTCCAGGCAAAAATCAAGGATCAAAGCGTAACACTATGTCTCATTGGATCATCTTGCAATCAGACTTCAGTATCGACTATCAAGCTCAGACGGCGCCAATCAATCTGATCTACCTTCGACCAAGTAGCAAGGTGATGAGACGCTTGAAGATATAAAGGAAATAGCAGATTTGGAACCCAATGGGATTGTTCAAATAGCTGTTTTTCTTTCTTTTTACACAAATTGTATAATTTCTATCCTTCGACGGTGTTCTCTTACTAGGACGTTAGCCTCTTTGTACAAAACGCCTGTTACAGGCCAATTTCAAAAATTAATACAATTCATTTTTACAAGAAATGTCAACTTGTTTTTCTTTTTCTGTTTTGTTTTGCAAGAACGTCCAAGATTCATTTTTGATATATGCATTTGAAAATAATTGCTGCTCATAAATATTTACATACGAAACAAAAGACAATTACTCGTAATTCCTGGAACAGGGGCAAACAAGAAGTGCCCAAACCTTACAGTTGCTCTACCCACCAGGTACAGGGATAGAGCCAGCTTAAGAATATAACTAAAGGTACATATATTCCCCGCAGAGTAGGAAGTATCCAAAGACAGTGGTGTTAGCTCAACCCAGCCGAGGCTTACAATCGCGAATGAATCAACAAAATTCTACCCAAACGGAGTTTATCTATCTCCAGCAATAGAAGATTACCATCTGTTGAGTTTATTCCTCCCACAGGCAGAAATTCAATCCCCAAGCAGAGTTTACCTATCACCAGCAGCGATAATTCATCCCCAGCGGAGTGGTTTCTCCAAATCAGCAGATCGTTCAACAAAGTATCTCTTCCCTACAGAGTTATTCTCCCACAAGATTATTCTCAAACAGGGTCTCTTCCGGAGGAATATTCTCGAGAAGAACGGACTCAAGTCTCTAGCTAATCATCTTCTATCACTATCCCTAGCAAGAATGAAGAACTCAACTCTTTGTACTCTCCAACAACAGTCCATGATTCATTTTCCAGCTAGAGAATGTCACAAGAACATTGCATATCCATACATCATGACATGCACATAGTCATCATACAACACAATCTCATTTATTTTGAGAACATCATTACTCAATACATTTCATACATCATGACATTACATACGACTAACTCTTTACCTTTCAGGGAAAGATACAATCAAGTTCTCACAAGTTTTCTCTGGTTCAGGCAAATCGATACTAAGATTTCTATTCCAGTTCAAGCTATGAAGCCCGAAAATCGACCGGATAATATCTTGATTTCTCCAAAATACTACGAAGTATGGAATTGACCAGATAGTGGTGTGTCTTAAATACAAGCTTTGAAGCCCGGAAATCAACCGGAAAACAGCTTAACCTTCAACAAGTTATTGTGAAGCCTGGAAATCGACCAGATAACAATAAAAGATACCATGAAGCCTGGAATCGACCAAATAATGGTATAAGGCGTTGTAAAGTCTGGATCACGACCAGATAGCGGGAAAGGATACTTAAGCCTGGGACACAACCAGATAACAGTATAAGACCCTGCGAAGCTTGGAATTCGACCAAATAGCAATTTATCCGGTCAATTACTATGAAGCCCGAAAATTGACCGGATATTAGTATGCCTTAAATTCAAGTTGAAAGCCCGGATGCAACCGGATAACCACTTGATTCCTTCTAAATCCTGGAGCACGACCAGATAAGAATTGAGAAATTGAAAAGCCTGGAGAACAATCATATAGAAAGTTTAATCTCATATTCCCAGTAAGTCATTGTAAAGCCTGAAGCACGACCAAATAGCAGTCGGTCTTATTTTCCTCAGCAAATCACTGTGAAGCCTGGAGCACGACCAGATAGCAGTTCATTTTCACCTCCTCGACTAAGATATGATTCCCCTGTAGAGTAATGGACAACTGAAGTTCCTAAAACTCTATTTCTCTCAAGACAGAGAATAGCATTCCTCAGCGTAGTCTTCCTCAACAACAGGTGTACGGGCTCTCGCAAAGGAATCTCTTATGTGATCGACACTTCTTCCGATGTCATATTTAATCCCATTTTCCGTCATTAACTTCCAAATGGAATCTATAATCCCATTCCCAATATATCAAGACGAGTACCACTTCATGCGAGTGCAAATTTCTGGGCACTCTAGTGTTCAATCATCTTCCACCTTTGGATCACGAAAGGCAGACAAGCCAATCTACATCCTCAGGTTTAAGAAGATTGAACAACGGCAAATGTTGTACCCCAAAATTTTCCCTCCCATATTTCTCAATATATGTCAAGTGAGTTCCTCAAATTGCTCAAGGAAGTCCAAGGGTTGACCAGACAAACTCTCTCCTAAGGCAGTCTACCTTAAATTAGGATTTCAGTTTGCATCAAGATGTTTGAGTCCAAAGGATCCCAAATTCTCACCATTGCCCTAACATGTTCACAAGATCATCCATACCAAGTTTCAATCCTTGCAGAGGAAATTTGCTTAGTCAATTGCTCAAAGGCCTGAAAATCGACTGTGCTAGGGCAAAAGTCAACTGTGGCCCACATACGGTCAAACTTCAAGGATTTTGGTCAACATCCTCATTTTGAAGTATTATTCATCATTTAATCAAAGTTTGATCATGATTCCTCAAGGATTGCTCACAATTCATCAAAACCCAAAAGTTGCTAAATTAGGGTTTTGTAGGAAAAGTCAACTCAACTTTGACCAAGCATAACTTTATCATACTTTATCAAAAATGACCCATCCAAAGCTCATTTTGAAGAGGATGAAATTACATACAATTAATCTTCATCTCCCAAGTTCAAAATATGCACTCACAAAAAGATATGAATTTTGACATTATAGGTCATTTTGAAAAGTCAACAAAAACACCTTTTGGGTCAAAGCTTCATACACGTGCATGGAAGACTCAATTGAGATAAGACAAAAAGGGTTGCTTAGCGGACATCTTACGCATTCTAAAAAGTCCAAGAACACCTCTCTAAGTTCAAAATTGAGGGAGTTATGCATTGGCAAAGTTGACCCTTTTTGCAAAATTGCCAAAAGTCAAATGTGTTAAAAATTGCATTTTTTGTCAAATGGGCCCAACTTTTTATGCTTGCACTGAGTTTGTAATGTGACCCACAACCTATGATCCCTTCCATTTTTCATTCTTTTATTTTTGTCATTTATTTTGATTTTATTTCAATTAAATCAAATAAAATCAAAATAAAATAATGAAAATATCAAAAGCTAATCAAATCTTGAGATTTTGTGCATGTTTAGGTCTATTATACAGCTGGAAGTGAGATCAAATCGTTCAAGGCTCATATGGATAGAAAAAGATTGCATTTTTCTTGATTTGGAAAGATTTGCACAAGGATCAAATCATGAATCAATGATCATAATTAGAGAAGATTTGAAACCAAGTTGTAACCCTAATTCATTCTTGAATACATAAGGAAGGATTGCAGACCAAAAACAAAGAGGTTAGAGGCGTGCAAAACAAAAAGCAAAGTTGCAAGAATTCAAGAAAAGTTGTAAATCAATTTTCAGGATTCAGGCTATCTCAAGCCATTCTAAGCATCCCAATCGGTTGCTGGATATCCCTGGATCACATTGCAATCATTAGCAAGCTTCCTCAAGCCTTGTAACACGCTGTAAGTTTCACACGACTTCCATATTTTCTTGAAATCAAATACGTTAATTCTGGCACATTTAGCATGTTTGATTGGTACATTCATGATCCTCGAATTATTTACAAGCTATTGATTATATCCAATTGTGGTTTTACTGACTATACACCAAGATGCCATAGTTAGGGTTCTTGCTTCATTTTTAGGGTTTTTCTGTACAGGGACAATTGGCCGTGGATAATGGTACCATGATGCTCGTGAGGTTGCAACGAGTTGATTGGTACCATTGTTTTGCATTTATCATGCTTGTATAGGATTTTGGAAAGGCACAGGGTTATACCTACACTCAGATGACCGTAGGTAAAAGTCAAGAAACTTTTAGCAACGGTGGGAGGAAGAAGAAGGATAACGTGGCGCTCCATGACTCGTCCATTTGAATTTCGCGCGTTTCAGAACGCGGCTTTTTGTTTTTATCATATAATATTCTTTTGTTACTTTTTATACAACTAAACATGCCAGCTCAGTTGGCAAGCGTGCAAGGTGATAAGGCTCAAGGACCTGGGTTCGATCCCCAGGTCCCCATATTGTTTCATATTATTTTTCCTTGTATAATCAGGTGCACATGTGTCCCATGTGACCACCATACATCACTAGTGTCTAAACCATCAGATCATCAACATGCCAGATCTAAGGCCTTCCCAATGAAGGTCCACCATGGGCATAAGTCAAGCGCATGCATGGGATTGGGAAAGTCAACAAAGGCCATCAGTATTTGGGCCCCGATTTGCCATCAACACCCCCTCCTTTGCTATTTACCACAAGCCCATTCTCATTCTTTCTTTTTTATTTTCTTTTATTTAATTTTATTAATTTAATTGTTTTTTTAACCAAAATTAATTCCTTTTTTCCAAAAAAAATCATAAAATCAATTTTCACAAATTTAGGATTAGGTTTTTTATTTTTATCAAATTTAATTTTATATTAGTTTAATTTAATTTAGGATAATTCTAACCTTTTGTATATAATTAAAATCAATTAGAAAAAATTAGGGTTTACTTTTGATTTAATTTTTATTTCTTTTTCAAAATAATAAAAAAAGGTTAATTTAATTATTTTTCTTAATTTAAATTAATTAGTAATTAGGTTTTTATTTATTCAATTAAACTTTATTTTCTCAAAATAATCAAAAACAACACAAAAAATGATTTTTTTCTTTTAAATGACAATTAGGTAGTTGGGGTCAAAACCCTAAATCTCTCGTTTTCGATTCATCGCACGCGCGCGTTTATTATTATTTTTGTAATATTAATGTAACTGCTCACGGTTTGTAATAGTTTAATTAGGATTTTCTTTTATTTATCGTTTTACGAGTTTTTTGGCTATGTAATTAATCCCTACCCCGGAGCCTTGTAATAGCGTAGATTTTATTTATCGCATTTTAATTCTCGCAAATATTAGCTGTTAGATGTATGTTAATAAGATTGTATGACAAGATTGCATGACAATTTAAAATGGCTAGAAAACCCTAATGTGCAAAGATAATAACTGAAATGAAATCACTCGCACATGCGCACTCCTAGGGTATACTCTCACTTAGGTTGCCTTCGGTAAATGATCATTAAGTATAGGGTGTCTTAGTGATTACCCTCTTGTCTAATAAAGATCAAAAGTACCATTCGGAAATGTTGCCTCGAAAATGTTGCCTCGAATATGATCTTGAGACTCTAGGGTTATTACTAAGATGTCCTAACGTTGCTTTAGTGATCATACATCCCTTTCGAATCGACCCTTACAATTCCAACGACGATGCTACCTATTTCTCAATAGTAGGATGACGCTGTCTAAAGGAAACGAGAATAGAAATAGTCTTTTTTCGAGTAGGTAGATGCTAGTAGGTACTTGCTAAAATCAAATCAAACTTTTTCACACCAAATACTTTTTCTCAAACAAAGTTTTCAAAACACTTCATAACACTCTTGAGGACTGATACAAGGGTTAAAACGAAGCAAAACAAAACTTTTCAAAACAAACACACACAAGCAATTTTAAAAGATGAGCAAGTACCTAAGAGCCCATGGAAAACCATAGATAGAAAGGGTGATAATACCTTCCCTTTCTATAATCTACCCCCCGTACTCAAAATCTCGAAAAAGGAATTTTTCTGTGCTTTTTTCCTTTCCAGTTGGATAAAATAAAATTCGGTGGCGAATCTTGCTTACCGCGACATTTTGCAAACACAAACACAAAACACAAACCAGCATTTTTCAAAACAGTTGGTTCTGCTACCGTATCACATGCTCCATTTCAAAACAAAACATCCTTGCTATTTTCAAAACAAACACACACATTTCCAAACATCTTACAAACATTGAAAACATTTTCAAAAAGATCAACATCTTTGTATACATTCTTACGAATGAGAGTCATTACAAAGATTGCCTAAACAATAGCCTCTTTTACAAAATACTTTCAAAACCACACAAAGCACAATTTCAAACAAAAGTAAGTGATCTAGCAAGTAACTAAGAGCCCATGGAAAACCATGGATGAAAAGGGTGCTAATACCTTCCCTTTTCATAATCTACCCCCCGAACTCAAGAAACAATCTCAAAGGTCTTTCCTGTGCTTTTTCACCTTTCCTTTTGGATAAAAAAAGTCGATGGCGACTCTTACTAACCGCAACATTTGCGATAAAACGCAAAACACCTAAGTTAGTTCTCCCACCGTATCACAGAACTGGCGACTCTGCTGGGGAATATTTTAAAGGTGGGGTTACCTTAGGGTTAGATCATATTTACTTGCTTTCTTTGTTTTACTTGTATGCTTTACATTATGGTTCTTTGTTTGGGTTTGAATCCTCTACCCGGATTTGGGATACATTATAGGTAAGTAGCAATACATTGTAGAAACTATGTGGGGTATACCGACATGGTCTAAGCAATAGCTACATTAGTGCGACATATTTGTGGGTACCGGTAGCCTTTGAGTTAATCAAAGAGAATACAGGTCCGCTGAGTGATGTCATGAAGCACTAATGAACTTCTAGAACCTTTACTTGACCAACTTGGCCTTTAGGATGCAGTGAGATGACCGGCTTTGGTGCAGTCCGAAGTTGGTAGATACTCGATACTACACTCATTGAGGTTTAGTTTCTTGGGATATTTCAGTCGCCATTAAAGAGGCTTGAGCTGAAACAATGACCAAGGAAACAAACCAGTGATATTGAGCTCCTTAGAACCCTATTACTATTACTAGGACAAGTTTAAGCAAACTAAACTTCAAGAGGATACTTACCTATAAAACTCCATGTAAGCCTAAACTAAGGATTTGTTTTCTTTGTTTGTATATACATACTTGTACATAACATCATGGACATCATGAACATCATATACATCCACTAACCATTTCAAGGATTTTGGGATTCATCTTTGTTCTTGTTTTGTAGGATATGGATTCACTTCGCAGGAAAACTATTCAAGTCAACCTTGTGAGGATCCCTCCACAACTTAAAGAGCTAGCTTCAAGGATTCCTGAAAACTCTCCATTCACCAAGAGACATGGTCGTCTACTCAACTTGGTCACCTCCAATACAGATGAGGACATGATGAAGGTGCTCTTTCAGTTCTTTGATCCTTTACACCATTGCTTCACATTTCCCGACTATCAACTTGTGCCAACTTTGGAAGAATTCTCCCAACTCTTGAGGATTCCCATTCTCAATCAACTACCTTTCAACGGTACGAAAAGAGATCCAAAGCCAGAAGAGATTGCTCAAGCCCTACACTTACACTCATCTGATGTCACAACTCATTGGGAAACAAGGAGTGGTGTCAAAGGTTTCTTAGCCAAGTTCCTGTTTGAGAAGGCCCAAAGCTGTTGGAATTCTTTAGACTTGTAAGCCTTTGAGGAAATTGTGGCTCTCCTCATCTATGGGATGGTTTTGTTTCCAAATCCTGACCAACTCATAGACGTGAACACCGTTAAAATCTTCATATCATGCAACCCGGTGCCTACATTGCTAGGAGATATCCTACATTGTTTTCACACTCGCACAATGAGGAAAAGAGGTGTCCTTATGTGTTTAACTCCTCTATTGGCAAGATGGTTTATTTCTCATCTTCCCCAATCTGTATTAAAGAATGAGCAAGGTTCGAGGTGGTCACAAAGGTTGATGACGCTTAAACATTCAGACATTCATTGGTGCTCCCGATCCACAGAGAATATTATCATTGTTGACCGTTGTGGAGAATTCTCTAATGTCCCTTTACTTGGCCTTAGGGGAGGTATCACCTACAACCCATGCTTAGCCTTAAGGCAGTTTGGTTACGCCCGAAGGGATGGTCCGCACGAGATGCTGATTCAAGGTTTGGTATTTGACTACAATAACGACAATCAAGGTCTTCGCCAGAGATTTATCCGAGCTTGGAGGATGTTAAACAAGGTGGATAGCAAGACTTTGGGGCACAATAATTCCATCCCTCTTGAGCCTTACCTCAAATGGGTACAAACTCGCGCTCAGAGTCTTATGATGCCTTACCCCTCCATTCTCCCGGTAATCATTGAGCCTGTCATGGAGGGAGATGTTCCATACACTATCCTACATCCTGACATGCCCACATCTCTTGAAGATCTACAAATGGATTGTATACAACTAAAAGTAGAGCGAGATACGTTCGAAGCCCAATTCTACGCAAGCGAGAAGAAGGTTTTGGAACTCACTAGGCTACTTCATGAGGAGCAGACTCTGAATGCTTACATTGCACCAAAGAGGATGCGTACTACTTTCTTATCTTAGAGTTTTTGTATTATTTTGCCCAAGGGGAATTGATGTACTCAAACTTTATCTTATTAATATAACGTGTGTTTCCTTTCTGTCTAAAACAAATTTGAATCTTTGAAATCCTTGAAAACATTGCATATGCATATATC
The DNA here is from genome assembly GCA_948472305.1 of Vicia faba. Taxonomy (NCBI): domain Eukaryota; kingdom Viridiplantae; phylum Streptophyta; class Magnoliopsida; order Fabales; family Fabaceae; genus Vicia; species Vicia faba. Next base: position 1,162,172,533 of record OX451738.1, read on the forward strand.
ATTCATAATAACATAAATATGTCTTTTGCAACAAGTCTCCTCATCTCTCTACTGTTTATTTCAGTAAGATGGATCTAGAGCAAACAGTGAAGGATCTCCAAGCTCAGAATATGCAGTTTCAACAGTTTCTCATGACCCTAGCCAAGGGACAAGAAGAATTGAAAAATTTGCTGGCTGAAGAGAGGAAAAAGAAAACAAAGAAGGTAAATAGAGTCTTGAACATGGGGAGAAGATTTCATGAACAAGCAAGAAGGACCTTGAACTTTGCAACCACCTCCGGAGAAAAAGACAACCAGGAAGGGAAGGGGAAAGAAACAGTTGTCCTGTCAGAATCGGAAGAGGAAGAGGAAGAAGAAGACTTCTGTGAGGAACAATATCCTCCAGCTGATGACAAGTACAAACATCTCGAAGAGCGGTTGAGCACGATGGAAATCCAAAAGGTGCCAGGCTTGGACTTTGAGGAATTGGGTTTAGTGTCGGGGATTGTGATTCCTCAGAAATTCAAAGCACCTATATTTGCCAAATATGATGGAGTTTCATGCCCTAAAATGCATCTCCGGTCATATGTAAGGAGAATCCAACCCCATACCGTTGATAAAGACTTATGGGTGCACTTCTTCCAAGACAGTCTGTCTGGAACTCAACTTGATTGATTTTACCAACTAGAAAGAGCCAACGTTCACAATTGGGAAGATCTTGCCGCAACTTTCTACAAGCAATATCAATACAATACTGATTTGGCGCCTACCCGTACTCAACTCCAGAGTACGGCCATGGCCTCCAATGAAGGTTTCAAGGACTATACGCAAAAATGGAGAGACTTGGATGGAAGAGTTCAACCCCCTTTATCTGAGAGAGAGATAAGGCCGAACGCCAACAATTGGTGAGGGCCGTTATGATTCCTAAGCCTGCATCGGATCAGCAAAGAAATAATCAACCAAGGATGGAAAGGCCAGTCAGGCAGTTCACCAGAATTAACATGACCCCGTCTCAAGTATTACCGCATCTATTAAGATCCAATTTGGTAACCTTTAAAGAAGCTCAGAAAAACCCCAATACAAGATCTCCTCATTATCATCCCAATGCCCGTTGCGCATATCACTCTGAAAGTCCTGGTCACGATACTAATAATTGTTGGGCCCTAAAGAACAAAATACAAGACCTCATTGAAGCAAAAGAAATTGAGTTCGATGCGCCTGAAAAGCCAAATGTCATTTCTGCCCCTATGCCCAGACATGGCCACAATACTAATGCCATTGAGGAAGATTTAATTGTTACCTTAGTTGATGAACTCATTACCCCACTTCCAACTATTAAAATGAATTTGTTGAATGCCGGTGTGTTCCCGGGCTGTGATAAAGTTTGCCATCTCTGTTTGTCCTCACCAACTAGTTGTCCCTTGTTGAAAGTAGGCATTCAGTGCCTGATAGACAGCAAGGAAATTTTATTCGAGAAGACTCTTGTTCCACCTATCCCTTTTGAAGATGTTTCTATCATTACCATTTCCACCAATTCTTCCAGGGTCTCCACCAAAAGACCCGTTAGAATTACATCAGTTCCAAAAGCAACTCCTTTAATAATCACAATGCCTGGACCAGTCCCATATATTTCAGAAAAAACCGTGTCGTGGAATTATGGAGGGGAGGTCTACTACCATGGTATCAAGCAAGACTGGCCGGCCACCGAAGAGATAAATTCTGAGAAAGAAGATTTCAACGTCAGTAATATTGCCGGAACTAGCAAAATTACCCGAAGTGGTAGGATCTTTTCTCCAGAAACTGCTCCTCCAAAAGAAGTTTCTGGACCCATAATCATCCTTGTGGTTGCTCCAAAGGTTACTCCCATACCCATAATCATCTCCACAAGTACTCCTATTAATGAAGCCGTTACAACCCCTGTTATCATTTCTACCAACACTCATGCTGCCGAAACTCGAGGAAAAAGTATTTTGGTTGAGCCTGTCCGGATGAAGGCCCAGTCATTGACTATCCCTGAGACTTCCAAGATAGAAATGGAGGAGATCCTAAAAATTAAAAATAAGAGCGACTATGATGTAGTTTAACAACTGGGGCAAACTCCCTCTAAAATATCCATGCTAGCATTACTACTATGTTCCGAGGCGCATGCAAAAGCCTTGGTAAAATTCTTAAAAACAGCCCATGTACCTCAAGAGACGCCTGCTGATCAATTCAAAGACTGCATAGCCAACTTGACAGCAGATAATGGCCTAGGTTTTTCGGATGCTGATCTGACACTGAGGGGAAGAAAGCATAATGAGGCATTGCATGTATCGGTTGAATGTAGGGGCACAACCTTGGCTCATGTTTTGGTAGAAACTGGCTCATCTCTAAATGTATTACCGAAAAAAGCTCTTGATAGACTTGACTGCGAGGGACTGACATTAAAGCCAAGCAACATAGTATTAAGGGCTTTTGATGGCTCAAAGAGGATGGTGCATGGGGAAGTGGATATCCCCATAAAGGTTGGAACCCAAATTTTCAATTCAACCTTTTATGTAATGGACATCCGCCCTTCATACTCTTGCTTGCTAGGCCGACCATGGATTCACAATGCTGATGCTGTTACCTCTACATTGCACCAAATGCTGAAGTATCCAGTTTAAGGGAAGATTATCACCATTCATGGAGATGAAGAATACATGATTAGCCATCTCAATTCCTTCAGATATGTGGAATTAGATGGTGAATTTATTGAAATTCCATTTCAACACTTTGAAGAGGTCCCCCAAGATGTGGAAGTGACCAAGGCTGTGTCTCAGATTCCCAAGATTACAAGACCTCCACTCTGGATGCCATCGTTGAAGGATGCCAAAGAAGTGGTAGAGGAAGGTGGATGCACTATCTGGGGGCAACTCCCGGATATCCCATATAAGTCTGACAAGTTTGGCCTAGGTTTCACTTCAAGTGCTTAAAAGGCTGTATGCCATGCCCGTGCGGGAGGACCTCCCTTGAAGATCAGCAACCGTGAAGTCAACACAATAGAAGATGGTGAAGATGGTTGCAACTTGGAGGACTGGATCTTCCCGACTGTCAATGGAGGGCTCAGCAATTGGGAGGCTAGAGACTTTGTCCCGATCACTTTTATCCCACAGTAATTTGTCTTTACATTTGATTGGATTTGTAATATTGAAACAATTCGCACTCTTAAAACCTTGTGTCTTACCCGAGGCACAATGGTCCATTTGTAAGGGTTATTATCTCATTTTCATATGACATCAATGAATCATGGAAGTTTTCACATACAAACTTTTGTGCTTATTATTTTTATTTTATCATTTTACTTTCTTTCAAATATAGCTATACCCTTACACACACCCACACTCACAATGCAGGTATACATCCATTCGGGATCCCATGGGTAACGATATTGCTATGGCCTTTTGTGACTCCGAGAATCTAATCTACCAAGCCGAAGGCGAAGGTGAAGAAGATTGTGAAGTACCAGGGGAACTTGCCAGACTGCTACAACAAGAGGAGAGAAGCATTCAGCTTCACGAGGAACCCGCGGATACAATTAACCTGGGTACCGAAGAGGACAAAAAGGAGATCAAAATAGGTGCCAATTTGGAACCCAGTGTCAAGGAGCGTCTGATTCGGTTGTTACACGATTATGTTGAAGTCTTCTCTTGGTCATATGAAGACATGCCGGGACTTGATACAGACATTGTGGTACATTGTCTGCCTACAAGAGAAGATTGTCCGCCAGTAAAGCAAAAGGTTCGCCGCATGAGGCCTGATATGTCAGAAAAGATTAAAGCAGAAGTCATGAAGCAATTCAATGCTGGATTCTTGGCTGTCACCTCTTACCCTCAATGGGTTGCCAATATTGTTCCCGTACCCAAAAAAGACGACAAAGTGAGAATGTGTGTGGACTACAGAGATTTTAATAGGGAGAGCCCTAAGGATGATTTTCCACTCCCTCACATTGATATCCAAGTTGACAACACGACACAACACAAAGTGTTTTCCTTCATGGACGGATTCTGAGGTTACAACCAAATCAAAATGGCGCCCGAGGACATGGAGAAAACAACATTTGTCACACAGTGGGGCATATTCTGCTACAAGGTAATGCCATTCGGACTAAAGAACGCTGGGGAAACCTATCAGTGTGCCATGGTAGCTTTATTTCATGACATGATACATCACGAAATAGAGGTTTACATGGACGATATGATAGCCAGATCGCAAACAGAAGAAGAGCATCTTGATCACTTGCAAAAACTGTTTGAGAGACTGAAGAAGTACAAGCTGAGGTTAAATCCAAACAAATGCACATTTGGAGTACAGTCTGGTAAACTCTTAGGCTTTGTTGTCAGTAAAAAAGGTATCGAGGTCGATCCTGCCAAAGTTAAAGCAATATAAGAGATGCCTGCTCCTCGTACTAAGAAGGAAGTCAGAGGATTCTTGGGACGTCTGAACTATATTGCCAGATTCATTTCCCATCAAACAGCTACTTGTGTGCCAATCCTCAAACTATTAAAGAAAGATCAAGTAGTCAAATGGAGTGATAGGTGCCAAATTTCTTTTGACAAAATCAAAGAATACTTACAAGAGCCTCCTGTGTTAATTCCACCAGTTGAAGGAAGACCATTGATCATGTATCTGACTGTTTTAGAAAACTCAATGGGGTGTGTATTGGGGCAACATGACGAGTCTGGCCAAAAAGAGCACACTATTTACTACCTGAGCAAAAAGTTTACTGACAGTGAAACAAGATATTCACTGCTCGAGAAAACTTGCTGTTCTCTGGCATGGGCTGCTCGCCGGTTAAGACAGTATATGCTAACTCATACTACCTTGTTGATATCTAAAATGGATCCGATAAAATACATTTTTGAGAAACCTGCTCTTTCTGGGAGAATAGCGAGATGGCAGATGATCCTAACAGAGTACGATATACAGTATACTACCCAGAAAGCTATAAAGGGTAGTGTACTAGCTGATCACCTTGCTCACCAAGCTGTAGAAGACTACCAGTCCATGAAATTCGAATTTCCGGATGAAGACATCATGACATTAGACAACTATGAAGAATTCAGGCCATATGACAGACCTGAACAAGGATCCCAATGGACCCTGTTCTTTGATGGGGCATCCAACGCACTTGGCAACAGTATCAGTGCTGTACTCATATCTCCTGAAGGGTGTCATACTCCCTTTATCGCAAGACCCTACTTCAATTGTACAAATAACATGGCAAAATACGAAACATGCATCTTTGGTCTCAGAGCTACCATAGACTTGGGAATCAAATCCTTGGATGTATTTGGAGATTCAGCTTTGGTCATCAGTCAGATCAAAGGGGAATGGGACACCAAACACCCTAACCTTATCCCTTACAAAGAACATGTTTTGACGTTGCTACCATATTTTGAGAAGATTACCTTCGAGCATTTCCCACATTTTGATTTTGGTTTAGGGTCTAGCCACAATGTCATCTATGTTTAAACTTAATTGGGATAACGAGACTCCCCAGATCACCATCGAACAAATGGATGAACCAACACACTGTCACGAGATTAATACTAAAGAAGTAGTGGACCAACCTTGGTTTCACGAAGTCAAGAAGTATCTCGAGGCTCAAGAATATCCAGAAAGAGCTTCAGTCAATGATAAGAAGTTCTTAAGGAGATTCTCTGCTAAATTCTTCCATAGTAATGGCATCCTGTACAAACACAATCATGACTCTGTGTTACTTCGGTGCGTAGATAAGGTTGAAGCTGAAAGGATCATGGCTGAATTGCACGAAGGCACTTTTGGTACCCATTCCAGTGGGCATACGATGGCAAAGAAAATCCTATGAGCAGGCTATTACTGGTCTACCATGGAAGCAGATTGTTATCAACACTCTCGAACCTACCATAAATGTAAAATTTATGCTAACAAAGTGCATGTACCTCCGGTTCCTCTGAATGTCTTGACAGCTCCTTGGCCCTTTGCTATGTAGGGGATTGATATGATTGGGGAAATCAAGCCGACAACCTCCAATGGACACCGCTTCATTCTAGTGGCCATTGACTATTTTACAAAATGGGTGGAGGCAGCTTCCTTCGCTTCCGTTACCAAGAATGTTGTTGCCCGCTTCATGAAGCAAAACCTTATTTTCAGGTACGGTATCCCGGAAAGGAACATCACTGACAATGGTACAAATCTCAACAACAATATGATCACCGCATTGTGCGAGCAATTCAAAATTCAGCATCACAATTCTTCTCCCTATCGGCCAAAGATGAATGGTGTTGTAGAAGCTGCAAATAAAAACATTAAAAAGATCATACAAAAGATGACAGTCAGATATAAAGACTAGCATGAGATGCTACCATTCGCTCTCCATGGGTATCGTACCACAACACACACATCAACTGGGGCAACACCCTACTCTCTGGTATATGGCATGGAGGCTATCTTGCCTATTGAGGTCTAGATCCCCTCTCTGAGAATTATGAAGGATGCAGGGTTGAATGAAGACGATTGGATCCAAACTCGACTTGATCAACTGAAATTGATTGATGAGAAAAGGCTTACTGATGTCTGTCATGGTCAGATGTATCAAAAACGAATGATCAAGGATTTCAATAAAAAGGTCAGACGCCAAGTGTATTAAGTCGGGGATTTGGTGATCAAGCGCATCATACTGCCGCAAGGTGATCCCATGGGCAAATGGACTCCTACATATGAAGGACCGTTTATGATCAAAAGCATATTCTCTGGTGGAGCAATGATCTTGACCACTATGGATGGCGATGACCTGCCGCACCCTGTGAACGCGAACATAGTCAAAAGATACTACACATAAGAGACCCGCTAGGTTGACACACCTAGGAAAAACAAGGGCATCCCGGCGAACCAAAAAGGTTCAGGCACAAATTAGGGATAAAAACAAAAAAAATTTTGTACACCCGGCAAGTTGAAAACCCGAAAGGGCGACTTGGGAAAAAAGGGGTATCCCGGTGGACTGAAAACCCGAAAGGGCGGTCCAGGCAAAAGTTAGGGAATTAAAGCATATGACTATGTCCCGTTGGATCACCTCACGGACAACCTTTGGCTTCGACTGACAAACTCAACGAGTCTGATCAATTCAATCAACTTCGAACAAGGCAGCAAGTGGACAAGATGCTCAGAGGCACAAAGGCTATAGCAGAATGGGAACCCCATGGGATTATTGCACATAGCTATATTTTCTTTGTATAAAATTTTCATTTTTTTTGACGATATTCTCTTATTAGGATGTTCGTCTCATTGCACAAAATACTTATTCAAGTTAATAAAAAGATACTCCTTTGAAAGTGCAAAACTATCTATTTTTCTTTATTTCTGTGTTTAGTTTACAAAAACGTCCAATGATTTATTTTTGAGCATATGCATTCGAACATAACTACTATTTACAAATGAGCAAAAAATAGAAGACAATCACTAATGACTTTAGGAAATAGGATGATATCTTTAGACTATTCCATAAAATTCCCCACAACATGCAGCTTAATGATACCAAGCTCTCTCATATCCCCGGAGGAACAAAGTTTCAAATTGTTGATCCCCAGTAGAAGTCGTCAAATTTCTTAGGATTCCCCAATAGGATTCTACAAGCAGTACATGGCATTACCTTACAACAGAGTTTATTTCTCTCGGCAGAAATTCACCAATACTTCAACTTCAAGACGTGAAGACTTACATATCCTCAGCAGCAGTCGGGGATTTATTTTCCCCAATCTAACTGTAGTGCAGCAAATTAGCTCACATACGCATACATTGCATCCTTATATCATAAACATTGATAAAGCAAACGCATCACATCATACATTTCATACAACATGACTTTGCATTTTAGCTAACATTTTACCCTTTTCAGGATAAGATTAACAACTACCATTAACAATGTTCAATCTACAGATACAGTTCATATACGCTCCAGATACGGATGCCATCCTGATACTCATTCAGATTCAACCTTTTGATACAGTTTAGATACACTCCAGATACGGATGCCATCCTAATACTCATTCAAATTCTACCTTCAGATACAGTTCATATACGCTCCAGATACGGATGCCATCCTGATACTCATTCAGATTCAACCTTTTGATACAGCTCAAATACGCTCCAAAGACGGATGTCATCCTGATACTCATTCAGTTTCAGCTTTCAGATACAGTTCAGATACGCTCCAGACACGGACGCCATTCTGATACTCATTCAGATTTCAGATACAGTTCGGATACGCTTCAGATACGGATGCCATTCTGATATTCATTGAGATACAGTTCAGATACACTCCAGATACGGATGCCATTCTGATACTCATCAAGATACAATATAGATACGCTCTAGACACGGACGCCATTCTGATACTCATTCTTTCAGCTTACAAATTACAATTCAACAATCACTTTTGGATGGCATCTTTAAGCCCATCTCCCACAACTTTCTATCACCTCTCCAAATGGCATCTTTAAGCCCATTCCTTCTATCATCGCATCAAGCTGTTTATGACTACCAATCCATGAACTTTGAATTTCCGGACGAGAATATCATGCTGATAACCGACTGTGCAAATCCTGGACCATATGAAGGACCTGAATAAGGATCCCGATGGGCTATGGTTTTTGATGGAGCTTCCAATGCATTAGGTAACAAAATTGGTGTGGTGACCATTTCTCTCGAAGGTTGCCATACACCTTTCACTGCCAGACTCTGCTTTGACTGCACAAATAAGATGGCTGAGTATGAAGCATGCATCTTGGGTTTAAAGGCTGCTATTGACCTAAGAATCAAATTCGTAAGCGTATACAGAGATTCAGCCCTGGTGATGAGTCAAGTTAAAGGAGAGTGGGATACCAAACATCTAAATCTGATCCCTTACAAAGAGACGGTGCTAACCTTGATCCCATACTTTGGAGAGGTCACCTTTGAACATATCCCGAGGGAAGAAAATCAGTTGGCAGATGCCTTAGCGACTATGTTATATATGTTCAAGGTTAATTGGGGCAACGAAGCTCCCATAATCACTATCGAAATATTTGATGAACCGACAAATTTTTGTGAAATTGACACTGATGAGGAGAAGCCTTGGTTCCATGAGGTGAAAAGGTATCTTGAAGCACAAGAATATCCTGAAGGATCTTCAATCAATGACAAGAAATTCCTGCAGAGATTCTCAGCCAAGTTCTTCCTAAGCAATGGTATTTTGTACAAGCGCAACCATGATTCAACTCTGCTCCATTGTATGGACAAGAAGGAAGAAGAGAATATCATGCAAGATATACATGAAGGTATCTTCAGAACTTATTCTAGTGGACACACTATGGCCAAGAAAATTCTGAGACCTGGTTACTGTTGGTCGACTATGGAAACTGATTGTCACCATCGTTCAAGGACTTGCTAGAAGTGCCAAATTTATGCTGATAAAGTTCATGTGCCTCTAATTCCTTTAAATGTCATGACTTCTCTGTGGCCATTTGTAATGTGGGGCATTGACATGATCGGAGAAATCAAGCCCACTGCATCTAATGGACATTGTTTCATCCTTGTCGCCATTGACTACTTCACCAAATGGGTCGAAGCGACTTCATTTGCCTCAGTTACCAAGAATGTTGTAGCTCGGTTCATCAAGAATAACCTTATCTGTCGGTACGGCATCCCTGAGAGGATCATCACTAACAATAGTACCAACCTCAACAATGCTATGAATATTGAAATCTGCACGCAGTTCAAGATCAAGCATCACAATTCTTTTCCATACAGACGTAAGATGAATGGTGCAGTGGAAGCTGCCAACAAAAATATAAAGAAGATTATGCAAAAGATGGTGGGGACATATAAAGACTAGAACGAGATGCTACCATTTGATCTTCATGGCTGTCGTACCTCGGCGAGAACATCAACTGGGGAAACCCCATTCTCTTTAGTCTATGATATGGAAGCTACCCTGCCTGTCGAAGTTCAGATTCCTTCTCTAAGGATTATGAAAGAAGCAGACTTAGGTGAAGACAAATAGATTCAGACTAGGTTGGATCGGTTGAACTTAATCGATGAAAAGAGACTGGCTGTTATTTGTCAAGGTCAAATGTATCAAAAACATATGACCAAGGCATTCAACAAGAAGATCAAACATCAAGTATACCTAGCTAGAGACTTGGTAATAAAGCACATCATTTTACCACAAGGCGATCCCAGGGGCCAATGGACTCCCACATACGAAGGGCCATTTATGGTCAAGAAAGTATTCTCTGGCGGGGCCATGATGTTAACCACTATGGACGGTGAAGATTTCCCGCACCCTGTGAACGAGAACATAGTCAAAAAATACTACATGTTGTACCCCAAAATTTGCTCTCTCACTTATCAAGAATTTTCTCACAAGATCTCTTTGACTCAAGACTGCATTAGGGTTTGACCAGCTCAAGGCACTTCCTCATGCACCGATGACTGAAATTAGGGTTTGAGTTTGCACAAGGATTTTTGAATTTTCAATGCCTCATATGACTTTCATGGATCATCATGGGCCCTCAAGATTACTCAAGTGCATGCTAGGTTTTGGAATATGGTTTACATTTTTCTTTTTGGTCTTCAAGTTACAAGGTTGCAATGTTTACATGGCCAATTCTATTACTCATCACACAAGTTTCTTTGGATATCATTTCTATTTTTTTGAAAGACGAGGCTTTGAGATGAAAGATCAAAAGGATTCAAAGCATTTTGTTTTTGAGATATGGAGGAAAGATGAGAATAGTCTTCAAGCACCATTTCTTTTTTTAGATAAATCAATTAGTTCTTATCTTAAGTTCTAATACACTTTTTTAAAAATTCATCATTTTGTTCCAAGTTTTAAGAGTTGCAATTTTAAAAAAAGCCCATGTCATTCTTCATTTCCAATTTCTTTCATTTAGAACCAACAACTTTTGCAATTTTGTGATATCATTCTTAAAATTAAAATTATACATTCCTAGAAATTAGTTTATTTATTACAAGATTCAAAATCAAACAAAGAAAGAGGTCTAATATATTTTTCCTATGTTTCTATTACAAGGCAGAATACAAAGTCTTCATGTTCCTAGCCTTCAAATGGTTTCAAGTCTTGCCACAATCTTCTTGCCATCTTCCTCTATTCTTCATTACCTTTACCTGAAATAAAACAGAAAAATCAGTGATCAAACGAATTCAAACTTACAGATAAGCTATTCTAAATCATCATGAGGGTTTGGTTATTGGAATCAGAAAAGGTTTTTAAGCCATGTTCTTGTACCCAAAACAACCTCATACTAAGAAGTTAATCATAGGCCTGAAAAATTGCAAATCACAAATAAATTGGTTCACAATGGATTAATTCATAAAGTGCAAAAGCAGAACAAATTCCCAGCCCAAACAAAATAAGCTGCATAGCAGGCAACAAGCTGTAGCAGGTAGCAAGCAGCAACAAATGCTGCAAACTGCCAAGACAAAAAACCAGTACAATCAATAATCATAGAGGCCTTAAAACAGTGTCCTATAATTGGCATAAAGATATGTTTGCAAATCACAAAAACTTGGTTCACAAATAAGGGAAAACCGAAAATCAAGCCTCATACAAAATAGATTTAATCATGGGCCTAGAACTTTTGCAAATCTCAATTGAATTGGTTCACAATAGACAAAATGAATACAAATCAGATTCAAGCCCAACTGAATTTTACTTCAAAGGAAAAGCCTCATACATGTTTCACAAAGACATAACTACATTATTGGCTTGGAAAATGTCATCTTTTGCAAATCACAAAGACAAAGTTGGTTCACAAAAAGCAAAAAGATATGGAAGAAAAATCAGATTATCATCATGTTTTCACACAAACAAAAGAAGCCTCATGTTGTTTCAAATCAGAAAATATCAAATCAACAATCAAAAAAGCCTCAAATTTGCAAAGTCATGTCATAGGCCTAGAGTATTTCACTACAAATCTCAAAACAAATTTGTTTGGTTCATAGAAAAAGTCCACAAGCAACTAGTACAAAAATACAGCAAAAGCAGCCAGCAAAGTCAGAAAAGTATAACAACAAGTACAAAAAACTGTAAAAGGAAAATCAACATTCAACCAACCAAAGGACAACAACTTGAGTTGTTAAAATACAGCAGGTACAAAGCCACCACAGTACAACCAGCAAAAGTCAGCATCCACCATAAATGAATAGCACAACCAACAAGCAAAGTCAAGTAGTAAAGTTAATTTATAAAAAAACCAGTACAAGCAACAAAGGCAGCAGTATTTTATCACTATCACAAATCAACCAATATAAAAAGGGCCACAATACTGTGCAAGGAGAGAATTTTTTTGCCAGCAAGAAGAATATACTAAAAGATAAAAGTCCAGCCACTGTTTTCATCCCTCAAAGATAATTGTCAACAAGCCACAGGATACCAAAACACAGCAACAAAGCAAAGAGGTAATTTCTCAAACTGTATTCAGATTCTTTTCATAAAAATATACAAAACTTTTCAATTTATCTCAAGAAAAAGGGCCAAACATCATTTATCTCAAGAAAAAGGGCCAAACATCATTTTTCTTTTCAATTTTTACAAAGAAAACATACAGAAATTCCAAACCCCATTGTCACCAAAGGGCCAAACATCATTTTTTCCCAGAAAAAACATACAGAATCAAAACCCTCAACAATCATTCATCAGTAAATATCCAAAACATCATCACCAACATTAAAACAGAAACAAAATTACAGCAAGCCATTCCTAAATTCCTTTCATAACAAATATACAAGGAAACAGAAACAAAATCACATGCAAGCAATAACGAAACCCTAAAATTTTTTTATCATCATTTTCCTCAAAATCCAGACCCTTCAGAAACGAAAAGAGAAAAGTTAGAAAGATCTCACCCAAATAATGAGAGATCCTCGCAATAAGAGCCGTTAGGGTTCCGGTCATCCCCTTTTAGATCTAGGCCAAATCACGCGTTTTCTGCAAAATCAAATACCAAATTAGTGATTAGAAGGAAGAGAGGAAGAGATTGATATAAAAAAGTAGAGATTTGAACCCAGCCTCCGCCGTCACCGCTTTGAGGTGATTTCCGGTGCGACTTCTGTTTCTTCTCCGGCGAAGGAACCATAGAGAGAGAGCGAGAGAGTCAGAGAAGTGAGAGAGAGAAACGTTTTGGCCGAATGAGACTGGGTCTCATAACCTGGCTGTTTTGTTCAAAATAACCAGGCCCTTCATTAGCCAGACCCAAACCCTTTATCCAGGCCTCAACCCCCTCCATTTCTGTCCACCCCCCCCCCCCATCTCTTAAAAAAAATCTCTTGAAAGTTTTTATTTTGGCCATAAGGCTTTGGGCTTGAAGCCCAAACATAATTCTTTTTTTTCTCTAAACACTCTTCCTATATTTTAGACCCCCTTGATTTTTTTTCTTTCTTCTAGTTATTATTATTAATATTATTACAAATATTTTATTTTATTAATAAAAATCTCAAAAATATTTTATTTATTTACTTATATATTCATACTTATTTCTTTTAGACTAAAAGACCAAAATACTTTCATTTTCTTTTCTAAAATTAATTAAATAATTAGATTTAGATTTCTTCTTATCATTTATTTAGGAATTTGTTTCCTCTAAATTAATTTATTTTACCAACTTAATTTTAATTTTCTTATTTAATTATTTTAAATTAATTAGGTCAAAACAAAAATCCATTCTTTATCCGTTCATACTTATACATTATATTCATTTCACTTCTTGTACATTATATTTACATTTGTTTTTGTATATTTGTTAAATTCGATATGGTTGTAATAGATAATTAGATTTATTTTCTTGCAAATTCCCATTCATAAATTGTATACCCCCCTCCCACAAGTGTTGTAATAGTGTAGTAATTTTTAATTTCGCAATTTATCGCTTTTACATAATATGCGAGTAATTAGGTTTGTATGGGAAGATAAAAATAAATCAAATAGAAAACCCTAATTCAAGACAAAATCAAACATGAAAATGACACATTTGCACACAAACACCCCTAGGGTTATCCCACTTGGTTGCGTTATACAAAATGGCCATATACGTATGTAAGGTGTCTTAGCAAAAACAAACAAATATAAGATCATAGTCCCTCGATGACGTTATTCAAAGTTGCCTTACAAAATGATCTTAATCCCTCAAAAAGCTAAGATACCTTGCAACATTGCTAATCATGACTATACGATGACCCACGCCCGTTCCGTTTACATCCAAAGATAGGGTTGCTTACTAAATAAATGGTAAGACAACAATATCAAAGGAAAATAAAATGAACAAGAAAGACATTTGAGGAGGTAGATTGCTTTTAGCTACTTGCTCCATTTCAAAACAAAACATCCTTGCTATTTTCAAAACAAACACACATATTTCCAAACATGTTACAAACATTGAAAAGACTTTCAAAAAGATCAACATCTTTTAGTACATTCTTACGAATGAGAATCATTACAAAGATTGCCTAAAAAATGGCCTCTTTTACAAAATACTTTCAAAACCACACAAACACAATATCAAACAAAAGCAAGTGATCTAGCAAGTAACTAAGAGCCCATGGAAAACCATGGATGAAAAGGGTGTTAATACCTTTCCTTTTCATAATCTACCCCCCCGAACTCAAGAAACAATCTCAAAGGTCTTTCCTGTGCTTTTTCACCTTTCCTTTTGGATAAAAGAAAATTCGGCGACGACTCTTGCTAACCGCAACATTTGCGATAAAACGCAAAACACCTAAGTCAGTTCTCCCACCGTATCACACTACGCATAAGAACGACCCGCTAGGTTGACATACCTAGGAAAAAATAACGGCATCCCGGTGAACCAAAAGGGTTCAGGTAAAAATTATGGATATATACAAAAGATTGTACACCGGGCAAGTCAAAAACCTGCAAGGGTGGCTCAGGCAAAAAAGGGTATCCTGGTGGACTGAAAACTCGAAAGGGCGGTCCAGGAAAAATTTAAGGGTTAAAAGCATATGACTATGTCCCGTTGGATCACTACAGCCAGCTTTAATACCAAGGTCAAAGTTCAAATGGTACAAGATCAGTTCAATCAACTTCTTCTAACGACAAGGGATGATGTTCGAAGACATAGGGGCAATAGCAGAGTTGGAACCCAATAAGATCACTTCCACATGGCTATATATATTTGTTTTCACTTTGTATTCTTTTCATTTTATGACGACTTCCTCTTACTAGGATTTATGTCTCTTTGTACAAAAACGCATGTTTATAGGTAAATTATTAATACAAATATACTTTGAAGTGCAAACTTTTTGTTTTTCTGTTTTGATTGCAAAAACGTCTAATGACTAAAATTGAATGAACATATGCATATGAACATGATTAACTGTTAACAAATATACGCATAAGAACAATAATAAATACTTACTCTAGGAGCCAGGATAACACTCATGCTATCCATAAATCCCCACAGAGTAAATTCATACAATTTCCTTTCACAAGTTCCAATCAGCATATCTCCTGGAAATTCTATTCCCCAGCCAAGTTTGGCCCCAAAAACTGAAAGAGAAACCTTGCATAGCTCTTCCCCAGAAGAATTTTTTTCCTCAGTAAAATCTCCAGAATGTCTTCCTCAACAAGGTTTATTTCCACAACAGACTACCATCTCCCCAGCTTGAGTCTATTCCTCAAACTATAATAAAACACTGACAAAACTCCTCTTCCCCAGTAGGGTTGCCGCTATCCCTAAAAAGTTGCTGCAAAACCTGGAGTCTGACCAGAATATTAGTTAACTTTTACTCTCCCCAGATAAATCAGAAGTTTAATCATCTCTTTTATCCCTAGTCAGTGTATATGAGAATTAAATTCCCCAGTAGAGCAATGGACAACCAAGGTTCTTGAACTCTACTCCCCAAGCAGAAATTAACATCCCCTGCAGAGTTTCCTCAAACAACAAATAGGAATCCCCAGCGGAAGTATTCTAGACAAAGTTGAAGATATACATACTCTTCATCCATAGTAATAGTCAGTGATTTATTTTCTCAGATAAAGATACATTTCAACAACATTCATACATCATGACATATGCATACGAAACATATGGCATAATATCATTTACTTTGAGAACATCGTTACACAATGAATTTCATACATCATGATATCGCATACAGTTAACCCTTTTCCTTTTCAGGAAAGAATCAATTGATGAACAAAAGACCTCTTCTGGTTTAGATTTAATTCTTCCAGTTAAAGACAGGCGAACGAAAGACCTCTTCTGGTTTAGATTTACTTCTTCCAGTTAAAGACAAGCGAACGAAAGACCTCTTCTGGTTTAGATTTACTTCTTCCAGTTAAAGACATGTGAATGAAAGACCTCTTCTGGTTTAGATTTACTTCTTCCAGTTAAAGACAGGCGAATGAAAGACCCCTTCTGGTTTAGATTTACTTCTTCTAGTTAAAGACAGGAGAACGAAAGACCTCTTCTGGTTTAGATTTACTTCTTCTAGTTAAAGACAAGCGAACAAAAAACCTCTTCTGGTTTAGATTTACTTCTTCCAGTTAAAGACAGGCAAACGAAAGACCTCTTCTGATTTAGATTTACTTCTTCTAGTGAAATACAGGCGAACAAAATACCTCTTCTGGTTTAGATTTACTTCTTCTAGTTAAAGACATGCGAATGAAAGACCTCTTCTGGTTTAGATTTACTTATTCCAGTTAAAGACAGGAAAACTAAATACCTCTTCTGGTTTAGATTTATTTCTTCCAGTTAAAAACATGCGAAGGACATCTGCTGCTTTAGTTTAAATCGCCACCAGGTTTACTCTGATGCTTTTTCCAATAGAAGTCAAATTTAGATTTAGTCTAAAATCTATCAACAGTTACTTTGGATGGCATCTATAAGCCCATCTCTAAAAACTCTCCATCATCTCTCCAAATGACATCTTTAATCCCATTCCTGATAATTAACCAACATCACTACTTCGTGCACAAATGAGTGCAAATTTATGGGCACTTTAGTGTTCAATCATCTTCCACCTTCAAGTTATGAATGGAGAACACGCCAATCTAACTCTTTAGGTTTAAGAAGATTGAACAGGGGCAGATGTTACCCTAAAATTTTTCCTCTGTTTTCTTATGACATTTCTCACAAAGGATCCTCAATGCTCAAGGATTCTCAAGAATTGATCAGATAAACTCATCTCTTAAGCACTGAGGCCACAAATTAGGGTTTTGGTTTTCACAAGGGAAATTGGATTTCTAATGCCTCAAAAGACTTTCATGGTTTATATGGGTTTTCAAGAATACTCTTGCCAAGTTTCAAGTTTTAGATTACAATTTTGCTCCAACAATTGATCAGATGACTAAAACCAGCTGTATTAGGTAAAAAGTCAAATATGGTCAACCTACAGTCAAACTTCAATATTTTTGGCCATATCAATATTTTGAAGTCATATTCATAAACTGATCAAGGTTTGATCACAATTCCTCAAGAAAAACATTCAAATCATCAAAAGGGCAAAATGGTCAAATTTAGGATTTTGATTGAGGATGACCAGTCATTGACTTTTGACCTAACACATGAATTAATGTTTTGAGGTATGATCTCAAGGATTAAAGTACATTATTTTTACCTAATTGCATGACTCAAATTATTTCCCAAGATCAATGGATTGATAGTTGAATTTTGGATCAACTGATGAAAAGTCAACTGATACACAAAAAGTCAAACTTTGAATTTTTGATCAACATTGATTTTTAAGGATTAAGATTCATCAAGATACTCAAAAATATCAAACTTTGTCAACAATAATCAAGAAAGTCAAGAAAGACCACAAAAAGTCAAAGTTTCAAGACTTAGAAAATTTTCTAAGTATATTTTATACTTGATAAATTCATTACTTCATGACCTTTTTTCACCAAGATGCAAGATGATTCAAAGAAAAATTTCAACATGAAAGTCGTAGATCTTGATGAATTATACAACTTTGTATTGTAGGGTTGATGTCCAAAAAATGATTAGATTTGAAGATATAAGCCCATGAAGTCATAACATTTTTCATAAAACACTTAGTGAAAATTTTGACAAGTTTAGGTAGATTTTTAACCTAACTTCTTGACCAATTTTCACCTAGATCTAAGATGATTTAGCCAAAATGGTCAACATGAAGGCTGTAGACAATGTTTCAAGCTTTCCAAAATGTCCAAGAAGTTGAAGAGATCATTTTTGAGCTAAGAGAATAGAAGGCAAGAAGTTGAGCATCCATTCTTGAATTACAAGTCATTTTGATGATGAACCCTTGCCCAAATCTCATAGCTATGCTGCATAATCTTACTTTGCCAGCTTCTAACTTGCAATTCACTCCATAATTATTGCTTTACGCAATTGTTAGAGCTATGATCCAAGCATTAGAGCCATTGTCCAAGAGATTCATCCATTTTTGGCATAAAGTAACATTGCTATTCTTGTAAAGTTGCTTTAATCACTAAGTCAACTTGTATTGAGCCTCTAACTTGCTCCCTCTGCACACACTCAACATACAAAGTCAGATAAATATGTTTAAAGCTTATAACCGCTCTATATAGCCTTGTACCATGCCTTGGAAAGATGGTTGTCAAGCTTGCTTCAAAAACAAGTCAAAAATCCATAACTTGTGATCTTGTGATTCTGAACACTCCAAGCTTCCAAACCTTTTCCTATAAGTAGAAGCACTATTTTGCAAGATAGGACACGAAATTACAAGCCCTCAAACACCCTCATACTCTCTCAAATCAGAAATTACAACAAAAGCTCCAAAACTTGTCATTTCTGACTTTGAAACCCTAATACCAAATCTACTCGTGCCTTTTCATTTTTAATCTATCACAAAGCTTCTAATACATATATAGAGGCTATCCAAACACCTGCAACACAACTGTAACATTACCTTCCTCATCTTCCATAACCAAAAACAGAGTGCTGCATATTGACTTCTCTGGAACAATTCAGCCACTCTCAGCTCAAGCTAGGCTTGCATTAGCTTCCTAGAAGTCCACTGAAACTATCCAGATCATCACCACATCTTGAAGAGTGCTTAAACTCAAAATACGATTTCCATTTTAAGGTAAGTTTTCCGAACTTTCAACTCTTCATACAAACATCATTTGTGTTTGATTTGTAAAGATAAAATGTAGACATCATATCCCTGAAGCTAACCATGCCCTTAGATTTCATTTATATTGCTTGAGTTATGTGAATTTTGAGTTTGAACTTTCTGAAATAATTAGGTCAGAATTTGGTACCAAGCAAAATTCGTGTTCATCCTTGATCCATAGCTTAAGTTATTTACATATTTGAAATCGTGATAAAATTTTAACAAGTTTGATGTTTACAATTTTTGAAATGGTTGAGAATGAGCAAGTTATAAATTCAAAAATATGATTCAAAGGCTAGGCACGATGAAGAATATGAAGTTATCATCAGGACAAAGTTTATTTTAAATTCAGTGCAAGTTGTTTCATAACCGAATGTACAAGCCACCTCAGTGGCAAGGCGTGTGCGTATAAGGCATTATTGTGTGAGGACCTGGGTTCGAGCCCCAACGTCCCATTTTTTCATATTTTTCCCATGATTATCCTCTCTCCAGCGCATTTGGCCTTCAAGCATTGGGCTTTTTTTTACTCTGAATCACCCCCTGATTTCTAACAGCAGCAAGCCTATTTCCATTTTTTGTTTATTTTATTTATCTTATTCAATAAAAACCATATTTGGGCCTAAACAAAATGATTATCTCACCCCTATTTTACTTTTAAACACCAGGCCCAAGTTTTATTTTCTTTTACATTTTATATATATATTTTCTTTATTTATTTTTTTAAATAAAAATACAAAATATATTTTCTTAAAATAATTAAATTAAAACTTTTTTAATTTTTATTTTATTTTTCACCCTATTTATTTTTATAAATAAAAATACCAAAAATATTTCCTTAACTAATTAATCTTTCTTTTTAGAATTAAAGATAAATATACTTAGGTTTTATTTAATTTTCTTTTTGATCAAGTTAGATTTTAGGTTTTGTTAGATAAATTAATTAGTTTCTCTTGCAAAATCCATTAGTTTAATTAAGTTAATTAAAACTCCTTCTATCAAAAAACCCATAAAAACATTTTTCTTTTATACTATCTTTATATTCTTGTACATTTTATTATTATTATGCATTATTCAATTGGCTTGTAATAGTAATTAGGACTTTATTGCTTTATATTCCCCATTTGTAAATTTGTATCCCCATCCCCAAAAATATTGTAATAGCATATGGTATTTAATTTCCGCAATTTATCGCTCTCCATATTATTGATAGTAAATTAGGGTTTGTATGGAAATACTCAAAACCAAACAATAGACAACCTTAATTCAGGACAAATTAAATGAAAACAACACACTTTGCACACATGCACCTCTAGGGTTAACCCACACTTGTTGCCTTAGATTGAAACAATCATGTCCCTCGAATCCGCACTTGTTCCTAATAAATCTCCTTAACCTGCAAAGAATAATGATATATATCCAAAAAGATCTCTAAAAAACAAATCAAATTTGTTAAGAGACTAATCAACAACGCCTGCTGCATAACAGACCAAGATGTCAAGACATCTAGCTCAACATCTGTCTGATACACATGACAACAGAACCTATTATGACAGTTGTTTAAGATCTTGTGACATCTTCCTCAACATCAGCCCATAACCATGTTTCAGAAAAATTTATGCCAAACCTAAAACCATGTATTTGACAATATTCCCTTTTAGCAATTTTGCTAAAACAACCAATGCACAATAACCCGGGTGATAACGAGAAATCGTATTGTGTATTTAAGCTTAATGTGCACATAAATTGTCCGTATGTTATTTCATTCCATTGCATTTTATTTTGTTTTCTTTGGTTTTGCAGATGTCATTCGGTTTCTCTGAAGATTCGCAACCAAGCCGAAATCGAGATGAAAGAGTAGCAAAAAGCTTCAATTCTGTCGGTTTTGCTGATATGGCATTCACTGTGGAGCCTTGGCGTTTGCTATCACCCTGCATGCCACATCATTTAATGATCAAGGCAATGGCGTTCGCCATTGCCTCTCAAAAGGAAGTTTCGTGACACTTCATTTTTGAAGCAGTTTTTGGCATGTGTTTTTCCCTCCAAGAAGCAGTTGCGGTTCCAAGCAGTTGGGAGGCCTTGTCCTATATATATATATATATATATATATATATATATATATATATATATATATATATATATATATATATATATATATATATATATATATATATATATATATATATATATATATATATATATATATATATATATATATATATATATATATAACATCTTCGAGATCATTTCGAGAGTCAGAGAATCGCATGGAAGCTCTGCCCAAATTATTTTAGACTTAAGCAAAAGAAAACACTGCCTTTTTCTTGTAATTGTAATGCACTTGGAATTTCTTCATCAATCTTTCCGCCATCTTTGTTTCTAATCAAGTAATATTTTTTTGTAATCTTATTATGTGTTATTTTATATACTTTGCATGCGTAGAATTATAGTGAATTGCATTGATATGTTAAATTCATGCATACTATGCTTTAACATGCTAATTTTAGGAATGAATTTGTTAGGCTAAATATGTTAGGGACCGACATATGAGGACTGTTGTTATCGACAAGACTCAGTAGAAAACAATAGGTGCAAAAAATATGATTTAAATTCTGTTTTGGTTCTAATTTCTATTCGTATGTTTAATTGTTTCAACACGAGACTGAGGAACAAACTAAGGTTCAAACTGATAGCACAAGAGTGTGAGGAATGGACCAGATAATGGAAATTTGGCATCGATCCTAAAAATATCAAGAGAGCTTCAGGCATCATTTAGAACTTAATCAACTTCCAAAATATGTTTCTTAATTAACCGACGAGCGAGAGAAAAATCATGTGGTTAAGAAGTGTGATTCTTGTCAATAATGCGAGAGGGTGGGACAGAGTCTTTAAGTTGAAATTTTATTCAAAACTAGGATTTAATAGTATCTAGCACCCGTATTCTACTAGTCCCTTAGGAACACGAAATCTGTACTCCAGGCTCGTTTTGTCATTGTTTTCAAACCTTTGCTATTATTACCTTTATTCTGATCCTTATTATTTTTATCCTTTAGCCTTAGCTGTTGCTTGCATCATAGATAACATTAGTTTTATTATTAGTCTCTATGGGTATGATATATTTTAAAACTACGCGATAGACTGTATACTTGCAGTTATTATCCGACAGACACGTCAGTGTGCGATCAAGTTTTTGGCACCATTATGATTTAATTATTGCGCAGTATAAACTAAGGCAACTATTTTCCTTTTTAACTCACCAATTGTATGCCAATCACTCGTTCACAAAGCGAAGAGTTAAACATCCAATTGATGAAATCGAGCATTTTGCTAACTTAAGACGTTGAATTAATTAATTTCATATCAGATATAATCTTTCAGATCCTATTATCCCAGTTCCAGAACTAGGAAGAATCATGGCCGAAGGACCGAAAAATCGTCCTTTGAAGTATTATTTTGTTCCATTGCATGAAGAACTACACAACATCATTGTTGCGCCTGCTAGCAACAAAAAAGATTTCAAGCTAAAACCTTCATTGTTATCAGCCATTCAACAAAACCAATTTTCAGGAAGTCCTACAGATGATCCAAACTTGCACTTTTCAATATTTATACAATACACAGACACAGTAAAAGCGAATGGTGTCATCAAGAAGCGATAAGACTATGTATATTCCCATTTTAATTAAGAGATAGAGCTAGAGCTTGAATCCAATCTCTACCATTAAATTATGTCACCACATGGGACGTGTAGCGATAAAAAATGTAGCGGGGTAAATCGGAGATCGAACTATTAATTAATTCGTCTCACAAAAGCAAGAGTCGCCACCACACTTTATTATTTCCAAGGGAAAAGGGAAAAGAGCGAAATAAAACCCTAAAATATGCAATGTAAAATAATACTTTAAAAGTAATGAAAATACAAGGCGTTTTTGAAAAGAGGTCTAGAGCTCGGGGGTTGGTTATACAATGGGAAGATATTAGCACCCAATGTATCTATAGTATTCTATAGGAACCTTTTGAAATATCTGTTTTTTGGTTAAAATTGTTTGTTTGGTTAAAATGGTTTGTTTGGTCAAAATGGGTGTGGACGAGATTTTAAAAATACAACGACGTAATATCGAGGTTTTGATTTAAAAGAGGGTAAGTTTAAAATTTGATTTTTTGGAGATTTAACTTAAGTTTAACAAAAAGTAAAATGTATGAAAGGGTCTCGCACAATCGTATCAGATGCTCAATGACATGAAGTCAATAAATTTAATTCTTTCCCTTGGAATAAATCGAGCGAACAAAATGGACATCAAAATATAAGCATTCGAAAATTCACAGGAAAATAAATCTAACTAAACAGATTAATAACCAAAAGACACTAAAAAATTAAAATGACAGAGATATTTAAATACAAATAATAGATAATGTAACTAATTATCTAAAAAAAAAAAGTTATTTAAACTAAATTAAAATTCTAAGATTATTTACTAAGATAATTCTACTAACTACAAATTCTAAGGTTATAAAAATAATTCTAAAATTACTAGGTTAAATCTAAATTAAATTAAAATTTTAAATTTAGTAAATTAAATCTAAATTAAACTAAAATTTTAAGGTTACTAAATTAAATCTAAAACAAATAAAAACTCCAAAGTTACTAAACTAAATCTAAATCAAATAAAATTCTAAAACTACTAAACTAAATCTAAATCAAATACAAATTCTAAAGTTATTAAACTAAATCTAAATCAAATAAAATTCTAAAGTTATTAAACTAAATCTAAATCAAATAAAATTCTAAATCAAATAAAATTCTAAATCAAATAAAATTCTAAACTAAATCTAAATTAAATTAAAACTCTAAAGTTTACTAACTAAATTAAAGTTAAAGTTACTACAATAGTTCTAAATTTAAACTAATTATTTCTAATTAAAAAAAAATATTTGTAATTTTATATGATGAAACTAATCAACCTAATATTAAATCTAATCAATTATATATTTTTTAAAGTTACTAAATTAAAATTCTTAAATTATTAAATTGAACCTAAACTAAATCAAAATTCTAAATTTGTCCAAATATTTCTAAACTAACTAAAAAAAAAAGTCCTAGTAGGGGTTGAAACTCGTATCTCTTTGGTTATTAGTAATGTGTTTTGCCAACTGAATTAAGCTAATTATCTGTTATTACTACATTTTAATTAAAATATAAGGAATATTGATTGTGGGATTGGGCCAAAAGGCCCAAAGGGTTGACCCGGTTTGGAGGAAAGAAATAAGTAAGATTTGAGAACCCTAGAGTACTAAGAGAAGGACGCTGCGGCTAGTTGTTGGGAAGTGGGATAGTATATTATTATTATTACATTACATATACCTTTCTCCTCCGCATTCTACAAACACA
The DNA here is from genome assembly GCA_948472305.1 of Vicia faba. Lineage (NCBI taxonomy): Eukaryota > Viridiplantae > Streptophyta > Magnoliopsida > Fabales > Fabaceae > Vicia > Vicia faba. The sequence goes on from OX451738.1 coordinate 1,162,197,031, forward strand.
TTCATTATTAATCATAAATTAAAAATAAAAAAAACATCTCTCTCACACATCATCAAGATGCAATTCACAAGGCAGATGAAAAATCCGCCGAATGAATGATGTAGGTGAGCACCAGCGCCAACAACATCAACAAATAAGCTATTCCTTGATCAACCGATGAACCGTCGCTGGTAGGAGCAGGTGCAGGGGAAGGAGATTGAGCGTGAACAGCGGAGGGGAAGGAAAGAGCGAAAATGAGAGTGGCGACGATAGCCACAATTCCGAATCCGAACGAATGTGTAGAGGAAACCATATCTGAAAATGTGAATATAGTAATGTGTTTGATAGATAGGTTATAGATCTGTGTACTTTTTGTGTTTCTCTGCAGCGTCTCTGTTGAAAACGAACGAGGCGCGCAGAGAGAGAAATGATGAGGGAGAGAGAGAGAGGGGTCTTCCGTCGTTGGAGAATTTGATGCAGGAGATGACAAGATTGTGGGCTGTTAGGGTTTTGAGGTATGAATGTATTGAATTATGAATTCGGTTTCAACAAGAACTTTTGAGCAGTTACCGTTCTGAAATTAATGAGGATATTTGTGGCTTTTTTTCAGGGTTTTGCAGAAAGAAAGTTTGGAACAGAGGTTCTTGTGTGAGTTCCCTCTCTTATTTCCTATGATGTTTCCCCCTACAAACTAAACGATTTCTCAATTTTCATCTCAAAATCACTACTCTTTATTTTCTATCATTTGAAAACAGCAACAATGATTTTTATTTTTCAGGTTCACTTGGTTTGATATCACAACAGTTTCATAGTTTCACAGTTACAACAACAACAAGACAAGTAATAATTATAGCAACAGTCAACAACAACACATTTGAGAAATAGACAAAAACAACATGGCAAGTTAGTAAATAGAGTGATACATAAAGAGGAAAGACTCACATGATTGGAGCTAGTCCAACGAGTTCTCGTTTCTGGAAAACTTCGACAGTTAAACTAAAATTTCCCCCTTTTCCTTCTGAGATCTACATAAACATGTTGTTGTTGGTGTGTTGTTATGTTTTTGTAGATAAATACGCAAACTGCCTGCAAAATTTATGTTGTGACGTGCTTCTGAGTTATTGCAAGGTTTAATGGAGCATTGTGGAGGGTTGATCTTGGCACTTAGAGTTTGGTATGAAGATTGATGAGTGGTATAGAAGAAGATGTCTGGCTGTAATGAAAATGGTGAGTGTTTTTTTGAGTTTTGGAGAAGATTGAACAAAAATTCATGCAGAATATCCTCTCCGATTTTTCTATCTGTTTTCTTTATCTGATGCTGAGCTCCCTCCTTTATAATGGGACAATCTGGTTTTGGGGGGGAACAAGTTTGGTTTTTTGAACAAATATACTATTACGCTTTTTCACTTTATTGATGTAGTTTTTGATTACCTATTTTAGTGCAATCCTTGGACTGGTTTGGACTGATATGATGCAGCTTTTTGCAGGTTGTGATATAGCATTTTGGACTGTTTGAATTGTTTGTAGCAGCAAGACAATAGCAGTGTGCAAATCAGTTTTGGACTTCAACATTTTCAGCTTTGTTTTGGACTATTTTTTGGCATGTTTTATGCAGACTTGGTAGACTATGGGCAACAACAAAATTATAGCAGGCTTAGGGATATGTACTGGTTTTGCAAGTTAAAAAAAAAAAGGTTTTGGGACCACAACTTATTGGACATAAAACAATAAAACAAAGATAATAGTAATAATAAAGATAAAGGCAATTTGTTAGTAATATAAAACAAAATAATAATAATAATAATAATAATAATAAAAATAAGATGCAAACAAAATTAATTTTATTTTAATTTTAATATTAATTCAATTTTAAAATTGAATTAAAATTAGAATCAAAATCAAAATCAATATTGGATTAGAAGAAGCTAAAACTATAATGACCAAAAAGAATAAAAAAATGTAAAATAAAAGAAAAAGATATTAACTATATTTTGAAATTTTTTGATTAAAATCTATACTAAAATAAAAATCTAAATGAAACCAATAAAACTATAATAATTTTTTATATATTTTTTTTAATTAAGAATTGTGAATTTAAAATATTATAATGCTAATTATAAATAGTTTTGTGATTTTTTCTAATAATGCGATAGTAAAAAGTGACATGAACTAAAATACACATTTTTTTAGATTTTTTTCAAATAAGAAAAAAATGATAAATAAAAGACGAAAAAATATGCGCTATGTATGATTTGGTAAAAGTTGGACAAGACATGATCAAATTTCATTAAATTCATAAAGCGACTTCTAACGTTTTCATTCTTTCGTGGCATTTCAAAAAATAATCATCTCTTGACTTCTAAAGGAAAGTTGTAGTTGTTGTCAAGGAGAATCATGTGTAAAAGAACCACTAAAAAAATGTCGAAATTCGAAGAAGTTATGAATTTTTGAAATCTGACTCGAGAAATGGCAAAAATAGGTCGAATCGCTTGTGAACGCTTGCTATGTAATAATGCAGATGGGAGGTGGTATCTTAGGTCAAAATTTGGGGTATGACAGCTGCCCCTATTTAAGTTTCTTCTATCCGGAGATATGAAGATTAAAATCTTCGTCTCGACGAGATTGAAGGTACTTAAATACATAATACGCAATTTTTGCCCTAAGATACCGCCATTATGTTTGTGATATGAATGTAGTATTTAAATTTACAGAGAATTATATTGTATGAGACAAGATAATGCTGGAGAAACCAAACACCAACAAAACACAAGAACATAGATTATACACTACTGGGGAAATGAGCCATCGACTTCAAATGATAGACTCTTGACGGCGAATAAAAATTTGAGAGAATACGACCTCTGACCCTAACAAAGAAGGCATCTTGCATAGGCCACAAAAACAGATTATCGACCTAAAATAACGGCGAGTTCACATCTCAAGGTCAACGATAGACAAAAGATGTACCAAATTTGCTGATAATGGATTACCGACTTCTGAAGGTAAAGATTCATAACAAACTTCTCTGCGAGATTTCCGGAGAGATACCAATTAATGCTGAAATAATAATATGGTTGTAGATACACAAGCTGCTCAAATAAAGAAGCTGCCACTTGCTGTCTTCCAAAAATACTATGACATACAAGCTGCTCAAATAAAGAAGCTGCCACTTGCTGTCTTCCAAAAATACTATGACATACAAGTTGCTCAAATAAAGAAGCTGCCACTTGCTGTCTTCCAAAAATACTATGACATACAAGCTGCTCAAATAAAGAAGCTGCCACTTGCTGTCTTCCAAGGATGCCAATAACATACAAGCTGCTCAAATAAAGAAGCCGCCACTTGCTGTATTCCAGAAAAAATCAATAATGCGCAAGTTGCTCATGAAGAGACCGCCGCTTGTCGTTTTCCAAAAATAATAATAACGCACAAGTTGCTCATGAAGAGACCGTCGCTTGTCGTTTTCCAAAAATAATAATAACGCGCAAGTTGCTCATGAAGAGACCGCCGCTTGTCGTTTTCCAAAAATAATAATAACGCACAAGTTTCTCATGAAGAGACCGCCGCTTGTCATTTTCCAAAAATATTTCAGAAGAAAGTTGCGATAACACTGCCAGAGAATAAAATTCTTTTTCAAAGGGAATCATGAATAGATCCTTCCTGAGGAGGTCAAATACTTAAATGCGCAAAATAAATGCACCATTCATCTAGGTTGTTTAGCTTGGAGAAAACCACGAGATAGCCTATGCAAGAGACAAAAAACTCCCTCCAGGAATAAACCAGAGAGAAGACAGTCAAACAAGACTCCACCCAATGAGAAAATAACTTAATTGGGTGGAGTCATCCTATCCAGAAATGGATAAGGAAGGCTAAATCAAAATTCATCTACGAGGATTAGCTCAATTGGGGAATTTAGAAAGGAAGCACATTTTCTGCCTAAGTTAACATTCTACTTGGAAAGAAACATATACGCTGTTTGAATAAACAAAGTATACAACCCAAAATCAACGACAAATGTGAATATGCATGCGTGATATAAGTGTAAATGAGTAAATGAATGTTATGCTGACAAAACAAACAGATGGAATATCTTGAAGACGATAAGATGTCACGAAATAATAGATACTCGGCCAATCTTAAAAAGACGGAAAATAACTGGAACTGGAACCACAAAGCAACGTCAGAGCGTATCACGCTACAAGGCTCAAGTCTTCTGAGGAGAAAAGTATTCAAATCCAATCTTCTAATACCAATAGACCACTGGCATGATACAAAACGTACCACACCTCAGAAATCTGCTCAAATAAAGATAACTGAAACAAAGCTTAACTGGAAATGCTGGGGAGTCACCAAGCTTAGTACCACGAGAAACGCAAGTTTACACAACCAACACCTCATGACGATTTTGAAAGAAAACATGTTTCATGCAAGGATAAATTACTGTATTGTTTTGCATTTCATGGCTTGACCATCCTTGGAACAACTGTTAATATTCCTTTCAGTATTCAACGACACATTAAAAATAGGAATGCGTTAAATAGCTTTGTTTCAATTATTTCCGTAAAAGCTGAAATTTTGCCCACAAAAAAGATAAATGCTCAAAATTTCATTAATAGGATGGTAGTTCGCTAACAATGCGACTCCCATGGTTTAAAAATTTTTTTTTTGGGAAATAGTACATGAGATAAAAAGGTTACACAAAAACAATGATCACTATTCTCCCTAACCACTTCGAATTCCGAAATGTGCTCAAATGCCAAGACTGGTCTGACCAAAAGCTTACCTAAGCCGCCCTTTCGGGTTTTCAACTTAGCAAACTGTCAACTCAAACCTAAGCGAAATATTTCTTGACTGCATCGGCGTTCATGGAGCGCGGGAGCTCTTCACCGTCCATATTTGTGAGAATCATGGCACCTCCAGAGAAAACTTTCTTAACGACATACGGTCCTTCATAATTTGGAGCCCACTTGCCCCTAGAATCAGGTTGGAAAGATAATATCTTTTTGAGCACAAGGTCACCTTCTCTGAACTCGCGTGGTCGAACCTTCTTATCAAAAGCCTTCTTCATTCTCTGCTGATATAATTGACCGTGACACAATGCTGTCAATCTCTTTTCTTCAATTAAATTCAACTGATCATATCTACTTTGACACCATTCAGTCTCAGAAAGTTTAGCTTCCATCAACACTCTCATAGACGGAATCTCAACCTCCACGGGGAGTACTGCTTCCATACCATAAACTAGGGAAAATGGGGTTGCGCCTGTTGAAGTTCGAACTAAAGTACGGTATCCATGCAGAGCAAACAGAAGCATTTCATGCCAATCTTTATAAGTTACCACCATCTTCTGGACAATCTTTTTGATGTTCTTGTTAGCAGCTTCAACTGCCCCATTCATCTTCAGCCTGTAAGGAGAAGAATTATGATGTTCGATCTTGAACTCTTCACAAAGCTCTCTCATCATCTTGTTATTCAAATTCGAACCATTATCAGTGATGATCTTGCTCGGGATACCGTATCGACAAATGATCTGATTCTTGATAAATCTGACTACCACCTGTCTGGTTACATTAGCATAAGATGCTGCTTCCACCCATTTAGTAAAATAATCGATCGCTACCAAGATGAAACGATGACCATTTGAAGCTTTGGGTTCAATCATTCCAATCATATCAATGCCCCACATAGAGAAAGGCCAAGGTGAAGAGATAACGTTGAGGAGGGTCGGTGGCACATGTATCTTGTCCGCATAAATCTGGCATTTATGACATTTCTTCACATATTTGCAGCAATTAGATTCCATTGTCATCCAATAGTAACCAGCTCTCAACATCTTTTTAGCCATTGCATGTCCGTTGGCATGTGTGCCAAAGGATCCTTCATGTACTTCTTGCATTAGTATGTCTGCTTCATGTCCGTCTACACATCTGAGCAAGACCATTTCGTAATTCCTCTTATACAATACTTCTTCATTGAGGAAGAAACTGCTTGCTAATCTTCTCAACGTCTTCCTATCTTTATTGGATGCCCCAGGCGGGTACTCTTGAGTTTGAAGAACACGTTTAATGTCATAGAACCATGGTTTGTCGTCGGTAACCTCTTCCACTGAGAACACATGAGCAGGTCTGTCGAGGCGCACAACTCTAATTTTAGGCACATCGTTCCAACCATTCACTTGAAACATTGAAGACAAAGTAGCTAAAGCATCATCCATTTGGTTTTCATCTCTAGGGATATGATGTAATTCCACTTTGTTGAAGAAAGTTAACAATATTCTAGCATAGTCTCTGTAAGGGATCAGACCAGGATGACGAGTCTCCCATTCTCCTTTGATTTGATTAATTACCAATGCCGAATCTCCGTAAATATCAAGAATCTTAATCCTTAGATCCACTGCTTCTTCGAGACCCATAATACATGCCTCATATTCAGCCATGTTGTTCGTGCAGTCAAACTTCAATCTCGCCGTGAACGGGATATGAGTACCTCGGGGATTGACGATAATTGCCCCAATTACATTTCCATAAGAGTTCACAGCTCCGTCAAATATTAAACCCCAATGGGATTCGGGATCAGGTCTTTCTTCAGGTAACGGCTCTTCGCAATCTTTAGCTTTCAAGTACATAACATCTTCATCTGGGAAATCAAACTTGATGGATTGATAATCGTCAATTGGTTGGTGAGCCAAATGGTCGGCTAAAATACTCCCTTTGATTGCTTTCTGAGTGTGATACTCAATGTCATATTCAGATAACAACATCTGCCAACGGGCTATTCTTCCAGATAAGGCGGGCTTCTCAAAGATATACTTGATCGGATCCATTTTGGAGATCAACCAAGTGGTGTGGTTAATCATATACTGGTGCAGACGGCGAGCAGCCCAAGATAAAGCACAACAGGTTTTCTCAAGCATTGAGTATCGAGACTCACAGTCTGTGAATTTCTTACTCAGATAATATACAACATGTTCCTTTCTTCCAGTCTCATCTTGTTGACCAAGCACACATCCCATGTAATCTTCCAATATAGACAGGTACATAATCAAAGGTCTTCCTTCCACCGGAGGAATCAAAATGGGAGGTTCAAGCAAATATTCTTTGATGCTATCAAAAGCTCTCTGACAATCTTCTGTCCACACACATCCTTGGTTCTTTCGGAGAAGCTTGAAAATCGGCCCACAGGTAGCAGTCATATGAGATATAAATCTAGAAATATAGTTCAGTCTCCCAAGGAATCCTCTTACTTGTTTTTCCGTCTTGGGTGCGTGCATTTCCCGAATAGCTTTGACTTTATCAGGATCTACCTCAATACCTTTCTGACTGACAATGAAACCCAGAAGTCTTCCAGAATGAACACCAAAAGTGCACTTGTTGGGATTCAGACGGAGTTTATACTTTCTCAAACGCTGGAATAACTTCAATAAATGTTCCAAATGATCTTCTTCAGTTTGTGATTTGGCAATCATGTCATCTACATACACTTCTATCTCTTTATGCATCATATCATGGAACAAAGCAGTCATGGCCCTTTGGTATGTTGCACCAGCATTCCTCAAACCAAACGGCATAACCCGATAACAAAATGTTCCCCAAGGTGTAATGAAAGCTGTCTTCTCCATATCTTCTGGTGCCATCTTGATTTGATTGTAACCAGAGAAACCATCCATGAAAGAAAAGACTTTGAACTTTGCGGTACTGTCGACCAATACGTCAATATGCGGTAATGGGAAGTCATCCTTTGGGCTAGCTCTATTCAGATCTCTATAGTCTACACACATTCGAACTTTGCCATCTTTCTTAGCAACAGGCACTATATTGGCTAACCATTGAGGATAGACCGATGTAACAAGGAAACCTGCATTAATTTGTTTTTGAACTTCTTCTTTGATCTTGTCAGCCATATCGGGACGAGTCCTTCTCAACTTCTGCTTAATCGGCGGACATTCAGGTCTCAACGGTAAACGATGCTCCACAATATTGTTGTCCAAACCTGGCATATCTTGGTAGGACCAAGCAAACACATCAACATACTCTTTGAGAAGCTCCAACATTTTCTCTTTGACCTCTGGGATAAGCAATGCTCCGACCTTGACTTCCTTTTTATCTTCTTCATCACCTAAATTGATCATCTCTATAGGTTCTTCAAAAGGCTGAATAGTCTTTTCATCGTGCTCAAGCAAACGGGAAATTTCATCAGGAACTTCTTCGCTATCCTCTTCTTCGGCTCCGAACACAGGGAATTCAAAGTTGGGAGGGGGCATAGGATCATTGTTTTCAATGGTTAAGTCATGGATTAATCTGCACATATGATTATGCTTTATTTTAGAAATCGATTTGTACAAATAAAACAAAAAGTTATTATATTTTCCTATTACTACCAATTAATTTTCATTACTATTTCCCAGAAAAAGTGAAAAAAATAAAACAGTAGTGGACAAAATAACATTTTTATTCATGAGGGGCAATACTTGAAACAAAGAGCCCAGACATTTTCTCTTTTGCCTTGGGCAGAGCAAAAGGATTTATTTTCAACATAGCCCGACACGAATACTTTTCGCCTTGGGCAGAGCGAAGTTTTTTTTCAAAAATAAAACAAAACATTACTCAGAAATGTGCATCACAACAGGAACATCAACAACAATCCAGTTCTGGCAAACCACTCCATGCGTTACGAAATCGGGTAAATCCTCTTCAGAATCGTCTCCTATTATAGCATCAACTTCAAGAGGAGTCGGATAGATAAAACCTGCGCTTCGGAAAACTTCTTGTATCGGACGAGTAATTATTTCCTGCTTGACTCTTGTAGACACGGGATGAAAACCAAGACCTTCTCCAGACTTGTTCTCGGGAAAAGTCAACACCTGGCCCCAACCTTGAGCCGAACCACTTTCAACCACTCGTCGCGCATCCTCAAAAGAAGAAATAGATGTCCCTTGCTTCTTCACTTCATTATTAGCAACAAATAGAACTTGGAATTGGGTTCCAACATCCTCATCAGCATCAATAAAAGAGAAAGATGACAAATGGCTTACCACCATAGCCTGCTCTCCACCAATCATTACCAGCTTTCCATGCCTTACAAACTTCAATCTTTGATGGAGCGTGGAAGTGACTGCCCCTGCATCATGGATCCATGGACGACCCAATAGGCAACTGTAGGCGGCACGAATATCCATTACTTGAAAAGTGATCTGAAAAGTATGAGGACCAATTATTATAGGAAGATCCACTTCACCAATGACAGTCTTCCTAGAACCATCAAACGCTTTGACAATTACCCCACTAGGTCTCATGGGAGCACCTTGATATGAGAGTCGAGATAATGTAGTTTTGGGCATTACATTTAACGACGAACCTGTATCTACCAACACACTTGATAAAGTATCATTTCCACAACTTATTGAGATATGCAAAGCCATATTATGGTTTCTTCCCTCCTCCGGAAGCTCTTCATCACTGAAACCAAGATTGTTACACGAAGTAATATTTCCAACAATTCCATCAAATTGGTCAACCGTCACATCATGATCCACGAATGCCTGGTCCAAGACCTTCATCAAAGCTTCTCTATGGGCACCAGAATCTCTCAGTAAAGCAAGCAAAGAAATCTTGGAAGGAGTTTGCAATAGTTGGTCCACAATCTTATATTCACTTCTCTTGATGAGCTTCAGAATCTCATCATCATCGGGATGTGGGATAGGTTCATTGGATCAGCCTATCTCAACCCTTGGTTCAACATTTCTCGCTGGAATTTCTGCCGGTATGGGCCTCCTGACTTGAACTTCTGGTCTCTTCATAGGTACTGCTGCAAAGACACGTCCGCTTCTCGTAACTCTGCTCACATCAGCGATGTTAACAAAAGATGGCATTGTTAGTATAGAGACTTCTACCCCATTCTCAATCATTGTGGCATTATACTTATACAGTATAGCTTGGTCTGAGTTGTAAGGCACATGACCAGGTGGATAAATGATCAAAGGAGCAACAAGTGCAGTCTGACTGTCGTAAACGATCTCTACTGGTTCAGGCAAGTTGAATTGCGGTATTATAACATTCACTTCATTAACTGGATCTCTATCATGTGTAATAGTGATAACCCTCTGGTCTAACAATTTTTGAATATCCTCATTCACAATAGGGCAATCAACCTCTCTTGAACAAAATTCACACACATCATAATCATGCTGATGCCTAAAAAAGGCAAGTCTTCTTAAGCTGTGATGTAACCTGATCAACGAATCTCTTATGTGTTCAACTTGAAAAACTCGAAACTTTCCTGGACAACCTTCCACCATATTCACTGATGCTGCCCCATGTCGAGGCAAAGGATTATCTCTAACATTTGGGTTAACATCCTTGGGAGACAAGATACCGTTCTTAATTAACCTCTGCACGTCCGCCTTTAAAGAAAAACAATTTTCAATGTTGTGCCCCGGCGACCCTTGATGATATTCACAAAACTGATCTGCCTTGTACCACGGAGAAGTACTATTTGGTGCGACAGGAGGAGGCTTCGTCGTTATGAGGTTTTTTCTGATCACAGCGGGGAACAACTCAGTGTAAGTCATGGGAATGGCATCAAATTGCGGTTTCCTTGGTGAACGATTCTGGTTATTAAGTTGATAAGCCTGTTGTCGAGGCTGCTGCTGAAATGGCCGTTGCTGAGTTGGTGGGGTTTGATGAGTTGGGGTCACCATTGTTGGGCGAACAGCCGGAGTGACTGCCGCAACATGTGAATAGCCTCTCCTTGGTCTCCCAGGGAAAATTACACTGACATCTTGTTCTTTCCTTTTAGGGAAAACACTTCCAAACTTCTTGATACTGCTAGACGGACTTCCTTCCTTAACCAAACGTCCCTCACGAATCCCTTCTTCCAACCGCATGCCCATACTTACCATCTCGGTGAAGTCACTGGGTGCGCTGGCAATCATTCTTTCATAATAAAAGGAACCTAAAGTCTTCAGGAATATCTTTGTCATTTCTTTCTCCTCAAGAGGGGGATAAGTCTGAGCAGCAATCTCGCGCCACCTCTGGGCATATTCTTTAAAGGACTCTCTGTCTCTCTGGGACATCGCCCGGAGTTGATCTCTGTCCGGCGCCATATCGACGTTGTACTTATACTGGCGAACAAAAGCTTCACTAAGATCGTTGAAATTACAGATCCGAGTGCTGTCCAAACCCATATACCACTTTAGAGCGGCACCAGTCAAACTGTCTTGAAAGTAGTGAATTAATAAGTTATGATCATCAGAATATGTAGACATCTTTCTCACATACATAATTAAATGACTCCGCGGACACGAATCACCTTTATACCTTTCAAAGTCCGGCACTTTGAATTTGGCTGGAATCTTTACATTTGGAACTAAACACAGGTCATGAGCATTCTTTCCAAACAAATCTTTCCCCTTTAACGCTCTGATCTCCCTCTGCATCTCTTGAAACTGGTCTTGAAATTCCTCCATTCTATCGAAAAGACCCAGACTTTCAGCAGGCTCGACATGATAAGTAGGTTCATTCATGTATGGCATAGAATGAACCACAGGAGCGACAATTGTCATCACTGGTTGAGGGAAAGGTGCCACAGACGGGATTACAGGCGGCATAGTAGTTGTCTCTGGTTGAGGAAAAGACATAGTGGTTGAACCAAAGGCTGTACGACAGGCTGATACCCTTCTGGCACAAAGTTATAAGGCATTCCCCATGGAAAACCTTTTGGCATCTGATGTCGAAGCGGAGAGTTGATTTGAGTCACATATGTTGGAACGGTGACAATCTCAGAAACCACAGTAGTTGAAGTCTGAATCTCAGCAGCTGCAGTCAATGGCTGATTCTGAGCAGCCATCAAACTTTCCACTAGCGCAGTTAACTTTTCCATTCCGACATAAAGGGTAGCAACCTCCTCGCGAAGCTCGTGGTTTTCCTGTTCCAGATCTTCCATTTTCCTCTGACGATTGGCTCGGGTATCGTATCGATGAGACAGCTTGACAATCTATCGGAGTGGAAAAAGAAACAAGGATAAGACTCTAGAAAACATGTGAAGTGGAATGTTGGATGATGCATGATATGTGATGCAAATGATAATTCATTTTGATAGTTTTTCAAGGAACTTCAATAATTTTGCACACATCAATGGTAAAGGAATTTGGAACAACAAAAACTCACTTCATTAATCAAAAGCGGTAAATTACAACTTACAACTTTGGAACAACAAAACAATAAATTACAACTTTGGGACAACAACCCAATAAAAGCAGTAAATTAACACTTTGGAACATGAAGCCCATAATAAAAGCAGTAAATTACAACTTCGGAACACGAAGCCCATAATAAAAGCAGTAAATTACAACTTCGGAACATGAAGCCCTTTTACAGAGTTTTACAAAATGACATCAGTAAAATAAAACTAAAAACTAAAGATCACTCAGAATCATCAGATGAAGGACCAAATGCCAACTGTAACTGGAGCTTCCTGATCTTCTCTTCATAAAAGTCTTCCATCTCTTTCTTCTCAGCTACCAGTCGATCAATGATTTCCTTTTGTGGATTAGGAACGAGAGCAACGCTTACCGAACCTTCCTTCTTTCTCTTCCTTTCACTAGCATATTTCTTCAGTAAAGCATCCTTTTGACGAAGCTTCTCATCATGATCAATGAACCAGCCGTCTTGAATAAATAGCAAATCCTCCTTTTCCTTTAGTTGTCGAGCCAGGACCTGATTCTCATATTCAGACATATTATACTTTTCTTTCCAAGCATCTCTCTCGGACTTCATCCTAGCCAGATTTCCTTGGTATTCTCCCATATTCTCGATAGGGATATCAACAGATGATGATGCAACAGTAGGGAATAAAGGTTTCTCAGGTTTATAGGGCATCTTGAGAGCACAAGCCCTAGCACGGACCCATTGTAGGTAAGGCTCCAAAGAAACGGCACCCCTATGTCCTAACATGTCTCTCCCTTTCCTATGGATGTGGTGCCAAGCTCCTTCGATCTCCCTCTTAGCTGCCTGGTGATCTTGTCCTTCTTGTAGAAAGAAACCACTCACGTGGATGTTGTTTGGCTTGTCCCTCATCGGGTATCCAAACTAACGGCGTGTGAGAACAGGATTATAGTTAATTCCTCCTTTCGTACCAAGAAGGGGCACGTTAGGAAAAGCACCACAGCTATCGATGATCTTCACGTCATGGTAAACTCGATTATACCAATCAATGTCGAAATAAGTGAGAGCCATAATTTTTGGCGCCCATCGTGGCTCCTTCTCAAGATTCCAGAAAACATCAGACCTAGGTAGATGAGAAACATACCACTGATACAACAACGGTGCACAACAAATAATCATCCCTCCTTGATAAGAGTTTCGGAGATGGATGGAGTAGTAGGTATCTCCTAGCAGCGTAGGGACCGGATTTCCAATCAAGAAAATTCTGATGGCGTTGATATCCACAAACTTATCAACGTTAGGGAACAAGAATAGACCATAAGTGAGTAAAGCAAAGACGTCTTCAAAGGCAATAGTATCTTTTATCTCAGCAAAATGACGAGCTTTCCTCAACAAAAACTGCGCAGACAAGCCTCGGATTCCCCCTTTTGTAGTCATGTTCTCCTCTATCTCTGACTTCTTCAAGTGGGTGATGGTCGCTATCTCGTGAGATTTGGGTTCCTCTTCTAAGCCAGAAAAAGGAACACAGTCGGTGATCGGCAAACCAAGTATGTAGGAGTACTCTTCTAAGGTGGGCATTAACTGGTAATCCGGAAAGGTGAAGCATCGGTACAAAGGATCATAAAATTGGACCAACATACCAAGGATGCCTTCTTTCAACTTGCGCTTCATGAGAGGTATAAGGGACCCATACTTTCTGAAAATCCGTTGGGTTCTTGATCTTAGGAATTAAACTCTTCAGTTCTTCAATCTCGGGCTCCTTAAAACTAAAACTTCGAGTGTTTCTCCTTCCAAATTCCATAATAATAGTACCTGAGATGTCTGCAAAAATCATTTTTAAGTTCCTTGAAAAACAAGTTTTTTACAAAAAATGTTTATGGATGTAGGGATGAATGATAATGCAACAGTTACACATAAGTTCACAAATATGGGGTTCAAAGGTTAAACGTTTCGAGCATGGAGTCAAAGGTAAAGCCCACCCCAAGGTATGTACTACGGTTTAATCACACCTGTAAGACAAGGTCCTAAGAGTTCCCAGAGTCTACATTCCTCCTTCGGATATTACCAAAGTCTTGATTACTCAATAATTAGCAATATTCTCAAGAGAAACTCATCCGAGCGTAGCATCGCGTGACAACTACTTCCGGATTACTCTATTATAGTCTCCGCGCTACACCTAAAAGGCCAAGATGGGTTAGGGTTCTATGGTTCTCAGCTTCTCTGGCTCCCAGGTCGAAACTAATAATGTCTTCCCGATTACTCGGTAAACAAATATTACGTTCAAAAGGGCCTTCCACTGAGTGCGGGATTTCATGCCTCCTTCTTCGGGATTACTCCCTCAAAGTTAACATGACTATACCGCCCGTCCTATTCTTAAGTGTAACTTAATCCGGATATAGGATTCGTCCTTTGCAAAAACCCAAACAACCCCAATATAAACACATAATCAAACAAAACAAATAATAATAAAACAGATAAAACAAACTAGGCTTAACCCACTTAGGGATGGACCAGCAAGAGGTCAATCTTTCCCCAGCAGAGTCGCCATTTCTGTAGCGATAAAAAATGTAGCGGGGTAAATCGGAGATCGAACTATTAATTAATTCGTCTCACAAAAGCAAGAGTCGCCACCGTGCTTTATTATTTCCAAGGGAAAAGGGAAAAGACTGAAATAAAACCCTAAAATATGCAATGTAAAATAATACTTTAAAAGTAATGAAAATAGAAGGCGTTTTTGAAAAGAGGTCTAGAGCTCGGGGGTTGGTTATACAATGGGAAGATATTAGCACCCAATGTATCTATAGTATTCTATAGGAACCTTTTGAAATATCTGTTTTTGGTTAAAATTGTTTGTTTGGTTAAAATGGTTTGTTTGGTCAAAATGGGTGTGGACGAGATTTTAAAAATACAACGACCTAATATCGAGGTTTTGATTTAAAAGAGGGTAAGTTTAAAATTTGATTTTTTGGAGATTTAACTTAAGTTTAACAAAAAGTAAAATGTATGAAAGGGTCTCGCACAATCGTATCAGATTCTCAATGACATGAAGTCAATAAATTTAATTCTTTCCCTTGGAATAAATCGAGCGAACAAAATGGACATCAAAATATAAGCATTCGAAATTTCACAGGAAAATAAATCTAACTAAACAGATTAATAACCAAAAGACACTGAAAAATTAAAATGACAGAGATATTTAAATACAAATAATAGAGAATGTAACTAATTATCTAAAAAAAAAAGTTATTTAAACTAAATTAAAATTCTAAGATTATTTACTAAGATAATTCTACTAACTACAAATTCTAAGGTTATAAAAATAATTCTAAAATTACTAGGTTAAATCTAAATTAAATTAAAATTTTAAATTTAGTAAATTAAATCTAAATTAAACTAAAATTTTAAGGTTACTAAATTAAATCTAAAACAAATAAAAACTCCAAAGTTACTAAACTAAATCTAAATCAAATAAAATTCTAAAACTACTAAACTAAATCTAAATCAAATACAAATTCTAAAGTTATTAAACTAAATCTAAATCAAATAAAATTCTAAAGTTATTAAACTAAATCTAAATCAAATAAAATTCTAAATCAAATAAAATTCTAAACTAAATCTAAATTAAATTAAAACTCTAAAGTTTACTAACTAAATTAAAGTTAAAGTTACTACAATAGTTCTAAATTTAAACTAATTATTTCTAATTAAAAAAAAATATTTGTAATTTTATATGATTAAACTAATCAACCTAATATTAAATCTAATAAATTATATATTTTTTAAAGTTACTAAATTAAAATTCTTGAATTATTAAATTGAACCTAAACTAAATCAAAATTCTAAATTTGTCCAAATATTTCTAAACTAACTAAAAAAAAAAAGTCCTAGTAGGGGTTGGACTCGTATCTCTTTGGTTATTAGTAATGTGTTTTGCCAACTAAATTAAGCTAATTATCTGTTATTACTACATTTTAATTAAAATATAAGGAATATTGATTGTGGGATTGGGCCAAAAGGCCTAAAGGGTTGACCCGGTTTGGAGGAAAGAAATAAGTAAGATTTGAGAACCCTAGAGTACTAAGAGAAGGACGCTGCGGCTAGTTGTTGGGAAGTGGGATAGTATATTATTATTATTACATTACATATACCTTTCTCCTCCGCATTCTACAAACACATTCATTATTAATCATAAATTAAAAATAAAAAAACATCTCTCTCACACATCATCAAGATGCAATTCACAAGGCAGATGAAAAATCCGCCGAATGAATGATATAGGTGAGCACCAACGCCAACAACATCAACAAATAAGCTATTCCTTGATCAACTGATGAACCGTCGCTGGTAGGAGCAGGTGCAGGGGAAGGAGATTGAGCGTGAACAACGGCGGGGAAGGAAAGAGCGAAAATGAGAGTGGCGACGATAGCCACAATTCCGAATCCGAATGAATGTTTAGAGGAAACCATATCTGAAAATGTGAATATAGTAATGTGTTTGATAGATAGGTTATAGATCTGTGTACTTTTTGTGTTTCTCTGCGGCGTCTCTGTTGAAAACGAACGAGGCGCGCAGAGAGAGAAATGATGAGGGAGAGAGAGAGAGAGAGGGGTCTTCCGTCGTTGGAGAATTTGATGCAGGAGATGACAAGATTGTGGGCTGTTAGGGTTTTGAGGTATGAATGTATTGAATTATGAATTCGGTTTCAACAAGAACTTTTGAGCAGTTACCGTTCTGAAATTAATGAGGATATTTGTGGCTTTTTTTCAGGGTTTTGCAGAAAGAAAGTTTGGAACAGAGGTTCTTGTGTGAGTTCCCTCTCTTATTTCCTATGATGTTTCCCCCTCCAAACTAAACGATTTCTCAATTTTCATCTCAAAATCCCTACTCTTTATTTTCTATCATTTGAAAACAGCAACAATGATTTTTATTTTTCAGGTTCACTTGGTTTGATATCACAACAGTTTCATAGTTTCACAGTTACAACAACAACAAGACAAGTAATAATTATAGCAACAGTCAACAACAACACATTTGAGAAATAGACAAAAACAACATGGCAAGTTAGTAAATAGAGTGATACATAAAGAGGAAAGACTCACATGATTGGAGCTAGTCCAACGAGTTCTCGTTTCTGGAAAACTTCGATAGGTAAACTAAAATTTCCCCCTTTTCCTTCTGAGATCTACATAAACATGTTGTTGTTGGTGTGTTGTTATGTTTTTGTAGATAAATACGCAAACTGCCTGCAAAATTTGTGTTGTGACGTGCTTCTGAGTTGTTGCAAGGTTTAATGGAGCATTGTGGAGGGTTGATCTTGGCACTTAGAGTTTGGTATGAAGATTGATGAGTGGTATAGAAGAAGATGTCTGGCTGTAATGAAAATGGTGAGTGTTTTTTTGAGTTTTGGAGAAGATTGAACAAAAATTCATGCAGAATATCCTCTCCGATTTTTCTATCTGTTTTCTTTATCTGATGCTGAGCTCCCTCCTTTATAATGGGACAATCTGGTTTTGGGGGGGAACAAGTTTGGTTTTTTGAACAAATATACTATTACGCTTTTTCACTTTATTGATGTAGTTTTTGATTACCTATTTTAGTGCAATCCTTGGACTGGTTTGGACTGATATGATGCAGCTTTTTGCAGGTTGTGATATAGCATTTTAGACTGTTTGAATTGTTTGTAGCAGCAAGACAATAGCAGTGTGCAAATCAGTTTTGGACTTCAACATTTTCAGCTTTGTTTTGGACTATTTTTTTGGCATGTTTTATGCAGACTTGGTAGACTATGGGCAACAACAAAATTATAGCAGGCTTAGGGATATGTACTGGTTTTGCAAGTTCAAAAAAAAGGGACCACAACTTATTGGACATAAAACAATAAAACAAAGATAATAGTAATAATAAAGATAAAGGCAATTTGTTAGTAATATAAAACAGAATAATAATAATAATAATAAAAATAAGATGCAAACAAAATTAATTTTATTTTAATTTTAATATTAATTCAATTTTAAAATTGAATTAAAATTAAAATCAAATCAAAATCAATATTGGATTAGAAGAAGCTAAAACTATAATGACCAAAAAGAATCAAAAAATGTAAAATAAAAGAAAAAGATATTAACTATATTTTGAAATTTTTTGATTAAAATCTATACTAAAATAAAAATCTAAATGAAACCAATAAAACTATAATAATTTTTTATATTTTTTTTTAATTAAGAATTGTGAATTTAAAATATTATAATGCTAATTATAAATATTTTTGTGATTTTTTCTAATAATGCGATAGTAAAAAGTGACATGAACTAAAATACACATTTTTTTAGATTTTTTTTCAAATAAGACAAAAATGATAAATAAAAGACGAAAAAATATGCGCTATGTATGATTTGGTAAAGGTTGGACAAGACATGATCAAATTTCATTAAATTCATAAAGCGACTTCTAACGTTTTCATTCTTTCGTGGCATTTCAAAAAATAATCATCTCTTGACTTCTAAAGGGAAGTTGTAGTTGTTGTCAAGGAGAATCATGCGTAAAAGAACCACTAAAAAAAATGTCGAAATTCGAAGAAGTTATGAATTTTTGAAATCTGACTCGAGAAATGGCAAAAATAGGTCGAATCGCTTGTGAACGCTTGCTATGTAATAATGCAGATGGGAGGTGGTATCTTAGGTCAAAATTTGGGGTATGACAGGACGGATTAAAGAAAGTCTTCTTAGCGCGATATTTTCCACCAAGTAAGACAACTATGCTAAGAGTTCAAATCACGGATTTAAGCAGAAAGATAACAAATCTCTTTTTGATGCTTGGGAAATATACAAGGACATGATGAGGCTTTACCTGCACCATGGACTTGAGCAATGAATGATTATCCATACCTTCTACAATGGTCTATTGTACAATACTAAGATGAATCTGAATGCCGCAGCTAGCGGTGCTCTTATAGATAAGTCGTATGGTGAATCCTATGAACTCATCAAGAACATGGCTCAAAATCATTTTAAATGGGGAAGTGAATAGACAGTTTTAGAAAAACCAACTCCGAAAGGAAGAATGCACGAAATTAGTAGCATAGACCGTGCCAATTCTAAAGTGGATGAGATTACTCAAAAGGTTTAAATCTTGGCTATAAAACCACCTGCAGCTACCGTAGCTGCTGTGACACTAAACTGTGAATTATGTGGAACCCCTGGGCACACTAATGCTGATTGTTAATTATTAGTTGGTATTCCTATTGACCAAGAAAATTACTCCCAAGGAAACCCGTATTCAAATACTTATAATCCCGGCTAGAGAAATCATTTAAAATTTTCATATAAGAGCAATAATGCTCTATATCCTCCAAACCCAACACATGCTATTCCACCTGGATATCAGAAAGGAGCACCATATGCTCCAGAAGCACCTAGAAAGTCAAATCTGGAGATCATGATGGAAAACTTTATGAATGCTCAGGCCTAACAAAATAAAGATTTCACGAATCAAAATGTTCATACGAGTGAATTTGAAAAGCAATTGCCGAGTAAGCTTGATGCTATGGCTACACATAACAAAATGGTAGAAACTCAAATTTCTCAAGTAGCCCAACAACAAGCAACAATAAAAGCACCAGCTGGAACATTTCCCAATCAACCACAACCAAACCCAAGAGGCCATGCTAATGCTATTCAATTACAAAGTGGAGCCAAACTAGATGGACCAGTAGACCCAAGAATCAAAGTGTTCATAGAGAAATAACCACCTTATGTTCCTCCACCACCATATAAACCACCTGTACCTTATCCTCAAAGATTAGCTAAGACTAAAAATGAAGGAAAATTCAAGAAATTTGTAGAACTTCTAAGACAACTAAATATCACTATACCATTCACAGAAGCTATTAAATAAATGCCATCATATGCTAAATTTCTTAAAGAAATCCTATCCAACAAGAAAAAGCTCGAGAATAATGAAACAATTATATTCACTACTTAGTGTAGCACTATAACTCAAAACAACATGCCTCCTAAGTTGAAAGATCCAAGTAGTTTTTCCATACCTTGTGTATTTATAAAATATATCATAGACAACACTCTATGCGACTTAGGAGTTAGTTTTAGTTTAATGCCCTTATCCATACGCAAGAAACTCAATTTAGGGGAACTTAGACCAACAAATATGTCTCTTCAACTAGCGGACCGTTCTGTCAAATATCCTGTAGGTATGCTAGAGAACATTCTTGTGCATATAGGTTAATTGTACATCCCTACTGATTTTTTGATAATGGACATAAAAGAGGATTCCAACATACCTATTATTTTAGGAATACCCTTTTTAGCCACAGCCGGAGCCATCATAGATGTCAAGAAAGGAAAGCTAACTTTTGAAGTTGGTGAAGAAAAGTTTGAATGTATTTTGGATCAATTCTCAAAGGCTCCAGCTATATAAGATTCATGTTGCTTCCTAGACATTATTGATGAATGCGTGAAAGAAATGGAGTTGGAACTTTCTAAGTACACTGAAGTGCTAAAGATTCCAGCACCTCTTATATTCAAAGATGACAATTAGAGTGAGCTATACGTAGATGACAGTCGAGGGAATGTTTAGCACTAACACCTGATCCAATGCCAAGCCTAAAGAAACCTTGAATAGAACTTAAAACACTTCCCAAAAACCTAAGGTAAAAATTCCTAGATATAGAGCTTGAAAGACCAATAATAGTCAATGCTGACCTGGGACAGATAGAAACTGAAAAGTTACTACATGTCCTAAGAAAGTATCCTACAACTCTAGGGTATAACATCTCAGATCTAAAAGGAATATGTCCCTCTATATGTATGCATCATATTATGTTAGAAGATGACTATAAAACCTCTAGAGAACACCAACGGAGAATAAATCTCATTATAAGTGATGTAGTAAAAAAGGAGGTGCAAAAGCTATTAGAAGCATAAATTATATATCCAATATCAGATAGTAATTGGGTCATCCCAGTACATGGCATACCAAAGAAGGGAGGTGTTACATTTGTTAGTAATGAAAAAGGCAAATCCGTAGCAAAACGAATTCACACTGGATGAAAGATGTGCATAGACTATAGAAACCTAAATAAAGCCACTCGAAAAGATCATTTCCCTCTACCTTTCTTTGATCAAATGCCTGAACAATTGGCTAAACATTCTCACTTATGTTATTTAGATGAATACTCAGGATTCATTCAAATTCCCATTCATCCTGATGACCAAGAAAAGACTACCTTTACACGTGCTTATGGTACATTTGCCTATCGACGAATATCGTTCGGACTGTGTAATGCTCCCGCAAATTTTCAGAGATGCATGATAACCATATTTTCTGATTTTATAGATGACATAATGGAAGTATTTATGGACAACTTCTCTTTTTTTGGGCAAAGTTTTGAAGGATGTCTATCAAACCTAGAAATGGTGCTCGAACAATGTGTTAAGGTTAATCTAGTGCTGAATTAAGAAAAGTGCCATTTCATGGTCTGGGAAGAAATTGTACTTGGACATATTGTATTCGATAGATGAATTTAAGTGGATAAAGCAAAAATAGAAACCATAGAAAATCTTCAACCTCCAAAAACTATTAGAGAAGTTCATAGTTTTCTAGGACATGCTGGTTTTTACCGGCGATTCATTAAAGATTTCTCTAAGATAACCAAACCACTTACTGGCTTAGTGATGAAAGATTTTGAATTCATATTTTATGAGGATTGCTTGAAGAATTTGAACATTTAAAAAATGCTCTTATTACCGTACCCATTATGCAACCACCTGATTGGAGTAAACCCATTGAAATAATGTGCGATGCTAGCAATTATACTGTAGGCGTTGTCTTAGGACAGAGAGAGGATAAAACTGTTCATGCCATTTACTATCCAATTAGAACCTTGGACAATGTGCAAATGAACTCTGCTACCACAGAGAAAGAACTCCTAGCTGTTGTGTTCGCTTTAGATAAGTTTCGCTCTTATCTAGTGGGAGCTAAAATAATTGTCTATACCAATCATGCTGCAATTGGGTACCTGTTGAATAAGAAGGATGCTAAGCCCACAATTTTAATATGGGTTCTGATTTTGCAAGAGTTTGATTTAGAAATCAAAGACAAGAAAGGTACTGAAAATGTAGTAGCAGATCATCTCTATAGTATCGAGTACTTAGAACCGAAACAAGTCCCCATCAATGATGATTTCCCTTATGATCAACTTAAGCCCAATTAGAAAATGAGAGTGAAACAAGCAAATTCTCTTTAATTTATTATGAGGTAGAGACCAATGAAGTAGTGGAGTTAATTTTCACGAAAACCACTCTGCCATGGTATGCTGACTTTGTTAACTACCTAGCAGCTAGGGTGCTTTATTGCACCCTAAAATTTGCCCTTTTATTTTTACTTTATATGGATTATGTTTCATCATACACATTCATGCATTTGATATGGGATCAAGGTATCTTTGGGTCTCATGGTCTTCTTCAAGATAATAGAAGTTGGTTGTATTGACAATCACTGCAAGGAGGGTCCCACATCCTTATTATTTTGATCACTCATGCTACAAAGGATCCTCATGCCTCAAGACATCTCATTTGTCTCATTGATTCATCAGTTATTGAAAATTGCAAGAATGTTGGAGAGGATTTATTCCTCATATCTCATTGATCTTGGAGTCTTGTTATGATTAATCAAGTATGTGGTACCTCCATGAACAATATTGGTAAAGCATTGTCATCCTCTTATCCTACAATACATCTTGGTTCAAGGGATTCTCCCTCATACTCAAAGGAATTAGGGTTTTGAAGTTAAGCAATCATCTCCTATCCTTTCATCTAAAAATTAGGGTTTTGGTCAAACTCAATCTCCCATTCACTTGTTGAGAAAAACTTGATTTCATGGTTCTCTATATGTTATAAGGTGCCTAAGGATGGAAATTTAGTCATTGATTTTTAGTCAGAAGGTTTTCAATTGCTCAAATGAATTCAAATCAATTGAATTTGGGAAAAGTCAACCATGCAGTCAACAAAGTCAATTCTTGACATTTTAAGGTCAAAATCATGATTATCAAGTGAAATATGGTCAATATGCAAGATTTGATCAAGAAATTCCTAAGGATTCATCAAAAATCAAGAATTGTACAAAGTTACCTAATTTGGGATATATGGTTAGTTGAAAGTTTCTAAAATTTGACAAGTCACATTTGATTGATCAGTCATCTTCTTGCCCATTTTTCACCAAGATATGAGCTCCAATTCAATTTCATCTCTTCAGCAAAGTCGTTCTACATTCCAAGATCTTTCCAACCATGCCTAATTCATCATCATTGGATCAAAATTGAAGGAGATATAATTTTTCAAAGTTGAGAATCTCATATGACAAAATTCTTGATACTGTGAAATTTTCTCTAAGTTATAGATCACCAAATTGCCAGATTTTCGTGCCAGGATTTCATCAAGTTGCAAGTTTCAATTCACTTTGCTTTCTTCACCAATATTAGAGGTGCATAACCCGAGCTTTCCATTGATCACAAGAACTCCACAAATGATTGAAAATTGAGTGTGAAATAAGCTTAAGGATGGCACAATTTCACAAGCATCATGTGCATCTCATCTGTCAAGTTGCTTGGCATGCCAAAAATTACAAGACTCGTGTTGGTTTTTGAGAGCGCCTAAGACGGGACTGAATAAAGTGGATTGCAGATTTATTTTTTTTATGCGATGATGTTTTTATTTTTCTGGTTTGTGTATGATAATGAAAGCGGTAAGTGCAGAAAAATAAATAACACCAGATATATCCTGGTTCCCCTTACAGTCCGAGAGTACTCCAGTCCCCTTGCCAACATGAAAGAGATTTCATTATAGTTTAGAATGATTTACAAGCCTAATCGCACCAAAGGTGATGCTTTACTATCTAATCTATAGGGAGATCAAATGTTCTTAAAACCTTTAAGATCTAAACATGAAGTGCTAGAAGAATAACCCTCTTCAATGCAAACACTTGTTTCCAATAATCCTGAAAATAAGGTAACCAATACAAAGTAAAAAGAGAAAAATCCTCCCTTAATACTCTATTGCTTCCAACAATCCTGTACAACAAGGTTTCACCACAATCACTTTAAAAAAATAATTTGAAACAAATTCTTGAAGTAGATATGAAAGTTGATAATCAATGTCAACATAAAGTATTGATCTCTTCTCTTTCAAGACAACAATTTAATGAATATATTACACAAGTTCTCAATGCATATGATGAAACTTTTCTAATGATGTATTTGAAAATATAAGAGTAAAAGTTTCATGCAAGATCAAAATATTAATCAATGCACTTGTTTGAAAATGAGAAACAAAATGTTGAATTGTATGTTTGTGATTGTTGTTATTTTGTGTGTGTTTCTACTTTAGAACCATTTGAATTATATACATGTATTGCACCCTTTCAAAAGGTTATAAATGAATATCGAAGTGCAATAGGTCATGGAAAAATGCAACAAACAAACAACTTTCAAAATAATCTTATTTTTCAAATTTGTTTCAGCGGTAATCGGTTACCAGAATGTAGTAATCGGTTACCCAGTGTAGGTAATGATAAAATATTTAAAATGATGAAGCCTATAACCGGTTACCAGAAACCTTTAACCGGTTACCACTGTATGAAAAAGTGAAATAACCTTTTTAATGACTTGGAAATGAAATTCTAGTGATATTAAAATCCATGAAACATGTACGCATAATGTTAAACATATTTTGAGCACTATAGTTACATACTATATTGAATTGGAGTCTTGTACTATAATGAAGATCAAATACCAAAGTCTTCTTTAGGAATAACTTAGAATGCAAGTCAAAAGTCCATTTTGAGTAGATACTTTTTCTTCTTTTTTATAATGCCTTTTGCCTTGATCATGATGTTTGTAATCATCAAAACATAAACTTGCTGAAGCATGACTCTACATTCTCTCCCTTTTTGATGATGACAAACACTTGTTATGTGAAACACTTTGGATCGCTTGATAATGCAATATGCCCCCTATTAATGATAACTCCCCCTTGATCAATGATTCTCCTTGATCAATAGAGTATGTTAACCATTTCTACAAGAGATAGAGACAAAGCTTACACATATATCTTCTCCCCCTTTGTCATTAGCAAAAAGAAAGGAAAAAGAAACATAATAATATCATAATCGAAATAGAAGAATAACATGATATTAGTTGACTTATCCTTTAGAAGATTTTGTCTTAATCCTTCATTATGAAGTACTTGTTCATTGGGTATGAAAGTTAGTGCTTATTTTTTCCTTGCAAAGAATCTTTCATTTGATGTTGTCCTCATATGTGACACATCCCTTGGCCTATTAGATTTCAAAATTTTCTTATACCTTCCATCATATGCTTGGATCAACCACTTGTTAAGATATCAAAGATTTTGAAGTGGTCTTCAAGCAAACCTATAAAACAAGTTAAGTTTTGCTAGGTACCCAAAGTGATTTGGGTCCTTCATGGTTAGTTCCTTTATTTACCCACACATAATTCTCACTAGTAACATTAAAATTTCTTGCATAACAAGCATTATGTGTGTGACCAATAATACCACAATATAAACAAGTAGAAAGAAAGTTGCTTGTAACATAAGTTTTCTTTTTATAAACTCTTTTCTTAGGATAAAAATTAGTAACCTTTTCTTCCTTCTCACCATCGGAATGTTGTAATTCCATAATTACAAGATTTGCATATTTGTCACTTTCCGAATCAGATGAAGAAATTGTAATACTTTCTTCAATGTAATCCTTTTTGGATTTTGAGAATTTTCTTCCCTTGTAAGCATTTTTCTTGGATAGATTTGGGAACTTCATCTTTGTGTGTCCCCCTTTTCCATATTTATAGCATTTGACATTATGTAGTGACAAAAGCCTTCTTTCTTTTTGAAAAGTTTCTCGCTTTTTGCAAAGTTGAAAGATTTATCATTATTGGCGAAAAACTTACCGAGCCTTTTTACAAGATGCATGAGTTGCTCTGAATCATCTTTGTCAAGTTCTTCCCTTGAGATAACTTTCAATGCAACTCCTTTGGAATCCTCATCTTGAATCTCATGTTGTTATAGCTTTCCAAGTTTTATTTCATGTTCTTGAAGTTTGCCGAACAATTCCGCATATGTCATTTTTGAAAGTATTTTCTTTTCCGATATAGCCGTCAATTTTGGTTGCCATTCCATGGACATTGATCTAAGCACTTTAAGATTTAAATCATCATTAGTAAAAGTCTTACCGAGTTCCATCAAATGGTTCGTCAGATGAACAAATCTCTTTTGCAAGTCGAGAATTGTCTCCCGGGGCTGCATTCTGAAAAGTTCATACTCTGGGCTTAAAGTATTCAATCTTGACCTCTTAACTTCAACGTTTCCGTCATGAGTTTCAACCAAAGTATCCCAAATTTTCTTTGCTGATGTACATGTTGAAACATGAAAGAATTCGTCCATGCAAATTGCACCTTGAAGATGATTGATTGCTTTCTTATTATAAATGACCTTTTTCTTATCATCGTCATCCCATGATGTTTTAGGTTTTGATGTTCCAACACCATTGACAACACATGTCAGAGTAAACAGACCATTTTGGACAACATCCCACATTTCTTATCCTTGTGCTTCTAAATGATCCTTCATGCGAATTTTCCAAAAATCAAAGTATTCACCACAAAATAATGGAGGCTTATTGTTACTACCACCGTCTCTAAAAACTGGATTTTGATTTGCGGAAGCCATTATGGATCTTTAGGAATAGATTATCTATAACCTGCTCTTATACCAAATGTTTGTTTTTGAGTGCGCCTAAGACGGGGCTGAATAAAGTGGATTGCATTTTTTTATGCGATGATGTTCTTATTTTTCTGGTTTGTGTATGAATATGAAAGCGGTAAATGCAGAAAAATAAATAACACCAGATATATCCTGGTTCCCCTCACAGTCCGAGAGTACCCCAATCCCCTTGCCAACACGGAAGAGATTTCACTATAGTTTAGAATGATTGTACAAGTATAATTACACCAAAGGTGATGCCTTACTATCTAATCTATAGGGAGATCAAAGGCTCTTAAAACCTTTAAGATCTAAAAATTAAGTGCAAGAAGAACAATCCTCTTCAATGTATACACTTGTTTCCAACAATCCTGAAAACAAGGTAACCAATACAAAGTAAAAATAGAACAATCCTCCCTTAATACTCTCTTTCTTCCAACAATCCTGGATATTAAGGTTACAACACAATCACTTTGAAAAAATGATTAGAAATTAATTCTTGAAGTAAATATGAAAGTTGATAATCAATGTCAATATAAAGTATTGATCTCTTCTCTTTTAAGACAACAATTCAATGAATATATTACAAAGTGCTCAATGCATATGATGAAACTTTTCTAATGATGTATTTGAAAATGTAAGAGCAAAATTTTCATGCAAGATCAAAATATTAATCAATTCACTTGTTTGAAAATGAGAAACAAAATGTTGAATTGTATGCTTGTGATTGTTGTTATTTTGTGTGTGTTTCTACTTCAGAACCATTTGAATTATATACATGTATTTCACCCTTTCAAAAGGTTATAAATTAATATAGAAGTGCAATGGTTCATGGACAAATGCAACAAACAAACAACATCCAAAACAATCTTATTTTTAAAATTCATTTCAGCGGTAATCGGTTACCAGAATGCAGTAACCGGTTACCCAGTGCAGGTAACGATAAAATATTTGAAATGCTGAAGCATGTAACCAGTTACAAGAAACCTGTAACCGGTTACCACTGTATGAAAAAGTGAAATAACCTTTTTAATGACTTGGAAATGCAATGCTAGTGATATTAAAAGCCATGAAACATGTATGCATAACATTAGACATATTTTGAGCACTATAGTAACATACTATATTGAATTGGAGTCTTGTACCATAATGAAGATCAAATACCAAAGTCTTCTTTAGGAGCAACTTAGCATGCAAGCTAAAAGTCCATTTTGAGTAAACACTTTTTCTTCATCTTTTTGATAATGCCTTTTTCCTTGATCGTGATGTTTGTAATCATCAAAACATAAACTTGCTGAAGCATGACTCTATAACTCGAACTCAGTTTTTCACTAACCTACAAGCTCCATTTCAACTTTCTTTCTTCATCAAAGTTGTTGTGCATGAGGTGAGATTTCTATTGATTACCAGATCAACTCAAATAATGAAGAGATAAGTGATAAAATTGATTTAGGCTGGAACACTTTCATAGGGAACGAGGCATGTAGCATGTCAGGTCATGGTTTGTTTGTTTTATGCATAAGATGCAAGTTTTTGCGGCAGAATTCTGACTTTTCTAGGGAGAGTAAAGTTAACTAGTATTCTGGTTGGATTCCAGATTTTTACAGCAACTCTATGGGGATAGTATCAACTCTACTAGAGAAGAGGAGTCCTGTCAATGATGTGTAGTAGTTCGAGGAATAGACTCAAGTTGGGGAGATTGTAGTCGGTTGGGGAAATAAACCATGTTGAGGAAAGTATTCTGGCGATCTTACTGGGGAAATGAACTCGTCTGGGGAAGAAATTTTACAACGCTTATATTCCAGTTTTGGAAGACCAAACTCGGTTGGGGAATGTCAGAATAAATCCAAGACTTAATTGTATATGAGGATGTATTGAATGAGTATTAGAATTACATCTATATCTGGATCCTATCTGAACTGTATTGGGGAGAGAATCTAAAATGAGTGTCAGAATAAATCTGTATTTAGATTGTAACTGAATTGTATCTAAAAGAGGAAATTGTATGAGTATCAGAATGACATCCATGTCTGGATCGTATCTGAACTGTAAGAGAATCTGGAATGAGTGTCATAATGAATATGTGTTTAGATTGTATCTGCACTATATCTGGAAGAGAATCTAGAATGAGTGTCATAATGAATCTGTATTTAGATTGTATCTGCATCGTATCTAGAAGATGATAAACTACCGACAATTTCCATCCGTTTAGGAAATGGCATGATGTGTGCGTTTGTTAGGAGAAGATCAAACTCCTATATCCATTGGTGAGTTGGGCTATGTCATCGGCTGGAGGATGCCCCACTTTTGTTTGAAGATGCTTCTGCGCTTGTCTGGGATAGCCTTGCGGGGGGATGTATCTTGGGAAGATTACTTTGTGGGGATAATCCATGAGGTGGTCCTGGCGATTTCACTAGGGATCACCTTATGAAAGGGACTTTGTGGGGATTTGTAGACAACTTGAATTTTTTCTTATCTCCTAGAGTCCTTAGTAAACGTTGATCAGAGTGACGAATCTCTTACTGATAAACAAGTGATAAGATGACGGGACATAGTCGTACGCTTTAATCTCTAACTTTTGCCTGAACCTTTTTTGCGCAAGCCGCCTTTTCAGGTTTTCGACTTGTCGGGTGTACAATCTTTTATATGTATATCCCTAGTTTTTTCCCGAACCCTTTTGGTTCACAGGGATGCCTTTACTTTTTCCTAGGCATGTCAACCTAGCGGGTTTCTTTTGTGCGTAGTATTTTTTGACTATGTCCGCATTCACAGGGTGTGGAGAGCTGTCACTGTCTATGGTAGCAAGTGCTGTAGCACTGCCAAAAGATGTTAGTTGGGTCGTACGTGACCCTTTACTAGAATTCATGTTCAATGCCCTAAGTGATTCCGATGGAGACCTGCCCCTGGATATTCAAGACTTTATAAGATATTTCTTGGAATCTTGACTTGACTACCACAAATGAGTTGGACAATAACATGCCATGCCCCTTGATTATGGGAGATTTGTCATTGGAAGTGTCTTTCCATTTGAAGTGATTCTATTTATTGAGAGAATTTCCGTTCATTGGACATTCGTCAAGTGAATTTCTCTACTGTCAAATAATTAGTTATATGCAAACAATGGTATTCAAACAATGCAAAGCTTAAGTTTGTCTTGAATTTTTTTTTGAAAAATGCATTTTTTAACAAGCAGCAAAATTTTGTAAGAATATGAATTCCGCTCAGGATTTATAGTAAGCCTTACAGGAGTCAGGATACCTTTTGTAACAATATGCTTTCGAAACTAACCTATGCTCCAATTAGGACTTTTTAAAGGGTTGTAATGTGGTCTGTTTCACGGTTTAAGAAACGAAGGATAAGACTCAAAGTTTTATTTGTACCCACCCATTCTTCATAATTTTCCTCAACCCTATACTCAGTTAATTATGCATTTATCTCCCAATAGAATCTGGAATGATATTTTGGTGATGGTTCGGATACTGGAAGTTTATTTGAGAAGGCAATCATTTTTGCAACACTTTTTTCTGTTTGTTGAGGATTTGTAACGACCTCCTTTTTTTGATTTATTATCCCTAATTTTTACCTGACAGTTTTCTTATTTTGAGACTACAGTCAGCGGGATGCCCTAGTTTTTCTTAAATCTCCTTCATAGGTTTTGACTTAGCGGGCTTTTCTCTTAAGAGATAACGACTGCCTAAAGGGAACCATCACCGTCTTTTTTTTGATTCAGTAGGATGTTTTCGTTGTGTATGAAGTGAAAGCTTGCGGCTGAATGCGCATTTGAATTAACTGAGAAACTACCCTGCCCCAGGTTATGATTAAAGGTCTTAATTTGTGCGAAAAGAAAACTCCTACGTCTTAGGCTCAAAAAGGGGTTGACTAGGGATTATCTTCCTTATAACTCCACTGTTTAGGGTTTAAAACAACGCCTGTGCATCGTCAGTAAGGTCTATTCAAAAGCACATTGTAGGGATTAGGGTATTATTTTTGTCATCCCCCCTCTAAAAGTTTATAGCTTTTAACGAGAGTTGAATATCACAAAAGGGAGTAAAAATCATAGTTTAAATATAGTGAAAATGAATGGATTAATTCAAGACAAACATATGAAATTCATTAATGAAAACAAAGTTTGACATAATAGATAAGTGTTCGAACAAACAAAAGAAATTACAATTGAAAATTCAAAATGAACTGGGCACTCTCAATGATTTGGCATGGGAGCAGTAATCACGTTGGGAGTCTCAGGAGGGCCGAATTCAATCTCCTCGGTGTTAATCATGTTTTTAATCTTGTATTTTAGTGCCCAACAATCGTTAGTATCATGCCCAGGACTTCCACAATGATAGGCACAACTTACATTGTGATTGTAGTTAGGAGAAGAAGTTTTGGGATTTGGATGAGGTCCTATCAACGTGATCAGATTCATCCTCAACATGTGTTGAAATGCCTGAGACAATGGTATGTTGATTTTGGTAAACCGTCTCTTGGACTCGTCTTGCCTTCATTGATTTCCCCGTTGTTGTTGCATTGATGCAGGATTAGAGATCAGGACTGTCCCTATAGATTAGCCGTGGTTACTCTTGTTACAACCCTTCTAGCCGTACACAATATTGGACTCTTTCTTCCCATTGTATGGCTTCTTCTGAGTATTAAAAAATGCAGCCACTTGGATCTTTCCGCTTCTAATTCCATTTTAACTCGTTCCCCAGTTAGAATCAACTCGGTGGACCCGGCTGAAGAGCTTTTGATTAGGTGATTGAAGAAAGGTCCTGTCAAAGTTACCAT
This sequence comes from Vicia faba, assembly GCA_948472305.1. Lineage (NCBI taxonomy): Eukaryota > Viridiplantae > Streptophyta > Magnoliopsida > Fabales > Fabaceae > Vicia > Vicia faba. The sequence continues at coordinate 1,162,228,745 of OX451738.1, forward strand.
AAATATATCAACCAGCTCCTTGTCAGACAAAGGGGGTTGAACCCTTCCGGCTAGGTCCCTCAACTTTTGGGCATACTCTTTAAAGCCTTCGTTTGAGCCCATAGTCATATTCTGCAACTGCACACGAGGTGGTGCAAGATCAGCATTGTATTGGTACTGCTTGTAGAAAGAAGTAGATAGATCTTCCCAGGTGTGGATATTAGTCCTCTCAAGTTGATAGAACCACTCTAACTGTGTTCCAGATAAGCTTTCTTTGAAAAAGTGAACCCATAACTTCTGATCAGTGGTGTGTGGCTGAATCTTGCGGATATAAGATCTTAGATGCATATTAGGACAAGGGACCCCTTCATACTTGGCAAAGATAGGGATCTTGAATTTATGGGGAATGACTACCCCAAATACCAAACCCAAGTCTCCAAAGTCCAAGCCAGGCACAACGTGGATCTCTATAGCCTTTAGTTGGTCTTCAAGCTGTTTGTATTTTTCATCCACCGGTGGATACTTCTCCTTAGAATAGTCTTCGTCCTCAGTAGCTTGGTTATTCCCACCCACAAGTCTAGTGCTTCTAGCTTTCTCTTCTTGATTGTCTTCTTCCTCAGAAGAAACATCTTCTATTTGAGCTAGTCGGGAAGGTCCCTTGAACCTTCTTCCCATGTTGAGGATTACAACCCTCTTCTTAGTCTTCTTTTTGATGACAAGGAGTTCCATTATTTCTTGTTGTCCCTTAGATAAGTGAGGAGAGTCTCTTGGAACAGAGCATGTTGAGCCTGAAGGTCCTTGACGGTTTGTTCTAGAGCCATCTTATACTAAAATAAACAGTAAAAAGATGAGGAAACTTATGCTGGGAAACCTGCTTATGGTATGATGCATGCTATGCGGATGCAATATTTTCAAGGATCTCGCGGGGTAAACATATAAAAATGTCAGAAGTTGAACTTTGATTACAACTTTGATTGAAGAACTTCATATCGTTGAATGTCCTTCTACGAGAATCAAGCTCACCATGTCAAGTGGGTCATAGCCCTTGACTCAAGTTATCATGCTTTGGTTTTTGACAGCATTTGGTTAGAGGAAAAATAAATCCTCTTTCCCCTTGATAAATGCCTGGTTCAGTATAACCCTGCATCACAGGCCCTTGAGACCCTTGAAATGGTTATTGAAAATGCTATGGCATGATGTCATGATATTATGTACAAATAATCATATACAATCAAAGCAAACAAGTCCTTAAGTTTAGGCTTGCATGGGGTTTATAGGTAAGTACCCTCTTGAAGTTTAGTTGGTTCAACAAATCCTAGAAAGTAATCGGGTTATAGGGAATCTCAATATCATTTATCTTTCTTCATTGGGCATTATCTCAGCACAATCAATCTTTTCTTGTAGCCAAAATATCCCAAAAGTCCGATCTCAATGAGTGTAGTATCGAGTATCAACCAATATCTAGCTTTCCACCGAAGTCGGCTATCTCACTACTTCCTAATGGCCAAGTTGTTCAACTAAAGGTTCTATGGTCAGTTAGTGCTTCATGACACCACACAGCGACCCCGTATTCTCCTCGATTCAACATAAGGGATGCTGGTACCAACAAATATGTCACACTAACATAGCCATTGTGTGATACGGTGGGAGAACAGACTTGAGGGTTTTGTGTTTTATCGCAAATGTTGCGGTTTAGCAAGGGTCGCCACCTACTTTTCTTTTATCCAAAAGGAAAGGTAAAAAAGCACAGGAAAGACCTTTGAGATTGTTTCTTGAGTTCGGGGGGTAGATTATGAAAAGGGAAGGTATTAGCACCCTTTCCATCCATGGTTTTCCATGGGCTCTCAGTTACTTTCTAGATCACTTGCTTTTGTTTGAAATTGTGCTTTGTGTGTGGTTTTTGAAAGTATTTTTGAAAATGGAACTTCGTAATTGTTCTCGTCTCTATAAGGACGCATACAAAGTGTTTGTTTTGAAAATAGTTCAAAGAGGTGTTTGTGAGAGGTGTTTTTGAAATTGATTTTGAAAAGGTGTCTTTGTGATGATTCTCGTCTCCATAAGAACGCATACAAAGTATGGTCTTTTGAAAATGTTTCAAATGAGAGTGTTGGTGTAAAAATGTTTTGTTGTGAGGAAGCAAGCAACTAGGAGTGAATCTACCTACTCAAAAGGTCTTAGGTGTTCTTTTCCTCCTCCTTTAGATGTTGCTATCTTACCATTATTTTGGTAAGAAGCCCCATCGTTGGATGTGAAGTGATGAGCGTTGGGTCATCGGATGACCATGACATCAATGTTGTAAGATGACTTAGCACTTTTCTTTAGGGACTAAGATCATTTTGAAAGGAAACTTTGATAGCGTCATCGAGGGACTATGATCTTGTGTTTTTTCGATTCGTTTGTGCTAAGACATCCCACATGCATAACATGGCCATTTTTGTAAGGCAACCTAATGGAGTAACCCTAGGGGTGTTTGTGTGCAAGTGTGTCATTTGCATGCATTTAATCTTTGATTAGGGTTATCTACTTGTTGATTTTATGTCTTGCCATACAAACCCTAATTACTAGCATTCATATTTGATAGCGATAAATTGCGGAAATGTAAATTCCTACGCTATTACAATCACTTGGGGATGGGGTGTACAAGTTTACAAATTGGGATTGCAAGAAATTAAAGTCCTAATTATCTATTACAACCATATTGAATAGCCATGAAGAAAATATATGAAGCATGTAAAAAAAAAATGAAAGGAAGAGAAAACACTTTGGATCATTAGGTGTCGACCCATGCCATAAACTCAAGCTTCTCGAATGCAATTTGTTTTGATGAAGACAAGTCATGATTGATAAGGAAGGCAAAAATTATTGATCAAGCTATAAACCTCTTTGGATGAAGTCTTTGGTTCAAGCCCTTGGCAAATTTCAAGGTATAATGATGATATTTACCTTAATCTTAAGATATAGATGCTCAATGACCAAAAGAAACATTGATATATTGTCTAATCCTTTATTAAAGCTCTTTCAAAGAAAAAAAATCAATTTTTACTTTAGTGCAATCGATTTGCATGTTAGTGCAATCGATTGCACGCTTTAGTTTTTCAAAACATTGGCTACTGACTTCCAGTTCAATCGATTGCACAGTCAAAAATTTTGTAAGTTTGGGTACTGGAACCCCGTGCTATCGATTTTAATGGTTGTGCAATAGATTGCACACTCAAAAGTTTTGGAAATTTGGCTACTGGAACCCCGTGCAATCGATTTGCATGGTTGTGCAATCGATTGCACGCTGTATGATTTTGAAAAATAGCTGCCTTACACCTGCTTGTTCATGATTTTTTTACAAACCTTTTCTTCAAAGGTCACTGCATTTTAGCCTCAAAAATGAAACAAATGATGATGATTGAAATGAAAAGTTTAAAGTTAAGGAGACTTACCTTGCAACTAGAATTTATGTTTTAAGCTTGAGGTGTTGCGTTGTGGACTGTTATGACCTTCTTTCAGTTATGAGATTTTTTAGAGTTTGTCAACAAAACTTCTGGTTTTCTTTCTCCCTTTTTTCTCTTCTCTCTCCTTTTTTATAACTCCCTTTCTCTTGCAATTGGCCTCTCTATTTATAGAGAAGGTTTGAGACTTCAAAACAACTCAGATTTTTTGAATCACATGTTATGGTTATCTTGCTTGTTTTTGAAGCAAACATGAAGGACATGTTTCCAATGCTTGTACCAAGCTATGTAAAGTGGTTGATCACTTTAAGCATATTTGTTCTGACTTGTAGAAGTTGAGTGTGATTATAACAACAAGTTAGAGGCTCAAGAAATTAACTTTATGATTAAAGTGAACTTTGCAAGAATGGCAATGGTGCCTCTATGCTAAAAATGGAAAGATGCAATGGACAATACTTGAACCTCTTGGACAATGGTTCAATCAATTGTGTAAACATCTGATTATGGATAGATTTTCAAGTCAAGAGGCCTGCAAAGTGAAGATTATGCAGCATGGTTAAGATTTTTGTTCCTTGTTCATCACAAATCTGCCTTGTAAATCAATAATGAATGTCCAACTTTAGATACTTGTATCTTCTTGCTCAAATATGATAAATTCATGATCTTGGATGTTTTGGAAAGCTTGAAACATCCTCTATAACTTTCATGTTGGCCATTTTGACAAAAGCATCTTGGAACTATGTGAAAATATGCCAAGAAGTCGGGATAAAATCCTGCACAAAATCTGTTGAAAATTTCTCTAAGTGTTAAATGAAAATGTCATGACTTCATGAATTTATAACTTGAGATCCAAGATTATTTAGGAGAAGTTGTGTGAAGCAATGTTGTAGATATCATGGAGATCTACAACTTTCATGTTGAAATTTTCCCTTGAACCGTCTTCCATCTTGGTGAAAGAATGGCATGAAGTGATGAAATTATCATGTATAAAAACAACTTAGAAAATTTCTATGTCTTGGAAATCTCGACTTTTCAAGTTGACTTTTGACTTTCTTGACTTCTTGATGATTAAGCTTGATATTCTTGAGTGTCTTGATGAAATTTTATCTTTGGGATGTAATGTTGACCAAAAAGTCAAAGTTTGACTTTCCAGTATGCAATTGACCATTTTGCCCTTGTGCCAATTTCGAACCTAAATTGATGTATCAGTGCTACACACTTGATGTCAAAGAATATTTTGTGAGAAAATACTTGATAAATGAGAGGGCAAATTTTGGGGTACAACAACTTCCCCGGTTCAATCTTCTTAAACCTGAAGAGTTAGATTGGCGAGTTCTGCCATTCGTGACTCGAAGGCGGAAGATGATTGGACACTAGAGTGCTCAAAAATTTGCACTCGGCGATGCGATGATAGGAGGAATGGGCTTAAAGATGCCATTTGGAGAGGTGATAGAGTCTTGTTGGAGATGGGCTTGTAGATGCCATCCAAGAATGCTTGTTGAATTGTAATTTGTAAGTTGAAAGAATGAGTATCAGAACTGCGTCCACGTCTGGAGTGTATCTGAACTGTATCTGAAAGCTGAATCTGAATGAGTATCAGGATGGCATCCGTATCTGGAGCGTATCTGTACTGTATCTGAATCTGAATGAGTATCAGGATGGCATCCGTATTTGGAGTGTATCTGAACTGTATCTAGAAGCTGAATCTGAATGAGTATCAGGATGGAATCCGTATCTAGAGCGTTTCTGAACTGTATCTAGAAGCTGAATCTGAATGAGTATCAGGATGGCATCCGTATTTGGAGCGTATCTGAACTGTATCTAGAAGCTAAATCTGAATGAGTATCAGGATGGCATCTGTATCTGGAGCATTTCTGAACTGTATCTAGAAGCTGAATATGAATGAGTATCAGGATGGCATCCGTATCTGGAGAGTTTCAGAACTGTATCTGAATGCTCAGCAAGATGATGAAGGAATCTTGGATGATTATTACCTCAGCAGAACGATGAAGGAATCATGGATGATTACTACCTCAACAAGGATGATGAAGGAATCTTTAACGATTACTACCTCAGCAGGATGATGAAGGAATCTTGGACGATTACTACCTCAACAGGATGATGAAGGAATCTTAGACGATTACTACCTCAACAAGGTGATAAAGGAATCTTGGATGATTACTACCTCAGTAATGTGATGAAGGAATCTTGGATGATTACTACCTCAACAGGATGATGAAGGAATCTTGAACGATTACTACCTCAGCAGGATGATAAAGGAATCTTGGACGATTACTACTCCTAAAGATGATGAAGGAATCTTGGATGATTATTACCTCAGCAGGACGATGAAGGAATCTTGGATGATTACTACCTCAACAAGGATGATGAAGGAATCTTGAACGGTTACTACCTTAGCAGGATGATGAAGGAATCTTGGACGATTACTACCTCAGCAGGATGATGAAGGAATCTTGGATGATTACTACCTCAGTAAGGCGATGAAGGAATCTTGGACGATTACTACCTCAACAATGTGATGAAGGAATCTTGGATGATTACTACCTCAACAGGATGATGAAGGAATCTTGAACGATTACTACCTCAGCAGGATGATGAAGGAATCTTGGACGATTACTACTCCAAAAGATGATGAAGGAATCTTGGATGATTACTACTCCAAAAGATGATAACCTTTATTTGTCGATCGATCTTTCCTGAAAAGGTAAAGAGTTAGTTATATGCAATGTCATGATGTATGCATTGCGTAATGATGTTCTCAAAATAAATGAGATTTATGTTATATGTATTTTGTATGAATGTGCTATGAATCTTGTTGAAATGTAATTTTGTCTTGGAGAATAAATCCTTGACAAGTGTTGGGGAGTTATTAAATCCCTGATTGCTGTTGAAGAGTAGGTATGTCTTCAAACTTTGCTTAGAATGTTTCCGCTGAGGATCCCTGTTTTGTTGAGGAGAACTACACTGGGGAAAGTTGAAAACTCTAGGGAGAGTGTTGATTCCTGCTTGGGGAAAAAGTTCAGGAGTCTCGGCTGTCTGTTGCTCTACTGGGAAGTCGAAGTTGAACTAATGTCTGGTTGGGTCCAGGCTTCACAGTAACTTGCTGGGGATTGTAGAGTAGTCTACTGGGGAAGAGGAGTTGTGGTCCTTTGACTTGTAGTGGTCATAGAGGCCACCTCAAGCTGGGGAATCCTGTCATTTGTTGGGGAAATAAACCTTGTTGCTTAGTCTGTTGGAGAGGCGTCGACTTCACTGGCAGAAATCCTCGAGGATTGTTGAAGTTGATTCAGTCGGGAAAAAGTTTTTAGATATTAAAACTCTGGTTGGGAGTCATCCTATGAGAAGGATTTTGGGGAGATTTGTCACTGCCCCCTAGTAGCGAGTGTTTGTGGCACTGCCAGGAACTAATTAATTGTACGTAACCCTTTGTTGGGATTTGCATTCAATGCCCCAAGTAATGGAGATAGAGACATGCCTATGGTTATTCTATACTTCTTGAGAGGTTTCTTGGAATCTTGATTGGACTTCCCTAGGTGTGCTGGATAGTGACATGTCATGCCCCCTTGTTGATAGGATATTTTTCATTGGAAGTGTCATCCCACTTGAAGTGATTTTGTTCACTGAGAGAGCTTTCGTTCATCGAATATTCGTTGTGTGAATTTCTCCACTGTCAAACAAATAGCCATATGCAAACAACGATATTCAAATAATGCAAAGCTTATGCTTGTCTTGAAATTTTAAAAAAATGCATTTTAGCAATTAAAGAAATTTTGTAAGAAAAATTCAACTCAGGATTTAGAGTAAAGCCCTACAAGAGTCAGGATACCTTTTGTAACAGTGTGCTCTCGAACTAACCCATGCTTAAATTAGGACTTTTGAAGGGTAGTAACGTGGCTTGGTTCATGGTTTAAGAAACAAAGGATAAAGGCTCAAAGTATATTTGTACCCGCCCGTTCTTCGTGAAGTTCTTCGGTCCTAAACTCCGCTACTTGCGCGTTTGAACTCCAATTGAGTCTGGAATGACGTTTTGGTGATGGTTCAGACAAGTTAAGTTTTTCGGAAGGAAACAAGTTTTTTGAAACCTTTTTCATGTTGTTGAGGATTTGTAGTGACCTCTTTTTGATTTGTTATCCCTGATTTTTGCCTGAATGTTCTTGTTTTGAGATTACAGTCAGCGAGATGCTCCAGTTTTCTTAAGTCTCCTTTGTAGGTTTTGACTTAGTGGGCCTTTTTTTTTGAGAGATAATGACTGCCTATGTGATAGGGAACCATCATCGTCTTTTTATTCCAGAGGAATGTTTTGATGTCATTCGTTGTATTACGAGATGAGAGTTTGCGGCTAAATGCGCATTTGAATTAACTAAGATACTACCCTGCCCTAGGTTTTGATTAAAGGTTTCAATTTGTGTTAAAACAGAACTTCTTTGGCTCGAAGGGGTTGACTAGGGATTATCTTCCTTATAACTCCAGTGTTTAGGATTTGAAAGAAACGCCTGTACATCGTCAGCAAGGTCTGTCCAAAAGCATAATGTATGAGATTATGGCATTGTTTTCGTCATCCTCCCTCTAAAGGCTTGTAACTTTTAGAAAGAGTTAAATGTCATAAGAAGAATAAAAAGAATAGTTTAAATATAGTGAAAACTAAAGGATGAATTCAAGACAAACATATGCAATGCATTAATGAAACAGAGTTTGACATTAATATATAATTGTTTGAATAACAAAAGAAATTACAATTGAAAATTCAAATGAAACAAAGACGCTCTCAATGATTTGGCATAGGAGCCGTGATCACGTTTGGAGTCTCCGGATGGTCAAACTCGATCTCCTTCGCATCAATCAAGTCTTGAATCTTGTTCTTCAAAGTCCAACAGCCGTCGGTGTCATGTCCAGGACTGTCAGAATGATAGGAACATCTTACGCTCGGATTATACTTAGAAGAGGAGGTGTCGGGATTTTGAGGAGGATCCTTTAGCGTGATCAGCTTCAACTTCAGTAAATGTTGTAATGCTTGAGACAAAGGCATGTTGATGTTAGTGTACTGCCTTTCTTGATATCTTACCCTACGCCTATTGCTCTGTCTTTGTTGAACAGGCGTGGGATTAGAGATCAGGATTTCCCCTACATGTTGATCATGACGACTCTTTTGACCATACACATCATTGGACTCTTTCTTCCCACTGTATGGCTTTTTATGAGCATCAGAGTGTGTAGCTCCTTGGATCTTTCCATTTTTGATGCCAACTTCGACCCTTTCGCCGGTCAGTATTAACTCGGTGAACCCGACTGAGGAGCTTCCGATCAAGTGATTGAAGAAAGGTCCTGTCAAAGTTCCCATGAAGATGTCAATCAGCTCCCTGTCAGTTAAAGGGGGTTGCACCCTACCAGTCAGATCTCTCCATTTTTGGGCGTACCCTTTGAAGCTTTCTTTGGAACCCATGGTCATGTTCTGCAATTGCACACGAGTTGGTGCAAGATCAACATTGTACTGATACTGCTTGTAGAAAGCAGCAGCTAAATCCTCCCAGGTGTGGATGCGAGAACTCTCCAATTGATAAAACCATTCGAGTTGAGTCCCTACTAGGCTCTCTTGGAAGAAATGGACCCAAAGCTTCAGATTAGTTGTGTATGGTTGAATCTTGCGGACATAAGACTTTAAGTGCATCTTAGGGCAAGAGACTCCATCGTACAGGGAAAAGGTAGGGACTTTGAACTTTGGCGGGATGACCACTCCAGAAACCAAACCCATGTCTCCTAAATCCAAACTGGGTATCTGTTAAATCTCCATTGCATTGAGGCGATCCTCCAACTGTTTGTACTTGTCATCAGTGGGAGGATATTGTTCCTCGGAGTAGTCGGATTCAACTTCATCAATCTCCAAATTATGGTCTTCTTCAAGACTATCCCCCGTGTTGGATGGAGTTGAAAGATCTAGAGCTCTCTTGACTGGTCCTCCAGGTCTTCTTCTCAAGTTCAGGATGCCTATTGACTTTTTGGACTTTTTCTTCTTGTCTTTGAGAAGGAGTGCTTTCAGGTCCTCTTGCCCCTTAGCCATAGCCAGAAACATTTGTTGGAATTGAGCGTTTTGAGTTTGGAGATATTTCACCATTTGTTCCACATCCATCTTACTGAAATAAACATTAGGAAGATAAGGAGACCTGTACGGGAGAAACCTGTCATGATATGATGCATGATATGTGGATGCATGTTTTCAAGGATCTCGCAGGGTAAACACAAGAAAAAGTTAGAGATTGAATTTTGATCAACATCTTTGATTGGAGAACTTTGTATCGGTGGATGTCCTTCCACGAGAATCAAGCTCATCATGTCAAGTGGGTTATAGCCCTTGACTCAAGTTTGTTGTAATTGATCTTTGACGGTGTTTGGTCAGAGGAAAATAAATCCTCTTGCCCCTTGATAGACGTCTGGTTTATTGTGAACTTGCATCAAAGACCCTCGAGATCCTTGAAATGGTTATTGAAAATGCTATGGTATGATGTTATGATGTTATGCACAAGTATGCGAAGTAAACAAGCTTATACAAATAATCATGTACACGCAAAGCAGACAAGTCCTTAGGTTTAGGCTTGCATGGAGTTTGTAGGTAATTACCCTCTTGAAGTTTAGTTGGCTCAACCTGTCCTAGTAATAGTAATCGGGTTCTAAGGAGCTCAATATCATTGGTTTATTTCCTTGGTCATTGTTTCAGCATAAGCCTCTTCAATGGCGACCGAAATATCCCAAAAAATCAAACCTCAATGAGTGTAGTATCGAGTATCTACCAACTTCGGACTACACCAAAGTCGGCCATCTCACTACATCCTAAAAGCCAAGTTGGTCAAGTAAAGGTTCTAGAAGTTCATTAGTGCTTCATGACATCACTCAGCGGCCCCGTATTCTCTTTGATTAACTCAAAGGCTACCGGTACCCACAAATATGTCACACTAACATAGCTATTGCTTAGACCATGTTGGTATACCCCTCACAGTTTCCACAATGTATTGCTATTTACCTATAATGTATCCCAAATCCGGGTAGAGGATTTCAAACCCAAACAAAGAACCATAATGTAAAGCATACAAGTCAAACAATGTAAGCAAATAAATGTGATCTTAGCCCTAAGGTAACCCCACTTTTAGAATACTCCCCAGCAGAGTCGTCAGTTCTGTGATACGGTGGGAGAACAGACTTGAGGGTTTTGTGTTTTATCGCAAATGTTGTAGTTTAGCAAGGGTCGCCACCTACTTTTCTTTTATCCAAAAGGAAAGGTAAAAAAGCACAGGAAAGACCTTTGAGATTGTTTCTTGAGTTCGGGGGGTAGATTATGAAAAGGGAAGGTATTAGCACCCTTTCCATCCATGGTTTTCCATGGGCTCTTAGTTACTTGCTAGATCACTTGCTTTTGTTTGAAATTGTGCTTTGTGTGTGGTTTTTGAAAGTATTTTTGAAAATGTAACTTCGTAATGGTTCTCATCTTTATAAGAACGCATACAAAGTGTTTGTTTCGAAAATAGTTCAAAGAGGTGTTTGTGAGAGGTGTTTTTGAAAGTGATTTTGAAAAGGTGTCTTTGTGATGATTCTCGTCTCTATAAGAACGCATACAAAGTATGGTCTTTTGAAAATGTTTCAAATGAGAGTGTTGGTGTAAAAATGTTTTGTTGTGAGGAAGCAAGCAACTAGGAGCGAATCTACCTACTCAAAAGGTTTTAGGTGTTCTTTTCCTCCTCCTTTAGATGTTGCTATCTTACCATTGTTTTGGTAAGAAGCCCCATCGTTGGATGTGAAGGGACGGGCGTTGGGTCATTGGATGACCATGATAGCAATGTTGTAAGATGACTTAGCACTTTTCTTTAGGGACTAAGATCATTTTGAAAGGCAACTTTGATAGCGTCATCGAGAGACTATGATCTTGTGTTTTTTCGATTCGTTTGTGCTAAGACATCCCACATGCATAACATGGCCATTTTTGTAAGGCAACCAAATGGAGTAACCATAGGGGTGTTTGTGTGCAAGTGTGTCATTTGGATGCATTTAATATTTGATTAGGGTTATCTACTTGTTGATTTTATGTCTTTCCATACAAACCCTAGTTACTAGCATTCATATTTGAAAGCGATAAATTGCAGAAATGTAAATTCCTACGCTATTACAATCATTTGGGGATGGGGTGTACAAGTTTACAAATGGGGATTTCAAGAAATTAAAGTCCTAATTATCTATTACAACCATATTGAATAGCCATGAAGAAAATATATGAAGCATGTAAAAATAAAAAAAATGAAAGGAAGAGAAAACATTTTGGATCATTAGGTGTCGACCCATGCCGTAAACTCAAGCTTCTCAAATGCACTTTGTTTTGATGAAGACAAGTCATGATTGATAAGGAAGGCAAAAATTATTGATCAAGCTATAAACCTCTTTGGATGAAGTCTTTGGTTCAAGCCCTTGGCAAATTTCAAGGTATAATGATGATATTTACCTTAAACTTAAGATATAGATGCTCAATGACCAAAATAAACATTTTTATATTGTCCAATCCTTTATTCAAGCTCTTTCTAAGCAAAAAATCAATTTTTACTTTAGTGCAATCGATTTGCATGTTAGTGCAATCGATTGCACGCTTCAGTTTTTCAAAACATTGGCTACTGACTTCCAGTGCAATCGATTTGCATGGTTGTGCAATCAATTGCACCGTAATTTTTTTTGTAAATTTGGCTACTATAACCCATGCAATTGATTTTCATGGTTGTGCAATCGATTGCACACTCAATTTTTTTTGGAAATTTGGCTTCTGGAACCCCGTGCAATCGATTTGCGTGGTTGTGCAATCGATTGCACGCTGTATGATTTTGAAAAATAGCTGCCTTACACCTGCTTGTTCATGATTTTTTTTACAAACCTTTTCTTCAAAGGTCACTGCATTTTAGACTCAAAAAAGAAACAAATGATGATGATTGAAATGAAAAGTTTAAAGTTCAGGAGACTTACCTTGCAACTAGAATTTATGTTTTAAGCTTGAGGTGTTGCTTTGTGGACTGTTATGACCTTCTTTCAGTTATGAGATTTTTGAGAGTTTGTCAACAAAACTTCTGGTTTTCTTTCTCCCTTTTTCTCTTCTCTATCCTTTTTTCTAACTCCCTTTCTCTTGAAATTGGCCTCTCTATTTATAGAGAAGGTTTGAGACTTCAAAACAACTCAGATTTTTTGAATTACATGTTATGGTTATCTTGCTTGTTTTTGAAGCAAACATGAAGGACATGTTTCCAATGCTTGTACCAAGCTATGTAAAGTGGTTGATCACTTTAAACATATTTGTTCTGACTTGTAGAAGTTGGGTGTGATTAGAACAATAAGTTAGAGGCTCAAGAAATTAACTTTATGATTAAAGTGAACTTTGCAAGAATGGCAATGGTGCCTCTATGCCAAAAATGGAAAGATGCAATGGACAATACTTGAACCTCTTGGACAATGGTTCAATCAATTGTGTAAACATATGATTATGGATATATTTTCAAGTCAAGAGGCCTGCAAAGTGAAGATTATGCAGCATGGTTAAGATTTTTGTTCCTTGTTCATCACAAATCTGCCTTGTAAATCAATAATGAATGTCCAACTTCAGATCCTTGTATCTTCTAGCTCAAATATGATAAATTCATGATCTTGGATGTTTTGAAAAGCTTGAAACACCCTCTATAACTTTCATGTTGGCCATTTTGACAAAATCATCTTGGAACTATGTGAAAAAAATGCCAAGAAGTTGGGATAAAATCCTGCACAAAATCTGTTGAAAATTTCTCTAAGTGTTAAATGAAAATGTCATGACTTCATGAATTTATAACTTGAGATCCAAGAATATTTAGGAGAAGTTGTGTAAAGCAATGTTGTAGATATCATGGAGATCTACAACTTTCATGTTGAAAGTTTCCCTTGAACCGTCTTCCATCTTGGTGAAAGAATGGCATGAAGTGATGAAATTATCATGTATAAAAACAACTTAGAAAATTTCTAAGTCTTGGAAATCTTGACTTTTCAAGTTGACTTTTGACTTTCTTGACTTCTTGATGATTAAGCTTGATATTCTTGAGTGTCTTGATGAAATTTGATCTTTGGGATGTAATGTTGACCAAAAAGTCAAAGTTTGACTTTCCAGTATGCAATTGACCATTTTGCCCTTGTGCCGATTTTGAACCTAAATTGATGTATCAGTGCTGCACACTCGACGTCAAAGAATATTTTGTGAGAAAATACTTGATAAATGAGAGGGAAAATTTTGGGGTACAACACATTGTTTCAACCATATCGGTCTACACCGTACAATCTCCACAATCTATTGCTACTTTCCTAATGGTGTTCCCAGATCCGGGTAGAGGATCTATTCAAAACCCAAACATGGACCCAAAATATAAAGCAAACAAATCAAACAAATGAAAGCATTTAAATGTGATTTAATCTCACCCCACTTTTAAGTTTCTCCCTAGCAGAGTCGTCAGTTCTGTAATACGGTGGGAGAACTGACTTGGGTGTTTTGTGTTTTAACGTAATTGTTGCGGATAGCAAGAGTCGCCATCGAATTTTCTTTTATCCAATAAAGGAAAGGGTGAAAAGAACAGGAAAAGCCTTTTGAGAATTTTCTTGAGTTCAGGGGGTATGTTATGAAAAGGGAAGGTGTTAGAACCCTTTTCATCCGTAGTTATCTACAGGCTCTTAGTTGCTAGCTTACTTTGAAATGCTTTGTAAATGTTTTTGTGTTTTGTTTGAAAATATTTTGAGTCACTAATCGATAAACAACCAAAGAAACAAACACAAGCACAACACATATAGCAAATGAAGTGCGGAATTCCTACTACAGGTCTTTAAACAGCGACTTCGAGCGCACGCTCTTTATTTCCTACTTATCATGGTATCTAGAAAGCAATAAAATCCTACTTCTCATGATATCTAGAAAAGCGGTAAATAAATGTAGTAAAGTATGAAGAAGTACGAAGGTTGTAGCGACGACTACCAAAGCGAGCAAATCATCAAGAGTGGACGAAAGCAATAGAGAAGCAGGGAGTATGCATCGAGAAAGCTTCACCAAGAAACAAACAAAGTCAGAAATAATATCCAACTAAGATAAATGCAAACGCGTGTTGCGAATGCAACGCGTAATTAGAAGTTCCTGCAGAAGACATCATGAAGTATCACATGTATCAGGACAACATATAATACTGTAAGTGTTTAGTTATTGGCATGTATTTTTGGTAAAACCAGGTGTGTGAATGTCATGACTGATGTCATAACATTCTGGTTTATTAGGTACTTTATGCAGAAAAATTATGGCATACAGTAGCTACTGTGTATGAGTGTGTATCTGAGCATTTTGCAAAAGATCACATTTATTGCCTTCTACCAAAATCAGTAAACAAGAATTCTGATGTCATAACAAATGTTAAGACATCCTGTACTGATCTAACAGTAGTGCAGTTTGGTTAATTCTGAGATTTTTCAGGAAGTTGACTCATTCCTTCTAGAACAGAATCTCCCGTTGTCTTTGGGTTAACCTGGCTCAACCCTAAACTGGTTGATAAAGTCTTGTGACCAAGTCTTATGGTTAAACCTAATTAACCCTAGCTTTTTGTGGAAACCCTAACTGAAGAAACAACTGCTATATATTCAACAGGATTGCTGTTTGGAAAATATCTCTTTGGACTGAAGATCAATTAGAAACTGTATAGTTTTAACTGCTGTAATCCAAGCAATTATCATTGTGATAAGTGACTTGGAATAGGTTTTGTTTGTAAGGGTTTTTGTACCACTCAAAGCTTTGAAGCAAGAGTGTTTTGTGTCTCTTGACTAAAGCTTTGAAGCAAAGTCAAGTTAGGTTTATGTATCACTCAAAGCTGTGAAGCAAGAGTGTTTGTGTTACTTGATTAAAAAGTTGTGACATTGAGTATCTGCTGGTAGCCCCTAGAGTAGGTGTTGTTTCACACTGAACTGGGTAAACAATTGACTGTGTTCTTTACTGTTTTTATTTACTGTCTTTTAGAAAGTCAGATACAGTGTCATAACATTCACTGTGACATTGAGTATCTGCTGCCAGAATTTTCAAATACGATATGAATTTTTCAAGACGATGAGGAATAAGGCATGTCACTTCAGAAGCGAGCATAAGCCGTATGCTTCGATCATATAACTACCTGTTATGTTACATGATCAAAAGCACAAAAATGTACCTTACACAATGAACAAATGCGTCAAAATATAACATGGAAAAGCGGCACGAAAATATGGATAAAAACTAAAAAAGAAAAAGTATTTTTTATTAGTTTTTATGTGAGGAGAATTCTAAAAAAAAATAGAGAATTAATTCCAAACAATCGATTAAGAAAAACTAACAAATTTGATTTGATTTTTTATATTCTTTTTATTGCAGTTTAATCATAGTTTAATCCCCATCTTAATTGCAAGAATCAAGTAATTAAAATGAAAAATTAAAACTAAGCATGTGGGTGTAAGGATCAGAAATGATGTATGAAGAGTGAGCCCAAACGCTGCAGAGGCCCAAACTGATCCAAGTTCAACATACTCCCTCTTTACTAATTCCTGAATTATTGAACAATAATAAAAAGAAAGAAAACAATTAACATGTGATAGAAGTGAAACAGCAACATTGCAGTGTTTTGATTTATGACCACTCATTCTCTTTCAGACTCAATAAACATTTCCCATGCTCTCCCTTTCTAAACCATATGATTCTGGTGAGTATTCTTCCACGCTGGAGATTGACTCAGCGGAGGCGAGGGTCCAAGCCATACCAAAACAACATCACCTTGCTCGTAACCTTCTTCTCCTTCCACCCCTGACCTCCATTTGTCTTAAATCCTTGTCAAAACCCTTACATCTAAAAAAACACCGCGAACCCTAGAAAACAGAAGTTTGAGTTTAACTAGAAACTAAGCTTGCAGTCGTGAAATTGGAAGAGCATAAATATTCAGAGGATCATAAACTACACTGTGGTATAAAGAAAGCTAAGAGAATGCGAGGGAAAGACTAACTGACCAGCGGCAATTATCTGTCTGAAGAGAAATATGGAGGAATCCGAAGAAACTAGTTTTCTCTGGTACGATTCACCGTTTTTAGCTCTACATCTTCATATTCACGTGATTCTCCATTTCTTCTTCTACCTCTATGAATTCTTCGTTCGTTTTCTTTACGTTCGATACTATTGTTGTACTGAGGTGTTGAGGCGATGCGGATTAATGCGATGCAGAGATGTGATAAAGATTTGCATGATGAGGATGCTTGAGGAAATCGGCGGAGAATGAAGGTGTTGGTTCAGAAAGAGTAAGGTTGTTGACATAGATAGAAGCTTCGGTCGCAGAAGGAGCTTTTCAGAGGTTTTTAGAGAAGGTGAAGATGAGGCTTAAAGGTGAAACACAATGAAGATTCAAGCATGAAGATTATGGAAGATATAATTGAAGAGAGAATTGAAAAGTGATTCCCTATTCTTTGTGAATTTATGTTATATATTTTTCCCTCTCCTCCCCTTTCTGCTTTCTGTCTTTTCTGGAAGTTTGTTGAGATTCTGTTGGAATTTTGTTACAGTAGTTATAAAACTGTTAAGAGATGGGAAGTTCTTAACTGAATGGTGCATTAGAGAGGTTAGAGAATTAGCTTTTGATTCTGTTAGTGAGTGTTAAAGGATTTTTTCTGTATAACTGGTTTGGGTTCTGTTATGAACAATTAAAATTTCTGTTAGAAGAATGGTTAGGAAATGGTTAGTAGTTGCTAATAGGTTAGTTAGGGATTTAGAGATCGTTACTGGTTTCCTGTTGGGAAATAGTTAGGAAAAGTTGTGGATTTCTGTTAGGAGCTACCTTACTGCTGTAAATTTCTGGTATGGTTTATTTGAATGCAGGTTTTATGCTATGTGCAGCATGATCGATTTATCGGTTGTTGTGAATTGGACCTAGCTCAACGTCCCATGGTGCAAAGTTGCAAGGCAATGGTTTTGAAGTATGAGGTCCGAGACAAGAAATTGGAGATGGACAAAAAGTATGGAGGATCATTGTTAAGGCAAGAAGCTTGAATTATGGACAAGAGGGTAATGAGTTATGAAGGTCATTGAAGATGAAGAATTTGGATTATGTTTAGTTTAGGATTAAGTTTCTATTGATGTGATTTTTAAACCTTGATGTAAATGGCTTTTGAATTGTTATTGAATGCCTCATTTGTATTCTCGATCTTCTTTGTTGAATATTTCTAAATGTTGACTTGTAATGACTTCCATGTCCATGGTGCTTTGAACAGATTTAGATGCAATTTGAATAAAGATTGAAATTGTAATGGATCTCATGAATATAATATGAAATGGTCCTTCTCCATTCAAACAAAGTTTGGAATTCGTCTTCCGCCACATGCTTTAATTTAATTTCCCAATTTTCCTTTAATTCTTGTGACACTTGAATAAGTACCAACAAATAGGATGAAAAAAAACAAGTGCTAAACATGGACTCTTGAATAAGATCTCCAATAATTTTCAACTTAGAAGTGATTCCAATAAGTTCATGAAAAGTCCCATGTCCAAATCCGCACTCTTCTAATAAAACTTCAAACAACTTTAATCCATGATATTAGTTTAGCGGTAGAAATGTTCAAGACTAAGCCATTGGATTGACTAGACTTTATACAAATCAAAATAAAAATTGCCACCGCGCTTTATTGTTTCCAAAGGAATGGGAAAAGAGCGAATAACCTAAAAAGAGGGGGAAAGATTCAAGGTAAGGGGGGTTGGTTATGCAAAGGGAAGGTATTAGCACCCCAAACATCTAAGGTACTCCGTAGGAACCTCTTTGAAAAATCTGTATATTTTGGCTATAAAAATGTGTTGTATATAAAATGAATGGTGGAGGTGAGAAAAGAAATATTTTTATGATTTTTTTGCACCCGCCGCGGTTGCGAACCTTTAGTGCCTACGTACCACCTTTCGTGCAATACGGGATCAGGGTACATGTAGTTCCTCTTTTAAAAAAAAATTGAAACACAAGTGTGTTGGTTAATTTTATGAGATAAGACATCATCGTCATTGTCCGTGTGGAAAACATACTTACTACCCACAATCATGAGAAAGGAGAATTTGCATCATCTCAAAGTGGAGGATATGGCTTGGATTTTAAAATCAACAATGCCTCACTCAACACCCAAGTGGAAAATATCTCTCATTACTACATATTGTAGAAGTATAGTTGTTTGCATCACTACAAGGATTGACAAGAGTCTAATCTTTTTGAGAAAAGTTTAAAGATAAAAAGCCAAAGTGGCAAAATGGTTTGAAATGAGATTGATTGACTTTTAGTCTTATCACAAAAAAAATCAAGGTATTATTAAATTGATTGAAGTTTATTTATGAAAATATTTTGAAAATGCATGGACCTAAGTACAAGTTTATTATGAAAATGTTTCAAGTTTCAAAACAAGAAGAGTTTTTTAAAAGGAGGGAGAAGATTTTTGAAATTAAAGAAAATGGGAGGAGAAGAAGAGACTACTCTAAAGCATAAGCTAAAAGCTAGGGATAAGAACCTTCTAACCAACAAGAAGCCAAAGTTTGACATTATGGGTCAATACAAAATTCCCATTCTTCGGATTGAAACCAAGCAAGCAAAGATACTAGACCTCTTGAGAGAACCAAACTTCAAGTGTATTAGGTCTTCAAAAAAATTGGGCAGAGTAACGTATGTATACGGGTGAATTCCAGATTACAAACAAAGTATGTAATCACAATAACCTGCACACAAAACAAAGAAACAACCCAATGTCTTGAGGTAAACCTCAAGAACTCCTAACAAAATAATCAGATAAGATCACAAGGTCTCCAAGATAGGCCAAAGTTTCTAATCCTAAGTCTAAGAAGTCCAATACTCCATAATGCCAAGGATAGTAACCAAATAGTCCAAGTATCATTCAAGTTTTTTTATGGTTCATGTTGATTATTAGGTGTCTTTAAAAGGAAAAGAAAGGCTCAAGTGAGCAAAATAAAAATGACATAAAAGTAAATGTTTAAGTGAGCAAAATAAAAATGGCATAAGAATAAATGCTCAAGTGAGCAAAATAAAAACGACATGAAATGTAAATGCTTAAATTAAATGGTACATAAAGCATAAAAAATAAAAGCATAAAGTAAAGTCAATTGTTAGAAATTAGTGGTTAGTTGGATAATCATCTTGAAACTTGCATTTGGAACTCATTAGAGGATTAATAGAATCAAAGCCTCCACACAACAAGTTGCATTTTCTTTTTGTCAAGTATATCATCCATTTTGGAATCCTCAAAAGTAACATTTAATGATCAACGATGTTTAAGTGATCCGTGTTGACCAAAGGTGTTGTAGATCCATTAGAGGATTGGTAGAACCAAAGCCTCCACACAATGAATCTCAAGGTTATTGGATTAAAGAGATCAAATTAACATACTTGGGCTTGCAATCATAAGTTTGGGCCACGAATGATCATTTATTCGAATCGGGATAACATTTAGCGCTATGTTAAGCAATCGTAAGTGGACTTATGTAGAAGTCGCACCTATTTTGAGGCCGGTCAATAGCAATCTATGTACTTCATGTTTGGATAAATGATATAGAGATCAACTTCCATTAACATGTAGCACAATTAAAAAAGAAAGGGATAAGATGAAGAGGGAGGGGAATGATAAGCTAATTTGGATCACCATTTCAAAATTCTTTCATCTTTAAATTCAACCTCCTCTAGATGGATTAAAGCACTAAACATATCATTAATTCAAAGCACCAAAAATGAATTAAATAATTCATTCTTAGGTAGATTTTAATTGATGAACATTTATCCAACTTCATCTACATCACAAAGTCCATTGAGTTTAAAGACAAATTGGTCATTTAAAATTGCAATCCAAACCAACAATCAAAAGGAGTGAGTAGAAAAAGCATTTTGGATCAAAGCTGCCCCAAAACAAGGCAAAAAATACATTATGTCCCTATGTAAATCGATTGCACTACTGTGTAAATCAATTTACACAGTACAATTTTCAAAAAATTATGCAAAATTTCTTTTGTGCAATCGATTGCATAGTTACTACAATCGATTGCACACTGTTACAGGCAGCAAAAACAACATTTTAAAAGGCCACCATATGATCATGGATCCAATTGAGCATGAAAATTCCATCAAATTATGAGAAAATAACACCATTGGAATCACAAAATAATGCTCAATGAATCAATCCCAAAGATCACCAAGAGATCACATTGTGAAAGATGAATTATCCAACTTACCAAAGGTAGATCTAGAGAATTATCAACACAACTTCAAGAATTTACTTCAATTCAACCACAAGAATCAATTGCCAAGCTTGGATGTAGAGAATTGATGAAGAAAAGTGTTTGGATGAAGGTTTAGCTTAAAGATTGGTAAGCTTCAATGCAAAGCTTACTAACTTTTTAAAAATGGAGCTTTGAGTGAATTTGGTAGATGGAGAGAATTGAGAGATTTTTTTGGCAAGGTGATTTTGGCTATCAAAAGCTTGAAATTTGAATGAAATGAGGGCTCTATTTATAGAGTTTTAGGATTGGGATTAGTGGTAATTTGATAATTGATTCTTAGAGCCAAAATTTGAATTAATGATAATTCTTTCAAATATTAGAGCCAAAATTTTAATTAATAATAATTCTTCTTAAAATGAAAGATTGACACTAAAATTTGAATTAATGGTATATCTTTCAAAAATGAAGAAAAATTGGAGCCAAAATTTGACAAGTTTAAAATTGCTGATTTTTTTTCAAATTTTCACGCTGTGCAATCGATTGCACTACAGTGCAAATCGATTTGCACAATGTATTTTTTCAAAAATGGCACAAAATACACTATGTGCAATCGATTGAACTCTAAGAGAAATCGATTGCATCAGTGAATAAAATGAATTTTTGTTAATTTTTCCTTTGCAAATAGAGAGTTTAGGAAAATAATACCAGAAATCCTTATTTGTCAGATGCTTCGACTTGGTACCTACAAAACAAAAATATACAGAGACAAAGACAAATAATTTTTGTATTTTGATTATAAGTTAGTCAACAACACATATACAAAATACACAACCAAGGTGCTTGGAAATTCCTCAAGAGCAAACTTAAAGATAGGAGATAGAAAAAGAGGAAGAACCAACCCTAATGTGATCTTGTTATGATCGAGTTAATATGATATGATAGAGGAATCATAGGGGCAAAAATTGGGGTACAACAACTGCCCTTATTTAAGTGTCTTCTATCCAGAGATACGAAGGTTAAAAATCTTCTTGTCGACGCGATTGAAGATACTTAAATATAAAAAAGCCCTATTTTTGTCCCTAAGATGCCATGCAATGTTTATGATTATGAATGCAAATGGACAAATCTAAAGAGACGCAAGACACCACTAGGGATGCAACAAAAATGAAGAAACAAAGAAGCAACCCCACCAGGAAAATAAATCACTGGTGAACAAAAGACATGAATCTATTGGTGTAAAACCCAAAGAAGAGATAAGGTAGCATCAACTAAAATATTGAGGAAAAAGTAAAGAATGATAACAATCGACAGATAACTGTGAACTACCAACTCAATAGTTGAAGGTATAAGATAAATATATACCGATTCACAAATGACGATGAAATACCAACTCAATAGTTAAAGGTAAAAGATAAAGATATACCGACTCACAGATGACGGTAAACTACCAACTCAATAGTTGAAGGTAGAAGATAAAGATATACCGACTCACAGATGACGGTAAACTACCAACTCAATAGTTGAAGGTAGAAGATAAAAAAGATACCGACTCACAGATGACGATGAAATACCAACTCAATAGGTAAAGGTAGAAGATAAAGATATACCGACTCACAGATGACGGTAAACTACCAACTCAATAGTTGAAGGTAGAGAGAAAAATATATACTGACTCACAGATGACGGTAAACTACCAACTCAATAGTTGAAGGTAGAAGATAAAAAAGATACCGACTCACAGATGACGGTGAAATACCAACTCAATAGTTGAAGGTAGAAGATAAAGATATACCGACTCATAGATGACGGTAAACTACCAACTCAATAGTTGAAGGTAGAGAGAAAATATTACATGTCACCGCTGTCCACTGACGATGAACTATCAACGTTCACTGAAGATAGCAAAAAGATAACAAACACC
Source organism: Vicia faba (assembly GCA_948472305.1). NCBI lineage: Eukaryota > Viridiplantae > Streptophyta > Magnoliopsida > Fabales > Fabaceae > Vicia > Vicia faba. The sequence goes on from OX451738.1 coordinate 1,162,251,378, forward strand.
GACGTTCACTGCCGATGTACTACCAACGTTCACTGAAGGTAGAAAGAGAATATATCATATCACCTCCGTTCACTGACGATGAACTATCAACGTTCACTGAAGATAGAAAAAAGATAACAAACATCGACGTTCACTGCCGATGTACTATCAACATTCACTAAAGGTAGAAAGAGAATATATCATACCACCGCTGTTCACTAACGATGAACTATCAACGTTCACTGAAGATAGCAAAAAGATAAGAAACACCGACGTTCACTGCCGATGTACTACCAACATTCACTGAAGGTAGAGAGAAAATATATCAAGTTTTCCCCAAAATTCTGGTGTTTTGCCTAGAACGGGTCTCAACTTCTTCTTTAACCAAGGCACTATGCCTGTAAAGGGTAATATGTAAGATTATCTCAAATAAAGAGACTTCCACTCATTGTCAAGGGGAATTGCAAAGAGAAATGACTTTGTGGGGATAGAAATATGGCTTCCTGGGGAAAGAGGTATGACTTCCTGGGGAAAGAGATATGACTTCCTGGGGAAATGCCACGATATTCCTGCTGAGGAGATAAAGTCTTCTCGTGCAAAATAAATGCACACACCAAAACTCAAAGTTCTCAGAAATCCGAAGTAAAATAATATTATCATGCAACCAAAAATACAATTCAGAAATAAACTGGAGCAAGACGGCTAATGCAGATACATCCTTTGAGAAATAAACTCAAGAGAGAAAACCAAATTCAAATAAGAAAAGAGCGCTGCAGGAAGGTTAGAACACAATGTCAATGAAAAATGATTTGTAGCAATGCATGATGTATGTATGAATGTATGAGTGATATCGTGCATATGCTGGTAAAAGGATTCATAATCAGTACAAACAAACAAAACCGCCTCAGGTACCAACAACATTGGGCTAAACTTCAACCAGAAAGATCAATCCAAGAAAGGTAAAAGCAACTGCGGAAACCAAACCTATTGCCTGTCCTAACTTCACTGAGGAGAAACATAACCTGGATGTAGCCAAATCAAACAAATACCAACATACCTACTGGAGATTGCAAGACCAACCTCAAATAAAGAAGATTGACGCCGAGACAATCAAACCTCACTGGGGAATTCAAGCCTACCCCCCTGGGGAAAGATGCGGATTGAAACTTTACATCATGAAAACCTATTCCGACAAAAGATGCCCTGGGATAGCCTTCCCGGGAAATCAAGAAGTCAACACTAATGCCAATACTGCAAAAAGAGCGATATCTTAGCACACCAAGGGAATAAAACCTTTCATCATATGAGGGAAAACTTCGTTGGGGAATCTGGGATGGAGGCTTCCGACCATGCAAACCCAAAATCAAAAGCGAACCAAGACTTGGCTGGGGATAATGGGACCACAAACCCAATACTGTACCTTGCACCCACTGGTATCGTCTTTAACCATCTGAGAAACACACAAAGATTGTGCATATACCAGCAAAATGACCTGAGAAAAAACCTTCAAGGGGAACCAAGAAGTTAACAGTACAGTAAGAAGTTAAAATTATGGGGATTTTAAATCAGACTCAACACTTGGTGAGAGAAAACCCAAAAAATTGACAATTGTCTCAACACTTCTTAGAAAATATACTGCCCTTGTCTAGCTACTTGGGAAACACATAACAACAATAATGTTGCAACAGGAGAAAGCACTGCTCTACAAGAGATTCCATATCAATAAAAAGGGAGAAAGAACTCCATCAAATGAGAAAAGGCTTCATAGCTCTTTTTAATCTCCGTTTGATCACTACCTGGCTGGGTAAAGAATCACACTCAGCTGGAGAAGTCTGCAGTAAGACTGGAAAAATGGGATTATAAACCCAACACCATAACACAACCTGTAGGAAACCCTCAGCTTGGGGTAGACATAGCAGCTATCTTGACAAAATCTGGATATGCCCTTGGAAACCAATTTGGTGTCCCAAGCTTACTGGGCTGATCAAGGTAACTTTCATAACTTGCCCTTAGCTACATGCTTTTAGGATAACCTTTCTGATCAAATGGCTTCTAGAGATTTGTCGAATCTTGACGTAACTGCCCTAGATTGGATAAATGTTACATCCTCTTTGCTCCATAACTCTTCTCGGCAACATGCCTTTTTCTAATACTCAAATATAAACTTCCATGATTATAAATTAATTGTTTTACAAGAAGAAAAATGTTTATTCTAAGAATGAAAAATCTAATGCAACAATTATGTAAGTCTTGAAGATTTTATTTGAGAAGATATCGCAAAACCTTGTGAACGAATCACTATCCAGGTTGCGACATGGATTTTTGTATGAAAGATAACAAAAGCATATGATACCAATCACAATAATTTATCAAAATTATTGGGAGTCAGGAAACACTATCTTATTGGAGTATGCTTTCGAAATAAACCCTGTTTCAATTAGCACTTTTGAGGGTTGTAACGTGGCCTGGTTCACGGTTTTTAGAAAAAAAAGATTCAAGGCTCAAAAATATTTGGTGCCCACCCCCTTCGTGATGTTCTTCAGTCCTAAGTTCAGTTAACCTGACACGAACATTCATCTCTCAAAAGAAATTTTGAGATGGTTGAGGAATCAAACAAGGTATTCTTTGGACATGTAAGTCATTCATTCCTGCTTCTTTTGGGTTTCTTGTCACGCGACTCTGTTCTTTGCTGAGGATTTTACATTGTAATCCTTTATCGCATTTTAAGCTTTCCATTTCTTCCTTTCCTTCTGGACAAATTCCTTTTGACTTTGACTCTGAAGTGCAACGGGATGCCCTGACTTTTGCCTAAGCGACTTATTTTTTCAAGTTCCAACTTAGCGGGGCTTTTTGTCTGTTTCTTTTTCATCATAATTTTTTTTATTCAATGCATCTTTTTTCTTTTGAACATGTCGCGTGACTTCGAGTCATTTGTGACTTGTTAGAAGAATTGTGACTGCGCTATTTCTGAGTAGATGAAGGATAACCATTATTGTATCGTCATCTGTTGATCTCCTGATATGGGAGAGATACCCATTGGGATAACATCTTCTTTTGATGCACACTACTGATATGCGGATATTAAACATTGCGGTTTTGAATTCCCTCAACCCCTTGAAGGATAACCATTATTGTATCCTTAGATGCACACTCTTGATGAGATTTGAATACTCAATCAGATTAACTGAACACTACCCTGCCCCAGGTTAAAAATGAGGGTTTTCTCTGAATATAGAAAGAAACTCCTACTTCAAGGCTCAAGGGGGTTAACAAAGGTTTCACTCCCTTATATCTCCGGTGTTTGAGGATTTTAAACAATTCCTGTACATCATCAACAAGGTTTTATCCAAAGGCATACAGCCAAAAAATTTGTGTTTTAATATCATCCTCCTCCTCCCAATCTCTTCCTAGGCAAGAGAATGGGTAACAAGTTGGTATCATAAAGCAATTTAAAATTGTAAATAAATACGAGTGCAACAAATGAATTTCTTCAAGACAAACATACTCATCGTATTAAGATTAAACATTCAAATGTAAACAAGTTCTTACATGCAAACAGTGCAATGATAAAAAAGAAAAATTACAAATGAGAAAGCAGTAAAAATGATAATAAACTAAGATGACTCTCTTATCTGGACTTGCGCTGAAGGTAACATTTCCCAAGCTTTAGAACTATCAACGACAGAGATTCATTCATGCCCTGCTAACGAATTGTTTTGAACATTAGGGCCAATGTCCTTAAACGACAAGATACCGCTTTGGACCAACCTCTGAACTTCGACCTTCAAAGCAAAGAAATTTTCTAAATCGTGCCCAGGAGTATCCTGATGAAAGGAACAGGAAGCGTCAGCCTTATATCCTCTTGGCAGTTTTTCAGGAACAACTGGTCGAGCTTGAGTTTGAACCAGATTTTTCTTTAACAAAGAAGGATACAACTCTGTGTATGTCATTGGAATTGGATCAAAGCTCATTTTCCTCTGATGACTTGGTCCTTGATTTCCTTGTTAAGGTGCCCTTTGATATGCAACAACAGTCAGAGTCTCATTGACGAATGGAGTCACAGAAGCAACTTGTTGATTCCTATTATGAGATCTCCCTTGCCTACCACGAAGTATAGTGTGATACGGTGGGAGAACTGACTTGAGGTTTTGCGTTTGTATTCGCAAATGTTTCGGTTTAGCAAGAGTCTCCACCGACTTTTTATTTTATCCTAAGGAAGGGTAAAAAAGCACATGAATGACCTTTGAGATTTTTTCTTGGGTTCGGGGAGTAGATTATTAAAAGGGAAGGTGCAAGCACCCTTTTCATCCATGGTTATCCATGGGCTCTTAGTTACTTGTTTAGATCACTTGCTTTTGCTTTTCAATTGTTTGAAATGGTGCTTTGTATGTGGTTTTGAAAATGTTTTGAAAAAGAGGCCATTATTGTGGCAACCTTTGTAATGATTCTTGTTTGAATGTATACAAAGAAGTTTTTGTCTTTTGAAAAGATTTTTCAATGTTTGAAAGTTTGTTTTGGGGAATGTTTTGAAATTGTGTTGTGAGGTGTGTTTGAAAATAGCAAGGATGTTTTGCAAGTTTTGATCAAGTAACTAAGAGTTATTTACCCTATTTTACTCAAATATCTTTCCTATATGTTTTTAACCCTTTTGATAGTGTTATTTCACCATTGCATTTGGTGAACAACCTTGTGTTAGGATGTTAAACGGGACAGGCGCGGGTCATCGTATAGACCATGATAGCAATTGTGTTAAGTATCTTTGGTAAATTTTTGAGGGACTTGATCATTTTGTTTAGGCAACCAAGATAGCGTCATCGAGGGACTATGATCTTTTGTTTTGTTTTTGTTTTGCCAAAGTACCCAACATGCATAACATGACCCATTTTTAAGGCAACAAGTGGATGTAACCCTAAGGGTGCAAGTGTGTATTGTGTATTGATTTTCATGCATTTTTGTCTTTGTATTAGGTCAAACTAGTTGTTGATTTTGGATTTTTGCATACAAACCCTAATCTCTAATCATGGCATAATTGAAAGCATAAAGTGCGAGAATTGAAAGTCTAAGCTATTACAACATGATTATGGGGATGGGGGTACAATCTTTGAATGGGGGTGTATTTGACAAGAAATATAAACCCTAGTTTACTATTACATCCAAATTGAATCAAATGCATAAATAATAAATGGACAATATTTAAATAAACAAAATAAATAAATATATCAAATAATATGAATTAGGCAAAAAGGGTTTTGTTTATTTATGTATGTAAAAATTAATGTAAAAAATAAAGAAATAAATAAAAAGATTAAGTTTATTTGGTTAAGGGTAAGACCCTAATTTTCTTTAAGAAAGTAATTACTTTATTTATATACAATAAAAATAAAATAGTATATGTAAAAAAAATAAAATGTATTTAGACAAAAGTATTTTTTAAGTATATTTAATAATAAAAATAAAAGTGTAATATTTTATATTTTTATTCTAAAATATCTAATAAAATAAGATATATATATATATATATATATATATGTGTGTGTGTGTGTGTGTGTGTGTGTGTGTGTGTGTGTGTGTGTGTGTGTGTGTGTGTGTGTGTGTGTGTGTGTGTGTGTGTGTGTGTGTGTGTGTGTGTGTGTGTGTGTGTGTGTGTGTGTGTGTGTGTGTGTGTGTGTGTGTGTGTGTGTGTGTGTGTGTGTGTGTGTGTGTGTGTGTGTGTGTGTGTGTGTGTGTGTGTGTGTGTGTGTGTGTGTGTGTGTGTGTGTGTGTGTGTGTGTGTGTGTGTGTGTGTGTGTGTGTGTGTGTGTGTGTGTGTGTGTGTGTGTGTGTGTGTGTGTGTGTGTGTGTGTGTGTGTGTGTGTGTGTGTGTGTGTGTGTGTGTGTGTGTGTGTGTGTGTGTGTGTGTGTGTGTGTGTGTGTGTGTGTGTGTGTGTGTGTGTGTGTGTGTGTGTGTGTGTGTGTGTGTGTGTGTGTGTGTGTGTGTGTGTGTGTGTGTGTGTGTGTGTGTGTGTGTGTGTGTGTGTGTGTGTGTGTGTGTGTGTGTGTGTGTGTGTGTGTGTGTGTGTGTGTGTGTGTGTGTGTGTGTGTGTGTGTGTGTGTGTGTGTGTGTGTGTGTGTGTGTGTGTACAAAAATAAAAATAAATTTAGAATAATATTTTTAGTGTGAATAAAAATAAATAATAAAAATAAAAGTATAATTTATATATATTTTTCAAGTTTTGAATAAATAAGTTAAAAGTAATTAAGTTGCTTTTTATGTTAGAAAAATAAAAATAAAATGCAAAATAAGAGTGAAAAAATTATAAAAATATTTTTGAGTATTTTTTATATTTGGGAATAAGAAAACAAAATCAGAAATGAAAACAAAATAAAAAAAATAAAAAATATATAGAAATTGGGCCAGGGGGGTGCAAAAAGTAAAAGGGGGGTGTCAATAGTGAGCCATGCCAAGCCCAGCCCACCACTTCATCTTCAACCTCTGTCCTTCACAAAAAGGCGCGCGCCTGTTACCAAACCTGGACATCCTGTATACGAGCTCTATTGCAAAAACACATAACATCAAAGTTGTAGAGCACTTCAAGACGAATCTAACCATATAAAAAACTAATCCTAACTCTCAAAGACCAGAGAGAATTTCTCTGGCCCTAAAATCTAATCTAATTTTTTCAGTATGTTCATGGATGAAATTCTCTTAGCATGCTTAATATAAATGAAAACTGAGCATATGTACAGCTTCATGGCAATGAATACTACATTTCTTATTCACAAACCTAAGGCTAAATGTTCCTAAATAGAGAGATAGGAAGTTGACAAAAACCTGTTTCAGCTAACTTCGTGTATGGCAATGTGGAGCTTTTCAACAAGGCTTGAGATGTCTGAGAGCTTGCTTGAACTTCACTTGAACTTCTCCAATACCCTGCTTGCCTTGAATATGCTTGAATAAGCCTACAGAACTCAACCCGCACAAGCTCAAAATGAAAATGGAAAGCCCTGTAAATGGAGTTACAGTTTGTGTTTAAGGTTTGGGATAACTTGGATGAGTTATGTGGAAGATGTTTGAAGCAACTTGGGGCAAAATGCACGAGCAAATTGTGCTATGGAAGTCAAGTTGCAGGTTCTGCCCTGTTTTGCCAATGGAAGGTGATTTCTTGCTATGGGATGTTTGAAGGCTCAAGAGATCGTGTTTCTGGCTCATAGAGGTGTGAGAAAGATGGTTCAAATGTTTGCACAAGTTCCCTTTGGCTCATGTTCAGGTTCTCATGTATTTGGCATATTTCTTGTATATGAAGCAAAAGTGGGAAATGATGTGTAACAGGCCTGTACAGGCTATCCAACACCTTGTACACATTGCCCTTGGCCCCTCCAACCTGTGGATTTGATTAGCTGCAAAAGATCTGGACCAATGCTCAAAGATTGTGGTTTCACATAAAGCAAGATTATGGCAAAAATGGTAATGTACCTTTTTCTACTTAGGGATTAATTTTGTGTACAATGCCCTAATGACCAAAACAATACCTTAGACCAATGGATTTGCATTAAATTATTAAGTATGAAGTGGTTTAGAGGCCTGTAATCTAGTGCAAAGCATACTGACTTGAAATTGCAACTTGTATGAACATGAATGTGCCATGGATGAAAAATGAGTTTTTGCCAACTTCAAGCCTTCGATTATCTCTAACTACAAATGTGTTTGGAGAGTTCTTAGACATTTTGGAAAGCTTGCAACATGCTCTACAATCCATATTTGAAATGCAACTTGAGATTCCAAGGGTAACTATGTGAAAAATGGCCATGAAGATAGGTCAAAATCCTGCCTAAACTAGGGCAAAATTTCACTGTTAAAAGTTTTAGGGACCCTTATTCCAAAAATCATAACTTGAGATCCAATCTTCTTTTAAGAAAACTTTGTGAATCAAAGTTGTAGACTTTGTGGAGGAATACAACTTTCATGTTGGAAGTTTTGTTTGAATCCAATTGTATCATGGTGAAAATGTTGGGTAAAGTTAGGAAAAATTAAGAAAATTTCATAACTTAGAAAAATTCTAAGTTATGAAAATTTTCAACTATAAACCCTAATTTGCAAAAATGGGTTTCTTGATGAACAAGTTTCATGTTTTGACATATCTTGGTGAAAAATGACCCTTGGCACTTGATTTTGACCAAAAAGTCAAAGTTTGACCTTTCAGTGTACAGTCAAATTTTGATCAGTTGACTGCAAAATTCATCTGTCAATCCAATGCACTTGAGATCTTTTGAACCTTGTGAATAGGTCAAGATGATGCCATTGAGTCCTTGAGTCCATGGTTGAGCCCAATTTGCCATTTGGCTAGGTCAAAAGTCAGAAATTGCCTTTGTGCAGTCAAAACCCTAAAAATGACCATTATGCTCTTTTGATGATTTGATCAAATTTCTTGTGGAATTGTGATCCAAACTTGATCAAATGGTTCATATGAGTTTATAATGTTGATATGGATCAAAATTCATGAGGTTTGACTGTAAATTGGCCACAGTTGACTTTTTCCCCAATACAACTGATTTCTTGGTCAACTGTCCAATTGACTGGGCAAAAATTTGATTCAAGGCTTGTAACTTGGTATGGACAAACTTATGAGTCCAACATGAAGTATGAAAGTCACTTTGAGCATTGGAGGTCCAAAAATCCTTGTGCAAACTCAAACCCTAATTTAGGTCATCAGTGCAAGGAGATGTCTTGGGCAGTGCAAAACCCTAATCTTGTCTGGAGTTCAAGGAACATTGTGAGGGGAACTCTTGATAAAATGAGAGGACAAATTTTGGGGTACAACAGCTGCCCCTGTTCAATCTTCTTGAACCTGAAGAGTTAGATTGACGAATTTTGCCTTTCGTGACTCGAAGGTAAAAGAGGATTGGACACTAGAGTGCCCGTAAATTTGCACTCGTCAAACTGTAAGTTGAGGGAATGGGCTTAAAGATGCCATTTGGAGATGATATAATCTTGCTGGAGATGGGATTAAAATATTCCATCCAAAACTTGTTTGTTGAAAATCAAGAGCATGATAATCAGAATGGTATCTGTATCTGGAACGTATCTGAGTTGTATCTGGAGATTGGATTTGTATGAGCAAAGGAATGGCGTCCGTGTCTGGAGCGTATCCAAGCTGTAACTGTATTTGATTTTTGAACAAATATCATAATGATTGACGTGTCTGGAGTGTATCTGTATTGTATCCGAAATCTGAATGGGCGACAGAGAAACATCTGTGTATGGAGCATCTCCGGGCTGGGGATAAATTCCGAATGAATGATTGAATGGCAACCGTGTCTAGAGCGTATCTGGACTGTATCTGAAGTTGAGATCTGTGTGAGTAGCAGAATGACTTCCAAGTCTTGAGTGTATCCGTACTGTAACGGGGATCTGGATAAGTGACAGAATGACTTCTGTGTCTGGAGTGTATCTGATTGCTGAAGTCTGAATGAGTAATAGAATGACCACCGTGTCTGGGGTGTATCCATACTGTATCTGAGGTTTTTGAATATTTGTTAAAGATAGCTTTTAGTCTTATCCTGAAAAGGGTAAAATGTTAACTAAAACACAAAGTTATGTTGCATGATATGTATGATGCAATAAAATGGACTCTAATCTATGTTTATGGTATATGAATGTAATGTATGCGCATGTAAGCTGATTAGCTGTCTTGCTGAGGAAAATAAATCCTTGATAACCGGAGATAATGAACTCTTTGACTGCTGCTGGGGAAAATAAACCCTTGACTGTTGTTGGAGATTCAAAACCTTTGATTGTTGAGACTGAGAATGTCCTTTGGACTACTGTTGAGGATTGAAGATCCTTGGTGACTTGTGGGGAATTGAGAATCCTTCATGACTTTCCCGGGGAAATAAGGGTTACTCCAACGATATCTACTGGGGATTTAAAACCTGGGAGGCTTCAAATGGAGAAACGGGAACAAGAATCTTCGTTCTGCTGGGAAATAATTCCGTGGGGAGAATGTATATCCTGTTGTAGAATTTTTCGAAAGCTTGGGTTGTATGCCAATCTACTCGGAGGAAGTTGGATAGTATTCCACCGGGGTTTAAGATTTGGAATTTTGGACTCCGCTGGGGAAGAAAGTTTCATCTTCACTGCGGATCTGTAGTTCAAAGTTTCCGGGCTCCACTGGGGATCAGGAGTTTAGAAACTTAATTCTGATGGGAATTTTGAAACTTAACTCCGCTGGGGATAAATACTCCAAGGTTTTAGCTCTGTTGAGGATCTGAATGGCATACTGTAAAGGATTTCTTCTGGAATAGCCTAAAGATGTTTTCCTATACTTTCGACCTATCAGTAATTATCCTTTCTCATTTCGTTTTATTTGTAAGCAGTGATTATATTCAAATGCATATGCTCATTTAACAAACCATTGGATGTTTTCAAATAAAACATAAGTGTAAAAAGAAAGGAAAGGTAAGAAAATTTCTGCACTTTGAAGTATCTTTGTATTAACTTTGTAAGTATTTTTGTACAAAGGAGACAGACATCCTAGTAAGAGAATGTTGTCTAAAAATTGAGAAAAATTTTATACAAAGAAAGATGGCTATGTGTAACAATTCCATGGGGTTCCCATTCTGCTATAGCCTTCACAACTCTGAGTATCTTGTCCATTCGTTGCTTCGTCTGTAGATGATTGGATAGATCAGAAGCTTGGAGCTTGTCTGTGAAGAGATTGTCCTTAAAGTGATCCGACGAGACATAGTCACACGCTTTAATTCCCTAACTTTTGCCTGGACCGCCCTTTCGGGTTTTCGATCCACCGGGAAACCTTTTTTGCCCAAGTCGCCTGTTGTACCCCAAAATTTGCCCTCCCATATTCCTCAAGATTTGTCAAGAATCATCTTTAAATGGTTCAAGATTGCTCAAGAGATTGTACAGTCAAACCAACTCCTAAGGCAGTTGAAATTAGGGTTCTGGTTCTTTCAAGGAATTTGAGGTTTTCAATGGTTCAATCAAGTCTCATATGCCTATATACATCCTCAAGCACCTACATGCCAAGTTTCAAGACTCACAGTGCCAATTTGCACAGTCAAAAGCTCCATTTGATCCACAGTCAACTGCAAGGGTAAAATGGTCATTTTGCAGTCAAAAGTCAGAATTTTTGGTCAACATCTTATTTTGAGATCACAATCATCATTTGATCAAGTCTTGATCATGATTCCACAAGGATGGCTCAAAAATCATCAAGATGCAAAAAGTTACTATTTTTGGACAGTAGAAAAGTCAACTGTATCTTGACCAAGGCATAACTTTTTCATGGTTCATCAGAAAAATCCCATCCAATTCTCATTTTTAAGAGGATGACATCTTCTACAATCCATCTTCACACTCCAAGTCCAAGAAATGCTCCCACAAAAAGTTATCAATTTCTACATTATAGGTCAAATTCAAAAGTCAACAAAAGTGCACTTTAAGTAAAAGGCCATAACTTGAGATTGGTAAATCCAAATGACATGGGACCAAATGAATTGGTTAGAGGACTTCAAGACCTTTCCAAAATGTCAAAGAACATGTTCATATGATCAAAATTGAGCAAGATATGCATTGGAGAAGTTGGGAAATGTTTAGGAATTTGCAAAAGTCAACTTTGCTCAAAACACCTTATTTTTGCCAATGGGTCTCAAATCTCTTCTTGAAACTTCATCCATGGCCTATGCACGACCCATCAAGCTTAATTGAATTTATTTTCTTATTTTTTATTAATTAACTGAATTTTTAATCAATATTAATTCATTTAATTAATTTAAATTGTAGGAAAATACAAAGATTTGATTTTTCAATCTTTTTGTGAAGCAAGTATGACCTAAAAAGGCTGGCAATTTCGTGCACCAAGTCAAAGATGCAATATCTCCAAAATTGGCAACTTTTTCCAATCATGAAGATTCAAAAATATATGATTTCCAATCAAATATTCCATCATCATTCCAATGGATTTTTGTGCAAGATTCTGACCTAATCTCATTCTCCTATAAATATACAAGCTAACCCTGATCATGCACACGTGAACAAGCTGCAAACGAAGCCATAGCCATATTGAAATTTTCCAAGAAAACTTGAAAACTGATTTCTATATTCCAGGACGATTCAAGAACTTTTATTGATTCTAATACACTGCAGGGGATCCCAGGAACGTGTAGCAATCAAAACCAGGCCTTAAAGCTACAAGAATCGCTCTAAACAGTTTGACGGTTTGTCACTTTTTTTCATAATCGTAACTCATGATTCATAAGCATTTGACGTGATTTCTTGTTTGTTTTGTGTTGCTAGAGACCACATGAAGCTATTGGCATAGTTTAATTGAATCATAACGCACAGGATCAAAAGTTGCCATGGTTGAATTTTAGGGTTCATGAACTTCGGATTTGGGGCTTTCTAAACCCAGAAAAATCAGGACTTGTAAGGGACATGGTTGTATTCGTGAGAACCAGACAAATCCAAAGCAACCATCGCGAAATGTTTATGTAGCCTGTAGCTCTATTCGCTATTTTTCCTCGTTGTGGTTTGTGGGGGTTAAAAACCCCCGCTATCTAATTTTGTTTTTACAGGCATCAGCGAAGAAGATGATGAGGTGGTGGTATACCATTGGGTAGTTTAAAAAAGCGCGCGTGATTTTGTTGTTTTCCAGCATAATTGTTGCTTTTATATATAATATTCATTATCCATTCTTATAACAAACGCAGGCAAATGGCATAGTGGTTGATGTGCTGGCTTGGAATCATTGGGACCTGGGTTCGAATCCCAGGTCCACCCAAACGCTTATGCTATTTTTCTTAATATGTTCTTGTGTAGCTTTCCAAAAGGGTACCCACCATGCATATCGAACATCCAAGCGCCAAGTGGCTTGCAAAGCATATCTGAAGGCCAAGAGTGATGACTACCATGCTCCCTAGTCCACAGGCGTGCAGATAATTTCAAAAGTCAACGGACTGGAATTGTTAATGGGCTTTCAAATTTCCAAACTAACCTCCATAAATTGGCCATCACCCCCCTGGGTTCTTTTTCTTTTTTCTCTTTATATTTTCTATTTATTTAGTTAATTATTTTATTAATTATTATTATTATATTTATTTAACTAACATAATTAATATTTTTCATAATAAATTCAGAAAACTAAAAATGTAAATATTTTTATTATTATTATTATTTATTAATTTCACTTTATTTTTGTAAATAAATACTAACACAAATTAATTTAGTTTAATTAGGGTTAATTTTAACTTTTTCTCAACAATTTAAAATCAACATAAAATTAGGGTTTTCTTTTGACAATTTTAATCCTTTTTATTTTTATTTTCCTTAAAACATAAAAAAACTTAAAAAAATATTTCTTTTATTTAATTAATTAGAATTAGGTTTAATTAAATGCAAAAAGGACCAAAAACTCATTCTTTCTCAAAAAGGGTCAAAACCCTAAGGACTTCTCCGATGCAATTTTATTTCGCGCATATTATTTTTGATCATATTTATGTATTTGCTCCGAGGATGTAATAGTGTTAATTAGGACTTTTTATCGCTTTTCTTTAATTTCCCGCATTTACTTTTCAAGGGTTTGCTTTTGGCGATGTAAATACCCGACGCCTTGTAATAGCGTAGATTTATTTCCCGCAAACTATTAACTGCTAGATGTATGTTAATTAGGCTATGCATGACAAGACTTATCTCTGAAATTAAAATCAAAACGTAGCTCACCATAACATGTACAAAGATAACATAATCTGAATCCTGACACACTCGCACATGCCACTCCTAGGGTACGCCTCACCTGGTTGCCTCGACGTGGTCATTGAGTATAGGGTGTTTTAGAGGTCACCCTCCTGTCTAAAGATCAAAAAGTTGCCTCGAAACGGTTGCCTCAGATAAAAAAGGATCTAGGACATTAGGGTTACCGCTAAGGCGTCCTACTATTGCTTTGGTGACCACATGTCCCTATAATCGAATTGACCCGAAAACTCCAACGACGGTGCTACCTACTTCTCAATAGTGGGATGGTACTGTCTAAAGGACATTTACACAACTTAATTTCTTTTGAGTAGGTAGAGGTTCTCAGGTACTTGCTCTTTCAAAACGAAACAACTTTTCACACTTACACTTTTCTGACAAAAGTTTTCAAACAACACTTGATACGCTCTTGAGGACTAATACAAGAGTTAAAACGAAGTTTTCAAACAAACTTTTTTCAAAACCCACAAACACAAGAAAAGCAAAACATTTTGAAAACATAGTGAGCAAGTACCTAAGAGCCCGTGGATAACCACAGATAGAAAGGGTGCTAACACCTTCCCTTTCTATAATCTACCTCCCGAACCGAGAAACATCTCGAAAAGGAATTTTGCTGTGCTTTTGTCCTTTCCTTGTTGGAGAACATAAAAGACGGTGGCGACTCTTGCTTACCACGACATTTCGCAAACCAGCATTAAAAACAGTCAGTTCTATTTCCACCGATCACATCGCCCTTTCGGGTTTTCAACTTGCCGGGTGTACATATTTTTTATTTATCCCTAATTTTTGCTTGAATCGCCCTTTCGGGTTTTGGATTCACCGGGATGACCATTTTTGCCCAAGCCGCCCTTTCGGGTTTTCGACTTGTCGGGTCGTTTTATGTGTAGTATCTTTTGACTATGTCTACGTTCGCAGGGTGCGGCAGGTCGTCTCCGTCCATGGTGGTCAAAATCATTGCCCCACCAGAAAAGATGTTCTTGATCACAAACAGTCCTTCATAAGTAGGAGTCCATTTGCCCATAGGATCACTTTGCGGCAAGATGATTCGCTTGATTACAAGGTCCCCGACTTGATATACTTGTCTCTTGACTTTCTTGTTGAAGGCCTTGATCATACGTTTTTGATACGCCTGACCATGGCAAACAACAGTAAGTCGCTTTTCGTCAATCAAGTTAAGTTGATCAAGCCGGGTCTGAATCCAATCGTCTTCACTCAAACCAGCATCCTTCATGATCCTTAAGGAAGGGATCTAAACTTCCACAGGTAAAACAACTTCCATGCCATATACCAAAGAAAATGGTTTTGCCCCAGTTGAAGTGCGTGCCGTGGTACGGTACCCGTGCAGAGCAAATGGTAACATCTAATGCCAATCCTTGTAAGTGACTGTCATCTTTTGAATGATCTTCTTGAGATTTTTGTTTGCAGCTTCAACAACACCGTTCATCTTTGGCCGATAGGGAGATGAATTGTGATGTTGAATCTTGAACTGCTCACACAAAGCGGTGATCATAGTATTGTTCAAATTTGTACCATTGTCTGTGATGATCCTGTCGGGGATACCATACCGGCATATGAGGTTCTGCTTGATGAAGCGGGCAACCACATTCTTTGTAACGGAGGCGAAGGCAGCTGCTTCGACCCACTTGGTAAAGTAATCAATGGCCACCAGGATGAAACAGTGTCCATTGGATGCTGTAGGCTTAATCTCTCCAATCATGTCGATTCCCCACATCGCAAATGGCCAAGGAGCTGTTAAGACATTGAGAGGAACTGGGGAAATATGTACCTTGTCAGCATATATTTGGCATTTGTGACAAGTACGGGAATGTTGATGACAATCAGCTTCCATGGTAGACCAGTAGTAGCCTGCCCTTAAAATCTTCTTAGCCATCGTATGACCGCTCGAGTGGGTGCCAAAGGTGCCATTATGTAATTCAGCCATGATCTTCTCAACTTCAACCTTGTCCACACAACGGAGTAGGACACGATCAAGATTGCGCTTGTATAGGATACCATTGCTCAGAAAGAACTTGGCTGCAAATCTCCTTAAGAACTTTTTGTCGTTGACTGAAGCTCCTTCAAGGTACTCTTGTGCTTCGAGATACCTTTTGACGTCATGAAACCAAGGTCGGTCCATCACTTCTTCGGTATTAATCTCGTGACAATGAGCTGGTTCATCAATTCGTTCAATGGTGATTTGAGGTGCCTCATTATCCCAGTTGAGTTTAAACATGGAAGACATTGTAGCCAGAGCATCCGCTAGCTGATTTTCTTCTCGCGGGAAGTGCTCAAAGGTAATCTGCTCAAAATGAGGCAACAATGTCAGGACATGTTCTTTGTATGGGATAAGATTAGGATGCTTAGTGTCCCACTCTCCTTTGATTTGACTGATAACCAAAGCTGAGTCCCCAAATACAATCAGAGATTTGATTCCCAAGTCAATAGGAGCCTTGAGACCAAAGATACAAGCTTCATACTCGGCCATGTTGTTGGTGCAGCTGAAGCAGAGTCTAGCAGTGAAAGTTGTATGTAAACCTTCTGGAGAGATAAGTACCGTGCCGATACCGTTGCCAAGTGCATTTAAAGCACCATCAAAGTACAGGGTCCATCGAGATCCTTGTTCAGGTCCGTCATACGGTCCGTTACCTTCAACGTTGTCCAATGTCATAATGTCCTCGTCAGGGAAGTCGAACCTCATAGATTGGTAATCTTCGACGGCTTGATGAGCTAGATGGTCAGCTAGTACACTCCCCTTTATAGATTTTTGGGTTGTGTACTGGATATCATACTCAGTCAGGATCATCTACCATCTAGCGATTCTTCCAGATAAAACAGGCTTCTCGAAGATGTACTTAATCAGATCCATTTTGGAAATCAGCAGAGTGGTATGTGTCAACATATACTTCCTTAGCCGGCGAGCAGCCCATACCAAAGCGCAACAAGTTTTCTCGAGCAGTGAGTAGCGAGTCTCACAGTCGGTAAACTTTTTGCTAAGGTAATAAATGACATGCTCTTTTCGGCCAGACTCGTTATGTTGGCCCAGTACGCACCCCATTGAGTTATCCAAAATAGTCAGATACATGATTAAAGGTCTTCCTTCAACGGGTGGCATCAAGATAGGAGGTTCCAGCAAATACTCCTTGATTTTATCAAAAGCAACTTGACAATCATTGTTCCATTCAACCACCTGATCTTTCTTCAACAGCTTGAAGATTGGCTCACAGGTAGATGTCAGGTGAGAGATGAACCTTGCAATATAGTTTAAGCGTCCCAAGAAACCTCTAACCTCCTTTTCAGTACGGGGGGCGGGAGTTTCTTGTATAGCTTTGACTTTGGCAGGATCAACTTCAATGCCTTTGTTACTGACGATAAATCCCAAAAGTTTACCGGACCTGACTCTAAAAGTGCACTTGCTAGGGTTCAGTATGAGCTTATATTCCTTTAACCTGACGAACAGCTTTTGCAGATGGTCGAGGTGTTCTTCTTCTGTTTGTGAACGGGCTATCATGTCGTCTACGTAGACTTCGATTTCATGATGTATCATGTCAAGAAACAAAGCTACCATGGCTCGCTGATAGGTTGCCCCAACATTCTTCAGTCCAAATGGCATCACTTTATAGTAGAAGGTACCCCACTGCGTAACAAAAGTAGTCTTCTCCATGTCTTCGGGGGCCATTTTGATCTGGTTGTATTCCGAGAATCCATCCATGAAGGAAAATACTTTGTGTTGAGCTGTATTGTCAACCAAGATGTCAATGTGTGGTAGTGGAAAATCATATTTAGGGCTAGCCCTATTTAAGTCTCTGTAGTCCACACACATTCTGACTTTGCCGTCCTTCTTAGGTACGGGCACAATGTTAGGAACCCATTGTGGATAGGAAGTAACAGCCAGAAAGCCAACATTAAACTGCTTCATCACCTCAGCTTTGATCTTTTCGGACATGTCGGGCCTCATTCGAAGGACTTTCTGTTTGATTGGTGGACAGTCTTCTTTTGTAGGGAGACGGTGAAGCACAATATCTGTATCCAGTCTCGGTATATCTTCATAGGACCAGGCGAAGATTTCAACAAACTCATTCAACAGCTGAACTAAGCGCTTCTTGACACTTGGCTCCAGGTTGGCACCCACTTTAACATCTTTCCTATCTTCCTCTGTTCCCAAATTGATAGTCTCTAACAACTCTTCATGGGGCAGAATAGCCCTTTCTTCTTGTTGCAAAAGTCTAGCTAACTCTCCAGGCACTTCACAGTCTTCATCACCTTCGTACTCGATAAGATTGACCAAATCTTCAGAGTCACTGAAGGCCAAAGCAGAATAGTCACCCATGGAATCCGGAGTGGATGGGTACCTGCATTTTGTGAGTGTGTGTGTGTGTAAGGGATAACCATCCTTAAACAAAATAAAAATGTAAAAGGAAAGAAAATGAACACAAAAGTTTATAGATGAAAACGTCCATGATTCATTAAAAATGGTATATGAAAATGGAAAAAATCAAAACCCTTACAAATGGACCCATGTGCCCCGGGAAAGGCACAAGGCGAAAGAGTGTACGAATTGTTTAAAAGTTATTACAGACCAACATAAGTGTTTCAAAAGATAAATTACTGATTGATGAAAGTAATGGGAACGAATTCTTTCGCCTCCCAGTTGTTTAATCCTCCTTCAATGGTTGGAAAGATCCAATCTTCAAAATTGCCTTCTTCATCATCATCTTCTAAAGCATGAATCCCGTGATGAGTGATCTTTAAGGGTGATCCTCCAGCCCGGGAGCGACGCACAACTTTCTGGCCAGCGGCAGTGAAACCCAATCCGAACTTGTCTGTCTTGTGAGGAAAATCTGGCAGTTTCCCCTACACTGTACTTCCTCCTTCTTTGATTACAGCCTCCACATCTTTAAGGGATGACATCCAGGACACATGCTTGGTAATGATAGGCACATCAGTCATTGTCTTTGCTACCGCGACCTCTGGAGAAACCTCTTCAAAGTGTTGGAAAGGTGTTTCTATGAATTCACCATCTAACTCCACGTAGCGGAAAGAGTTAAGGTGGCTTATCATATACTCCTCCTCACCATGAACTGTTATGATTTTACCCTGTACTAGATATTTTAGCATTTGGTGTAGAGAAGAAGTGACTGCCCCAGCGTTGTGGATCCATGTTCTTCCCAACAAGCATGAATATGAAGGACGGATGTCCATCACATAAAACGTAGAGTTGAAAATTTCCGTTCCCACCTTGATTGGGATGTCCACTTCTCCGTGAACCATCCGCTTAGAACCGTTGAAGGCTCTAACAATGATATTACTGGGCTTTAGGGTCAAACCTTCACAGTCCAATCTGTCCAATGCTTTCTTTGGTAGAACATTTAAAGATGAACCGGTATCAACCAGAACATGAGCAAGTGTGGTCCCTCTGCACTCTACCTAGACATGCAGCGCATCATTATACTTTCTTCCCTTAGGGGTCAAATCAGCATCAGAGAAGCCAAGACCATTGTCGGCTGTAAGGCTAGCCACGCACTCTTGAAACTGATCTGTAGAAGTTTCTTGAGGCACGTGTGCCGTCTTTAAAAATTTGATCAAGGCTTTGGCATGAGCCTCAGAGCAGAGTAATAGAGCCAGCATAGAGATTTTTGAAGGGGTTTTCCCCAGCTTCTCTATGACATCATAGTCGCTCTTCTTAATTATCTTTAAAATTTCCTCCATCTCCTTTTGGGTGGTCTCGGGGATAACCAAAGTCTGAGCCCTCGTCCTGACGGGCGCTTCTTGGATCCCCTTACCTTTATCGGCAGTAACATCAGAGGGTATAGCTCCGGGAGCATCAATTTATTCAATAACCGGACTTCACACAGATATCTTTACGGGCACAGGAGCACTTGAGGATCCGAAGACTGCCCGTGGAGGAGAAATCTCCGGAGAGAAGATTCTTCCACTACGAGTTATCTTACTTATCCCTGCAATATTCCCTATGTCAGGAGTTTCTTCATTGAAAATCTCTTGGACTGATTCGATCTGCTTAACACCATGGTATAAGATCTCTCCTCCATAATTCCATGGTATCGTCTTGTTGGACTTATATGGGATAGGCCCCGACATGGTAATCTTCAGCGGTACAAACTTTGGATCAGGCGTAATCTTAACAAGCCTTTTGCAGGTCTTGGAAAGATTGTCGGAAATGGTGATTATAGCAATGTCATTGATTGGAGTAACGAAGGTAACAGGAGTAACACGAGTGATAGTAGCAATAGGAGTTTTCTGAAAGAGGATCTCTTGAGTATCAATCAGGCGTTGGATGCCTGATTTCAACAGTGGGCAGTCGGATTGCAAGGTTAAACAGAATTAACAATCTTTTTCACATCCCGGCAAAATCCCGGCTTTCAACAGATTCAATTTAATCATTGGCAACAGAGTCATTAATTCGTCAACAGCGGTAACATGAAGATCTTCCACAATTGCATGGACATTATGACCATGTTTTGGCATATGAGCGGATATCACATTAGGTTTTTCGGGAGCATCAAACTCTACCTCCTTGGCATCTATCAAATCTTGGATCTTGTTTTTAAGGGCCCAACAGTTGTTGGTGTCATGCCCTACACTGTCCGAATGGTATGCACATTTTGCATTTGAATGATAATAGGGAGAAGAAGTATTTGGGTTTTTCAGCGCTTCTTTCAAGTTGGTAAGGTTTAACTTTAACAGATGAGGGAGGACCTGAGCCGATGTCATATTGGTCCAGGTGAATTGCTGTTGTGGCCTTTCTATCCTTTGTTGGTTAGCTCTTGGTTGATTGCTTTGAGGTTGATCGACTGAGGAGTTCTGGATCATCACAGCCCCCATCGCTGGTCGGCGCTCCACTCTCCCTTGATTTCTCTCGGTATGAATAGAAGAAACTTCCTTCTTGGCTGGGAAGGTCTTCTTGATAGCAGAGGAAGTGGAGGCATCCTTCTGAATTTTACCACTCTTAATGCCAGCTTCGACCCTTTCACCGGTCAGAATTAATTTGGTGAACTCTACAGATAACATCCCGATCAAGTGATTGAAGAATGGACCTGATAGAGTCCCTAAAAACATGTCAACCAGATCTCTATCCGACAATGGTGGCTGCACCCTACCAGCCAGATCCCGCCATTTCTGGGCATACTCCTTAAATCCCTCATTAGAGGCCATACCCATACTCTGTAGTTGAGTACGAGTAAGCGCTAAATCTGCGTTGTATTGGTATTGTCGGTAGAAAGCAGCAGCCAAATCTTCCCAGTTATGAACATCAGATCTCTCAAGTTGATAGAACCATTCCAATTGCGTACCCGACAAACTATCTTGAAAAAAGTGGACCCACAGATCCTTATAAGAAGAGTGAGGTTGGATCTTTCTGACGTAGGATCTCAGATGCATCTTCGGACAGGACAAGCCGTCGTATTTAGCAAATGTAGGCACTTTGAACTTGGGAGGAATGGCGATCCCAGCAACCAACCCAAGTTCTTCAAAATCTAGCCCTGGTACCCTTTGCACCTCCATGGCTGCCAACCGGTCCTCAAGATTCTTATGCTTATCATCCGCCGGAGGGTATTACTGTTCGGAGTAATCTTCATCCTCTTCCTCTTCTTCTTCTTCAACTTCAGACTCGGAGGGCTTGCAACTCCCTTTCCCTTACCAACCTCTTCGTCAAACGTTGAGGGGAATTCCAGAACTCTCCTAGCCTAACGCTCAAATCTTCTTCCCATAGTGGCCACACCAATTCTTTTCTTTTTATTCCTTTCTAGTTCCTTTTCTTTCTCTAACAGTGCTTAAAGATCCTCTTGACCCTTTTCTAAGGTCATGAGGAGTTATTGGAATTGCGAATTCTGTGCTTGCAGATCTTTAACCGTCTGCTCTATATCCATCTTGCTAAAATAAACAGCAGAAAGATAAGGAAACCTGGTGTGAAGACCTGTTTATGCATATGATGAATGATATGTTATTCATGTAATGCATTCAAGGATTTAGAAATTCAAAGTTGTTGCAAACAAAAAGAACACACGCCATATTAATAAGAAGAAATTTGTTAGTACATAAATGCCCCATGGGCAAAATATTACAAAATTCTTAATGTAAAAAGACATTGCGCATCCTCTTTGGTGCGATGTAAGTGTTGAGAGTCTCCTCTTCGTGAAGTCGGTGGGTAAGTTCCAAAACCTTCTTCTCACTAGCATAAAAGCTGGCTTCAAAAGTATTCCGTTCTTCCTTGAGTTGTATCCAACTCCTTTGCAATTCTTCCACTGATGTTGGAATGTTAGGATGTAGGAGGGTGTATGGAACCTCTCCTTCCATAACAGGCTCTTTGATCACGGGGTGAATGTGAGGGTAAGGCATCATAAGACTCTGGGCGCGGGTTCGTACCCACTTTAGATAAGGCTTAAGAGGGATGGAATTCTTGTGCCCCAATGTCTTACTATCCACTTTGTTAGGCATCCTCCAAGCTCGGATAAACCTTTGTCGAATTCCTTGAGCGTCATTGTCGAAGTCAAAAACTAAGTCAGGAATCAGCAAGTCATGAGGGCCATCCCTCCGGGCATACCCAATTGCCTCAGAGCTAAACAGGGGTTGTAGGTAATGCCTCCCCTAATGCCAAGTAGTGGGACATTAGGGAATTCTCCGCAACGATCAATGATGATGACATTTTCTCTGGACCGAGAACACCAATGAACATCAGAATGTGTGAGGGTCATCAACCATTGTGACCACCTTAAACCCTGCTCATTCTTCAAAACTGGTTGGGGAAGGTGAGAGATAAACCACCTTACTAGAAGAGGAGTACAGCACATGAGAACACCTCTTTTCCTCATTGTTCGTGTGTGAAATGAGTGTAGGATGTCCCCAAGCAATGTAGGCACAGGATTCCGAGATATGAAAATATTGACAACATTCACATCTATAAGCTGATCGGGCTTTGGGAACAAGACCAACCCATAGATGAGAAGTGCTACAATCTCCTCAAAAGCTTGCATATCTATAGAATTCCAATAGTCTTGTGCCTTCTCAAACAGAAACTTTGCCAAGAAACCCTTGACACCACTTCTGGTTTCCGAATGACCTTTGATATCAGATGGTTGCAAGTGTAAGGCTTGAGCAACATCTTCAGTATTTGGTTCTCTTTCCGTACCGTTGTAGGGTAGTTGATGAAGAATAGGAATCCTCAAGAGTTGAGAAAATTCCTCCAAAGTAGGTACTAGTTAGTAGTCAGGGAATGTGAAACAGTGGTGTAGGGGGTCAAAGAACTGGAAGAGGACTTTCACCATGTCTTCTTCAATGTTGGAGTTGACCAAGTTGAGGAGTCTACCATGTCTTTCACTGAAGATAGAATTCTATGGAATCTTGGAAGTAAGCTCCTTGAGTTGAGGAGGGATTCTCACAAGGTTGACTTGAATTATTTTCCTGCGAAGAGATTCCATGACCTACAAAACAAGAACAAATATGAAGATCCAAACTCTTGAAATGGTTAGTGGATGCATATGATGCTTTATGATGTTCATGATGTATGCACAAGCATGTGTACAAGAAATTCACACAAGATCCTAGTTTCAGGCTTGCATGGGGTTTCATAGGTAAGTACGCTCTTGAAGTTAGTTGGCTCAACCTGTCCTATAAGTAGTAACTGGGTTATAAGGAGCTCAATATCACTGGATTATTTTCTGCGTTCATTGTTTCAGTTTAGCCACTTAACTGGCGACCGAAATATTCCAAGAAAACAAACCTCAATGAGTGTAGTATCGAGTATCTACCAACTTCGGACTGCACCAAAGCCGGTCATCTCAATACCCCTAATAAGGCCAAGATGGTCAAGTAAGGTTCTAAGAGTTCATTAGTGCTTCATGACATCACTCAGCGGCCCCGTATTCTCTTTGATTGACTCAAAGGCTACCGGTACCCACAAATATATCGCACTAGTATAGCTATTGCTTCAACCATGTCGGTATACCCCGCACAGTTTCCACAACGTATTGCTATTTACCTATGAATGTTTCCCAAAAATCCGGGTGGAGGATTCAAACCCAAACAAGAGAACCAAATGTAAAGCAATCAAAGCAAACAAGATAAGCATGAAAAGGTGATCTAAACTCTAAGGTTACTCCACTTTTAATATGTCCCCAGCAGAGTCTCCAGTTCTGTGATACGGTGGGAGAACTGACTTGAGCTTTTGCGTTTGTATTCGTAAATGTTTCGGTTTAGCAAGAGTCGCCACCGACTTTTTATTTTATCCTAAGAAAGGGTCAAAAAGCACAAGAAAGACCTTTGAGATGTTTTCTTGGGTTCAGGGAGTAGATTATGAAAAGGGAAGGTGCAAGCACCCTTTTCATCCATGGTTATCCATGGGCTCTTAGTTACTTGTTTAGATCACTTGCTTTTGCTTTTCAATTGTTAGAAATGGTGCTTTGTATGTGGTTTTGAAAATGTTTTGAAAAAGAGGCCATTGTTGTGGCAACCTTTGTAATGATTCTTGTTTGAATGTATACAAAGATGTTTTTGTCTTTTGAAAAGATTTTTCAATGTTTGAAAGTTTGTTTTGGGGAATGTTTTGAAATTGTGTTGTGAGGTGTGTTTGAAAACAACAAGGATGTTTTGCAAGTTTTGATCAAGTAACTAAGAGTTATTTACCCTATTTTACTCAAAGATCTTTCCTATATATTTTTAACCCTTTTGACAGTGTTATTTCACCATTGCATTTGGTGAACAACCTTATGTTAGGATGTTAAACGGGACAGGCGCGGGTCATCGTATAAACCATGATAGCAATTGTGTTAAGTATCTTTGGCAAATTTTTGAGGGACTTGATCATTTTATTTAGGCAACCAAGATAGCGTCATCGAGGGACTATGATCTTTTGTTTTGTTTTTATTTTGCCAAAGTACCCAACATGTATAACATGACCCATTTTTAAGGCAACAAGTGGATGTAACCCTAAGGGTGCAAGTGTGTATTGTGTATTGATTTTCATGCATTTTTGTCTTTGTATTAGGTCAAACTAGTTGTTGATTTTGGATTTTTGCATACAAACCCTAATCTCTAATCATGGCATAATTGAAAGCATAAAGTGCGAGAATTAAAAGTCTAAGCTATTACAACATGATAATGGGGATGGGGGTACAATCTTTGAATGGGGGTGTATTTGACAAGAAATATAAACCCTAGTTTACTATTACATCCAAATTGAATCAAATGCATAAATAATAAATGGACAATATTTAAATAAGCAAAATAAATAAATATATCAAATAATATGAATTATGCAAAAAGGGTTTTGTTTATTTATGTATGTAAAAATATTTAATGTAAAAAATAAAGAAATAAATAAAAAGATTAATTTTATTTGGTTAAGGGTAAAACCCTAATTTTCTTTAAGAAAGTAAATATATTAATTACTTTATTTATATACAATAAAAATAAAATAGTATATGTAAAAAAAATAAAATATATTTAGACAAAAGTATTTTTTAAGTATATTTAATAATAAAAATAAAAGTGTAATATTTTATATTTTTATTCTAAAATATCTAATAAAATAAGAGTATATATATATATATATATATATATATATATATATATATATATATATATATATATATATATATATATATATATATATATATATATATATATATATATATATATATATATATATATATATATATATATATATATATATATATATATATATATATATATATATATATATATATTTCAAGTTTTGAATAAATAAGATAAAAGTAATTAAGTTGCTTTTTATGTTAGAAAAATAAAAATAAAATGCAAAATAAATGTGAAAAAATTATAAAAATATTTTTGAGTATTTTTTATATTTGGGAATAAAAAAACAAAATCAGAAATGAAAATAAAATACAAAAATATAAAATATATAGAAATTGGGACATGGGGGTGCAAAAAGTAAAACGGGGGTGTCAATAGTGAGCCAGGCCAAGCCCAGCCCACCACTTCATCTTCAACCTCTGTCCTTCACAAAAACGCGCGCGCCTGTTACCAAACCTGGACATCCTGTATACGAGCTCTATTGCAAAAACACATAACATCTAAGTTGTAGAGCATTTCAAGACGAATCTAACCATATAAAAAACTAATCCTAACTCTCAAAGACCAGAGAGAATTTCTCTGGCCCTAAAATCTAACCTAATTTTTCCAGTATGTTCATGGATGAAATTCTCTTAGCATGCTTAATATAAATGAAAACTAAGCATATGTACAGCTTCATGGCAATGAATACTACTTTTCTTATTCAAAAATTTAAGGCTAAATGTTCCTAAATAGAGCGATAGGAAGTTGACAAAAACCTGTTTCAGCTGACTTCGTGTATGGCAATGTGGAGCTTTTCAACAAGGCTTGAGATGTCTGGAAGCTTGCTTGAACTTCACTTGACCTTCTCCAATACTCTGCTTGCCTTGAATATGCTTGAATAAGCCTACAAAACTCAACCTGCACAAGCTCAAAATGAAAATGGCAAACCCTGTAAATGGAGTTACAGTTGGTGTTTAAAGTTTGGGATAGCTTGGATGAGTTATGTGGAAGATGTTTGAAGCAACTTGGGGCAAAACGCACAAGCAAATTGTGCTATGGAAGTCAAGTTGCAGGTTCTGCCCTGTTTTGCCAATGGAAGGTGATTTCTTGCTATGGGATGTTTGAAGGCTCAAGAGATCGTGTTTCTGGCTTAGAGAGGTGTGAGAAAGATGGTTCAAATGTTTTCACAAGTTCCCTTTGGCTCATGTTCAAGTTCTCATGTATTTGGCATATTTCTTGTATATGAAGCAAAAGTGGGAAATGATGTGTAACAGCCCTGTACAGGCTATTCAACACCTTGTACACATTGCCCTTGGCCCCTCCAACATGTGGATTTGATTAGTTGCAAAAGATCTGGACCAATGCTCAAAGATTGTGGTTTGACATAAAGCAAGATTATGGAAAAAATGGTAATGTACCTTTTTATACTTAGGGATTAATTTTGTGTACAATGCCCTAATGACCAAAACAATACCTTAGACCAATGGATTTGCATTAAATTATTGAGTGTGAAGTGGTTTAGAGGCCTGTAATCTAGTGCAAAGCATGCTGACTTGAAATTGCAACTTGTATGAACATGAATATGCCATGGATGAAAAGTGAGTTTTTGCCAACTTTAAGCCTTCGATTCTCTCTAACTACAAATGTGTTTGGAGAGTTCTTGGACATTTTGGAAATCTTGCAACATGCTCTAAAATCCATCTTTGAAATGCAACTTGAGATTCCAAGGGGAACTATATGAAAAATGGCCATGAAGATAGGTCAAAATCCTGCCTAAATTAGGGCAAAATTTCACTAAGTTAAAAGTTTTAGGGACCCTTTTCCAAAAATCATAACTTGAGATTCAAGCTTCTGTTTAGAAAACTTTGTGAATCAAAGTGGTAGATTTGTGGAGGACTACAACTTTCATGTTGGAAGTTTTGTTTGAATCCAATTGTATCATGGTGAAAATTTTGGGCAAAGTTAGGAAAAATTAAGAAAATTTCATAACTTAGAAAAATTCTAAGTTATGAAAATTTTCAACTTTAAACCCTAATTTGCAAAAATGGGTTTCTTGATGAAAAAGTTTCATGTTTTGACATATCTTGGTGAAAAATGACCCTTGGCACTTGATTTTGACCAAAAAGTCAAAGTTTGACCTTTCAGTGTACAGTCAAATTTTGATCAGTTGACTGCAAAATTCATCTGTCAATCCAATGCACTTGAGATCTTTTGAACCTTGTGAATAGGTCAAGATGATGCAATTGAGTCCTTGAGTCCATGGTTGAGCCCAATTTTCCATTTGGCTAGGTCAAAGGTCAGAAATTGCCTTTGTGTAGTCAAAACCCTAAAAATGACCATTTTGCCCTTTTGATGATTTGATCAAATTTCTTGTGGAATTGTGAACCAAACTTGATCAAATTGTTAATATGAGTTTATAATGTTGATATGGGTCAAAATTCATGAGGTTTGACTGTAAATTGGCCACAGTTGACTTTTTCCCCAATACAATTGATTTCTAGGTCAACTGTCCAATTGACTGGGCAAAAATTTGATTCAAGGCTTGAAACTTGGTATGGACAAAATTATGAGTCCAACATGAAGTATGAAAGTCACTTTTATCATTGGAGGTCCAAAAATCCTTGTGCAAACTCAAATAATTTAGGTCATAAGTGCAAGGAGATGTCTTGGGCAGTGCAAAACCCTAATCCTGTCTGGAGTTCAAGGAACTTTGTGAGGGGAACTCTTGATAATGTAAGTGCCCTGGCTAGAGAGTTGGCTTCATTTGTAAAACAAATAAGAAAGCAAGTTTACCCATATTCCCTCTGTTGTTTTAATATGTTGGGTTGAAGAAGTTCAACATCTGGACCAACATGTTATGTAAGATGTCACAACATCAGCATATGACATCGCGCCTAAAATTAAGTACTAATTAAGTAACTATGTTATGTGTTGAACGTTTGTAACAGCTGTGACTTGTAACCTAACTATTCTAAGTTATCTAAATCATGAAAGAGGTTATTTGTTGTGTTGAAGAAGTTCAACATCTAGGACAACATGTTAGATGTAATGTCATGACATCTGACTTGACATCACGTCAACAGAATTGATAATTCAGTTACAGTTCTGGTACTTAAATACTCTGAGAACATATGTGGCGTTTCTTATGGAGAATCTGAAGATCAATCAAGAATCAATCAGAATATTTGAAGAAAATACTGTTTCTAAATATGGAGATATTTTAGGAACTAGAAGATTGAAGACCTTGATTATAGCAGAAGTTTGCTGCTGAGTTGTAACAGCAAGGAGAAAAGCTTGCTGAGATTTTTGAAGGCCCAAATCCAGTTGGGTAATAGGTTATAAATAGCAGATTGTAACCTAGGGTTTGTAACGCTTACACAATGTAACATTGGGGGTGTTTTGTTAGGTAAACCTGTCGGTCTGTAGCAAGGTTACCATGTGTGTAACTCGATACCTGTAGGTAAGGGTTTGAGTGTTCTTGGACGAAGCTATGAAGCAAGTCTAAGTATTTCTGCATTACTTCATATACATTGTAATGTAGGAAATCAAGTGGGAGGGCTCTACTTCTTGAGTAGGAGTAAGACTTCTGTTGCTGCGGCAATAGGAATGGAAACTGGTAGGTTTCTATCTAGGAGTTCCTAGGTATAGGTTGCACTGGGTAGATGATTAAGTGAAGGATGGGAACTTGTGAAGTTTAGTCCTGAATTAATATTGCTGATAGTGGATCTTCTTCCTGGCTTGGTATGCCCCCAGAGTAGGTGTGTTTCACCGAACTGGGTCAACAACTGATTTGTGTTTTTACCTTCAACACTTTATAATTCTGTCTGTTATATATCAAGGTAAAACTGTAATGTTGTAACAGATGATGTCTCAGAACATGTTAAGACATCATGCTGATATCTGTGCAGAAGAAACAGAACTGTGAAGGATGTTCACTCTCTGCTGATCATGTGCAACAGATGAACAGAACTAGGTACATCGTTGTTCTATCCTCTGCACCTTCAAAGTATATCTGGCACAGCTTGGTTAAACTGTGCTTCTGTTTCTCTTCAGTACTGAATCACGAAAAATTGGGTATCCACATTGCAGTGTACTTATTATGTCATATCAGATGTCTAGACATTGAGTATAACATCTGAATTCTGGCATACACCAGAATTTCAATTGGTATCAGAGCAGGCATCCTGTTCTGTTTCTGGATGAGATCCATGGGTGATACTTTCTGGTATCTGCAAGGTCAATCTTAGTACTGGAGATTGTAACCTTGAAAGGTTTGTTATTTCCCTGAATGATCCCTTAAAGTGGGAGGATGGACTATTCATGACAAGAACTGTGTGTACCTGTCTTTGTGATTGGCATTTGGCCTGGTTGTGTGGTAGCTGCTCCAGGTTTGATTTATTTTCAAACCTAGGATTTGTGTACGCCTGAAGTAGTGTGTGTGCAAAGATTGAGTTGTATTATGTTCTTCCGCTGCATAATACTTGGCAAAACTCAAGCTCTGATGTGTTTCCCCTCTTGTGGATTGAAGGCTACTGTATTCAAGATTTCAACGTAACTTGAAGTCCTCTCAAGTCCACTCATGAAGACGTTCTTCGTTCAGGATGGCAAGAATCACATAATCACTGATTCCCTTACTCTCTTGAGTAATGTTATACGAAGACCTTGAAGAATTTCAAGGAGGGTTTCATTCCAAGGTGATGGAACTGATGTTCTATGCAACGGTGGAACATGTGTTCAACAAGTATGCAGCTACTAGTTGAAAAGCATATGTTTCGGGTGTCAAACAAAGGGATACTTTTGTTTGAAACCTACTCCTGACCTGGAAGAGGAGACATCTGTGTGTGCAAAATTGACAATGGTAGAGTCAACTATGTCTGTGTGCTCCCGAAGGTTACTTTTAGAAGTCAGAACTCTAGAAGTAGAGCTGGTTGAGATGTGACATTATGCAATCCCTATTGGTGGGCTTGTTCCTGAAGATTGATCAGGACTGAGCAGTTGTTCCCTGGAGTAATATGGTGTGAAGAAAGACAAGCCCATTGGTTAATAAAAGTCAATGATGGTGCAACATTATTGCTCCTTCATAGAGGCAGATTGGGATCATGAGTCTTGTCATTTAAACATCATGATTAGAAGTAGAAGATCTTTCAAGAATATGAAGACTCAGAGTTTGGTTAAGGTAGTATGCTCTGGCAATACATATCTGCTGATGATTGGTATTGCTGGCTTCACTGAAGTACTTAAGGTCAGCTGAAGTCTGATTGATGTGATTGGAGTATGAACAAGTATAGCTCTTGGAGTTACTTAAATCTGGTAGGGATGTCATATGTCATGTCGAGACATTTGTGCACAATGCATGGATATTTTGTGTGGAGCTTCCATGACTGGTAGTTTGAGGGGGAAATTTGGTTAACCTCCTCACATTAGTTCAACCTGGTGTTTAGCTGGCTGTTGATCTATGTCACATGGGTTCTGGGTGTTGTGTGACATATTTGCAAGGAAGGATTCATCTCTCTCATTCCTAAGGATGAATCTGATCTGGTAGGAGTCTCAAATCTGTTGAAGTAAGTAGAGTTTGTTCAGAGAAAATTCTATTTACTTGAGTCAAGGGTGGCAACCTAGATATCTCAACTCTTTGGTCTCTCAAAGAAAGAGCTTACAAGAAGAAGAATACATCATAATCTTGATGATGGTCACTTGGATCAGTCTGGAGCTGAATTCAACAACTAGATGTTATAACATAATGCTGTGACATTTGGTTCAACATCAGATTCTTGGTTGGTGAAGTGGCATATCAACTTAAGATAGGATGATCTACGAAGTTGAAGATTAGATCCTTCAAAAAGATCGTCTCTTTGCAGCTCTTTGGAGTTGTTGGGTGGAGAAGATGTTATATGTTCATGTCTTAGTGAGAAGTCTGATAAACATGGAGACAATCAAACAGTGGCATTTGGTCTATCTCAGCAGTGGATTCAGAGTATCAAGATAATCAACATGTGGCAGCTGATTATTATCGAGAAAGTTTGATTCACAGTATGAATGCGTTCAACCAATATTGTTGAACAGAGGGTGCGCTCTTGAAGACATGAAGATGCGTCTTATGTTTTCCATTCATCAAGGGGTCTTATTTACCTTGAATCAGAAGTTGTCTTGAAGGTCCAACTGAGTATTGAATGTGACCTACTTGTTTCCATGAAGAGAAGTGATTGTCCCTAACAGGGGGAGTATTGGTTTGTATGAAAGGTCTTCATCAAACTCGTAGGATATAAAGTGTGGCACCTTATTAACTATTGGGATGATGTGTTCGAGACTGAAGAGGACTATGTCTGACTGAATGTCATCACATTGGTAATGACATTGTTCCTAATTTCCTCTAAAACTACAGACAGGAGGAAAATTGGATGAAGTGTGGATTATTATTAATAAACCCATGTGTGTACAGCTGTATGACTCAGAGGGAGTAACCATCCTCTTTGTGAAAATGGAATGGTTTCAAATTAGCAGAATGTATGACAACATAGGATTTGAGCGTGTTTTCATCTGCTAAGAAAACAGGGCGGTTGTGTCTCATTATGGAGCTGTTTAGTGAGCTGGAATGTTTAGATGATAACTTGTCATCTAATAAAGGTATTATATAACTGAGGCAGAGACAACGATGTTTCTTGGATAGGGGATCCTAAGACAAATACTTAAAAGGAGTAGTCGGTTCTAAAAGACAAATGTCTGTTTTTAAAAGGGCAAGACATACTTCATCCTGACAATGGTCAAAGGGTCAAACCCAAGGGTAGGTACCTGCATTAAAACCAGTCCTAGGGTATTGAAACTGACAGAGTAAAGTACCAAGATCGTTACTATCTATGCCAAAATTGCATTATTTATGAAGACTCTCTCTATTCTTTCTCTTCATCAGAGGGTTTCAGCAATATGAAGTTTGTTAGCATCTGGGAAAATTGTGCATGGGTATGGATCTGTATGGGCAGTCTTTGTCAAATTCTGGCCAAAAAGGGGGAGAAAGATAGGGACACAGTCTCAGGCGAGTCTCAGGTGAAAGCAACACACGGCAATGTCCAGCGAGACTCAGGTGAAAGCAACATGATCCCTAAGTAAGTGACTTTGCTTGTGTCTTGTGTTCTGAGTTAAGAGGATAGTTGTGACTTGTGATCTGAGTTACATGATCACAAGTAATAAGTATCAAGATTATCAACAATAATCTTGAGAAAAGAAATCCTCTTGGGCCATCGATGGCTTGGAGTGGCTCACAGTTGAGGGATATAGGTTTGTTGTTCGCTCAAAGGACATCAGCCTCTACAAAGAAGATGTTGGACAAGATGTTGTAACATCTCAACTGTGTTGTGGCCTGGTCCCAAAATACAACTTGCACTTATTTGTTTTAGCCAAAATTTGCCAAAGGGGGAGATTGTAAGTGCCCTGGCTGGAGAGTTGGCTTCATTTGTAAAACAAATAAGAAAGCAAGTTTACCCATATTCCCTCTGTTGTTTTAATATGTTGGGTTGAAGAAGTTCAACATCTGGACCAACATGTTATGTAAGATGTCACAACATCAGCATATGACATCGCGCCTAAAATTAAGTACTAATTAAGTAACTATGTTATGTGTTGAACGTTTGTAACAGCTGTGACTTGTAACCTAACTATTCTAAGTTATCTAAATTATGAAAGAGGTTATTTGTTGTGTTGAAGAAGTTCAACATCTAGGACAACATGTTAGATGTAATGTCATGACATTTGACTTGACATCACGTCAACAGAATTGATAATTCAGTTACAGTTCTGGTACTTAAATACTCTGAGAACATATGTGGCGTTTCTTATGGAGAATCTGAAGATCAATCAAGAATCAATCAGAATATTTGAAGAAAATACTGTTTCTAAATATGGAGATATTTTAGGAACTAGAAGATTGAAGACCTTGATTATAGCAGAAGTTTGCTGCTGAGTTGTAACAGCAAGGAGAAAAGCTTGCTGAGATTTTTGAAGGCCCAAATCCAGTTGGGTAATAGGTTATAAATAGCAGATTGTAACCTAGGGTTTGTAACGCTCACACAATGTAACATTGGGGGTGTTTTGTTAGGTAAACCTGTCGGTCTGTGGCAAGGTTACCATGTGTGTAACTCGATACCTGTAGGTAAGGGTTTGAGTGTTCTTGGACGAAGCTATGAAGCAAGTCTAAGTATTTCTGCATTACTTCATATACATTGTAATGTAGGAAATCAAGTGGGAGGGCTCTACTTCTTGAGTAGGAGTAAGACTTCTGTTGCTGCGGCAATAGGAATGGAAACTGGTAGGTTTCTATCTAGGAGTTCCTAGGTATAGGTTGCACTGGGTAGATGATTAAGTGAAGGATGGGAACTTGTGAAGTTTAGTCCTGAATTAATATTGCTGATAGTGGATCTTCTTCCTGGCTTGGTATGCCCCCAGAGTAGGTGTGTTTCACCGAACTGGGTCAACAACTAATTTGTGTTTTTACCTTCAACACTTTATAATTCTGTCTGTTATATATCAAGGTAAAACTGTAATGTTGTAACAGATGATGTCTCAGAACATGTTAAGACATCATGCTGATATCTGTGCAGAAGAAACAGAACTGTGAAGGATGTTCACTCTCTGCTGATCATGTGCAACAGATGAACAGAACTAGGTACATCGTTGTTCTATCCTCTGCACCTTCAAAGTATATCTGGCACAGCTTGGTTAAACTGTGCTTCTGTTTCTATTCAGTACTGAATCACGAAAAATTGGGTATCCACATTGCAGTGTACTTATTATGTCATATCAGATGTCTAGACATTGAGTATAACATCTGAATTCTGGCATACACCAGAATTTCAGATAAAATGAGAGGGAAAATTTTGGGGTGCAACATATAGCGTATGAGTCTTGCTCTTTCTTTTTGGAAGAACTATCACCATACTTCTTAGCACCATTTGACGAGTCCCCGTCTTTAGATAAATGACCTTCACGGACAGCTTCCTCTAAACGGACACCCATGCCCACCATTTCAGTAAAGTCACTTGGCGCAATCTCCACCATCCTTTCGTAGTAGAAAGCGCCTAGCGTCTTCAGAAAAATCTTATTCATTTCTTTCTCCTCCATGGGTGGAATCACTTGTGCAGCCACTTCGCGCCATCTCTGCGCATACTCTTTGCACGATTCTCTGTCTTTCTGAACCATGGCCCTAAGCTGGTCACGGTCGTGCGCCATGTCCACATTGTACTTGTATTGTTTAATGAATGCTTCTCCCAAATCATTAAAGGTATGGATGTCGGCGCTGTCGAAACTCATGTACCACTTCAACGCAGCACCAGCCAAACTATCCTGAAAAAAGTGAATCAGCAGACGCTGATCATCAGTGTGGGTAGACATTCTCCTCACGTACATCACCAAGTGAACACGAGGGAAAGTGTTTCCCTTGTACTTCTCAAATTCCGGGTCCTTGAACTTAGCAGGCACTTTAACATTCGAGACCAAACACAGCTCATTCACATTCTGCCCAAATAGCTCTTTTCCCCTAAGAGCCTTCATCTCTCTTTGCATTCTATCAAACTGCTCTTGAAACCCATCCATTCTGTCATAAAGACCCAAGTCATCACTTGGAGGAGGGAAAGGACGACACATATCTTCATTGACAAACGAAACCAAATTCACCGAAGGAGGTGGAGCAGGAACATTATGCACTACAGGAGGTGCTGAAGTAACAACATTCTGAACCACCGGAGCATCTTGGGGGCCCAAATTAAAACCTTCAGGTGCAAAATTCTCTGGCATTCCCCACGGATAACCTTGAGGCATACGGTTTTGAATAACAGCCGGAGTAGCGGATACAGGAACAATCAGAACTTTAGTACCTGCCCTTGTTAGTGGAGGTTGAACACTCGGTGGCTGATTCTGAGCAACCACCAGAGCTTCCATCAGAGTAGTCAAGTTGGCCAAGCCAGCCTTCAAAGCAGAAACTTCTTCGCGCAACTCGTGATTCTCTTGTTCCAAGTTGTCCATCTTCTTTTTGAAGTTAGCCCGAGTGTTGTAGTGATGAGTCAGCTTGCTGAACGAAGTAAAGAAGCTTGGTAAGACACCTAGGTATGTGTGCAAGAAATATGTGCAATATGATGCATGATATGCAATGCATATGATTATTTTTACTTTATAATTTAATATTTCAAGGGATTTAACGTTTATATTGCAAACATCAAAATAATAACGCATTTGAAATACTGAAATTTTTGTTATAATAACTTCAAAATGGATTACAAGTTTCAATGATCCCAAGTACAAGATGAAAATTCAATCTAAAATCCTGAGAAAAAGAACGGATGGAGATCAATCTGTACGCTGGCGCTTCCCTGTGAGCCTGGAAATCTGAGCCCTCAACCTCTGGTTTTCTTCCACATGTTTGATGGCAACCTCCTTCCAATCATATGAATCAGGAAGTAAGTAATCGGCACCTGTTTGAGGCTTAGGAGAAAATAAATCCTATTTCCTCTCCATAGACTCCACCGCTCGACTCTCAAGGATCTCGATCAAATTATCTTTCTCCTTCAGGTCGGCTCTATAGGAAATCTCTAAAGTCTGGAACTTATTCTTCCAAGCATCCCTTTCCTGTTGCTTCCTAAACAAAGAAAGCTGCAGCTCTTCTAGATCATCTAATAAGGGAGAAGTGGTCTTCACAAATAGACCAGGCATGGGTGTCTCCCGGGTATACGACATCTTTAACTGAATGGCTCTCAAAAGCAACCGTACTCTTCATCCTGGAAAAGTAACGAGCTTTCTCCAATAAGAATTGAGCTGGTAATCCTCTAATCCCTCCTTTGGTAGTCATATGGGCTTCCGCCTCAGACTTCCCCAAATGAATAAAAGTAGCAATCTCATGTGATTTTGGCTCATCCTCTAAACCAGTAAAAGGAACACGATCGGTAACGGGTAAATCCAATAGATAAGAATACTCCTCCAGTGTAGGCATCAACTGATAATATGGAAAAGTAAAGCAATGATACACCGGATCATAGAATTGGACCAAGGTCGAGAGAATACCCTCCTTTATCTTCAGCTTCATGAGAGGAATAATGGATCCATACTTCATCCGAAAGTCTACAGAATACTCGATCTCGAGAATTAGATTGATCAACTCATCTATCTTGGGATCCTTGAAACTGTATTTCCCGGTCTTTCTCTTTCCAGAATCCATGGTTAAAAACACCAGAGGTATTCACAAATAGTCAATCTTTAAATCCCTTGAAATATTGTTTTCTTCAAAAGAAGCTTATGAGTGCATGGATGCATGATGCAACAATTACACACGAGATTACACATATTGGGTTCATAGGTTCAACGTCACGAGCATGAGGCCGAAGGTACTACCCATAAGGTGTTGGTCTAAAAATTTATCACCTGCCGAACAAGGTTCTAGAGGTTCCCAGAGTCTACATCCTTCCTTCGGATATTACCAACTTCCCGGTTAACTCGGTAATTAGTAATATTCTCAAGAAAAACTCGTCCGAGTGTAGTATCGCGTGACAACTATTTCCGGATTACTCCGTCATAGCTTCCGCACTACACCTAAAAGGCCAAGATGGGTTTGGTATTCTACAGTCCGCAGCTTCAGCAGGCTCCCAGGTCGAAAGTAGTACGTCTTCTCGATTACTCGGTAAACGACACTATAGTCAAAGGGGCCTCCACTAAGTGGGGGATCTCATGCCTCCTTTTTTAGGATTACTCCCTCAAAGTTAACATGACTATACCACCCGTCCTATCTTAAAGTTTTCCCAAGTCCGGGTATAGGACTTATGAGTAATCACCAAGCACCCTAAAAACAAGGAAAATCCAAACAAACATATATACAACATATAACACGAAAAACAATAATAATACATATATAGATATAAACAAAGATACTTTTAACCCACTTAGGGATGGACCAACAAGAGGTCAATATGTCCCCAGTGAAGTCGCCATTTTTCTATAGCGGTAGAAATGTTCAAGACTAAGCCATTGGATTGACTAGACTTTATACAAATCAAAATAAAAATCGCCACCGCGCTTTATTGTTTCCAAAGGAATGGGAAAAGAGCGAATAACCCAAAAAGAGGGGGAAAGATTCAAGGTAAGGGGGTTGGTTATGCAAAGGGAAAGGATTAGAACCCTAAACATCTATGGTATTCCGTAGGAACCTCTTTGAAAAATCTGTATATTTTGGCTATAAAAATGAGTTGTATATAAAATGGATGGTGGAGGTGAGAAAATAAATATTTTTATGATTTTTTTGCACCCGCCGCGGTTGTTAACCTTTAGTGCCTATGTACCACCTTTCGTGCAATAGGGGATCAGGGTACACATAGTTCCTCTTTTAAAATAAAATTTGAAACACCAGTGTGTTGGTTAATTTTATGAGATAAGACATCATCGTCATTGTCCGTGTGGAAAACATACTTACTACCCACAATCATGAGAAAGGAGAATTTGCATCATCTCAAAGTGGAGGATATGGCTTGAATTTTAAAATCAACAATGCCTCACTCAACACCCAAGTGGAAAATATCTCTCTTTACTACATATTATATAAGTATAGTTGTTTGCATCACTACAAGGATTAACAAG
This sequence comes from Vicia faba, assembly GCA_948472305.1. Classification (NCBI taxonomy): domain Eukaryota; kingdom Viridiplantae; phylum Streptophyta; class Magnoliopsida; order Fabales; family Fabaceae; genus Vicia; species Vicia faba. Next base: position 1,162,289,251 of record OX451738.1, read on the forward strand.
AGTCTAATCTTTTTGAGAAAAGTTTAAAGATAAAAAGTCAAAGTGGAAAAATGGGTTGAAATGATATTGATTGACTTTTACTCTTCTCACATAAAAAATGTCAAGGTATTATTAAATTGATTGAAGTTTATTTATGAAAATATTTTGAAAATGCATGGACCTAAGTCCAAGTTTATTATGAAAATGTTTCAAGTTTCAAAACAAGAAGAGTTTTTTAAAAGGAGGGAGAAGATTTTTGAAATTAAAGAAAATGGGAGGAGAAGAACAGACTACCCTAAAGCATAAGGTAAAATCTAGGGATAAGAACCATCTAACCACCGAGAAGCCAAAGTTTGACATTATGGGTCAATACGGAATTCCCATTCTTCGGATTGAAACCAAACAAGCAAAGATACTAGACCTCTTGAGAGAACCAAACTTCAAGTGTATTAGGTCTTCGAAAAAATTGGGCAGAGTAACGACTGTATACGGGTGAATTCCAGATTACAAACAAAGTATGTAATCACAATAACCTGCACACAAAACAAAGAAACAACCCAATGTCTTGAGGTAAACCTCAAGAACTCCAAACAAAATAATCAGATAAGATCACAAGGTCTCCAAGATAGGCCAATGTTTCTAATCCTAAGTCCAAGAAGTCCAATACTCCATAATGCCAAGGATAGTAACCAAATAGTTCAAGTATCATTAAAGTTTTTTTATGGTTCATGTTAATTATTAGGTGTCTTTAAAAGGAAAACAAAGGCTCAAGTGAGCAAAATAAAAATGACATAAAAGTAAATGCTCAAGTGAGCAAAATAAAAATGGCATAAGAATAAATGCTCAAGTGAGCAAAATAAAAACGACATGAAATGTAAATGCTTAAATTAAATGGTACATAAAGCATAAAAAAATAAAAGCATAAAGTAAAGTCAATTGTTATAAATTAGTGGTTAGTTGGATGACCATCTTGAAACTTGCATTTGGAACTCATTAGAGGATTGGTAGAACCAAAGCCTCCACACAACAAGTTGCATTTGCTTTTTGTCAAGTATAGCATCCATTTTGGAATCCTCAAAAGTAACATTTAATGATCAACGATGTTTAAGTGATCCGCGTTGACCAAAGGTGTTGTAGATCCATTAGAGGATTGGTAGAACCAAAGCCTCCACACAATGAATCTCAAGGTTATTGGATCAAAGAGATCAAATTAACATACTTGGGCTTGCATTCATAAGTTTGGGCCACGAATGATCATTTATTCGAATCGGGACAAAATTTAGCGCTATGTTAAGCAATCGTAAGTGGACTTATGTAGAAGTCGCACCTATTTTGAGGCCGGTCAATAGCAATCTATGTACTTCATGTTTGGATAAATGATATAGAGATCACCATCCCTTAACATGTAGCACAATTAAAAAATAAAGGGATAAGATGAAGAGGGAGGGGAATGATAAGCTAATTTGGATCACCATTTCAAAATTCTTTCATCTTTAAATTCAACCTCCTCTAGATGGATTAAAGCACTAAACATATCATTAATCCAAAGCACCAAAAATGAATTAAATAATTCATTCTTAGGTAGATTTGAATTGATGAACATTTATCCAACTTCATCTACATCACAATGTCCATTGAGTTTAAAGACAAATTGGACATTTAAAATTGCAATCCAAACCAAGAATCAAAAGAGTGAGTAGAAAAAGCATTTTGGATCAAAGCTGCCCCAAAACAAGGCAAAAAATACATTCTGTCCCTGTGTAAATCGATTGCACTACTGTGTAAATCGATTTACACAGTACAATTTTCAAAAAATTGTGCAAAATTGCTTATGTGCAATCGATTGCACAGTTACTGCAATCGATTGCACACTGTTACAGGCAGCAAAAACAGCATTTTAAAAGGCCAATTTCTTGTTCAAACTTTCCATCAAACACCTTATGATCATGGATCCAATTGAGCACGAAAATTCCATCAAATTATGATAAAATAACACCATTGGAATCACAAAATAATGCTCAATGAATCAATCCCAAAGATCACCAAGAGATCACATTGTGAAAGATGAATTATCCAACTTACCAAAGGTAGACCTAGAGAATTATCAACACAACTTCAAGAGTTTACTTCAATTAAACCACAAGAATCAATTGCCAAGCTTGGATGTAGAGAATTGATTAAGAAAAGTGTTTGGATGAAGGTTTAGCTCAAAGATTAGTAAGCTTCAATGCAAATCTTACTAACTTTTTGAAAATGGAGCTTTGAGTGAATTTGGTAGATGGAGAGAATTGAGAGATTTTTTTGGTAAGGTGATTTTGGGTATCAAAAGCTTGAAAGTTGAATGAAATGAGGGCTCTATTTATAGAGTTTTAGGATTGGGATTAGTGGTAATTTGGTAATTGATTCTTGGAGCCAAAATTTGAATTAATGATAATTCTTTCAAATATTAGAGCCAAAATTTGAATTAATAATAATTCTTCTTAAAAATGAAAGATTGGCACTAAAATTTGAATTAATGGTATATCTTTCAAAAATGAAGAAAAATTGGAGCCAAAATTTGACAAGTTTAAAATTGCTGATTTTTTTTCCAAATTTTCACGCTGTGCAAATTGATTTGCACAGTGTATTTTTTCAAAAATGGCACAAAATACACTATGCGTAATCGATTGAACTCTAAGAGAAATCGATTGCATCAGTGAATAAAATGAATTTTTGTTAATTTTTCCTTTGCAAATAGAGAGTTTAGGAAAATAATACCAGAAATCCTTATTTGTCAAATGCTTCAACTTGGTACCTACAAAACAAAAATATACAGAGACAAAGACAAATATTTTTTGTATTTTGATTATAAGTTACTCAACAACACATATACAAAATACACAACCAAGGTGCTTGGAAATTCCTCAAGAGAAAACTTAAAGATAGGAGATAGAAAAAGAGGAAGAACCAACCCTAATGTGATCTTGTTATGATCGAGTTGATATGATATGATAGAGGAATCATAGGGGAAAAAATTGGGGTACAACAATTAGGTAGTACTTCAAATGATTCTAAATAACGAATCCATAAGAACCAAACCAAATCAATCTCTCCCTCTTGCTAAAACCCTTAGTTTCCATCTTATATCCACCTCTTGTAATCGATGCGACAAATAATAATGATGCCTTGATCATATTACGCATCCACAACATCACCTTTGTACCATGATTTAAATCTTGCAATTCACTTCACAAAGGCACCTCATTTTGATGACTAATGATCTCCAAGCAAATGTCTTAAGGAAAACCTTGTAGATAGGAGCAATTAGAAGCATGTGAAAAATGATGGTGACCACAAAACTCTAAGCTTCCTTGAGATGAATTTGAGATGCTAAGAAGGCCAAAGCCCTAGCTTGCAAAGTCTTTATTTGAGGTATTGATAAAAAACCTTGCACTAACAAGTCACAACCCTTCGATGGAGAACTTGATGATCTTTGTAGCTTGAGGAGAATACAACTCTCAGTGACTCTGAACACAAAAACCCTAGCTCCACAAACCATGATTGATGATGAAACCAGTTGATTACTTGAATGAAGATGATAACCTTAAAGCCGTACAACAACCCCAATTCCTCAACATCTTTGATCACATGCTGTAACACGGTGGGAGAACTGACTTGGGTGTTTTGCGTTTGATCGCAATTGTTGCAGATATCAAGAGTCACTACCGACTTTTATTTTATCCAATAAGGAAAGGTTGAAAAGAATAGGAAAGACCTTTCGAGATTATTTCTTGAGTTCAGGGGGTAGGTTATGAAAAGGGAATGTGTTAACACCCTTTTCATCCGTAGTTATCTACAGGGTCTTAGTTGCTTGCTAGATCACTTCCTTTTTGTTTGAAAAAGGTGCTTGTGATGTGGGTTTTGAAAATATTTTTATAAGAATGTCTTTGTAATGGTTCTCGTCTCTATAAGAACGCGTACAAAGTGTTTTGTCTTTTGAGAAATGTTTCAAAGTGAAGTGTTGGTGTAAAAAATGTTTTTTGTTGTGAGCAAGTGAGCAACTAGGAGCAACCTACCTACTCAAAAGGTCTTAAATGTTCTTTTCCTACTCCTTTAGATGTTTCAATCTTACCATTGATTTGGTAAGAAGCCCCATCGTTGGATGTGAAGGGACATGCGGGGGTCAATCGTACAGTCATAGAAGGCAACTTGTGTGACGCTTTAGCAATTTTTGTAAGGGACTAGATCGTTTTACTGAAGGCAACATCGAGGGACTATGACCTTTTTTATCGAAGGGTCTTTGCTAAAGTGTCCCATATTCGAGGGACATGACTATTTTTCCGAGGCAACAAGCGAGGTTATCCTAGAGGTGCGTGTGTAGAAAGTGTGTTCGATTCAAGTTAATTTTGTCTTTGATTAGGGTTATCTAGCGGTTGATTTTATATCTTGCCATGCACGCCTAATTACTATATAATATAAGGAAAACAGTAAATTGTGGAAATTAAAATTCTACGCTATTATAGAGCTTTCAGGAGTGGGGGTACAAATTTACAAACGGGGATGGATCAATGCGATTAAAAGTCAAAATAGGCAATCCATACAACCAAATCGAACAAATTAATTAAAACTACAATAGTCTATAAAGAAAATATTAATTAAAAAAGTAAAAATATGGAAATAAAAATCTTGGTATTTTGTTTGAAAAGTTTGGAAAGAAAAATAAAATTCTATTATATTAAAGAAAATAATTAACTAAAGAAATTAAATCAAATGTATTTTTTTTTATCTTTTAGTATTTTTTATTATGAAGAAATTGAACAATCAAATTAAGACTAAAGAAAAAAAAGTTAATTAATAAAATTATTTAGAAAAATTCTTTAAACAAATTTAAAAAAAAAAACTAAGAATAAGCAATCATTTAGTTAAGAAACAAACTTGAATTTAAAACCTAAACTAAAAATTCTAAGATTATTAAATTAAACTAGACTAAATTAAAATTTAAAAGTTTGTCAAATTAAATCTAAACTAAAAAGTTATTAAATTAAATCTAAACCAATTTAAATTCTTAAGTTTTAAAGTTACTAACTTAAATTAGTTAATTTGAGGTGTATGGAAAACAATTGGGGCGCTGGGCCAGCAGCTTGAGGCCCAAGACGATTTTTGTGTTTGTTATTTTTGTGTCCAACAACAATAAAAGAAAAAAATGAAAAAAAAGGTCCCCGGGGTCTCGAACCCGGGTCTTTGTACCTGCTAAATGATGCTTCAACCGCTATGCCATTCAGTCATTCATTTATTTATTTACTTCTATTGATATGTAAATCAAAACATGAAAATTGGGTTGGACCAAATTAAAACAAGTCCAAACCAGATTTTGAAATAGATTTTGTTGTAACCCTAAATTCAAATTGCATTCCTCTGTCTCCAGCGGTTTCATATGATCGTTGTTCCATCACCATACCCAAACTCTCTCAAAATCATTCTCGTGCGATAATATGATATTACTCGAAATCAGACGTGAAAAATCAGCGAGCCCAGCAACCCAAAGCCCTTACAAATCCTGACTTGGTCGCTTATGAATTCACAGAGGTACATGAGAAGCAATTGAAAATCGCAAAAAGAGGAGAAATACGAAAGGGATAAAGGTTACCTCGTGAATGTTCTAGGTATGCCACTAACTCTTCTTTTTCTACTCTTCTTCTTTCTGGATCTGTGCAGCCTCCTATGTTTTCTGTGTTTGTTGTTTGATTTGTTTGCGTTGTTACTGACTCTGTGAGGCTGTGACTGAGAATGAATTGATGAGGGTTGCAGTTTTGTAGAGGAGAATGATGTGGTTTGGTTAAGGTTGAGTGATTGTCATGGTTATGAGTTGAGCGTGACGAAGGGTTTGTGGAAGTTTGCTGTTGACTGGTGTTGTAAAGTCGGACTGAAGATTACAGTGAGGAGATGGAAATAAAGGTTAAATAAGGAAGGTGTATTAGGTTGATGATGCGAGTTTACGGTATAGTGATGGTGATGTGGTTGAGTGAAGCAAAAATTTAATGGTGAGGATTTGACGAAGATGTTATAAGACTAGAGGTTATGGAGTTTTCTATGGATGGATTATAAAAAATGTTGAGCTCTCTCTCACTTCCGTGATCTCTCTTATATAGGCAAGTGGAGTAAAACTGGGAGGGAAAAGTTATTGAATTTGAACAGATTTGGCATACTGTTTTGTCGCCTTTTTACTTCAGTTCTCGTATTGCTAATTATGTGCAAACCTTGGGCTGTTTGGACAGGTTTTGATGCAGGTTTTGAACTGGTATTGGTGGGTTTATAGCAGGATAGCAGGGCTGGGCAGCAAGTTTTCCTTTACATGATTTTGGACTATTTGTAGGCTGGTTTTGCAGCAGGTTTTTTGCAGGATTTGGGACAACAACAAAGCTATTGTTTTGCAGCAAAGTTGGATTGTTTTGCTGGTTTGTAGCAGGCTGCTTTTCTTTACATGTTTTGGGCTGTTATATGCTTAGGTGATATCTTTCTGTCCCTTTCTCTTTCCCTCTTCATCTTTCTATGATACAAAGCAATTTTGATTTGTCAAAAATTCTGAAGAGTTTGCATAGATTAGGAAAATGATGACATGGGGTTTTGGCTATTGGTAGGTTGTTGTTTTTATGAATAATGCTATCTTACATGTGCTTCCATTTGTTTTTGCTTGTTGTTCTGCTGTGCTCTTTAGTTGCAACCCGCTTTAATGCTGCTGTTTGGTTTTGCTTAGCAGTTTGCCCTTTTTTTGCTGTCTTGGGGCTGCCCGCGTTGCTGTTTTTCTGTTTGGGTTGTAGCTTTGCATTTTTCCCTACTGTCTTGAGTTGTTGCACTGCTGTTACATGTTTTTGCACTGCTTGCTGTTTTGTGTTGTTTTGAGTTTTTCCTTTGCTATTGTTTTCCCTGTTTGTGAACCAAAAGAAATCCACTTTTTTTTGTGATTTGCAAAAGTAGGAGGAGATAAACCATGATTAAAAAACCCTTTTAATTTCTGATTCCAAAATGCAAACTCTAACGATGAGATAAAAAATCTTAACAATTAGTTCTTGAATCCTCACATGCTAGCTAACTTTTTCTTTCTTTTGTTACATGTACAAGCAATTTGGACAATGGAGAAAATTGATGAAGAGCGGCCTGTCGTGCTTGATGAAGACTTGAAGATGACGAAAAATCAATTCTTTAGGAATTTTGTATTATTGCGACTTTTGTAACATTGCGGTTTCCATTTGTGATTTGAATTTTAGGACTTGGAGACTTTGTAAAATATATTCAAATTCACTTTTAAATAAAAATGACGCCTTGTTGTAAATCTTGAATTCTTGAATAAACTTGAATAACCTTGAATTCGAAAGCGGCTTAAGAAAAAGTCTTGCATTTGAATAATGACGCGCTTGAAAAAATTAGGTTTGACAATTTGATTTGATTCATGAGAATTGTGAATTAGATAAACCATGAATCAAAGCATAACTTTAATCAAGTTTGTATTCCAAAGTTCGAATGAATTTGAGCAAACTTTAGCGAACTCGTTCTTTGATACCTTAAATTCAAAATAACTCACGCGAATGAACTGTAGAAGATTTGGACGAAACTTATGATATCGTGTAATTCTTCGCTAATCAAGAACATTATTCAAATGAATCCTCAAATCATTTTCACCAAGATAATAAATCGATTTTCAACATGGCAACTTGTATTATAAGCAAAATCTTGTTTGAACTCAATATGAATCTCCGAATTCAACATCTCGTTCCATGGACAGTCTCAACATGAGAATCATAGCCTTTGAGAAAAATAATTAGAAGTTGAAAACATTCTAAATCAAGAAAATGACCTATGACAAATTGATAATCTCCAAGGTCTTTTAAACACAATTTCCTTCGATTCTTAAAGTGGACTTGTTGATGACATCACTCATGACAATGTGTAAAAATAATCGTCTCGAGATCTTGAAAATTGAGGACATTACGACTCTTGGAAGGCAGGCCATAATTATCTGAAATTAGGTCAGAACCAGAAAGTGACCTCTAAAATATTCGAATTTCCGATGATCTTTCACACATAATCAGCTCTTGACTTGTGAGGAGAAACTAGAGATGACGCCAAGGAGAGTCATACACAAACAAAAGCGCTCAAAAATATCGATTAATGAAGAAGTTACAATCGTTTGAACTTGATCTCGCAAAAGGTCGTCTTTTGGGTCAATGGAGTCATTTTCAGTCATCTGAACCATTGACTGAGCAAACTCGCAATGCGAGGTTTGAAACTTGGCACAAACATCCTTGAGGAGACATGAAGATCTATGAAGACCATTTGAAACCTTGGAGACTCAATTTTCTTTGGGAAATAGAAAACCCTAATTGTTGACTTATTGCCTAGGAAGAGAATCTGTCTGATCAACTTTTGAGACAAATTGAGTATTCGAGAAAACCCTAGGATAGTATCTTGCATAAAAAATGGGAGGACAAATTTTGGGGTGCAACAGCTGCCCCTGTTCAATCTTCTTAAACTTGAAAGGTGAGATCGGCATGTTTGTCGTTTGTAGCTTGAAAGTGGAAGATGATTGAACACTAAAGTGCCCAGAAATTTGCACTCGGTGATGTGTTGGTTGATTGTGTAGGGAATGGGCTTAAAGATGCCATTTGGAGAAATGATGGAGAGTTGTCGGAGATGGGCTTATAGATTCCATCCAAAGGTGATTGTTGACAGAAATTGGACTAAGTCTGAACTTGACTTCAACTGGAAAAGAATTAGAATAAACCTTTGGTTGATTTAAACTGAAACTAGAAGAAGTCTTGAATGTTGTTTGTCTGGAAAGAATCAAAGTAAATCTTGGAGAGATTTATCTGAACCATAGAAAATGTCTATTTGGAAAGATCAGGATAAACCGTTGAGAGGTTTAAACTGAACCAAAAGAGGTCTTGGGTATTCTTTAACTAGAGAGAATCAGAATAAATCTTTGAGCAATTTATCTGAACCAGAGAAAGTGTCTACTAGGAAAGAATCAGGATAAACCATTGAGAGATTTAAACTGAACCAACAGGGTATGGAGAAGAATCAGAATAAATCTTGAAGTGACTTATCTAAACCAGAGAAGATGTCTGCGGGAAAGAATCAGAATAAACCGTTGTGAGATTTAAACTGAACCAGTAGGGGTCTGGAAAAGAATCAGAATAAATCTTAAAGTTATCTAAACTAGAGAATATGTCTGCGAGAAAGAATCAGAATAAACCATTGAGAGATTTAAACTGAACCAACAGGGGTCTGGAGAAGAATCAGAATAAATCTTGAAGCGACTTATCTGAACCAGAGAAGATGTCTGCGGGAAAGAATCAGAATAAATCATTGAGATTTAAACTGAACCAGCAGGGGTCTAGAGAAGAATTATAATAAATCTTGAAGCGACTTATCTGAACCTGAGAAGATGTCTGCGGGGAAGAATCAGGATAAACCGTTGATATATTTAAACTGAACCAGCAGGGGTCTGGAGAAGAATCAGAATAAATCTTGAAGCGACTTATCTGAACCAGAGAAGATGTCTACGGGAAAGAATCAGAATAAATTGTTGAGATTTAAACTGAACCAGCAGGGGTCTAGAGAAGAATCAGAATAAATCTTGAAGCGACTTATCTGAACTAGAGAAGATATCTGCGGGAAAGAATCAGAATAAACTGTTGAGAGATTTAAACTAAACCAGCAGGGGTCTGGAGAAGAATCAGAATAAATCTTGAAGCGACTTATCTGAACTAGAGAAGATGTCTGCATGAAAGAATCAGAATAAACCGTTGAGAGATTTAAACTGAACCAGCAGGGGTCTGGAGAAGAATCAAAATAAATCTTGAAGAGACTTATTTGAACCAGAGAACATGTCTACGGGGAAGAATCAAGATAAACTGTTGAGAGATTTAAACTGAACCAGCAGGGGTCTGGAGAAGAATCGAAATAAATCTTGAAGCGACTTATCTGAACCAGAGAAGATGTCTGCGGGAAAGAATCAAAATAAACCATTGAGAGATTTAAAACTGAACCGACAGAGGTCTGAAGGAAATATTTTTTATGTAGATGGTCAACCAGTCCTTTCTCGGGAATTGATCTGTAATTGATTTGTCCACAAATAGTTGTCCTGTCGGAAATTTGTTGATGATAATTTTTTGTTGATTGATCTTTCCTGAAAAGGTGAAAAGTTAATTGTATGTGATGCCATGATGTATGAAATGCATGGAACGAGATTGCGCTATATGCATTTGTACCATTGATGCTCATGATGCATGGATGTGATGTATGCGCATGTAAGCTGTTCTGCTGCAGTGTTGTTGGATCGGGGAAAATAAATCTCTGACTGCCGATAGGAATGAGGAGTGTAAGTCTTCATATTTCATTGAAGCTGAAGCATTGATGGGTGAGTTTCCATTATTAGAGAAATAAACTCTGTTGGGTAAGGGAAACACCGTGCATTACTTGTGGACTTTGTGAAATCCTGCTGGGGAATCCTGAGAAGCTGGGCGAATTTCACTGGGGAATCTTTGGAGCGGTAACTGGAAGTTTTGCTCCGTCGGGGATGTGAGAGCACCTGATACCATTAGGTTGCATACTAGAGATACGTTAGTGATCCTGTAGTAGGATGTCCTTGCTTCCGCTTCTGTGGAGAAAGTACCTGCGGGGATTATAGAGCAGTCCGTTGGGGAAGAGGAGTTGTGGTCCCTTGATTTGTGATAGTATGGGAAGCAAATTCAAGCTGGGTAATCTTTCCATTTTTTGGGGAAATAAACCCTGTCACCAATCTGCTGGAAGGGCGCTTTGGACAAAAACTCCATAAGGCTTTTAACTCAATTAAGACCAGCTCAACTGGGGAATGTCAGAATAATTCCAAGCTTTGATGGTATTTGAGGAGATATTGAACGATTATCAGAATGATATCCATATCTGGATCGTATTTGAACTTTATCTGAGGAGAGTCTGGAATAAATGTCAGAATAAATCTGTGTTTAGATTGTATCTGCATTGTATCTAGAAGAGGATTTTGAATAAGTATCAGAATGAATCTTTATCTGGATCGTGTTCGTACTGTATCTGCAAGAGATTTGTATCTGCAAGAGAATTGTATTTGCAAGAGAATCTGAAATGAGTATCAGAATGAATCTGCATGTAGATTGTGTCTGAACTGTATCTAAGAAGATGCATTTGAATAAGTATCAGAATTGATCTTTGTCTAGATCGTATCCGTACTGTATTTGCAAAAGAATCTGAAATGAGTATCAGAATGAATCTGCATGTAGATTGTGTCTGAACTATATCTAAGAAGATGGTAAACTGTTGCCAATGACCCTCTGTTTGGGAACTAGTGTGACGTGTGCATTTGTTGGGAGAAGATCATAACTCCTCTGTTCGCTGGTGAGTTTGACTATATCATCGGCTGGAGGATGCCCCACTTTTGTTAAAGTACGCTTCTGCACTTGTCAGGGATAGCCTTGTGACTCTGAAGACTTCACAGGGGATCACCTTATGAAGGGTACTTTATGGGGATTTGCCACTGTCCATCGCAGTAAGTGTTGTAGTAATGCCAGAAAATGTTTGCTTTGTCGCACATGATCCTTTATATGTGGGAGCCTATTTTCCCCTAGAGTTAATCTGGTGCACCTCGACACTTGAGATTTTTATCACATTTCCGGTAGCCCTGAACTTCCTAAAGATATTTTCTAAGACTTTTGTGGAAGAAACCGAAGACCTGATACTGACACCTTCTGATACTACTGGCACAGACGAACAAATTGGTGGTACCCAAGATCTTTGGTCAAGTCTCAGAATTTTCTAAGAACTGTCATGGGAGGATCCGAAGACATGATACTGACACCATATGATACTGACACCATCTGATACTATTAATACAGACAAGCAATTTGATGGTACCGGAAGTCTTCATAGTGGATATTGTTCAAACCCATGATCAACATAACATTGCCCCTTGAGTGACTCAAATGGATATTTGCCCCTGGTTATTCAACAATTCTTTGAGAGATTCTTTGAATCTCGACTTGACTGCCCCAGACGTGTTGGACAATGGTCATGCCGTGCCCCTTGATTATGAGAGATTTTTCATTGGAAGCGTCTTTCCATTCAAAGTGATTCTGTTTATTGAGAGAGCTTTCATTTGCTGAATATTTGTTGTGTGAATTTCTCTGTTGTCAAACAATTAGCCATATGCAAACAACGGTATTCAAAATAATGCAAAGTTTATACTTGTCTTGAAGTTTTGAAAATGCATTTTAGCAGATAAAAGAATTTTGCAAGTATGTGAATTTAAATCAGGATTTAGAGTAAGCCTCACTGGAGTCAGGATACCTTTTATAACATTATGCTTTTGAACTAACCCATGCTTCAATTAGGACTTTGAAAGGTTGTATCATGGTCTAGGTTCACAGTTTAAGAAACAAAGGATAAGGCTCAAAGTGTAATTGTACCCGTCTGTTCTTCGTGATGTTCTTCAGTCCTAAACTTAGTTAATTGTGCGTTTGAACTTCAATTGAGTCTGGAATGGCGTTTTAGTGATCGTTCAAAACAAGTTAAGTTTTTCGGAAGGCTGTCATTTTTTGCCATATTTTCCATGTTGTGGAGGGTTTGTAGTGACCTCTTTTTTTGATTTATTTTCCCTGATTTTGCGTGACTGTTCTTGTTTTTGAGATTATAGTCAGCGGGATGCCCCAATTTTTCTTAAGTCTCCTTCGTAAGTTTTAACTTAGTGGGCTTTTCTGGTGAGGGATAATAACTGCCTATTTGATAGGAAACCATCACCATCTTTTGGTTGAGAAGGAATGTTTTTGATGTCATTCGTTGTGTACGTAGTGAAAGTTTGCGACTGAACGTGCACTTTAATTAACTGAGAGACTACCCTGCCCCAGGTTTTGATTAAAGGTTTCAATTTGTGTAAAAAAAGAAAACTTATACTTCTTTGGCTCGAAGGGGTTGACTAGGGATTATCCTCCTTATAACTCGAGCATTTAGGAATTGAAAGAATGCCTGTACATCGTCAGCAAGGTCTGTCCAAAAGCATACTGTATGAGATTATGGCTTTGTTTTTGTCATCCTCCCTCTAAAGGCTTGCAACTTTTAAAGCAAAAGTTGAATATTATAAAGGGAGTAAAAAGCATAGTTTAAATATAATGAAAACGAATGGATTAATTCAAGACAAACATATGCAATGCATTAATGAAACCAAGTTTGACATTAATAGATAAGTGTTTGAACAATAAAAGAGATTACAATTGAAAATTCAAAATGAAAAGGACGCTCTCAATGATTTGGCATAGGAGCAGTGATCACGTTAGGAGCCTCTAGAGGGTCGAACTCAATCTCCTTGGCATCAATCATGTCTTGGATCTTGTTCTTCAGAGCCAAACAGCTGTTCGTGTCATGTCCAGGAATATCAGAATGGTATGCACACCTTTCATTGGGATAATAAGTAGGAGCAAAAGTATTGGGATTCCGGAGAGGAGCCTTTAACGTAATCAACTCTGCTTTCAACATGTGTTGTAGCGCTTGAGCCAGTGGCATGTTGATCTTAGTGAATTGTATTTTAGGCACGACCTCCTTACACTGATTCTTCTGTTGACATTGTTGCACTGATGTAGGACCGGAGATCAGGACTGCCCCCACATGTTGGTCGTGGTTGCTCTTGTTATGACCTATTTGGCCGTAAAAAACATTGGACTCTTTCTTCCCATTGTATGGATTTTTCTGAGCATCAGAGGATGTAGTTCCTTGGATCTTCCCGCTTTTGATTCCAGCTTCGACCCTTTCGCCAATCAGTATTAGCTCAGTGAACCCGACCGAGGAGCTTCCAATTAGGTGATTGAAGAAAGGTCCCGTCAAGGTTCCCATAAAGATGTCAACCAACTCCCTATCAGTTAAGGGTGGCTTCACTCTGCCTTCCAAGTCTCTCCATTTTTGGGTGTACTCTTTGAAGCCCTCATTGAAACGCATGGTCATATTTTGCAATTGCACACAAGTTGGTGCAAGATTAGCGTTGTATTGGTACTGCTTTTAGAAAGCCGCAGCCAAGTACTCCCAGGTGTGAATGTCGGTTCCTTCTAACTGATAAAACCACTCTAGCTGCGTGCCAACCAAACTTTCTTGGAAGAAATAGACCCATAGCTTCCGGTCAGCAGTATGAGGCTGAATCTTGCGGACATAAGATCCCAGATGCATCTTAGGACAAGAGACCCCATCATACGTGGCAAAGGTAGGGATTTTTAACTTTGGTGCGATGACCACTCCGGAAACCAACCCTAACTCTCCAAAGTCCAAGCCAGGTATCTGCTGAATCTCCATAGCATTGAGGCGATCCTCCAACTGTTTGTATTTATCATCAGCGGGAGGATATTGTTCATTAGAGTAGTCAGCTTCATCTTCATCAATCCCCGGGCTGCTATCTTCTTCATGATTATTCCCCTCATTTGATGGAGTTGAGAGATCTAGAGCTCCATTGACTGGTCCTCCAAGTCTTCTTCCTAAATTCAGGACGCCCACTGACTTCTTTGTCTTTTTCTTCTTGTTCTTGAGAAGGAGAGTCTTCAAGTCCTCTTTCCCTTTAGCCAAAGTCAGGAACATTTGTTGGAATTAAGCGTTTTGTGCTTGGAGATCCTTCATGGTTTGTTCCATATTCATCTTACTGAAATAAACAGTAGGAAGATAAAGAGGCCTGTATGGGAGAAACCTGTCATGATATGATGCATGGTATATGGATGCATGTTTTCAAGGATCTCGCAGGGTAAACACAAGAAGATGTTAGGAGTTAAGCTTTGACTACAACTTTGATTGAAGAACCTCGTATCAGTGGCTGTCCTTCCTCGAGCATCAAGCTCTCCATGTCAAGTGGGTCATAACCCTTGACTCAAGTTGTTGTGCTTTGATCTTTGATGGTGTTTGGTTAGAGGAAAATAAATAAACTTGCCCCTTGATAGACGTCTGATTCAATGTCACCCTGCATCATATGCCCTCGAGATCCTTGAAAAGGTTATTGAAAATGCTATGGTATGATGTCATGATGTTATGTACAAGTATGCAAAGTAAGCAAGTTGTTATGTACAAATAGTCATATACACATAAAGCAGACAAGTCCTTAGCTTTAGGCTTGCATGGATTTTGTAGGTAAGTACCCTCTTGAAGTTTAGTTGGCTCAACCTGTCCTAGGAATAGTAACCGGGTTCTAAGGGATCTCAATATCATTGATCTTTCTTCATCGGGAATTGTTTCAGTGCAAGCCTCTTTAATGACGACTGAAGTATCCCGAAAGTCTGATCTCAATGAGCATAGTATCGAGTATCAACCAAGTTCGGACTGCACCAAAGCCGACTACCTCACTACTTCCTAATGGCCAAGTTGTTCAAGTAAAGGTTCTAAAGTCAGTTAGTGCTTTATAACACCACACAACGGCCCCGTATTCTCCTTGACTACTCAAGGGCTACCGGTACCAACAAATGTGTCACACTAATGTAGCTATTGCTTAGACCATGTCGGTATACCCTGCACAGTTTCCACAATGTATTGCTACTTACCTATAAGGTATCCTAGATCCGGGAAGAGGATCAAAATAAGCCCAAACAAGGAACCAAAATTTAAAGCAATCAAGTCAAACAATGAAAGTAAATAAAGGTGATCTAGCCCTAAGGTAACCCCATTTTTAAAATCTCCCCAGCAGAGTCGCCAGTTCTGTAACACAGTGGGAGAACTGACTTGGGTGTTTTGTGTTTGATCGCAATTGTTGCGGATAGCAAGAGTCGCCACTGACTTTTCTTTTATCCAATAAGGAAAGGTTGAAAAAAAAACAGGAAAGACCTTTCGAGATTATTTCTTGAGTTCGGGGGGTAGGTTATGAAAAGGGAAGGTGTTAACACCTATTTCATCCGTAGTTATCTACGAGCTCTTAGTTGCTTGCTAGATCACTTGCTTTTTGTTTGAAAAAGGTGCTTGTGATGTGGGTTTTGAAAGTATTTTGAAAAGAATGTCTTTGTAATGATTCTCGTCTCTATAAGAACGCGTACAAAGTGTTTTATCTTTTGAGAAATGTTTCAAAGTAAAGTATTGGTGTAAAAAATGTTTTTTGTTGTGAGCAAGCGAGCAACTAGGAGCAACCTACCTACTCAAAAGGTATTAAATGTTATTTTCCTCCTCCTTTAGATGTTGCTATCTTACCATTGATTTGGTAAGAAGCCCCATTATTGGATGTGAATGGACAGGCACAGATCAATCGTACAGTCATAGAAGGCAACTTGTGAGACGCTTTAGCAATTTTCATAAGGGACTAGATCATTTTAGCGAAGGCAACATCGAGGGACATCACGAGACTACAATATTTTTTATCGAAGGGTCTTTGCTAAAGCGTCCCATATTCGAGGGACATGACTGTTTTTCCGAGGCAACAAGCGAGGTTACCGTAGAAGTGCGCGTGTGAAAAGTGTGTTTGATTCAAGTGAATTTTGTCTTTGATTAGGTTTATCTATCGGTTGATTTTATATCTTGCCATGCACGCCTAATTACTATACAGTATAAGGAAAACAATAAATTGTGGATATTAAAATTCTATGCTATTACAGAGCTTTCGGGAGTGCGGGTACATATTTACAAATTGGGATGGATCTGTAGCGGTAGAAATGTTCAAGACTAAGCCATTGGATTGACTAAACTTTATACAAATCAAAAATAAAAATTGCCACCGCGCTTATTGTTTCCAAAGGAATGGGAAAAGAGATAATAACCCCAAAAAGGGGGAAAGATTCAAGGTAAGGGGGTTGGTTATGCAAAGGGAAGATATTAGCACCCTAAACATCTACGGTACTCCGTAGGAACCTCTTTGTAAAATCTGTATATTTTGGCTAAAAAAATGTGTTGTATATAAAATGGATGGTGGAGGTGAGAAAAGAAATATATATTTTTTATGATTTTTGCATCCGTCGCGGTTGTGAACCTTTAGTGCCTACGTACCACCTTTCGTGCAATGGGGATCAGGGTACACGTAGTTCCTCTTTTAAAAGTTTGAATCACAAGTGTGTTGGTTAATTTTAAGAGGTAAGACATCATCGTCATTGTCCGTGTGGAAAACATACTTACTACCCACAATCATGAGAAAGGAGAATTTGCATCATCTCAAAGTGGAGGATATGGCTTTGATTTTAAAATCAACAATGCCTCACTCAACACCCAAGTGGAAAATATCTCACTTCACTACATATTGTAAAAGTATAGTTGTTTGCATCACTACAAGGATTGACAAGAGTCTAACCTTTTTGAGAAAATTTTTAAAGATAAAAGCCAAAGTGGCAAAATGGTTTGTAATGAGATTAGTTGACTTTTAGTCTTCTCACAAAAATGTCAAGGTATTATTAAGTTGATTGAAGTTTATTTATGTAAATATTTTGAAAAATGCATGGACCTAAGTCCAAGTTTATTATGAAAGTGTTTAAGTTTCAAAACAAGAAGAGTTTCAAAAGGAGGGAGAAGATTTTTTGAAATTAAAGAAGATGGGAGAAGAAGAAGAGACTATCCTAAAGCATAAAGTAAAAGCTAAGGATAAGAACCATATAACCAACAAGAAGCCAAAACTTGACATTATGAGCCAAGATAGAATTCCATTCTTTGGATTCAAACCAAGGAAGAAAAGATACTAGACCTCTTCAAGTGTATTAAGTCTTCACAAAAATTGGGCAGAGTAACGACTGTATACGGGTGAATTCCAGATTACAAACAAAGGATGTAATCACAAGAACTTGCACACAAAAACAAACAAGCAACCCAATGTCTTCAGGTAAACCTCAAGAGCTCCAGAAAAAATAATCAGATAAGATCACAAGGTCTCCAAGATAGGCCAAGGTTTCTAATCCTAAGTCCAAGAAAAAGTCCCATGCTCCATAATGCCAAGGATAGTAACCAAATAGTCCAAGTACCATTAAGAGTTTTTTAGGGTTTATGTTTATTATTAAGTATCTTAAGAAAAGAAAAAGAAAAGCTCAAGTGAGCAAAATAAAAATGGCAAGAAGATAAATACTCAAATGAGCAAAGATGAAAATGACATGAAATGAAAAATGCTAAAAAATAAATAGTACATAAAGCATAAAAGAATAAAGGCATAAAATAAAGAAGTCAATAATTAGTGGTTAGCTGGATGACCATCTTGAAACTTGCATTTGGAACTCATTAGAGGATTGTTAGAACCAAAGCCTCCACACAACAAGTTGCATTTGCTTTTTGTCAAGTATATCATCCATTTGGAATTCTCATAAGTACCATTTAATGATCAACGGTGTTTAAGTGATCCGCGTTGACCAAAAGTGTCGTAGATCCATTAGAGGATTGGTAGAACCAAAGCCCCCACATAATGAATCTCAAGGTTATTGAATCAAAGAGATCAAATTAACATACTTGGGTTTGCAATCATAAGTTTTGGCCACGATTGATCATTTATTTGAATCGGGACAATATTTAGCGCTATGTTAAGCAATCGTAAGTGGACATATATAGAAGTCGCACCTATTTTGAGGCCGGTCAATAGCAATCTATGCACCATTTGTTTTGAGACATGATATAGAGATCATGCTCCAACAACATTTAGTGCAATGAGAAGGGGATGAGATGAAGAGGAATTAGGGTAAAAAGAGAAACCACATTTGAATTAATATTTAATCAAACTATTATTAAAATTATTCATCCATTTTTTATGGAGTTAAACTCAACACCATGGATCCAATGATGTTAATAAAGCCATGATCAAAAAATCAACCCAAGACAACTAGAAAATAATTACAAAATAATAATATAATTAATATATACATTAAAAGGTTTAAAAAAGTTATAAAAATTGGAAAATAATGAGGAAAATGTTAATTATATTCAAATTAATCAAGAAATAAAAAATAAGACCATAGAAAAATCAGAAAAGAGGCCAAGTAATTTTATAAATTTTTTGGGAATTTTTAAAAGTCAGAAACTATTTTAAAAAAATAAAATAAATGGGTAAAATAAAAAAAATAGTAAAAAATAGTAAATTCAGAAACAAAAATAAAATAAGGTCACCAATATCATTGGATCATTCCGTAATTTTTTTCAGAATTTAAAAATGTATAAAAGTATTTTTAAACATTTTAAACAAATCAAATAAGTGTAAAAATTATAAAAAATACCAAAACACAAAATTAAATTGTGAAAAAATAAAAACCAGAAAGAGGATAATCAAAAATATTTTTCATAATTTTTTTTAGATTTTTTGGACTAAAAATGAATTTTCTATGATTTTTTGAAATTTAAAACAATTAAAATATAAAAATCGGAAAAAGAAAATAAAAGTAAAAGATGTGGACCATTGAATAAGAGTCAAAACGCGTTAGTAATCAAATCCAAGGGATCTGGCACACTGTGCATATCATGGTCTTTAATGAATAAATATACAAAATTAATAATAAAATCAGAATTTGAAAAATACAGATGGCGCGCCTTCATTGGTTAGAAGATGACATGTTGGTCATCTTCAACCTCCAGCCATCACGAATTGCAGATCTCTCAAACTGTAAAATCAGAAGCTCAGACCTATGCCATTCGCTTCTCTCTTCAAGACAAAAAAACCACACTCTCACGCCAAATTTTTATAAACTGTAGTTCAAGCAATTTGGAAGGAAAGTTTTGAAAGGGAATTTGAAAATTCATGGTCAAAACGTGTTTCCAGTAAAGTATAAGTGTTGCAACTAGAACCACGAAAATGAGAGTAACACAATGATATCAGATTTTTGAAGAATTGATGAAGGAATCTACCTATTGAAGTTGAGTTGCAGAGCTCTGAAACTGGACTTCTATGGAGCAGTATAGGGCACGATTCTTGAATGTAATTATATGGTTAGCTTCAGGGAAGATCAAAGAAGGTGAATTGAGGGAAAAATGGATTGAAAAAGGCTTGAGAATAGATTTCAAAGTTGCTGAATTCTGGGTTGTGAAGCAAGTTTGGCAGGGTGATTCTGGCTATCTAAGCTTGGGAAATTGAATGGGGGATGACCCTCTATTTATAGGGAAGCAATGGGATCAAAAGGAATAGAAAAATGATGCATTTTGGAGGGAATTCGTGTGGGTTTGCATCATGAAGAAAGTGCGACTCAAACTTGACCAAAACTCAGCCAAATCGTGCGTTTCATGATGCTAATCACTTCTTGCAAGTTGATAAACATGATTAGAAACAAAAACGCATGGAAATCTTGTGATTAGAAGCCAAAATAAAGATTTCAAAATTCTGACTTTGTGCAAAATTCAGTTTCAAACTACCAAATTCAAATCCATGGCATTTCCACCTCAAGGGGTCTTAGGGCATAATTCTTGATGCTTTTGAAAGATGAGGTTACAAGCTTTGAAATGGAAAAATAATGGAATCAAATGGATGCTTGAGCTGAAAGTTACATGGAGTCAAAGTTGAAGAAAAAGAGTTGACTTTCTATACTTAGAAATATTTCAAATTCTTCTTTAAAAATGACCTATAATCTTTTGCATCCAAACATGGCCTTCCACTTAGAATTTGCTCTTGACCAAAAAATATGGAATGGAGTAGACCTCTTGAATGACATTTTGCAATTTGAACCACTCAAAATCTCAAAAAATTGAGCAAGTTATGACTTGTTGAAGTTGGCCAAAAATCATGAAATGACCTATAATCTTTTGCATTCTTAAGGCAACTTCCATCCATTTTCTTACTTTGCACATAAAAAGAAGGCATGAAGCACACATCCTTAGGATCATCATGAAAAAATAATGGGCTCAAGGTGATAAAAATTGACCAAGTTATGACCATTTGAAGTCACATATGGAAAATTGGGGATTCATCTGGGTGCCTTGTAATCTTTCTTCTTCACCAAGTTCCTTCCACATGAAAACTCCTTGGAACTTTTGAAGTGATTTGTTGGTAACTCTTTAAAGAGAAGGATGTTTTTGGAATCACTCAAAAATACCAAAATTTGAGCAAGATATGCTCCTTTGAAGTCCAAAACCCTAGCCTCTAGATCAAGAGAATACTTTGAGGAAATTTGCCAAGTTTGAACAAACTTTTTGTGCCAATAGTCTTCCTTTGTGAATAGAAGTTGTTGAGGATGATGATGAGGACTCATGGCCATAAAAATCACTTCCACACTAATTCTTCCAAAACAACTTCAATGGTTAGTTTTGAATTTTTCAAGCTATTGACTAGGGCATGGAAATAAACTCATGAACCATGAAGTAACTTGCTAAACCTCATTGCCTTTACCTACATTATTAACAAGTAAGACAAACCAATATTGCATTTTGTTAATTAGAGAGAAAATCAAAGCAAAATATCCATGATCACAAAATAAAACAAGTCAAGGTGCTTGGTAACTCCTCAAAAGAGAAAGGCTAAAGATAGGGAGAAGAACCAAAAACCCTAATGTGATTTTGTTGTGATTGAAACAATATGGTATGATGCAGAAATCTTAGGGGCAAAAATTGGGGTACAACAGCTGCCCTTATTTAAGTTTCTTCTATCCGGAGATACAAAGGTTAAAAATATTCGTGTCGACGTGATCGAAGATACTTAAATATAAAACAAACACTATTTTTGGCCCTAAGATGGCATGAAAATGCTTATGCATATGAATGCATATGAACAGAACCAAAGAGACGCAAAGTAACATTAGGTATGCAACAAAAATGAAGAAACAAAGGAGCAACCCCACCAGGAAAATAAATCACTGGTGAACCACAAGAACAGAATCAGAGAGGAAGATAACAAGCATCGATCTTCACTTCCGATGTCCTACCAACGTTCACTGAAGGTAGAAAGAGAATGCATATCATATCATCGCCGTTCACTGACGATGAACTATCAATGTTCACTGAAGATAGCAAAAAGATAATAAACACCAACGTCCACTGCCGATGTCCTACCAACGTTCATTGAAGGTAGAAAGAGAAAATATATCATATCATCGTCGTTCACTGACGGTGAACTATCAACGTTCACTGAAGATAGCAAAAAGATAAGAAACACCTATGTTCACTGCCGATGTCCTACCAACGTTCACTGAAGGTAGAAAGAGAAAAAATATCATATCATCGCCGTTCATTGACAATGAACTATCAACGTTCACTGAAGATGGCAAAAAGATAATAAACACTGACGTTCACTGCCGATGTCCTACCAACGTTCACTGAAGGTAGAAAGAGAAAATATATCATATCATCGCCATTCACTGACGATGAACTATCAATGTTCACTGAAGATAGCAAAAAGATAACAAACACCGACGTTCACTGCCGATGTCCTACCAACGTTCACTGAAGGTAGAAAGAGAAAAAATATCATACCACCGCCGTTCACTGACGATGAACTATCAACGTTCACCGAAGATAGCAAAAAGATAATAAACACCGATGTTCACTGCCGATGTACTACCAACGTTCACTAAAGGTAGAAAGAGAAAAAAATCATCAAGTTTTCCCCAAAATTCTGGTGTTTCACCTAGAACGGGTCTCAACTTCTTTTTTAACCAAGGAAATCTGCCTGGAAAGGATCAAACATAAGCTGTCTCAAATAAAGAGACTCGTTACTCATTGTCAAAGGGGAATTGCAAAGAGAAATGACTTTCTAGAGATAGAAATATGACTTCCCGGGGAAATGCCACGATATTTCTGCTGAGGAGATAAAGTCTTCCCGTGCAAAATAAATGCACAAACCAAAACTAAAAGTTCTCAGAAATCCAAAGTAAGTAATATTGTCATGCAACCATAAATCCAATTCAGAAATAAACTGGAGCAAGACGACCAATGCAGATACATCCTTCGAGAAATAAACTCAAGAGGGAAAACCAAATTCAACTAAGCAAAGAGCGCTGCAGGAAGATCAGAACACAATGTCAATGAACGATGGTTATTAGCCATGCAAGTTGCATGTATGAATGTATGAGTGCTATCGTGCATATGCTGGTAAAAGGATACATAATCAGTACAAACAAACAAAACCGCCTCAGGTACTAACAACATTGGGCTAAAATTCAACCAGAAAGATCAATCCAAGAAAGGTAAAAGCAACTGCGGAAACCAAACCTATTGCCTGCCTTAAATTCACTTAGAAGAAACAAAATTCGGATGTAGCCAAATCAAACAGATACCGGGATAGAACACCCTTCTTCCGGTTTCATCGGAGAAGAAGTTTTCTGAAAGCAACATGCCTACTGGAGATTGCAAGACCAGCCTCAAATAAAGTAGACTGACACTGACACAACCAAACCTCACTGGGGGATTCAACCCTACCTCCCTGGAGAAAAAACTGCATATTGAAAATTTTCATCACGAACAGTCATTCCAACAAGAGATGCCCTGGGATAACCTTCCCGGGAAATCAAGAAGTCAACACTAGTGCCAATACTGCAAAAAGAGCGACATCTCAGCACACCAAGGGAATAAAACCTTTCATTATATGAGGGAAGACTTTGCTGGGGAATCTGGGACAGAGGCTTCTGACCATGCAAAACCAAAATCAAAAGCGAACCAAGACTTGACTAGGGATAATGGGATCACAAACCCAATATTGTACCTTGCACCCACTGATATCGTCTTTAACTATCTGAGAAACACATAAAGATTGCGCACATACCAGCAAAATGACCTGAGAAAACCTTCATTAAGGAAGTAAATCTTCTTAAAACAACCGGAGTTTGTTAATTCTTGGGATCACCATTCTTGTTGTCATTGTTTCATCACAAATCCCAAAGTAAATTGAATTGTAAAGATCTCTTTTTTTTTTGAAAAGTTAATTTTTCTTTTTTAATCTTTTTGCTTTAACAGTTATTATCAGTAATAAGTGATGTCTTTGCAAGCTAAATAAAAATAAGAACACAAAGAATTGGGCAAAAGCTCGAATTTTATTAATAGAATGGTAGTCTGCGAATGGCGAGACTCCATGGATGATTACAAAGTTTGGGAAATTGTAATACATAATGGAAAAGATACATTGAGATACAATGACCACTATTCCCCTTAACAACTTTTGAAATCCTGAGCAGCAGCTTTTGTTGAAGTATTGTGAGGATTCGAGAAGATTGTTGCTTCAACGATCAAGTCTTGCCTGACGTAGTTACTTGCCAAGAAAAATCCCTAACTTTTGCCTAAGTTGTCCTTGCGGGTTTTCAACTTAGCGGGAAATTTATTCTGTTTATGTCTCTAATTTTTGCCTAGACCGCCCTTTCGGGTTTTCGGCCTACCGAGATGCTCCTTTTTGCCTAAGCCGCCCATTCGGGTTTTTGATTTAGCGAGCTGTTCTTTTATTTCTTTAGGTGAAGTATTTCTTGACTGCGTCAACATTCATGGGACGTGGGAACTCCTCGCCATCCATAGTTTCAAGAATTAATGCACCACTAGAGAAGGCTTTCTTAACAACATACGGGCCTTCAAAATTGGGAGTCCACTTGCCCCTAGAATCAGTATTGAAAGACATGATCTTCCTGAGCACGAGGTCGCCTTCTCTGAATTCACGAGGTTTGACCCTTTTATCAAATGCTTTCTTCATTATTTTCTGATATAATTGCCCATGACATAAAGTTGTCATCCTCTTCTCTTCAATCAAATTCAATTGGTCAAACCTGTTCTGGACCCATTCAGCCTCTGTTAACTTGGCTTCCATTATCACACGCAACGAGGGAATCTCTACCTCGATAGGGAGTACAACTTCCATTCCATACACTAGGGAGAATGGGGTTGCTCCTGTTGAAGTGCGAACAGATGTTCGATATCCATGCAGAGCAAAAGGGAGCATTTCATGCCAATCCTTATAAGTGACAACCATTTTCTGGTTAATTCTCTTGATATTCTTATTAGCAGCTTCAACAGCCCCATTCATTTTTGGCCTGTATGGAGATGAATTATGATAAACAATCTTGAATTCTTCACACAGTTCTATCATCATCTTGTTGTTCAAATTCGAGCCATTGTCAATGATGATTCTGCTCGGCACACCATACCGACATATAAGATTGTTTTTGATGAAACACACAACTACCTGTTTGGTATCATTGGCATATGAAGCAGCCTCTACCGATTTG
Organism: Vicia faba; assembly: GCA_948472305.1. Classification (NCBI taxonomy): domain Eukaryota; kingdom Viridiplantae; phylum Streptophyta; class Magnoliopsida; order Fabales; family Fabaceae; genus Vicia; species Vicia faba. The sequence continues at coordinate 1,162,314,303 of OX451738.1, forward strand.
GTAAAGTAGTCAATTGCTAACAAGATGAAACGGTGTCCATTCGAAGCTTTGGGTTCTATCATCCCGATCATGTCAATACCCCACATAGAGAAAGGCCATGGGGAGGAAATAACATTGAGAAGTGTCAGAGGCACATGGATCTTATCTGCATAAATCTGGCATTTATGGCACTTCTTTGCAAATTTGTAACAGTCAGATTCCATTGTCAACCAATAATAACCTGCCCTTAGCATCTTTTTAGCCATCGAATTTCCATTAGCATGAATGCCAAATGAACCTTCATGAATTTCATGCATCAACATGTCTGCTTCGTGTCTATCCACGCATCTGAGCAAGACCATGTCATAATTTCTCTTGTATAATACATTTTTACTGAGGAAGAAACTACCTGCCAATCTTCTCAGTGTCTTTCTATCTTTCCTTGACGCACTAATCGGATATTCCTGAGTCTGAAGAAAATGCTTGATATCATAATACCAAGGGTTTTCATCTGCTACCTCCTCTGTCGCAAACACATGAGCGGGCCTATCCAGCCGTCGAACTGTAATTCGGGGTATATCATTCCAAGTATTTACTTGGTACATGGAAGCCAGAGTTGCCAGAGCATCCGCCATTTGATTTTCATCTCTAGGAATGTGATGGAATTCAACTTTACTGAAGAAGGGTAATAATCTTCTAGCATAATCTTTGTAAGAGATCAAGCCAGGGTGAGGAGTGTCCCATTCTCCTTTAATATGATTTATTACCAAAGCTGAATCGCCATACACATCTAGAATTTTGATTCTGAGATCAATAACTTCCTCAAGACCCATGATGCAAGCCTCATATTCTGCCATATTATTAATGCAATCAAATGTTAACCTTGCGGTAAAAGGAATATGTGATCCATGAGGAGTAACAATCATAACACCAATTCCTTTACCATAAATATTCACAACTCTATCAAATACCATACTCCAACGAGATTCAGGGTCGGGGCCCTCCTCAGGCAATGGTTCATCACAATCTTTCATTTTCACGAACATCACATCCTCATCGGGGAATTCATACTCTGCAGACTGATGATCCTCCACCGGATGGTGAGCAAGGTAATCTGCCAACACACTACTTTTAATAGCCTTTTGAGTGCGGTACTCAATATCATATTCAGATAACAACATCTGCCAGCGGGCAATTCTCCCGGTAAGAGCAGGCTTTTCAAAAATATACTTGATTGGATCCATTTTGGAGATCAACCAAGTGGTATGATTCAACATATACTGTCGCAAACGCTTTGCCGCCCAGGCCAAAGCACAACACATTTTTTCTAGCATGGAATACCGCGACTCACAATCAGTGAATTTTTTGCTGAGATAATAAATGGCGAACTCCTTCTTTCCGGTTTCATCCCGTTGTCCCAGAATACAACCCATGGATTTATCTAACACTGTTAGATACATAATCAACAGTCTTCCTTCTACGGGAGAGAGCAAGATAGGAGGTTCAAGCAAATACTCTTTAATACTCTCAAATGCCCTTTGGCAGTCCTCCATCCATACACAACCTTGATCATTCTTTAACAACTTAAAGATCGGTTCACATGTTGCAGTCATGTGGGAAATAAATCTAGAAATATAATTCAAACGCCTGAGGAAACCCCTGACTTGCTTTTCAGTTCTTGATGCTGGAATTTCTTGAATTGCTTTAAGTTTATCAGGGTCAACTTCAATTCCTTTCTGGCTAACAATGAAACCCAACAATTTCCCCGATTTAACACCGAAGGTGCATTTATTTGGATTCCAGCAGAGACGATACTTCCTCAAACGCTGAAACAACTTCAACAAATCTTTTATATTCCCTTCTTCAGTTTGGGATTTGGAAATCATATCATCAACATATACTTCGATTTCTTTGTGCATCAGATCATGGAATAGGGTTGTCATAGCCCTCTGGTACGTTGCACCAGTGTTCTTCAACCCGAAGGGCATCACTCTGTAACAGAATGTTCCCCAGGGTGTGATAAACATTTTTTTTCCATGTCCTCTAGAGCCATTCTTATTTTATTATACCTGGAAAATCCGTCCATGAATGAGAATACTTTGAATTTTGCAGTGCTGTCCACTAACATGTCAATGTGAGGCAATGGAAAATCATCTTTTGGAGTAGCTTTATTTAGATCTCTGTAATCTATGCACATGCAGACTTTTCCGTCTTTTTTCGGTACTGGGACAATATTGGAAATCCATTGAGGATATACTGACGTCACAAGAAAACCAGCATTAATCTGCTTTAGGACCTCCTCTTTGATCTTTACTGCCATATTCGGGTGGGTTCTTCTCAACTTTTGTTTAACTGGCGGACACTCTGGCTTCAACGACAAACGATGCTCGACAATGTCTGTATCTAAACCAGGCATATCTTGATAAGACCAAGCAAAAATATCCACATACTCTTTTAACAGCTCAATCAACCCACTCTTTACATCAGGATGCAACGATGCTCCAATCTTAACTTCCCTCGGATCTTCTTCTGAACCAAAATTAATCACTTCCAAAGGCTCCTTATATGACTGAATGGTATTTTCCTCATGCTTAAGCAACCATGAGACCTCTTCTAGAATCTCATCATAATCTTCTTCTTCAGCCCCAAACACAGGACAATCAAAGTTGGGAGAGGGTGTAAGGTCATTGTATTCAACGGGTTTTTTTAATTAATATGCATATATGATTTATGATTGCTTTTAGAAACTGACACATATAACAAGTGATCATGCAGATTAATTTTCAGTTATTATTTAATTTGAAAGGTTTATTTTTATTTTTATTACCATTTTCCAAGAAAAAAGCAGAAAATCAAAGACATAATTTTGGAAGCAAAGACAACTTTTATTAATCATCTTAAAAGTTATAGCAAACAGATAAGCCCTACAACATTAATACTTCCACCTTGGGCAGAGTGAAAGCTTTTCAAAAGAAAGAAACAAATTAACAAAAAAATTACTTTGAAACATGTATGCAAGAAGGAACATCAATGGTGACCCAGTTCTGAACTCGGACTCCATGGGTCACATAATTCGGTACTTGCTGCTCTGCTTCATTATATTCAATAGCATTAATTTCAGAACCAATTGAAGGGGTGAAAAACACAAGAAGGGGGGGTTGAATTGTAAAACTGAAATCTTAAAGCAATTGACAAGATATTTTTATCCTGGTTCGTTTGATCTCAAACTACTCCAGTCCACCCGTCAAGGTGATTTCGCCTCTCTCCAACGAGGTCTTAATTCACTATATTCAACTGAATATTACAGACTGCTTTAACAACTGCTAAAGCCTTCTTGATTCAAACCACAATCCGGTTTGTCAAGGCAACACTTTCTTACAAAGGTATAAAACAAATGTGTGTGAATGTTTTCTACAAAACTTTATCACAACTGTGATGTATACACAAATGAAGCTTAGAAACTTAGATTGCTAAACACTAATGGAGTATCAGAGTTTGTGGTTTAGCAAAACTGGTAGATGAAGATTATTGTTCAGCTTTGTGCGTGTAGAGAATTGGAGAGCATTAGCCATTATAATCTTCGAAGCCTTGTTTATATAGCATTTGAGAAGATGAACGTTGAATGCAATATTCTTGATTCAATGCTAATAACAAGCTTTCCTTTTTGAGCAGATCTTGTCTAGAATGAGGCCGTTGGAATTAATTAGCGTTCAATGCACAATACCGTTGCTTCTTCAATGCACGTTCTGGCTTGGCTCATTCTGATTCTGCTTCGCTGCTGATGAACTATTGTTTTTGTATCAGAGTGTTTACGCGCAGTTCTGTTCATCAAGCTTCAGCATGTACGTGAGTTGATCATCTGATCTTGACGTTCTGATTCAGCAACTTCTGATGCTGGTGTATGAAATCAAATTCTGATGCTGAAGAAGTGATCTTGCTTATTTTAATCAGCGTATCTGCAAGTCAGAGCATAGTAATTTTAGGCAGCATATAATTCAAACATGAAACATATAAATACTATATCTTTTCACTTTGTTATCATCAAAACTCAAATATAGGGTACTAGATTCAAACATTGTTCTAACAATCTCCCCCTTTTTGATGATGACAAAAACTAGATATTTTAAATGAAAAATAACGTGAAAAGGTGTCTGGGAAATGTTTCAGAGTTAAGAAGTAAGGAGAAATCAGAGTTAAGAGATACTCCCCCTGAGTTTGTTACTTCCCTTTGATATACGTGTTCTTCAGGATCAGATCTTTTTCTTTCGTTGAACATCAGATTATAAGAGTCTTTGACTTATCAGAGAGCAGAGCTTCAGAGCTTTCCCTGTCAGAGCTTTGCTTTGGATCAGAGTATTAGGTCGATCAGAACTTCATATTTGATCAGAGCAACATGAGCTTCTACATTTTGATCAGAGCTTCTAGCTTCTAGTCTTCATAGTGTTCAGGAGCTTCCTTGTGCCTGTAGACTTAAAAACAAAACAGAAAAAGCATTTCAAGTAATAGAGTTAGAATGTTTGAGAATTTCTGTCTAGTTAGCCGTTATTGATTTTAAATATCATTCTTGTTCTCCCCCTTTTTGTCAGCAATCAAAAAGTGTTGGTGATGTGCTAAAACAATTTAGATCAGAAAAACAAATTATATTAAAATAGTTCAGAATCAGAGCAAAGGAACATTACAAAACATAGTCAAAACAGTACATCAGAAAATGAAGAAAGCATGAAAAAGTTATGCATGAAAAAGATTTAAGGTTGAGGAGGCATGCGTGAGAACAGGCTTTCCAGCATTGCTTGAATCTTTTCAGAAGTTTCATTCTGCTTCTGAACCATGTTGACAACAGTGTCAATCTTGCTGATTTTGGGGGATTTGAGAAAGATACTTAAAAACGGTTACCAGACATGTGTCTCAATGCACCCAATCAGCGCTTTGCCTTCTCAGAAGCGTGCACGCGTTCTGCTTCAGGGATTTGCTGATGATTGGATGACACTTGTTTGATGTAGTGATCAGCACGTCTGTATTTGAGATTAGACTCTCAGATCTTTAGACTTGCATCTGATACAATCTGCATGTTCTATCTTTCTGAAAGGAGATTGATCAGAAGTTCACAGTAATATAATTACATTCTGAAGATAAATATATGAGATTAGAACATTTTCATTCTGGGCATACTTTCATGCTGAGATGTTTCAGAATGAAATTAAACCTATCTTCTGAAAGGGGTTTAGTAAAGATATCAGCCCATTGATGGTCTGTATCTATAAATTTCAAGTTCAAAATACCTTTCTGAATATAGTCCCTAATGAAATGATGCTTAATTTCTATATGCTTAGCTCTAGAATGTAAAATAGGATTCTTACTTAAGCAAATAGCAGAAGTATTATCACAAAGAATAGGAATGTTACTCTCAAAAATCTGGAAGTCTTCAAGCTGACTTTTCATCCAGAGCATTTGTGTGCTACATCCTGCTGCTGCTATGTACTCAGCTTCTGCTGTTGACAGAGCAATTGTTGATTGCCTTTTGCTGGACCACGAGATCAGATTTTCTCCCAGAAACTGGCAGCTTCCAGAAGTACTTTTACGTTCCACTCTGTCTCCAGCAAAATCAGCATCACAGTAGCCTACTAAGCTGTAATTACTAGATTTTCTATAAAACAAACCCAGATTAGTAGTACCTTTCAGATACTTGAAAATTCGCTTAACAGCTGTTAAGTGAGATTCTCTAGGATCTGATTGGAATCTAGCACAAATACATACGCTGAATAAGATATCAGGTCTTGAAGCTGTCAGATAAAGGAGAGAACCAATCATACCTCTGTAGACCTTCTGTTCTACACTTTTGCTTACCTCTTCTCTTTCCAGAATGCACGTGGGATGCATTGGAATCTTTGATGGCTTACATTCTGAGAGGTCAAATTTCTTCAGAAGATCTCTGATGTATTTGCTCTGATGAATGTAAGTTCCCTCTGGAGTTTGATTGATCTGAATTCCTAGAAAGAATTTCAGTTCCCCCATGAGGCTCATCTCAAATTCTGCCTGCATACACTTAGAAAATTTTCTTCCAAGAGAAGGATTAGTAGAACCAAAAATAATATCATCAACATAAATTTGACAGACTAAAATGTCACTCTTAACTGTTTTACAGAATAGAGTAGTGTCCACTTTCCCTCTGGTGAATTCATTTTCAAGCAGAAAGTTACTTAGCCTTTCATACCAAGCTCTGGGAGCTTGTTTCAGACCATACAGTGACTTTTTCAGTTTGAAAACATGTTCTGGATGTTTTGTATTTTCAAAACCTGGGGGTTGGTGAACATAGACTTCTTCTTCTATATAACCATTTAAGAATGCACTTTTGACATCCATCTGATACAGAGTGATGCCTCTATTAACAGCAAATGAAATTAAAAGTCTGATAGATTCTAACCTGGCGACTGGGGCAAAGGTTTCTGTATAGTCTATCCCCTCTTGCTGACTATAACCTTGTGCAACCAGTCGTGCCTTGTTTCTGATGACTTCACCTTGTTCATTTAGCTTGTTTCTGAACACCCATCTTGTTCCAATGACGTTGAATCCTTTTGGTCTGGGAACGAGATCCCATACGTCGTTTCTGGTGAATTGATTCAGCTCTTCTTGCATTGCCAGAATCCAGTCATTGTCCAGAAGTGCTTCATCAATAGAAGAAGGTTCAATCAGAGACACAAGTCCCATAAGAGTTTCTTCAGAGTTTCTGAAGCTTGCTCTTGTTCTGATTGGATCTTCCTTTCTTCCTAGGATAGTCTCTTCTGGATGATCCAAACTGCTTCTGGGTAATCTCTTCTGAGGTTGATCAGCAGCAGTTGTAGGATTTCTAGCATTGCTTCTTTCAGACGTTGAAGGAATGTCTGTGTTGAGAGCTTCTGATGACTTGTCTTCAGAACCTGCAAATTCAATTTCTATACCTGCAAGATTTTCATTCTGCTTTGACTTTTCAGAGTCAAGCTTATCATCAAAACGAACACTGATTGATTCTTCCACAATCTGTGTTTCTGTATTGTATACTCTGTACCCTCTTGAGCGTTCAGAGTATCCTAACATAATACACTTCTGTGCCTTAGAATCAAACTTGTTCAAATAATTCTTCGTATTCAATATAAAGCAAGTACATCCAAATGGATGAAAATACGAAATGTTGGGCTTTCTGTTCTTCCACAATTCATATGGAGTCTTTTCCAGAATAGGTCTTATTGAGATTCTATTCTGAATGTAGCACGCTGTGTTTATTGCCTCTGCCCAGAAAGTCTTAGCAACGTTTGTCTCGTTGATCATGGTTCTTGCCATTTCTTGCAATGTTCTGTTCTTTCGTTCTACAACTCCATTTTGTTGGGGAGTTCTAGGACAAGAGAAGTCATGCAGAATGCCTTTGTCATTAAAGAATGACTCAAAATCTTTATTTTCAAATTCTCCACCATGATCACTTCTGACTTTAACGATTCTAAGATCTTTTTCATTCTGAACTTGGTTACAGAAGGTAACAAACACAGAGTGTGACTCGTCCTTGTGTCTTAAGAACTTTACCCATGTCCATCTGCTATAGTCATCTACGATTACTAACCCATACTTCTTGCCACTGACTGAAGCAGTTTTAACTGGTCCAAATAAGTCAATGTGCAGAAGTTCTAATGGCTTAGAGGTAGAAACAACATTTTTGGATTTAAAAGAAGGTTTTGCAAATTTGCCTTTCTGACATGCTTCACACAGAGCATCTGAATTGAACTTCAAATTTGGAAGCCCTCTGACCAGATTGAGTTTGTTAATCTGAGATATTCTTCTCATACTAACATGCCCCAATCTTCTGTGCCAGATCCACTGCTCGTTGTTAACAGACAGAAGACATTTTACGTTCTGACTCTTTAGTTCAGAAAGTTTGATTTTGTAAATTTTGTTTTTCCTCTTCCCATTAAACAGGATAGTCCCATCTTTCTGACTAACAGCTTTACATGATTTTTGATTAAAGATTATATCATAACCGTTATCACTTAATTGACTTATGGATAACAGATTATGCATCAATCCATCTACTAGCAGAACATTATTAATAGAGGGAAGATTTCCATTACCTACAGTTCCAGAGCCAATTATCTTTCCCCTCTGATTGCCTCCAAAGCCAACGTGGCCTCCAGGCTTAAGTTCCAGGCTTTGGAACATATGCCTTCTTCCCGTCATGTGTCGTGAGCAGCCAGAGTCCAGGTACCATGACTGGTGTTTCTGACTTGCTGCTAAAGATATCTGCAACATGTATTATTTTATCCTTAGGTACCCAGATCTTCTTGGGTCCTGATTTGTTAGTTTTACCAAAACTCTGGTTGAATTTTGGTTTCACAGAGTGCTTACTACTAGTATATTTGATGTCATGTGTGTGACCATACACAAAGTGTGAATTTAGAGGAGTGTGTTTAATGGTTAAATCCATGACATTCTTAGGTGTAGGAACCTTACCTTGGTATCCTATTCCTTTCCTGCCGTTTCTGCTAACTCCATAGATCATTGAAGCCATTCTGCTTCTATCTATGCTTTTAGCAAGGAACTTCTGGAAACTATGATCATACTCCTTGATGATCTCATCAGCGTTGCTGGGAGTTTCAGAAATTGGTTCCTTCTGAGAGTTTTGTAAAGATTTTTCTAATTTTAAAATTTTATCTCTCAGCTCAGAGTTTTCCAATTTGAGACTCTCAGACTTATTAGAGTCAGATTCAAGATTCCTTTTCAGGTCTCTGAATTTAGCTCTAATCTGCTGATAACGTTCCAGAATTTCATTGAGGCTTTCAGCAAGTTCAGCCTTTGTAAAATTAACAGCGAAGTTAGGGAATACCTCTTCTGTGTCTGATTCTGAGTCTGATTCAGAAGCTTCACTATCATCTGGAATGTTAGCCATGAGCGCTATGTTTGCCCTTTCATCATCTGATTCTGAGTCAGCTTCAGACGAGTCAGAGTCATCCCATGTGGCCATGAGACTTTTCTTCTTCTCTCTTCCAAACTTCTTTTTGGGCTTTTCCCTCTGAAGCTTTGGGCAGTCACTCTTGTAGTGTCCTTGCTCATTGCACTCGTAGCAGATGATGTCTTTTGTGTTTGGCTTCTTGCTACCGGAGGAGCCTTCAGATCTTCTGTATCCAGAGGAAGAATCTGTCCTTCTGTATCTGGAGGAAGACTCGTTCTGATCAGATCTTCTGGGATTCCTGAACTTCCTTTGTCTTTGCTTCCACAGTTGATTTACTCTTCTGGAGAGAAGGGAAAGTTCGTCTTCTTCTGATGAGGATCCATCAGATGTTTCTTCAACTGCCTGCAAAACTTTAGACTCAGATTTTCTGTTAGATTTTAAAGCTAAAGGCTTACCTTGCTTCTGAGGCTCGTCAGCTTCTAGCTCTATCTCATGACTTCTGAGGGAGCTTATAAGTTCCTCCAGAGTGATTTTGTTGAGATCTTTCGCTAGCTTCAGAGCAGTAACCATAGGCCTCCACTGCTTGGGTAAACTTCTGATTATCTTCTTGACATGGTCAGCAGTAGAGTATCCTTTGTCCAGAACTTTGAGACCAGCTACCAGAATCTGGAATCTAGAGAACATAGTTTCAATGGATTCAGATTCTTCCATTTTGAACGCCTCATACTTCTGAATGAGCGCCAGAGCTTTTGTTTCTTTTACTTGAACGTTGCCCTCATGCGTCATTCTGAGAGAATCAAAGATGTTCTTAGCTGTATCTCTGTTGGAGATCTTTTCATACTCAGTATAGGAGATGGCACTGAGGAGGATGGTTCTGGCCTTATGGTGATTCTTGAAGTCACGCTTTTGTTGATCAGTCATTGATTTTCTTTCAATCTTCTGACCAGTTGCATTCACAGGGTGCGTGTATCCATCTGTCACCATATCCCACAGATCAGCATCATGTGCTAGAAAGAAGCTTTCAATTCTGTCTTTCCAGTAATCAAAGTTTTCTCCATCAAAGACTGGAGGTTTGCCGCTGAATCTGTCTCTGTCCTCATTGTTGTCATTGCTGAAATGAGAGTTGTTTCCTGCCATTGTGTTTTTCTGACGCTGGATCTTGTACTGACACGGTTAAGTGTTTTAGCTCAGAACCAGGCGCTCTGATGCCAATTGAAGGGGTGAAAACACAAGAAGGGGGGGTTGAATTGTAAAACTGAAATCTTAAAGCAATTGACAAGATATTTTTATCCTGGTTCGTTTGATCTCAAACTACTCCAGTCCACCCGTCAAGGTGATTTCGCCTCTCTCCAACGAGGTCTTAATTCACTATATTCAACTGAATATTACAGACTGCTTTAACAACTGCTAAAGCCTTCTTGATTCAAACCACAATCCGGTTTGTCAAGGCAACACTTTCTTACAAAGGTATAAAACAAATGTGTGTGAATGTTTTCTACAAAACTTTATCACAACTGTGATGTATACACAAATGAAGCTTAGAAACTTAGATTGCTAAACACTAATGGAGTATCAGAGTTTGTGGTTTAGCAAAACTGGTAGATGAAGATTATTGTTCAGCTTTGTGCGTGTAGAGAATTGGAGAGCATTAGCCATTATAATCTTCGAAGCCTTGTTTATATAGCATTTGAGAAGATGAACGTTGAATGCAATATTCTTGATTCAATGCTAATAACAAGCTTTCCTTTTTGAGCAGATCTTGTCTAGAATGAGGCCGTTGGAATTAATTAGCGTTCAATGCACAGTACCGTTGCTTCTTCAATGCACGTTCTGGCTTGGCTCATTCTGATTCTGCTTCGCTGCTGATGAACTATTGTTTTTGTATCAGAGTGTTTACGCGCAGTTCTGTTCATCAAGCTTCAGCATGTACGTGAGTTGATCATCTGATCTTGACGTTCTGATTCAGCAACTTCTGATGCTGGTGTATGAAATCAAATTCTGATGCTGAAGAAGTGATCTTGCTTATTTTAATCAGCGTATCTGCAAGTCAGAGCATAGTAATTTTAGGCAGCATATAATTCAAACATGAAACATATAAATACTATATCTTTTCACTTTGTTATCATCAAAACTCAAATATAGGGTACTAGATTCAAACATTGTTCTAACACCAATTGGATGGAGGTAGCCTCCGCTGCGGAAAACATCATGATAACTGTTCACAAAAGACTTTGACTTAAAATTTTCGCCTTTGCCATTCCTCGAAGAGAAACCTAAACCAGCTCTGTTTTTGTTCACGGGTGGATCCACAAGTCGTCCCCAAACTGAATTATGACCATTGCGCCCAACCTGCTGTGCGTCCTTCAGGGAAACCACAAAATTCTCATTATTCCTTATGTTGTCAATGGATAGGGCTTGGAACTGGGTTCCAACAGCAGCCTCATCCGCTTCTACAATACTGAAAGAGGATAAATGGGATATCAACAACGCCTACTCCCCATTTATGATCACCACCTTCCCTTCACGCACAAATTTTAGCTTCTGATGTAGAGTTGAAGTGATAGCCCCTGCTCCGTGTATCCATGGCCGTCCTAGCAAACAACTATATGTGGGAATAATGTCCATAACCTGGAAGGTTATCAGGAAAAAATGTGGTCCTATATGGATGGGCAAGTCCACTTCACCGATGATAGATTTCCTCGACCCATCAAAAGCCTTCACAATGATGCCACTCGGGTGCATAGGTGTCCCTGATACTTTAACTTCATGAGGGTACTTCTCGGTATAACATTCAACGCAGATCCGTTATCAATTAACACATTGGATATCGAGTCATTCTTGCAGTTCATAGATATGTGGAGGGCCAGGTTATGATTCCTCCCTTCATCTGGTAATTCATCATCGCAAAAAGTCAAGTTGTTACATGACGTAATGTTTCCAATTATGTTGTTGAATTAATCTAACGGCATGTCATTATCCATAAAAGCTTGGTCTAGTACTCTCATCAGTGATTCTCTATGAGCGGAGGAATTCATCAATGAAGCTAGGATGTATATCTTTGAAGGAGTCTGGAATAGCTGATCTACAATTTTGTAGTCGCTCATCTTAATTATCTTCAAGATATCATCCACTTCTTTCTCTAATGTAGCTCCACTAGTCTCTCCTGCAGCCTTCTTAGGCTCATCGTTCTCAGCAATTTTCTTTCCAGCAACAACATCTCTTCGAATAATCGACGCAAACACACAACCGCTACGGGTTACCCTGCTATTATCAGCTATATTTCTAACACCTGGCATGGGATGGATGGGAACTTCCACCCTATCTTCTAAGATTGTAGCGTTGTATTTGTAAGGCACAACCTTATCTGATATATAGGGAACATGACCTGGCAGACTAATTACCAATGGGGTAACAGCTGGTTTGCTATGGTACTCCACCTCAAGATGAGTGGGTGCACCAAAACAAGGTACAATGACGTTTACCCCTTCCTTAACACAATCAGCCATCAAAAGGTCATTTCCGGCAAACAAATATTCATCTGAAGAGAAATACTCATCCGCGGAGGCATACTCTTCCTCTGACGCTTATTCCATCAAACAAACTTCAACCATATCAATCTCGTGATAATCATCTCTCTGATCTGTGATCTTGATAGTTCCATTGTCTAACAACAATTAAACACCCTCTCTCATAATAGAACATTCTCGGGGGTCTCGACAGCAAACTATGCAAGATCCATATTGGTGTTCCATCTGACCAGTAGTACGACAGAAGGTAGCATGCAACTGCACGAGATCCTCATTCAAATGCTCCACATCAAAAATTCTGAATTCACCTGGACATCCAGAAACCATATTCACTTCCTCTTCATATTCTGCCTTAGGCCTTATTATATGGATTAAACCTTCATCCATCATCTTCTGTAAATCATCCTTTATCTTCTCGCAACCCTGTATGTTTGTATTGCAAATAGCATAACCGGTGTGGTCATGCGTATAATAACTGAATTCACAGAGGTTTGTGTGCATCTTCACCAAATCCCCTCTAACCAGATTAATGTCAAAAGTCCGGAAGTCACCTGGACAACCGGCCACCATATTCACAACATTCACTCCCCCGTGCTTGGGTAGAGGATTGTCCTTCACATTATGTCCCATGTCTTTGAAAGATAGAATTCCAGACTTCACCAACCTTTGCACTTCAGTCCTCAAAGGATAACAATTTTCAACACTATGCCCTGGTGCTCCCTGATGAAAGGCACACGTCTGGTCGGCTTTATAATACCAAGGCAATGGTGATGGTACGGCTGGAGGTGGTCGTGTCTGGACCAACTTCTTCTGAATCAATGCTGGTAGTAGCTCTGCATAACTCATGGGAATAGGGTCGTAATTCTCCCTTCTCTGATTATTCCCTTGGTTCCCCTACTGGGACTGTTTTTGATAAGCAACGGTAGTCGGAGCGACATTCATAACAGGAGTAACTGAGGCAACTTGCTGGTGACGCTAATAATTCCTTCTAGGAGCGTTCACTCTCCTCTCTTGTATGAAATCATTTATATCCCCTCTTTCTTCTTTGTAAACCCATAAGCTGGATTTTTCACACCTCCGGATCCTTCACCCTTTGTCAAACGACCTTCTCTTGCTGCCTCTTCTAGGCGGACACCCATTCCTACCATCTCTGTAAAATCACCTGGGGAACTTGCTACCATTCTTTCGTAGTAGAAAGCGCCTAGCATCTTCAAAAAAATTTTAGTCATTTCCTTCTCCTCCATGGGAGGAATCACTTGTGCAGCCACTTCGCGCCATCTCTGTGCATACTCTTTGAATGATTCTCTGTCTTTCTGAACCATGGCCCTAAGCTGGTCACGATCGGGCGCCATTTCCACATTGTACTTGTATTTTTTAATGAATGCTTCTCCCAAATCATTAAAAGTATGGATGTTGGCGCTGTCTAAACTCATGTACCATTTCAACGCTGCGCCGGTCAGACTATCCTGGAAAAAGTGAATCAGCAGAAGCTGATCATCGGTGTGGGTAGACATTCTCCTCACGTACATCACCAAGTGAGCACGAGGGCAAGTGTTTCCCTTGTACTTCTTAAACTCGGGACCTTGAACTTAGCAGGCACTTTAACATTCGGGACCAAACACAACTTATTCACATTCTGCCCAAATAGCTCTTTTCCCCTAAGAGCCTTCATCTCTCTTTGCATTCTATCAAACTGCTCTTGGAAATCATCCATTCTATCATAAAGACTCAAGTCTTCACTCGGCGGAGGGAAAGGACGATACACATCTTCATTAACAAACAGAACCAAATTCACCGAAGGAGGTGCAACAGGAACAATATGTACCACAGGAGGTGCTGGAGTAATAACATTTTGAACCACTGGAGCATCTTGGGGGCCCAAATTGAAACCTTCAGGTGCAAAATTGTCTGGCATTCCCCACAGATAACCCCGAGGCATACGGTTTTGAACAACAGCCAGAGTAGCGGATATAGGAATAGTAGGAACTTCAGCATTTGCCCTTGTTGGTTGAGGTTGAACACTCGGTGGCTGATTCTGAGCAACCACCAGAGCTTCCATCAGAGTAGTCAAGTTGGCCAAGCTAGCCTTCAAAGCAGAAACTTCTTCGCGTAGCTCGCGATTCTCCTGTTCCAAGTTGTCCATCTTCTTTTTGAAGTTAGCCCGAGTGTTGTAGTGATGATCAGTTTGCTGAACAAAGTAAAAAGCTGGGTAAGGCACCTGGATATGCATAATAAATGCAAGAAATATGTGCAATATGATGCATGATATGCAATACATATGATTGATTTTTTTTACTTTATCATTTAATATTTCAAGGGATTTAACATTTATAGACATATTGCAAATATCAAAGTAATAACGCATTTGAAATACTAATTTTTTTTTATAATATCTTCAAAATGGATTACAAGTTTCAATGATCCCAAGTACAAGATGAAAATACAATCTAAAAATCCTGAGAAAAAGAACTGATGGAGATCAATCTGTACGCTAGCGCTTCCCTGTGAGCCTGGCAATCTGAGCCCTCAACCTTTGGTTTTCTTCCACATGTATGATGGCAACCTCCTTGCAATCATCTGAAGCAGGAAGTGAGTAATCAACACCTGTTCGAGGCTTAGGAGAAAATAAATCCCATTGCCTCTCCATAGACTCTACTGCTCGACTCTCAAGGATCTCGATAAAATCATCTTTCTCCTTCAAGTCAGCTATGTAGGAACTCTCTAAAGTCTGGAACTTGTTCTTCTAAGCATCCCTTTCTTGTTGCGTCCTAACCAAAGTAAGTTGCAGCCTTCTAGATCATATAACAAAGGAGGAGTGGTCTTCACAAATAGATCAGGCATGGGTGTCTCCTGAGTATATGGCATCTTCAACTGAATGGCTCTCAATCGGACCCACTGAAGATATTCCAAAGAAACAGGACCCCTAGGTCCCAAATCCTTCCCACTCTTCTTATGAATGTGATTCCAGGCCTTCACAATCTGCTCCCTAGCTTCCCTGTGGTATTCTCCTTCCTTCAGAAAGAAACTACTCAAATGAATACTGTTTGGTTTATCCCTCATTGGATAACCAAGCTGTCACCGTGCAAGAACAGGGTTATAGTTAATTCCTCCCTTTGTACCAAGAAGAGGTACATTGGGGAAACTACCACAATTGTCAATAATCTCTATATATTGATAAGCTCGATGATACCAATCAATATCCGAGTGAGTAAGTGCCATGATCTTAGGAGCCCAACGAGGTTCCTTCTTGACATCCCAAAAAGCATCAAACTGAGGCATATGTGAGATGAACCACTGGTACAACAAAGGCGTGCAACAGATAATCATTCCCCCATGATAAGAACTCCGAATATGAACAGAGTAATAAGCATCACCCAACAATGTAGGAACCGGTTTCCAATCATGAAAATCCTGATAGCGTTAATGTCGACAAACTTGTCCACATTAGGAAATAAGAATAATCCATAAGCAAGTAAAGCAAAGATGGCTTCGAAAGCAACCATACTCTTCATCCTGGCAAAGTAACGAGCTTTCTCCAATAAGAACTGAGCTGGTAATCCTCTAATTCCTCCTTTGATAGTCATATGGGCTTCCACCTCAGACTTCCCCAGATGAATCAAAGCAGCAATCTCATGTGGTTTTGGCTCACCCTCCAAACCAGTAAAAGGAACACGACCGGTAACAGGTAAATCCAATAGATAAGAATACTCCTCCAGTGTAGGCATCAACTGATAATCGGGAAAAGTAAAGCAGTGATACACCGGATTATAGAACTGGACCAAGGTAGAGAGAATTCCCTCCTTCATCTTCAGCTTTATGAGAGGAATAATGGATCCATACTTCTTCCGAAAGTCTGCAGAACACTTGATCTCTGGAATTAGACTGATCAACTCATCTATCTTGGGAACCTTGAAACTGTATTTCCCGGTCTTTCTCTTTCCAGAATCCACGGTTAATAGTACCTGAGATATTCACAAATAGTCAACCTTTAAATCCCTTGAAATATTATTTTCTTCAAAAGATGCTTATGAGTGCATGGATGTATGATGCAGCAATCACACACAAGATCACACATATAGGGTTCATAGGTTCAACGTCATGAGCATGAGGTCGAAGGTACTACCCATAAGGTGTTGGTCAAAAAAGTTATCACCTGCCGAACAAGGTTCTAGAGGTTCCCAGAGTCCACATCCTTCCTTCGAATATTACCAACTTCCCGATTAACTCGGTAATTAGTAATATTCTCAAGAAAAACTCGTCCAAGCGTAGTATCGTGTGACAACTATTTCCGAATTACTCCGTCATAACTTCCGTACTACACCTAAAAGGCCACGATGGGTTAGGTATTCTACGATCCTCAGTTTCAGCAGGCTCCCAGGTCGAAAGCAGTACGTCTTCCCGATTAGTCGGTAAACGACACTACAATCAAAGGGGCCTCCACTCAGTGGAGGATCTCATGCCTCCTTTTTTGGGATTACTCCCTCAAAGTTAACATGACTATACCGCCCGTCCTATCTTAAAGTTTGCCTAAGTCCGGGTATAGGACTTTATGAGTAATCACCAAGTACCCTGAAAATCAGGAAAATCCAAACAAACATATATACAAATTATAACACATAAACAATAATAGCACATATACAGATATAAACAAAGATAGGCTTAACCCACTTAGGGATGGACCAGCAAGAGGTCAATCTTTCCCCAGTGAAGTTGCCATTTTTCTGTAGCGGTAGAAATGTTCAAGACTAAGCCATTGGATTGACTAGACTTTATACAAATCAAAAATAAAAATCGCCACCGCGCTTTATTGTTTCCAAAGGAATGGGAAAAGAGCGAATAACCTAAAAAAGGGGGAAAGATTCAAGGTAAGGGGGTTGGTTATGCAAAGGGAAGGTATTAGCACCCTAAACATCTACGGTACTCCGTAGGAACCTCTTTGTAAAATCTGTATAATTTGGCTATAAAAAATGTGTTGTATATAAAATGGATGGTGGAGGTGAGAAAAGAAATATATATTTTTTATGATTTTTGCACCCACCGCGGTTGCGAACCTTTAGTGCCTACGTACCACCTTTCGTGCAATGGGGATCAGGGTACACACAGTTCCTCTTTTAAAAGTTTGAAACACAAGGGTGTTGGTTAATTTTAAGAGATAAGACATCATCGTTATTGTCCGTGTGAAAAACATACTTACTACCCACAATCATGAGAAAAGAGAATTTGCATCATCTCAAAGTGGAGGATATGGATTGGATTTTAAAATCAACAATGCCTCACTCAACACCCAAGTGGAAAATATCTCACTTCACTACATATTATAGAAGTATAGTTGTTTGCAGCACTACAAGGATAGACAAGAGTCTAACCTTTTTGAGAAAAGTTTTAAAGATAAAAGGCAAAGTGGCAAAATGGTTTGAAATGATATTAGTTGACTTTTAGTCTTCTCACAAAAATGTAAAGGTATTATTAAGTTGATTGAAGTCTATTTATGAAAATATTTTGAAAAATGCATGGACCTAAGTCCAAGTTTATTATGAAAGTGTTTAAGTTTCAAAACAAGAAGATTTTCAAAAGGAGGAAGAAGATTTTTTGAAATTAAAGAAGATGGGAGAAGAAGAAGAGACTATCCTAAAGCATAAAGTAAAAGCTAAGGATAAGAACCATCTAACCAACAAGAAGACAAAACTTGACATTATGAGCCAAGATAGAATTCCATTCTTTGGATTGAAACCAAGCAAGCAAAGATACTAGAGCTCTTCAAGTGTATTAAGTCTTCACAAAAATTGGGCAGAGCAACGGCTGTATATGGGTGAATTCCAGATTACAAACAAAGAATGTAATCACAAAAACCTGCACACAAAAACAAACAAGCAACCCAATGTCTTGAGGTAAACCTCAAGAGCTCTAGACAAAATAATCAGATAAGATCAGAAGGTCTCCAAGATAGGCCAAGGTTTCTAATCCTAAGTCCAAGAAAAAGTCCCATGCTCCATAATGCCAAGGATAGTAACCAAATAGTCCAAGTACCATTACGAGTTTTTTAGGGTTTATGTTGATTATTAAGTATCTTAAGAAAAGAAAAAGAAAAGCTCAAGTGAGCAAAATAAAAATGGCAAGAAGATAAATGCTCAAATGAGCAAAGATGAAAATGGCATGAAATGAAAAATGCTAAAAAATAAATAGTTCCTAAAGCATAAAAGAATAAAGGCATAAAATAAACAAGTCAATAATTAGTGGTTAGCTGGATGACCATCTTAAAACTTGCATTTGGAACTCATTAGAGGATTGGTAGAATCAAAGCCTCCATACAACAAGTTGCATTTGCTTTTTGTCAAGTATATCATCAATTTGGAATTCTCATAAGTACCATTTAATGATCAACGATGTTTAAGTGATCCGTGTTGACCAAAAGTGTTGTAGATCCATTAGAGGATTGGTAGAACCAAAGCCTCCACACAATAAGTCTCAAGGTTATTGGATCAAAGAGATGAAATTAACATACTTGGGCTTGCAATCATTAGTTTGGGCCAGGAATGATCATTTATTCGAATCGGGACAAAATTTAGCGCTATGTTAAGCAATCGTAAGTGGACTTATATAGAAGTCGCACCTATTTTGAGGCCGGTCAGTAGCAATCTATGCACCATTTGTTTTGAGACATGATATAGAGATCATGCTCCAACAACATTTAGTGCAATGAGAAGGAGATGAGATGAAGAGGAATTAGGGTAAAAAGAGAAACCACATTTGAATTAATATTTAATCAAACTATTATTAAAATCATTTATCTATTTTTTGTGGAGTTAAACTCAACATCATGGATCAAATGATGTTAATAAAGCCACGATCAAAAAATCAACCCAAGACAGCCAGAAAATAATTACAAAATAATAATATAATTAATATATACATTAAAAGGTTTAAAAATGTTTAAAAAATGGAAAGTAATGAGGAAAATGTCAATTATATCCAAATTAATCAAGAAATAAAAAATAAGACCATAGAAAAATCAGAAAAGAGGCCAACTAATTTTATAAAATTTTTGGGAATTTTTAAAAGTCAAACTATTTTTAAAAAATAAAATAAATGGGTAAAATAAACAAAAATAGTAAAAAATAGTAAAGTTAGAAACAAAAATAAAATAAAGTCACAAATATTTGTCACAATATCATTGGATCATTCCATAATTTTTTTAGAATTTAAAAATGTATAAAAGTATTTTTAAACATTTTAAACAAATCAAATAAGTGTAAAAACTATAAAAAATACGAAAACACAAAATTAAATTGTGAAAAAATAAAAACCAGAAAGAGGATAATCAAAAATATTTTTTCATAATTTTTTCAGATTTTTTGGACTAAAAATGAATTTTCTATGGTTTTTTGAAATTTAAAATAATTAAAATATAAAAATCAGAAAAAGAAAATAAAAGTATAAGATGTGGACCATTGGATGAGAGTCAAAACGTGTTAGTAATCAAATCCAAGAGATCTGGCGCGCTGTGCATATCATGGTCTTTAATGAATAATGTACATAATCAATAATAAAATCAGAATTTGAAAAATACAGATGGCGCGCCTTCATTGGTTAGAAGATGACACATTGGTCATCTTCAACCTCCATCCATCACGAATTGCAGGTCTCTCAAATTATAAAATCCGAAGCTTAGACCTATGCCATTCGCTTCGTCTCTTCAAGATGAAAACAACCACACCCTCGCGCTAAATTTATATAAACTATAGTTCAAGCAATTTGGAAGGAAAGTTTTGAAAGGGGATTTGAAAATTCATGGTCAAAACGTGTTTCTAGTAAAGTGTAAGTGTTGCGACTAGAACCAGGGCAATAAGAGCAACACAATGATATCAAAGTTTTGAAGAATTGATGAAGGAATCTACCTATTGAAGTTCAGTTGTAGAGCTCTGAAACTGGACTTCCATGGAGCAGTATAGGGCACAAATTTTGAATGTAATTATATGGTTAGCTTCAGGGAAGATCAAAGAAGGTGCATTGAGGGAAAAATGGATTGAAAAAGGCTTGAGAATAGATTTCAAAGTTGCTGAATTCTAGGTTGTGAAGCAAGTTTGGCAGGGTGATTCTGGCTATCTAAGCTTGGGAAATTGAATGGGGGATGACCCTCTATTTATAGGGAAGCAATGGGATCAAAAGGAATAGAAAAATGATGAGTTTTGGAGGGAATTCGTGTGGGTTTGCATCATGAAGAAAGTGTGACTCAAACTTGACCAAAACTCAGCCAAATCGTGCGTTTCATGATGCTAATCACTTCTGGCAAGTTGATAAACATGATTAGAAACAAAAACGTGTGGAAATATTGTGATTAGAAGCCAAAACAAAGATTTCAAAATTCTGACTTTGTGCAAAATTCAGTTTCAAACTACCAAATTCAAATACATGGCATTTCCACCTCAAGGGGTCTTAGGGCATAATTCTTGATACTTTTGAAAGATGAGGTTACAAGCTTTGCAATGGAAAAATAATGGAATCAAATAGATGCTTGAGTTGAAAGTTAGATGGAGTCAAAGTTGAAGAAAAAGAGTTGGCTTTCTATACTTAGAAATATTTCAAATTCTTCTTTAAAAATGACCTATAATATTTTGCATCCAAACATGGCCTTCCACTTAGAATTTTCTCTTGACCAAAAAAGATGGAATGAAGTAGACCTCTTGAATTACATTTTTCAATTTGAACCACTCAAAATCTCCAAAAATTGAGCAAGTTATGACTTGTTGAAGTTGGCCAAAAATCATAAAATGACCTATAATCTTTTGCATTCTTAAGGCAACTTCCATCCATTTTCTTACTTTTCACATAAAAAGAAGGCATGAAGCACACATCCTTAGGATCATCATGAAAAAATAATGGGCTCAAGGTGATAAAAATTGACCAAGTTATGACCATTTGAAGTCACATATGGAAAATTGGGGATTCATCTGGGTGCCTTGTAATCTTTCTTCTTCACCAAGTTCCTTCCACATGAAAACACCTTGGAACTTTTGAAGTGATTTGTTGGTAACTCTTTGA
Source organism: Vicia faba (assembly GCA_948472305.1). Taxonomy (NCBI): domain Eukaryota; kingdom Viridiplantae; phylum Streptophyta; class Magnoliopsida; order Fabales; family Fabaceae; genus Vicia; species Vicia faba. Next base: position 1,162,335,759 of record OX451738.1, read on the forward strand.
AGAGAAGGATGTTTTTGGAATCACTCAAAAATACCAAAAGATGAGCAAGATATGCTCCTTTGGAGTCCAAAACCCTAGCCTCTAGATCAAGAGAATGCTTTGAGGAAATTTGCCAAGTTTGAACAAACTTTTTGTGCCAATAGTCTTCCTTTGTGAATAGAAGTTGTTGAGGATGATGATGAGGACTCATGGCCACCGTAACCACTTCCATACTAATTCTTCCAAAAAAATTCAATGGTGAGTTTTGAATTTCTCAAGCTATTGACTAGGGCATGGGAATAAACTCATGAACCCATGAAGTAACTTGCTAAACCTCATTGCCTTTACCTGCACTATTAACAAGTAAGACAAACCAATATTGCATTTTGTTAATTAGAGAGAAAATCAAAGCAAAATATCCATGATCACAAAAGAAAACAAGTCAAGGTGCTTGGTAACTCCTCAAAAGAGCAAGGCTAAAGATAGGGTGAAGAACCAAAAACCCTAATGTGATTTTGTTGTGATTGAAACAATATGGTATGATGCAGAAATCTTAGGGGAAAAAATTGGGGTACAACAGGATCAATGCGATTAAAAGTCAAAAATAGGCAATCAATACAACCAAATCAAACAAATTAGTTAAAACCACAATAGTCTATAATGCAAAAATTAATTAACAAAGTAAAAATATGGAAATAAAAATCTTGGTATTTTGTTTGAAAAGTTCGGAAAGAAAAATAAAATTCTATTCTATTAAAGAAAATAATTAACTAAAGAAATTAAATCAAATGTATATTTTTTTAATCTTTTAGTAATTTTTATTATGAGGAAATTAAACAAACAAATTAAGACTAAAGAAAAAAAAGTTAATTAATAACATTATTTACAAAAATTCTTTAAACAAATGTAAAAAAAAAAACTAAGAATAAGCAATCATTTAGTTAAGAAAAAAAACTTGAATTTAAAACCTAAACTAAAAATTCTAAGATTATTAAATTAAACTAGACTAAATTAAAATTTAAAAGTTTGTCAAATTAAATCTAAACTAAAAAGTTATTAAATTAAATATAAATCAAATTAATTCTAAACCAAATGAAATTCTTAAGTTTTAAAGTTACTAACTTAAATTAGTTAATCTGAGGTGTATGGAAAACAATTGGGGCGCTAGGCCAGCAGCTTGAGGCCCAAGACGATTTTTGTGTTTGTTATTTTTTGTGTCCAACAACAATAAAAGAAAAAAGAAAAAAAAGCTCCCCGGGATCTTGAACCCGACTCTCTGTACCTGCTAAACGATGCTTCAACCGCTACGCCATTCAGTCACTCATTTATTTATTTACTTCTATTGATATGTAAATCAAAACATGAAAATTGGGTTGGACCAAATTAAAACAAGCCCAAACCCGACTTTGAAATAGATTTTGTTGTAACCCTAAAATCAAATTGCATTCCTCTGTCTCCCGCGGTTTCATACGATCGTTGTTCCATCACCATACCCAAACTCTCTCAAAATCATTCTCGCACGATAATATGATATTACTCAAAATCATACGTGAAAAACCAGCGAGCCCAGCAACCCAAAGCCCTTACAAATCCCGACTTGGTCGCTTATGAATTCACAGAGGTACATGAGAAGCAATTGATAATCAGGGAAAGAGAATAAATACGAAAGGGATAAAAGTTACCTCGTGAATGTTCTAGGTATGCCATTAAATCTTCTTCTACTCTTCTTCTTTCTGGATCTGTACGGCCTCTTATGTTTTATGTGTTTGTTGTTCGATTTATTTGTGTTGTTACTGACTCCGCGAGGCTGTGGCTGAGAATGAATTGATGAGGGTTGTAGTTTTACAAAGGAGAATGATGTGGTTCGGTTAAGGTTGAGTGATTGTTGCGGTTATGAGTTGAGTGTGATGAAGGGTTCGTGGAAGTTTGTTGTCGACTGGTGTTGTAAAGTCGGACTAGAGGTTACAGTGAGAAGATGAAAATAAAGGTTAAATAAGGAAGGTGCAGTAGGTTGATGATGCGAGTTTACGGTATAGTGATGGTGATGTGGTTGAGTGAAGCAAAAATGTAATGGTGAGGATTTGAGGAAGATGTTATAAGGATAGAGGTTGTGGAGTTTTCTGTGGATGGCTTGTAAAAAAATGTTAAGCTCTCTCTCACTTCCGTAATCTCTCTTATATAGGAAAGTGGAGTAAAAATGGGAGGGAAAAGTTATTGAATTTGAACAGATTTGGCATACTGTTTTGTCGCCTTTTTACTGCAGTTTTCGTATTGCTAATTGTGTGTAAACCTTGGGCTGTTTGGACAGGTTTTGATGCAGGTTTTGGACTGGTATTGTTAGGTTTATAGCAGGATAGCAGGGCTGGGCAGCAAGTTTGCCTTGACATGATTTTGGACTATTTATAGGCTGGATTTGCAGCAGGTTTTTTGCAGGATTTGGGACAGCAACAAAGCTATTGTTATGCAGCAATGTTGGATTGTTTTGCAGGTTTGTAGCAGGCTGCTTTTCTTTACATGTTTTGGGCTGTTATATGCTTAAGTGATATCTTTTTGTCCTTTTCTCTTTCCCTCTTCATCTTTCTATGATACAAAGCAATTTTGCTTTGTCAAAAATTCTGAAGAGTTTGCATAGATTAGGAAAATGATGACATGGGGTTTTAGCTATTGGTAGCTTGCTGTTTTTATGAACAATGCTATCTTACATGTGCTGCCATTTGTTTTAGCTTGTTGTTCTATTGCGCTCTTTAGTTGCAGCCTGCTTTAATGCTGCTATTTGGTTTTGCTTAGCAGTTTGCCCTTTTTTTTTGCTGTCTTGGGGCTGCATGCGTTGTTGTTTTGTTGTTTGGCTTGTAACTTTGCATTTTTCCCTGTGTCTTGAATTGTTGCGCCACTGTTACATGTTTTTGCACTGCTTATTGTTTTGTGTTGCCTTTGCTATTCTTTTCCTTGTTTGTGAACCAAAAGAAATCCACTTTTTTTTTGTGATTTGCAAAAGTAGGAGGAGATAAACAATGATTAAAAAACCCTTTTAATTTCTGATTCCAAAATGCAAACTCTAATGATGAGATAAAAACTCTTAACAATTAGTTCTTGAATCCTCACATGTTAGCTAACTTTTTATTTCTTTTGTTACATGTACAAGAAATTTGGACAATGGAGAAAATTTATGAAGAGCAGCCTGCCGTGCTTGACGAAGACTTGAAGATGACGAAAAATCAATTCTTTAGGAATTTTGTATTATTGCGACTTTTGTAACATTGCGGTTTCCATTTGTGATTTGAATTTTAGGACTTGGAGACTTTGTAAAATATATTCAAATTCCCTTTTAAATAACAATAACACCTTGTTGTAAATCATGAATTCTTGAATAAACTTGAATAACCTTGAATTCTAAAGCGACTTAAGAAAAAGTCTTGCATTTGAATAATGACGCGCTTGAAAAATTAGGTTTGACAATTTGATTTGATTCACGAGAATTGTGACTTAGATAAACCATGAATCAAAGCATAACTTTAATCATGTTTGTATTCGGAAGTTCGAATAAATTTGAGTAAACTTTAGCGAACTCGTTCTTTGATACCTTGAATTCAAAACAACTTACGCGAATGAATTATAGAAGATTTGGACGAAACTTATGATATTGTGTAATTCTTCGCTAATCAAGAACATTATTCAAATGAATCCTCAAATCATTTTCACCAAGATCATAAATCGATTTTCAACATGGCACCTTGTATTATAAGAAACATCTTGTTCGAACTCGATATGAATCTCTGAATTCAACATCTCGTTCCATGGACAGTCTCAACATGAGAATCATAGCCTTTGAGAAAACAATTAGAAGTTGAAAACATTCTAAATCAAGAAAATGACCTATGACAAATTGATAATCTCCAAGGTATTTTAAAAACAATTTCCTTCGATTCTTAAAGAGGACTTGTTGATGACATCGCTCATGACAATATGCAAAAATAATCGTCTCGAGATCTTGAAAATTGAGGACATTACAACTCTTGGAAGGCAGGCCATAATTATCTGAAATTAGGTCAGAACCAGAAAGTGACCTCTAAAGTATTCGAATTTCCGATGATCTTTCACACATAATCAGCTCTTGACTTGTGAATAGAAATTGGAGATGACGTCAAGGAGAGTCATATGCAAACATAACCGCTCAAAAATATCGATTAATGAAGAAGTTGCAATTTTTTGAACTTGATATCGCAAAAAGGTCGACTTTTGGGTCAATGGAGTCATTTTCAGTCATCTGAACCATTGAATGAGCAAACTTGCAATGCGAGGTTTGAAACTTGGCACGAACATCCTTGAGGATACATGAAGATCTATGAAGACCATTTGAAACCTTGGAGACTCAACTTTATTTGGGAAATAACAAACCCTAATTGTTGACTTACTGCCTAGGAAGAGAATCTGTCTGATCAACTTTTGAGCCAAATTGAGTATTCAAGAAAACCCTACGATAGTATCTTGCATCAAAAATGGGAGGGAAAATTTTGGGGTACAACACATGCCATGTTTTATTGATTAATGAATGAATGATGTGTTAGATGACCTGATAGAGTTATGTACATGAGAAAAGTGCAACAATGCATACGCCAGATAAAAGTAAAAGGGGTAGGACAAATTTGGGGTTTTACAGCTGCCCCTATATAATCGTCTTAAACCTGAAAGTATGATTGGTGCGTGCCTTTCGGAAGTTCAAGGTTGAAGATGATGAAATACCAATGCCAAAAATTTGTTCTGAAAAATGGTGGTAATGAGTATTTCTTTTGTAACATCCACTGGAGAATTAAAAGAGGTGGGACTAAACCGGAAGTATGCGTCGATCAGGACACGACGAATGGTTGAATTGATACGGACGGGTATCAAAAGAAGATACAGACGAGTATATAGAAAGGTTAAACACATATGAGTGTTTGAATCAATATAGACGAGTATTAAAAGAAGATACAGACGAGTATCAAAAGGTTAAACACAGATGAGTGTTTAAATCAATACGGACGGGTATTGAAAGAAGATACAAACAAGTATCAAAATGTTAAACACAGACGAGTGTTTGAATCAATATGAATCAGTATTGAAAGAAGATACATACGAGTATCAAAAGGTTAAACATAGATGAGTGTTTGAAAATACGGACGAGTATTGAAAGGAGATACAGACGAGTATCAAAAGGTTAAACACAGACGACTGTTTGAATCAATACGGACAAGTATTGAAAGGAGATACAGATGAGTATCAAAAGGTTAAACACTGACAAGTGTTTGAATCAATACGGATGAGTATTGAAAGAAGATACAAACGAGTATAAAAAGGTTAAACACAGCCGAGTGTTTGAATCAATATAGACGAGTATTGAAGAAGATACATAAGAATATCAAAAGGTTAAACACAGACGAGTGTTTGAATCAATACAGACGAGTATTGAAAGAAGATACAGACGAGTATCAAAAGGTTAAACACAAACGAGTGTTTGAATCAATATAGATGAGTATTGAAAGAAGATACAGACGAGTATCAAAAGGTTAAACACAAACGAGTGTTTGAATCAATACATACGAGTATTGAAAGAAGATACAAACAAGTATCAAGAGGTTAAACATGGGTGAGTGTTTGAATCAATACAGACGAGTATTAAAGGAAGATACAGACGAGTATCCAAAGGTTAAACACAGACGAGTGTTTGAATCAATACAAACAAGTATTGAAGGAAGATATAGACGAGTATCAAGGAAAGGTTAAACACTGGAGGGTGTTTGGATCAATACAGACGAGTATTGAAGGAAGATATAGACGAGTATCAAGGAAAGGTTAAACACGGGCGAGTATTTGAATCAATACAAACGAGTATTGAAGGAAGATACATACGAGTATCCAAAGGTTAAACACAGATGAGTGTTTGAATCAATACAAACGAGTATTAAAGGAAGATACAGACGAGTATCCAAAGGTTAAACACAGACGAGTGTTTGAATCAATACAAGCGAGTATTGAAGGAAGATACAAATGATTATCAAGGAAAGGTTAAACACGGGCGAGTGTTTGAATCAATATAGATGAGTATTAAAGGAAGATACAGACGAGTATCTAAAGGTTAAACACAGACGAGTGTTTGAATCAATACAGACGAGTATTGAAAGAAGATACAGACGAGTATCAAAAGGTTAAACACAGACGAGTATTTGAATTAATACGGACGAGTATTGAAAGAAGATACAGACGAGTATCAAAAGGTTAAACACAGACGGGTGTTTGAATCAATACATACGAGTATTGAAAGAAGATACAAACGAGTATCAAAAGGTTAAACACAGACGGGTGTTTGAATCAATATAGACGAGTATTGAAGGAAGATACAGACGAGTATCAAAAGGTTAAACACGGACGAGTGTTTGAATCAATACGGGCGAGTATTGAAAGAAGATAGAGACGAGTATCAAAAGGTTCAAACACAGATGAATATTTGAATCAATACAGACGAGTATTGAAAGAAGATACAGACGAGTATCAAAAGGTTAAACACAGACGAGTGTTCGAATCAATACAAATGAGTATTAAAGGAAGATATAGACGAGTATCCAAAGGTTAAACACGAACGAGTGTTTGAATCAATACAAACGAGTATTGAAGGAAGATACATACGAATATCAAAAGGTTAAACACAGACGAGTGTTTGAATCAATACGGACGAGTATCGAAAGAAGATAAGGATGAGTATTGAGAAAAGTTAAACACGGACGAGTGTTTGGGGAACTGACACAGATGAATGTTTGGGAAACTAAAACAGACGAGTGTTTAGAGAAACTGACACGGACGAGTGTCGGAAGACTGAATTGTTTATGATACGGGGACTGGCTACTAGATGAAAATTGGGTTTAGATTGACAAAGTGTATTGATATTTTTGGGAATAAGTGGATGAGGTACTTGCACCGTTAGCTGGGCATCGTGAAGGTGAAGGTCATTAGCTGGGGTTTTGGGAGTGATATCCTCTTTTAGGGATGTATTGTTGTTTTTGAATGACTCAAGTCTTTCATGTAAGGTACCTGATCTGGCTTATACTTCGTATGCATGTTTGAATTTCTTTTTCCACAAAGATCCATTCTGATGGATTGGCTACGCGCTTTTGAGGATGCAATGTTATGAAATGATAACTATATGCAATGCAAAGAAATAGACTTCATGGGGATAAGCGAAGGCTCGTTGAGAACTGTTGCTCAATACTAGGGATGCCAATACATACTAGCGTTGGAAACCCGCAGTACCACAGATTGCTGGGGATACTGGGAAGAATTTGCATTGGGGAGCTCATGATTTTGAAGATTATTGATGACTCCGCTGAAGATTAAATTGTTGACGAAGCAAGTCTTTAGGTACGCCATAGAATTCTGAATCGTGTTTTTGGGGAAGAGATAATCTGGCCAGACTTCCATACATCCTGAACCGTTAAGAGGATGATAGAATTGAATATGCCGAATAATGGACACCAAACACCATGGGAATCTCTCTGAATACATGCCCCAAGTTTACGCCACACTGGGGAATAACCTAATTACCTCTTGAATCAAATCTCTTGGGGATAAAAGATGGGCATGGACACCTGGGAATGCCCCAGTTTAGCTCTGCAAATGGCCCAATTTATCTCTATTAGGGATGCACTTGATTAACTCCACCAGGGATGCACACAATTAACTCCATTGGGGATGCACTTGCGTGTGTCGAGTCAAACAACGACTCCAAACTTTATGAATTTACTTGGGGAACCAGGTTTGAAGTTGTCCGCAGTAGATGAAGGCAACTTCGTGCATCAGCTAGATCAATATGACCATTATGATGCTTTTAGCTTGATTATAGTCTCATGCAACAATATTAGCTTTAGCAACTTTTGCAAGTACAGATGAGGAATGCCCATGTCTGTGGGATTTCGTGAAAGAAACTGTGTTGAATAGAAGACCAGAATATATGTGGCACAATACGATATGAGGTGGCCTGCCCCAATGTCTTGAGTCACAAAATAAACTACTATTGATTACAACTTTCTTGGAGAGATTTGTTGAATCTCGACGTAACTGCCCATATTGAATGAATTCTGAATATATTTGTCGATGTGAGAGCCCATGATCGACGACAAATTGAAGAGATTTATCGACATGATAGACTTTAATTGATAGCTTTGAGGGAATGCCCCAGATCTGGATGAACTTGGAGCGATCGACTCTCGACTTGATTTCCCCAGATTGGCGGAATCTGCTAACTTCATCCCTGAAGGGTACTCAGACTGTGAAGTACCAAGATGTTTTCTCTGGACAGAATCACAGGTTAACATACCCCTGGATAAGTCATTTCTCTTATGACAGTTGACTCTTACTTCAACAGAGTATTCAAGTCTCTCTTCTCTGAAAAGATTGAGCTCTTTACCGTTTGTTCATTGTGTAAACTTACTTGATGTCAAACAGTTGTAAGTCTAATGCAACACATATGTAAGTCTTGAAGTTTGAAAAACATTGAATGAAATTATGTCACAACTCTGTCGTGAACGTGTCAATTTGAAAATTCCTTTTTTATGAAAGATAATGCAAGCATATGATGCCAATACAAATATTTAAACATACCTCTTAGGAGTCAGTTAAACACTATCTCATTGTAGCACGCTTTCAAATTGACGCATGCTTCAGTTTGGACTTTGAAAGGGTTTTAACGTGGCCTGGTTCATGGTTTTAGAAAAAAGTATTTAAGTCTAAAAATTATTTAGTGCCCACTCATTCTCCATGATGTTCTCCATTCATATGTTCAGTTGACCCGATACAAGCATTCATATCTCAAGAAGACTTATGCTATGGTTGAGGAACCATTGAGGCCTCTTGGACACGACAGTCACTAACTTCTGAATTTGGTGTCTGATCACACGACCTTGTTCTCTCGATAGAGATTTTCATTGGTAATCTTTTCCTCACCTTTTAGGCTTTTCCTGGACAAATTCTTTTGATTTTCGATTTGGAAGTCCAGCGGGATGCCCCAACTTTTTCCTAAGCGACTTGTTTTCAAGTTTCGACTTAGCAGGGCTTTTTGTTTCTTTCTTATTCATAATTTCCATTTTTAACAAGTCGTTGATCTTTGCATTGTCTTTGATTTGTCGGAAGTGATCGTGTCTTTGATAGATGAGGGATAGCCATTGTTGTACCGTCATCCGATCTCGACTTCTTGATGTGCGAGAGACACCCATTGGGATATTGTTAGTTGATGCACATTGCTGATAGGTGAGGGTTAACCATTGTGGTTTTGACTTTGCTCAACCTTTTAATGGATAACCATTGTTGTATCCTTGGATGCATACTCTTGATGAGTTTTGAATGCTTGATCACATTAACTGAACACTACCCACCCCAGGGTTAAAATGAGGGTTTTTTCTGAACAAAAAATAAACTCCTACTTTGAAGGCTCAGAGGGGTTAACGAGGGTCTATCTCCCTTATATCTCCGGTGTTTAGGAATAGAAACAAGGCTTGTACATCGTCAGCAGGGTCTTACTCAAAAGCGTACAAACCAGAGATTTTTGCGTTCTTAGATTATGGTAATCCTCCTTCCAATCTTTACCTAAGCATAAGACTTGGAGACTTGGAATCAATATGCAAGAAAAACATTTAAAGAGTGATAACAAATGGATGAATAAAAACGAAAAGAACACTTCAAGAAAATCATACTTATTGCATTAAGATTTTTATTCAAAAATGGACAAGTTTCTATATACAAGCAATGTTTAAACAAACAAGCAAGAATGAAAATGAAAGTTCAGTAAAGAAACCAATGATTTCCATTGTTAAAAAGACTTGACTCCGTATGGATTTCTTAATTCTGACGACTTTCTACAGCCTTGATGCTTAAATGGGCGAGAGAATTCCCCTTCTGATCTAATGTGAGCACAAAAGTCTCTGAATTGATCCTGTCTTGGACCTTGTCTTTGGATGACATAACATCTTCAATCGAATAGCCAGGAGCCCCATAATAATATGCATAGAAGATTCTTTCAGGAGAATGAATGAATGTTATACCTAGCGAATTGGTAAAAACTGCATCACCAAACATCTTATGCCACAAAGAAATAACGAGGTTATCATAAAAAAGAGACATCCACCTGGTGAGAAAGAGTCCAACAATTGGCCAAATAGGAATTAGACCTTTGGAAGAGACGCCAGACAAGTTCTCGTATTTATACTTTAACCCTTTTATAGTCTTGAACGTTAAAATCGGGTGTCCCAGAATAGGGGATACATCTAACATGTGTATCACAATCAGAAGAGATGTTTGTGGGAGGAGGACCCCAAAGATCGGAGTTGGAAACAACAGGATGTAATGCATTGGGCTTGTATCCGCATGCTCATTAGACTTATCTTGTTTTTGCTTAAAAGCTTTTTTCATGACTTCACCAGGGGAATAAAGACTGACTGTTTTCTAACAGATCTAGGAATGCAAAGTTATGGAGAGCGCCCCTGATTGAATAGTCGGATGCCCTGGTATGGTAACCATCTGATGTTGGTATCATGATCTGGAAGGGACTCTATAGACGGTACCGAAGTACGGTGTCTAACCTACTGAAGCTCAAACAAGTATGGAAACCAATGAGAATGAAGCACTGGTATAAGATCCCAATAACTCAAGATTATGTAGCGTTCCACAGTTGAAAGCAATTCCATGAACCGTATCACTTGAGTCTTCAATTTATTATCTTCCTTATTGAAGTATTCTCGACCACGGGCCAAAACTTGCATGTATACCACAACTAACCCTATCTGGATTTTCATATCGGTCAATCCCCCACAGAGTCATCCCATACTTGGTCTCTGAATGTGTGTAGTAAGAAATCAAGTTGAACCTCTGAGGAGAACACCAGGTCTGAATAAGAATCCCCAATCTCTGAGTACCTATTATGGATGCATGAATATGCATGGAGTGCATGAATGGATGCCATGTGATGTTCCGTCATTTCCAAAGAATTTATGTGCTTTGATTTTGATTTTACGCAAGTAAGGGACGAAAAAGTTCAACACAAGGCTTACAAATATGATTCCCTGGAAATAACAGAACACGTATGTTAAGCATGTGGTTAACCATGTTATGTATGAAAATACATGGGATCAAAGTTCCATCATTGAATATGATTGATGCACTATTTCTAAACCATATGAATATTATCAGATCAAAGGCCTGACATAGATTCTGCACAAATAAGAACCAAATACCCTATAGATCATCAATTGTATGGGATCAAGGCTTTTGGAACACCAGATACTATTGAGCCTTTTCTGAACATGCAAGGAATACCAAGATCAAAGGACCGAATGAACCTTTGAGTAAACAAGTTAGTAACTCAAAATAAATCCGAGCACCCCATAGTCACCAACAACATACCATTTGAATATAGTCACTATCTGAATAAGTCACTGGCAGAAATCCAGAACATAACCATTAGAACCAATAGTCATTGTCCGTACCTGTGATAATAATTCCCTCCCCACTCACGAGTGAAGACTAGGTCAGGGTAAGACAATGGTAACTCAGAATCGTGGGTACTCCTAAAAAACTATCACTGTATCACCTGCGTGAAAACGAGAGCCCCTCATTTGTACCTCATCTGAGCATGGACGACATGGCGGCAATAGTGAAACCTAAGTCAAATAGTTGTTCATGTTCCACTATATTCCTAGGATTCCTATGGTATACAACTCTGGCCTGGGTATTGGGCCTTTTACCTCATAGTAATAACCACCAAATAAGAAGAAGATCCAGTATAGTAGTAGCATATGGTAAACAGTAAAATGCAATGCATACATATGCTCAGGTAAACATGAATGAACGAATAAACAGAAAGCATAAAAACACCCAAAGAAAGGAAATGAGAGCTAGGAGCGACTCTGGGATGGACCAACATTTGGTCGACCTATCCCCAGTGAAGTCACCAGCTGAAACAACCGGCTGAAAATCATCAAATAATGAAGTTTCCATCGAACGTCTTTTATCCCACATGAAGGGAAAGGTAAACATCGAGAAAACCTAAGAAGGGAGAAGTCACGGTCTTGCAACCGATAGATCAGGTAAGAGAGTCTGTTATGCGAGGGGAAGGTATTATCACCCCCACACGCCTGTAGTACTCTACAGTATCTGTTGTACCTCAAATTTCCCCCCCTAAGATCCCTTCATCATACCATGATGATTCCGTCATAACAAGATCACATTAGGATTCTTGGTTCCTCTCCCTATACTTAGCTTTTCTCTTTTAGGAATCACCAATCACTTTGACTTGTGTTCTTTTGTGATCATGAATATTTTTGTCTTGATTTCTTCTCTTAATTAATAAAATGCAATGTTGGTTTGACTTGCCTGTTACTCATGTAAGTAAAGGAAATAAGATTAAGCAAGTTGCTCTATGGGTTCATGAGTTTATTTCCATGCCCTAGTCAAAAAGCTTGAGAAGTTAAAACCTTACCATTGGATTTGGTTTGGAGGAAATGGTATGGCAAGGTTATTTTGGTTCACCACATTTCAAGATTATCAAATTTGGTTCAAAGGCACAACAAAGTGATTGGAGAAGTTGTCATGCTTGGACAAGGCTTTGTTCCCATTGGTCACAAATGCATATTTCTCTCAATTATCAAGATATGGAAGTGGTTGTGGTTTCTATGAGTTATCATTATCATCCTCAACAACTTATATTTACAAAGCATTTGTGTTGGTACAAGAAGTTTGTTCAAAATTGTCAAAGTTCCTCAAGGCATTTTTCTTGATCTAGGAGCTAGGGTTTTGAACTTCAAAGAAGCATATCTTGCTCATATTTTGGTATTTTGGAGTGATTCCAAAGACATGATTCTCTTGAAAGGGTTACCAACATATCACTTCAAAAGTTCCAAGGAGTTTTCATGTGGAAGAAACTTGATGAAGAAGAAAGATTACAAGTCCTTCAGATGAATCCCCAATTTTCCATGTGTGACTTCAAATGATCATAACTTGGTCATTTTTTATCACCTTGAGACCATTATTTTTCCATAATAATATTGAGGATGTTAACTTTATGACTTATTTTATGTGCAAAGTGAGAAAATGGATGGAAGTTGCCTTAAGGATACAAAAGATTATAGGTTATTTCATGATTTTTTTGCAAACTTCAACAATTCATAACTCTCTCAATTTTTGGTTATTTTGAATGGTTCAAGTCCCAAAATGTCATTCAAGAGGTCTATTTCATGCCTTCTTTTTTGGTCAAGAGAAAAATCCAAGTGGAAGGCCATGTTTGGATGCAAGACATTATAGGTCACTTTTGAAGAAAAATTTGAAATATTTCTAAGTATGGAAAGTCAACCCTTTTTCTCCAACTTTGACTCAACACAACTTTCAGCTCAAGCATCCATTTGATTCCATTCTTTTTCTATTGAAAATCTTGTAACCTCATCTTTCTAAAGCATCAAGAATCATGCCCTAAGACCCATTGAGCTGAGAATACCATTGGATTGAACTTGGTAATTGGAATTGAAGTTTCCCCATAAGTCAGAATTTGAAGTATTTGTTTTGGCTTCTAATCACAAGTTTTCCACGCGTTTATGCCTCTAAACATGTTTAATGAAGTTCTAGAATTGATTAGCACAACAAAACGCGCGATTTGGATGAGTTTTGATCAAATTAGAAGTCACATTTTTCTTGTTTGCAACTTCACACGATTTCCCGCCATCTTTATCATTTCACACGCTTGGACATTCCATTAGATTCCCTATAAATAGAGGGTCATTCCCCATTCATTTCCTCAAGCTTGGATAGCTAGAATCACCCTGCCAAACTTGTTCCATAACTCAAAATTCAGCAACTTCTAAATCTATTCTCAAGCCTTTTTCAATCCAATTTTCCCATCAATTCACATTCCTTGATCTTCCCTGAAGCTAACCATATAATTACATTCAAGAATCGTGCCCTATATTGCTCCATAGAAGTCCAGTTTTAGAGCTATGCAATTCAACTTCAATAGGTAGATTCCTTCATCAATTCTTCAAAACTTTGATATCATTGTGATTCTCTCATTTCCCTGGTTCTAGTCGCAAAAATTTCTTTTTACTGGAAACATGTTTTGACCATGAAATTTCAAATCCCTTTTCAAAACATTCCTTCCAAATTGCTTGAGCTACAGTTTATATAAATTTGTCGCGAATGTGTGGTTGTCTTCGTCTTAAAGAGACGAAGCGAATGACATAGGGCTCGTGCTCTAATTTTACAGATTGAGTAACCTGGTTTTGGGACTGGTTGGAGGTTGAAGATGACCAACGTGTCATCTTCCAACCAACGAAGGCACGTCATTTGTGTTTTTCAAAAATCTGATTTAATTTATGATCCTATGCATTATTCACTAAAGTCCATAACATGCACAGTGCGCCAGGTCCACTTGATCTGTTTACTAATGCGTTTTGACATTGATCAGATGGCCCATATTTTTTTGGTTTTTATTTTCTTTTCTGATTTTTATATTTAATTGTTTTAAACTTCAAAAAATCATAGAAAATTCATTTTAAGTCCAAAAAATCTGAAAAAATTATGAAAAATATTTTTGATTATTATCTTTCTGATTTTTATTTTGTCACAATTTTATTTTGTGTGTTGGTATTTTTTTATAATTTTCACTTTATTTGAATTGTTTTAAATGTTTAAAAATACTTTTATGCATTTTTAAATTCTGAAAAAATTATGGAATGATCCAATGATATTGTGACAAATATTGGTGACCTTATTCTATTTTTGTTTCTGACTTTGTTATTTTTTTTATCAATTTTTGGTTTATTTTACTCATTTCTTTTAATTTTTAAAAATATTTTCTGACTTTAAAAAAATTACTAAAAAGTGTATAAAATATTTGAGTCCTTTTCTGATTTTTCTATGGTCTTACTTTTTATTTCTTGATTAATTTGAACATAGTTGATATTTTCCTCTTTTATTTCTATTTTAAAACATTTTTTAAAACATTTTTTTGTATATATTAAATGCAATATTATTTTGTGACTATTTTCTGGCTGATCTTGGGTTAAGTTTTTGATCATGAACTTTATTAACATCCTTAGATCCATGGTGTTGAGTTTAACTCCATAAAAATGAATGAATGATTTTAATAATAGTTTGATTAAATTTAATTCAAAAGTGGTTTGTATATTCTCTCCCACCCATCTTCATCTCATCCCTTTCTTATTGCACTAAGTGTTATTGGAGCATGATCTCTATATCATGTCTCAAAACAAATGGTGCATAGATTGCTATTGTCTGACCTCAAAATAGGTGTGACTTCTATATAAGCCCACTTACGATTGCTTAACATAGCGCTAAATTTTGTCCCGGTTCGAATAAATGATCATTCGTGGCCCAAACTTATGTTTGCAAGCTCAAGTATGTTAATTTGATCTCTTTGATCCAATAACCTTGAGATTCATTGTGTGGAGGCTTTGGTTCTACCAACCCTCTAATGGATCTACAACACCTTTGGTCAACGCGGATCACTTAAACATTGTTGATCATTAAATGGTACTTATGAGGATTCCAAATGGATGATATACTTGACAAAAAGCAAATGCAACTTGTTGTGTGGAGGCTTTGGTTCTACCAATCCTCTAATTAGTTCCAAATTCAAGTTTCAAGATGATCATCCAACTAACCACTAATCACTAATAATTAACTTTATCCTGTATTTTTATTATATGCCCCTTTTATTTTTATGCAATATTTACTTTTAGCATTTACATTTCATGCCATTTTCATCTTTGCTCATTTGAGCATTTACTTTCTTGTCATTTTTATTTTGCTCACTTGAGCTTTTCTTTTCTTTTCTTAAGATACTTAATAATCAATATGAACCATAAAATCCTTAATGATACTTGGACTATTTGGCTACTATCCTTGGCATTATAGAGCATTGGACTTTTTGTACTTAGGATTAGAAACCTTGGCCTATGATTGGAGACCTTGTGACCTTATCTAATTATTTTGTCTAGAGTTCTTGAGGTTTACCTTAAGACACTGGGTTGTTTTTTTGTTTTGTGTGCAGGTTATTGTGATTACATTCTTTGTTTGTAATCTGGAATTCACCCGTATACAGCCGTTACTCTTCCCAATTTTTGTGAAGACTTAATACACTTGAATTTTGGTTCTCTCAAGAGGTCTAGTATCTTTGCTTGCTTGGTTTCAATCCAAAGAATGGGAATTCTATCTTGACTCATAATGTCAAGTGTTGGCTTCTTGTTGGTTAGATGATTCCTATCCCTAGCTTTTACCTTATGCTTTAGGATAGTCTCTTCTTCTCCTCCCATCTTCTTTAATTACAAAAATCTTCTCCCTCCTTTTGAAAACTCCTCTTGTTTTCTTAAAATAAATTTGAACCACTTTCATAATAAACTTTGACTTAGGTCCATGCATTTTCAAAAAAACATTTTCAGGAATAAACTTCAATCAACTTAATAATATTTTGACACCATTTTTTTTGTAAGAAGACTAAAAGTCAATCAATCTCATTTCAAATCATTTTTGCCACTTTGGCTCTCTTATTTTAAAACCTTTCTCAAAAGATTAGACTCTTGTCAATCCTTGTAGCGATGCAAATAATCATACTTCTACAATATGTAGTGAAGAGAGATATTTTGCACTTGGGTGTTGAGTGAGGCATTGTTGATTTTAAAATCCAAGTCATATTCTCCACTTTGAGATGATGCAGATTATCCTTTCTCATGATTGTGGGTAGTAGGTATGTTTTCCACACGGACAATGACGATGATGTTTTATCTCATAAAAATTAACCAACACACTTACATTTTAAAATTTTTAACGAGGAACTGCGTGTACCCTGATCCCCTATTGAATTAAAAGGTGGTACGTAGGCACCAAAGGTTCGCAACCGCGGCGGATTCAAAAAACCATAAAAATATATTTCTTTTCTCACCTCCACCATCCATTTTTTACACAATATTTCATAGCCAAAATATACAGATTTTACAAAGAGGTTCATGTGGAGTACCGTAGATGTTTAAGGTGATAATACCTTCCCTTTACATAACCAACCCCCTTACCTTGAATCTTTCCCCTTTTTTTGGGTTATTCGCTCTTTTCCCATTCCTTTGGAAACAATAAAGCGCGGTGGCGATTTTATTTTCATTTGTACAAGTCTAGTCAATCCCATGGCTTAGTCTTAAACATTTCTACCGCTACAGTAAAATGGAGACTTCACTGGGGAAAGATTGACCTCTTGCTGGTCCATCCCTAAGTGGGTTGAGCCTATCTTTGTTTATATCTGTATATGTGCTATTGTTGTTTATGTGTTATATGTTGTATACATGTTTATCTAGATTTTCCTGGATTTCAGGGTGCTTGGTGATTACTTATAAGTCCTATACCTGGACTTGGGCAAACTTTAAGATAAGACGGGCGGTATAGTCATGTTAACTTTGAGGGAGTAATCCCAAAAAAGGAGGCATGAGATCCCCCACACAGTGGAGGCCCCTTTGATTGTAGTGTCATTTACCGAGTAATCAGGAAGACGTACTACTTTCGACCTAGGAGCCTGCTGAAGCTGAGGACCGTAGAATACCTAACCCATCACTACGCCAAAAAAGACTTACAAAAGCGCTTTTTTTGGCCTTTAAAAGCGCTTTCTAAGGTGGCGCTGCTATAGGTTTTAGCAGCACTTTTTGTTTAATGAAAAGCGCTCTCGTAGGTCTACCTAAGGCAGCGCTTTTTCTAAAAAGCTCTCTCCTAAGTAGGCTTTTGGCAGCGCTTTTTCTAAAAAGTGCTCTCTTAAGTAGGCTTTTGGCAGCGCTTTTTCTAAAAAGCGCTCTCTTAAGTAGGCTTTTGGCAGCGCTTTTTTATGAAGAAGCGCTTTCATAGGTCTAACTAAGGCAGCACTTTTTTCTGGAAAAACGCTCTCATAAGTTTTCTTTTAGCAGCCCTTTTTTCTGGAAAAGCGCTGTCTTAGGTAGGCTTTTAGCAACGCTTTTTTCTGCAAAAGTGCTTTCATAGGTGGTCTTTTAGCAGCGCTTTTTCCTGGAAAAGCGCTGTCATATGTTTACCTTAGACAACGCTTTTTGTGAAAAAGCGCTTTCATAGGTTACCTAAGGCAACATTTTTCTTGAAAAAGCGCTTTCATATGGTGTTTTTTTTAGAGGTATAATTTATATAATTCATACACATGCATTGTTTGCAGCATATTATTTATATAAACCAGTTGCCATAACTTGTAATTTATAAACCGCGGTAATGCATTGTATACCATTGTAATCCAAAATATATATACACCATTTTTGTACCTCAAAATATATAAAAACCATTGTTATCAGCATTGTAACTCAAAATCAGTCTTACAAAATCAACCATAACAACAACTAAACCAGTCCTAATGTATGAAAGAAACACGATCAATTATGTATTAAGGTCCTGGTCCTGCGAGGTTTGAACATAATAACACGGTCAATATGGTATTCCATGTACACATGTAACGTATTCATAACACTTTTCACATAATAATGTATTCATACCTTATATGATTCTCTGCTCAATAAAATATTGACACAATTCCTCTTTGATTTCTTCCAACTGAAGTTTCATGTAATATGCACATTTGTATTCATCGAAGTACTACATAACAAAACATAATATGCATGATTTAGTTAAAAGTAAAAAATTATATGAAATATTCGATAAATAATAAAACAAATCCTAAGTTATAAATCCATACCGTGACTGGAATCTCTATTTGATTCAGTTGAAGGATTTCTTTGATAAACCGCATAACGAAGTATCTGCAATCTATATCGTTTTGCTGTTGAGGACACTACATAGAATAACAAATAAGAATATATAGTTGTATTGTTTTATCAAATAACATAAATATTATAAGCAAAATAGTGGAAATTAATATACCTGCACTTTGATCCAATTAATGTTGTTTGATTTAGACCGTCGTACCCGAGCTGCTCTTTGACACCAAAATACTTGTATCGCTCTAACAAAATAAAAATATATATTTAGAACAATGTCACAAAAATAATTAAATATATAAATACACACAAATATTTAGAATAATCTCACTTACGTATCAATCATTAACTTCATATCCGGATAATTTATCCAATCACCGTCAACCGAATTCAGATAATAGACCACTTCTTTTATAGGATCGATAGCAACCAACAACCAGTGACGTCTATAAATTAAAACACCAGTTTAGATGAAAATTTTCTATGCAAAAATTACAAATATTAAAATGAACTTAGAATGAAAATCTAACCCTGTAGGAATAATATTATACGCCCAAAGATATAAGCTTTCTGTACTGCCAATTGCCATGAATCTTTCGACTAAGTGCTCTCTTACTGAGTCCGGTTCCCTACCAATTGTCGCTCCGTTGACACGGGAGGAAGACACAAAATGGAATCTGTTTGACAATTGATTCCCGCGCATCAATTTGTCATATAACAACCTTAAATAAAAACATAATTAATATTAGACTATATTCATTGAAATGTTTAAAAAAATTTTCAGCTAATTACATAATATAAAGATGGGGTTACCGGATGTATGCGTGCATAATACTGACGCCTAATTCTTTATGACGGAAAATCTGTTCCACGTCCTCATGTCTAATTATTTCGGTGCAAGGAAAACCAAAGATACCTTAATCCATATCCATTTGACGAATACCACCATCCATCAAATCTGTTGTTCCCACTATTGTTTCAAGACACCGCCGGTATCGAGGGAAAAATCTAGTAGGAACCCTTTTCTTGGGTGGTACGCCAATGATTTTCTGGCTCACTTGTTGTGACCCTTGAAAAGGTACCTAAAAATCATATAGACTCAGTTAAATTATAAAATTATGCAGTTTTTTATTCGGATCATATAATTAACACTTTAAACGTACCTCTTTTTGTGATACATCAGACTCGTCATGCCGCAAAATCCCTTTACCCTTAGATGCAGGTTTTGTAGGAGTCTATAATTACCGTAGAAATAACTGAGGTCAGAACTGACAGTTGAAGACTTAAAGATTCATAATGGTTTTCAACATACCTGATCGTCTATGAAAATGAGGTCCGATGGCCATGCAACAAAAGATCCTATTGCATCTCACAGCAATGTGGTCTCAGCAACAATGTTAGGTACCGGCAGCAACGCATCCATATCTAAAGCAATATCAACCGATACTTTCATGTGTCCATCCGTAAGTGGTCTATGGTTAAGTAAATCTCCTAAAGTGTTATGGACTTTTCCCTTACCAACTAGTCGATAAGTCGGCGACGATAGGTATAGCTGGCAAGATGAAATGCCCTAAACCAATAATAACCGTTAGAAGTGACTAAAAATATTCTATAATAATAACGGATATATATTGAAAATTACCTCGTGAAATTTATGCTGACAATTGATACTAGCTTTGTCACTAGTTTCTTTCAACTGTGAACTGCTCTTTTCCGCCATATATCTCTCTTTATCCTTCTGCAATTCACGGACTTGAGCTTGTAAATCCTGCAATGTTTGCATCACTTCTACATTGCTAGGATTTCTTCTCCTTGGATGCTTATACAAAGAGGTTGGAGTCACACCATGACCTTTACCCCTCACCCGACCCGGATACTCAGCAATATTTAGTGCTCGACTAAGTACGCTCCTGGTATCCTGATCCTCACCTGGGGATACCGATTGCGACAAGGTCTCCTGTAATTCATTTACATATCGAAAATTATTAGTGGAGATAAAAAATTATTTAAATATTAATAAACATTTGATTTAATTAAAGACACAATCTTATACTTACACATTCATCATACACATGTTGAATATCGGGATTAACAACTTGATCCTTGCCCACACGAGCTTCCTTCCACAACAAATGTGCTGGTAGTGATGTTGCGTCACTTTTCGTCTCTTCTAACTACGCATTGACACAAGTCTTAAGATCATCAATTATAACACATTGAGAGAATTAATAAGATCGTAGAGTTTATATTTACTTACAATTTTTTCCTCTAAGCGAGCATATCGCAAACGCCCTTTTTTGTATGGATATGCGGGTTTTGACGCTCTCTCGCGATTGATGGCACTCACTTTCTTGAAATTCTCGTCTCTTCTTTGGCCTACAAAACCAACCCATTCTCCAGGTGTAATGAAGTTATCATATTTCTTTGGACGTTCCGGATCCTCTTCAAGAAAATTTCCTTCATCATCTTTAAGATACTTGTTTGTTAAAAATGTTCTCCACCCTCTGTTTCTTTTTCCAGCCAAACCCATTATATACTTTTTACGGGTATCTTCAATGTTAAAAGACCTCTACAAAAAAACATACGCATAAAGTGTGTTAGTAAAAGCAATTTAAACACATATTATCGTCAAGATAAAGAAAATAACAAAAACCATATATGTACCTTTATCTCAGTCCAAACATTCTCTTTACCCTCATCCAACTCTCCTCTTTTCCATCTAGGAGTGGTGATCGGAATGTGTATACGAACAAGCGTACCAATGTAGCTTGTCAACTTTGCAGCATTAGACCCAATTAGTTGGTCATTATCATTCCAATCTACATTATATGTTACTCCTCTATCTCTATCACGGATGGTTCCCCTCATAATAGTTATACCTCATGTAATATCTTTTTCTGAAGTATTTTCTGGAGCATTTTCAGGAGCATTTGCATCTTGTGAGTTTTCTTGATTACTAGCCATTTGACCTGTAATAATGAAAAAAAATAAAAATGAAATGGCAAATATAAAAATGAAATGACAAATAAAAATGAAATGACAAATTAAATTTTATTGAATGATATAGGCTATAATTATATATACTATTGCCTTTTTCACTAAGGTCTCTTTCTTTTCTTGGTAGGAATGTGTTCTACTCGTCTCTTAACAACGCGGACAGTTGGATTGATCCAAATAGCCTCATTATGATCATTTCTAATACATGATTCATTATCATTTTGATCAGCTATGGTTAAAGATTCAATGTCAACACCAATATCACTTTGAGCTCCAATGCTTTCATCAATTACTTTGTTAGATAATAGCACTATAGACCATTTCGTACTTGTCGGATCATTGACATAGAACACTTGTTTAGCTTGACAGGCTAGAATGAAAGGCTCATCTTTGTACCCCACCTTATTAAGATCCACTTGCAAAAAACCTGACTTATCCATTCGCATGCCATTATTATTTTCAACCCACTTGCAACCAAATATAGGAATCTGAAACTTCTCGTAATCAAACACCCAAATGCGCTCGATAACCACAAAATATGACAGATTTGCAAATTTTGGGTTTAAGTCCTTCACACTTGATATATTCATTGCTTCAGCGATCAAGGTGACACCACTATTTTGCATAGTACTTTTGTCATCCTGTTCTTTGGTATAAAATGTGTATCCATTAATTGCATATGTGCTATAAGAAAACACAACTAAACTTGGACCGTATGCTAAACATCTCAATCTTTCTGTTACTGAAGCATGATCTGAACGATACTTTGAATAAATATGTTCCTTAAACCATGGTATGAAACTTCGATTGTGCTCTCGTACAATCCAATTCTCATTTCTATTCGGATTTAAACCTCGAAGAACACCCTTGTGCATTTCAACATACGGATCAACTTCAAGCTCATTGTGCAGAATATACAAATGCACTTGATCCCGTTCGACCATTGATATTGTCACAACTTTATTTCCAATTAGCTTCTTACCTTCTTTTTTTCCAATAACATGAGATATGGGGAGTCCAATTGATTGAACATTTGACAGATATTCAGTACAAAACTCAACCGCTTCTTCAACAATATATCGTTCAACAATACAACCCTCTGGTCGACTTCGGTTTTTCACATACCCTTTTAATATTTTCATATAACGTTCAGTAGGGTACATCCATCTCATATAAGGTGGTCCGCACAATTGTGTCTCTTTGATAAGATGAACGACAAGATGAACCATTATGTCAAAAAACGAGGGAGGGAAATGCATTTCAAGATCACACAAAGTAACAACTATTTCTTTTTGCAATGTTGGTAAGATCTCAGGATCGATCACCTTGCTGCAAATTGACTTGAAGAAAAAACACAGTTTAGTTATTGTGCTTCTTACTTTTTCTTGAAGAATAGAACGTATACCTATCGGTAGAAAATGTTCCATTATAACATGGCAATCATGCGTCTTTAAACTCTTTAACTTGAGGTCTTGCATAGACACAAGTCTTCTAATATCTGATGAGTAGCCTTCTGGAACTTTAACCTCACTTAGGAACTTACACAATATGTTTTTCTCCTTTCTGGATAGAGTGTAAACAGCAGGTGGTAGATATGTTCGTCTTCCTTTTTTCACGGGTCCCAATTCAGTTCTTATTCCCATCTCTACCATGTCCTCCCTTGCTTTAAGGCCATCCTTAGACTTCCCTTTTATATTGAGTAACGTACCAATAACACTGTCAAATACATTTTTTTCAATATGCATAACATCAAGAAAATGTATTACGTACAAAGATTTCCAATATGGCAATTCAAAAAAAACCGACCTCTTCTTCCACCCACCTGTGACAACTTTATGTGCAAAAGCCTTGCCAAACTGAATACTCACATCTTTCACCTTTTCAAATATTTGATCACCTGTCAATCCAGGCGGAGCTCTACGTTGTTCGGTATCTCCGTTGAATGCTTTTCTCCATCCACGATATTGATGTTTAGAATTTAAGAATCTACGATGACCGAGAAAGACATTCTTCTGACAAAGTTTCAATCGCATCATATCAGTTGCATCTTCACAGATAGGACACGCTTTTTCACCTTTAATGCTATACCCGGATAGATTTCCGTAGGCTGGAAAATCGTTAATTGTTCCAAACAACATTGCCCTCAAGTTGAAACTTTCTTTCCTATACCCATCATAAACCTCCACACCGTTCTCCCAAAAAATCTTCAAATCTTCGATTAAAGGTTCCAAATATACATCTATGTCATTTCCTAGTTGTTTAGGCCCAGAAATTAACATAGATAACATCATGTACTTACGCTTCATACATAGCCACGGAGGTAGGTTATAAATCCTAAGAATCACAGGCCATGTGCTATGTGAGATACTTTGAATACCGTGTGGGTTCATTCCATCAGTAGACAATGCCAAGTGAAGGTTTCTTGCTTCTTTTCCAAATTCAGGATAATCATTATCAATTTTCATCCATTGTGGTGAATCTGACGGATGTCAAAACTTTCCATCAACAATCTTTCATCTGCATGCCAAGTTAAGTGTCTTGAATCGGTTTCACTACGATACATCCGTCTAAATCTCGGAATTATAGGAAAATACCATAAGACTTTTTCCGGAGACAACTTTTTCTTATATCGAGGGGCACCGCATTTAGGACACTTATTTAACGATGCATACTCGTTTCGAAACAAAATGCAATCTTTTGGACAAGCATGTATCTTGTCATAGCTCATGCCAATAGAGTACAACATCTTTTTGGCCTCATACGTTCGATTGGGGAGAACATTATCCTCTGGTAGCATATTTTTCATAAGGGCTAATAACTATGTGAAACTTTTATCCGACCATCCATTTCCCGGCTTTAAGTTGTACAACTTTAATACCGCAGACAATCTTGTGAATTTTGTACAACCATTATACAACGGTTTCTTTGCATCGCTTACCAACCTCTCCAACATTTTGGGACAATCATTAATATCTTCTTCAAGCGCTTCTGCAATCTCTTCAGCTCGATCATAATCGTATGTATCTGTGCCATTGTCGTTTGAAGCATAGGTCCTATTTTCCCTCGATTCATCATTCCCGTCACTTTTCTCACCATGCATATTCCAACATGTATAACTTCTATCAATTCCATACCGTATTAAATGCGATGCCAACTGAACCGCGTCAACCTGATTCCTATAACAACAACACAAACAAGGACATGTCATTCGACTGGGGTCTTCGGCGTGCACAATAGCAAACTTAACGAATTCCGATACCCCGTTCTCGTACTCTTTCGACAATCGATTGGAATACATCCATGTCTTATCCATGGTTTACGGTTTTTGAGTCAATCTGAGCTAAATGATAAATTCGAAAACAAAACCAATACTCAAAACTTGCACTTGCTCTTGCACAACCATATAACAAAACCAATACTCAAAATTTTTCACTAAATTCCTTTTATTCTATCAACTAATCATATTTTATGATTACGTCACTAATCACAATTCTTAACTCTCACAATTTTATATAAGCATGCATTCTGTTACCTTAAAAAGTTGTTTTTGTTTCTTTATCCATCTCATTAACAAGTTAATTAATCACTTTACATTATCTCTAATTAAATATACATATAGATATAGATATATAGATACATAATAATGAATGGTAATGTGAAATGGGGAACCCCGTTTGTCAATGAATCATAATTTCCACCACCATTCACTAACACAAGACAACATCATTAGCACAACCCTCTACATGTCCGTTTCTTATATACTAGTACACCCTTGTTTCATCAAACTCAAGGGATACCCTATACCAAACTTCATATGTTTCTTATATATGGCATGGCCTCATTTTAGTCTAAGATATGTTTTCTGCTATGAAATTTTGTAATAAACAAAAAGGACAAAATATTTTGTATAGATTGAAAAGAAGAAACAATCACCTGACGGTTCTCCTGTGGCAAGCGGTTCTCCGGTGAGATATATTGCTCTTGTTTTCTGACAATTTGACACGTTTGAGTTCTCCGGTGAGATATGTTGCTCTGAATCGGAAGGTCCTGAAGAAGTTACAGAAAACGATTAATTTCCAAAACACATTAAACAAACATCAAAAGATAGAGAGCCTTAATCGGGAATCACAACCTGCCGTCCAACTAGTGTGAGTGAGAAACACTAACTGTGCTTGCTAATCAATGAAACAAGAATTTTGTATGTCACTATGGCTTCCAAGAAAATATTCCGTGCCCGATTATTCAATAAACCCTTAATTACTTTTAAAACATAATCACCTAACACCAAACCGTCCATTGCTCCAAAAAAAGTAACAAAAAATCATCAAAGGGTTTTAGGAAACATTCAAAACTCATCAATGACTCAAAGACAAACACATTTAATACCATCCAGCAATTGAACAGATAAAGAAACATCCAAGAACTCAATGATAATCATCCTCTAGAATAATGCTACTCCAAGCTAAACACATTCCACACCAATCAAAATCATTAACAAACTAATTTCATCATTATCATTTACCAAAAATGGTTTAAAAGAAAAACACTAATCATCAGTAATTAAAAAGATCTCTCTCAGTGGTTTAACATAATAAAAAAATTCTATTGAAAACACTAATCATTTTTATCATCTTTCACAAATAATCAAACAACAACAACAACCACTACATTGTGAATGATGAAGAAAATAAAAATCATCGAAAACCTAAATTGATTTCAGAATACATAAATTAACTATACAAGAAACTGAAACCAATCGTAATTTCAATTAGGATATTGAATAATCGGTGCAATTCGAGAGAGATTGAACCTTGTGAAGAGAGGGACGAGTCGTGCGACGGTGATTAGAGTTGACGTGGTGGCGATTGAACGGAAAGAGGCTACCGTGAGAGTACGAAGAAGGAACGAATTTGGGGGTTGGGTTGGAAGAAAGGAAACAAAACAGCTACACACAATACAAACACACCTTTAATCAAAATCAATAAAATTTATTATAAAACAACCTACGAAAGCGCTTTTAAAAGCGCTTTCTAAAGGTCATCTATAACAGCGCTTTTACATCAAAAAGCGCTTTCTTAGCATATCCTATAGCAGCGCTTTTAAAAGCGCTTTCTAAAGTCCAGCTTTAGCAGCGCTTTGGAAAAACGCTTTCTAAGGCTGACCTTTAGCAGCGCTTTTGAAAAGCCCTTTCTTAAGGTACCCTCTGAAAGGCCAGCTTTAGCAGCGCTTCTCAAAAAGCGCTTTCTAAGGGTGACCTTTAGAAGCGCTTTTGAAAAGCGCTTTCTTAAGGCACCCTTTGAAAGCGCTTTTTTAAGCGATTTTTTTTAAAACCTACAACAACGCATTTTTCCAAAAGCGCTTTCTTTTATGTGCTGCTAAAACTTATTTTTGGCGTAGTGCATCTTGGTCTTTTAGGTGTAGTGCGAAGCTATGACAGAGTAATCTGGAAATAGTTGTCACTCGATACTACGCTCGGACGAGCTTTTCTTGAGAATGTTACTAATTACCATGTTAATCGGGAAGTTGGTAATATTTGAAGGAAGGATGTAGACTCTGGGAACCTCTAGAACCTTGTTCGGCATGTGATATCTCTTAGACCAATACCTTATGGGTAGTACCTTCGACCTCATGCTCGTGACGTTAAACCTATGAACCCTATATGTGTGATCTTGTGTGTGATTGCTACATCATGCATCCATGCACTCATAAGCATCTTTTGAAGAGATCTTATTTCAAGGGATTTAAAAGTTGACCATTGTGAATATCTCAGGTACTTTATGACTATGGATTCTGGAAAAGGAAAGACCGGAAAATACAGTTTCAAAGATCCCAAGATAGATGAGTTAATGAGTCTAATTCTCGAGATTGAGTGTTCTGCAAATTTTTGGAAGAAGTATGGATCCATCATTCCTCTCATGAAGCTGAAGATGAAGGAGGGTATTCTCTCGACCTTGGTCCAGTTATATGATCCGATGTATCATTGATTTACTTTTCCCGACTATCAGTTGATGCCTACACTAGAGGAGTATTCTTATCTATTGGATTTACCTATTATCGATCGTGTTCCTTTTACTGGTTTGGAGGATGAGCCAAAATCACATGAGATTGCTGCTTTGATCCATCTGGGGAAGTCTGAGGTTGAAGCCCGTATGAATACTAAAGGAGGGATTATAGGATTACCAGCTCAGTTCTTATCGGAGAAAGCTCGCTACTTTGCCAGGATGAAGAGTACAGTCGTTTTTGAGGCCATCTTTGCTCTACTTGCTTACAGGTTGTTCTTATTTCCTAATGTGGACAAGTTTGTTGACAATAATGCTATGAGGATCTTCATGATTGGAAACCCAATTCCTACCTTGTTGGGTGATGCTTATTACTCTATTCATCTTTGGAATTCTTACCATGGGGGGTGATTATCTGTTGCACGCCTCTATTGTACCGATGGTTTATCTCTCATATGCTTCAGTCTGATGCTTTTTGGGATGTCAAGAAGGAACCCTGTTGGCCTCCTAAGATCATGGAACTTAATCACTTGGATATTGATTGGTATCATCGAGCTTACCAGGATATAGAGATTATTGACAGTTGTGGTAGTTTCCCCAATATACCTCTTCTTGGTACAAAAGGAGGAATTAACTATAACCCTATTCTTGCACGACGACAACTTGGTTATCCGATGAGAGATAAACCAAATAGTATTCATTTGAGTAGTTTCTCTCTAAAGGAGGGATAAGACCATAGGCAAGCTAGGGAACATATTTGGAAGGCCTGGCGTCACATTCATAAGAAGAGTAGGAAGGATTTGGGACCTAGGGGTGCTGTTTCTTTGGAGCCATATTTGTAGTGGGTCCAAACGAGAGTTATTCAGTTGAAGATGCCATATTTCTGGGAAACACCTATGCCTGATTTATTTGTGAAGACCACTCCTCCCTTATTGGATGATCTAGAAGAGCTACAACTTGCTTTAGTCAGGATGCAACAGGAAAAGGATGCTTGGAAGAACAAGTGTTGAACTTTAGAGATTTCTTATAGAGCAGATTTGAAGGAGAATGACGACTTGATTGAGATTCTTGAGAGACGGGTTGTAGAGACCATGGAGAGGCAAGGGGATTTATTTTCTCCTAAGCCTCATACATATTCTATTTGCTCACTCCCTGATTCAGGTGATTGGAAGGAGGTTGCCACTAGATATGCGGAAGAAAACCAGAGGTTGAAGGCTCAGATTGCCAGGCTCACAGGGAAGCGCCAACGTATAGAGTGATCCCCATCAGCTTTACTTCTCAGGGATTTAGATTTTATTTTCATCTTGTACTTCGGATCATTGAAACTTGTAATCCATTTTGGAGTTGTTATAATAAAAATTTTCAGTATTTCAAATGCGTTATTACTTTGATATTTGAAATATGTCCATAGATTTTAAATCCCTTGAAATATTAAATAACAAAATAAAATCATGTGCATTGCATACCATGCATCATATTGCACATATTTCTTGCATTTTTTATGCATATCTAGGTGTCTTACCAATCTTATTTACTTCGTTCAATAAGCTGACTCACCACTACAACACTCGGGCTAACTTTAGAAAGAAGATGGACAACTTAGAACAAGAGAATCGCGAGCTGTGCGAGGAGGTTTCTGCTTTGAAGGCCGGAATGGCCAATCTTACTGCTCTGATGGAATCTCTGGTGGCTTCTCAAAATCAGCCACCGAGTGTCCAACCTTAACCAACAAGGGCAACTACTGAAGCTCCGACTGTTCCCGTATCTTCCACTCCAACTGTTATTCAAAATCGCATTCCTCAAGGTTATCCATGGGGAATGCCAAAGAATTTTGCACCTGAAGGTTTCAATCTTGGTCCTCAAGATACTCCAATTATTCAGACTATTGTTACTCCAACACCTCTTGTGGTGCATGCTGCTCCTGCTGCACCTCCTTCGGTGAACATGGTTCCGTTTGTTAACGATGATGTGTGTCGTCCTTTCCCTCCAACGAGTGAAGACTTGGGTCTTTATGACAGAATGGATGATTTTCAAGAGCAGTTTGACAAGATGCAGAGAAAGATGAAGGCCCTCAGGGGAAAAGAGCTATTTGGGCAGAATGTGAATGAATTATGCTTGGTCCCGAATGTTAAGATACCTGCTAAGTTTAAGGTCTCGGAGTTTGAGAAGTACAAGGGCAACACTTTCCCTCGTGCTCATCTGGTGATGTATGTAAGGAGGATGTCTACCCATACTGATGATCAGCGTCTGCTGATTCGCTTTTTTCAAGATAGTTTGACCGGTGTTGCGCTGAAGTGGTATATGAGTTTGGACAGTGTTAACATCCATACTTTAAATGATCTGGGAGAAGCGTTCATCAAACAATACAAGTACAACGTGGACATGGCGCCTGACTGTGATCAACTCAGGGCCATAGAAAGACAGGGAATTGTTCAAAGAATATGCATAGAGATGGCGTGAGGTAGCCGCCCAAGTGATTCCTCCCATGGAAGAGAAGGAGATGACTAATATTTTCTTGAAAACTCTGGGTGCTTTCTACTACGGGAGGATGGTAGCAAGTTCGCCAAGTGACTTTACTGAAATGGTAGGCATGTGTATCCGCTTAGAAGAGGCTGTAAGAGAGGGGCATTTAATGAGAAGTGAAGGATCTGGAGGTGTGAAGAAGCCATCTTATGAGTTTACCAAGAAGAAATAAGGGGATGCAAATGTTGTTATGCAAGAGAGGAGGGTTAATACTCCTAGAAGGAATTATCAGTGTCATCAGCAAGTCAACACAGTTACTCCAGTTGTGGGTGTAGCTCCAGCTACCGTTTCTTATCAGAGACCATCCCAACAGGGGAATCAAGGGTATAATCAGAGAAGGGAGAGTTATGACCCTATTCCTATGAGCTATACAAAGTTACTACTGACATTTATTCAGAAGAAGTTGGTTCAGACCCGACCACCTCCCTTCGTACCATCACCATTGCCTTGGTATTACAAGGCAGACCAAACATGTTCTTTTCATCATGGAGCACCAGGGCATAATATGGATAATTGTTATCCTTTGAAGATCGAGGTGCAGAAATTGGTGAAGTCTGGTATTCTATCTTTCAAGGATGTGGGCCCTAATGTGAAAGACAATCCTCTACCCAAACATGGAGGAGTAAATGATGTGAATATGGTGGCCGGTTGTCCAAGCGACTTCCAGATTTTTGATATTAATCTGGTTAGAGGAGATTTGGTGAAAATTCATGCAAACCTATGAATTTAGCTACTATACACATGACCATTCCGATTGTGCTATTTGCAGTATAGACATACAGGGTTGCGATAAGATAAAGGCTGATTTACAGGAGATGACGGATGAGGGCCTCATCCACATAATCAGGCCTAGGGTAGAGTATGAAGTGGAGGTGAATATGGTTTCTGGATGTCCTGGAGAATTCGGAATTTTGATGTAGAGTATATGAATGAGGACCTTGTGCAATTGCATGCTACTTTCTGCCACTTGGCTGGTCAGGTGGAACACCAGTATGGGTCTTGCCGAATTTGTTGTCGGGACTCCCGAGGATGCTCAATCGTGAAGAAAGGTGTTTAGTTGTTTTTAGATAATGGAACTATCAAGGTTACAAGTCAAAGGGATGATTACCATGAAGTTGTTTTGATTGAGGTTTGCTTGACCGAAGAAGAGTCAGATGAAGAGTATGCATCTGCAGATGAGTATTTCTCTTTAGATGAGGATTTATTTTCCAGAAATGACTCAATAATGACTGATTGTGTTAAAGAAGGGGTAAATGTCATTGTACCTTGTTTTGGGGCACCCACCCATCTTGAAGTTGAATATTATAACAAGCCAGTTGTTACCCCATTCGTGATTAGTTTGCCGGCTCCTATCCCCTACAAGTCAGATAAGGCTGTGCCCTACAAATACAACGCTACAATCTTAGAGGATGGAGTGGAAGTTCCCATCCAGCCAATGCCTCATGTTGGAAATATTGCTGAAAATAGAAGGGTGACCCACAGCGGTCGTGTGTTTGCACTAGTTGTTCGAGAAAATGTTAGTGCTGGAAAGAAAATTGCTGAGAATGTTGAACCCAAGAAGGATACGGGTGATACTAGTGGGGCTACGTTAGAGAAATAAGTCGATGATATTTTGAAGATAATCAAGATGAGCGACTACAAAATTGTAAATCAGCTACTGTAGACTCCTTCAAAAATATCTATCTTGGCTTTATTGATGAACTCCTTTAATCACAGAGAATCCTTGATGAGGGTATTGGACTAAGCTTTTATGGAGAGTGATATGCCAATAGACCAATTCAGTATCGTAATAGGGAACATTATGTTATGCAATAACTTGAGTTTCTGCGATGATAATTTACCAGATGAAGGAAGGAATCACAACATGGCCCTCCATATATCTATGAATTGCAAGAATAATTCACTATCCAATGTGCTGATTGATAACGGATCCGCTTTGAAGGTTATACCAAGGAGCACCCTTATGAAGTTGAAATATCAGGGAACGCCCATGCACCCAAGTGGAATTATTGTGAAAGAGTTTGATGGATCAAGGAAATATGTTATTGGTGAAGTGGACTTGCATATTCATATAGGCCCACATTTGTTTCAGATTACTTTCCAGGTCATAGATATTGTACCCGCTTACAGCTGTTTGCTAGGACGGCCGTTGATACATGAGGCAGGGGCTGTCACTTCAACTTTACACCAGAAACTGAAGTTTGTACGTGAAGGGAAAGTTGTAATCATAAATGGGGAACATACATTATTGATTTCTCATTTGTCTTCTTTCAGCATTGTGGAGGCGGATGAAGCTGCTGTTGGAACCCAGTTCCAAGCCTTATCCATTGACAACATAAGAGGAAATGAGAATTCCATGTTTTTGCTTAAGTATGCGCAATAAGTTGTGAGAAAGGGTCATAGCGAGGTAAGGGGAAAAAGTGTGGATCCACCTGTAAACAAGAACATAGCCGGCTTGGGGTTCTCTATGAAGAATGACAAAGGTAAGAACATGAAGCTAAATTCTTCTGCGAGCAAGTATCAAGACATCTTCCGTAGTGGGGGTTATCTTCATCCGACTATTTCTGGGATTAACGCCATTGTGGCAGATGAAGCAGAGCCAGAAGTGCCAAATTAGGTAACGCACAAAGTTAGGGTTCATAACTGGATCACCATTGATGTTCCCTTTTGCATACATGTTTCAAAGTAATTTGTTTTGTTAATCTTTTTGAAAATCTTTCACTCTGCCCAAGGTGGAAGTATTAATGTTGTAGGGCTTATCTGTTTGCTGTGACTTCTAAAATCAATAATAAAAGTTATCTTTGTTTCCCAAATTGTGTCTTTATTTTCTGTTTTTTCTTGGAAAATGGTAATCAGAAAAAAAACCTTTCAAAATAAATAATAACTGAAATTCAATCTGCATGATCACTTGTTATATGTGTCAGTTTCTAAAAGCAATCATAAATCATATATGCAGATTAATTAAAAACCCGTATAATACAATGACCATGCACCCTCTCCTAACTTTGAATGTCCTGTCTATGGGGCCGAAGAAGAAGACTATGATGAGATTCCAGAAGAGGTCTCACGGTTGCTTGAGCGTGAGGAAAATTCCATTCAGCCATATAAAGATCCATTAGAGGTAATCAATTTGGGTTCAGAAGAAGATCCAAAAGAAGTCAAGATTGGAGCATCGCTGCATCCTGATGTGAAGAGCAGGTTAATTGAGTTGTTGAAAGAGTATGTGGATATTTTTGCTTGGTATTACCAAGATATGCCTGGTCTAGATACAGATATTGTGGAGCACCGTTTACCGTTGAAACCAGAGTGTCCGCCAATCAAACAAAAGTTAAGAAGAACTCACCCAAATATGGCAGTAAAGATCAAAGAGGAGGTTCTAAAGCAAATTAATGTTGGTTTTCTTGTGACGTCAGTGTATCCTCAATGGATTGGCAATATTGTCTCAGTACCAAAAAAGACGGAAAAGTCCGCATGTGCGTAGATTACAGAGATCTAAATAAAGCTAGTCCAAAAAATGATTTTCCATTGCCGCACATTGATATGTTAGTGGATAGCACAACAAAATTCAAAGTTTTCTCGTTCATGGACGGATTTTCCGGTTATAATCAAATAAGAATGACTCTGGAGGACATGGAAAAAACAACGTTTATCACACCCTGGAGAACATTCTGTTACAGAGTGATGCCCTTCGGGTTGAAGAACGTCGGTGCAACGTACCAGAGGGCTATGACAACCTTATTCCATGATCTGATGCACAAGAAAATCGAGGTATATGTTGATTATATGATTGCTAAATCCCATACTGAAGAAGGGCATATAGAAGATATGTTGAATTTGTTTCAGCGTTTGAGGAAGTATCATCTCCACTTGAATCCAAATAAATGCACCTTCAGTGTTCGATCAGGAAAATTGTTGGGTTTCATTGTTAGCCAGCGAGGAATTGAAGTTGACACTGATAAAGTCAAAGCAATTCAAGAGATGCCAGCGCCAAGAACTGAAAAGTAAGTCAGAGGGTTCCTCGGGCGTTTTAATTATATTTGCAGATTCATTTCCCACATGACTACAACATATGAACCGATCTTTAAGTTGTTAAAGAAAGATCAAGGTTGTGTGTGGATGGATGACTGCCAAAGGGCATTTGAAAGTATTAAAGAATATCTGCTTGAACCTCCTATCTTGCTCCCTCCTGTCGAAGGAAGACCGTTGATTATGTATTTGATAGTGTTTGATAATTCCATGGGTTGTATTATGGGACAACATGATGAAACATGGAAGAAAGAGTTTGACATTTATTATCTCAGTAAAAAGTTCACTGATTGTTAGTTCCGGTATTCCATGCTGGAAAAGACATGTTGTGCTCTTGCCTGGGCGATGAAACGTTTGCGGCAGTATATGTTGAATCACACTACTTGGTTGATCTCTAAAATGGATCCAATCAAGTACATTTTTAAAAAGCATGTTCTTACTGGGATAATTGCGCGCTAGCAGATGTTTCTATCTGAATATGATATCGAATACCGCACTCAAAAAGCTATTAAAAGTAGTGTGTTGGTAGATTATCTTGCTCACCAACCAGTGGAGGATCATCAGTCTGTGGAGTATGATTTCTCTGATGAGGATGTGATGTTCCTGAAAGTAAAAGATTATGATGAACCATTTCCTGAGGAAGGTCCTGACCCTGAATCTCGGTGGAGTATGATATTCGATGGAGCTATGAATGCTTATGGTAAAGGAATTGGTGCTGCGATTGTCACTCCACATGAATCTCACATTCCTTTTACTGCAAGGTTGACATTTGATTGCACTAATAATATGGCAGAATATGAGGTTGGCATCATGGGTCTCGAAGAAGCTATTGATCTCAGGATTAAAATTCTAGATGTGTATGGTGATTTAGCTTTGGTAATAAACCAGATTAAAGGGGAATGGGATAATCGTCACCCCGACTTGATCCCTTACAAAGAATATTCTAGAAGATTGTTACCCTTCTTCAATAAAGTCGAATTCCATCACATTCCTAGAGATAAAAGTCAGATGGCGGATGCTCTGGCAACTCCGGCTTCTATGTATCAAGTGAATACTTGGAATGATATACCTCAAATTATGGTTCGGCGACTGGATAGGCCCGCTCATGTGTTTACAACAGAGGAGGTAGCAGATGAGAAGCCTTGGTATTATGATATCAAGCATTTTCTTCAGTCTCAGGAATACCCGGTCGTTGCACCGAAGAAGGATAGAAAGACATTAAGATGATTGGCTGGCAGTTTCTTCCTCAGTGAAAATGTGTTGTATAAAGGAAATTATGACATGGTCTTGCTCAGATGCATGGATAGATACGAAGCAGGCATGTTGATGCATGAGGTTCATGAAGGTTCATTTGGCACTCATGCCAATGGACATTCGATGGCTAAAAAGATGATAAGGCCATGTTACTATTGGCTGACAATGGAATATGATTGTTACGAATTTGCAAAGAAGTGTCATAAATGCTAGATTTATGCAGATAAGGTGCATGTGCCTCCGACACTTCTCAATATGATTTCCTCCCCGTGGCCTTTCTCTATGTGGAGTATTGACATGATTGGGATGATAGAACCCAAAGCTTCGAATGGATACCGTTTTATCTTGGTAGCAATTGATTACTTCACCAAGTGGATGGAGGCTGCTTCATATGCCAATGTCACTAAGCAGGTGGTTATGCGCTTCATCAAGAATAATATTATATGTCGATATGGTGTGCCGAGCAGAATTATCACCGACAATGGCTCAAATTTGAACAATACAATGATGACAGAAATGTGTGAAGAATTGAAGATTGTCCATCATAATTCCTCTCCGTACATGCCAAAGGTAAATGGGGATGTTGAAGTTGCTAATAAGAATATCAAGAAGATCATCCATAAGATGGTTGTTACTTATATGGATTGGCATGAAATGCTCCCTTTTGCGTTGCATGGATATCGAACATCTGTCGGCACCTCAACAGGAGCAACCCCGTTTACCCTTGTGTATGGAATGAAAGTTGTACTCCCAGTCGAGGTTGAGATCCACTCTTTGTGTGATAATGGAAACCAAGTTGACAGAGGCTGAATGGGTCCAGAACAGGTTTGACCAATTGAATTTGATCGAAGAAAAGAGAATGACAGCTTTGTGTCATGGACAGTTATATCAAAAAAGGGTGAAGAAAGCTTTTGATAAGAAGGTCAAGCCTCGTGAATTCAGAGAAGGCAACCTCGTGCTCAGGAATATCATATCTTTCAACACTAATTCTAGGGGCAAGTGGACTCCCAATTTTGAAGGCCCATATGTTGTCAAGAAAGCCTTCTCTGGAAGTGCATTAATTCTTGAAACTATGGATGGCGAGGAGTTACCACGTCCCATGAATGCTGATGCAGTCAAGAAATAATTCTCCTAAATAAATAAAAGAACAACTCACTAAGTTGAAAACCCGAAAGGGCGGCTTAGACAAAAAAGATCATCTCGGTAGGCCGAAAACCCGAAAGGGAGGTCTAGGAAAAAATTAGAGACATAAACAGAATAAATTTCCCGCTAAGTTGAAAACCCGCAAGGGCAGCTTAGGAAAAAGTTATGGGCTTTCTTGGCAAGTAACTACATCAGACAAGACTTGATTGCTGGAGCAACAATCTTCTAGGATTCTCATCATACTTCAACAGAAGTTGTTGCTCAGGATTTCAAAAGTTTTTAGAGGGGATAGTGGTCATTGTATCTCAATGTATCTTTTCCATTATATATTACCATTTTCTGAACTTTGTAATCATCCATGGAGTCTCGCCATTCACAGACTACCATTCTATTAATGGAATTTGAGTTTTTACCCAATCTTTTGTATTTCTTATTTTATTTAGCTTGCAAAGACTCCATTTATTATTGATAATAACTTTCAAAGCGAAAAGATTAAATAACAAAATTGATTTTCAAAAAGAATTTACAATTTACTGTTACTTTAAAAATTGTGACGCAATAGGTAAACAAAAATGGTGATCCCAGGAATGGACAAACTCTAGTTGTTTTAAGAAGTTTTTTTTCTCTTCGAGAAGGTTTACTCAGGATGATTCGCCATATTGGGTTCGTGACTCCGGTATCCTTGGTTAAGTTGTGGTTCATTTCTCCTCTTTTCTAAGTTTGCATTGATATGAAGATTCAATCCCAGATTCCTCCAGTAGAGGTTTTCGTTTGTTTAATAGAGGTTATTTCTACCCAGAGAAGTTGGTACCATAATCACTCTTGAAGAACGCAGGTCCCCGATTTCTCTAGTGAAGAACGTATTGTGGTTTTCCCTTTGAGGATATGGTGTTAACATCCCCAATGAAGTGGGCCTGAATTCCCCAGTGAATGTTTTAATGATTTGGTGTCCATCTGCTTTACTTGATATTGGTTTTGCAATCCCCAGTAGATGTGTCACTTTTGAAAACATTTGTTTCCCCGGTGAAGCCTGGAGAAGATGTTCTATCCCTGTACCTGTACTATTCTGTCACTTTGTGTTGTTTACTTTCGAGTTATGTTTCTCCCCAGTAAAGCTAAAGCAGGCAGTATGTTTTGTTTCCTCAGTTGGCATTTACTTTTTTTTTGGAATGATCATCTTGGATGTGATTTAACCGAGTGTTGTTTGTGCCTGAGGTGGTTTTGCCTGGTTACTCCCAGTGTTGTATATCTGTTTTGTTAGCATACGCACGATAACACGCATACGTTCATACATACATCATGCATAGCTAAAATTTGCAAATCATTATTCATTAACATTTGTTAATATTTTTGTTGACATATCACCATGTTTTGCAGAGTTACATTATCCTCTCTTCAATAGAGTGTTGGCCTTAAGCAGGAAGCATATATTCTTTCAATTTCCCCACTGAGTTATCCCTCGTGGAAGATTTTTGCTTTAGCCTTCCTGTACAGTTCCTTGTTTGGATGGATTTGGTTTTCCCTATTGAGTTTATTTCTCAAAGGATGTATTTTGGTTGACTGTTTCATCCCAGTTTATTTCTGGTTTGAATCTTTGGTTCCACAACAATATTATTTACTTTGGATTTCTGAAAGCTTCAAGTTTTGGTTTGCGCATTTATTTTGCACGAGAAGACTTTATCTCCTCAGCAGGAATATAATGGCATTTCCCCAGGAAGTCATATTTCTTTCCCCAGAAAGCCATATTTCTCTCCCCAGAAAGTCATTTCTTTTTACAATCCTCCATGACAACAAGTAGCAGGTCTCTTTATTTGAGCAACTTGTGCTTCCCTGTAAAAGTCGACGTAACTTTTTTTTTGTTTCTATATCCTCTATGAGTGGATAGTTTGCAGTCCATTGTCAATTTACGCTAGTGGGTGGCGAGACTTTCAAATTCTCAAAGACAGTTCGTTGTGAAATCTTTGCAGGTGATAGTATCTTTGTTTGAGACAATTTATATATTACCGTTTCCAGGCAGAGTGCCTCAGTTAAAGAAGAAGTTGAGACCCTTTCTAGGTGAAATGCCATAATTTTGGGGAAACTTGTTATCTTTTTGCTACCTTCAGTGAACGTTGGTAGTTCATCGTTAGTGAACGGAGATGCTATGATATATTCTCTTCCTACCTTCAGTGAAAGTTGGTAGCTCATCGGCAGTGAACGTCGATGATTGTTATCTTTTTGCTACCTTTAGTGAACGTTGGTAGTTTATTGTCAGTGAACAGAGATGCTATGATATATTCTCTTTCTACCTTCAGTGAAAGTTGGTAGATCATTGGCAGTGGACATTGATGATTGTTATCTTTTTGCTACCTTCAGTGAACGTTGGTAGTTCATCATCAGTGAACGACAGTGCTATGATATATTCTCTTTCTACCTTTAGTGAAAGTTGGTAGATCACCATCAATGAAAGTTGGTGTTTGGTATCTTTTTGCTACCCTCAGTGAACATTGGTAGTTCATCGTCAATGAACGGAGGTGATATGATATATTCTCTTTCTACCTTCAGTGAAAGTTGGTAGATCACCATCAGTGAAAGTTGGTGTTTGTTATCTTTTTTCTACCCTCAGTGAACGTTGGTAGTTTATCGTCAGTGAATGGCGGTGCTATGATATAGTCTCTTTCTACCTTCAGTGAAAGTTGGTAGATCACCATCAGTGAAAGTTGGTGTTTGTTATCTTTTTACTACCCTCAGTGAATGTTGGTAGTTCATCGTCAGTGAACGAAGGTGTTATGATATATTCTCTTTCTACTTTCAATGAAAGTTGGTAGATCACCATCAGTGAAAGTTGGTGTTTGGCATCTTTTTGCTACCCTTAGTGAATGTTGGTAGTTCATCGTCAGTGAACAGCGATGCTATGATATATTCTCTTCCTACCTTCTGTGAAAGTTGGTAGGTCATCGGCAGTGAACATCGATAATTGTTACCTTTTTGCTACCTTCAGTGAACGTTGGTAGTTCATCGTCAGTGAATGGCGATGCTATGATATATTTTCTTTCTACCTTCAGTGAAAGTTGGTAGATCATCGGCAGTGAACGTCGATGTTTGTTATCTTTTTGCTACCTTCAATGAACGTTGGTAGTTCATTGTGAGTGAATGGTGATGCTCTGATGTATTCTCTTTCTACCTTCAGTTAAAGCTGGTAGGTCATCAACGGTGAACGTCGATGATTCTTTCTCTCTGCCTTCAGTAAACGTTGGTAGCTTCGTCTTCAGTGGAAGTTGGTGTATCCTTTAACCATTTTACCATGCTCTCTGATTCAGTTCTTTTTGATCCACCAGTGATTTATTTCCCTGGTTGGGTTGCTCTCTTGTTTCTTTATTTTTTGTTACATCCCAATGGTGTTTTGCGTCTCTTTGGTCTTGTTCATATGCATTCATGCTCATAAGCATTGCATGTCATCTTAGGGCCAAAAATAAGGTTTATTTTATATTTAAGTATCTTCGATATCGTTGACATGAAGATTTCTAACCTTCGTATCTCCAGATAGAAGAAACTTAAATAAGGGCAGCTGTTGTACCCCAATTTTCCCCCTAAGATCCCTTCATCATACCATGATGATTCCATCACAACAAGATCACATTAGGATTCTTGGTTCCCCTCTCTATACTTAGCTTTGCTCTTTGAGGAATCACCAAGCACCTTGACTTGTGTTCTTTTGTGATCATGAATATTTTTGTCTTGATTTCTTCTCTTAATTAATAGAATTCAAAGTTGGTTTGTCTTGCCTGTTACTCACGTAGATAAAGGTAATAAGATTCAACAAGTTGCTCCATGGGTTCATGAGTTTATTTCCATGCCCTAGTCAATAAAGCTTGAGAAGTTCAAACCTCACCATTGTATTTTTTTTGGAGGAAATGGAATGGCAAGGTTATTTTGGTTCACCATATTTCAAGATTATCAAATTTGGTTCAAAAGCAGAAGGGATTGATTGGAGAAGTTGTCATGCTTGGACAAGGCTTTGTTACCATTGGTCATAAATTCATATTTATCTCAATTCTCAAGATATGGAAGTGGTTGTGGTTTCTATTAGTTCTCATTATCATCCTCAACAACTTATATTTACAAAGCATTTCTGTTGGTACAAGAAGTTTGTTCAAAATTGTCAAAGTTCCTCAAGGCATTTTTCTTGATCTAGGAGCTAGGGTTTTGAACTTCAAAGAAGCATATCTTGCTCATATTTTGGTATTTTGGAGTGATTCCACAGACATCATTCTCTTAAAAGGGTTACCAACAAATCACTTCAAAAGTTCCAAGGAGTTTTCATGT
This sequence comes from Vicia faba, assembly GCA_948472305.1. Classification (NCBI taxonomy): domain Eukaryota; kingdom Viridiplantae; phylum Streptophyta; class Magnoliopsida; order Fabales; family Fabaceae; genus Vicia; species Vicia faba. The sequence continues at coordinate 1,162,376,761 of OX451738.1, forward strand.
GGAAGAAACTTGATGAAGAAGAAAGATTACAAGTCCTTCAGATGAATCCCCAATTTTCCATGTGTGACTTCAAATGATCATAACTTGGTCAATTTTTATCACCTTGAGCCCATTATTTTTCCACAATGATATTAAGGATGTTAAATTTATTCCTTCTTTTATGTGAAAAGTGAGAAAATTGATGGAAGTTTCCTTAAGGATACAAAAGATTATAGGTCATTTCATGATTTTTTGCAAACTTCAACAATTCATAACTCTCTCAATTTTTGGATATTTTTAATGGTTCAAGTCCCAAAATGTTATTCAAGAGGTCTATTTCATGCCATCATTTTTGGTTAAGAGCAAAATCCAAGTGGAAGGCCATGTTTGGATGCAAGACATTATAGGTCACTTTTGAAGAAAAATTTGAAATATTTCTAAGTATGGAAAGTCAACCCTTTTTCTCAAGCGTCCATTTGATTCCATTCTTTTTCCATTGAAAATCTTGTAACCTCATCTTTCTAAAGCATCAAGAATCATGCCCTAAGACCCCTTGAGCTGAGAATGCCATTGGATTGAACTTGGTAACTTGGCTTCTAATCACAAGTTTTCCATGCGTTTATGCCTCTAAACATGTTTAATGAAGTTCTAGAATTGATTAGCACAACAAAACGCGCGTTTTGGATGAGTTTTGATCAAATTAGAAGTCACATTTTCTTGTTTGCAACTTCACACGATTTCCCTCCAAACTTCATCATTTCACACGCTTGGACATTCCATTAGATTCCCTATAAATAGAGGGTCATTCCCATTCATTTCCTCAAGCTTGGATAGCCAGAATCCCCCTGCCAAACTTGTTTCATAACTCAAAATTCAGCAACTTCGAAATATATTCTCAATCCTTTTTCAATCCAATTTTCCCATCAATTCACCTTCCTTGATCTTCCCTGAAGCTAACCATATAATTACATTCAAGAATCGTGCCCTATATTGCTCCATAGAAGTCCAGTTTTAGAGCTCTGCAATTCAACTTCAATAGTTAGATTCCTTCATCAATTCTTCAAAACTTTGATATCATTGTGATGCTCTCATTGCCCTGGTTCTAGTCACAAAAATTGCTTTTTACTGGAAACACGTTTTGACCATGAAATTTCAAATGCATTTTCAAAACTTTCCTTCCAAATTGCTTGAGCTACAGCTTATATAAATTTGTCGCGAAGGTGTGGTTGTTTTCGTCTTGAAGAGACAAAGCGAATGGCATATGTCTCGTGCTCTAATTTTACAGACTGAGTAACCCGGTTTTGGGAATGGTTGGAGGTTGAAGATGACCAACGTGTCATCTTCCTACCAATGAGGGCGCATCATCTGTGTTTTTCAAAAATATGATTTAAATAATGATCCTAAGCATTATTCACTAAAGTACATAACATGCACAGTGCGCCAGGTCCACTTGATCTGTTTAGTAAAGCGTTTTGACATTGATCAGATGGCCCGTATTTTTTTGGTTTTTATTTTATTTTCTGATTTTTATATTTAATTGTTTTAAACTTCAAAAAATTATAGAAAATTCAATTTAAGTCCAAAAAATCTGAAAAAATTATGAAAAATATTTTAGATTATTCTCTTTCTGATTTTTATATTCTCACAATTTTTTTGTGTTTTGGTATTTTTTAAATAAATTTTAACTTTATTTGAATTGTTTTAAATGTTTATAAATACTTTTAAGCATTTTAAATTCTGAAAAAATTATGGAATGATCCAATGATATTGTGACAAATATTAGTGACTGTGATACAGTGGGAGAACTGGCTTGAGGTTTTGTGTTTTGTGTTCGCAAATGTTTCGGTTTAGCAAGAGTCGCCACCGACTTTTTATTTTATCCTAAGGAAAGGTCAAAAAGCACAGAAAAGACCTTTGAGATGTTTTCTTGGGTTCGGGGAGTAGATTATAGAAAGGGAAGGTATTAGCACCCTTTCTATCCATGGTTATCCATGGGCTCTTAGTTACTTGTTTAGATCACTTGCTTTTCTTTTCAATTGTTTGAAATGGTGCTTTGTGTGTGGTTTTGAAAGATGTTTTAAAAAGGGGCCGTCGTTGTGGCAACCTTTGTAATGATTCTTGTTTGAATGTATACAAAGGTGTTTTTGTCTTTTGAAAAGCTTCCAATGTTTGAAAGTAGGGTTTTGAAATTATGTGGTGAAGTGTGTTTTGAAAGTAGCAAGGATGTTTTTGCAAGTTTTTGATTAAGTAACTAAGAGTTATCTACCCTATTTTACTCAAAGATCTTTCTTATGTTTTTAACCCTTTTAACAGTGTTGCTTCACCATTGTATTTGGTGAACAACCTTGTGTTAGAATGTTAAACGGGACAGGCGCGGGTCATCGTATAGACCATGATAACAATTATGTCAAGTATTTTTGGCAATTTTCTTGAGGGACTTGATCATTTTGTTTAGGCAACCTAGATAGCGTCATCGAGGGACTATGATCTTTTATTTTGTTTTTGTTTTGCCAAAGTACTTGACATGCATACCATGGCCCATTTTTTGAAGGCAACAAGTGGATTGTAACCCTAGGGGTGCAAGTGTGCATTGTGTTTGTTTTTCATGCATTTTTGTCTTTGATTAGGTCAAACTATTTGTTGGTTTTTGATTTTGCACACAAACCCTAATTCTAATCATGGCATAATTGAAAGCATTTAAGTGCGTAAAAATAAATCTAAGCTATTACACCTTTGATATAGGGGGGGGGGGGGGGGGGGTACAATTTTGAATAGGGGGTATTTGACAAGAAATATAAAACCCTAATTATTATTACATCCGAATTGAATTCTTTGTGCAAATAAAAATAAATGGGCAATATTTAATTAAATAAGATAAATAAATATTAAACAAGATGTATTATGCAAAAAAAAGTTTTTATTTGTTCATGTTAACAAAAGTTTTTTTTTAATGTAAAAGGTATAAAGAAATAAATAAAAGATTAATTTTATTTTGTTTTTAGGGCAAAAACCCTAATTTCTTAAGAAGATAAATATAATGCATTATTTATGTACAAAAATATGTATAAAAATGAAATATATCTAAAAAGGTATTTTTTAGCATAAATAATAATAAAAATAAAAAAAGTAATATTTTTGTATTTTATTTCTAAGTATTTAATAAAATAAAAGTATATATATATATATATATATATATATATATATATATATATATATATATATATATATATATATATATATATATATATATATATTAAATATGTTAAGTATGTAAAAAATAAAATAAAATATTTACAAAATACAATATATTCAAGAAATATTTTTGGTGTGGATAATAAAAAATAAAAATGAAAAATAGAAGTATTATTTCCATTATTTTTAAGTTTAAACAAAATAATATAAGTATTTAAATTGTTTTTCATATTAGAAAAAATAAAAATAAAATATCTAATAAATGAAAAAAATTGTGAAAATATTTTTAGAGTATTTTTTATATTTGAAAATAAAATATTAAAGTCAGAAAAGAAATTAAAATGCAAAAATAATGAAAATACAATGAAATGAGCCAGGGGGTGCTGAAAGTAAGCTGGGAGGTGTTGGAAGCAAGAAGGCCAGGCCCAGCCCAGACTTCATTTTCTTCCTTGTGACAAACAGAAAAACGTGCGTGGCTAGTTCAAACCTGTATCTCCTATTTCAGTGCTTTTTTGACAAAACTCAAAACATGAAACTTGTAGAGCATCAAACAATGATTTCAACCATATAAAACATTGAATCTAACTCTCAAAGACCAGAGAGAATTTCTCTGGCCCTAATTTCTAACCTAGATTTTTCAGAAAGTTCATGGATGAAATTCTCCTAGCACGATTAATATAAATGAAAACTGAGCATATCTATGGTTTTAGGGCAATGAGTACAACATCTTTTATTCACAAACCTAAGGCTAAATGTTCCTAAATAGAGAGCTAGAAGTTCATGAAATACCTGTTTCAGTTGAGTTCGAGTTGGACAATGCAGTAACTATCAATGAGGCTTGAGGTTCTTTTGAGCTTGCTTGATGTTCCCTGAACCTTTCCCAATGCTTGGTTTGTTTTGAACTGGCCTAAATCTCTCCACAGAACTCAACCTGCAAAGCTTCAAATCAAAAATGGTGATGTGTGTAAATGGAGTTACAGTAGCTTATGAATGGTCGGGACAACTTAGGTATATTGTTTGGAATGTGTTTGAAGTGATTTGGGGCAAAGCGCACGAGGGGATTTGATTGTGGCTTGTGATTTGCAAAACTGGCCCTGTTTTGGGCAGAAATGAAGATTTTGTGCTTAAGGGTGTTTTAGGGATGGAGGGCTCGTGTTTTTGGCTTACTAGGATCTGTGAAACTTGTTTGAAAACTTTGCTTGAGTTCAATATATCAGATATATGTGTCCTTGACTTTTTGCACAATGCCTTGGTTTTGAAGCAAAGATGTGAATTGACCAAGTTATAGCCTGTACAGGCTAGCTCCAAGCATGCTTAAGTTAGTGTACTATGCCTGAGATTAGGGAACTTGTTTGCTGCAAGGAAAGAAGTCCAAGGCTCAAGAAAATGCAATTTGACATAAAGTTGCCTTTATGAAAAAGGAAGTGCCATCTTTATGCCTAAAATGGAAATGTTCAATGTACAGTGCTCCCTTGATCAGAAAAATGCCAATGTTAAATGTATTTGCATTCAATTTTTGAGTGTAAATTGGTTTAGAGGCCTGTAATTATGTACTAAGATAGTTTGGTCAGATTTTCAACTTGGTATGAACATGTATTGGCCATGGTTACAAAGTGAGTTTTTGCCAACTTCAAGCATTCGATTCTCCCTAACCACAAATATGTTTGAGGATTTCTTGGACAATTTGGAAAGCTTGCAACATGTAATATAATCCATCTTTGAAATGCAACTTGAGACTCCAAGTGGAACCATGTGAAAAATGGCCAAGAAGATGGGTCAAAATCCTGCCTAAACTAGGGCAAAATTTCTCTAAGTTAAAAGTTTTAGGGACCCTTGTTCCAAAAATCATAACTTGAGATCCAAGCTTCTTTTGAGAAAACTTTGTGAATCAAAGTTGTAGACTTTATGATGGAATACAACTTTCATGTTGTAAGATTTGTTTGAAACCAGTTGCATCTTGGTGAAAATGTGGGACAAAGTTAGGAAAAATTAAGAAAATTTTATAACTTAGAAAAATTTCTAAGTTATGAAATTTTTCCATTTTAAACCCTAATTTGCAATTTTGGGTTTCTTGATGAACAAGTTTCATAATTTGACACGTCTTGATGAAAAATGACCCTTGGCACTTGATTTTGACCAAAAAGTCAAAGTTTGACTTTTCAGTGTACAGTCAGATTTTGATCAGTTGACTAAATAATTCATTTGTCAATCCTATGCATTTGAGATCTTTTGAACTTGTTGAATGGGTAAAGATAATGTCATTTATTCCTTGAGTCCATGGTTGAGCTTGATTTTCCATTGGCTAGGTCAAACAGTCATAAATTGCCTTTGCACAGTCAAAACCCTAAAAATGACCATTTTGCCCTTTTGGTGATATGATCAAATTTCTTGTGGAATTGTGGTCCAAACTTGATCAAATGGTTCATATGAGTTCATAATATTGATGTGGGTCAAAATTCATGAGGTTTGACTGTCAATTGGCCACAATTGACTTTTTCCCCAATACAGCTGATTTCTAGGTCAACTGTCCAATTGACTGGGCAAAAATTTGATTCAAGACTTGAAACTTGGTATGGACAAACTTGTGAGTCAATCATGAAGTATGAAAGTCACTTTTGGAATTTTAGGTCAAAACATCCCTGTGCAAACTCAAACCCTAATTTAGGTCAATAGTGCAAGGAGGTGTCTTGAGCAGAGCAAACCCTAGCTTGATCTTGAGTTCCAAGAGCCTTGTGATGAGAAATGTTGATAAAATAAGAGGGAAAATTTTGGGGTAAAATAGCTGCCCCTGTTCAATCTTCTTGAACCTGAAGAGTTAGATTGGCAAGCTTGCCTTTCGTGACTCGAAGGTAAAAGAGGATTGGACACTAGAGTGCCCGTAAATTTGCACTCGTCAAATTGTAACAGAGGGAATGGGCTTAAAAGATGCCATTTAGAGATGGTAGAATCTTGCTGGAGATGGGCTTAAAGATGCCATCCAAGACTTGTTTGTTGAAAATCAGTAGAACGAACATCAAAATGATATCCGTATTTGGAACGTATTTGAGTTGTATCTGGAGATTGGGTTTGTATGAGCAGGGGAATGGCGTCTGTGCCTAGAGCATATCCGAGCTGTAACTGTATTTGATTCTTGAATGAATATCAGAATGAATGCCGTGTCCGAAGTGTATCTGTATTCTGAATGGGTAACAGAGAAACATCTGTATGTGGAGCAACTGTGTGCTGGGAATAAGTTCTGAATGAGTGGCAGAATGGCAACCGTGTCTGGAGTGTATCTGGACTGTATCTGAAGTTGAGATCTGTATGAGTAGCAGAATGACTTCCATGTCTAGAGTGTATCTAAGACTGTAACTGGGATCTGGATAAGTGACAGAATGACTTCCGTGGCAACTGCACTCGGGAGAATCAAACCTCAGGTGTAAGGGCCAGCATGGCATCCGTGTTTGGAGCGTATCTGAACTTGAAGTTGATAGTTGAATCCGAATGAGAGATAGAATGGCTGCCATGTCTGGAGCGTATCTAGTCTGTATCCGATTGCTGAAGTCTGAATGAGTAGTAGAATGACCGCCGTGTCTGGGGTGTATCCGTACTGTATCTGAATGATTGCTAACAATAGCCTTTTAATCTTATCCTGAAAAGGGTAAAATGTTAGCTAAAACACAAAGTTATGTTGTATGATATGTATGACGCAATGAATTGTGTTTCATCAATGTTTATGATATATAAATGTAATGGATGTGCATGTAAGCTGAGTAGCTGTCTTGCGGGAGAAAATAAATCCTTGATAACCGGAGATAATGAAATCTTTGACTGTTGCCGGAGGAAGTAAATTCCTGACCGATGTCGAGGATTCAAAAATCTTTGATTGTTGAAGATGAGAAATCCTTTCTGACTGCTTGAGGATTAAAGATCTTTGATTGTTGAGAATGAGAAATCCCGGTACTTTCCTAGGAAATAAGGAAAACTCCGAAAATCTCTACCGGGGAGTTGAAACATGGGAGACTTCTGCTGAGGGAATGAGACCAAGAATCTTCGATCTGCTGGGAAATAAATCTGTGGGGAGACTGTTCACTCAGCCAGTGAAATCAGGAGCTTGGGTTGTACGCCAATCTACTGGGGAAATTGGGTTTAGGATATTCTGGCTCCGCTGGGGATATGTATTGTAGGGTTTTCGGGTTCCATTGGAGATCTTGAAATTTAACTCCGCTGGGGACATATACTCTAAGGCTTTAGCTTTGTTGAGGATCTGAACAATGTATTGTAGGGGACTTCTTCTGGAATGGCACAAAGATATCTTCCTACACCTTCAACCTAACAGTAATTGTCCTTTCTCAATTTCGTTTTATTTGTAAGCAGTGATTATATTCAAATGCATATGCCTATTCAACAAAACTTTGGACGTTTTCAAATAAAACATAAGTGTAAAAAGAAAGAAAGGTAAGCAAATTTCTGCACTTTGAACTATCTTTGTATTAACTTTTGTAAGTATCTTTGTACAGAGGAAACATACATCCTAGTAAGAGAATGTTGTCGTAAAAATTGGAAAATTTTATACAAAAGAAAAATGGCTATGTGTAACAATTCCATGGGATTCCCATTCTGCTATAGCCTTCACAACTCTGAGTATCTTGTCCATTTGCTGCTTCGTCCGCCGATGATTGGATTGATCAGTAGCTTGGAGCTTGTTGGTGAAGAGATTGTTCTTAAAGTGTTCCAATGAGACATATTCATACGCTTTAATTTCCTAACTTTTGCCTGGACCGCCCTTTCGGGTTTTCGATCCACCGGGAAACCCTTTTTTGCCCAAGTCGCCCTTTCAGGTTTTCAACTTGCCGGGTGTACAGACTTTGTGTATTTATCCCTAATTTTTGCCTGAACTGCCCTTTCGGGTTTTCGATTCACCGGGATGCCCATTTTTGCCCAAGTCTCCCTTTCGGGTTTTCAACTTGTCGGGTCGTTTTATGCGTAGTATTTTTTTACTATGTCTGCGTTCGCAGGGTACGGAAAATCGTCGCCGTCCATGGTGGTCAGAATCATTTCTCCACCAGAAAAGATGCTCTTGATCACAAATGGTCCTTCGTAAGTAGGAGTCCACTTGCCCCTGGGATCACTTTGCGGTAAGATTATCCGCTTGATTACAAGATCTCCGACTTGATATATCTGACGCCTGACCTTTTTGTTGAAAGCCTTGATCATTCGTTTTTGATACGTTTGACTATGAAAAACAGTAGTAAGTCGCTTCTCATTGATCAAGTTAAGTTGATCAAGCCGGGTCTGAATCCAATCGTCTTCACTTAAACCGGCATCTTTCATAATCCTTAAGGAAGGAATCTGAACCTCCATAGGTAAAACGACTTCCATGCCATACACCAAAGAGAAGGGGGTTGCCCCTGTTGAAGTATGTGCCGTGGTACGATATCCATGCAGAGCAAACGGTAACATCTCATGCCTGTCCTTGTAGGTGACTGTCATATTTTAAATGATCTTCTTAATATTTTTATTTGCAGCTTCAACAACACCGTTCATCTTTGGCCGATAGGGAGATGAATTGTGATGATAAATCTTGAACTGCTCGCACAGAGCGATGATCATAGTGTTGTTCAAATTTGTGCCGTTGTCTGTGATGATCCTGTCGGGGATACCATACCGGCATATGAGGTTCTGCTTGATGAAACGGGCAACCACATTCTTCGTAACTGAGGCGTAGGAAGCTGCTTCGACCCACTTCGTAAAATAATCAATAGCTACCAGGATGAAGCGATGTCCATTAGATGCCGTAGGCTTGATCTCTCCAATCATGTCAATGCCCCACATTGCGAATGGCCAAGGAGCTGTCAGAACGTTGAGAGGAACAGGAGGAATATGTACCTTGTCGATATAGACTTGGCATTTGTGGAAGGTACGGGAATGTTGATGACAATCAACTTCCATGGTAGACCAGTAGTAGCCTGCCCTTAGAATCTTCTTATCCATCGTATGTCCGCTCAAGTGGGTGCCAAATGTGCCACTATGTATTTCGGTCATGATCAACTCTGCTTCAACCTTGTCCACACAACGAAGTAGAACACAATCATGGCTGCGCTTATAAAGGATGCCATTTCTTAGGAAGAACTTGGCAGCAAATCTCCTTAAGAACTTTTTATCATTGACTGAAGCTCCTTCAGGATATTCTCTAGTCTGGAGATACCTTTTGATTTCATGAAACCAGGGTTGTTCCACTACTTCCTCGGTATTAATCTCATGACAGTGTGCAGGTTCATCCATTCGCTTGATGGTAATTTGGGGAGCCTCGTTATCCCAGTTGAGTTTAAACATGGAAGACATTGTAGCCAGAGCATCTGCTAGCTAATTTTCTTCTCGCGGGAAGTGCTCGAAAGTAATCTGCTCGAAATGAGGCAACAACGTCAAGACATGTTCTTTGTATGGGATAAGATTAGGATGTTTGGTGTCCCACTCTCCTTTGACTTGACTGATAACCAAAGTCGAGTCCTCAAATACGACCAAAGATTTGATTCCCAAGTCTATAGCATCCTTGAGACCAAAGATGCAAGCTTCATATTCAGCCATGTTATTGGTACAGCTGAAGCAAAGTCGGGCAGTGAAGGGTGTATGGTAACCTTCCGGAGAAATGAGTACCGCACTGATACCGTTGCCAAGTGCATTTGAAGCACCATCAAAGTATAGGGTCCATCGGGATCCTTGTTCAGGTCCGTCTTACGGTCTGTTACCTTCAATGTTGTCCAATGTCATGATATCCTCGTCAGGGAAGTCGAATCTCATAGATTGGTAATCTTCGACGACTTGATGAGCTAGATGGTCAGCTAGTACACTCCCCTTTATAGCTTTTTGGGTAGTATACTGGATATCATACTCAGTCAGGATCATTTTCCATCTAGCGATTCTTCTAGATAAAGCAGGCTTCTCGAAGATATACTTGATCAGATCCATCTTGGAAATCAGCAAAGTGGTATGGGTCAACATATACTGCCTTAGCCGGCGAGCAGCCCATACCAAAGCGCAGCAAGTTTTCTCGAGTAGTGAGTAGTGAGTCTCACAGTCGGTAAACTTTTTTCTAAGGTAACAAATGGCATGCTCTTTTCGACCAGACTCATCATGTTGGCCCAGTATGCACCCCATTGAGTTATCCAAAACAGTCAGATACATGATTAACGACCTTCCTTCGACGGGTGGCATCAAAATAGGAGGTTCCAGTAAATACTCCTTGATCTTATCAAAATCAACTTGACAATCATTGTTCCATTCAACTACCTGATCTTTCTTCAACAGTTTGAAGATTGGCTCACAGGTAGATGTTAGGTGAGAGATGAACCTTGCGATATAGTTTAAGCGTCCCAAGAATCCTCTATCCTCCTTTTCAGTACGGGGGGCAGGCATTTCTTGTATAGCCTTTACTTTAGCTGGATCAACCCCAATGCCTTTGTTGCTGACAATAAATCCCAAAAGTTTACCAGACCTAACTCCAAAAGTGCACTTGCTTGGGTTCAGTCTGAGCTTATATTCCTTCAACCTGGCAAACAGCTTTTGCAGATGATCAAGGTGTTCTTCTTCTGTCTGTGACAAAGCTACCATGGCGCGTTGATAGGTTGCCCCTGCATTCTTCAGTCCGAATGGCATCACTTTGTAGTAGAAGGTACCCCATTGCGTGACAAAAGTAGTTTTCTCCATGTCCTCAGGGGCCATTTTGATATGGTTGTATCCCGAGAATCCATCCATGAAGGAAAATACCTTGTGTTGAGCTGTGTTGTCAACCAAGATGTCGATGTGTGGCAGTGGAAAATCATCTTTAGGGCTAGCCCTATTTAAGTCCCGATAGTCCACACACATTCTGACTTTGCCGTCCTTCTTAGGCACGGGTACAATGTTAGCAACCCATTGTGGATTGGAAGTAATAGCCAGAAAGCCAGCGTTGAATTGCTTCATTACCTCAGCTTTGATCTTCTCAGACATGTCGGGCCTCATTCGGCGGACCTTTTGTTTGATCGGTGGACAGTCTTCTCTTGTAGGGAGACGGTGAACCACAATATCTGTGTCTAATCTCGGCATGTCTTCATAGGACCAGGCAAAGATCTCAACATATTCGTTCAACAACTGCACTAAGCGCTCTTTGACACTTGGTTCCAGGTTGGCACCCACTTTTACCTCTTTCTTGTCTTCCTTTGTTCCCAAGTTGATGGTTTCTAGCAACTCTTCATGAGGCAGAATAGTCCTCTCTTCTTGTTGCAAAAGTCTGGCTAACTCTCCCGGCACTTCACAGTCTTCATCACCTTCGTACTCGGCATGATTGACCAAATCTTCAGAGCCACCGAAAGCTAAAGAAGAATAGTCACCCATGGAATCCGGAGTGGATGGGTACCTGCATTTTGTGAGTGTGGGTTGTTAGAACAATGTTTGAATCTAGTACCCTATAATTAAGTTTTGATGATAACAAAGTGAAAAGATATAGTAGTTAAATATTTCATGATTGAATTATATGCTACTTAAAATTACTATGCTCTGACTTGCAGATATGCTGATTAAAATAAGCAAGATCACGTTCTCAGCATCAGAATATGAGTTTGCACACCAGCATCAGAAGTTGCTGAATCAGAACGTCAAGATCAGATGATCAACGCTTGCACATGCTGAAGCTTGATGAACAGAACTGCGCGTAAAATACTCTGATACAGAATCAAATCAGTTCATCAGCAGCAAAGCAGAATCAGAATGAGCCAAGCCAGAACGTGCATTGAAGAAGCAACGGCACTGTGCATTGAAAGCTAATCAATACCAACGGCATCATTCTAGACAAGATCTGCTCAAAAAGGAAAGCTTGTTAATAGCATTGAATCAAGAATATTTGCTTCAACGTTCATCTTCTCAAGTGCTATATAAACCAAGCTTTGAAGATTATCACGGCTAATGCTTCAAAACTCTCTACACGCACAAAGCTGAACAATAATCTTCAATCTACAAGTTTTGCTAAACCAACAAACTCTGATACTTTATTAGCGTTTAGCATCCTAGAATTCTAAGCTTCATTTGTGTAAACATCACAGTTGTGATATAGTTTTTGTAGAAACATTCACACACATTTGCTTATACCTTTGTAAGAAAGTGTTGCCTTGACAAACCGGATTGTGGTTTGAATCAAGAAGGTTTTAGCAGTTGCTAAAGCAGATTTGTATTCAGTTGAATATAGTGAATTAAGACCTCGTTGGAGAGAGGCGAAATCACCTTGAACGGGTGGACTGGAGTAGTTTGAGATCAAACGAACCAGGATAAAAATACCTTGTCATTTGCTTTAAGTTTCCAGTTTTACAATTCAACCCCCCCTTCTTGTGTTTTTCACCCCTTCAATTGGTATCAGAGCGCCTGGTTCTGAGCTAAAACACTTAACCGTGTCAGTACAAGATCCAGCGTCAGAAAAACACAATGGTAGGAAACAACTCTCATTTCAGCAATGACACCAATGAGGACAGAGACAGATTCAGCGGCAAACCTCCAGTCTTTGATGGAGAAAACTTTGACTACTGGAAAGACAGAATTGAAAGCTTCTTTCTGGCTCATGATGCTGATCTGTGGGATATGGTGACAGATGGATACACGCACCCTGTTAATGCAACTGGTCAGAAGATTGATAGAAAATCAATGACTGATCAACAAAAGCGTGATTTCAAGAATCACCATAAGGCCAGAACCATCCTTCTCAGTGCTATCTCATATACTGAGTATGAGAAGATCTCCAACAGAGACACAGCTAAGAACATCTTTGATTCTCTCAGAATGACGCATGAGGGCAACGTTCAAGTCAAGGAAACAAAGGCTCTGGCGCTCATTCAGAAGTATGAGGCGTTTAAAATGGAAGAATCTGAATCCATTGAAACTATGTTCTCCAGATTCCAGATTCTAGTAGCTGGTCTCAAAGTTCTGGACAAGGGATACTCTACTGCTGACCATGTCAAGAAGATAATCAGAAGTTTACCTAAGCAGTGGAGGCCTATGGTTACTGCTCTGAAGCTGGCGAAAGATCTCAACAAAATCACTCTGGAGGAACTTATAAGCTCCCTCAGAAGTCATGAGATAGAGCTGGAAGCTGACGAGCCTCAGAAGCAAGGTAAGCCTATAGCTTTAAAATCTAACAGAAAATCTGAATCTAAAGTTTTGCAGGCAGTTGAAGAAACATCTGATGGATCCTCATCAGAAGAAGACGAGCTTTCTCTTCTCTCCAGAAGAGTAAATCAACTGTGGAAGCAAAGACAAAAGAAGTTCAGGAATCCCAGAAGATCTGATCAGAACGAGTCTTCTTCCAGATACAGAAGGACAGATTCTTCCTCTGGATACAGAAGATCTGAAGGCTCCTCAGGTAGCAAGAAGCCAAATACAAAAGACATCATCTGCTACGAGTGCAATGAGCAAGGACACTACAAGAGTGACTGTCCAAAGATTCAGAGGGAAAAGCCAAAAAGGAAGTTTGGAAGAGAGAAGAAGAAAAGTCTCATGGCCACATGGGATGACTCTGACTCGTCTGAAGCTGACTCAGAATCAGATGATGAACGGGCGAACATAGCGCTTATGGCTAACATTCAAGATGACAGTGAAGCTTCTGACTCAGACTCAGAATCAGACACAGAAGAGGTATTTCCTAACTTCGCTGTTAATTTTACAAAGGCTGAACTTGCTGAAAGCCTCAATGAAATTCTGGAACGTTATCAGCAGATTAGAGCTAAATTCAGAGACCTGAAAAGGACTCTTGAATCTGACTCTAATAAGTCTGAGAGTCTCAAATTGGAAAACTCTGAGCTGAGAGATAAAATTTTAAAATTAGAAAACTCTTTACAAAACTCTCAGAAGAAACCAATTGCTGAAACTCCCAGCAACGCTGATGAGATCATCAAGGAGTATGATCATAGTTTCCAGAAGTTCCTTGCTAAAAGCATAGATAGAAGCAGAATGGCTTCAATGATCTATGGAGTTAGCAGAAACGGCAGGAAAGGAATAGGATACCTAGGTAAGGCTCCTACACCTAAAAATGTCATGGATTTAACAATTAAATACACTCCTCTAAATTCACACTTTGTGTATGGTCACACACATGACATCAAATATACTAGTAGTAATCACCTTGTGAAACCAAAATTCAACCAGAGTTTTGGTAAGACTAACAAATCAGGACCCAAGAAGATCTGGGTACCTAAGGATAAAATAATACATGTTGCAGATATCTTTAGCAGCAAGTCAGAAACACCAGTCATGGTACCTGGACTCTGGCTGCTCACGTCACATGACGGGAAGAAGGCATATGTTCCAAAGCCTGGAACTTAAGCCTGGAGGCCACGTTGGCTTTGGAGGCAATCAGAGGGGAAAGATAATTGGCTCTGGAACTGTAGGTAACGGAACTCTTCCCTCTATTAATAATGTTCTGCTTGTTGATGGATTGATGCATAACCTGTTATCCATAAGTCAATTAAGTGATAACGGTTATGATATAATCTTTAATCAAAAATCATGTAAAGCTGTTAGTCAGAAAGATGGGACTATCCTATTTAATGGTAAGAGGAAAAACAACATTTACAAAATCAAACTTTCTGAACTAAAGAGTCAGAACGTAAAATGTCTTCTGTCTGTTAACAACGAGCAGTGGATCTGGCACAGAAGATTGGGGCATGTTAGTATGAGAAGAATATCTCAGATTAACAAACTCAATCTGGTCAGAGGACTTCCAAATTTGAAGTTCAATTCAGATGCTCTGTGTGAAGCATGTCAGAAAGGCAAATTTGCAAAACCATCTTTTAAATCCAAAAATGTTGTTTCTACCTCTAAGCCATTAGAACTTCTGCACATTGACTTATTTGGACCAGTTAAGACTGCTTCTGTCAGTGGCAAGAAGTATGGGTTAGTAATCGTAGATGACTATAGCAGATGGACATGGGTAAAGTTCTTAAGACACAAGGACGAGTCACACTCTGTGTTTGTTACCTTCTGTAACCAAGTTCAGAATGAAAAAGATCTTAGAATCGTTAAAGTCAGAAGTGATCATGGTGGAGAATTTGAAAATAAAGATTTTGAGTCATTCTTTAATGACAAAGGCATTCTGCATGATTTCTCTTGTCCTAGAACTCCCCAACAAAATGGAGTTGTAGAACGAAAGAACAGAACATTGCAAGAAATGGCCAGAACCATGATCAACGAGACAAACGTTGCTAAAACTTTCTGGGCAGAGGCAATAAACACAGCGTGCTACATTCAGAATAGAATCTCAATAAGACCTATTCTGGAAAAGACTCCATATGAATTGTGGAAGAACAGAAAGCCCAACATTTCGTATTTTCATCCATTTGGATGTACTTGCTATATGTTAAATACTAAGAATTATTTGAACAAGTTTGATTCTAAGGCACAGAAGTGTATTATGTTAGGATACTCTGAACGCTCAAGAGGGTACAGAGTATACAATACAGAAACACAGATTGTGGAAGAATCAATCAGTGTTCGTTTTGATGATAAGCTTGACTCTGAGAAGTCAAAGCAGAATGAAAATCTTGCAGGTATAGAAATTGAATTTGCAGGTTCTGAAGACAAGTCATCAGAAGCTCTCAACACAGACATTCCTTCAACGTCTGAAAGAAGCAATGCTAGAAACCCTACAACTGCTGCTGATCAACCTCAGAAGAGAGTACCCAGAAGCAGTTTGGATCACCCAGAAGAAACCATCTTAGGAAGAAAGGAAGATCCAATCAGAACAAGAGCAAGCTTCAGAAACTCTGAAGAAACTCTGATGGGTCTTGTGTCTCTGATTGAACCTTCTTCTATTGATGAAGCACTTCTGGACAATGATTGGATTCTGGCAATGCAAGAAGAGCTGAATCAATTCACCAGAAACGACGTATGGGATCTCGTTCCAAGACCAAAAGGATTCAACGTCATTGGAACAAGATGGGTGTTCAGAAACAAGCTTAATGAACAAGGTGAAGTCGTCAGAAACAAGGCACGACTGGTTGCACAAGGTTATAGTCAGCAAGAGGGGATAGACTATACAGAAACCTTTGCCCCAGTCGCCAGGTTAGAATCTATCAGACTTTTAATCTCTTTTGCTGTTAATAGAGGCATCACTCTGTATCAGATGGATGTCAAAAGTGCATTCTTAAATGGTTATATAGAAGAAGAAGTGTATGTTCACCAACCCCCAGGTTTTGAAAATACAAAACATCCAGAACATGTTTTCAAACTGAAAAAGTCACTGTATGGTCTGAAACAGGCTCCCAGAGCTTGGTATGAAAGGCTAAGTAACTTTCTGCTTGAAAATGAGTTCACCAGAGGGAAAGTGGACACCACTCTATTCTGTAAAACAGTTAAGAGTGACATTTTAGTCTGTCAAATTTATGTTGATGATATAATCTTTGGTTCTACTAATCCTTCTCTTGGAAGAAAATTTGCTAAGTGTATGCAGGCAGAATTTGAGATGAGCCTCATGGGGGAACTGAAGTTCTTTCTAGGAATTCAGATCAATCAAACTCCAGAGGGAACTTACATTCATCAGAGCAAATACATCAGAGATCTTCTGAAGAAATTTGACCTCTCAGAATGTAAGCCATCAAAAATTCCAATGCATCCCACGTGCATTCTGGAAAGAGAAGAGGTAAGCAAAAGCGTAGAACAGAAAGTCTACAGAGGTATGATTGGTTCTCTCCTTTATCTGACTGCTTCAAGACCTGATATTCTATTCAGTGTATGTATTTGTGCTAGATTCCAATCAGATCCTAGAGAATCTCACTTAACAGCTGTTAAGCGAATTTTCAAGTATCTGAAAGGTACTACTAATCTGGGTTTGTTTTATAGAAAATCTAGTGATTACAGTTTAGTAGGCTACTGCGACGCTGATTTTGCTGGAGACAGAGTGGAACGAAAAAGTACTTCTGGAAGCTGCCAGTTTCTGGGAGAAAATCTGATCTCGTGGTCCAGCAAAAGGCAATCAACTATTGCTCTGTCAACAGCAGAAGCTGAGTACATAGCAGCAGCAGGATGTAGCACACAGATGCTCTGGATGAAAAGTCAGCTTGAAGACTTCCAGATTTTTGAGAGTAACATTCCTATTCTTTGTGATAATACTTCTGCTATTTGCTTAAGTAAGAATCCTATTTTACATTCTAGAGCTAAGCATATAGAAATAAAACATCATTTCATTAGGGACTATATTCAGAAAGGCATTTTAAACTTGAAATTTATAGATACAGACCATCAATGGGCTGATATCTTTACTAAACCCCTTTCAGAAGATAGGTTTAATTTCATTCTGAAACATCTCAGCATGAAAGTATGCCCAGAATGAAAATGCTTTAATTCCATATGTTTATCTTTCAGAATGTAATTATATTACTGTGAACTTCTGATCAATCTTTGTTTCAGAAAGTTAGAACATGCAGATTGTATCAGAGGCAAGTCTAAAGATCTGAGAGTCTAATCTCAAATACAGACGTGCTGATCACTACATCAAACAAGTGTCATCCAATCATCAGCAAATCCCTGAAGCAGAACGCGTGCACGTTTCTGAGAAAGGAAAACGCTGATTGGGTGCATTGAGACACATGTCTGGTAACCGTTTTTAAGTATCTTTCTCAAATCCCCCAAAATCAGCAAGCATTAAATGCAAAAGTAATCACGCTTGTTAATTGCAATCATTATTTTTTTTCTCTCTCTTAAAAACGTTTTATTTTTCAAAATAATTTTTGAAAATCCTATTTTAGCACATCACCAGCACTTTTTGATTGCTGACAAAAAGGGGGAGAACAAGAATGATATTTAAAATCAATAACGGCTAACTAGACAGAAATTCTCAAACATTCTAACTCTATTACTTGAAATGTTTTTCTGTTTTGTCTTTAAGTCTACAGGCACAATGAAGACTAGAAGCTCTGATCAAAATGTAGAAGCTCATGTTGCTCTGATCAAATATGAAGTTCTGATATATGAAGCTCTGATCGACCTAACACTCTGATCTGAAGCAAAGCTCTGACAGGAAAAGCTCTGAAGCTCTGCTCTCTGATAAGTCAAAGACTTAATCTGATGCTCAAAGATAGAAAAAGATCTGACTCTGAAGAACACGCATATCAAAGGGAAGTAACAAACTCAGGGGGAGTATCTCTTAACTCTGACCTCTCCGTACTTCCTATTCTGATACATAGATCTGATAACTTTTCACGTTATTTTTCATTTAAAATATCTAGTTTTTGTCATCATCAAAAAGGGGGAGATTGTTAGAACAATGTTTGAATCTAGTACCCTATAATTAAGTTTTGATGATAACAAAGTGAAAAGATATAGTAGTTAAATATTTCATGATTGAATTATATGCTACTTAAAATTACTATGCTCTGACTTGCAGATATGCTGATTAAAATAAGCAAGATCACGTTCTCAGCATCAGAATATGAGTTTGCACACCAGCATCAGAAGTTGCTGAATCAGAACGTCAAGATCAGATGATCAACGCTT
The DNA here is from genome assembly GCA_948472305.1 of Vicia faba. Taxonomy (NCBI): domain Eukaryota; kingdom Viridiplantae; phylum Streptophyta; class Magnoliopsida; order Fabales; family Fabaceae; genus Vicia; species Vicia faba. Next base: position 1,162,395,421 of record OX451738.1, read on the forward strand.
GCACATGCTGAAGCTTGATGAACAGAACTGCGCGTAAAATACTCTGATACAGAATCAAATCAGTTCATCAGCAGCAAAGCAGAATCAGAATGAGCCAAGCCAGAACGTGCATTGAAGAAGCAACGGCACTGTGCATTGAAAGCTAATCAATACCAACGGCATCATTCTAGACAAGATCTGCTCAAAAAGGAAAGCTTGTTAATAGCATTGAATCAAGAATATTTGCTTCAACGTTCATCTTCTCAAGTGCTATATAAACCAAGCTTTGAAGATTATCACGGCTAATGCTTCAAAACTCTCTACACGCACAAAGCTGAACAATAATCTTCAATCTACAAGTTTTGCTAAACCAACAAACTCTGATACTTTATTAGCGTTTAGCATCCTAGAATTCTAAGCTTCATTTGTGTAAACATCACAGTTGTGATATAGTTTTTGTAGAAACATTCACACACATTTGCTTATACCTTTGTAAGAAAGTGTTGCCTTGACAAACCGGATTGTGGTTTGAATCAAGAAGGTTTTAGCAGTTGCTAAAGCAGATTTGTATTCAGTTGAATATAGTGAATTAAGACCTCGTTGGAGAGAGGCGAAATCACCTTGAACGGGTGGACTGGAGTAGTTTGAGATCAAACGAACCAGGATAAAAATACCTTGTCATTTGCTTTAAGTTTCCAGTTTTACAATTCAACCCCCCCTTCTTGTGTTTTTCACCCCTTCATGGGTGTGTGTAAGGGACAACCATCCTTAAACAAAACAAAATGCAAAAGGAAAGAAAAAGAACACAACAGTTTATAGATGAAAACGTCCAATGATTCATTAAAACATGGCATATGATAATGAAGAAAATCAAGCCCTTACAAATGGACCTATATGCCCCGGGCAAGGCATAAGGTGAAAATAGTGTACAAATTGTTTAGTTATTACAGACCAAAATAGGAAATTGTTCAAAGATAAATTTACTGGTTGATGAAGGTGATGGGAATAAAATCCTTTGCTTCCCAGTTGCTTAAACCCCCTTCGACAGTTGGAAAGATCCAATCTTCAAAGTTGTCTTCTTCATCATCATCTTCTACAACATTAATTCCATGGTGAGTGATTTTGACGGGTGGTCCTCCAGCCTTGGAGCGACGCATAGCTTTCTGGCCTGCAGCAGTAAACCCTAGCCCAAACTTGTCCGTCTTATGGGGAAAATCAGGCAGTTTCCCCCATACTGTACTCTTTCCTTCTTTGATTACAGCCTTTGCGTCCTTGAGAGATGCCATCCTAGATACATGCTTGGGAATGATAGGCACCTCAACCATTGTCTTCGCCACTGCGACCTCAGGAGAAACTTCCTCAAAATGTTGGAAAGGCGTTTCTATGAACTCGCCATCCAACTCCACATAGCGGAAGGAATTGAGGTGACTTATCATGTACTCTTCCTCACCGTGCACCATTATAATCTTACCCTTAACAGGATACTTTAGCATTTGGTGTAAAGAGGAGGTAACTGCCCCAACATAATGGATCCACGGTCTTCCCAACAAACACGAATATGATGGACGAATGTCCATCACATAAAAGGTGGAGTTGAAAACCTCTGTGCCCACTTTGATAGGAATGTCAACCTCTCCGTGAACCATTCTTTTGGACCCATCAAAGGCCCTAACAACGATGTTACTGGGTTTGAGGGTCAATCCTTTGCAGTCCAAACGGTCTAACGCTTTCTTCGGCAGCACATTCAAGGAAGAATCAGTATCAACTAAGACATGGGAGAGGGTGGTTCCCCTGCATTCAACTGATACATGTAGCGCGTCGTTGTGTTTCCTTCCCTTTGGAGTCAAATCAGCATCGGAAAAACCAAGACCATTATCAGCAGTAAGGCTGGCCACGCACTCCTGAAACTGGTCACCGAAGTTTCTTGGGGCACGTGTGCCGTCTTTAAAAATTTGATTAAGGCCTTAGCATGGGCCTCAGAGCAGAGTAGAAGAGCCAACATGGATATTTTGGAAGGGGTCTGCCCTAGCTGTTCCACGATGTCGAAATCGCTCGTTTTGATTATTTTCAAGATTTCTTCCATTTCTTTCTGGGTGGTTTCGGGGATTATCACAGTCTGAGCCTTCGTCCTGACAGGCGCTTCTAGTATCCCCTTACCCTTATCGGCAGTAGCATCAGAGGGTCTAACTTCAGGTACATCAATTTCTTCAATTATCGGGCCTTGCACAGATGGCTTAACAGGCACAGAAGCTTTCAAGGGTCTGAAGACTGCTCGTGGGGGAGCAATCTCCGGAGAGAAAATCCGTACGCTGCGAGTTATCTTTCTTGTTCCCGCAATGTTCCCTATATCATGGGTTTCCTCTTCAGAATTCTCTTGGACTGATTCAATCTGTTTGATGCCATGATAGAAGATTTCTCCTCCGTAGTTCCATGGTATCGTCTTGCTAGATTGATACGGGACAGGCCCCGGCATGGTGATTTTTAACGGCACAAATTTAGGATCAGGCGTAATCTTGAAATGCCTTTTTCAAGCCTTGGGAAGATTTTCGGAGATGGTTATTATTGCAATGTCATCGGTTGAAGTAGCAACAGTAGCAGGAGTAACAAGAGTGAAGGTATCAACAGGAGTTTTTTGGAAGAGTATCTCTTGGGTATCCATCAGGCGTTGGATGCCTTATTTCAACATTGGGCAGTCAGCTCGTATGTTTAAACAAAAGTAACAGTCTTTTCCACAACGTGGGAATATCCAGGCTCTCATCAAGTTCACTTTAATCACTGGTAAGGGAGTCAAAAGGTCAGCAACATTGGTAACATGAAGGTCTTCCATAACGACATGAACATTATGACTGTGCTTGGGCATCGAAGCAGATATCACATTGGGCTTCTCAGGAGCATCAAACTCTACCTCCTTAGCGTCTATTAGGTCTTGTATTTTGTTCTTAAGCGCCCAATAATTATTGGTATCATGCCCTACATTGTCGGAGTGGTAAGCACATTTTGCATTGGAGTGGTAATATGGCGAAGAAGTATTAGGGTTCTTTGGCGCTTCCTTCAAATTGGTAAGATTCAGCTTTAGCAAATGAGGGAGTACTTGAGCCGGCGTCATGTTGATTCGGGTGAACTGTCGTTGTGGCCTTTCTACCCGTTGCTGATTAGATCTTGGCTGATTGCTGCGAGGTTGATCATTTGAAGAGTTTTGAATCATCACAGCCCCTACAGTTGGTCGGCGCCCCATTCCTCCTTGGCTTTTTTGAGAATAAACAGCAGAAGCTTCCGTCTTAGCTGGGAAGGTCTTCTTAACAGCGGTGGACGCGGAGGAATCTTTCTGAATCTTACCACTTTTAATGCCGGCCTCGTCCCTTTCGTCGGTCAAGATTAGTTCGGTGAATCCCGCGGAGGAACTCCCAATTAAATGATTGAAGAAAGGGCCAGAAAAGGTCCCTAAAAACATGTCAACCAGCTCCCTATCCGAAAATGGTGGCTGCACCCTTCCAGCCAAATCATGCCACTTCTAGGCATGCTCTTTAAATCCTTCATTAGAAGCCATACCCATACTCTGTAGTTGAGTACGAGTGGGCGCTAAGTCAACATTGTATTGGTACTGTCGGTAGAACGCAACAGCTAAATCTTCCCAGTTGTGGACCTCAGACCTCTCAAGTTGATAGAACCAGTCCAATTGTGTGCCTGACAAACTGTCTTGAAAAAAGTGTACCCAGAGGTCTTTATCAGATGAGTGGGGTTGGATCTTTCTGACATAGGATCTCAGATGCATCTTTGGGCAGGACATACCGTCATACTTAGCAAATGTATGAACTTTGAACTTGGGAGGAATGACGATCCCAGCGACCAACCCTAGTTCTTCGAAATCTAAACCAGGTACCCTTTGCAACTCCATGGCTGCTGTTGTACCCCAAAATTTGCCCTCCCATATTCTTCAAAGATTTTCCAAGTCAAGCTGCAAAATTCCCCAAGGGTTGCACAGTGTAAGGGCCTCCTAAGCAGTCAAAATTAGGGTTTGTGTTCTGATCAAGAAAATGAAGTTTCCAAAGGTCCAATCAAGTCTCACATGCCTATAAACATGGTCAAGCATCCTCATATCAAGTTTCAAGACTTTCAGCACAAGATTGCACAGTCAAAAACCCTAATTGCACTACAGTCAACTGTAGGGGCAAAATGGTCATTTGACAGTCAAAAGTTCAAATTTTTGGTCAACATCTCATTTTGAAGTCACAAAAATCATTTGATCAATGCTTGATCATGATTCTCAAAGCTTGGCTCAAAAATCACCAAGATGCAAAAGTTTCCTTATTTGGACAGTTGAAAAAGTCAACTGTAAATTGACCAGAGCATAACTTTCACATGGATTATCAGAAAAATTCCATCCAAAGCTCATTTTGAAGAGAAAGACATTTCCTACAACTCATCTTCATACTTCAAGTCCAAGAAATGCTCTCACAAAAAGTTATCAATTTCAACATTATAGGTCATTTTCAAAAGTCAACAAAAAGGGACTTTAAGTCAAAGGCCATAACTTGAGATTGGTAAATAAAAATGACATGGGACTAAAGACATTGGTTAGAGGACTCAAAGACCTTTCCAAAATGTCCAAGAACATGAGCAAAGCTTAAAAATTGAGCAAGTTATGCCTTGTAGAAGTTGGGAAATTTTTGGATATTTTGAAAAGTCAACATTGATTCAAATGACCTAAAACTGCTAATGGGCCCATTTTTCTTCCACAATTCATCATCCCAAGCATGTGCACGACCACTTGGCCCAAAGGGAAGTTTTATTCATTTTTTATTTATTTATTTGAATTTTTATTAATAATAATTCATTTAAAGCAATTAAATATATGAAAAATACTTAACCTAACTTATCAAATCTTTTTGTACATGTAATAGACTCAATGATTCGTGCATGATCAGATTTGGAAGGAATTGGATTGATTGGATCATGATTGGTACAAAATTGCATGAAAAAGATTGAAAAAAATATGATTGAAAATCAAATCTCATAAACCATCAATTCAAAGATTTGGATCAAAATTCTTAACCTAATTCATTCCTACATAAGCATAGAACGAAAACCTAATGCCTGGTACCAAGAAGCTGCGCAGAAAACCCTTGCACAAACTTGTAAATTTTGCCAAAAAACTCAATTCTGAAAACTCACTTGCAGGTTGATTCAAGCCTCCAAACTTATTCCATTAGCTTCTTGGAGGATTATAGGACATATTCCAATCATTCCACAAACCCCATACTCAAGAAAACGCAAGATCACCATTGAAGTTGGTAAAGAAAATTTCTGAATCGGTTTCTATCATACATGCATTGTTAACATATTTTGTTGTTATTTTTGTGTTTATAATGATGTTTGCAAGCTAATCATGTGCTTTGATTGAAGTTTTACGCTCTGTATGCCAAGATGCCATTATTATTTTCTAGGGTTTACAGGACTTGGAATTAGGGGTTTTTGAATGAGGAAAAATTAGAACCCCTGAGTACCACCATTGACACAAGCGCGTTTGGACGAAGAAGACGGCACCCTCGCGCCTAATTTATGGAGCCCCTGGGGCTAGTCGCTATTTTCCCAAAACCGGCCTAAGAGAACACTATGAAAACCGTTGCCTGTTTCTTTTGTATTTTCAGGAAAACGAAATCCAACGAAGAAGATGATATCGTGGCTGCCAACGATTGGCTGGTTTGAAAATTCGCGCGCAAAGTCCACTAACACTTTTGTTTTCTTTTATAATATTTATTCGTTATTATATGTTAACAACGCGTGAATTGGTTCAGTGGCAAGCATAGTTGTTGGTAAAGTACATGACCTGGGTTCGAGCCCCAGGTCTTCACAATCTCCATATTATTTTTCAATCAAAGTTCACGTGCAGTTTCACATGCTGGAGACCATCATGCGCCTCTCCATCCAGCCATCCACTTGGTCAATATCAGTCATCCAAGGGTTCAGAGCTAAAGGACATGGTAGATCCTAGTCAAAGATGCCACACGGTGTCTGGAAAGTCAACGGACCTGAAGGTCATTGGGCTCAAATTCATGGGCTATACCTCCTATTTGGGGTCTGAACCCCCAGGTTTGCAAATTCTTTTATTATTCTTTATTTTTTCTTTATTTTTTTTACTTTCAATTATTGTTTTTAATTAATTCTGTTAATTTAATTATATTTTCATAAAATCACAAAAAACCCATAAAAATCAGAAAAGAGGAAAAATATAATAAATATTTTTGTTTTAATATTTTTGTAAATAAGTTCATAAATTAATTAGTTAAATTAGGTTTAATTTTAACTCTTTTAATAAAAATCTAAAAAAACATAGAATTAGGTTTAATTAACTTTCCTCTTTTTTTATTTTTATTTCATAAATAATTAAATATTAGATATTTATTTTTATAATTAAATTTGCATGTAAATTAATTAGGGTTAATATTAGGTTTTAATCTTCTTTTCGTAATAAATTAAAAAAACAAATAGAATTAGGGTTAGCATTTAATTTCAATTAACTCTTTTTTTTATTTAAATCATAAATACTAAAAAATACCAAAAACATCTCCTTTTCTTTTTTTTCTTTATTAATTAATTCCTTTTAATTTAATTTAGTTAAAAAGGGTCCAACGCCCTTATTTCGATTTAAATTTCAATTCGCACATTTATTTCTTCTTTCGTATAATATTTGTGTATCTCTCCCAAGGCCATGTAACCTTTTAATTTTTCTCGCACTTTTCTTTACTTTCTTTATTTTTCTGTCAAAATCGGGTCCTGGTTTAATTTTGGCGATATGGACCCGCGCCTTTTGTAATAGCGTAGAATTTTTACTTTCCCGCAATATTTTAACTGTTAACAAATAGCATGAAAGAATGTATGGACAAAAATAAAAACAAGTGTAGAACATCAATAACCTGACAAGATAAATGCAAATGAAAACGACACACAAATCGCACACACCACCCCTAGGGTACGCCTCACTGTTGCCTTGCCTCGAAAGGTGATCGTCGAGTAGAGGATGTCTTAGTAAGTCCTCATGATCCGGGAACCTGGCATGAGGGTAGCTTCTAAGGTGTCTTCCCATTGCTCTGGTGATCACCATGTCCCTAAACTCGAATTGACCCGAACACCTCCAACGGTGGTGCTACCTACCTCTCAATGGTGGGATGGCACTACTTTAAGGACATTTACATAGACGAATTCCTTAGGGTAGGTAGACGACTCTAGATACTTGCTCTAAATTTCAAAACAAATCAAAAATACTTTTCACACCGACACCTTTTCAAAAAGCTTTCGAAAGCAATTTTTCAAACACTCTTGAGGACCGATACAAGAGTCGAACTGGAATTTTCAAAGAAACTTTTTAAAACCCACAGTTGAAAAGCAAACAAACCATTTTGAAAACACAAATGAGCAAGTATCTAAGAGCCCATGGATAACCATGGATAGAAAGGGTGCTAACACCTTCCCTTTCTATAATCTACCTCCCGAACCGAGAGCAATCTCTATAAGGAATTTTTCTGTGCTTTTGTCCTTTCCATTTGGAGAAAATAAAAGACGGTGGCGACTCTTGCTTCCGCGACATTTCGCGAACCAGCGTTAAACAGTCAGTTCCAGATCCACCGATCACAGAACTGGCGACTCTGCTGGGGACTTAACTTAAAGTGAGGTGTACCTTAGGGTTAGTTCATAACTGTGTTTTCAATTGCTTTCCTTGTTTGCTTTAAATTGTGGGACTGTCTTGGGAGTTCTATAGATCCTAACCCGGATCTGGGGATACCTTCTTAGAAAGTAGCAACAAGGTTGTGAGGGAACTGTGCGGGGTATACCGACATTGTTGAGACAGTCTGCTACGTTGATGTGGCACTTTGGTGTGTACCGGTAACCCTTGAGTTCAGTCAAGGAGAGTACGGGGCCTCCGCGTGGTGTCGTGAAGCATCAACAGACCTTAGGAACCTTAATTGAACTATCTTGTCCTCTTTAGGGTAGTGAGATAACTGACTTTGGTGCAGTCCGAGGTTGGTTGATACTCGATACTACACTCAATTGAGGGTTGCTTTCCTGGAATATTTCGGTCGCCAGTTCAGTGGCTAAATCGAAACGATGAACAATGAAAGCAATCCCGTGATATTGGGACCCTTAGAACCCGGTTACTTTGATAGGACAGGTTGAACCCACCAACTTCAAGAGGGTACTACCCAGACCCCATGCTGGCCTTAAACCCTAAGGGCTTGTCTTGTGTGCCTTGTGTGCCTTACATGTTTGTCTTTGTAAATATATGTGGTGTGTTTAATCATAGCATCATGACATCATCCAGCATCATATGCATTGTCTAACCATTTCAGGGGTTCGAATTTTCATCTTTGTTCTTGTTTTGTAGGACATGGAAACTGTTCGTAGAAAGACCATTCAAATCAGTCTTGTAAGGATCCCTCCTCAGCTTAAGGAGCTTATATCCAGGATTCCCGAGAACTCATCATTCAGTGAAAGACATGGAAGCCTCATCCGCTTGGTCAACACCAACATTGAGGAAGACATGATCAAGGTCCTGTTCCAATTCTTTGACCCTCTGCATCACTGTTTCACTTTCTTGGACTATCAGCTGGTACCTACATTGGAGGAGTTCTCCCGGCTCCTGAAGATCCCTATCCTTGATCAGCTACCCTTCAACGGTACGGAAAAGGAACCTAAGCTTGAAGAGATTGCTAAAGCCTTGCACCTACAGTCATCTGACTTCAAGGGACATTGGGAAGTTAGAAGTGGTATCAAAGGGTTCTTAGCCAGGTTTCTGTTTGAAAAGGCCCATGAATGTTGGAACTCCCTTGACTTGCAAGCTTTTGAAGAAGTGGTGGCCCTCCTTGTCTATGGTTTGGTGTTGTTCCCTAACCCAGATCAGCTTATTGATATCAGTGCTGTCCAGATCTTTATGTCCAGGAATCCTATACCTACGTTGCTGGGGGACATCCTTCACTCATGTTACACTCGAACCATGAGAAAAAGAGGTGTCCTTATGTGTTGCACTCCTCTCCTGGGAAGGTGGTTTATTTCGCACCTTCCACAATCAGTCCTGAAGAATGAGCAGGGTTTGAGATGGTCACAACGGTTGATGACTCTTACACATGCGGATATACATTGGTGCCCTAGGTCCGGAGAAGATGTCACTATCATTGATCGTTGCGGGGAGTACCCTAATGTTCCTTTACTTGGAATCAGAGGAGGTATTACTTACAGCCCGTGCCTGGCTTGGAGACAGTTTGGTTATGCTCGGAGGGATGGTCCCCATGACATGTTAATTCCTGACATAGTTTTTGACTTCGACAACGATACTCAAGGACTTCGCCAGAGATTTATCAGAGCTTGGAAGATGCCAAGTAGGATAGACAGCAAGACACTGGGGCACAGGAACTCCATCCCGTTGGAACCTTATCTCAAGTGGGTACGCGCCCGCTCCCAGAAGTTAGTGATGCCCTATCCCCATATGCTCCCAGTAATCAAAGAGCCGGTCTTGGAAGGAGAAGTGTCCTACACTATTCAGCACCCTGATATGCCCACATCCTGGGAAGAGATGCAGAAGAGCTGGATCCAGCTTAAGGAAGAACGGAATTCTCTTGAGACTAGTCTACATGCCAGTGAAAAGAAGGTCTTGGAGCTCACCCGCCTGTTGCATGAGGAGAGGAATCTCAACACTTACATAGCTCCAAAGAGGATGCGCAGTGTATTTTGGGATTGATTTGCCTTTGTATTGTTTTGCCCATGAGGCTTTAATGTATTAAACAGTTATTTCCTTAACGATAACGTGCGTTCCTTTTTGTCTACAACAAATTTGAACTTTCGAACCCTTGAATGCATTGCATCAACACATATCATGCATCATGTGCATAACAGGTTTTCCCCTTTTCAGGTTGCTTACAGTTCTTCGCTGTTTATTTCAGCATCATGAATCCTGACTCTGCATCAACTGAGACATCCATCAAAGCTCTTCAGGCGCAGAATGCGCAGTTTCAGGAATTAATCAAGGGTTTGGCTCAAGGCCAAGAAGAGCTGAAGGCTCTGCTCCTGAAGAAGGAGAAGAAGAAGAAGAGAAGGACTGTTCTGTTCAACTCGGGCCGAAGGTTTGGCAATATTCTGCAGCATGAAGAGGCTGGTTCTTCTGTTGGTAAGGGTACTCCTCAAGAGACAAGGGTTCCTAGTCCAGTAGTCTCCGACAACGAGACTGATTTTGATAAAGAGCAGTACCCTCCGGCAGAAGACCATTACAAGCAGCTGGAGGATAGGCTGAATGCCATGGAAATACAACAGGTACCTGGGCTGGATTTTGGAGATCTGGGTTTGTCTACTGGTGTGATTATTCCTCGGAAGTTCAAAGCACCATCTTTCACTAAATATGACGGGGCGTCTTGTCCCAAGCTACATCTCAGGTCCTATGTTCGGAAAATTCAACCGTACTCAGCGGATAAGAATTTGTGGATCCACTTCTTCCAGGAGAGTCTTTCAGGGACTCATCTCGAATGGTTCTATCAGCTGGATGGGACCAAGGTTCGTAACTGGGAGGAGTTGGCTACTGCTTTCTATAAGCAGTATCAATATAATGCCGACCTTGCCCCTACATGTACCCAACTCCAGGGTATGTCGTTAGGTTCAAGTGAAGGTTTTAAGGAGTACGCTCAGAAGTGGAGAGACCTGGCTGGCAGGGTGCAGCCTCCGTTGACTGATCGAGAGTTGGTAGACATGTTCTTGGGGACCCTATCTGGGCCATTTTTCAACCATCTCATCGGGAATTCGTCTGCAGGGTTCACTGATCTGATTCTGACTGGAGAGAGAATTGAGGCTGGGTTGAAGTCTGGAAAGATTCCGAAGGGTGCATCGTCTAGTTCTGAGAAGAAACCCTTCAAGAAGGAGGCTAGTGCCGTGTATGGTTCCAGGAAATCAGAGAGACCTGAGCACCGCCAATCTGTCAGTGCGGTAATGATTGCCAAGCCTGCTGCCGCTCCTCGGCCAACCAATCCTCAAAGGGCTGAAAGACTCCGGAGAGAGTTTACCCGGTTAAGCATGACCCTATCGCAGATCCTGCCACAGTTGCTATCCACCAACTTAGTGACTGTCCGAGAGGCTCCAAAGTTTCCAAATACCGCATCTCCTAAGTACAACCCAAATGCTCGTTGTGCTTACCATTCAGACAGCCCGGGGCATTCTACTGATGACTGTTGGGCATTAAAGAGCAAGCTGCAAGACCTTATTGATGCCAAGGAGGTACAGTTTGAGGCATCTGAGAAGCCCAATATAGTGACAGCTCCCCTGCCGGCTCATGGAGTGAATGCTATTGGGGACAAAGACGAAGTGGATGAAGCTGAGTTTGATAGCTGGATCTACCCAGCAACCGACAGTGAACTTAATAATTGGAGTGCAAAGGACAACCTATCTGTTTCTCTTGTTACTAAGTAATGAATTCCTATGTTCTTGTTAGTTGTAATAAACAATAAATAAACTCTTTGGCCCGGTGTCTTACCCGAGGCACCGTGGTTTCATTTGTGAGGGCATATAAATTGTCATTTCATATATCATGAATGAAAATCTTGGACGTTTTCTCGCATTGCAAATCTTATGCTCCTTTTCTGTCTTTCTTTCCTTTACATATTTTTCAAAGCAGCTGTATTTACACACACACTCACTCATACAGGTTTCAATCCACTCTGGATCTCACTGATAACGACCCTGCTACTGCCAGTTATGACTTCGAAAATCCGATCAACTTAGCCGAAGACGAAGGTGAAGATGATTGCGAAGTGCCTGGCGAGCTTGCAAGACTGTTGCTTCAGGAAGAGAGGGCAATTCAACCCCATGAAGAGCCAGTGGAAACAGTAAACCTGGGTACTGAGGCAAACAGGAAAGAGGTAAAGATCGGTGCCAACCTAGAGCTCAGCGTGAAGCAACGGTTGACTCAGATGCTACATGATTATATGGAGATCTTTGCCTGGTCCTACGAAGACATGCCCGGGTTGGATACCGATATTGTGGTCCATCACTTGCCAACTAAGGAAGACTGCCCTCCAGTTAAGCAAAAGGTCCGTCGGATGCGTCCAGAGATGTCTGAGAAGATTAAAGCCGAGGTCATGAAACAGTTTGATGCTGGGTTCCTTGCAGTGACTTCTTACCCTCAGTGGGTTGCTAATGTGGTGCCGGTACCTAAGAAGGACGGTAAGGTCAGAATGTGTGTCGACTACAGGGATCTGAACAGGGCCAGCCCCAAGGATGACTTCCCTCTACCTCACATTGATGTCCTTGTTGATAATACAGCTCAGCATAAGGTGTTCTCTTTCATGGATGGTTTCTCAGGTTACAATCAGATCAAGATGGCACCTGAAGACATGGAGAAAACTACATTTGTTACTCAGTGGGGCACCTTCTGCTACAAGGTCATGCCATTCGGGTTGAAGAACACTGGGGAAACCTACCAACGTGCCATGGTTGCTCTATTCCATAACATGATCCATCATGAGATAGAAGTGTATGTTGACGACATGATCGCAAGGTCCCAAACTGAGGAAGAGCATCTAGATCATCTGCAGAAGTTGTTTGACCGGTTGAAACTGTACAAGCTGAGATTGAACCCGAACAAGTGCACCTTCGGGGTAAGATCTGGGAAGTTACTAGGCTTCGTTGTAAGTGACAAGGGAATTCAAGTGGACCCTGCTAAGGTCAAAGCTATTCAAGAGATGCCAGTTCCTAGGACAGAGAAAGAGGTCAGAGGCTTTTTAGGACGCCTGAATTACATTGCTCGTTTCATCTCACACCTAACTGCTACCTGTGAGCCAATCTTCAAGCTGCTGAAGAAAGATCAGGTAATACGTTGGAACGATGAATGTCAGGCTGCTTTTGACAGAATCAAAGAGTATCTCCAAGAACCACCCATCCTTATGCCACCGGTTGAAGGGAGACCTCTGATACTATATCTAACAGTGCTTGACAATTCAATGGGGTGTGTGCTGGGGCAGCATGACGAGTCTGGCCGAAAAGAGCACGCCATTTATTACCTTAGCAAAAAGATTACCGACTGTGAGACCCGATACTCACTGCTTGAGAAAACTTGCTGCGCTTTGGTATGGGCTGCTCGCCGGCTGAGACAGTATATGCTGACTCACACTACCTTGTTGATCTCAAAGATGGATCCTATAAAGTACATATTTGAAAAGCCTGCTCTGTCTGGGAGAATAGCAAGATGGCAGATGATCTTGACGGAATACGACATTCAGTACACAACCCAGAAAGCCATCAAGGGAAGTGTATTGGCAGACCACTTGGCACATCAGGCCGTAGATGACTATCAATCCATGAACTTTGAGTTTCCAGATAAAAGCATCATGATAGTAACAGATTGTGAAGTACCTGGATCGGATGAAGGACCTGAACCAGGATCCCGATGGTCTATGCACTTTGACGGAGCCTCCAATGCTTTGGGTAACGGTATCGGCGCCATAATCATATCACCTCAAGGTACTCATACTCCACTCACTGCCCGACTGTGTTTCAACTGTACCAACAACATGGCGGAGTACGAGGCGTGCATCATGGGTCTTCAAGCTGCGATCGACCTAAGGATCAAGTTTCTGAGTGTCTTCGGAGATTCCGCTCTTGTGATCAATCAGATCAAAGGAGAGTGGGATACGAAACATCCGAACCTTATTCCTTACAGAGAATGTGTGTTGGCTTTAATCCCCCACTTTACAGAGATAACCTTTGAACACTTTCCAAGAGAAGAGAATCAGCTGGCGGACGCGTTAGCTACAATGGCTTCTATGTTCAAAGTTAAATGGGATAATGAGGCTCCCCGGATCATCATCTGGAAACTGGACGAACCGGCATACTGTTGCGATCTCGAGACTAAAATGGTGACTGAGAAGCCTTGGTACCATGAAGTGAAGAGATATTTGGAAGCTCAGGAATACCCTGAAGGTGCCTCTATCAATGATAAGAAGTTCCTGAGAAGGTTCACAGCCAAGTTCTTCCTTAGCAACGGCATATTGTACAAGCGAAACCATGATTCAACCTTACTGCGTTGTGTGGATAAGACTGAAGCAGAAAGGATCATGGAAGAGCTACATGAAGGGACCTTTGGTACGCATTCCAGTGGACACACTATGGCTAAGAAAATCCTACGGGCAGGATATTACTGGTCCACCATGGAAGCTGACTGCTACCAACATTCCAGGACATTCCATAAGTGCCAGATTTATGCAGACAAGGTGCATGTTCCTCCAGTTCCCCTGAATGTTCTGACTGCGCCTTGGCCGTTTGCAATGTGGGGCATAGACATGATCGGCAAGATTAAACCTACGGCATCCAATGGGCATCGCTTCATCCTAGTGGCGATTGATTATTTCACAAAGTGGGTCGAGGCAGCGTCCTATGCTACGGTAACCAAGACTGTTGTGGCACGGTTCATTCGGCATAATCTGATCTGTCGGTACGGCGTCCCTGAGAGAATTATTACAGACAACGGTACCAATCTGAATAATAAGATGATCGCTGAGCTCTGCGAGCAGTTCAAGATACAGCACCACAATTCTTCTCCTTACAGACCGAAGATGAATGGGGCTGTAGAAGCAGCAAATAAGAATATCAAGAAAATCGTGCAGAAGATGACAGTGACCTACAAAGATTGGCACGAGATGTTACCGTTCGCTCTACATGGGTACCGTACCTCAGCCAGGACGTCAACCGGGGCAACTCCTTTCTCTTTGGTTTATGGTATGGAGGCAGTCTTACCGATTGAAGTGCAAATACCCTCTCTCCGGATAATGAAGGATGCAAACCTGAATGAGGATGATTGGATCCAGACACGACTTGATCAGCTCAACCTCATTGATGAAAAGAGACTCGCTGCTATCTGTCATGGTCAGACGTATCAGAAACGGATGATCAGGGCATTTAACAAAAAGGTCAGACCACAGGAATATCGAGTTGGGGATCTGGTAATCAAGAGAATCATCCTTCCTCAGAGTGATCCAAGGGGCAAATGGACCCCTACATACGAAGGGCCATTTGTGGTTAAGCATGTGTTCTCAGGAGGAGCCATGATTCTAACCAATATGGATGGTGACGACCTTCCTCACCCCGCTAATGCAGACATAGTAAAAAGATACTACGCATGAAAAAAGACCCGCTAGGCTGACATGCCTAGGCAAAATTAGGGCTTCCCGTCGAACCAAAAGGGTTCGGGCAAAATGAAGGGATGAAATATGAAAAAATCTGTACACCCGGCAAGTCGAAAACCTGAAAAGGCAGCTTGGGCAAAAATGGGTATCCCGGTGGACTGAAAACCTGAAAGGGCGGTCCAGGCAAAAATTAGGGATAAAGCGTAATACTATGTCTCATTGGATCACTTTGCATCCGGAATCCGGTATCTACATCAAGTTCAGACGGCTTCGATCAGTCAGCTTCATCTTCGTTTAGGTCATCAAGTGATGAGACGCTCGGAGTTATAAAGGCAATAGCAGAGTTGAAACCCAGTGGATCATTCATTTCACACAGTTGTTTTATTTTCTTTTGTACAAAATTTGTATAAACTCTTCTGTTCGGCGGCGTTCTCTTATTAGGACGTCAGCCTCTTGTACACAAAACGCCTATTTCCAGGCCATTCAAAAATCAATACAAATAGATTTTTCAGTTAAACGTGCCAACTGTTTTTCTTTTTTTTGTTTTGTTTTGCGAAGAACGTCCAAGGTTCAATTTGTGATATATGCATTGACAATAATTTGCTAACTCATAAATATTTGCATACGAAACAAAGGATTAATTACAGGTGACACTAGAAACAGGGGCAATAAAGAGTTGTCTAAGCAATCTAATTGTTCTTTCCTCCAAGGTACCAAGGTAGGTTCAGCTAAAGAACATGACCAGTACATCTTAATTCCCCAGAGAGTAAGTCAGCAGTCAGTGCATTCTTCTCCAAGCAGAGTTATCAAATCTCAAGGAAGTTGGGTATCCTCCAGCAGATCTCAATATTCCCCAGCAGCATATATACTCATAACAAGCATCCCCGGCAGTCTTGGTCTAAAGATTGTTCCCTGGCGGTATATCAACATTCAAAGGAATCACTTCCCCCGCAGTTCAAAACTTCCCCAGGAGAGTCCATCCAGTTTCCCCAGGAAAGTTGGAATCCATCTCCCCAAGCAGCAAGCTTATCCCCAGTAAATTCTGGAAGCTTATCCTCGCAGAGCACGAACGCGTCGTCCGACTTTATTTAAAGAGTTATTTCCTTAACAGGATATAACTGGGTTATCCTCAGCCAAAAAGCTCCGGAAAGATCGTCGTCAACACAATTCTCTTATCCCCAGCAAAGTCTATTAGCACTTCCAATATAACAAGGATATCCCCAACAAATTACTATCAACAATTCAACAAAGTATCTCTCTCCCCACAGAGTATTGCTCCCCAGCATGGTCGCTAGAGTATTTTTCTCCCCGCAGAATCTTCCATTTGCCAAGTTTATTCCTCAACGGAGTCATCTTCTCCTACCGGTATTCTTGCAACTATCATCCCCAGCGGAAGTAAAAGCTTATTCCCCAACATCAGCCCAGGAGTGACTTCCCGGCACCCGTCAAGGATTTACTTTCCTAGACGAAAACATAAATTCCTAAACATCACAAACATCATTATAGCATGCATAGACGCATCATATCACACAAATCTCATTTATGTTGAGAACATCATTGCTTGATCCATATCATGCATTGCATATGACTGACCTCTACCTTTCAGGAAAGATGCAGTTAAATTCTCAATCATATTTCAAGACCTAGACCGGTTCAGTTAATCGACTCCAAAGATTTCTTATCCAGTCCAAGGCCTTCTCTAGTCCAGCTAAATCGACTCCCAACAGATTTTTCTGATGAAGACTCAGTAGAAGTTATCAAAGGTTTTTCTCAGACGTTCGCTTTTGAGATTATAATTTCCTATGGTTCCCTCCCCGACGGTGCGTGAGGTGATAATTCCATCCCAGGTTTTTCTCAGACGTTCGCTTTTGAGATTATAATTTCCTATGGTTCCCTCCCCGACGGTGCGTGAGGTGATAATTCCATCCCAGGTTTTTCTCAAACGTTCGCTTTTGAGATTATAATTTCCTATGGTTCCCTCCCCGACGGTGCGTGAGGTGATAATTCCATCCCAGGTTTTTCTCAGACGTTCGCTTTTGAGATTATAATTTCCTATTGGTTCCCTCCCCGACGGTGCGTGAGGTGATAATTCCATTTCAGGTTATAATTTCCTATGGTTCCCTCCCCGACGGTGCGTGAGGTGATAATTCCATTTCAGGTTATAATTTCCTATGGTTCTCTCCCCGACGGTGCGTGAGATGATAATCCCATTCCAGATTATAATTTCCTATGGTTCTCTCCCCGACGGTGCGTGAGATGATAATCCCATTCCAGATTATAATTTCCTATGGTTCTCTCTCTGACGGTGCGTGAGATGATAATTCCATTTCAGGTTATAATTTCCTATGGTTCTCTCCCCGACGGTGCGTGAGACGATAATTCCATTTCAGGTTATAATTTCCTATGGTTCTCTCCCCGACGGTGCGTGAGATGATAATTCCATTCCAGGTTCTTCTCAAACGTCCGCTTTTGAGATTGTAATTGCCTGTGGTTCCCTTCCCGATCCTGCGAAGATGGTAATTCCCACCAAGATTTTTCTCAACGAGCGTTGTTGAAGTTAAAGTCACCCAAGGTTCTCTCACCGTTCATGCTGAGGTAGTAACCATCCCTGGTTCATTCATCATCTTGTGAAGCCCCAAATCCAGCTCCTGTAACCAGTCAGGACACATCTATACCAAGCATCTGAAAATCAGCTCCTGTAACATGTCAGGTAATCATTTTCTTTTGCAGGTATGCAGGTTCTCGCTAAGGAATCTCTTACGCGATCAACATCCAGATGGCATCTATAAGCCCATCACCCTATTCATCAATCTCCAAATGGCATCTATAAGCCCATTCCATCATCACACTGCTACTATGTGAGCGCAAATTTCTGGGCACTCTAGTGTTCAATCATCTTCTACCCTCGGATTACGAAAGGCACATCAGCCAATCTGCATCCTCAGGTCTAAGAAGATTGAACAGGGGCAACTGTTGTACCCCAAAATTTGCCCTCCCATATTCTTCAAAGATTTGCCAAGTCAAGCTGCAAAATTCCCCAAGGGTTGCACAGTGTAAGGGCCTCCTAAGTAGTCAAAATTAGGGTTTGTGTTCTGATCAAGAAAATGAAGTTTCCAAAGGTCCAATCAAGTCTCACATGCCTATAAACATGGTCAAGCATCCTCATATCAAGTTTCAAGACTTTCAGCACAAGATTGCACAGTCAAAAACCCTAATTGCACTACAGTCAACTGTAGGGGCAAAATGGTCATTTGACAGTCAAAAGTTCAAATTTTTGGTCAACATCTCATTTTGAAGTCACAAACATCATTTGATCAATGCTTGATCATGATTCTCAAAGCTTGGCTCAAAAATCACCAAGATGCAAAAGTTTCCTTATTTGGACAGCTGAAAACGTCAACTGTAAATTGACCAGAGCATAACTTTCACATGGATTATCAGAAAAATTCCATCCAAAGCACATTTTGAAGAGAAAGACATTTCCTACAACTCATCTTCATACTTCAAGTCCAAGAAATGCTCTCACAAAAAGTTATCAATTTCAACATTATAGGTCATATTCAAAAGTCAACAAAAAGGGACTTTAAGTCAAAGGCCATAACTTGATATTGGTAAATCAAAATGACATAGGACCAAAGACATTAGTTATAGGACTCAAAGACCTTTCCAAAATGTCCAAGAACATGAGCAAAGCTTAAAAATTGAGCAATTTATGCCTTGTAGAAGTTGGGAAATTTTTGGATATTTTGAAAAGTCAACATTGATTCAAATGACCTAAAACTGCTAATGGGCCCATTTTTCTTCCACAATTCATCATCCCAAGCATGTGCACGACCACTTGGCCCAAAGGGAAGTTTTATTCATTTTTTATTTATTTATTTGAATTTTTATTAATAATAATTCATTTAAAGCAATTAAATATATGAAAAATACTTAACCTAACTTATCAAATCTTTTTGTACATGTAATAGACTCAATGATTCGTGCATGATCAGATTTGGAAGGAATTGGATTGATTGGATCATGATTGGTACAAAATTGCATGAAAAAGATTGAAAAAAATATGATTGAAAATCAAATCTCATAAACCATCAATTCAAAGATTTGGATCAAAATTCTTAACCTAATTCATTCCTACATAAGCATAGAACGAAAACCTAATGCCTGGTACCAAGAAGCTGCGCAGAAAACCCTTGCACAAACTTGTAAATTTTGCCAAAAAACTCAATTCTGAAAACTCACTTGCAGGTTGATTCAAGCCTCCAAACTTGTTCCATTAGCTTCTTGGAGGATTATAGGACATATTCCAATCATTCCACAAGCCCCATACTCAAGAAAACGCAAGATCACCATTGAAGTTGGTAAAGAAAATTTTTGAATCGGTTTCTATCATACATGCATTGTTAACATATTTTGTTGTTATTTTTGTGTTTATAATGATGTTTGCAAGCTAATCATGTGCTTTGATTGAAGTTTTACGCTCTGTATGCCAAGATGCCATTATTATTTTCTAGGGTTTACAGGACTTGGAATTAGGGGTTTTTGAATGAGGAAAAATTAGAACCCCTGAGTACCACCATTGACACAAGCGCGTTTGGACGAAGAAGACGGCACCCTCGCGCCTAATTTATGGAGCCCCTGGGGCTAGTCGCTATTTTCCCAAAACCGGCCTAAGAGAACACTATGAAAACCGTTGCCTGTTTCTTTTGTATTTTCAGGAAAACGAAATCCAACGAAGAAGATGATATCGTGGCTGCCAACGATTGGCTGGTTTGAAAATTCGCGCGCAAAGTCCACTAACACTTTTGTTTTCTTTTATAATATTTATTCGTTATTATATGTTAACAACGCGTGAATTGGTTCAGTGGCAAGCATAGTTGTTGGTAAAGTACATGACCTGGGTTCGAGCCCCAGGTCTTCACAATCTCCATATTATTTTTCAATCAAAGTTCACGTGCAGTTTCACATGCTGGAGACCATCATGCGCCTCTCCATCCAGCCATCCACTTGGTCAATATCAGTCATCCAAGGGTTCAGAGCTAAAGGACATGGTAGATCCTAGTCAAAGATGCCACACGGTGTCTGGAAAGTCAACGGACCTGAAGGTCATTGGGCTCAAATTCATGGGCTATACCTCCTATTTGGGGTCTGAACCCCCAGGTTTGCAAATTCTTTTATTATTCTTTATTTTTTCTTTATTTTTTTTACTTTCAATTATTGTTTTTAATTAATTCTGTTAATTTAATTATATTTTCATAAAATCACAAAAAACCCATAAAAATCAGAAAAGAGGAAAAATATAATAAATATTTTTGTTTTAATATTTTTGTAAATAAGTTCATAAATTAATTAGTTAAATTAGGTTTAATTTTAACTCTTTTAATAAAAATCTAAAAAAACATAGAATTAGGTTTAATTAACTTTCCTCTTTTTTATTTTTATTTCATAAATAATTAAATATTAGATATTTATTTTTATAATTAAATTTGCATGTAAATTAATTAGGGTTAATATTAGGTTTTAATCTTCTTTTCGTAATAAATTAAAAAAAACAAATAGAATTAGGGTTAGCATTTAATTTCAATTAACTCTTTTTTTTATTTAAATCATAAATACTAAAAAATACCAAAAACATCTCCTTTTCTTTTTTTTCTTTATTAATTAATTCCGTTTAATTTAATTTAGTTAAAAAGGGTCCAACGCCCTTATTTCGATTTAAATTTCAATTCGCACATTTATTTCTTCTTTCGTATAATATTTGTGTATCTCTCCCAAGGCCATGTAACCTTTTAATTTTTCTCGCACTTTTCTTTACTTTCTTTATTTTTCTGTCAAAATCGGGTCCTGGTTTAATTTTGGCGATGTGGACCCGCGCCTTTTGTAATAGCGTAGAATTTTTACTTTCCCGCAATATTTTAACTGTTAACAAATAGCATGAAAGAATGTATGGACAAAAATAAAAACAAGCGTAGAACACCAATAACCTGACAAGATAAATGCAAATGAAAACGACACACAAATCGCACACACCACCCCTAGGGTACGCCTCATTGTTGCCTTGCCTCGAAAGGTGATCGTCGAGTAGAGGATGTCTTAGTAAGTCCTCATGATCCGGGAACCTGGCATGAGGGTAGCTTCTAAGGTGTCTTCCCATTGCTCTGGTGATCACCATGTCCCTAAACTCGAATTGACCCGAACACCTCCAACGGTGGTGCTACCTACCTCTCAATGGTGGGATGGCACTACTTTAAGGACATTTACACAGACGAATTCCTTAGGGTAGGTAGACGACTCTAGATACTTGCTCTAAATTTCAAAACAAATCAAAAATACTTTTCACACCGACACCTTTTCAAAAAGCTTTCGAAAGCAATTTTTCAAACACTCTTGAGGACCGATACAAGAGTCGAACTGGAATTTTCAAAGAAACTTTTTAAAACCCACAGTTGAAAAGCAAACAAACCATTTTGAAAACACAAATGAGCAAGTATCTAAGAGCCCATGGATAACCATGGATAGAAAGGGTGCTAACACCTTCCCTTTCTATAATCTACCTCCCGAACCGAGAGCAATCTCTATAAGGAATTTTTCTGTGCTTTTGTCCTTTCCATTTGGAGAAAATAAAAGACGGTGGCGACTCTTGCTTCTGCGACATTTCGCGAACCAGCGTTAAACAGTCAGTTCCAGATCCACCGATCACAGCTGCCAATCGATCCTCAAGATTTTTATATTTATCATCCGCCGGGGGATATTTCTGTTCGGAGTAGTCTTCGTCTTCTTCCTCTTTGTCCTCTTCAACTTCAAATTCAGAAGGTACTTCAGCTCCTTTTCCTTTACCAGTCCCTTCATCAAACGTTGAGGGGAACTCGAGAACTTTTCTAGCATTGCTTTCAAACCTTCTTCCAAAAGTGGCTACTCCGGGCCTTTTCTTCTTTTTCTCTTTATTTTTCTCCAACAGTGCTTTAAGGTCCTCTTGACCCTTTGCTAAGGTCACGAGGAGTTGCTGGAATTGAGAATTCTGTGCATGCAGATCCTTAACCGTCTGCTCCAAATCCATCTTGCTGAAATAAACAGCAGAAAGATAAGGAAACCTGGTGTGAAGACATGTTTATACATATGATGAATGATGCGTTATTCATGTAATGCATTCAAGGATTCAGAAATTCAAGTTTGTTGCAAACAAAAATAACACACGTCATATTAAGAAGAAATTTGTTAGTACATAAGTGCCCTATGGGCAAAATATTACAAAATTCTTAATGTAAAAAGACATTGCGCATCCTCTTTGGTGCGATGTAAGTGTTGAGAGTTTCCTCCTCATGCAGTCGGCGGGTAAGCTCCAAAACCTTCTTCTCACTAGCATAGAAGCTGGCTTCAAAAGTGTTCCGTTCTTCTTTGAGTTGGATCCAACTCTTTTGTAATTCTTCCCATGATGTTGGCATGTCGGGGTGTAGGAGGGTGTATGGAACCTCTCCTTCCATAACAGGCTCTTTGATCACGGGGAGAATGTGAGGATATGGCATCATAAGATTCTGGGCGCGGGTTCGTACCCACTTGAGATAAGGCTCAAGAGGGATGGGATTCTTGTGCCCCAGTTTCTTACTATCTACCTTGTTTGGAATCCTCCAAGCTCTGATAAACCTTTGTCGAAGTCCTTGCGCATCGTTGTCGAAGTCAAAAACCAAGTCAGGAATCAGCATGTCATGAGGGCCATCCCTCAGAGCATATCCAAACTGTCTTAGAGCTAAACAGGGGTTATAGGTAATGCCTCCCTTAATGCCAAGTAGTGGGACATTAGGGAATTCCCCACAATGATCAATGATGATGACATTTTCTCTGGACCGAGAACACCAATGTACATCAGAATGTGTGAGGGTCATCAATCGTTATGACCACCTTAAACCCTGCTCATTCTTCAAAACTGATTGTGGAAGGTGAGAAATAACCTTGCTAGGAGAGGAGTACAACACATGAGAACACCTCTTTTCCTCATTGTTCGTGTCTAAAATGAGTGTAGGATGTCCCCAAGCAATGTAGGTACATGATTCCGGGATATGAAAATATTGATAGCATTCACATCTATAAGCTGATCAGGGTTTGGGAACAAGACCAACCCATAGATGAGGAGTGCCACAATCTCTTCAAAGGCTTGTAAATCTAGAGAGTTCCAGCAGTCTTGTGCCTTCTCAAACAGAAACTTTGCCAAGAAACCCTTGACACCACTTCTGGTTTCCCAATGTCCTTTGATGTCAGATGGTTGCAAGTGTAATGCTTGAGCAACATCTTCAGGCTTTGGTTCTTTTTCCGTACCGTTGTAGGGTAGTTGATGAAGAATAGGAATTCTCAGGAGTTGAGAAAATTCCTCCAAAGTGGGCACTAGTTGATAATCCGGGAATGTGAAACAGTGGTGTAGGGGGTCAAAGAACTTGAAGAGAACTTTCACCATGTCTTCTTCAATGTTGGAGTTGACCAAGTTGAGAAGTCTACCATGTCTTTCACTGAAGAGAGAATTCTCTGGAATCCTAGAAGTAAGCTCCTTGAGTTGAGGAGGGATCCTCACAAGGTTGACTTGAATTGTTTTCCTGCGAAGAGATTCCATGACCTACAAAACAAGAACAAAGATGAAGATCCAAACCCTTGAAATGGTTAGTGGATGCATATGATGCTTTATGATGTTCATGATGTATGCACAAGCGCATGTACAAGCAAGTCACACAAAACCCTAGTTTCAGGCTTGCATGAGGTTTCATAGGTAAATACCCTCTTGAGTTTAGTTGGCTCAAACCTGTCCTACAAATAGTAACCGGGTTCTAAGGAGCTCAATATCACTGGATTGTTTTCTATGTTCATTGTTTTGGTTTAGCCACTTAACTAGCGACCAAAATATTCCAAGAAAACAACCCTCAATGAGTGTAGTATCGAGTATCTACCAACTTCGGACTGCACCAAATCCGGTCATCTCACTACCCCTAAAAAGGCCAAGATGGTCAATTAAGGTTCTAAGAGTTCATTAGTGCTTCATGACATCACTCAGCGGCCCCGTATTCTCTTTGATTGACTCAAAGGCTACCGGTACTCACAAATATGTCAGACTAATATAGCTATTGCTTTAAACATGTCGGTATACCCCGCACAGTTTCCATAATGTATTGCTATTTACCTATGAATGTTTCCCAAATCCGGGTAGAGGATTTCAAGCCCAAACAAGAGAACCAAATGTAAAGCAAACAAAGCAATCAAGACAAACATGCAAAGGTGATCTAAGCCCTAAGGTTACTCCACTTTTAAATTTTTTCCCAGCAGAGTCTCCAGTTCTGTGATACGGTCGGAGAACTGACTTGAGGTTTTGCGTTTTGTGTTTGCAAATGTTTCGGTTTTGCAAGAGTTGCCACCGACTTTTTATTTTATCCTAAGGAAAGGTCAAAAAGCACAGGAAAGACCTTTGAGATGTTTTCTTGGGTTTGGGGAGTAGATTATAGAAAGGGAAGGTATTAGCACCCTTTCTATCCATGGTTATCCATGGGCTCTTAGTTACTTGTTTAGATCACTTGCTTTGCTTTTCAATTGTTTGAAATGGTGCTCTTCAATTGTTTGAAATGGTGTTTTGTGTGTGGTTTTGAAAGATGTTTTGAAAAGGGGCCGTCGTTGTGGCAACCTTTGTAATGATTCTTGTTTGAATGTATACAAAGGTGTTTTTGTATTTTGAAAAGCTTCCAATGTTTGAAAGTAGGGTTTTGAAATTGTGTGGTGAAGTGTGTTTTGAAAGTAGCAAGGATGTTTTTGCAAGTTTTTGATCAAGTAACTAAGAGTTATCTACCCTATTTTACTCAAAGATCTTTCTTATGTTTTTAACCCTTTTAACAGTGTTGCTTCACCATTGTATTTGGTGAACAACCTTGTGTTAGGATGTTAAACGGGACAGGCGCGGGTCATCGTATAGACCATGATAGAAATTATGTCAAGTATTTTTGGCAATTTTCTTGAGGGACTTGATCATTTTGTTTAGGCAACCTAGATAGCGTCATCGAGGGACTATGATCTTTTGTTTTGTTTTTGTTTTGCCAAAGTACTTGACATGCATACCATGGCCCATTTTTTGAAGGCAACAAGTGGATTGTAACCCTAGGGGTGCAAGTGTGCATTGTGTTTGTTTTTCATGCATTTTTGTCTTTGATTAGGTCAAACTATTTGTTGGTTTTTTATTTTGCATACAAACCCTAATTCTAATCATGGCATAATTGAAAGCATTTAAGTGCGTAAAAATAAATCTAAGCTATTACACCTTTGATATAGGGGGGGGGGGGGACAATTTTGAATAGGGGGTATTTGATAAGAAATATAAAACCCTAATTACTATTACATCCGAATTGAATTCTTTGTGCAAATAAAAATAAATGGGCAATATTTAATTAAATAAAATAAATAAATATTAAACAAAGATGTATTATGCAAAAAAAAGTTTTTATTTGTTCATGTATGCAAAATTATTATTTTTTAATGTAAAAGGTATAAAGAAATAAATAAAAGATTAATTTTATTTTGTTTTTAGGGCAAAAACCCTAATTTCTTAAGAAGATAAATATAATGCATTATTTATGTACAAAAATATGTATACAAATGAAATATATCTAAAAAGGTATTTTTTTATCATAAATAATAATAAAAATAAAAAAAGTAATATTTTTGTATTTTATTTCTAAGTATTGAATAAAATAAAAGTATATATATATATATATATATATATATATATATATATATATATATATATATATATATATATATATATATATATATATATATATATATATATATATATATATATATATATATATATATATATATATATATATATATATATATATATATATATATATATATATATATATATATATATATATATATATATATATATATATATATATATATATATATATATATATATATATATATATATATATATATATATATATATATATATATATATATATATATATATATATATATATATATATATATATATATATATATATTTATTAAATATGTTAAGTATGTAAAAAAATAAAATAAAATATTTACAAATACAATATATTCAAGAAATATTTTTGGTGTGGATAATAAAAAATAAAAATGAAAAATAGAAGTATTATTTGCATTATTTTCAAGTTTAAACAAAATAATATAAGTATTTAAATTGTTTTTCATATTAGAAAAAATCAAAATAAAATATCTAATAAATGAAAAAAATTGTGAAAATATTTTTAGAGTATTTTTTATATTTGAAAATAAAATATTAAAGTCAGAAAAGAAATTAAAATGCAAAAATAATGAAAATACAAAGAAATGGGCCAGGGGATGCTGAAAGCAAGCTGGGAGGTGTTGGAAGCAAGAAGGCCAGGCCCAGCCCTGACTTCATCTTCTTCCTTGTGACAAACAGAAAAACGCGCGTGGCTAGTTCAAACCTGTATCTCCTGTTTCAGTGCTTTTTTGACAAAATTTAAAACATGAAACTTGTAGAGCATCAAACAATGATTTCAACCATATAAAACATTGAATCTAACTCTCAAAGGCCAGAGAGAATTTCTCTGGCCCTAATTTCTAACCTAGATTTTTCAGAAAGTTCATGGATGAAATTCTCCTAGCACGATTAATATAAATGAAAACTGAGCAGATGTATGGTTTCAGGGCAATGAGTACAACATCTTTTCTTCACAAAACTAAGGCTAAATGTTCCTAAATAGAGAGATAGAAGTTCATGAAATACCTGTTTCAGTTGAGTAGGAGTTGGACAATGCAGTAACTTTCAATGAGGCCTGAGGTTCTTTTGAGCTTGCTTGATGTTCCCTGAACCTTTCCCAATGCTTGGTTTGTTTTGAACTGGCCTAAATCTCTCCACAAAACTCAACCTGCAAAGCTTCAAATAAAAAATGGTGATGTGTGTAAATGGAGTTACAATAGCTTATGAATGGTCTGGACAGCTTAGGTATATTGTTTGGAATGTGTTTGAAGTGATTTGGGGCAAAATGCACGACGGGATTTGATTGTGGCTTGTGATTTGCAGAACTGGCCCTATTTTGGGCAGAAATGAAAATTTTGTGCTTAAGGGTGTTTTAGGGATGAAGGGCTCGCGTTTTTGGCTTACTAGGATGTGTGAAACTTGTTTGAAAACTTTGCTTGAGTTCAATATATCAGATATGTGTGTCCTTGACTTTTTGCACAATGCCTTGGTTTTGAAGCAAAGATGTGAAGTGACCAAGCTATGGCCTGTACAGGCTAGCTCCAAGCATGCTTAAGTTAGTGTACTATTCCTGAGATTAGGGAACTTGTTTGCTGCAAGGAAAGAAGTCCAAGGCTCAAGAAAATGCAATTTGACATAATGTTTCCTTTATGAAAATGGAAGTGCCATCTTTATGCCTAAAATGGAAATGTTCAATGTACAATGCTCCCTTGATCAGAACAATGCCAATGTCCAATGTATTTGCATTCAATTTTTGAGTGTAAATTGGTTTAGAGGCCTGTAATTATGTACTAAGCTAGTTTGGTCAGATTTGCAACTTAATATATTTATTAAATATGTTAAGTATGTAAAAAAATAAAATAAAATATTTACAAATACAATATATTCAAGAAATATTTTTGGTGTGGATAATAAAAAATAAAAATGAAAAATAGAAGTATTATTTGCATTATTTTCAAGTTTAAACAAAATAATATAAGTATTTAAATTGTTTTTCATATTAGAAAAAATCAAAATAAAATATCTAATAAATGAAAAAAATTGTGAAAATATTTTTAGAGTATTTTTTATATTTGAAAATAAAATATTAAAGTCAGAAAAGAAATTAAAATGCAAAAATAATGAAAATACAAAGAAATGGGCCAGGGGATGCTGAAAGCAAGCTGGGAGGTGTTGGAAGCAAGAAGGCCAGGCCCAGCCCTGACTTCATCTTCTTCCATGTGACAAACAGAAAAACGCGCGTGGCTAGTTCAAACCTGTATCTCCTGTTTCAGTGCTTTTTTGACAAAATTTAAAACATGAAACTTGTAGAGCATCAAACAATGATTTCAACCATATAAAACATTGAATCTAACTCTCAAAGGCCAGAGAGAATTTCTCTGGCCCTAGTTTCTAACCTAGATTTTTCAGAAAGTTCATGGATGAAATTCTCCTAGCACGATTAATATAAATGAAAACTGAGCAGATGTATGGTTTCAGGGCAATGAGTACAACATCTTTTCTTCACAAAACTAAGGCTAAATGTTCCTAAATAGAGAGATAGAAGTTCATGAAATACCTGTTTCAGTTGAGTAGGAGTTGGACAATGCAGTAACTTTCAATGAGGCCTGAGGTTCTTTTGAGCTTGCTTGATGTTCCCTGAACCTTTCCCAATGCTTGGTTTGTTTTGAACTGGCCTAAATCTCTCCACAAAACTCAACCTGCAAAGCTTCAAATAAAAAATGGTGATGTGTGTAAATGGAGTTACAATAGCTTATGAATGGTCTGGACAACTTAGGTATATTGTTTGGAATGTGTTTGAAGTGATTTGGGGCAAAATGCACGACGGGATTTGATTGTGGCTTGTGATTTGCAGAACTGGCCCTATTTTGGGCAGAAATGAAAATTTTGTGCTTAAGGGTGTTTTAGGGATGAAGGGCTCGCGTTTTTGGCTTACTAGGATGTGTGAAACTTGTTTGAAAACTTTGCTTGAGTTCAATATATCAGATATGTGTGTCCTTGACTTTTTGCACAATGCCTTGGTTTTGAAGCAAAGATGTGAAGTGACCAAGCTATGGCCTGTACAGGCTAGCTCCAAGCATGCTTAAGTTAGTGTACTATTCCTGAGATTAGGGAACTTGTTTGCTGCAAGGAAAGAAGTCCAAGGCTCAAGAAAATGCAATTTGACATAATGTTTCCTTTATGAAAATGGAAGTGCCATCTTTATGCCTAAAATGGAAATGTTCAATGTACAATGCTCCCTTGATCAGAACAATGCCAATGTCCAATGTATTTGCATTCAATTTTTGAGTGTAAATTGGTTTAGAGGCCTGTAATTATGTACTAAGCTAGTTTGGTCAGATTTGCAACTTGGTATGAACATGTATTGGCCATGGTTACAAAGTGAGTTTTTGCCAACTTCAAGCATTCGATTCTCCCTAACCACAAATGTGTTTGAGGAGTTCTTGGACAATTTGGAAAGGTTGCAACATTTACTATAATCCATATTTGAAATGCAACTTGATACTCCAAGTGGAACCATGTGAAAAATGGCCAAGAAGATGGGTCAAAATCCTGCCTAAACTAGGGCAAAATTTCTCTAAGTTAAAAGTTTTAGGGACCCTTGTTCCAAAAATCATAACTTGAGATCCAAGCTTCTTTTGAGAAAACTTTGTGAGTAAACGTTGTAGAATTTGTGATGTACTACAACTTTCATGTTGTAAGTTTTGTTTGAAACTACTTGCATCTTGGTGAAAATGTGGGACAAAGTTAGGAAAAATTAAGAAAATTTTATAACTTAGAAAAATTTCTAAGTTATGAAATTTTTCCATTTTAAACCCTAATTTGCAATTTTTGGTTTCTTGATGAACAAGTTTCATAATTTGACATGTCTTGATGAAAAATGACCCTTGGCACTTCATCTGTCAATCCTATGCATTTGAGATCTTTTGAACTTGTTGAATGGGTCAAGATAATGTCATTGAGTCCTTGAGTCCATGGTTGAGCTTGATTTGCCATTGGCTAGGTCAAACATTCATAAATTGCCTTTGTACAATCAAAACCCTAAAAATGACCATTTTGCCCTTTTGGTGATCTGATCAAATTTCTTGTGGAATTGTGGTCCAAACTTGATCAAATGGTTCATATGAGTTCATAATGTTGATGTGGGTCAAAATTCATGAGGTTTGACTGTCAATTGGCCACAGTTGACTTTTTCCCCAATACAACTGATTTCTAGGTCAACTGTCCAATTGACTGGGCAAAAATTTGATTCAAGGCTTGAAACTTGGTATGGACAAACTTGTGAGTCCAATCATGAAGTATGAAAGTAACTTTGGGCATTGTAGGTCAAAACATCCCTGTGCAAACTCAAACCCTAATTTAGGTCAACAGTGCAAGGAGGTGTCTTGAGCAGAGCAAACCCTAGCTTGATCTTGAGTTCCAAGAGCCTTGTGATGAGAAATGTTGATAAAATGAGAGGGAAAATTTTGGGGTACAACAGTGACCTTATTCTATTTTTGTTTCTAACTTTGTTATTTTTTATCATTTTTTGGTGTATTTTACTCATTTCTTTTAATTTTTCAAAATAGTTTCTGACTTTAAAAAAATTACCAAAAAATTTATAAAATATTTGATTCCTTTTCTGATTTTTCTATGGTCTTACTTTGTATTTCTTGATTAATTTTAACATAGTTGATATTTTTCTCTTTTATTTCTATTATAAAACATTTTTTAAAACCTTTTTTTTGTATATATTAAATGCAATATTATTTTGTGACTATTTTCTGGCTGACCTTCAATTAAATTTTTGATCATGAACTTTATTAACATCATTGGATCCATGGTGTTGAGTTTAACTCCACAAAAATGGATGAATGATTTTAATAATAGTTTGATGGAATTTAATTTAAAAGTGGTTTGTATATTCTCTCCCACCCCTCTTCATCTCATCCCTTTCTTATTGCACTAAGTGTTATTGGAGCATGATCTCTATATCATGTCTCAAAACAAATGGTGCATAAATTGCTATTGACCGGCCTCAAAATAGGTGCGACTTCTATATAAGTCCACTTACAATTGCTTAACATAGCGCTAAATTTTGTCCCGATTCGAATAAATGATCATTCGTGGCCCAAACTTATGTTTGCAAGCCTAAGTACGTTAATTTGATATCTTTGATCCAATAACCTTGAGATTCATTGTGTGGAGGCTTTGGTTCTACCAATCCTCTAATGGATCTACAACACCTTTGGTCAACGCTGATCACTTAACATCGTTGATCATTAAATGGTACTTATGAGGATTCCAAATGGATGATATATTTGACAAAAAGCAAATGCAACTTGTTGTGTGGAGGCTTTGGTTCTACCAATTCTCTAATGAGTTCCAAATGCAAGTTTCAAGATGATCATCCAACTAACCACTAATCACTAATAAATGAATTTATCCTGTATTTTTATTATATGCCCCTTTTATTTTTATGCACTATTTACTTTTAGCATTTACATTTCATGCCATTTTCATATTTGCTCATTTAAGCATTTACTTTCTTGTCATTTTTATTTTGATCACTTGAGCTTTTCTTTTCTTTTCTTAAGATACTTAATAATCAATATGAACCATAAAATCCTTAATGATACTTTGACTATTTGGCTACTATCCTTGGCATTATGGAGGATTGGACTTTTTGGACTTAGGATTAGAAACCTTGGCCTCTGATTGGATACCTTGTGACCTTATCTGATTATTTTGTCTGGAGTTCTTGAGGTTTACCTCAAGACATTGGGTTATTTTTTTGTTTTGTGTGCAGGTTATTGTGATTACATTCTTTGTTTGTAATATGGAATTCACCCGTATACAGCCGTTACTCTGCCCAATTTTTGTGAAGACTTAATACACTTGAAGTTTGGTTCTCTCAAGAGGTCTAGTATCTTTGCTTTCTTGGCATCAATCCAAAGAATGGGAATTCTATCTTGACCCATAATGTCAAGTATTAGCTTCTTGTTGGTTAGATGGTTCCTATCCCTAGCTTTTACCTTATGCTTTAGGATAGTCTCTTTTTCTCCTCCCATCTTCTTTAATTTCAAAAATCTTCTCCCTCCTTTTGAAAACTCCTCTTGTTTTTCTATTTTAAATTTTAACCACTTTCATAATAAACTTTGACTTAGGTCCATGCATTTTAAAAAAAAACATTTTCAGGAATAAACCTCAATCAACTTAATAATATTTTGACGCCATTTTTTTTTGTAAGAAGACTAAAAGTCAATCAATCTCATTTCAAATCATTTTTGCCACTTTGGCTCTCTTATTTTAAAATCTTTCTCAAAAGATTAAACTCTTGTCAATCCTTGTAGTGATGCAAACAACTATACTTCTACAATATGTAGTGAAGAGAGATATTTTCCAATTGGGTGTTGAGTGAGGCATTGTTGATTTTAAAATCCAAGCCATATCCTCCACTTTGAGATGATGCAAATTCTCCTTTCTCATGATTGTGGGTAGTAGGTATGTTTTCCACACGGACAATGACGATGATGTTTTATCTCATAAAAATTAACCAACACACTTACATTTTAAAATTTTTAAAGAGGAACTACGTGTACCCTGATCACCTATTGCATGAAAAGGTGGTACATAGGCACTAAAGGTTCGCAACCGCGAAGGGTGCAAGAAACCATAAAAATATATTTCTTTTCTCACCTCCACCATCCATTTTTTACACAACATTTCATAGCCAAAATATACAGATTTTACAAAGAGGTTCCTACAGAGTACCGTAGATGTTTAGAGTGCTAATACCTTCCCTTTACATAACCAAACCCCTTACCTTGAATCTTTCCCCCTCTTTTTTGTCTATTCTATATTTTCCCATTCCTTTGGAAACAATAAAGCGTGGTGGCGATTTTATTTTGATTTGTACAAGTCTAGTCAATCCCATGGCTTAGTCTTAAACATTTCTACTGCTACAATATCCACTCTTATTTTTCTAATCTTATGGGTGTGTTTAATCTATGTTTACTGTTTACTACTAAGGGAGAATGCATGCAAAATAAAGGATAAAAAAATGTAGGGAAGATAAAGTTGTACTCGCTTGGGCCCTACCCCAATGCCTAGGTATCCTTTTTGAGGAATCAGAGCTACCGTAGTTCGGCTCACATGTTTTTATTTGTTTTGTGTTTTTTATAGACAATGTTAATTCTGCCTTCTGCCGCAGCTCGACCTTTGGATACTTATGCATTGGAACATAAGTAAATTAATCATGTCCTTACCTGAAAAGGGTTTTAGAGAAAAGGTGCTTGGGCGCACATAAAGGTTTGTGTTGGTTTGTATTTTTTTACCTTGAAAAAGGGTTTAAGTATGATTAGCATGTTTTTGATTTGCTAAGAAAATAAATTTTAGTTTTAGATGTAAGGATGCAAAAAGGGGAAGAAAAGAGTCTAATGGAGATTAGCCTATTTCTAACCTAATGTTATCATAAAATGGTAGCCCTACGTCAAGGATGAAAGGGAAATGTCTACCTAATGTTAGCAGGCATAGTTTGCAACCTAAGATCTAACTTGCGTACGAAGGGAGAAAGCACGTCCTAAGGGAACATGGTATGTACAAGGATAAAGCAAACAAGCTAATAAACTCAAGAGAGCACACCTAGAGAGATCCTATCTAGGTTAGCATGCCAAATAAAGTCTAAAAAAACTATCCTATAGGGAACATGCAATGAGAGCGAATTCATGATCTCAATTTCTAAATTGAGTGACTCATTGATCAACAAGAAATAAAGGAAAGCGGTAAAATCCTATAAGGAGCATGCACTGAGAGCGAAGTCTGATCTCAATTCCTAAATTAAGTGAGTCATTGATCAACAACCAAAGAAATAAACACAAGCACAACACATATAGCAAATGAAGTGCGAAATGCCTTCTACAGGTCTTTAAACAACAACTTCGAGCGCATGCTCCTTATTTCCTACTTCTCATGGTATATAGAAAGAAATACAATCCTACTTCTCATGATATCTAGAAAAGAAGTAAATAAATGTAGTAAAGTGCGAAGAAGTACCGACGACTACCAAAGCGAGAAAATCATAAAGAGCGGACGAAAGCAATGGAGAAGTAGGGAGTACGCATCGAGCAAGCTTCACCAAGAAATAAACAAAGTCAGAAATAATATCCAACTAAGATAAAGGCAAGCGCGTGTTGCGAATGCAACACGTAATCAGAAGTTCCTGCATAAGACATCATGAAGTATCACATGTATCAGGACAACATATAATACGATATGAATTTTTCAAGACGATGAGGAATAAGACGTGTCGCATCAGAAGCGAGCATAATCCGCATGCTTCGATCACATAACTACCTCTTATGTTACATGATTGAAAGCACAAAAATGTACCTTCCACAATGAACAAACGCATCAAAATATTACATGGTAAAGCGGCATGAAAATATGGATAAAAACTAAAAGATAAAAAGTATTTTTTTATTAGTTTTTATGTGAGTAGAATTCTAAAAAAAAACTAGAGAATTAATTCCAAATAATCGATTAAGAAAAACTAACAAATTTTATTTGTTTTTTTATATTCTTTTTATTGCAGTTTAATCACAGTTTAATCATAGTTTAATCCCCAGCTTAATTGCAAGAATCAAGTAATTAAAATGAAAAATTAAAACTAAGCATGGGGGTGTAAGGATCAGAAATGATGTATGAAGAGTGAGCCCAAACGCTGCAGAGGCCCAAACTGGTCCAAGTTCAACATACTCCCTCTTTACTAATTCCTGAATTATTGAACAATAATAAAAAAAAAAAAAAATTAACATGTGATAGAAGTGAAACGGCAGCGCTGCAGCATTTTGATTTATGACCACTCATTCTCTTTCAGACTCAACAAACATTTCTCATGCCCTCTCTTTCTCAACCGTACGTTTTTGGTGAGTATTCCTCCACGTTGGAGATTGACTCGGCGGCAACGAGGGTCCAAGCCATACCAAAACAACATCACCTTGCTCATAACCTTATTCTCCTTCCACCTCTGACCTCCATTTGTCTCAAATCCCTGTTAAAACCCTTACATCTAAACAAACATCACGAACCCTAGAAAATTGAAGTTTGAGTTTAACCAGAAATAAAGCTTGCAGTCGTGCAATCGGAAGAGTGGAACTATTAAGAGGATCATAAACTACATTATGGTATAAAGAAAGCTAAGAGAATTTGAGGGAAAGACCAACTGACCAGCGATAATTATCTGTCTGAAGAGAAAGATGGAGGAATCCGAAGAAACTATATTTCTCTAGTACGATTCACCGCTTTTAGCTCTACATCCTCATCTACACCTCGTTCTCCATGTCTTCTTATACCTCTGTGAATTCTTCATTCGTTTTCTTTTCGTGCGTTATTATTGTTGTACTAAGGTGTTGAGGCAATGCAGATTAATGCGATGCAGGGATGTGATGAAGATTGGCATGATGAGGATGCTTGAGGAAATCAGCAGAGAATGAAGGTGTTGGTTCAGAAAGAGTAAGGTTATTGACAGAGATAGAAGCTTCGGTCACAGAAGGATCTTTTCAGAGGTTTTTAGAGAAGATGAAGATGAGGCTTAAAGGTGAAACATGATGAAGATTCAAGCATGAAGATTATGGAAGATAGAATTGAAGAGAGAATTGAAAAGTGAGTCCCTATTATTTGTGAATTTCTGTTATATATTGTTCCCTCTCCCCCCTTTCTGTTTTCTGTCTTTTTTGGAAGTTTGTTGAGATTCTGTTGGAAGTTTGTTAAGGTAGTTGTAAAACGGTTAAGAGATAAGAAGTTCTCAACTGAATGGTGCAATAGAGAGGTTAGAGAATTAGATTTTGATTCTGTTAGTGAGTGTTAAAGGATTTTTTATGTATAACTGGTTCGAGTTTTGTTATGAACAATCAAAATTCCTCTTAGAAGAATGGTTAGAAAACAATTAGTAGCTGCTAATAGGTTAGTTAGGGATTTAGAGACCGTTATTGGTTTCCTGTTGGGAAATAGTTAGGAAAAGTTATGGATTTCTGTTAGGAGCTACCCTGCTGCTGAAAATTTCTGGTATGGTTTATTTGAATGCAGGTTTTATGCTATGTGTAGCGGGATCGGTTTATCGATTATTGTGAATTGGACCTAGCTCAAAATCCCATGATGCAAAGTTGCAAGGAAATGGTTTTGAAGTATGAGGCCTGAGACAAGAAATTGGAGATAGACAAAAAGTATGGAGGATCATTGTTAAGGCAAGAAGCTTGAATTATGGACAAAAGGGTAATGAGTTACAAAGGTCATTAAAGATGAAGAATTTGGATTATGTTTAGTTTAGGATTAGGTTTCTATTGATGTGATTTTGCAGCCTTGATGTAAATGGCTTTTGAATTGTTATTGAATGCCTCATTTGTATTCTTGATCTTCTTTGTTGGATATTTCTGAACGTTGACTTGTAATGACTTCCATGTCCATGGTGCTTTGAACTAACTTAGATACAATTTGAATAAAGATTGAAATTGTAATAGATCTCGTGAATATAATATGCAATGGTCCTTCTCCATTCAAACAAAGTTTGGAATTCGTCTTCCCCCATATGCTTTACTTTAATTTCCCAATTTTCCTTTAATTCTTGTGGCGCTTGAATAAGTACGAACATATAGGATGAAAAAAAACAAGTGCTTAACATGGACTCTTGAATAAGATCTCCAATAATTTTCAACTTAGAAGTGATTCCATTAAGTTCATGCAAAGTCCCACGTCCAAATCCGCACTCTTCTAATGAAACTTCAAACAACTTTAATCCATGATATTAGGTAGTAGTTCAAATGATTCTAAATAATGAATCGATAATAACCAAACCAAATCAATCTCGCCCTCTTGCTAAAACCCTTAGTTTCCATATTATATTCGCTTCTTGTAATCGAGGCAACAAATAATACCGATGCCTTGATCATATTACGCATCCACAACATCACCTTTGTACCATGATTTAAATCTTGCAATTCACTTTGCAAAGGCACCTCATTTTGACGACTAATGATCTCCAAGCAAATGTCTTGAGGAAAACCTTGTAGATAGGAGCAATTAGAAGCATATGAATGATGATGGTGATCACAAAACTCTAAGCTTCCTTGATATGAATTTGAGATTCTAAGAAGGCCCAAGCCCTAGCTTGCAAAGTCTTTATTTGAGGTATTGATAAAAAAACCTTGCACTAACAAGTCACAACCCTTCGATGGAGAACTTGACGATCTTCTAGTTTGAGGAGAATACAACTCTCAGTGACCCTGAACACAAAAACCCTAGCTCCAGAAACCATGATTGATAATGATACAAATTGATTCCTTGAATGAAGATGAGAACCTTAAAGTCGTACAACAACCCCAATTCCTAAACATCTTTGATCACATGCCATGTTTTATTGATTAATGAATGAATGATGTGTTAGATGACCTGATGGAGTTATGTACATGAGAAAAGTGCAACAATGCATAAGCCAGATAAAAGTAAAAGGGGTAGGACAAATTTGGGGTATTACAGATGAAGGCTTGTTGTTTTATTGTTATTAATTCAGTTGATTAGACTTTAAGTTGTTGTTCGTTAAATACTTAATATTTGAAGTTGTTTAGTTGGACAAAGATGATATATTCTTTTAAGTTGAATATCTGATTCCGCTGTGTAGTTGTGAAAGTTGTTGGTTTTAAAGGATTAAAATTATGTTGCTGTTGGTTCATTCCAATTTAATGTGTTATGTATCTGTAATGAATGCCATTTTTTTAATCTGAAATTATAGCATCCTGATTCGGTTGTCGAAATTCTGAAACTCTGATTTTATACAATTCGTTGGGTAGAATTGGGGTGTTATATTAGTGGTATCAGAGCAAGTCGGTCCGTCCGACCAAGTTGTTGAGTCAGTAGAATAGTGTGACAGTTGAATAATGTCAATGTGTTGTTTCTTAGTACGTGACATGTGTGCAACACACTATCGGTACTTGTTTTCTTTTCTAATTAATTGTATGTGTAACACCCTGATTTAATTAGGATTATTTTTATTTAAAATGATTATATGAGATGATGTGTTTACTTGTGTTGACATATTTTATTATGTGATGTGATGAAATTCAGAAAATTAGAGGTTGAAGTGCTGAGGGGTGTATGACTAAAAGTGTAGAGAACAAGGGGTGAATAGAGAATATTAGTAATTTTATTATTATTATATCATTTGTTATTAATTATTATGAATAAAATAGTGTTTATAATATTCATAATTAAATAATTAATTAAGTTGAGGAAAGGAATTTTTGGGATATAGACATTAGGGGTCTAGAAGTCGATATAAGAAAACAAGAGTGAGAACAAGACATATAAATCGTAGAACGAGAAAAGGCAAGGAGAATGAAAAAAGCTAGGGCAAAGAGGAATCCACAATCTGGGGAAGATCAAAGATTTGAATCAAGGTAAGGGGGGTGAATGGATTCTGTTGTACCCCAAAATTTTCCCTCTCATCCTACTCAAGACATACCCATTGAGGTCCCTAACTTCCCATAGGATGACTAAGAATTGACCAGACAAATTCTCCTCCTAAGGCAATAAATCTCTAACTAGGGTTTCAGTTTTCATCAAGATGTATGAGCTCTAAGGGTCCCAAATGTTTTCCATCGCTCCAATATATCCTCAAGATCATCCATTCCAAATTTCATGCCTTGCACAACAAGTTTGCTCAATCAACTGCTCAAATGCCTGAAAATCAACTATACTAGGTCAAAAGTCAATTGTGGCCTATATACAATCAAACTTCAAGATATTTGGTCAAAATCAACATTTTGAAGTAATATCCATCATTTTATCAAGGATTGATCATAATTCCTCAAGAAATGCTCCTAACTCATCAAATGGCAAAAATGGCAAATTTGGGTTTCTATAGGAAAAGTCAACCAAACTTTGACCAGGCATAACTTTCTCATACTTTATCAAATTTTTTTACACCAAAGCTCATTTTGAATAGAATCCAATTCCCTACAACTTATCTTCATCCCTCAAGATCAATAAATGCCCCAATTAAAAGATACAAACTCAGACATTATAGGTCCTTTCAAAAAGTCAACAAAAACACCTTTTGGGTCAAAGCTCCTTACATGAACATGGAAGATCCAATTGAAATGAAACGAAAAGGGTTGTTTAGAGGACATCTTAAGCTCTCTAAAAAGTCAAGGAACACCATCTTAGGGTTAAAAATGAGAGAGATATGCATTTCTAAAGTTGACCATTTTTTGGAAAAGTGCATGAAGCCAATATTGACCAAACTTGAATTTTTTCCAAATGGGCCCATCTTTTCATGCTTGAAACTTGTTTCTAACATGGCCCACGACATTTGAGCTCATCCATAAATTATTTTATTATTTATACTATTTATTTTGATATTTTATCCATTAAAATGTAAAATTAAATAAAAAAATAAAAAAATAATGAAAGATACGATTTGGAATATTTTTCTCATCAAATAAGGCACAAAATATGCTGGAATATCAAGGGAAGCTTGTGGGGAAAATAAAGATTGGATTTGTTCTAAAAAAGCCAAAAAAATCACATAATTGAAATAAGATTTTTTCTCATCAAAGCATGGATCTTTTCCACATTTGTTAACCTAATGTGATTCACTACATGTACTCAAACTATTCCAGACCTAAAGGATACACACAACCATCACAGGAAACACTAGCAAAGATCAAAGTTTCAAGAAAAATCATGAAAATCAAAAACATCAATTCCATCCTTTGTTGATCCAAACAAAAGAGCAAATCTTCCTCCTGAGGTTCCAAGGGAGGCAAATCATTCCTCATACGTGCCTGAAAGACCCTGAGATTGCCCAACTGAATCTCAACTTTTGTGGTAAATTCTTGGATCTCAAACTTTCATATTAGGCCATATAAATCTTGTTTAAGTTTACATTTGTATTACTGCTGATGTTTGCTGACTTTTGGACGTGTTACATGAGGCATTAAGGGTTGAAATCACAATACACCATGGATAACCGCCGTTATGGTTTTAGGTTCGAATCTTGCAATACGCGAGGATTTAGCCATTTTTAGGCCATATTCATGACCAGTG
Organism: Vicia faba; assembly: GCA_948472305.1. Lineage (NCBI taxonomy): Eukaryota > Viridiplantae > Streptophyta > Magnoliopsida > Fabales > Fabaceae > Vicia > Vicia faba. The sequence continues at coordinate 1,162,435,366 of OX451738.1, forward strand.
GACCTTTTTAAGTCAATCTGCATATTTGGTTTTTTTGTTTGCTCACGTTTTCAGGTGACCCCACCGGAGCAGACGGTGGAAACCACCAGCTCCAATGGTTGGACTGCCAGAATAAGGTCAAACGGTGGCGTGGAATCTTCCACCTATCCCATTTGTTGATTTAAAACATGATTTTTCTCTCTCTATTGTAATTGGTCCATTCAAATTTCTAGGGCCCACTGAAGGGCACGCGTGGACAAGTAAACATCTGTCTTGATTTTCATATTATTTTATTTTATTTCATTTATGTTCACGAATGAGAAGGATGGCTGGTGGTAAGGAAGAACGCGTGTGAAGTGAAAGACTTGGGTTTGATACCCAGGTCAGGTGTTTTATTTTTCTAACATTCATATTGCAGATCCAGTGCTTCAAGCTCCAGCGTACGCACCATGTGTCCACACCCCATCACCATAAGATCCCAGTGGCTTGGATCCAGCGCCTCCAAGCATGCATCCCTATCATAGACCTTCTAGATGCAGCAACATGGGATCTCATGCAGTGGTGGGCAAATCGATCTAGGCCCTTAGCAAATTCAGCGATGCACCCCCCAATTTTGTTTCTCACCCCAGGCCCATTTCTTTTTTTAATTCTCTTTAGTTTATTTTTTAATTAATTTACATTTTTTAAAATTCATTTTTTATCATAAAATCAACAAAAAAATCACAAAAAATAGATTTAGGTTTTTTTAATTAAAATTAATTCTTGCAAATTAATATGATTTAATTGATTTTAATTGGTTTTCTGTAATTTAAAATTAATTAGAAATTAGGTTAAATCTCAAAAAAATTTTCATTAAAAATACCAAAAATATTTTTAATAAGCAAGTAGATTCTTAGGGTTTCAAACTTGTTCCCGTTTTAATTTTGCGTGTTGTTATTTTTCATGCGATTATTTTTTATTTACGCAACTGTGCCCGGTTTGTAATAGCCTAATTAGGGTTTTAATTTCCGCACTTTACATTTTCAGTCAGATATAACTGTAACTGTCCCAAGGCCATGTAATAGCTTAGGAGTTTTTATTTCCTGCAATTTACTTTCCGCACTATATTATATGCATGTATATAAACTGCTAGTAAATTAGGTGTGTATGGCAAGAACTAATCAATCAGTCTTAGATCACTAACATCAAGATAAAAATACCTGAAAAAGCACACTATTGCACACTTGCACCCCTAGGGTATCTCCCACTTTGGCTGCCTTCGAAAATGGTCACGTCCCTCGAACGTAGGGATACCCTTAGAAAAGACACTCAATTTAAAGTCATCATAAATATCATAGTCCCTCAATGTCCCTCGAGTTGCCTACGAGAAATGATCTAGTCCATTGATGTTGCCTACGAATATATGATGACAGTCCCTTCGAACTGCTAAGGTATCTCTACATGTTTCCTCCGATGAACATAAACGTCCCTTCGATAGTCCCTCAAATATCCAATGATAAGGCTACCTACTCACTAATAGTAGGATAGCACTATCTAAAGGAAAGGAGGAAAAGAATGCCTTTTTCGAGTAGGTAGGTAGTTGTTAAGTACTTGCTCAAATCTGATTCCTTTTTACACTTACGCACTTTCAAAAATCTTTTCAAAAACACTTTATAACACTCTTGAGGACTAATACAATAGTTATCATAAAGCAAACAAAAACTTTTCAAACCACACAAACACAAAAGCAATTTTCAAAATGAGCAAGTACCTAAGAGCCCGTGGAAAACCACAGATGGAAAGCGTGATAACACGTTCCCTTTCCATAATCTACCCCCTTACTCATAATATCTCGAAAAAGGTATTTTTCTGTTCTTTTCACCCTTTCCTTTGTTGGATAAAAGAAAAGTCGGTGGTGACTCTTGCTTACCGCAACATTTGCGAATACAAAACACAAAACCAGTACAACAGTCGGTTCTGCCACTGTATCATAGATTCTATAATTGGTGATCTTACATGAGAGGGAAGTGAGGGTTCTATTGTACCCCAAAATTTTCCCTCCCATTTTCACACAAGATATACTCCTAGAGGTTCTCAATTGCTCAAGGTTAACCAAGGATTGACCAGACAATTCTCCTTCTAAAACAATGAACCCCTAACTAGGGTTTTAATTTTCATCAAGATGGTTGAGCTCCAAGAGTCTAAAATGCTTCCCATGGTCCTAATATGTCCTCAAGATCATCCACGCCAAATTTCATTCCTTGAACAACAAGTTTGCTAAGTCAATTGCTCAAGTATTGGAAAATCAACTATGCTAGGTCAAAAGTCAACTGTGGCCCATGTACAGTCAAACTTCAATATTTTTGGTCAACATCAACATTTTGAAGTGATATCCATCATTTGATCAAGGGTTGATCATGATTCCTCAAGAAATTCTCCTAACCCATCAAAAGTCAAAAATGGCAAATTAGGGTTTCTATAGGAAAAGTCAACCAAACTTTGACCAAGCATAACTTTTTCATAGTTTATCAGATATTTTCCAAACAAAGCTCATTTTGAAGAGAATACAATTCCCTACAACTTCTCTTCATCCCTCAAGTTCAAGAAATGCACCATTTGAAAGATACAAGTTCATACATTACAGGTCATTTTTAAAAAGTCAATAAAAGCCACTTTTTGCCAAGACCTTTAACATCAAGATAACATCTTCAAATGAAAAATTAATCGAACTAGGGATTGAAGTAGGCATCTTGGGATTTCTAAAAAGCCCAAGATCATCATCATTAGATAAAAATTGAGCAAGTTATGGCTTGCCCAAGTTGGGAAAATTTGGGAATTTTCAAGAAATATGCATTGAGCAAATTTGAGTTTTTAAGGCAATGGCTCAAATTCTTGAACTTCAAACATCTTCCTAAGAGTATAGAGGAATCCTAAAACCATTTTTGCATAGTCTTGACTTTATTTACATTTTTGTAATTTTATCAATTTAAAATCAAATTAGACTTAGTTTCTTTTTAATTTAAATTATTTTCTTAATAAAAAATACCTAAAAACATTAGAATTAGGATTTATTTTCATCCAAATTTTTTATATTTCTCTAATTAAATTTTGGATATTTACCTCACTTACTTTTTGTTATTAAAAATAAAAAACCAACAACCAAAAAGATTTTTCCTCTAGGTTTTAGAACGTGTTTTCATTTATTGCGCGTTTATTTCCCTTTGCATTTTATATTCATGTAACTGTTATACGGGATGTAATTTACTTTATTGCTTTATTTTATTTTCCCTATTTGGTTTGACATGTAAATATTCCCCTCCCGAAGCCATGTAAAAGTCTAGATTTATATTCTCCGCATTTTATTTTTCTGTATACATTACTGCTAGTAAATTAGGCATGCATGATAAGATTAATTAATTAATCGTTAGATCATTAACCCCAAGATAATATAACTGAAAAAAATACACTTCTCATACTTGCATCCTTAGGGTATTCCTCACTTGGTTGCCTTCAGAAATGGTCATGTCCCTCGAATGTAGGGATACCTTAGCAATAACCCCCAGGTTAAAAGTCATCATAAAAGATCATGGTCCCTTAACGTCCCTCGAGTTGCCTACGAGAAAAATGATCTTGTCCCTCGATGTTGCCTATATGATGACAGTCCCTTTGATTACTAAGATATCCTTACATGTTGCCTTCAATGACCATAGTGTCCCTTTCGATAGTCCCTCAACATCCAACGATAGGGCTACCTACTCACTAATAGTAGGATAGCACTATCTAAAGGAAAGGAGGAAAAGAATGTCCTTTTTAGAGTAGGTAGATGGTTCTTAAGTACTTGCTCAAAAACAACTCTTTTCACACTTACACACCTTTCAAAAAGACTTCAAAAACACTTTATCACACTCTTGAGGACTGATATCAGAGTTACAATAAAGCAAACAAAAAAATCTTTCAAAACACACAAACACCAACAGTTTTCAAAAGTGAGAAAGTACCTAAGAGCCCGTGGAAAATCACAGATGGAAAGGATGCTAACACATTCCCTTTCCATAATCTACCCCCTTACTCAGAAAATCTCGAAAAATGTCTTTTTCTGTTCTTTTCACCCTTTCCTTTGTTGGATAAAAGAAAAGTCGGTGGCGACTCTTGCTTACCGTGACATTTGCAAATACAAACGTAAAACCAGTATATTAACAGTCGGTTCTGCCACTGTATCACAGAACTGGTGACTCTGCTGGGGATTATAAAGTGGGATTTATCTTAGGGTCTAAATCATTTCTAAATTATTTGCTTGTTTGTTTGCTTTACTTTTAAGGGATTGTTTGGGTTACTATAGACCCTACACCTGGATTTGGGGAAACTTGTTATGTAAGTAGCAATAGATCGTGGAAACTGTATGGGGTATACCGACACGGTTGAAGCGATGGCTATGTTGATGCGACACTTTGGTTGGTACCAGTAGCCCTTGAGTTAATCAAGGAAAATACAGGGCCGTTGCGTGGTGTCATAAAGCATCAACTTACCTAAGAACCTTTAAATGAACAACTTGGCAATTAGGACATAGCGAGATGGCCATCTTTGGTGTATTCCCAAAGTCAGAAGATACTCGATGCTAGACTCGTTGAGACTTGACTCCTGAGTTTTGTTTGGTTGCGAGTCAGTCGCCTATCGAACGAAGCTTGTGGGAAAGGTCAGTGATATTGAGATCCCTTAGAATCCAGTTACTATTTATAGGACAGGTTGAACCAATCCAACTTTAAGAAGGTACTACCTTAAAACCCATGCAAGCCTTAAAACTAAGGTCTCTTGTGTGATTTGCTTGTGCTTGCTATATCTGTGATTTCTTAGCATAATCATGACAGCATGACATGGCATATCATACTAACCATTTCAAGGATTTTCTAGGGCTTATCTTTGTGTTGTTTTGTAGGACATGACATCCACTCGCAGGAACACTATCCAAATCAACCTTGTGAAAATACCTCCTCAACTCAAGGAGTTAGCATTAGGGGTTCCTGAAAGCTCTCCCTTCACTGAAAAACATGGCCGACTTCTCAAATTGGTCACTTCAACCCCTGATGAAGAAATGTTAAAGGTGCTCTTTCAGTTATTTGACCCGTTGAACCACTGCTTCACTTTTCCTGATTACCAGTTAGTGCCTACTATGGAGGAGTTTTCTCAGTTATTGGGAGTACCTATCCTTAATCAGCTACCATTCAATAGTACGGAAAGAAACCCAAATCCTGAAGAGATTGCTCAAGCTCTGTCTTTACAACAGTCTGATGTAGTGGAAAATTGGGAAACCAGAATAAGTATCTAAGAATTTCCAGCTAAGTTTCTATTTGAGAAAGCCCACTATTTTTGGGATAGCCTGGATTTACAAGATTTTGAGGAGGTGTTGGCCCTTCTCATCTACGGGATATTCCCTAACACGGACCAACTCATAGATGTGAATGCGATTAATATTTTTCGGTCGCATAATCTGGTGCCTACCTTACTTGGGGATATTCTACACTCTCTGCATACTCTCACTCTAAAGAGAAGAGGGACCCTTCTGTGTTGCACTCCTCTATTGGCTAGGTGGTTTATTTTGCACCTACCTTGGTCTATTCTGATAAATGATCAGGGTATGAGATGGTCTCATAGGCTGATGTCCCTTACACATTCATATATTCATTGGTGTTCGCGATCCTCGGTGAACGTTACCATCATTGACCACTGTGGGGAATTCCCTAATGTCCCTCTCTTAGGCATTAGGAGAGGAATCACTTATAATCCTTGTTCTGCATTGCGACAGTTTGGTTATGCTAGAAGGGATGGTCCTCACGACACACTCGTCCAAGGAATCATCTTTAACTATGAGAATGATGTTCAGGGTTATCGCAAGAGGTTAATTTGAGCTTGGGGCATGACAAATAAAGTTGATAGCAAGACACTGGGGCATAAGAATTCCATCCCTCTTTAGCCTTACCTCAAATGGGTGCGAGCTCGTGCTCAATGTCTTATGATGCCTTACCCCGCCATCTTACCTGTGATTGTGGAGCCAATTGCTGAAGGAGACACTCCTTACATTGTGCTTCATCCTAACATGCCAACTGATTTTGAGGAGCTACGGAAGTCCTAGATTCAACTTAAAGAAGAACTGGATACTTTCGAATCCCAATTCTACGCAAATGAGAAGAAGGTTCTAGAGCTCACCTGGTTACTTGAAGAGGAGAGGAATATAAATGCCTACATTGCACCAAAGAGGATGCGCCCATGGGAAACTTGAGTCTTCTTTTGATTGGAGAATTTTATTGTTGCTTTGTTCCCTTTGTGAGCCCAAGAGGCATTATTGTAATCAATAAAATATCTTAATGCAATTAAAGTTTGTTCTCTTTCTGTTTAAGAAAAATTGAGTCTTAGAAATCCTTGAGGACATTGCATACATATATCATACATATCATTGCATAAGCAGGTTTCAAAGCAGGTTTCTCATCCTCTTCGCTGTTTATTTCAGCAATGGCTCTAGAACAAATAGTGAAGGATCTACAGACTCAGAATGCCCAGTTTCAACAGATGATCATGGCTCTGACCAAGGGGCAAGAAGAACTGAAAGCCTTGCTTGTTAAAGAAAAGAAGAAGCCAAGGAAGCCAACTGGTTTAGTGAATTTGGGAAGAAGGATCAGAGGACCGGTGCGGCGAGCCTCTGAACTGGTAACTTCATCAAAGGAAGGAGACAATCAAGAGGAGGAAACAAGAGAGGAAGACTTCAGTCTAAAAGAATCTGATGATGAATCTGACTATGATGAGGAACAATATCCTCCTGCTGATGAAAAACACAAACAATTGGAGGATCGTTTGAAGGAAATGGAGGTCTAGAAGGTACCAGGTCTGTATTTTGAGGAACTGGGTTTGGTTTATGGGGTTGTCATCCTGCAAAAGTTTAATGTGCCGATGTTCACCAAATACGGTGGGGTTTCATGTCCCAAGATGCACCTCCGATCTTATGTGAGGAAGATACATCGTCACACTGCTGACAAGGACTTATGGGTCTACTTTTTTGAGGATAGTCTGTCCGAAGCTCAACTAGAATGGTTCTACCAGCTAGAAGGGGCCAACATTCGTAATTGGGAAGACCTGGATGCTACTTTCTACAAGAAGTATCCGTATAATGCAGACCTTGCTCCCACCCGTACACAACTCCAAAGTATGTCTATGGGTTCGAGCGAGGGCTTTAAAGACTATGCTCAGAATTGGAGGGATTTAGCAAGAAGAGTCCAACCCCCCTGTCTGATAGGGAGCTAGTGGATATGTTTCTGGGTACCTTGTCTGGTCCATTTTTCAATCACCTGATTGGAAGCTCCTCAGCCGGCTTCACTGAACTGATCTTGACGGGAGAAAGAGTGGAAGTTGGAATTAAGAGTGGTAAGATCCAGAAGGATGCGTCCTCCAGTGCAACAAGGAAGCCATTTTTTGGGAAAAAAGTGGTTAATGTTGTGTACAACCAAAGGAATCAGGACAAAACTTAACACCGTCTAGCGGTAGGGGATGTTATGATCTCTAAACCTGCACCTACTTAACAAAGGAGCAATCAGCCTAGAACAGAAAGGCCGGTAAGACAGTTTACCCTGATAAATATGATGTTGTATCAAGTTTTACCACAGTTATTGAAGTCCAATATGGTAACTTAGAGGGAAGCTCTGAAGAATCCTAATACTGCCTCTCCTTGCTACAATCCAAATGCTCGATGCGCCTACCACTCTGAGACTCCGGGGCATGACACAAACGACTGCTGGGCTTTGAAAAATAAGGTGCAAGACCTTATTGAAGCAAAGGAGATTGAATTCAATGCTCTGGAAACTCCCACGTCAAAAATGCACCCATGCCCAAGCATGGCTCGGGAATCAATGTTATTGATGTTGTCTCCGCCACAGAAGATGCTGACAATGGCTATGACATGGATAGCTGGATATTCTCTGCTGCCAACAGTGGACTCAGTAACTGGACAGCAAAAGAATTTATACCAATTACTTTTATTCAGAAGTAATTGTCTTTCTTGTTTTTTCATATGTAATAAATAATATAAACTTTTTGGCCATGTGTCTTACCCGGGGCATAATGGTTTATTTGTGAGGGTTATCATGTTTCAATTTCACATGGCATTAATAAAGCATTGGAACTTTATGCATATAAATTTTGCACTCTCTGTTTTTGTTTTCTTCTTTTTACTTTGTCTATATGGCTATGCTCTTACACACACTCACATATCAACTGCAGATCCATATCCACTATGGATCCCATTGATAATAGTTCTGCTATTGTCGGTTATGACTTTGAAAGTCCGATCAACCAAGTCGAGGACAAAAGTGAGGAAGATTGTGAGGTACCCGGAGAACTTGCCAGACTGTTACAGCAGGAAGAAAGGGCTATACAGCCTCATGAAGAGCCAGTTGAGACAGTGAATTTGGGCATAGAAGAGAACAGAAAAGAGGTCAAGATAGGTGCAAATTTGGAGCTTCGTGTCAAACAGCGTATGATACAAATGTTGCATCATTATGTTGAGATCTTTTCCTGGTCATATAAAGACATGCCAGGACTAGACACGGATATTGTGGTTCATCGCCTGCCAACTAAAGAAGATTTCCCTCTGGTAAAGCAGAAGGTCCGTCGCATGCACCCCGAAATGTCAGATAAGATCAAAGCAGAGGTTATGAAACAGTTCAACGCTGGTTTCTTAGCTGTCACTTCTTATCCCCAATGGTTTGCTAACATAGTCTCAGTACCTAAAAAGGACGGCAAGGTACGAATGTGTATGGACTACTGAGATTTGAACAGGGCAAGCCCCAAGGATGACTTTCCGCTCCCCCACATTGACGTTTTGGTTGATAACACCATACAATATAAGATCTTTTCCTTCATGGACGGTTTCTTTGATTACAATCAGATCAAGATGGCACCCGAAGACATGGAGAAGACAACCTTCGTCACACAATGGGGCACTTTCTGCTACAAAGTGATATCATTTGGATTAAAGAATGCTGGGGCAACATATCAAAGAGATATGGTAGATTTATTTCATGACATGATTCACCATGAGATAGAGGTCTATGTGGATGACATGATATCCAGGTCACAAATTGAGGAAGAGCACATTGATCATCTACAAAAGTTGTTTGATAGGTTGAAGACGTACAAGCTGAGGTTTAATCCGAACAAGTGCACCTTCGGGGTAAGGTCTGGTAAACTCTTAGGTTTCATTGTCAGTGACAAGGGTATTCAGGTAGACCCTGCAAAAGTGAAGGCTATACAAGAGATGACAGCTCCTCGCACTGAGAAGGAGCTCAGAGGTTTCTTAGGACGCCTAAATTACATTGCCAGGTTCATTTCCCATTTAACTGCTACTTGTGATCCAATCTTCAAACTCCTGAAGAAAAATCAAGTGGTAAAGTGGGATGACGAATTCCAGACCGCCTTCGAGAGAATCAAGGAATACCTTCAAGAGCATCCAATTATGATGCCTCCGATTGAAGGAAGACCTTTGATAATGTACTTAACAGTGTTAGATCATTTAATAGGGTGTGTGCTGGGGCAGCATGACGAGTCTGGTCGAAAAGAGCACACAATATACTACCTTAGCAAAAAGTTTACCGACTGTGAAAGAAGATACTCACTGCTCGAGAAAACTTGTTGTGCTTTGGCATGGGCTGCTCGCCGACTGAGACAGTATATGTTGACCCATACTACTTTGTAGATATCTAAGATGGATCTGATCAAGTACATCTTCGAGAAGCCCGCTCTCTTCAGAAGAATAGCAAGATTGCAAATGATCTTGACCGAATACGATATCCAATACACGACCCAGAAAGCAATCAAGGGAAGTGTACTAGATGATCATTTGGCTCATCAGGCTGTGAATGACTACCAATCCATGAACTTTGAATTCCCGGATGAGAACATTTTCTTAGTGATTGACTGTGAAGAACCTGGACCGGATGAAGGACCTGAGGAAGGATCCTGATGGACTATGGTTTTTGATAGAGCCTCCACCACACTCGGAAATGGAATCGGTGCTGCAATCATATCTCTCCAAGGTTGTCATACTTATTTCATGGCCAGATTATGTTTCAATTGTACCAACAACATGGCGGAGTATGAAGCATGCATCATGGGTCTCAAAGCTGCCATTGATCTGAAGATCAAGTTCTTGAGCATTTTTGGAGATTCAGCCTTTGTAATAAGTCAAATCAAATGGGAGTGGGACACGAAGCACCCAAATCTCATCCCTTACAAAGAGCATGTGCTGACGTTGCATCCATACTTTGAAGAGGTAACCATTGAACATTTTCCACGAGAAGAGAACCAGTTAGAAGACGTGCTAGCTACTATGTCGTCCATGTTCAAGGTCAGATGGGACAACGAGGCTCCTCAAATCACTATTGAGAGGTTGGATGAACCAGCGTACTTCTATGAGATTGAAATTGAAAAAGTAGCGGACAAACCTTGGTTTCATGAAGTAAAGAGGTATCTCAAGGCCCAAGAATATCCTAAGGGGACATCTGTCAATGATAAGAAGTTTCTGAGAAGGTTCTCCGTGAAGTTCTTCCTTAGTAATGGAATCCTCTACAAGCGCGACCATGACTCTACTTTACTCCGGTGCATAGACAAGAGCGAATTAGAGAGGATTATGACTGATTTACACGAAGGTACCTTTCGCACCCACTCTAGTGGACATACCATGGCTAAAAATATCTTGCGGGTAGTATACTATTGGTCCACCATGGAAGCAGACTGTTATTTGCATTCCCGAACTTGTCACAAATGCCAGATATATGCTGATAAGGTGCATGTACCTCCGGTTCCTTTGAATGTCTTGACGGCTCCCTGGCCCTTTGCAATGTGGGGAATTGACATGAATGGAGAGATTAGGCCTACCGCTTCTGTGATACGGTGGGAAAGAACTGACTGTTTTTTGGAATGCTGGTTTGCGTTTTGCGTTTGTTTTCGAAAAATGTCGTGGTAAGCAAGAGTCGCCACCGTCTTTTATTTTATCCAACAAGGAAAGGAAAAAAGCACAGAAAAATTCCTTTTTCGAGATGTTTCTCGGGTTCGGGGGGTAGATTATAAAAAGGGAAGGTGTTAATACCCTTTCTATCCGTGGTTATCCACGGGCTCTTAGTTACTTGCTCATAATGTTTTCAAAATTTATTTTCTTTATGTTTGTGGGTTTGAAGAAGTTTTTGTTTGAAAGGTGTAAGTGCGAAAAGTTTTGTTTTGTTTTGGAAAGAGCGAGTATCTAAGAACCATCTACCTACTCGAAAAAAGGAATCGTTCTATGCTATCTTCCTTTAGATAATGCTATCCTACTATTGATGAGTAGGTAGCACCATCGTTGGAGTTTGAGGGTCAATTCGAATTTAGGGACTTACGATCACCAAATCAATGTTAGGACGCCTTAGCGGTAACCCTAATGTCTTAGATCATTTGTTTTAAGGCAACAATATCTGAGGCAACTGTTTCGAGGCGACTATGATCTTTAGACAAGAGGACGACCTCTAAAGTGACCTATGCTTAATGACCGTGTACGAAGGCAACCAAGTGGGGTGTACCCTAAGAGTGCGCATGTGCGAGTGTGTTGTTTTCAGTTATTTTTGTCTTTGTACATGTCAATGGTTATCTATGTTGATTTTAGGTTAAACATTCATTCTAGTCATGCATCCCTAATATCAAACATCTAACAGTTTATAAGTTGCAGAAATTAAATTGCGGAAATTTAACTAACTATTACAAGGCGTCGGTATTTACATCGCCAAAAGCAACCCTTTGAAATTTAAATATGGAAAATAAATAAAGCGATAAAAATATTTAAAGTCTTATTAAGCTATTACATTCCGGAAACTAATACAATATTGAATAAAATGGAACGCGTGCGGGAAATTAAATCGAGGGAAAGTTTTAGGGTTTTGACCCTTTAATTATTAAAGAAAAGATTTTTTGGTTATTTTTGAATTAAGAAATAAACTATCCTAAATTAATTATTAAATTAAATTAATTATTAAATTAAATTAATTAAACTAATTAATAAAAATAAATATTTTTGGGTTTTTTTGATATTTAAGGAAAGAAAATAAAATTGATCAATGTTAATAAAACCTAATTATGTCTAAATTAATTTTAATTATTTATAAAATATATTAAAGTTATCCTAATTAAAACTAAATTAATTAATTGATTTGTTAATAAAAAGAAAATACTAAAATTTAAATTAATAAAGAAAATATTTTTTTTTGGTTTTTATTTTATAGAGAAAATTATTTGATTGGTTAGTTAATAATAAAAATAATAACAATAAATAATTAAACGAAATAAAAAAAAGAAATAGAAAGAGTTAGGGGTGTGGGCCTGATTAGGAGGTTTGGAATAGCAATTCAAAGGCCCAATAGGCACTGGCCTGGCTGACTTTTTGGATCCCTTGTGCGCCCTTTGACTTGGTCCCATTGTGGACCATCATTCTGGATCACCAGATCTGGCCTTGGGCTATCTGGCGCTTGATTGAGTGAGGACACATGATGAGCTCCACGCCTAGCTTTGCACTGGATTACCTGAAGGAAAAATATAACAAATAACATGGGGGAGCTGGGATTCGAACCCAGGTCCTGTACGTGACTGCCAGCTCCCCTTTCCACTAGGCCATTCGCTTCATTTTGTTAATCATATAAGAAAAAAACATAATATGGGAAAATACGTTAATATGCCAGAATATAAAAAAAAAGTGCGCGAAGATTCGAATGGTCCAATCAGAGGGAGACACGTTTGTCGTCCCTGACTTTCAAACCCTGTAAATTTACCTGCGAATTTAGATCCGCAGCTAAATTCGTAGGTCAACCCCAAAATTAAATCTAGGCCATAAAAATTTCTCCCAAAACCATGGTTATGCTCGTCTTCCTCCTCCGGTCATGTCCATGGCCATTATTGGGGCTAATTTTACCTGTAAGGGAAACGCCCAAAAAACAAACCATAAAACCCTAGATTCGGTTCTTGGCTTTACAAGTCAGATAAATAAAATTGGGTGATACATAAAGCTTGGAAATTTGATGAGGATCATGAATATGCCAATATTTCGTACAAAAGATGCAAGAATAGAGAGTTAAGGTTTTGAAAACAGGGCCAAGAAACGGGACACTTACAACGCGTTTTGATGGATATGAGGGCTTGCTTTGGATTGATTCTGACTCAGTGGTGGTCAAGGAAACGATTGAGATCGTGCTTGGCTTCTAAATTTGCCTCTAAGTGTGATTTTGGTTTTGCACTTTTCACCACTTTTTCCAAGTTTTGTTTCCAGTGTTCTTGCAGCCTCCAGGTCTCAATTTTGTGCCTTTGCCTTCTATATGTATCATGGAATGTATTAGGTCAAGAATTATGCTTTGAATCTTTGCACATCAATGCCATGGGATTTGATTTGATCCACCATTGAAAGCTTGCCTAATTTGTAAAAAAACCATCTTTTTTTACATGATATGGTGAGATACGAATTTGATGCTGATCATGATGATGATTAAGTCCTAAAATAGCCAAAAAGATATCAAGCAATCAATATTTGGATTTTATTTGATTTAATTTGATTAAAAATGAAATAATTCAATAAAAAATCTAATAAAATACTAAAATTGATAAATGGACACAAGGCTGAAGCTAGGACATGTGTGCAATGTGGAAAGTCCAAATCAAGTGGAAAATAATGGGCCCATTTGACAAAATTTGAAGTTTTGGGGATAGTTGACTTTTGGCAATTTTGCAAAAATGCCCAACTTCAAAAATGCATAACTTCTTCAATTTTGAACTTTTGGAGGTGTTATTTGACTTTTTAGAAAGCTTGAGATGTCCTCTAACCAACCCTTTTGGTCTCATCTAATTTTGATATTCCATGCTTAAGTTATAAGCTTTGGAAAAAAAGGTGTTTTTGTTGACTTTCAAAAATGACCTATAATGTCCAAATTTATAACTTCTTGTGAGTGAATTTTCTGATCTTGGGGTATGAAGATGGATTGTAGGAAATTTCATCCTCTTAAAAATGAGGTTTGGATGGGTCATTTCTCATAAAGTATGAGAAAGTTATGCTTAGTCAAAGTTGAGTTGACTTTTCCTACAAAACCCTAATTTAGCAACTTTTGAGTCTTGATGAATTTTGAGCAATCCTTGATGAATCATGATAAACCCTTGATCAAATGATGAAATATCCTTCAAAATGAGAATGTTGGCAAAAAATCTTGATGTTTAACTGTTTGTAGGTCACAGTTGACTTTTGCCCTAGCATAGTCGATTTTTGGACCCTTTGAGCAATTGACTGACCAAACTTCCTCTCAAAGGCTTGAAATTTGACATGGATGACCTAGAGAACATATTAGGACATTAGGGAGAATTTGAGGTCATTTGGCCTCAAGGACCTTGATGCAACACAAAACCCTAATTTGAGGTTGACTGCCTTAGGAGATAGCTTGACTGTCCAACTCTTGAGTAATCTTGAGCCACTTGGAGATTTTCCTTGAAATGTTTTGAGAAATATGAGAGGGAAAATTTTGGGGTACAACAGCTGCCCCTGTTCAATCTTCTAAAACCTGAGGATATAGATTGGCTTTCGTGCCTTTCGTGATCCGAAGGTGGAAGATGATTGAACACTAGAGTGCCCAGAAATTTGCACTCGCATGAAGTGGTATCAGCCTTGTGGTGTCGGGAATGGGCTTACAGATGCCATTTGGAGATTGTTGATAGGAGGTATGAACTTCGACTGGAATAAGAATCAGGGAGATCTTAGCGTCGATCTGACTGAACCAGAGAAGGTCTTGGATTAATTTTGATTGGATAGGAATCAGAAAAATCTTAGAATCGATTTAACTGAACTAGACGAAAGTCTTGTGATATCTTCAACTGGAATAAGAATCAGGGAGATCTTAGCGTCAATCTGACTGAACGAGAGAAGGTCTTGGATTAACTTTGACTGGATAAGAATCAGAAAAATCTTAGAATCGATTTAACTGAACCGGACGAAAGTCTTGGAATATCTTCGACTGGAATAAGAATCAGGGAGATCTTAGCGTCGATCTGACTGAACCAGAGAAGGTCTTGGATTAACTTTGACTGGATAAGAATCAGAAAAATCTTAGAAACGATTTAACTGAACCATACGAAAGTCTTGGAATATCTTTCTGAGGAATCTGCTGAAACAGCCCTCAATAGATGTAGTTTTTGAGGGGACTACCAGGTCATCTAAGTAGTCAACGGTGTTTATTGGTTCGTCTTTTCCCTGAAAAGGTAAAGAGTCAGTCATATGCAATGTCATGATGTATGAAATGCATGATATATAACAAGCAATGATGCTCTCAAAATAAATGAGATTGTGTGGTATGATGCGTATATGCATGTATCATGATGTATGGAAATGTAATGTTTCTAGCTGGGGAAAATAAATCTCGGATAGCTGCTGAAGAATAGAGCTGGATTCTTCGTTTCTGCAGGGGATGGCGAACAAAGAGAATAAACCTGTAGGAGAGGATGACTCCGTTGGGGGAATAAACTGATGAGGAGATTACTCTGTGGGGAAGAGATGTTCTGCTGGAGATTCCACTGATAAATTCCGTCGGGATGAATTATCATTGCTGGTGATATTGAATCCTATTGGGGATTGAATTCCTGTTTGTGAAAGAAAAGAACTCCGCTGGGGATGATCTTTGGTTGCGACTTCTCTGGGAATAACCTTTTAGACTCTTATGGGGATAATCCTTTGAGTTCTGCTGGGAATGATCCTTTGAACTCGGCTGGGGAGATTTATTTTTGTACTCCGCTGGGGATAAACTTCCAGAGTCTACTGGGGATGATTCTCTAACTCCATTGGGGAAGCTTTTTCAGACTGCGCTGGGAAAATTTTGACTCCACTGGGGATATCTTGTACCCTGCCGGGGAGCATTCTTATACTCCGTTGGGGAATATTAAGACTGCCGGGGATATCAAGCCTTTTTAGTGCTGATGGTAGATAAACTCTGCTTGGGGAGAATATTACCGATTCATTCACAATTGCAAGTCTCAGCTGGGGGAGCTATCATTATTGTCTTACTCTGCGGGGAGTGAATGTTTCTTAACCAGGTTCTTCAACTGAATTTACCTTGTACCTGGTGGACAAAGAAACTATATATCTTGGACACTTCTTATTGCCCTTGTTTCTGATATTACCAGTAATTCGTCTTTTGTTTCGCATGTAAATATTTATGAGCAGCAATTAATATCAAATGCATATATCAAAAATGAACATTGGACGTTCTTTGCAAAACAAAATAGATAAAGGAAAAATAGCTTGAAATTTCTTTGAAAATGAATTGTATTGATTTTGAAGTTTGGCCTGTAGAATAGGCGTTTTTGTACAAGAGGCTGACGTCCTAGTAGGAGAACGCCGCCGAACAAATAGAATTTATACAATTTGTGAAAAGAAAACAAAACAGCTATGTGAATAATCCCACTGGGTTCCAACTCTGCTATTGCCTTTATGACCTTGAGCATCTCATCACTTTTCTACTTGGTTGAAGGTAGATCAGATTGATTAGTGTCGTCCGAGCTTGATATTCGATACCGAAGTCTGGATGCATAGTAATCCAATGAGACATAGTGTTACACTTTGATCCCTAATTTCTGCATGGACCGCCCTTTCGGGTTTTCAGTCTACCGGGATACCCTTTTTTGCCGAAGTCGCCTTTTCAGGTTTTCGACTTGCCGGGTGTACAAATTTTTCATTTTGATCCCTTATTTTTGCCCGAACCCTTTTGGTTCGTCGGGAAGCCCTTATTTTTGCCTAGGCCAGTCAACCTAGCGGGTCTTTGATTATGCGTAGTATTTTTTCACTATGTCTGCGTTGACGGGGTGGGGGAGGTCGTCACCATCCATGGTGGTTAGTATCATAGCTCCTCCTGAGAAAATGTTCTTAACCACAAATGGCCCTTCGTGCGTAGGGGTCCATTTGCCCCTGGGATCACCTTGTGGCAGGATAATGTGCTTGATAACCAAGTCCCCAACTTGATACTCTTGTCGTCTGACTTTCTTGTTAAATGCCTTGATCATCCGTTTTTGGTACGTCTGACCATGACAAATAGCAGTAAGTCTCTTTTCGTCGATTAAGTTCAGCTGATCAAGCCGGGTCTGAATCCAGTCATCTTCGCTCAAACCTGCATCCTTCATGATTCGAAGAGAGGGTATCTGAACTTCAATGGGCAGTACGGCCTCCATGACATATACCAAGGAATAGGGTGTTGCCCCTGTTGACGTCCGTGCTGAGGTACGGTATCCATGAAGAGAAAAAGGTAACATCTCGTGCCAGTCTTTGTACGTCACTGTCATCGTCTGCACAATCTTCTTAATGTTCTTATTAGCCGCTTCGACAACCCCATTCATCTTCGACCGGTAGGGAGAAGAGTTGTGATGCTGTATCTTGAACTGCTTGCAGAGCTCAGTGATCATTTTATTGTTGAGATTGGTACCATTGTCCGTAATGATCCTCTCTGGTACACCGTATCGACAGATCAGATTGTGCCGAATAAACCATGCCACCACGTTCTTGGTTACAGTAGCAAAGGAAGCTGCTTTAACCCACTTCGTAAAATAATCAATATCTACCAGGATGAAACGATTCCCATTGGATGCTGTAGGTCTGATCTCGCCGATCATATCAATGCCCCACATTGCAAAAGGCCAAGGTGCCGTCAAGACGTTCAGAGGAGCTGGAGGTATGTGCACCTTATCAACATAGACTTGGCACTTGTGACATGTCCGAGAATGTTGATAACAGTCGGCTTCTATAGTGGACCAGTAATATCCTGCCCGTAGGATTTTCTTTGCCATGGTATGTCCACTGGAATGAGTTCCGAAAGTACCTTCATTTAAATCTGCCATGATCTTTTCTGCCGCGTTCTTATCCACACATCACGGTAAGGTTGAATAATGGTTACGCTTGTAAAGGATGCCATTACTGATGAAGAACTTTGCCGCGAACCTCCTCAGAAACTTCTTATCATTAACAGATGCACCCTCGGGGTATTCCTGAGCCTCAAGATACCTTTTTACTTCGTGAAACCAGGGCTTTTCTATTACCTCTTCAGTCTCAATGTCACAGCAATGTGCAGGTTCATCCAATCTTTCAATGATAATCTGGGGAGCTTCGTTGTCCCAATTGACTTTGAAAATAGAAGACATCGTAGCTAGCGCGTCCGCCAACTGATTCTCCTCTCTTGGGAAGTGTTCAAAGGTTATCCCTTCGAAATGGGGAAGCAACGTCAACACATACTCCTTATAAGGAATAAGATTTGGGTGCTTCATATCCCACTCGCCTTTGATCTGACTAATCACGAGAGCGGAATCTCCAAAGACACTTAGAAACTTAATCCTTAAGTCAATTGCTGCTCGAAGACCCATAATGCACGCTTCATACTCCTCCATATTGTTGGTGCAGTTGAAACATAGTCGGGCGGTAAATGGAGTATGAGATCCTTTAAGGGATATGATCACGGTGCAAATGCCATTGCCCAAAGCGTTTGAAGCTCCATCAAAGTACATAGACCATCGGGATCCCTCCTCAGGTCCTTCATCCGGTCCAGGTGTCTCACAATCAGTTACCAACATGATATTCTCGTCCGGAAATTCCAAGTTCATAGACTGGTAATCATCCACTGCCTGATGTGTCAAATGATCTGCCAACACACTTCCTTTGATTTCCTTTTGGGTCGCATATTGGATGTCATACTCAGTCAAGATCATCTGCCATCTTGCTATTCTTCCGGACAAGGCAGGCTTCTCGAAGATATACTTGATTGGATCCATCTTTGATATCAATAAAGTGGTGTGAGTCAGCATATACTGTCTCAGCCGGCGAGCAGCCCATGCCAAAGCGCAACAAGTCTTCTCGAGCAGTGAGTATCGGGTCTCACAGTCGGTAAACTTTTTGCTAAGGTGATAAATAGCATGCTCTTTTCGGCCAGACTCGTCATGCTAACCCAACACACACAACCATTGAGTTGTCGAGTACTATCAAGTATAGGATCAGAGGTCTCCCTTCAACTGGAGGCATCAGAATGGGTGGCTCTTGGAGATACTCTTTGATCCTTTCGAAAGCGGCCTGGGATTCATCGTTCCAACACACTACTTGATCTTTCTTTAGTAACTTGAAGATTGGTTCACAAGTAGCGGTCAGGTGTGAGATGAATCGGGCAATGTAGTTTAGTCGTCCCGAAAATCCTCTGACTTCGTTCTCTGTTTGGGGAGCTGGCATCTCTTGTATGGCCTTCACCTTTGCCGGATCCACTTGAATACCTTTATCGCTTACGACGAAGCCTAGCAACTTACCAGATCTCACCCCGAAGGTGCACTTGTTCGGGTTTAACCTCAGCTTGTACAACTTCAACCTGTCAAACAGTTTCTGAAGGTGGTCCAGGTGTTCTTCCTCAGTCTGGGACCTTGCAATCATGTCATCGACGTATACCTCAATCTCATGATGTATCATATCATGGAACAAAGCAACCATGGCACGCTGATACGTTGCCCCAACGTTCTTCAATCCAAAAGGCATGACCTTGTAGCAAAAGGTACCCCATTGAGTAACAAAAGTTTTCTTCTCCATGTCTCCGGGAGCCATTTTAATCTGATTATAACCAGAGAAACCATCCATAAAGGAGAATACCTTCTGCTGAGCGGTGTTGTCAACCAGAACGTCGATATGAGGTAGAGGGAAATCATCCTTGGGGCTCGCCCTGTTCAGATCCCTATAGTCAACACACATTCGAACCTTACCATCCTTCTGCGGCACGGGAACCACGTTGGCCACCCACTGTGGGTAAGAAGTAACTACTAGAAAACCAGCGTCAAACTGTTTCATAACCTCAGCCTTGATTTTCTCAGACATATCTGGGCGCATTCGGCGGACCTTCTGTTTTACTGGAGGACAGTCTTCCTTGGTAGGCAAACGGTGAACCATAATATCGGTATATAACCCCGACATATCTTCATAAGACCAGGCAAAGATCTCAACGTAGTCACGCAGGATCTGAATTAACCGTTGCTTCACACTAGGCTCCAGATTTGCACCAATCTTAACCTCTTTCTTGTCCACTTCTGTACCCAGATTGACTGATTCCACCGGCTCTTCATGTGGCTGTATAGCCATCTCTTCCTGAAGTAACAGCCTTGCAAGTTCACCAGGCACTTCACAATTATCTTCACCTTCATCTTCGGCTAAGTTGATCGGAATTTCGAAGTCATAACTGGAAGTAGCAAAGTCGTTACCAGTGAGATCCAGAGTGGATGTAGACCTGTATATGTGAGTGTGTGTAAAATAGTTGTTTTGCAATATATAATAAAAGAAAAACAAGGAGCGCAAGATTTGAAATGCAAGAAACGTCCAATGCTTTTATTAATGATATATGAAAATGACACACATAAAGCCCTCACAAATGAAGCCACGGTGCCCCGGGTAAGACACCGGGCCATAAAGTTTAAAACATTGTCTGTTACAAATTCAAAACAAAAAGTCTCATTACTGGGTAACAAAAGAAATAGGGATGAAGTCCTTTGCTGTCCAGTTGCTTAGTCCACCGTCGGTCGTTGGGTAGATCCAACTGTCGAACTCAGACTCTTCAACATCGTCTTCAATGGCATTCACTCCTGAATTGCTGATGAACAAGGGAGGTCTTCCAATCCGTGCATTCCGAACAACCCTTTGAGCTTCTGCAGTGAAACCCAAACCAAACTTGTTAGTCTTCTGTGCAAAATCAGGGAGTTGGCCCCAATTTGCACACCCACCTTTCTCAACAACAGCCCGGGCATCCTTGAGGGAAGCCATCTTCATAGGAGGATCTTCAAAAACAGTCTCAGTTGATGCCAGCGTCTGGGGAACCTCTTCAAAATGCTGAAATGGGGTTTCAATCAACTCCCCATCCATCTCTACATATCGGAAAGAGTTGAGGCGGCTCACCATGTACTCCTCCTCTCCTTGTACTGTCACAATCTTCCCTTTCACTGGGTACTTCAGTTTCTGGTGGAGCATAGACGTTACTGCCCCAGCCTTGTGGATCCACGGACGACCCAGCAAACAAGAATAAGACGGCCGAATGTCCATCACATAGAATGTAGAGGTGAAAACCTGAGAACCAACCTTAATCGGAATATCCACTTCTCCGTGCACCATCCTTTTAGACCCATCGAAGGCCCTGGAGACAATGTTCCTTGGTTTCAACTCCAACCCTTCACAGTCTAACCGGTCTAGAGCTTTCTTAGGCAAGACGTTCAATGAGGAACCAATATCCACTAATACATGAGCAAGAGTAGTGCCCCTGCATTCAATGGAAACATGCAGGGCATCATTGTGATTCTTCCCTTTAGCAGTCAAGACGGTGTTAGAGAAACCCAAACCATTATCAGCAGTCATACTAGCCACGCAATCTTTAAACTGATCAGCTGATGTTTCTTTGCGGTACATGCACAGTCTTCAAGAAAGCAATCAGAGCCTTGGCATGGGCTTCTGAGCATAGCAACAGAGATAGCATAGAAATCTTGGACGGGGTTTACCCCAGCTGTTCAACTACCTTGTAGTCACTCTTTTTGATGATCTTTAAAATCTCTTCCATCTCTTGTCTAGAAGCTTCAACAGTAATCGTCTTTGGTGCCTCCGTCTGGGCAGGCTCATCAGTGGTCCCTTTGCCCCGAGTGTTAGATGACTCGACAACAAGGGTGAGAATGGGAACTTGAACAGGAATAGCAGTAGGTACACTTGCAGGTGTAATAACAACAGGTTTCCAGGTAGTTGGTGGAGAGATATCAGGGGAGAAAAGTCTTCTGTTGCGGGTGACTTTAGCAGGTCCAACAATATTGTTGATGTTAGTACTAGCATCCAACTCTTGTTTAACTCCATGAAAATAAACATCAGCCCCGTATTGCCAAGGGACAGCTTTATCAGATGTGTAGGGGATAGGCCCAGGAACAGTGATGATCAATGGTGCGATTCTTGGAACATATGTAATTCTAACAGGATTTCTCGAGGAAGCCTTGGAAGAATTGTCGAAAATGGTGATTATAGCAACTTCTTCAGTATGAACTAAAGGAACAACAGTCTTCTCAAACAAAATTTCCTTATTATCCATCAGGCATTGGACACCTGACTTCAAAAGATGGAAACCGATAGGTAGGACGGAACACATACGACAACCTTCGTCACAGCCCGGAAATAAACTGGCTAACAAAAGGTTCTTCTTCACAGTCATCAAAGGGGTAACACTGTCATTCACAGAAACCACAAACAAGTCTTCATCTATAGCATTCACCCCATGCTTGGGCATAGGAGCAGTTACACCATTAGGTCTTTCGGGCGCCTCGAACTCAATCTCCTTAGCATCAATTAAGTCATGTATTTTTTTTCTTCAAAGCCCAACAATCATCTGTATCATGTCCCAGGCTGTCTGAGTGAAAAGCACAGCGGGCATTAGGGTTGTACTTAGGCGATGCAGTGTTGGGATTCTGTGGAGCCTCCCTTGGAGTTACTAGATTGGTTTTCAATAAATGCGGCAGAATCTGAGACAAAGTCATGTTGAGATGGGTGAATTGCCTTCGGGGCCTCTCGGCCCTTTGCTGATTGTTGCGCTGAGGAGCACCAACAGGTCTTGAAATGACCACTGCATTAACAGCTTGGTGGTGTTCAGGTCTATTCTGGCTTTTCGAACTGTAAACAACACTGGACTCTTTCTTAAAAGGCCTATTCTCGGTGCCTGATGAAGCACCCTTCTGTATTTTACCCGACTTAATACCGACCTCAATCCTTTCCCCAGTCATGATCAGCTCCATAAACCCGGATGAAGAACTTCCAATCAGATGGTTGAAATACGGACCAGACAAGGTCCCCAGAAACATATCCACAAGATCCCGATCAGCCAAGGGTGGTTGCACTCTTCCAGCAAGGTCCCTCCACTTCTGAGCATAATATTTGAAACCTTCGCCCGCACCCATTGACATACCCTGGAGTTGGGTACGCGTGGGAGTGAGGTCGGAATTGTATTGGTACTGCCTGTAGAAAGCAACAAGCAAATCTTCCCAACTGCGGATACTGGCTCCTTCTAACTGGTAAAACCATTCAAGCTGAGTCCCTGAGAGACTGTCTTGAAAGAAGTGGATCCATAGGTTCTTATCAGCGGTGTACGGCTGAATCTTCCTTACATACGACCGGAGGTGCAGTTTCTGGCAAGAAACTCCGTCGTACTTAGAAAAAGCTGGTGCTTTGAACTTGTGGGGAATCACCACCCCAGACGACAGTCCCAGATCACCAAAGTCTAGACCAGGCACTTTTTGAACTTCCATCGCACTCAAACGGTCTTCCAATTGTTTGTATCTATCCTCGGCCGGAGGATACTGGTCTTCGTCGAAGTCCGTCTCGTTGTCTGAAACCACATGGCTAGGAGCCCTCCTTTCTTCCTGACTATCTTTCCCTCCAGATGAGGTGGTCAAATCAACTTCATCTCGTAGCCTGTTTCTAAACCTGTGACCTGTGTTAAACAGGACTGTCCTCTTCTTCTTCTTCTTCTTCTTCTTCTCTTTCAGAATAAGGGTCTTCAGATCTTGCTGACCCTTAGCTAGATTCATGAACAATTCTTGGAACTGGGCGTTTTGAGCCTGTAGAGCTTTGATTGCTTGTTCAGTCGATGGTTCAGAAGACATGATGCTGAAATAAACAACGAAGAAGATGAGAAAACCTATAAGGGTACCTGTTATGAAGTGCATGGGATGAAATGCGTATGATATGATTTCAAAGACATCGAGAGATTCAAATTCGTAAACAAGAAATGAAACACGCTTTTATTAGATAAACTTGAAATTCAAATTGTTCAACAAATTTCCCTTAAGGCATTACAAGAAAGGAAATACTGAAAAGGAAATAAAAACTGGAAAGGAAATAATCAAAGGACAATCAGTTCTCCCATGGTCGCTTCTTGTCGGTGAGGACATAGTCATTGAGGATCCGCTCGTTCTCCAGCTGTCTTGTCAACTTCTGAATCTTCTGCTCTTGCTCGTTAAACTTTTCTCGGTAAGCATCCCGCTCTTCTCTCAGCTGCATCCAAGACCTTTTCAGCACCCCAATGTCAGTGGGCATATGAGGATGGAGGATGGTCGGAAGAACCCCTTCTTCATTAGCAACTTCAACAATGATAGGCAGGACGACTTCATACGGCATACCTAGCTTTTGGGCACGGATACGAACCCATCTGAGATATGGATCCATCGGAAGAGAAGTCTTTGGACCCAGCTCTTGTGGATCAGATCTGTGAACTCTATCCCAAGCCCTTATGAATCTGCGGCATTGCTCGTCACTATCTCCTTGAAAATCAAAGATGATACTAGGCATTAGCAGCTCATGAGGTCCTTCCCTTCTGGCTCGCCCAAACTGACGTAGGGCCAAGCATGGATTATAAGTAATTCCTCCATGGGTTCCTATCAGTGGAACATTGGGGTAATCCCCACAGCGATCAATAATGGCCACCTCGTCCATACCCTTAATAGTCCAAATGATGTCATTGTGAGAGAGAGACATAACCCTATAAGCCCAGTCCATGCCTTCTTCGTTCTTCAGAACTGATTTGGGAAGGTGAGAAATAAACCACCTTGCCAACAATGGAGCACAGCACATCAAAGTTCCCCGCTTTCGAGCAGTACGGGCATAAAGCTGATGAAAAATGTCACCCAAGAGAGTGGGTACAGGGTTACCAGAGATGAAGATTTTTACTGCATTCACATCAACAAAGGAGTCAGAGTTAGGAAACAGTAACGAACCATATATCAGAAGAGCCAAAATATCTTCGAATGCCTTGAAGTCTAGACTATCCCAGAAATGATTAGCCTTACCAACCAAGAATTTAGTCAGAAAGCCCTTTGCTCCACTTCTAGTCTCCCAATTAGCCATTACTTCATCCTTTGTCATATGAAGTGCTGAAGCAATCTCTTTTGGCCTCAGGATCTTCTCCCAACCTGTGAACGGGGTCTGCTCCAGAATAGAGATACCAAGAAGATCAGAGAACTCTTCTAAGGTGGGGACCAACTGGTAGTCTTGAAAAGTAAAGCAATGGTACAGTGGATCATAGAACTGGACTAGAACACTCATCATCTGCTCGTCCAATTTGGAGGTGACCAAACTAAGAAGATGCCCATGTCTTCTGATGAAGGAGGTAGTATCAGACATCTTTGCAACCAATTCTTTAAGCATAGTGGGAACCTGGACAAAGTTGATCCGGGTGGTGTTCCTACGCATGGGTTCCATGACCTACAAAACAGAACAAAGATGAATCCCTCCTGTATTTGAAATAGGTTAGTCTAATGCAAGATGTATGCAATGTCATGATTTCATGATGTCATGATAGAAAGCACACCACAAGTATCCACAAATAACAAACATGGTAAAGGCACACAAGTCACACAGAGAGCCCTTAGATTCCAGGCTGGCAAGGAGCTTAGGTACTACCCTCTTTTAGTTCAGTTGGTTCAAACCTGTCCTAAAAATAGTAACCGGGTTCTAGAGGATATCAATATCACTGACTACCCTTGATCGGTCATAATTCCAGTTTAGAAACCTTTTCTTGCGGCCGGAATCATCACGAGAGTTTAGTCTCAATGAGTGTAGCATACTGCTATTGTTCTATGGCCAAGTTGGTCAATTTAAAGGTCCTAAGGTCGGTTAGTTCTTAATGACCCCTTAGAAGACCCATATTCTCCTCGTTCCAACACAAGGGATATCGGTACAAACTAAAGTGCCACACCAACGTAGCTACTACTTCAACCGTATCAGTTTACACCGTACAGTTCCCTCACAGTTTATTGCTACATACCTAAAGGGTATCCCCAGATCCGGGTTAGGATCTATAGTAAATCCGATTCAAGCCCACAAATATAAAGCATACAAAGCAAACAATTGAAAACACAATGATCTAATCCTAAGGTACACCCCACTTATAATCGTCCTCAGCAGAGTCTCCAGTTCTGTGATACAGTGGGAAAGAACTGACTGTTTTTTGGAATGCTGGTTTGCATTTTGCGTTTGTTTTTGCAAAATGTCGCGGTAAGCAAGATTCACCACAGTCTTTTATTTTATCCAACAAGGAAAGGAAAAAAGCACAGAAAAATTCCTTTTTTGAGATGTTTCTCGGGTTCGGGGGGTAGATTATAGAAAGGGAAGGTGTTAGCACCCTTTCTATCCGTGGTTATCCATGGGCTCTTAGGTACTTGCTCATAATGTTTTCAAAATTTCTTTTCTTTGTGTTTGTGGGTTTGAAGAAGTTTTTGTTTGAAAGGTGTAAGTGCGAAAAGTTTTGTTTTGTTTTGGAAAGAGCAAGTATCTAAGAACCATCTACCTACTCGAAAAAAGGAATTGTTCTATGCTATCTTCCTTTAGATAATGCTATCCTACTATTGATGAGTAGGTAGCACCATCGTTGGAGTTTGAGGGTCAATTCGAATTTAGGGACTTACGGTCACCAAAGCAATGTTAGGACGCCTTAGCCGTAACCCTAATGTCTTAGATCATTTGTTTTGAGGCAACAATATCCGAGGCAACCGTTTCGAGGCGACTATGATCTTTAGACAAGAGGACGACCTCTAAAGTGACCTATGCTTAATGATCGTGTATGAAGGCAACCAAGTGGGGTGTACCTTAAGAGTGCGCATGTGCGAGTGTGTTGTTTTCAGTTATTTTTGTCTTTGTACATGTCAATGGTTATTTATGTTGATTTTAGGTTAAACATTCATTCTTGTCATGCATCCCTATTATCAAACATCTAACAGTTTATAACTTGCGGAAATTAAATTGCAGAAATTTAACTAACTATTACAAGGCATCGGGTATTTACATCGCCAAAAGCAACCTTTTGAAATTTAAATGCGGAAAATAAATAAAGTGATAAAAATATTTAAAGTCCTATTAAGCTATTACATTCCGGAAACAAATACAATATTGAATAAAATGGAACGCGTGCGGGAAATTAAATCGAGGGCAAGTTTTAGGGTTTTGACCCTTTAATTATTAAAGAAAATATTTTTTGGTTTTTTTTGAATTAAGAAATAAATTATCCTAAATTAATTATTAAATTAAATTAATTAAACTAATTAATAAAAATAAATATTTTTGGGTTTTTTTGATATTTAAGGAAAGAAAATAAAATTGATCAATGTTAATAAAACCTAATTATGTCTAAATTAATTTTAATTATTTATAAAATATATTAAAGTTATCCTAATTAAAACTAAATTAATTAATTGATTTGTTAATAAAAAGAAAATACTAAAATTTAAATTAATAAATAAAATATATATTTTTTTTGGTTTTTATTTTATAGAGAAAATTATTTGATTGGTTAGTTAATAATAAAAATAATAACAATAAATAATTAAACGAAATAAAAAAAAGAAATAGAAAGAGTTAGGGGTGTGGGCCTGATTAGGAGGTTTGGAATAGAAATTCAAAGGCCCAATAGGCGCTGGCCTGGCTGACTTTTTGGATCCCTTGTGCGCCCTTTGACTTGGCCGCATTGTGGACCATCATTCTGGATCACCAGATCTGGCGCTTGATTGAGTGAGGACACATGATGAGCTCCACACCTAGCTTTGCACTGGATTACCTGAAGGAAAAATATAACAAATAACATGGGAGACCTGGGATTCGAACCCAGGTCCTGTACGTGACTGCCAACTCCCCTTTCCACTAGGCCATTCGCTTCATTTTGTTAATCATATAAGAACAAAACATAATATGGGAAAATACGTTAATATGCCAGAATATAAAAAAAAGTGCGCGAAGATTCGAATGGTCCAATCAGAGGGAGACACATTTGTCGTCCCTGAACTTTAAACCCTGTAAATTTACCTGCGGATTTAGATCCGCATCTAAATTCGTAGGTCAACCCCAAAATTAAATCTAGGCCATAAAAATTCCTCCCAAGACCATGGTTATGCTCGTCTTCCTCCTCCAGTCATGTCCATGGCCATTATTGGGGCTAATTTTACCTGTAAGGGAAACGCCCAAAAAACAAACCATAAAACCCTTGATTCGGTTCTTGGCTTTACAAGTCAGATAAATAAAATTGGGTGATACAGAAAGCTTGGAAATTTGATGAGGATCATGAATATGCCAATATTTCGTACAAAAGATGCAAGAATAGAGAGTTAAGGTTTTGAAAACAGGGCCAAGAAACGGGACACTTACAGCGCGTTTTGATGGATATGAGGGCTTGCTTTGGATTGATTCAGACTCAGTGGTGGTCAAGGAAACGATTGAGATCGTTCTTGGCTTCTGAATTTGCCTCTAAGTGTGATTTTGGTTTTGCACTTTTCACCACTTTTTCCAAGTTTTGTTTTCAGTGTTCTTGCAGCCTCCAGGTCTCAATTTCGTGCCTTTGCCTTCTATATGTATCATGGAATATATTAGGTCAAGAATTATGCTTTGAATCTTTGCACATCAATGCCATGGGATTTGATTTGATCCACCATTGAAAGCTTGCCTAATTTGTCAAAAATCCATCTTTTTGTACATGATATGGTGAGATACAAATTTGATGCTGATCATGATGATGATTAAGTCCTAAAATAGCCAAAAAGATATCAAGCAATCAATATTTGGATTTTATTTGATTTAATTTGATTAAAAATGAAATAATTCAATAAAAAACCAAATAAAATAATAAAATTGATAAATGGACACAAGGCTGAAGCTAGGACACGTGTGCAATGTGGAAAGTCCAAATCAAGTGTAAAATAATGGGCCCATTTGACAAAATTTGAAGTTTTGGGGATAGTTGACTTTTGGCAATTTTGCAAAAATGCCCAACTTCAATAATTCATAACTTCTTCAATTTTGAACTTTTGGAGGTGTTCTTGGACTTTTTAGAAAGCTTGAGATGTCCTCTAACCAACTATTTTGGCCTCATAGCATTTTGATATTCCATTCTTAAGTTATAAGCTTTGGCAAAAAAGGTGTTTTTGTTGACTTTCAAAAATGACCTATAATGTCCAAATTTATAACTTCTCGTGAGTGCATTTTCTGATCTTGGGGTATGAAGATGGATTGTAGGAAATTGTGTCCTCTTAAAAATGAGCTTTGTATGGGTCATTTATCATAAAGTATGAGAAAGTTAGGCTTGGTCAAAGTTGAGTTGACTTTTCTTGCAAAACCCTAATTTAGCAACTTTTGAGTCTTGATAAATTTTGAGCAATCCTTGATGAATCATGATCAACCCTTGATACAATGATGAAATATCCTTCAAAATGAGAATGTTGGCAAAAAATCTTGAAGTTTGACTGTTTGTAGGTCACAGTTGACTTTTGCCCTAGCATAGTCGATTTTTGGACCCTTTGAGCAATTGATTGACCAAACTTCCTCTGCAAGGCTTGAAATTTGACATGGATGACCTAGAGAACATATTAGGACATTAGGGAGCATTTGAGGTCATTTGGACTCAAGGACCTTGATGCAACAGAAAACCCTAATTTGGGGTTGACTGCCTTAGGAGATAGCTTGACTGTCCAACTCTTGAGCAATCTTGAGCCACTTGGAGATTTTCCTTGCAATGTTTTGAGAAATATGAGAGGGCAAATTTTGGGGTACAACAGCTTCCAATGGGCATCACTTCATCTTAGTGGCCATTGATTACTTCACGAAGTGGGTTGAGGTCGCCTCTTTCGCTACCGTTACCAAGAATGTTGTGGAGCGGCTTATCAAGCATAACCTGATTTGTCGGTATGGTGTGCCAGAGAAAATAATCATAGACAATGGTGCAAATATCAACAATACGATGATCACCGAATTCTGTAAGCAATTCAAGATCCAACATCATAATTCTTCCCCTTACCGGCCAGAGATGAATGACACTGTGGAGGCTGCTAACAAGAATATCAAGAAGATCATATAGAAGATGACGGTTACATACAAAGACTGGAATGAGATTTTACCATTTGCTCTTCATGGTTACCGCACATCAGCACGTACGTCAACACGGGAAACACCTTATTCTATGGTATATGGTATGGAGGTTGTCCTACCTATTGAGGTCCAGATCCATTCTTTGAGGATCATGAAGGATACGGGTTTGAACAAAGAGGATTGGATCCATACTCGACTTGATCAACTGAATCTGATTGATGAGAGAAGGATTGCTTCTCTCTGTCATGGTCAGATATACCAAAAGCGAATTATCAAGGCTTTCAACAAAAAGGTCAGACGACAAGTATATCAAGTGGGTGATCTGGTAATCAAGCGCATCATACTTCCAGAAGGTGATCCCAGGGGCAAATGGACTCCCACATACGAAGGGCCATTTGTGATCAAAAGCGTATTTTCTGGTGGATCCATGATTCTAACCACCATGGATGGCGACGACCTTCCTTACCCTGTGAATGAGGACATAGTGAAAAGATACTACGCATGAATAAGGAACCGCTAGGTTAACTGGCCTAGGAAAAAATAAGGGCATCCCGGCGAACCAAAAGGGTTCGGGCAAAAATTAAGGAGAAATACAAAAAAAATCTGTACACCCGGCAAGTCGAAAACCTGAAAAGGCGGCTTGGGAAAAAAAGGGTATCCCGGTGGACTAAAAACCCGAAAGGGCGGTCCAGGCAAAAGTTAGGGATTTGAAGCGTACACCTATGTCCCATTAGATCACCTTGCGATCATACTTCAGTATAGACTACCAAGACTCAAACAGTACCGATCAATCCAGTCAGCTTCGGACAAGTAGCAAAGTGATGAGACGCTCGAAGACATAGGGGCAATAGCAGATTTGAAACTCAATGGGATTATTACACATAGCTGTTTTCTCTTTGTACACTATTTTATGTAATTTTCATTTCTTATGACGGGGTTCTCCTACTAGAACGTCAGTCTCTTTGTACAAAATGTCTATTATAGGCGAACTTCAATAAAATCAATACAAATCATTCGTTGAAAGTACAAAACTATTTGTTTTTCTCTTTTGTTTTGTTTTGCAAAAACGTCCAATGACTTATTTTTGACATGTGCATTTAAATATGATCACTGTTCACAAATACTTACATAAAAAACAGAAAGACAGTTGCTAATGACTTTAAGGAACGGGGCAAAGTCCAAGAAATAATTTGCAGTCCCAACTATTACTCTTTCCAGCAAGTACATGGGTAGAGATAGTTTGAGACGAGGTCACCATTACATACGACCCCGTGGCGTCTATGTTCCCTGTAGAGCAGAAACAACCAGAGTTTTTCCCTCTTCTTCCCCAAGCAGGGATTACCTTCGCCAGCTGAAATCTGTATCCCTCAGCCGAGTTTTATAATTTCAAACAGTTCATAAAACTTCCTCCCCAGTAGAGTTTATTTCTCTAACTGCGGAAGTTTATTCCCCAACAGAGTTTATTTCTCTACATCAGCAAGATCTTCCAACAAAGCATCCTCCCTCCATAGAGTTATTCTCAAACAGAGTCAATCCCCGACAAATCATATCCATCCATCATCCCCATCAGAAACGAAGGATTCAGCGTCCCAATACTCTTCAGCAGCAACCCGAGATTTACTTTCCCCGACTAAGAAATATCACAATAGCATCCCATATTCATACATCATGGCATGCGCATACACATCGCATACAACATAATCTCATTTATTTTGAGAACATCATCACAATGCATTTCATACATCATGACATTGCATAAGACAAACTCTTTATCTTTTTCAGGGAAAGATCAAATCAACAAACACCGCTACTTATGTGACCAACTAGTCTTCTCAAAAGCTACGTATGATGAAGGGCTATTTAAACAATTTCCTCATAAATATGTCCTCACAAGACCTTCTCTGGTTCAGTCAGATCGAAACTAAGATCTCTCTTATTTCTATTTCAATTGAAGATATTCCAAGACTTTTGTCTGGTTCAGCTGAATCGATCCTAAGATTCTTCCGATTTCCATTCTAATCAAAGTTAATTAAAGACCTTCTCTGGTTCAGTCAGATCGACACTAAGATCTCTTTGATTCATATTCCAGTTGAAGATGACCCAAGACTTTTGTCTGGTTCAGTTAAATCGATCCTAAGATTCTTCTGATTTCCATTCCAGTTAAAATTAATTAAATACCTTCTTTGGTTAAGTCAGATCGACACTAAGATCTCTCTGATTCCTATTCTAGTTGAAGATGATCCAAGTCTTTTTTCCGGTTCAGTTAAATCGACACTAAGATTTTTCTTATTCTTATCCAATCAAAATTAATTCAAGATTTTCCTCTGGTTCAGTCAGATCAACACTAAGATCTCTCTGATTCCTATTCTAGTTGAAGATGATCCAATACTTTTTTTTGGTTCAGTTAAATCGACACTAAGATTTTTCTGATTCTTATCCAGTCAAAGTTAATTCAAGATTTTCCTCTGGTTCAGTCATATCGACACTAAGATCTCTTTCATTTCTATTTCAGTTAAAGATAATTCAAGAGCTTTACTGGTTCAGTTAAATCGACACTAATATTTTTCTGATTCTTATCCAATCAAAGATAAATCAAGACCTTCGCTGGTTCAGTTTGAATCGACCATTGATTTGTTACTGATTCTTAACAGTTTAATCTCATTTCCCCAATAAGTCGATGTGAAGCCTGGAATACGACCAAATAGCAGTCAACCTTATCATCCCCAGTAGAGTAATGGACAACTGAAGTTCCTAAACTCTATTTCCCAAGACAGAGACCGACATTCCTCAGTGAACTCCTCCTCGGACAGCAGGAATAGGGATCCCCATAAAGAGAAATCTTATGAAATCAGCATCGATTTCGGATGGCATCTTTAAGCCCATCTTCGATGATTCTCCGTCATATTCCTTGGATGGAATCTTTAAGCCCATCTCCGTCAGTATTCTATCATCGTTTCCAAATGGAATCTGTAAGCCCATTCCCAATATTATTCACCAGCAATCTCACTTTGGGCGAGTGCAAATTTCAGGACACTCTAGTGTTCAATCATCTTCCACCTTCAGATCACAAAAGGCAGATAAGTCAATCTACATCTTAAGGTTTAAGAAGAATGAACAGGGGCAGTTGTTGTACCCCAAAATTTTCACTCCCATTTTCACACAAGATATACTCCTAGAGGTTCTCAATTGCTCAAGGTTGACCAAGGATTGACCAGATAATTCTCCTCCTAAGGCAATGAAGCCCTAACAAGTGTTTCAATTTTCATCAAGATGGTTGAGCTCCAAGAGTCTCAAATTATTCCCATGGTCCTAATATGTCTTCAAGATCATCCATTCCAAATTTCATGCCTTGAACAACAAGTTTGCTCAGTCAATTGCTCAAGTATTAGAAAATCAACTATGTTAGGTCAAAAGTCAATTGTGGCCCATGTACAGTCAAACTTCAAGATTTTTGGTCAACATCTACATTTTGAAGTGATATCTATCATTTGATAAAGGGTTGATCATGATTCCTCAAGAAATTCTCCTAACCCATCAAAAGTCAAAAATGGCAAATTAGGGTTTCTATAGGAAAAGTCAACCAAACTTTGACCAAGCATAACTTTCTCATAGTTTTTCAGAAATTTTCCAACCAAAGCTCATTTTAAAGATAATCCAATTCCCTACTACTTCTCTTCATCCCTAAAGTTAAAGAAATGCACCATTTTAAATATACAAGTTCATAAATTACAGGTCATTTTTAGAAAGTCAATAAAAGCCACTTTTTTCCAAGACCTTTAACATCATGATAACATCTTCAAATGCAAAATTAATAAAAATAAGGATTGAATTAGACATCTTGGGCTTTCCAAAAAGTCCATGATCATCATCATGAGATAAAAATTAAGCAAGTTATGGCTTACCCAAGTTGAGAAAATTTGGGATATTTCAAGAAATATGCATTGAGCAAATTTGAGTTTTTAAGGCAATGGATCAAATTCTTGAACTTCAAACATCTTCCTAAGAGTATAGAGGACTCCTAAAACCATTTTTACCTAGTCTTGACTTTATTTGCATTTTATATTAATTTTATTTAATTAAAAATCAAATAAATCAAGATTATTACAAATAATATGGTTAAGGCTTGTTTTAATGCATGGAGGGCTCTCAATTTCCGTGTACAGCAAGGCCAACATGTTTGCACTCATTCAAAATTCAAAAATTGACAAAATCCCATAACTTTGGCCAAGATTACAAATGTACATTCATGGTATTCAAACAATTGATTATGGTTGTTACAAGCTTGTTTTTTTTGTCTCCTCATCATTCTCTATATAAACAAGCCATTGGCAAGCATCAAACAAAGATACATAACCTGGGGAACCCCTGAAATGTTTGCAAAAAACACTAAAATTATCAAATTCAAATTTCCATCTCCAGCCTATTTTAGTCCCAAACAAAGATCAAAGCACACACCTGGAGGTCCCCTGAAGCATTTGCAACCATTACTAAGCTCTGAAACATTTCCAAACCCATCAACCAATTCGCACGGTTCGTATTTGTTTCCAAATTCATTATGCTTGATTCATGTAACATAAATGCGTTTTGATCATACATTACTGATTGTTGAAGTGTTTGCAAGCTTTTTGCATAGTTGGATTGAAGTTTGAGTGCAGGTATAACAATTTGCCATAGCTAGGGTTCGAACCTTCAAATTGGGTTTTTTTGTATTGGCCAAAATTAGCCCAAACCAAGGGCACCATCTTGCTCAGGAGGTTGAAAGCAATCAATCCATGGACTCACATTTGATTTTTGTTACATATTGTGAGTTTTATAAATTGCAGATGTTATAGTGACAAGTTAAAAATGGTCACTATATGTGTTTGATCTAAGACGACAGAGGAACGAAGAAGACGAGGCATGGCATTGGCCCATTGGTCCTTTCAAATAGAGCGCGCTTTTTTTTATTTTTTCAGATATTGACATTTTTTAAATATAATATTCTTGTTTCATTTTATGTAATGAATGACATGTTGGTTCAGTTGGCAGGGAAGCGTGTATGTGAAGGGGAGGACCTAGGTTCGAGCCCCAGGTCCAACGTTTTATATTTTTCTGATGATTATTCTGCAGATCCAGCGCTTCTCATGTTCAGGCGCCTATCCTACTTCATCATATCTTGGCCATCAGATGTACATCTGATTAGAATGAAAGGATACCATATGAAGGTGCACCATGAGATATCACAGACGTGCCCACACAAGATCAAACACCAATTTGGACTTTAACTTTTAGGCCCAACGTTTTTCCAAACAACACCCCCCCCCCATTTGGGTTTTGATGCCAGGCCCATTTGTTTTATTTGTTTTCTAATTTCATTTTATTTTTGTTTATTTATTTTCAAAAGTCATTTTTTTAATAAATCAAAAAATAATAATTAGGATTAGTTTCTTTCTAAAATTATTAATTAATTAATTAATTATTTTAATGTAATTTTATCAATTTAAAATCAAATTAGACTTAGTTTCTTTTTAATTTAAATTATTTTCTTAATAAAAATACCAAAAAACATTAGAATTAGGATTTATTTTCATCCAACTTTTTTTTTTATTTTTCTAATTAAATTTTAGATATTTACCTCACTTACTTTTTGTTATTAAAAATAAAAAACCAACAACCAAAAAGATTTTTCCTCTAGGTTTTAGAACGTGTTTTCATTTATCACGCGTTTATTTCCCTTTGCATTTTATATTCATGTAACTGTTATACGGAATGAAATTTACTTTATTGCTTTATTTTCTTTTCCCTATCTGGTTTGACATGTAAATATCCCCCTCCCCGAAGCCATGTAATAGACTAGATTTATATTTTCCGCATTTTATTTTTCTATATACATTATTGCTAGTAAATTAGGCGTGCATGACAAGATTAATTAATTAATCGTTAGATCATTAACCCCAAGATAATATAACTGAAAAAACACACTTCTCACACTTGCATCCTTAGGGTATTCCTCACTTGGTTGCCTCGGAAATGGTCATCATAAAAGATCATGGTCCCTTAACGTCCCTCGAGTAGCCTACAAGTAAAATGATCTTGTCCCTCGATTTTGCCTATATGATGATAGTCCCTTTGAATGCTAAGATATCCTTACATGTTGCCTTCAATGACCATAGCGTCCCTTTCGATAGTCCCTCAACATCCAACGATAGGGCTACCTAGTCACTAATAGTAGGATAGTACTATCTAAAGGGAAGGAGTAAAAGAACATCCTTTTTAGAGTAGGTATATGGTTTTTAAGTACTTGATCAAAAACAACTCTTTTCACACTTACACACCTTTCAAAAAGATTTCAAAAACGCTTTATCACACTCTTGAGGACTGATACAAGAGTTACCATAAAGCAAACAAAAAAAATCTTTCAAAACACACAAACACAAACAATTTTCAAAAGTGAGCAAGTACCTAAGAGCCCGTGAAAAATCACAGATGGAAAGGGTGCTAACACCTTCCCTTTCCATAATCCACCCCCTTACTCAGAAAATCTCGAAAAAGGTATTTTTCTGTTCTTTTCACCCTTTCCTTTGTTGGATAAAATAAAAGTCGGTGGCGACTCTTGCTTACTGCGACATTTGCGAATATAAACGCAAAACCAGTATATTAACAGTCGGTTCTGCCACCGTATCATAGGTTCCTTTCCCTCTTAGGTTGTTTTTAGTGTATTTGATGCATGATTGATCTTTGTTAAATTGAATGATGTTGTTGTATTTGATCAGGCATGAGATTGTGATGTTATGATTGTGAATTGTTGTTGGTGATTTTGTTGTTTTGATGATGGTACCACAAAACCTCAACCTAAAACTTATGAGTAATAGAAATTAGGATTAGAGGATTTGATAATGAAAAAGGACCCGTAATTGGTGTACAAAAAGTATTGCATTGTGATGAATTGATAGGTAGTGAAACTATATGTATAAATGAATTTTTAGGACTCGTAATGTGAAAAAATTGCAGGAAAATTGAAATGGTATAGTT
This sequence comes from Vicia faba, assembly GCA_948472305.1. Lineage (NCBI taxonomy): Eukaryota > Viridiplantae > Streptophyta > Magnoliopsida > Fabales > Fabaceae > Vicia > Vicia faba. Next base: position 1,162,472,288 of record OX451738.1, read on the forward strand.
CAGAATTGCAAACAGAAAAAATATGTTCCCAGAGTATCGTCGGGCGATACAGGGAGTGTCGTCGGGCGACGGTGTTTCGCCGGGAGATAGAAGAGGCGAGAAGGAGGCGAATTTTGGATGAGTTACTTGAGGGTGTTGCTCCTAGCGTCGTCGGGTGAAGGGTTAGGCGAAGGACGTTTCTTCAAGAGACACAGGGCTTTGTCGGGTGATGGATGGCAGTAGCTGAATGTTGTTTTTGACTTTCTTGAATCAATCATAACTTTAGTTTTAGGAATCCGATTGAGGCGCCGTTTAAAGCAGTAGGTAGCTAACACCATGAACTATGATTTGAAGGATAAGAAATAATGAAAAAAAATTATATTTCTAGTACCTAAGTTAGGATAGGAATATTTTCCCCCTTGTTTCACCAAAACGGTAAGTTGTCTATTGCGATGTTGTTTTGCTTACGATGCTGTTATGAGGTGATGTTGATGATTATGATGATAATGATGTGGATGGCCTAAATTGGCACCGTGATTAAGGCTTATGCCTTGTTGTTATATAATTTATGTTATTGCATGATATTGTTGCATGCGTTCATTGGTGAGGGCTTATTGCTCTGATGTTTGCTTGGAATGGCATTGTGATGAGGGCTTATGCTCTGTTGTTTCCCAATTGGAAATATGTTGGGGGCTCATGCCTCGATGGTACCACATTCATGTTGATGTAGTTATCATTGCATTACATTGATGATTGAATTGATGTCGTATGATGTGAATGATGATTGTTTATGATGTATTGTCTTATGTTGTGATTTACTACTCCTTAGCATGTTTTATTAACTGTGTGATTATTTAATGAAATTCTCGCCCATTTTTTGTTGTTGTGCCTGTGCTCCTCGGGAGTACAGATAATCAGGTACCCGAGTAATGCTTGAAGAGATGTTACCAGATCGAGTCTTAGGAGTCGCTCTGATATATAACACGGGATTTGGGGCTTTTACTATGTTGTTGCATGATTTAAATTGTTTCACATTTACTATAAACTTATGATGGACCACATATTGTGGAGTTTGATTTGTTGTTGAGGCTAGAATGCCATTGAACCAGTTTAAGTTAATTTTACGCTGTCGAATAAATATTTTGGATAAACGAAGAAATAAAGTGTTTTGAAACTTTATGGATTTTTGGATTATGTGACATCCCATTGTGGACTCTGATGCATTCTTTTTCATGATTTTATATTATATTTATTAATTTGGGAAAATTGGATGTTACAATTGGTATCAGAGCAGGTCATCCCGTCCGACCAGTTTGTTGAGTCTTTAGTATAGTATGACAGTGGATTACTGTCGATGAGTTTCTTCTAACCGTTGTTTGGTGTTATGATGGGAAACAGAGAAATGGCTGGAAGAGGAAATGGTGCACTCACTAATGCGTTGCAGACTTTGGCTCAAGCAATGCAGAATCAGCCTAATGCTGGTGGGAACAATGGAACTCGTGCTTTGGAAACTTTATAGAGGAACCATCCACCTACGTTCAAAGGGAAACATGATCCTGAAGGAGCGCAAGAGTGGCTCAAGGATATTGAAAGGATTTTTCGAGTCATGGACTACTCTGATGCACATAAAGTGCGTTTTGGTACCCATATGTTCGGAAAAGAGGCTGATGACTGGTGGGTTGCTACTCGCCAGAGAATGGAAGGCACCAATGATGTTATTACTTGGGCTTTGTTTCGTAAGGAATTCCTGGTGAAGTATTACCCATAGGATGCCAGTGGGAAGAAGGGGATTGAATATCTAGAACTGAAACAATGGGATTTATCGATAACTGAGTATGCTACCAAATTCGTGGAGTTGGCAAACTTTTATCCTCACTACACTGAGGAGACATCTGAATTTTCTAAGTGCGTCAAGTTTTAGAATGTCTTACATTCCGAGATCAAGAAAGCAATTGGGTATTAGCGAATCCATAAATTCCCAGATTTGGTGAATAACTGCAGAATCTATAAGGACATTAAGGCTCACTACAAAATTGTCACTGTGAAGAGAGGCAAGCAGCAACAGAATCGTGGAAATCCTTATAATGCTCCAAATGACAGAGGAAAACAAAGGTTTGATGATGGAAGAAGAACCGGTAGGGGATGTGCTCTTGTTGACTTTGTGTGTTACAAATGTGGGAAGCCAGGACATCAAAGTAATGCATATATCGGGGAAGTGAAGAGGTGTTTTCATTGCGGTAAGACTGGGCATGAGATGGCTTATTGCAGACACAAGGTTGTGGTATGCTTCAACTGTGGCGAAGAAAGAGATATCAGTAATCAATGTCAGAAACCGAAGAAAGCTCAATCTGGTGGAAAGGTTTTTGCTTTAGCTGGAATGCAGACATCTAACGGAGACCGGTTGATCAGAGGTATTTGTTTCATTAATGATACTCCTTTAATTACTATTATTGATATTGGTGCTACACATTGTTTTATTGCTGCTGATTGTGCTAATAAGTTGAGTCTTGAGTTATCCTCTATGAATGGGGAAATGGTTATTGATACTCCGACAAAGGGATCAGTGACTACTTCTTTAGTATCTTTGAAGTGTCCCTGAAGAAGTGAGAAACACAAGAAGGGGGGTTGAATTGAAACTTAAAAATCAAAAGCAATAGACTCAAGATTTTTATCCTGGTTCGCTTGATCTCAAACTATTCCAGTCCACCCACCAAGGTGATTTCGCCTCTCTCCAACGAGGACTTAATTCACTAATCAAACAGATTACAAATCTACTTTGACAACTGCCAAAGTCTTCTTGAGTATAACCACAACCCGGTTTATCTCAAGGAAAATATCTTAATCAAAGAAAAATTTACTGTGTACTATTTTTTTTCGTTACAAAAACTATATCACTACTGTGATGTATTACACAATTTGAATATAGAATGAATATGAATATTTGCAGCTTTTTGAGATTGTATAGAGTAGTCATGAGGAAATCGTAAATGATTTACCCTTTGAGCTTGTTTATATAGGAGTGGAAATCTGTCCAAATTGAAACGTGATAATGGACACTTAATGCACTTTCCATACTGAGAAGATTCTTGTCTAAATGAAGCAGTTGCATATGATACTGCCTTAATGCAAAAGTAACGCTTCAGAACTTAGGAATCTTGCATGATGCTTTACTTCAGAACTTTGATAACTCAGAGACATGAGGATATGTTGGCGTATTAGACTTCTATTCAGAATCGGAATATCTTTTACTTTAGCGTAGATTCTGATCATCATACTTCAGAATATTCTGATTACTCAGCTTAAAAGCTTTTGTGGCTTAACTTCTGATGTCGTTTCAGTCACAACTTTTGTAAAACATAAAACACAAATTTAGAGTGCATATTTGTTCTTTGTGTTTGTTATCATCAAAACTCTTATAAGGGTTGTAGAATCAAACTATGTTCTAACAATCTCCCCCTTTTTGGTTATGACAAAAACTAGGATTTTCAATAAAAAATGTACAGAACAAAAAGCTTAAGAGAGTCTCCCCCTGAGTTGAGTACTCAGATAGAGATGAATTACTTCCCTGAAGTTCCTTCTCATCAGAGCTTTTGATGCATCTCCTTCTGTATTTATCAGAATATGTTCCTGTTCATGCTTTCAGAGAAAAATAGAAGTTAAGATATTCAGAATGTTTGAGACTTTGTCACGGTATACTCTTATTGAAAATATCTTACTCTCTCCCCCTTTTTGTCAGGTATCAAAAAACAATATAATCAGAGTCAAAAAGATGATGATTTGTTTTGAAACAGATTGCAATGACATTTTTCAGAAACAAAGAAGATAAGATGAAGAATACATAATATAAGTTAAAGAAAATCTAAGAAGGAAGGGGAAGTCGTGTGAACAACACTTCCAGCAAGCTCTTAATCTGAGTGCTTGATTCTTCCTGCTTTCCCAGAATATCCTTGATTTCTTTTGTTGTATCTTCTTGCTTGTCCAATATATCCCTTATCTCTTTGTCTGTGTCCTCTTGCTTATCCAACCTTGCGTGGATTAAAGCATTCTCCTTCTTCAACTCTTCCAGAGTTTGCATAACTAGAGACGTAGCTGGTGTATCCTCAGAGGTTGCATGTCGTTCAGAACACTCTACAGCCTCTTCTAATTCAACTACTTCTTCTGTTGCAATTTCCTTTTCTGGAGTAGTAGTCAGAGGGTGACTATCAGAACCTGGTTCAGTGGATTTTGAAGGCTGGTGCTCTTTCCAGGGAGAATTTTCCAGCAGAAGAATTTCTTTCTTGTCCCAGTGACTCAGAACATGGTCTTTGAAGGCTTTTAGATGGTCACTGAAGTTCTTCTGAGCCATCTTATAACTCAATTCTTTCATCCTCTGGGATTCAGAGTTGAACCATTTTCTGAATCTATCCCATAGAGAATTAGAAGCAGCATGATTAGAAATATCTTGACTTGCTTGCTTCAAAGAAGTAACCCATTCCTATATTTCAGTTTCAAAAATCAACAAGTTCTTACCAACATCTGATTTGGTTAAGGTTGGTTTGGGTTTGGGAATGGCAATTTCATTTGATGTGGAAGCTATATGGTCCAACGCTTCTAGATCAATGACAGTTCTGAGATGATCAGCTGGACGGTTAATTGGTGCGGGAGTAGGAGAATCATAAATCAAGATTGGTGAGTGAGGAGTGTTTGGTGGTGTGGAATCATATGGTGAAGGTATTTCTGGAATATCATGGATGGAGAGAGGTAAACAAACCATAAGAGGTTCTGTTATTATAGGAATTGGGGTAGTGGTATCAGATTCTGTAAGGGAGTCTTCTGATTGGTTTGCGGTAGCGTGTTGATTTTCTGGTTCAGGTGTTTCAGAATTTGGATTTTCAGATTGAGGAGTGAGAGGGTTTCATTTTCTGGTTGAGGAGAGTTAAGGTTTTGATGTTCTGATTGTGGAGAGGGTGGGTGTGGATTTTCTGGTTGTTGAGACTGGATATTTGGACTTTCAGAGATTGGTGAGTGAAAGTCTTGATCAAACAGTTCAATATCAGAGAGAACTCTTGCAAGTTCTAGTTGATTTTGTTCTAGATTTGGATTGGGGAAGTGAGGTTCATTTAAGAAACTGCCAAGAGTTACAGATGGATCAAACTCTATGTCAAAATCCTCAAATGTTTGCGGTGAGGGGTTTTCTGTTGGTTGAGGGGGAATGGTTTCAGATGTTGGAAAATCTATAGATTCTACAACAGAAACAAAAGATGTGTTACCTTTATTTTTCGAAGCTTTGGGTGTCCTCTGAGAGGATCCTTCTCCTGCTGCCTTCCTCTTTCTGGATTTCTTCAGCATAACCTCTGGAGCTGCCTGGTGGAGGTTACAGATGTTGATTTCTGGAATAGTTCCATCTTCCTTGCAAGCTTCAAGTTATCTGACCATAATCTCTGGAGAAGCATCTATCTTAGAGAATAGTGGAAAATCCTTCAGAGTGATTCTCCTAGACGTGATGACCTCATGAGAAGCAATTGTTGGTTCCTTCTTAATGCTTTCAATAATCTTCATTTTCTTCAGATTCTTGACATTTAGTGATTTCCCAGTAGTTGCTTCCAGAGTGCTGATCTCCTGAGCCTATGTCAGATGTTCTATCAGTCTGTTTTCCGTTAGAATATCTGAAATCAATCTTCCCAGAGGAATCCAATCCATCTTTATTCTTTCTTCTTCTCTTGTCTCTTTCACACTTGTTCTCAGATCGTTGAAGAGCAAATGCGGAAGATTTATTTTGGTCTTCTTTGCAATGAATTATAATAGAAACTGATGATCAATGTTAATGTAATCAGGAGAGCTTGTAGGCTTCTTGTGATTGATACATCCTAGAATGCTCCTAGCCCAGATTTTGTAATAATATTTCAAGTCTCTTATCTTGCTGGATGGCTGTCCAGAAGTGAAAATGACCCTACAAATAGATTTTAGGTCAGAACACTTGTCAGCCATGTCAATGCATCTGACTCCGCCGCCATTATACCCAATAAGTTTCCCAATCAAGTCTTCTGTAATCACTATCTTCTTCCCTATAACATATGACGTAACCTGATGGTTGGATGAAGAAGCATGAATCCAGAATTCCTTAACAAGAATAGGAAATGTTGGACCCAACAGACGATCAAAGTATCTGTTCCATCCCTGTGCCGTTACATCTTCATATAGATCAAACCCGTTTTCCTTTAAACTCTCAAAATCAATGATCAATTCACATAGAACTTCAAGGTTATCAACCAGAGTGAGCAGTGTTCTAATGGGTTCCTCATATTGCTCTGTTGAAGAAGAACCTGGAGCACTATTGAGATTCTTGATGCTTGATGAGGATGCCATTGTTCACATGGATTCGTTGAAGAAAACTGAGAAAGGGGTTTTTTGAAAAACTAGAGCGAGAGAGAATAGTGAAAGCAGTAAGAAGTGAATGAAATAGTAAATGTTAAGTTTATAAACACTTTTAAAAACTTAATCAGTAAGAAAGAGAAAATGAGTAATGATTATACTGAATTAATGAAACCTTAAATTAGGGAATTGCGTGTAGATACTGAACAGTTACCATTGTCAAGTGTTTCAATTCACCCAATCAAAGCCTTAGATCCTTCAGTATTTGAACGCGTGTTCAGCCTCAGAAGGTAGCTTGTGAGAGGATGACAAATGTTTGATGGTGTGAACTGCACACCTCTATCTTTGAAATGAAAAGTTTAGATCTTCATAGATAGATTCTGAAGCAACTGTACTCCTAACTTCTGAAGACAAGTTGATCAGATGTTCACAGAAAACAATAAAATTCTGAGGGTTAGAATATGCAAATAAAACATCTTATTCTGGACATAATTTCATGTTGAGATGTTTCAGAATGAAATTAAATCTATCTTTAGAAAGGGGTTTTGTAAACACATCAGCCCATTGATGGTCCATGTCAATAAATTTTAAAGAGAGAATTCCTTTCTGAATATAGTCCCTAATAAAATGATATTTTATTTCTATATGCTTAGCCCTAGAATGCAAAATGAGATTTCTGGATAAACAGATAGCAGAAGTATTATCACAGAAAATAGGGATGTTACTCTCAAATATGTTAAAGTTTTCAAGTTAACTTTTCAACCAGAGCATCTGTGTGCTAAATCCAGCAGTTGTTATGTATTCAGCTTCTACTGTTGACAATGCAATTGTAGACTACCTCTTGCTAGTCCATGAGATCAGATTGTCTACCAGAAACTGGCAGCTCCCAGAAGTACTTTTACGTTCTACTATGTCTCCAGCAAAATCAGCATCACATTATCCTACTAAGCTGTATTCGTTGGATTTCCTATAAAACAAACCCAGGTTAGTAGTACCTTTCAGATACTTGAAAATTCTCTTAACTGATGTTAAGTGAGATTCCCTAGGATCTGATTGGAATCTAGCACATAAACAAACGCTGAATAAAATATCAGGCCTTAAAGTTGTCAAATAAAGGAGAGAAACAATCATACCTCTGTAGATCTTCTGCTCTACCTTTTTACTTACCTCTTCCTTTTCCAGAATGCATGTGGGATGCATTGGAGTCTTTGAGGGCTTACATTTTGAGAGGTCAAATTTTTTCAGAAGTTCTCTGACGTATTTGCTCAGGTGAATGTAAGTTCCTTCTGGAGTCTGATTGATCTGAATGCCCAGAAAGGATTTAAGTTCCCCCATTAAGCTCATCTCAAACTCTGCCTGCATGCACTTAGCAAATTCTATGGTAACTAGAGCAAAGGTTTCTGTATAGTCTATCCCTTTTTGCTGACTATAACCTTGTGCCACCAGTCATGCCTTGTTTCTGATGACTTCTCCTTGCTCATTCAGTTTTTATCTGAACACCCACTTTGTTCTATTGACGTTGAATCCTTTTGGTTTGGGAACCAGACCCCATACGTCATTTCTAGTGAATTGGTTTAACTCCTCCTGCATTGCCAGAATCCAGTCATTGTCCAGAAGAGCTTCAAAAATTGTTGTTGGTTCAATCAGAGATACCAATCCCATGAGGGATTCTTTAGAGTTTCTGAATGTTGATCTTGTTCAGATTGGATCATCCTTCTTTCCCAAAATATTATCTTCGGGGAGAGCTATGCTGCTTCTGGATAACTTTTCTGGAGTTAATCAACATAAGGTACTGGAATGCTTGTGATATTTCCTTCTGACGTTGTTGGAGTGTCTCTGTTGGGAACTTCTGATGAGTTCTCTTCAGCACCTGTGAATTCAACTTCTATATCTGCAAAGGATTCATTCTGCTTTGACTTTTGAGGGTCAAGCTTATCATTAAATCTAACACTAATTGACTCTTCAACAATTTGTGTTTCTGTATTTTATACTCTGTATCCTCTTGAGCGTTCAAAGTATCCTAACATAATACTCTTTTGTGCCTTAGAGTCAAACTTGTTCAAATGATCTTTAGTATTCAGAATAAAACATGTACATCCCAAAGGATGGAAATAAGAAATGTTGGGCTTTCTGTTCTTCCACAATTCATATGGAGTCTTTTCCAGAATAGGTCTTATAGAGATTCTATTCTGAATATAACACGCTGTGTTAATTGCTTCTGCCCAGAAGATCTTAGCAATGTTAGTCTCATTGATCATGGTTCTGGCCATTTCTTGCAATGTTCTGTTCTTTCGTTCTACAACTCCATTTAGTTGGGGAGTTCTAGGACAAGAGAAGTCATGCGAAATGCCTTTTTCATTGAAAAATGTTTCAAATTTTTTGTCTTCAAACTCTCCACCATGATCACTTCTGACTTTGACAATTCTAAGATCATTTTCATTCTGAACTTGGTTACAGAAAGCAACGAACACAGAATGTGACTCGTCCTTGTGTCTTAATAACTTTACCCATGTCCATCTACTATAGTCATCTACGATCACTAACCCATACTTCTTGCCACTAACAGACACAATTTTCACTGGTCCAAATAAGTCTATATGCAGAAGTTCTAATGGCCTAGAGGTGGAAACAACATTTTTAGCTTTAAAAGCAGGTTTTGCAAATTTGCCTTTCTGACATGCTTCACACAGAACATCTGAGCTGAACTTCAGATTAGGAAGTCCTCTGACCAGATTGAGTTTGTTAATCTGAGATATTCTTCTCATACTAACATGCCCCAATCTTCTGTGCTAGACCCATTGCTCGTTGTTAACAGAAAGAAGACATTTTACATTCTGACTTTTTAGTTCATAAAGTTTTATTCTATAAATGTTGTTTTTCCTCTTTCCATTAAATAAGATAGTTCCATCTTTCTTACTAACAACTTTACATGAATTTTGATTAAAGATTATATCATAACCGTTATCACTTAATTGACATATGGATAAAAAGTTATGCATCAATCCATCAAATAATAGCACATTATTAATAGAAGGAAGGTTACCATTACCTACTATTCCAGAGCCAATGATCTTCCCTCTTTGGTTTTCTCCAAAGCCCATGTAGCCTCCATGTTTAAGTTCCAGGCTTTGGAACATATGCTTTCTTCCCGTCATGTGTCGAGAGCATCTAGAGTCCAGGTACCATAACTGGTGTTTTAGCCTTGCTGCTAAAGATATCTGCTACATATATAATTTTGTCCTTAGGTACCCATATCTTTTTGGGTCCTGGTTTGTTAGTTTTACTAAAATTCTGTTTGAATTTTTGTTTGGCAGAATAATCATTGCTAGTGTATTTCAAATCATGTGTGTGCCCATATGTGAACTGTGATTTTAGTGGTGTGCGTTTAATTACTAGGTCCATGACTTTCTTAGGTGGAGATACCTTACCTTGGTATCCTATTCCGTTTCTTCCATTTCTGCTAACTCCATAGATCATTGAAGCCATCTTGCTTCTATCTATGTTTTTAGCCAGAAACTTCTGAAAGTTGTGATCATATTCTTTTATGATTTTATCAGCACTAATGGGAGCCTCTGAGATTATTTCTTTCTGAGAGTTTTGTAAATCATTTTCTAGTTTTGAAATCTTTTCTTTTAGCTCAAAATTTTCTAATCTAAGACTCACAGTTTCTTCAGAGTTAGAGACAAGATCCCTTTTCAGGTTCTTGAATTTGACTCTGATCTGCTGATACCTTTCCAGAATCTCATTCAGGCTTTCTGCTAGTTCAGCTTTAGTGAAATTAACAGTAAAATCAGGAACTACCTCTTATGTGTCTGATTCTGAGTCTAACTGAGATTCTTCGTTGTCTTCTGTCACATTAGCCATAAGAGTAATGTTGGCTCTTTCATCATCAGATTCTGAGTCTGCGTCAGAAGTATCTGAATCATCCTATATTGCCATGAGACTTTTCTTCTTCTCCTTGAAGAACTTATTTTTGGGCTTCTCCTTCTGAAGCCGTGGACAATCACTTTTGTAGTGCCCCTGTTCATTGCACTCATAGCAGATGATGTCTCTGTTGTTTGACTTTTTTTGACAAGACGAATCTTCAGATCTTCTGTGTCCAGAGGAGGGCTCAGACTTTCTGTATCCAGAGGAGGATTCATTCTGATTCCCTGATCTTCTGGAATTTCTGAATTTTCTTTGCCCCTACTTCCGCAGCTGATTGACCCTTCTAGAGAGAAGAGATAGTTCGTCTTCTTCTGATGAGGATCCACCAGAGGTTTCTTCCATATCCTGCAAAACCTTAGAATCAAGTTTCTTGTTAGATTTTAATGCTAAAGTCTTACCTTGCTTCTGAGGCTCGTCATCTTCTAGCTTTATCTCATTGCTTCTAAGGGAGCTAACAAGTTCCTCCAGAGATATCTTGTTGAGATCTTTAGCCAGCTTAAGAGCAGTGACCATTAGCCTCCATTGCTTTGGTAACCTTCTGCTAATCTACTTTACGTGATCAGCAGTAGAATACCGTTTGTCAAGAACTCTCAACCCAACAACTAGAATCTGGAATCTTGAGAACATCGCTTCTATGGATTCACTGTCTTCCATATTGAAAGCTTCGTATTTCTGAATGAGCGCAAGGGCCTTGGTTTCTTTGACTTGTATGTTTCCTTCATGCATCATTCTCAGAGAGTCAAACATGTTTTTGGTTGTCTCTCTATTTGAGATCTTCTCATACTCTGAGTATGAGATGGCGCTGAGAAGAATTGTTCTAGCCTTATGATGGTTTCTGAAATCATGCTTTTGTTGGTAAGACATTCTTTTTCTATCTATCTTCTGACCACTTTCATCCACTGGATTCATGTATCCATCAATTACCATGTCCCATAGGTCAGCATCATGAGCCAGAAAGAAGCTCTCAATTCTGTCTTTCCAGTAGTCAAAATTTTCTCCATCAAAAACTGGAGGTTTGCCGCTGATTCTGTCCTTGTCATCGTGATAGTCATTGCTGGTGTTTTGGCTTGGTCCCACCATAGTGTTTTTCTAAAGCTTGGATCTTATACTGACACAGTTAAGTGTATGAACTCAGAACCAGGCGCTTTGATGCCAATTGAAGAAGTGAAAAACACAAGAATGGGGGTTGAATTGAAACTTAAATATCAAAAGCAATAGACTCAATATTTTTATCCTGGTTCGCTTGATCTCAAACTACTACAATCCACCCGCCAAGGTGATTTCGCCTCTCTCCAACGAGGACTTAATTCACTAATCAAACAACTTAAAAATGTACTTTGATAACTTCCAAAGTCTTCTTGAGTATAACCACAACCCGATTTATCTCAAGGAAAATATCTTAATCAAAGAAAAATTTACTGTGTACTATTTGTTTTTCGTTACAAAAACTGTATCACTACTGTGATGTATTACACAATTTGAATATAGAATTAATATGAATATTTGCAGCTTTTTGAGATTGTATAGAGCAGTCGTGAGGAAATCGTAAATGATTTACCCTTTGATCTTGTTTATATAGGCGTGGAAATCTATCCAAATTGAAACGTGATAATGGACACTTAATGCACTTTCCATACTGAGAAGATTCTTGTCTGAATGAAGTTGTTGCATATGATACTGCCTTAATGCAAAAGTAACGCTTTAGAACTTAGGAATCTTGCATGCTGCTTTAATTCAGAACTTTGATAACTCAGAGACATGAGGATCTGTTGGCGCGTTAAACTTATGTTCAGAATCAGAATATCTTTTACTTTAGCGCAGATTCTGATCTTCATACTTCAGAACATTCTGATTACTCAGCTTGAAAGCTTTTGTGGCTTAACTTCTAATGTCGTTTCAGTCAGAACTTCTGTACAACATAAAACACAAATTTAGAGTGAATATTTGTTCTTTGTGTTTGTTATCATCAAAAATCTTATAAGGGTTGTAGAATCAAACTATGTTCTAACAGTCCCTTGTCCATCTATGGCAGAGACTTCCTTGTTGATCTAGTTTGTTTACCACTGCATGGTCTGGATGTAATCTTGGGTATGAACTGGTTAGAATATAATTATGTTCATATTAATTGTTATAACAAATTAGTGCGGTTTTCTACTCCTAATGAGGAAGAAGAAGAGGGATTCTTATCTGCTAGGCAGTTAAAGGAATTGATGCAAGATGAAGCTCTGGTATTTTCACTAATGGCGCCCTTATCTATTGAGAATTAGGCTACTATAGATGAGTTTCAGGTAGTGCGTGAATTTCCTTAAGTTTTCCCCGATGATATTACAGATGTGCCGCCGGAGAGGGAAGTAGAATTTTCTATTAATCTTGTTCCGGGTACCAAGCTTGTTCCTATGGTACCCTATCAGATGTCAGCATTTGAATTAGTAGAATTGAAGAAACAACTGGAAGAGTTACTTGAAAAGAAATTTGTTAGACCAAGTGTATCACCTTGGGGAGCTCCAATGCTGCCTGTGAAAAAGAAGGATGGTAGTATGAGACTCTGTGTGGATTACTGACAATTGAACAAAGTGAAGATCAAGAATAAGTAACCACTTCCGAGGATAGATGATTTAATGTATCAATTGGTAGATGCATGTGTGTTCAGCAAGATTAACTTGAGGTCGGGATATCACCAAATTCGAGTAAATAGTGAGAATATTCAGAAGATATATTTCTAAACTCGATATGGACACTATGAATATTCAGTGATGCCTTTTGTTGTTACTAACGCACCAGGTGTGTTTATGGAATATATGAACTGTATCTTTCATACTTATCTGGATCGGTTTGTAGTAGTCTTCATAGATGATATCTTAATATATTCGAAATCCGAAGAAGAACATGCTGAGCATTTGCGAATTGTATTTCAAGTGTTAAAGGATAAGAAGTTATATGCGAAGTTATCCAAGTGTGAGTTTTGGTTAGAAAAAGTTAGTTTCCTTGGACATGTTATTTCAGGTGGCGGAATCGCTGTAGACCCGTCCAAAGTTGATGCAGTATTGCAGTGGGAGACTCCGAAGTCAGTTACAGAAATTAGAAGCCTTTTGGGACTGGCTGGTTATTATAGGAGATTTATTGAAGGTTTTTCTAAGTTAGCACTTCCTCTAACTCAGTTGACTTGTAAAGGCAATACATTTATATGGGACATCCAATACGAAGAAAGTTTTGTTGAGTTGAAGAAGAGATTGACAACAACTCCGATATTGATATTACCTAATCCTGAAGAATCATTTGTTTTATATTGTGATGCTTATAAATTGGGTTTAGGTGGTGTGGTCATGAAGAATGATAAAGTAGTGGCATACGCGTCAAGACAATTGAGGATTCATGAAAGGAATTATCCTATTCACGATTTGGAATTAGCTGCAGTAGTTTTTGTACTAAAGATTTGGAGACATTATCTTTATGGTTCTCGATTTGAAGTGTTTAGTGATCATAAAAGATTAAAATATTTGTTTAATCAAAAGGAATTGAATATGAGACAACGCATGTGGTTAGAACTATTGAAGGACTTCGACTTTGGTTTGAATTATCATCCAGGTAAAGCTAATGTTGTAGCTGACGCTTTGAGTCGAAAGACTTTGCATATGTTTGTTATGATGGTTAAGGAATTGGAGATGATTGAACAATTCATAGATATGAGTTTAGTTTGCAAAGTTACACCACAGAGTGTGGTGTTGGGAATGTTGAAATTAACAATGATTTCTTGGATAATATTAAAGATGCTCAGAAGCTAGATGTGGAGTTTTTGGATTTGATGGTTGTGAGTAATCAGTCAGAGAATAGTAATTTCAAGGTATACGCAAAAGGTGTGTCAAGGTTCCGAGATAGAATTTGTATTCCTGATGACTCCGATATGAAAAGGATGATTCTAGAAGAAAGTCATAGAGGCAGATTGAGTATCCATCCATGTGCGAATAAGATGTATCGAGAGTTAAAGAAGTTTTTTGGTGGCCAGGTGTGATACGGTGGGAGAACTGACTTGAGGTTTTGCGTTTGTGTTCGCAAATGTTTCGGTTTAGCAAGAGTCGCCATCGCCTTTTTATTTTATCCTAAGGAAAGGTCAAAAAGCACAGGAAATACCTTTGAGATGTTTTCTTGGGTTCGAGGAGTAGATTATAGAAAGGGAAGTTATTAGCACCCTTTCTATCCATGGTTATCCATGGGATCTTAGTTACTTGTTTAGATTACTTTCTTTGCTTTTCAATTGTTTGAAATGGTGCTTTTCAATTGTTTGAAATGGTGCTTTGTGTGTGATTTTGAAAGATGTTTTGAAAAGAGGCCATCGTTGTGGCAACCTTTGTAATGATTCTTGTATGAATGTATACAAAGGTGTTTTTGTTCTTTTGAAAAGTTTTCAATGTTTGAAAGTAGGGTTTTGAAATTGTGTTTGTGAAGTGTGTTTTGAAGATAGCAAGGATGTTTTTTGCAAGCTTTGATCAAGTAACTAAGAGTTGTCTACCCTATTTTACTCAAAGATGTTTCTTATGTTTTTAACCCTTTTAACAGTGTTGCTTCACCATTGTATTTGGTGAACAAACTTGTGTTAGGATGTTAAACGGGACAGGCGCGGGTCATCGTATAGACCATGATAGCAATTGTGTCAAGTATTTTTGGCAATTTTCTTGAGGGACTTGATCATTTTGTTTAGGAAACTCAAATAGCGTCATCGAGGGACTATGATCTTTTGTTTTGTTTATGTTTTGCCAAAGTACTTGACATGCATACCATGGCCCATTTTTGAAGGCAACAAATGGATTGTAACCCTAGGGGTGCAAGTGTGCATTGTGTTTGTTTTTCATGCATTTTTGTCTTTGATTAGGTCAAACTATTTGTTAATTTGATTTTTTGCATACAAACCCTAATTCTAATCATGGCATAATTGAAAGCTTTAAGTTGCGAGAATTTAAATTCTAAACTATTACAACATGATATAGGGAGGGGGGGGGGGGGTACAAATTTGAATATGGGGATTATTTTGTAAGAAATTAAATCCTAAATTATTACAACCAAATTGAATTTACAAGGCATAATATTTAAATGTACAATATTTAAATAAACAAGATAAATAAATTTTAAACAAAATATATTATGCAAAAAAAAAGAGTTTTTATTTATTCATGTATGCAAAAAGTATTTTTAATGTAAAAGGTATAAATTAATAAATAAAGATTAATTTTATTTGTTTTTAGGGCAAAAAAACCCTAATTTCTTAAGAAAATAAATATAATGTATTATTTATGTACAAAAATATATTAATATGTATAAAAATGAAACATATAAAAAAAAAGGTATTTTATAGTATAAATAATAATAAAAATAAAATAAAATATTTTTGTATTTTATTTCTAAGTATTTAATAAAATAAAAGTAAAATATGTGTATACATATATTAAATATATTAAGTGTGTATAAAAATAAAATAAAATATTTACAAATATGTATATATTCAAGAAAATATTTTCAAATGCGGATAAAAATAAGAAATGAAAATAAGAGTATTATTTGCATTATTTTCAAGGTTTAATAAATAACATAAAGTATTTAAACATTTTAATGTTAGAAATAATTAAAATAAATACTAAATAAATGTAAAAATTTATGAAAATATTTTTTAGGCATTTTTTATGTTTGGAAATAAAATAATAAAGTCAGAAATGAAATTAAAATGCCAAAATAATAAATATACTAAGAAATGGGACAGGGGGGTGTGAAACTGAAAATGCAAGTGTTAGAAGCAAAAACAAGCCAGCCCAACCCATCAACTTCATCTTCTTCCTCCAGACTTTGAAAAAACGCGCGCTTGCTACACAAACTCGTATCTCCTGTATTTGTGATCTTTTGACAAAACTCAAAACATGAAACTTGTAGAGCATCAAACCACGATTCTAACCATATAAAAAACTTAATCTAACTCTCAAAGACCAGAGAGAATTTCTCTGGCCCTAATTTCTAACCTAGTTTTTTCAGAAAGTTCATGGATGAAATTCTCCTAGCACGATTAATATAAATGAAAACTGAGCATATGTATGGTTTCAGGACAATGAGTACAAAATCTTTTATTCACAAACCTAATGCTAAATGTTCCTAAATAGAGAGATAGAAGTTCATGAAATACCTGTTTCAGTTGAGTTCGAGTTGGTCAATGCAGCAACTTTCAATGGGGCCTGAGGTTCTTTTAAGCTTGCCTGATGTCCCCTGAACCTTTCCCAATGCTTAGTTTGTTTTGAAGTGACCTGAATCGTGCTACAAAACTAAACATGCAAAGCTTCCAAACAAAAAGGTAATGTGTGCAAATGGAGTTACAGCAACTTGTGAATGGTCTGGACAGCTTAGGCATATGGTTTGGAATGTGTTTGAAGTGATTTTGGACAAAACGCACGAGGGGATTTGATGGTGGCTTGTGATTTGCAAAACTGGCCCTGTTTTGCAAAAAAATGTGGTTTTTAAGTATAAGGGTGCTTTGGGGGTGAAAAGCTCGTGCTTCTGGCTTACAAGGGTATGCAAAACTTGTTTGAAAACTTTCCTTGAGTTTAATATATCAGATGTGTGAGTTATGGACTTTTGGCCATTTGACTTGTTTTGAAAGCAAAGTTTGAAGTGAAATGAGATAGGCCTGTACAAGCTATCTCCAAGCATGCACCAACTTATTGTACCTTTGCCTAATTTTGTGGAACTTGTTTGCTGCAAAGAAAGAAGTTCAAAGCTCAAGAAAGACAATTTTGCAAAAGTTATGCTTTATGAAAATGGAAGTATGATCTTTATGCCCAAAATGGAATTATTCAATGTACAATGTTCCCTTGATCAGGACAATGCCTCTAACCAATGTATTTGCATTCAATTTTTGAGTGTTGAAGGGTTTAGAGACCTGTAATTATGTACTAAGCTAGTTTGGTCAGATTTGCAACTTGGTATGAACATGTATTGGCCATGGTTACAAAGTGAGTTTTTGCCAACTTCAAGCATTCGATTCTCCCTAACCACAAAGGTGTTTCAGGAGTTATTGGATAATTTGGAAATATTGAAACATGTACTATAATCCATCTTTGAAATGAAACTTAAGACTCCAAGTGGAACTATGTGAAAATGGCCAAGAAGATGGGTCAAAATCCTGCCTAAACTAGGGCAAAATTTCTCTAAGTTAAAAGTTTTAGGTACCCTTGTTCCAAAAATCATAACTTGCGATCCAAGCTTCTTTTGAGGAAACTTTGTGAATAAAAGTTGTATACTTTGTGATGGACTACAACTTTCATGTTGTAAGTTTTGTTTGAATCCATTTGGATCTTGGTGAAAATGTGGGACAAAGTTAGGAAAAATTAAGAAAATTTCATAACTTTAAAAATTTCTGTTATGAAAATTTTCCATTTTAAACCCTAATTTGCAATTTTGGGTTTCTTGATGAACAAGTTTCATAATTTGACACATCTTGATGAAAAATGACCCTTGGCACTTGATTTTGGCTAAAAAGTCAAAGTTTGACTTTTCAGTATACAGTCAAATTTTGATTAGTTGACTGAAAAATTCATCTGTCAATCTTATGCATTTGAGATATTTTGAACTTGTTGAATGGGTCAAGATGATTTCATCGAGTCCTTGAGTCCATGGTTGAGCTTGATTTTCCATTGGTTAGGTCAAACAGTCAAAAATTGCCTTTGCACAGTCAAAACCCTAAAAATGACCATTTTGCCCTTTTGGTGATCTGATCAAATTTCTTGTGGAATTGTGATCCAAATTTGATCAAATGGTTCTTATGAGTTCATAATGTTTATGTAGGTCAAAATTCATGAAGTTTGACTGTAAATTGGCCACAGTTGACTTTTTCCCCAATACAACTGATTTCTAGGTCAACTGTCCAATTGACTGGGCAAAAATTTGACTCAAGGCTTGAAACTTGGTATGGAAAAACTTATGAGTCCAACATGAAGTATGAAAGTAAATTTGGGCATTGTGGGTCAAAACATCCCTGTGAAAACTAAAACCCTAATTTAGGTCAACAGTGCAAGGAGGTATCTTGAGTAGAGCAAACCCTAGCTTGATCTTGAGTTCCAAGAGCCTTGTGATGAGAAATGTTGATAAAATGAGAGGGAAAATTTTGGTGTACAACACCAGGATTAAAACCTGATGTGGCACGATTTATGTATGCATGTTTTACTTGTCAGAAGTCGAAAGTTGAACATCACAAACCTGCAGGGTTGTTGGAACCGTTAGATATTTCAGAGTGGAAATGGGACAGTATATCCATGGACTTTGTGATGAGATTTACGACCACTCTAAGAGGACATGATGTGATTTGGGTGATTGTGGATAGGCTAATGAAGTCAGATCATTTTATTCCAATCGGTATCAGTTTTCCAGTGTCGAGGTTAGCAGAGATTTATATTTGTGTGATTGTGAAGCTACATGGTGTTCCGTCAAGTGTTGTATCTGATAGAGACCCAAGGTTTACTTCTGATTTTTGGAAGATTCTGCAAGATGCGTTAGGTTTTAAACTGAGATTGAGTTATGCTTATCTCCCACAAACTGATGGTCAGATAGAGAGGACTATTTAGTCGTTAGAGGATTTGTTGAGAGCTTGTGTCCTTGAGCAAGGAGGTATATGGGATAGTTATATTCTACTGTTTGAGTTCACTTATAACAATAGTTTTCATTCCAGTATTGGTATGGCACCTTTTTAGGCATTGTATGGTTGGAGGTGCAGAACGCCTTTGTGTTAGTACGAATCTGGTGAAAGTGTGATGCCTGGACCCGAAATTGTACGAGAGACTACAGAAAAAGTAAAGTTAATTCGAGAAAAGATGAAAGCTTCACAGAGTAGACAAAAGAGTTACCATGACAAGCAAAGGAAGGACCTTGAATTTCAAGAAGGGGATCATGTCTTTTTGAGATTCAACCCAATTACCGGTGTTGGGCGAGCATTGAAATCGAAGAAGCTTACTCCTCGATTTAATTGCCCGTATCAAATTTCAGATAAAGTGGGAACTGGTCTGTGTAGAGTGGCCTTACCACCTAATCTTTCGAATTTGCATGACGTGTTCCATGTGTCGCAACTTCGGAAGTATATTGGGGATCCATCTCATGTAATTCTGATGGATGACATACATGTAAGAGATAATCTTACGATAGAAACCTTACCAGTGAGGATCGAAGACCGTGAAATGAAGAAGCTTAGAGGCAAGGAAATCCCTCTAGTGAAAGTATTTTGGGGAGGAGCAGCTGGAGAAATCATGACGTGGGAGTTAGAAACCAAGATGCGGGAGTGTTATCCAGAATTGTTCATATAAGGTAATTTTCGAGGACAAAAATCTCCTAAGTGGGGGAGAGTTGTATCACCCCGATTTAATTAGGATTATTTTCATTTAAAATAACTATATGAGGTGATGTGTTTACTTGTGTTGACATATTTTATTATGTGATGTGATGCAATTCGGAAAATTAGAGGTTGACGTGTTGGGGGTGTATGACTAAAAGTGTAGAGAACAAAGGGTGAATAGAGAATATTAGTATTATTATTATTATTATTATTATTATATTATTTGTTATTAACTATTATGAATAAAATAGTGTTTATAATATTCATAATTAAATAAGTAATTAAGTTGAGGAATGACATTTTTTGGGATATAGACAGTAGGGGTCTAGAGGTCGTTATAAGAAAACAAAAGTGAGAACACGACATATAAATCGTAGAACGAGAAAATGCAAGAAGAAGGAAAAAGCTAGGGCAAAGAAGAATCCAAAATCTTGGGAAGATTAAAGCTTCGAATCAAGGTAAGGGGGTGAATGGATTCTATAACTGATGATTTTACATGAGAGGATAGTGAGGGTTCCTTTACCTCTTAAGTTGTTTTTGGTGTATTTGATGCATGATTGATCTTTATTGAATTGAATGATGTTGTTGTATTTGATTGGGCATGAGATTGTGATTTTATGATTATGGATTGTTGTTGGTGATTTTGTTGTTATGATGATGGTACCACAAAACCTCAACCTAAAACCTATGAGTAATAGAAATTAGGATTAGAGGATTTGATGATGAAAAAGGACCCATAATTGGTGTACAAAAAGTATTGCATTGTGATGAATTGATAGGTAGTGAAACTATATGTGTAGATGACTTTTTAAGAACCGTAATGTGACAAAATCGTAGGAAAAGTGGTCTAGTATAGTGCAGAATCGTAAACAGGAAAACCCTGTTCGCAGAGTATCGTCGGGCGATATAAGGAGTATCGTCGGGAGACGGTGTTTCGCCAGACAAAAGCAGAGGCGAGAAGGAGGCAAATTTTGGATGAGTTACTGGAGGGAGTCGCGCCTAGCGTCGCCTGGCGAAGGGTTAGGCGGAGGAAGTTTCTCCGGGCGACACAGGGCTTTGCCCGGCGACGGGTGGTAGTAGTTGAACGTTGTTTTGGATTTTTTTGAATCGATCATAACTTTAGTTTTAGGAATCCGATTGAGGTTCCATTCAAAGCAGTAGGTAGCTAACACCATGAACTATCATTTTAAGGATAAGAATTAATGAAAACTATTATATTTCTAGTACCTTTGTTAGGATAGGAATATTTCCCCCCTCGTTTCACCGAAATGGTAAGTTGTTTATTGCGATGTTATTTTGCTTACGATGTTGTTATGAGGTAATGTTGATGATTATGATGATAATGATATGGATGGCCTAAATTGTCACCATGATGAAGGCTTATGCCTTGTTGTTGTATAATTTATGTTGTTGCATGATATTGTTGCATGCATTCATCGGTGAGGGCTTATTGCTCGGATGTTGGCCTAAAATGGCATTGTGATGAGGGCTTATGCTCTGTTGTTGCTCAATTGGCAATATGTTGGGGGCTCATGCCTCGATGGTACCACATGCATATTGATGTAGGTCTCATTGCATTGCATTTATGATTGAATTGATGTCGTATGATGCGAATGATGGTTGTTTATGATGTATTGTCTATATGATGTGATTTACTACTACTTAGCATGTTTTATTCATGTGTTATTATTGAATGAAATTTTCACCCCTTTTATGTTGTTGTTCCTGTGCTTCTTAGGAGTACAGATAATCAGCTACCCGAGGAGTGATTGAAGAGATGTTACGAGATCGAGTCTTAGGAGTCGCTCTGATATGTAAAACGCGATTTAGGGCTTTTACTATGTTGTTGCATGATTTCAATTGTTGCACATTTACTATAAACTTATAATGGACCATATATTGTGGAGTTTGATTTGTTGTTGAGGCTAGAATGCCATTAAACCGATTTAAGTTGATTTTCCGTTGCCGAATAAATATTTTAGATAAACGAAGAAATAAAGTGTTTTGAAACTTTATGGATTTTTGGATTATGTGACATCCTATTGTGGACTCTGATGCATTCTTTTTCATAATTTTTTATTATATTTATTAATTTGGGAAAATGGGGGTGTTACAGTTTGTAGGAGATGGTTTGAAGATAAGTGGGGGAGAAGCTTTGCTTCTCAGATATGTTTGGGTTGTAAGATGTTGGTTCGGTATGGCGACAATGCAAGTATTGTTGAAGTTTTGTCGTTTCCTGAATCCGGAGGTGACATGGATTCAATATTTTGTTAGTTAATCAAAATTGGAGCGTCTTGAGGAAGGATGATCAGACATTGTTGATGCTTACGTCTCAAAGGATGAGGAGCAATCTAACGGTTGTTGATATACGAGTAAAGTGTAAATCCCTGATGTTTCTGAAGGTGATTGTTAAGTAATAAGGATAACTTTTAAAAGATGGAATTTAGAAAGTTGCGATGTTTCAGTGCTGCTGGTAGACTGTGAAGTTGTCGGTTTGGGTAGCCCTTACGTAAGATGTTGACGTTTAAACGGTGATAAAGTGACAGAGTGTTTTAGACCTTGTCGTGGGATCCTTGTGAGTGATTGTAAAAGTTATTGAAGTTGTTGGAATGTTTTGAATCGTGAGTCAGAGTCGGAAACGCGAGGAGATGGGTATAATTTCAAGAGTGATAAATGTTGGTACTGGTACAAAGAAATTATGTTCTGATGTTATTGTAAGGTGTGTAATAGTATGTCGTTGCATGACATCGGTGTTCGCATTTTTCAGATAACTTTGGAAATTCATATCTTTTGTTCCGAGTATCAGATTGGTATTCTGTTTGAACCTAGAAGGAGATAGAAATATATTATATCCTATGAATTTTTTTTCAAATACGGTTGATGCATTCCTATGTGGAGGGACTCTGAAGTCGTTTACGGAACTAGAGGCTTTTTGGGCATAAATGGTTATTATAGCAGTTGTTCGAGACGAGGTCAAGCATAATATGTTGGCGAATAAGTTGAGAAATGAGATGTTCAACATTAAAAATGTTAGTCGTTCATCATTTCAAGTATGGGATGTTGCATGTGAAGAAAGTTTTGTAGAACTAAAGAAAAGATTAAAGACTTCTCTGGTATTGGTTTTGCCTAATCCGAGTGAGTCTTTTGTAGTGTAGTATGAATGCGTCTAACATGGGATTTAGTGGTGTGTTAATGCTAAATAGATAATTTGTTACTTTTTCTTTTAGACGACTCATAGTTCATGAGAGGAATTATCCTACACGTGACTTAGAGTTAGCAGTGGTGGTGTTTATGTTAAATATTTGGAGACATTATCTTTTTGGTTCTAGATTTGACGTGTTTAGTGACCATAAGAGTTTAAAGTATTTATTTGATCAGAAAGAAATGAATATGAGACAACGAAGATGGTTGGAGTTGTTAAAGGATTACGATTTCAGTTTGAATTACGACCCAAGAAAAGAAAATATGGTGGATGATGCGTTAAGTCTAAAGACTTTACATATGTCGGTAATGATGGTTAAAGGGTTGGGATTAATTGAACAGTTCAGAGATATTAGTTTAGTTTTCAAGGTGGAACCGAAGAGTGTTATGTTAGGAATATTGAAAATTATCAATGATTTTCTGGACAGTATCAAAGAAAGTAATTCTTGAGTTGGAGAATACTTAACCTTCGAGTAAGGCTAAGCGAGTGTAATGTGGACCGTGTAATATGTTAAGCGTTGGTGTATCATCGACAAAAATC
The DNA here is from genome assembly GCA_948472305.1 of Vicia faba. NCBI lineage: Eukaryota > Viridiplantae > Streptophyta > Magnoliopsida > Fabales > Fabaceae > Vicia > Vicia faba. The sequence goes on from OX451738.1 coordinate 1,162,495,642, forward strand.
GAATGAGAGGGAAATTATGGAAGTATTTGTAAACCTCATTGGAAATTATTGGATTATGGTGCTTTAGGTGACTTGAGTACAAGTTCTAAAGGAACAGAATTATAGTTTGGTAATGATGGTTTATACTCCATTATGGTTGTTGGCTATCTATTGATAAATTGAGGATCAAATCACCCTTAATCTCTTGTTGATAGCAGACGAGATCCTGTTGGATGGTATAGACTTGTTTTTCTATCTTAATAGTGTGTAAAGTGATTGATGTTATATCATGATGATAGTCGCTCACCAGTTCATGTGAATTAATAGAGGAGTGGCTAGGAAAGAGTTGAGACGTATTGAACAATTCGGAGTAGCGGGTTTTTATGCGAGATAACGTTGCAAAGTGAAAGATTGAGTATATCAAGTGAACAACGATTTTATGTTGGATGTTAAAGAAGTCCGGAACTAGATTGAAGCTTGTAAATCATATAGTTGATGGGAATTTTAATGAGGACAATGACTTAAGATGGATGATCAGAGTTGCGCAGCTGAAGCGTGATGTGGTGCAGTTGCTATGCGTGTACGACTCATTAGAAGAGAAGGACTACATATCAGGAGCCTCTGTGAATGATATGTGTTGATCTAGATGTTTGATTTGGTGGATTATTGATATAGGGATGATGCACCAGGGTACTGTGTTTCTCTTAAACATTTGCTGATTTTATAAGGATGTTAATGTGGTTGTTGGTTGATGGTGAGTTGTGTGTATAATTGTTGAGTTATTCTGTTAAGTTGATGTTATAATGATTTTGTTCTTGTTGCCGTGATTTTGTTGTTGGTTACCGTAAAGGATGAATAATAATCCATAATATGATGAAATTGATTATGTTGGCTATGTTGATGTCACTATAAGGGTGATACGAGATATGAATAGAGTTGTTGATAATTGACATTCATATATATATATATATATATATATATATATATATATATATATATATATATATATATATATATATATATATATATATATATATATATATATATATATATATATATATATATATATATATATATATATATATATATATATATATATATATATATATATATATATATATATATATATATATATATATATATATGGGAGTTGAAGATGTTGTTAAGATGATAAGTGATGTTGTATATCCAAGTATAAGTGTGTTACTACTTTAAAATGTTGATATGTCAAGATATTTTTAAAGTGGTTGATAAGTTGTTAACGATTATGTCACGGAGGTGTTGAATGATTAGCATGTGTGTATTTGATTTAAATCATGTTGAGTTATTGTTGTGTTAAGAAGTAATGGTCAAAGTGTTTCCAGACGCGACTTAGGGATCAGAGAATGAGATGTAAAATTCGCGTTAAGAGTGGTATTATCGGATAGATTTTCGAGGAAGAAAATATTCTGAGTGGGGGGAATGTTGTAACGCTCGTTAATTTAATTAAATTATTTTTGGATTATTTGTTGAAGTTGTGAAATATTGAGAATGGTTGGTATAAGTTGTCAGATTATTATTATTAATTAATTAATTACTTGATTAATAATAATAACAATGTTGGAATTATTAGTATTAGTTGTTGGGCTTGTTTTTGTGATAGAAGTAGTATTAAGGGGGTGTGAGAATTAATCCCAATAGAAAAAATTCTATTATTATTGAGTTTAGTTATAATAATAGATAAATAGGTTTTTGTCAAGAAGAAGAGGAAAATGGGTTGGAAGAGAGAAAGAGAATGTGGAAGTTGCAGAGAAGAAGGAAAAGAGGCAAAGCGGGATTCGATTGGAAAAATTGTAGAGCAAACTTCAACCAAGGTAAGGGTGGGGTTCTGACTCTATAGTTGGGTATATGATGCATGTTACATGGGAATTGGGTTGTGTGAAATTGTTATTATATATGATGGTTGTATGAATAAATTGTTGTTTGGCACATGTGATAATTGTGCTAACATTTCAGCGATTCGATCGATGAATTGAGTGTTGGAATTTGTTATGTATTAACGTGGGTACAATTATTATATTGCTGTGAATAGTTGTTGTGTTGGTCTGAGATCGTGGAAATGGAAAGAATCACTGATCGCAAGAAATTTGGAACGAAGTTGTAGAATTGCAACTAGAATTATGGACATGTGTCGAGTGGCACATGTGTTGATAAAGGGTGCCGGCCAGAACCATGCTTTTGTGTCGAGGGATATGGTTTGCATTCCGAGGGGCATGGATCCCAATTGTTGTATCTCCTTTAGGTGTTTTGTTGTATTTATTCTGGGTGTCAGTTACCTTAGCATGTTATTGCAGGAATGTATGTAGCAGCCTTAGAAAAAGGATGAATAACATTAAAGGTTATTTATTAACAACATAAGTGATAAATTGATGAATTAGCATAAGTATAACAGGTAATATTAATGAGTAGAAGAGTTAGTAAATGTTAGCATAAAATTAGTAATTAGTAGACAGTGTAATGAAAATTGTTGGTAGCAGTGAATTATGAAATTAATAGCAGTAGATATTTAGCAAGGATAATTATTAAATTGCAGAATTAATAACTTGTATAGTTTTATTTACAGAATTATTAGTAAATAATAGAAGCATTAGTAACTAAAATATATTAGCAGTAGAGGTAATTTAAGTAGAAGGAAAATAATAGTTTCACTAATTTAGCAGAAAACTATTAATGAGGCTTATGGCGGAATAATTTAGTAGAAGTATTTTAGTAGGATCATGTTAGTAATATTATTGGCATGTGTAAGTTGTTTTATTATTGTTATTAATTGTTAAAGTTGCAGGTAGTTGAGAGGTATATTGTATTGCATCTATAATGGGCAATTATTAAGTTTTAGGCTTATGGTCAATGTTGAATTAAGTTGAATTATTAAGTTGTAGGCTTATAGCCAATGTTGAATTAAGTTGAATTATTAAGTTGTAGGCTTATGGCCAATGTTGAATTAAGTTGAATTATTAAGTTGTAGGCTTATGGCCAATGTTGAATTAAGTTGAATTATTAAGTTGTAGGCTTATGGCCAATGTTGAGTTAAGTTGAATTATTAAGTTGTAGGCTTATGGCCAATGTTGAATTAAGTTGAATTATTAAGTTGTAGGCTTATGATCAATGTTGAATTAAGTTGAATTATTGAGTTGTAGGCTTACGACCAATGTTGAATTAAAGTTGAATTGTTGTTGATGTTATAGGATTATGGCCAATGTTGATTTATTTTGAGTTGTTGTTTTTCGTTGTTGTTGCATTTAATGATGTTGTCGCATACATCGCATATCAAGTTAGAGATGATGCTCATTAAGTTGGTCTGGATTGGTAAAATATTAAGTTGAAGGCTTATGCCTTGTTGCTGCCTCTATTAATTGGCAAAGTTTTTAAGTTGGGAGTTCTTCTCCATTTCTAAGTTGGGAGTTCTGCTCCATTGGTACCACATGCATGTACATAGTAACAAGTTGCATTTCACATTGCATATTGAGTTGTTGTGTTGGTAAATTATTTATTATGTTTCGTTGATGTTTTCATTGTGATTGATGTTGTTTAAAGTTATGAAGTGGTGATTTGGCATATACTAATTCTAATGTAATATTATCATACGTTTGATTATATTACCCCTTTTGTTTGAATGTTACCCTGATGTTGGTAATGTGCAGGTAATCTAAAATGAAGACGGTTTACCTTCAGTAGTTAGAGTCAGTGTCATTCCTCTGATACGTAACACTCGGGGGGATGAATGCTTGCTATTTTATTCTTATTAATTCAGTTGATTGAACTTTAAGTTGTTGTTTGTTTAATAATTATTATTTGAAGTTGTTTAGTTGGAAAAATATGATATATTCTTTTAAGTTGAATATTTGATTCTGCTGCGTAGTTGTGAAAGTTGTTGGTTTTAAAGGATTAAAATTATGTTGTTGTTGGTTCATTCTAGTTTAATGTGTTATGGATTTGTAATGAATGTCATTGTTTTAAGTTGAAATTATAGCATCCTGATTCGGTTGTCAAAATTTTGAAACTCTAATTTTATATAATTCGTTGGGTAGAAATGGGGTGTTACACCTTTTCTAGTGCTCTGTTTCTTTTCTGTCAATTAATGAATGATGCTAATTATCTTCTCAATTTAAAATTTTCTCTATCTTTATTACCTTTCTATTTTCTTTCTTTCAAATGAATCTGTATAATTTATATTCTCTCTATGAGTTATTTCCTTCAACTTTTTTTATTTCTCCGTCTCTCTATCTTCATTACAGTTCTAATTTTATAATTAATCTATTCTGAATTATATTATTCTCTGCATGTTCTTCAAACTGGTATTTCAATTATTTTCTGTCCATGGTTTAAAATGTTATCTTCAAAGTTCATTTCTCTGTCTCTTTTATCACCTTTTTGATTTCTGACAAAGGGGAAGAAAGTAAAATGATATTTTGATAACATATAACAAACATGTATAATATTGTTTCTACTAACTGTTTGTTTGACGTTTCAATCTGGGAACTCTAAACAAGTTCACCAAGTATTCAAAGACAGGTTGAAGAAGAAGATCTTGAAGCTAAGGTTGGAAACCTTATAGATGAAATCAATTCTAATTTTATACATAATATGTTGTATACCTTGTGAATATATGTATATTCAAACAGATGCACCAAACACAATTCAGAAGTTATAAACTTACTGAAAGTAAGGTAATCTTGCTTGATATCATAGTGTTCAAAAGTTGTTATATTTATGAAAGTATGAAACTCAGACTCAAAGCTCAGAAGTTGTGCTCTTATGCAGGGAAGACAAGTCAACATTCTGATGCATACTCTCATACAGAGATACCACTCAGACTCCGTGCTCTAATACGTGTGCTTCAACAACGTATGCTTTATTCAGAAGTTATGAATTGTCTGAATATTTGATACAATTGAAAATATCAGATCAAGCGTTGGTGCTTGAGAAGCATAGTGTTTTGATTGTGATATTAGAATCATGGTCCAGAATCTCTGATATATGATGCATGGAATTATTCAATATGACTCAAATTGAGTTTTATTCTTCATCATGTGCTGATAGAAACCAGGTTCTGATATGAAGACCAGACGTTCTGGTTAGACTCTGATGAGTTGTTATAGGGAAGTACTACATCTCTATTATTATGTTATGAATGCTCAAAATTTATTTTGTGAGTCTTGGGCTCAGGGGGGAGACTCTAAACAAGCTTAAATGAATTTTTAGGTTTAATAGATTCAGGGGGAGCTGTGAGCTTAACTATGAGTTTTTCAGTTACGGTGATTACTCTGTATAAATTGTTCTATCAAAATACATAGTTTTGTCATCATCAAAAAGGGGGAGATTGTAGGAACAAGAAGTGTTTCCTACACCTGGTTCTGAACTGATCTTCTGCAACGTGTCTAAGGAACATTAGTGCAAGAAGTTCTAATTGTGACTTTGTGGTTTGGCTTTGTAGGCCTTCTAAAGCTTTACTTCTATGTTACAAGTTCTGAAGATTATGAAGAAGAGGTTCTATTGAACAAGTTCTAATGATCTGAAGAAAAGCAAGTTCTTACAACCAAGTGTTGAAGACTCTGAAGAACAAGGTTCTATGTGACAAGTTCTGAAGACTCCATGTCTTAGGTTCCAAGGCTTAAGAAAGATTCTTCTACAACAAGCTTCAACATTCGACATTCAAATATCTGAAGCCTGTTAAGATAAGAAGAAAGTTCAAATGGTTAACGTGTGATGTTATGCTAAAGGTACATAAAGTGTCCGTGACCTCTACTCTCTAGGATGACGTAAGGATAATCCTTTATACCGTATTGACAACCACTCTCATTGTAACCATTGGGAACAAAAAACTAGATTTACAATTATCTTTCTTTACTTAATGAATCTCTATTTACAAGCTTAATAGAAAAATATTATTTAGAGGAAAAGGTGGAGAGCTATCATTGAACAATGATAGGATATAAAAAATATTATTTTATACTATCTAAACTCTCACACCTTATTCTATCTGTTGGGAAGTAACCGTTGGTGCAGGAAAAGTTTATTTTATCCTCACAACATCTCTCTCTGTCAAAGGCTATAAAAGAAGATCAAAGCTTCAAAGATAAATTACAGATTTCCACCAGACATAAGCCATTGGCCATCAAGCTTCATCCTGTGGAAGAAAAGCAGTGGGTTCTGAAGATGTTAAAGCCGCAATGTTATACATTCTGAAGACCACTTAAGAAGAGAGAAAAGAAAGAAAGAAGATTTCAACAAGATTCCATTTAACTATCATCATATGCATCCTGGATGAAACAGAAGAAGCAATAAGTTATTGTTCCTAGCTTTCTCAAAAAAGAAGAAGAAGACTACAAGATGTTATTCTACTTTTAATTACATACATCTTGGTAGATCTCGAAAGAAGCAATGAGTTATTGCACGTAGCTTTCTCAAAGAAGATGAATAAGAATACTACAAGGTGATACTCAACTTCCGATCATATGCATCTTTGTAGAACATTGTAATGAACATTAGAGTTGTTGCTCGAATAGTGTTTCTGTTCAGATCTCTTCATGTAAATTGTTTTAACACTTGAGTTGTTTCTCGTATAAGTGTTAAATAATATGTGCTTAAATGTTTTGTGTAATCTTCTTAGAAGAAGCAACCATGTAAACACAGAAACTCCATCAATTATTGTTGATTGATTCCTTGAGAGACTGAGTGAAGGTCTGATCTCAAGAAGTTAATGGTTACTGGTCATTATGGAAAATTCTGATAGGAGATTATGCGAGACCAGATTCTATTGGGTCAGTGATTGTTATATCCATTTGGATCGCTGAACATATCATTGAAAGGTTCCTTAAGAGACTGAGTGAAGGTCTAATATCAAGAAGATAATGGTTGTTCATCATTATGGGAAATCCTGATAGGAGATTATGCGAAATCAAATTCTGTTGGGTCAATGGTAGTCATATCTCAAAGAGGACCGAGTGAAGGTCAGACTCTTGTGAGATCCCTGATAGATATTGTGATACGGTGGGAGAACTGACTTGAGGTTTTGCGTTTGTGTTCGCAATTGTGCGGTTTAGCAAGAGTCGCCGCCGACTTTTTATTTTATCCTAAGGAAAGGTCAAAAAGCACAGGAAAGACCTTTGAGATGTTTTCTTGGGTTCGAGGGGTAGATTATGAAAAGGGAAGGTGCAAGCACCCTTTTCATCCATGGTTTTCCATGGGCTCTTAGTTACTTGTTTAGATCACTTGCTTTAGCTTTTCAATTGTTTGAAATGGTGCTTTGTGTGTGTGGTCTTTGAAAATGATTTGAAAAATAAGCCATCGTTGTGGCAACCTTTGTAATGATTCTTGTTTGAATATATACAAAGGTTTTTGTATTTTTGAAAAGATATTTCAATGTTTGAAAGTTTGTTTTTGGGAAATGTTTTGAAATAGTGTTGTGATGTGCGTTTGAAAATAGCAAGGATGTTTTGCAAGCTTTTGATCAAGTAACTAAGAGTTGTCTACCCTATTTTACTCAAAGATCTTTCCTATGTTTTTAACGTTTTTGACAGTGTTATTTCACCATTGCATTTGGTGAACAACCTTGTGTTAGGATGTTAAACGGGACAGGCGCGGGTCATCACATACAATCATTGAAAGCAACTTGTGAGACGCTCTAGCAATTTTGTAAGGGACGGTATCGTTTTATCAAAGGCAACATCGAGGGTCATCGAGGGACTACGATCTTTGTTTATCGAAGGGGCATTTGCTAGAGTGTCTCATATTCGAGGGACATGATTGCATTTTCCGAGGCAACAAGCGAGGTTACCCTAGAGGTGCAAGTGTGCATTGTGTTTGTCATTTTCATGCATTTAGGTTTTGTATTTAGGTCATCTAGCGATTGATTTTGGATTTTCGCATACAAACCCTAATCTCTAATCATGGCATATTTGAAAGCATAAAGTGCGAGAATTAAAATTCTAAGCTATTACAAAAGTATCCGGGGATGGGGGTACAATTATTTACAAATGGGGGTGAGTCTCATAAGAATAATAATGTCCAAATATTACAACCAAATCGAATCGTCGCAATTCAAATATAAAAGCTATAACAAAACATAAAAATAAAGAGAATCAATAAATTATGAAATGCATGTATTTACTTGAAAATGAACTCTATTCTAAAAAGGAAAGATTAAATATTATTATTATTGTTCTTTTTGTATCTTAATAACTATGTAAATAAACAGTTTAAAGTAAAAAAAATTAGTCAAACAAAATTTCTATTATTCACATATTTTTAAAGAAAACAAAATTAATTAAATAAAATTTCTATTATTCTTGTATTTTATTAATGTGTGTGAAAAGAAAAAAAAACGATTTAAAACAATTAATAAAAATCAAATTATTAAATATTATTAGTATTATTGTTAACTAAAAGAAAAAACAAAATGAATTAATAAAAAAAAAGTTAGTATTTGTTATTAAAAAAAAGAAGAAATGGGCTATGGGTTTATACTGATTAGGCCCAAAACAAACATAAAAAAAACAATTTTCCAGAATGAAGGGGGGCGCTAGTTAGTAAAATCAATGGGCTTAAGCTGTTAGTGGGGTGAAGGCCCAAAGCAAGGTTTTTGTACAATTTGGTAGGGGTTTCAGCATTTAGGGTTTGTGTGAATCTCTTCCAGCAGCGCCGCTCTCTCGTTCTTGCTCTTCATCTTTCCCACGCTATTCTGATCTCCCTTAAGCCCTAGGCCGCCGGAGCGCTATCCCCAATCTCTATCTTCTTCCTAACATTCAAGGGCTTTGGACTGAACGGTATGATTTGTCCTCTTTTTAGGGTTTTACAATTTTCGTTGTTTATGTGATTTTACAGTTTGTTTGATTTAGTTCGCTTTGCATGTCCTAGTTTGATTAACCTATGGTCTTTTATGTGCCTAAAACACAGTAAGGGCTTGAGAAGCGTCTTACCTGTGAGATTTTCTGGAAAGTGGAGGGAGAGAGGCCGGAGATGGTGGCGCTCCTGGTGGCTAGAGGCGGAGGAGGGAGGAGATGATGGCCGCGCGTTTGCTTCTGATCGTTGTTGGTTGATGATGAACGTTTGCTCTGAAACTTGTTTGATGATTGTTGGTACGATTTTCTGCTTCTGACTTTGTTTGGAAACGATTTGATAATGATGATGATCCTGAAACTTGTTGCTCTTTTCCATCTCTCTTGATTTGATGTTGATGATGATTTGATAATCTGAAACTTTGTTGTTGTTGATTGTTGATGATGATGTATTTCTGAAACTTTGCTTTTTTGCTTCTGAAAACCCTTTTTCTCTCTTCTTGAATGTTGATGTTGATGTTGATGATGAAACTTGTTCTGAAACTTGTTGTTTGTTACTTTTGAACCTCTCTTCTTCTCTTCTTGGATGTTGATGTTGATGATGATGTATTTCTGAATCGGATTTTGAAACCTTTGGTTGGTTCTTTTCCTTGAGTTTGAATGTTGATGGATTTGTTGATTTGGATTGTTTTTTTTTTTGATGATTCTGAGTTGGTATTTTTTTCTGGTTGATTGTATAGCCTGGTATGATTTTGTTCTTGGTGGTTAATGTTTACAGCTTGGGCAGGTTTTGGAAATCTACTTTGGTTATGCAGTTTGAAACTGCATGTTCTTTGAGTTTGTAGTTTTGGCTGTTGTTGTTTACAATTTTGCTGTAGTTTGGGTTAGCTTGCAGTTTGGAGAGTTTGTTGTTTACAGTTTGGCTGTAGTTGGTCACAGTTTGGTTGTAGTTGGTCACAGTTTGGCTGTTTGTTGAGCTTGTGCAGGTTTGTTTGTTTGTTGTTAACTTGGGCAGGTTTGATGATGTTTAAAACTGTGAACAGTTTGGTTGTTGTTTTGGTCTTATAACAGGTTGAGATCTTTGATAACAAGGTTTTGGAGTTGGTTTATAGTTTGGGCATTGATTGTTATGCAGATTGGGGTTTTTTTGTGAACCTCTTAACAGTTTGTAATTTTGTTACAGTTTGGTTGTAACTGGTTTTTGAGAGGGCAGGTTTGGACTTCTAATTCTTTAGGCTTGGCTCAATGTTCTCTCCTCCTTTCAAACTATCATTTGATAGTCTTATATCTTTTTCTTGTTTGTCACTTGTGACAACCCTCTTGCCAAACTGTACACTTCAAAAGGTGATATCCTTCTCTCTTTCTCTCTCCATGAAACAAGCATTTTTGCTTTTTTTATTATATTCTGAAAAGTTTGCCTTTGTCTGGAAAATGATGATAGCTGTGACAAGTATTTTACTTGTCAATTGGTTTACCTCCTGCTGTTTACTTTTGCCTGTTGCATTTTTCTGCTTTCATGCTGCATTGCTACATTTGTACAGTTTGCATCCAATTTGTTTTGTAACTCAGTTTGGGCAATTTGTTTTGTAGCTCAGTTTGGGACCTTGCTTGTGTTGTTTGTTACAGCAGGTTCCTATCATGTAATGCATTGTATATTGGGTTATGCTTCATTTTTCCTACTTTGCTTTGTAATGCAGCTTGACAGTTTGGCCTATGCTTGGCACCTTGCTAGTACAATTTGGCGCCTTTTGCATTTGAAACTCAGTTTGCTTTGTATGCAATGTTTTAGTTTGGCTTATGTTTGAAAATTTTGGCGCCTGTTGCATTTGAAACTCAGTTTTCTTTGTATGCTTGCATTTTTCAATTTGTATTTTTAATTTTCTCTTTGTGAACCAAGAAGAGCGATCTTCTTGTGATTTGCGAAGAGAAAAATAAAACGTGATAAAAAATAGCACTCTGATTCCGTACGACAAACTTTAATGATGAATTTTTCCTTTCTCTTTCTGTTTGAAAATTCTTTTCAATTAACTATGCTAATCTTCTTTTCCTTTGTCTTTTTCATGTGAGTGCAACTTGGACGGTGACAAAGCAGTAGAAGCCGGAGACCTTGAGCATGGGAACACTGGAGCTTAGGCTTAGACTAGATAGATAGAGTTTTCCATTAATTGTAACATTTATTTTTTTTTTAAATACTATAAGTTGTAAAAACTTACAATATTCAAATAATAAATTATTTTTGTATCAATCATCTGAAAAATCTTTGTGAGGCAAACTGATATCCAATAAAATCATTTACCGTCCAATAATCTTGCCATTCTTTCTCTGCATCTTCACTTAACCCTTTAAGATTCTCAGATAAAAATAATTGAAATTGCATTCCAATATTTTTAATATAGATAACTTAAATTCTAAGTAATCCCAAGAACTTTGCAATCTCATAACTTTGCAACAACATTCTAATCATAATACGCATTGTATTCCAATAAACAAGCAAGCATCTCATTAACCGGCAAACATTTCATTCCATTAACAAGCAGATGTCTTGATATTCCAAATAACAGTCTCAGCTCCTATCTCTTATCCCAGATAATCAGGCCTTGAGAACAATCAGTTAACCTTTCAGCAAACTTGAAAAAGTGTGAAAACAATGTAACAATAAACTGAATTTCTAAGGATTCAATTTCTTCTGAGAAATGCGAGAGAAACCCTGATTCTTGATTTACTGCCAAAGAAAAGTGTGTTTGATCGATTCCTGAGCCAATCTTAAAAATCAGAGAAAACCCTAGGGTTGTGATTTTCTTGTGAAAAGGGGAGGGCAAATTTTGGGGTACAACAGATATCATTGCAAGGAAATCCTGGTAGGAGATCTTGAGGGATCAAATTCTATTAGGTCAATGAACGTTATATCTGGTTGGATCCCTGAACGTGTCATTGTGTGTTAGTCACCAGTGGTTTCTCGTGCGATTGTAATCAGTTTGGTTATAGTGGATTAAGTCCTTGGATAAGGAGAAATCATCCTGGTGAGGGTGGACAAAAGTAGCCTAGTTAACGTCGAACCTGGATAAAATACTTATGTCCTTTTCTCTTTATTATCTTTATAGCTATTATCATTTGAGTGCAAATAATATCTAATGCGGGATGTTTTTTATGAACACAATTCAAAATTCTCTTTCTTGTGTTTTCTCTACCTTCTCTTTGGTATCAGGTTTTGGACTTGGTAGGGTGGACTACGGTCCGATCCCCGACATTTGCATTGGGGTATAAAAGGGGTCTGCTATTTTTGTTACCAGAACTCCGTGCTAATTATGATCATAATTGCTAACAAGTTTCTCTACTAAGTGCGTGCGAGGATAACAGGCTTAATGTGATTATGCTAGAAGAAAAAAAGGTGAAAAAGAACAAAAGATAATAGGTCGAGTCATAATGGTTGTATTCAGATTGGTATTGCATAAAGGGGAATCTTTGTTCGCTAATGTGAATTCGTGTAACTACGGTGTCCTTGTTTTCAATTTCAAGTACCTATTCGTTTAGTAATAGCCTAGAAACTCTTTGCCCTTTTTGAGTTTTGTCATGCCTATGTTTTAGACAATGCACTTGTCATTTTCTTTGAGTTGGGAGTTTGCTCGAGGACGAGCAAAGGTATTACTGCGGGGAAGTTTGATAACGATAAATCGTATCGTGTACTTAAGCTCAATGTGCGCATAAATTGTCCATATTTTATTTCATTGCATTGCATTTTATTTTGTTTTATTTTGTTTTGAAGATGTCGTTCAGTTTCTCTAAAGATTCACAACCAAGCCGGAATTGAGGCGAAAGAGCAGCAAAAAGCTTCAATTCTGTTTATTTTTAAGATATGGCATTCGCCGTGGAGCCTTGGTGTTCACCATCAACCTTTCATGCCACGCCATTTAATGATCAAGGCAATGACTTTTTCCATTGCCCTCACGGTGTTCGCCATTTCCTCTCAGAAGGAAGTTTCATGACAGTTCAGTTTTGAAGCAGTTTTTGGCATGTGTTTTTCCCTCCAAGAAGCAGTTGCGGTTCTTGGATGTTGAGAGGCCTTGTCCTATATATATATATATCATCCTCGGGATGATTTCGAGAGTCGGAGAATCACGCGGAAGCTCTTCCCAAATTATTTTAGACTTAGGCAAAAACAAACACTGTCTTTTTCTTTCTTTTTTTGGTAATTGTACTGCACTTGGAATTTCTTCATCAATCCTGCCACCATGTTTGTTTCTAATCAAGTCATATTTTTTTGTACTCTTATTCTGTGTCATTTTATATACTTTTCATGCGTAGAATTATATTGAATTACGTTAAAATGTTAAATTCCTACATACCATGCTTTAACATGCTAGTCTTAGGAATGAATATGTTAGGCTAAATTTGTTAGGGATTGGCGTATGAGGACCGTCATTACCGACGAAACTCAGTAGAAAACAATAGGTGTAAACAATATTATTTAAGTTCTTTTTTAGTTCTAATTTATATTCTATGTTTAATTGTTTTGACACGAGAGTGAGGAACAAACTAAGGTTCAGGCCGATAGAACGAGAGTGTCAGGAATGTACTGGATAGTGGAAATAAGGCATTAATCCTAAAAACTGATAGAACATGTTAGGCATCGTTTAGAACTTTATCAACTTCTAAAATATGTTTCTTAATTAACGGGCGAGCGAGAGAAAAATCTTGTGGTTAGGAAGTGTGGTTCTTGTCAATAGCACGAGAGCGTGAGACAAAGTCTTTAAGTTGACATTTTCTTCAAAACTAGGATTTAATAGTACCTAGCACTCGTATGCTACTAGTCCCTTAGGAACATGGAATCCGTACTCCGGACTCGTTTTGTCATTATTTCCAAACCTTTAGCTATTATTACCTTTATTCTCATCCTTATCATTTAATAATTTAGCCTTAGTTATGCATTGTAACATAGATAACGTTAGTTGATTATTAGTCTCTATGGGTTCAATAATATTTTAAAACTACGAGATAGACTGTAGACTTGTAGTTATCATCTAATAGGCACGTCAGTGCAATCACCTGGAGAGAGTAATAAAACCATAACACAAGCTACATGTAAACTTTGTAAAAAATGCAACTAAATATAGATGTCCAGACATGAGGTCTGACATCACATATAATACCAAACTCCCTTTGTCATGCATGATCAAGACTCCCCCTCAAAGGGAAAATCTAAATCACTATAAAATTCAACATACCAATAATGAACTACCCAAGTTCACACATCAGAGGTAGCATCAATAGAAGATAAAATAACCCCACAACAGGATTTTCCATATCAGGAAAGATGTCAGAACATCATATAAGACATCATGCACACAAACTCCACCAGCAGAAGCAGACATCAACAAAAACACCAAACAAGCATGACAGACAATCATGCTCGCCCTAGATACTTGCTTCCAACAAGCGACCACAATCACTACTTTCCCCTTAGAAGTAACACAATCCCATCAGCATGCTAATTAACATGTCACGACATGTTTAATAACATCAGGACACACAAAAACACTAACACTTTACTCCCTTTTTAGCCAAAAATTGACAAAAAAATAGAGTAAATGTAAACAAAATGGAAGCACATAATGCACACAAGCATAAAACACATATGAAAGCACACATAAACAGATGGAAACACACATTTCAACAACTTTAGGTGGTCATTCACCTCTTTCCCCTGTCAAAGATCCTCTTACAGTCCTTTGTGCTATCACCAGCCTTTCTATTAATAATAATTTTTATAGGTTTATCATACCTTAGAACATAGAGGAAATGCATGGTATCTCTTGCATTCCTCCATATATGTAATTGCTATAATTCCTCAATAATGAAAATTCCCTGCACATCCCTAAGCTTTTCAAGATGATTTGCATATAAGGCTTTGGTGAAAATATCAACCAATTATTTTTTAGTGGCTATATGCTCCAGAGTAATCACTTTATCTCCAACAAGGTCTCTGATAAAATGATGATGAATGTCAATTTGCTTGGTCCTACTATGTTGAATATGATTATTTGAAATATTGATAGCACTCAGATTGTCACAGTATAATGTCATGACATCTTGCTTGACATTATATTCCTTCAACATTTGTTTCATCCATATTAGTTTAGAACAACTACTTCCAACTGCAATATACTCAACTCCAGTAGTTGAAAAAGAAACACAATTTTGTTTCTTGCTAAACCAAGAAATCAAATTATTTCCCAAAAAAGCATCCACCATAAGTGCTTTTTCTATCATCAACATTCCCATTCCAATCTGCATCACAATACCCCACTAGCATTAAATATGAGCCATGAGAGTATAACATATCATAGTCACTAGTACCATTTACGTACTTAAAAATCCTTTTTACTTGATTGATGTGATTTTTTTTTGACTTAGCTTGATATATTGCACATCCACCCACAACAGATGTGATATCAAGTTTGCTAGTTGCAAGGTACAATAAACTACCAATCATACTTTTGTATAACCTTTGATAAAAAATAACACATTTTTCATCTTTTAGTTTCACATGAGTAGGAGCATGTGTCCTCTTGCGACTAGCATTATCTATTCCAACCTTATTTATTATGTTATTGGCATACTTTCTTTGAGAAATGAAGATAGATTCATCCATCTGTTTCACTTGAAGCCCAATAAAATATGCCAGTTTACCAACAAGACTCATCTCAAATTTTGACTGCATTTGTTTGACAAAATGTTCCACCATCTTGTCTAACATCCCTCCAAATATAATGCCATCAATATATATTTGAGCAATCATAAGTTTTCCATCTTTCTCCTTGACAAACAAGGTATTGTCTATTCCTCCTTTCCTATAGCCATTGTTGATAAGAAATTCGATCAACTTCTTATATCAGGCTCTAGGAGCCTGTTTCAATCCATATAGATTTTTCTTTAGTTTAAAAAAATGATCTGGATAAGTATGATCAATGAATCCCTTTGGTTGTTAAACATATACCTCTTCATGTAAGTACCCATTCAAAAAGGCACTTTTCACATCCATTTGAAATAAATTAAACTTTAATAAATAGGCCACTCCTAAAGAAGTCTAATAGATTCAAGTCTAGCAACTGGAGTAAAGGTCTCATCAAAATATATCCCTTCAATTTGAGTGTAACATTATGCCACAAGTCTTTCCTTATTTCTGGTGATAATTCCACTTTCATTAGTTTTGTTCTTGTACACCCACCTTATGCCAATGACATTTGTCCGTTTGGCCTAGGAACTAAATCCCACACTTCATTCCTCTTGAACCGACTTAGTTCATCTTGCATGGAATTTATCCAGAATTCATCAGTTAAGGCTTCCTTTACATTATTGGGTTCAATCTTAGAAACAAAGCAAGAGTTAGAAATAACCTCCCTTGATCTAGTAGTAATCCCTTGGTTAAGATATCCTATAATGAGGTCTTTAGGATAATCTTTCTGAATTCTGATTGAAGAACCCTTATTAACTTGAATGTCTCCAGATTCAGCCTCAACAGTCTTAGTATTGGTGTCTTCTTCTTCTTCCACACTTGGTGATTCATCATCCATCTAGAATGATGTTCCAACATTGTCCTCAACATTATGATCACTGTATGCTTGAGTCATCAACCACAACATTTATAGACTCCTTCATAACCTGAGTTCTAGTGTTAAAAACTCTATAAGCTCTACTGTTTGTAGAGTAGCCAAGAAATATCCATTCATCCCTCTTAGGATCCATTTTTCTTCTCTGTTCACGATCAGCCAAGATGTAACATTTACTCCCAAAAATATGAAATTATTTAACTGTGGGTTTTCTTCTTTTCCATAACTCATATAGAGTATTTGTTATTCCAGTCCTTAAAGTGACTCTATTATGGATATAAAAAGCAGTACTCATAGCTTCTTCCCAAAAATAAAATGGAAATTTCTTTGCATGAAGCACGACTCTTTCTGATTCTTGAAGAGTTATATTCTTTCTTTCCACAACTCCATTTCATTGAGGAGTGATATGTAAGGAAAATTCATGACTAATACCTTCAGAGGCACAAAATTCAGCAAACTTACTATTTTCAAACTCCCTACCATGATCACTTATGGTCCTGACAATGTTGCTCTCTTTTTCTCTTTGAAGCTTTTGTCACAACTCCTTGAAGACATCAAAGACTTCTGATTTTTCTCTGATGAAATTCACCCAAGTGAATCTGGAAAAATCATCAATAATAACATAAATATACCTTTTTCCTCCAAGACTTTCAACTTACATATGTCCCATTAAGTCCATAGAAGAAGTTCCAAAACTTTTGAGATGGTATGATGTTGAATCTTTTGGTGCGACATCTTGGTTTTCTTTCAAATTTGTCATTCTCCACAGATTCTTCCTTCCTCAATATTGAGATTAGGAATGCCTATGATAGCTTCTTTAGACATGATCTTCTTCATACCCTTCAAGTGTAAATGACCAAGTTTTTTATGCCATAAATTAAATTCTTCTTCTTTGGACAACATGCAAGTGGAAGTATCATTGATTACTTGAGGTGTCCATAGGCAACAATTATCCTTAGACATGTCTCCTTTAATTATCACTTCATTCTCCTTATTTGTAACCAGACACTCAGACTTAGGGAAATTCACCTTGAAACCTTGATCACATAACTAATTGATGCTTATCATATTAGCAGTTAAACCTTTCACAAACAAGACCATGTCAAGCTTAGGAGACCCTTCATAAGCTAGCCTTCCAACACCTTTAGTAACTCTTGTGGCAATATCTCCAAGTGTAACATAGCTAGTTGCGTGAGGTTTAATGTCTTCCAATAAGTTTTCCACATATGTCATATGCCTAGAATATCCACTGTCAAAATACCAGTCTTCGTTAGATGAGACTTTAAGAGAAGTGTGAGCAATGAGATTATTGATGATATCTTTAACTTTCCATTCCTTTTTAGTCCTGATTAGTAAAGGATTTGCACTAGGTTGAGATGGATGTTTTGGATATCCATGAAGTATGTGACAAACGTGTTCTGCATGCCCACTTCTTCCATAAAACTGACATCTCAAAGGCAAAAACTCAACTTCAGTATGAGTTTCATGTGACCTGACAAGATGTTGTGACATCTGGCCAAACATCTTGTTTTCATCCTGTATTTTAGAAGGGACAAACTTTATCTCAGGGGTTTTCTTTTTATTTTTCCAATTTTGATAGTTAAACCCAATTCTAGAATGTCTTTTCCCTCCTTCCACATTGTTGTACCCCAAAATTTTCTCTCCCATTTTCTTCAAAACATGCTCACAAATGTCTCAAATACTCAAAGCTACTTAAGAGTTGACTGGTCAAACCTCTTCCTAAGCAAGGGTCTACAACTAGGGTTTTGTGCTTCTCAAGGAATATTGGGTTGCAAGGGTCTCAAGTTACTTTCATGGTTCATCATAGGTCCTTAATAGTTCTTATGTCAAGTTTCAAGTATTTCATCACATGTTTGCTCAATCAATGGCTCAGAAGATTGAAAGTCAACTATATTGGGTAAAAAGTTAACTATGGTCAACATACAGTCAAACTTCAAGATAATTTGTCAACATCAACATTTTGATGTGATATTAATCATTTGATCAAGTTTTGATCATGATTCCTCAAGTAAAACCCTCAAATCATCAAAGGTAAAAAATTGCCAAATTAAGGTTTTGATTGAAGATGACTGATCATTGACTTTTGGCCTATTGCATGACCTAATGGATTAAAGCATGATCTCAAGGGTTCAAATACAACATATTGACCTAATTACATGGATCAAGATATTTCCAAAGATACAAGTGATTAATAGTTGAAGAATTGAATCAATTGATGAAAAGTCAACAATCACACAGAAGTAAAACTTTGACTTTTTGGTCAACATTGGAATTCAAAAATAAAGAATCATCAAAATATTCAAAATTATCAATTTTGATCATCAGGAATAAAAAAAGTCAACAAAAGTCAAAAGTTGGAAAATTTTCCAACACTTAGAAAAATTTCTAAGTGTTTTATTCTTAACAAAGTCACTACTTTATGGCCTTTTTTCACTAAGATACAAATTGATTCAAGGAAAACTTTCAACATGAAAGTTGTAGGGATTAATGAATTCTATAACTTTTTTAATGTGGGATGATCCTAAAAAATTTCTTTGATTAAGAGATGTGGGCCCATGAAGTTTTGATACTTTTTATCTCACTTAGAAATATTTTTGATCAGTTTTTCATCTCAAATTCTTGGCCAATTTTCACCAATTTCCATATTGATTTAGCCAAAGTAGTCAACATGAAAGTTGAAGATCATGTTATAAGATTTCCAAAATGTCCAAGAGCATGACTTTATCATACTTGAGCTAGGAGATTCGAAGAGAAGAAGTTGGCCATTCAAACTTGAATCATAAGTCATTTTTTGATGACCTTATGGAAAAAACTCCAACCAAAGCTACAAGATCTCTCTTTTCAGGCTATTTTATCTCTAAATATCTCCATAGTTAAGTAATTACACAGGTTCTAAGTGTATTTCTCAAGGATTATAAGCATTGTCCAAAAATTATACCACTTATGGTTGAATTTGCAAAAGCAACATTTCCATTTGCATAAAGCTCCACTTTTCCAACCACTCTCTCTTTCAGCCTTTTAACTTGCTTCCAAAGATCACACAAGATCTCTAAAGCTCAGAAGCAACTCCTAAAATATTATAAAAGTGAGACTAATTTCCATTATTTACTCTTTTCTTCATCATAAAACTAGCTTGGTCTTTGTACATTTTCAAACCAAATGACTAAACCATACTCCCATATGAACTGAGCTTGATTTCAGAAAGTTAGAGGGACCATTTTCAACCTCTATAAATGCCTCTTCATGCCCCAGAACTCAGGATATGAAAATTTGATCAAAAACCACCATTGTTGCACATTTTAAGCTCCCAACACCCAACTTCAAGTCCACTCGTGTGTTTTCCTCTTTTATCATTCAAACACCTTAGGTACATCATATAGAAGTTGTACAAACACCTGAACAACTTTTGGAACATCTCCATCACCATATTCCATTCTCAAAACCAAGTGTTGTACCACAAAATTTTCCCTCTTATTTTACTCAAGACATGCTCATTGAGGTCCTCAATTGCTCAAGATTTACCAAGAATTGACCAGACAAATTCTCCTCATAAGTAATTGACTTCCAATTAAGGGTTTCACTTTCCACAAAGAATTTTTGTTTGCAAAGACTTCAAGTGATTTTCATGGTCCCTAATATGTCTTCAAGATTGTCCATACCAAATTTCATGCCTTACACTACAAGTTTGCTCAGTCAACTGCTCAAGTGTTTGAAAATCAACCGTACTAGGTCAAAAGTCAACTATGGCCAATATACAGTCAAACTTCAAGATTTTTTGTCAAAATCAATATTTTGAAGTGGTAATAATCATTTTATCAAGGGTTTATCATGATTCCTCAAGGAATTCTCTTAATTTATCAAAAGTCAAGAATTGCTAAATTAGGGTTTCTATAGGAGAAGTCAACTGAACTTTGACCAGGCATAACTTTGACATGCTTCATACATTTTGCCCCAACCAAAGCTCATTCTGAATATAATCCAATTCCCTACAGCTTCTATTTTATCCTCAAGTTCAAGAAATGCATCATTTGGAAGATACAAGCTCATACATTATATGTAATTTTCAGAAATTCAACAAAAGACACTTCTTTCTAAGACCCTTTACGTCAAGAAAAAAATCGTCAAATGCAACATTGATCAAAAGAGAGATTGAATAAGACATATTGGGCTTTCCAAAAAGTCAAAGATCATCTCAAAGTATAAATATTGAGAAAGTTATGGCTTACCCAAGTTGGGGAATTTTGAGAAATTTCAAGAAATGTGCATTGGGCAAACTTGAAATTTTAGGTCAATGGCCTAACTTTTTGGACTTCAAGAATCTTCATGACCTTATGAGGGAACTCAAAATTCATTCTTACTTTGCCTTGCAATTTCTATCCATTTTATTCATATTTATTTTGTTTTATTTCAAATAAATACAAAATAAATAGAATAAATATTAACAGATAGGTTTTGGCATATGGGCTGATGGTTTGAATTGTTTTAAGGCCCAAGATTTTGTGCCAAATTGTCCAGGTTTACTCAAAGATGGAAATTGCATGAAATATTAATTTTTGGAATATTTTCAAATTTTGGATCATGGCCTTAAACACAATAGTTATTGTGTGATTTCTTCCCTTCTTTGTAAGCTCTCTCCTTCCTCTATATAAACAACATCATTTGCAAGCCAAAGACATGAACACACTGCCTCAAAAAACCATATCAAAATTCTCAAAATTTCACAAAGTTATTAAAACTCAAAAAGAACTTTTCGAGCTCTATCAATCCAAACAAATACCCTAGTCATATTCCTGAGATTTCCAGGAATCTATTCCACCCATTCCCAAGGCTTGAAGCGTCCTACATCACCGCGTTCATACATCATCGGTTGGTAAGGTTTTTCAAATTTGAAACTACATATACATGCCATATTAATACCTCTAACTGTTTGGTTCGTGTTTAGGGATACTACTAGTGCAGGTTTAACGTGTTATATGTAGGCTAAGGCACAAAGATGAGATCGTGCCATTGCTAGGGCACGATCTGTATTTTCCTTCGAAACTCTTGATCTAGGACATTACATGCCAAACAAAGCTCAGATTCAGACTCAGGGGGTTCAAATTGTGGGGGTAGGGTAGGTTTGGATATTTATAATTCGTTATTTTTGCAGCTTTGATTTTGAGCCTACCGGAGAAGACAATCGGAGAGTTGACTCCAGTGGGCTGAATCCGGTCATCCAAGCGTCTCTCTCTTATTGGTCTAGTTAGCCATAACGTGCGCATTTTGATTTATAAGTATTTTCCTTACAAATCTTCACATATATATTTGTTTGTTTATTTGTAATAACGAATGGTAAGATGGCTGAGTGGAAGGCAGATGCATGCTAAAGGGGAAGGACCTGGGTTCGATACCCAGGTCGTGCATTTTGTTTTTTCTAATAATTATATTGCATATCCAATGCTTGTAGAACCCACGCGTGCACCATACACCACATGCTCATAACCAGGAGATCCCATCTGATCAGATCCAGCGCCCCTAGATGCGCAGCTCACCATCTGCCCTCAAAGGATTCCCTCATTGGATCCAATTGCAGCCCGGGCCTTCCTTCAAATTGGGCCTCACGTTTTACAATTTGCACCCCTGGTTTACTTTTTCTACCAGGCCCATCTTTATTTTCTTGTTTTATTCCTTTTATTTATTTCTTTTAATTCCTTTTTTATTTTAATCAATAAACAAATGTAAAAATCACATAAAAATAGATTTAGGATTTTTCTTAATTAAATTTTATTTTTGGTAAATTAATTAATTAATTACTTTAACCTTTTATTTAAAATAAGTAGAATTTAGGATTCATTTAATTTTTATTTCTTTCTTTTCATAATAAAAAAATACAAAAAAACCTACAAACTAGTTTCCTTATTTTAATTTCACATTTTTTACAAATTTTAACTTAAACTTTTCTTAAAATAAAACAAAATGACAAAAAAGATTTCCTTTTAACTTAGAAATACCTTAGGGTTTTAGACGTTATTTTCAATTCGCGCGCGTTTATTGCTTCGTTATTATTTTCATATTATTGTACTTGCTTATGGGATGTAATAGATTTAAACTAGGACATTTACTGCTTTTATCCCCCTTTTGGACTTGTAATTTTCCCCCTCCCCGAAGCCATGTAATAGTTAGATTTTATTTTCGCACTTTAAATTCCTATATATATATATATATATATATATATATATATATATATATATATATATATATATATATATATATATATATATATACTGTTTAGATGTATGGTAATAGGATTGTATGGCAAGAATAAAAACAAAACGCTAGCAAACCTAATACAAAGACAAAATAACTAAATACAACACACTCTCACATGCGCACCTTTAAGGTATTCCCAATTCGGTTGCCTTCGGAATAATACAGTCACAACTCTCGAAACGTGAGAGACTTTAGTGGTTAACCTCCGGTTTAAAGATCACAAAGATGGCCCTCTCGATGTTGCCTCGATATGATCTTAAAACCCTAGGGTTGTTACTAAAGTATCTTGCCCAGTTGCCTTTGTGACTGTAACGATGGCCCTTTGATTGTCCCTCAAACATCCGACGATACGGCTATCTACTCATTAATAGTAGGATAGCACTGTCTAAAGGAAAAGAGGAAAAGAACAACCCTTTCGAGTAAAGTAGATAGTTCTTAGATGCTTACTCAGGAAAAAAATTTCACATACACAAAACTCTTTCCAAAAACATTTTGTATACGTTCTCAACAAAACGAGAAACATTACAAAGTTCGTCGCACTAAGGCGTCTTTTCAAAAATACTTTTTTCAAACACAAAACCACAAGGTATTTTCAAATGAGCTAGAATCTAAGAGCTCGTAGATAACTACGGAGGGAAAGGGTGCTAACACCTTCCCTTTCCATAATCTACCCCCCTTACTCAGAAATAATCTTGAAAGGTGTTTTTCTGTTCTTTTCACCCTTTCGTTTGTTGGATAAAAGAAAAGTCGGCGGAGACTCTTACTTACTGCAACATTTGTGAATACAATCACAAAACCAGTATAACAGTCGATTCTGCCACCGTATTACAGAACTGGGGACTCTGCTAGAGAAAAATAAAAGTGGGGTTACCTTAGAGTTAGATCATTTTAAAATTGCTTTCCTTGTGTGATTCGTATGCTTTATTTTTAAGGGGTTTGCTGGGGTTACTGTTAAAGATCCTATACTTGGATCTGGGGCACCTTTTAGGTAAGCAGCAATAGATCGTGGAGACTGTATGGCATAGACCAATATGGTTGAAGCGATGGCTGCGTTAGTGTGACACATTTGTTGGTACCAGTATCCCTTGTGTTAAATTGAGGAGAATACGGGGCCGCTGTATGGTGTCATAAAGCACTAAAGAACCTTAAAACCTTTAGTTGAACAAACTTGGCCATTAGAAAAGTAGTGAGATAGCCGGCCTCGGTATAAAGTTGAGGATTGGTTGATACTCGATAATACGCTCATTAAGATTGGACTTTCAGAATATTTTGGCCGCGAGAAAAGATTGCTTGAACTGAAATAATGCCTGATAAAGAAAGGTCAGTGATATTGAGACTCCTTAGAACCCTGTTACTTTTCTAGGACAGGTTGAACCAACTGAACTTCAAGAGGGTACTAACCTATAAGCCCCATGCAAGCCTAAACTTAAGGTCTTGTGTATTTTTCTTGTGTGTGATTAAATTATTCAAACATAACATCATGCATCATAACATCCATTTTCATTTCACTAACCATTTCAAGGACCAAGGGAATTCATCTTTGTTCTATTTTGAAGATCATGGCTTCCGTTCATATAAACACCATCCGAATCAGCTTTGTGAGAATACCTCTTCAACTCAAATCGCTAGTATCAAGGGTTCCTGAGACTTCCTCGTTTACCAAGAAATATGGTCGACTTCTCAACCTGGTTACCTTAAGCTTTAATGAGAAGATGATGGGTGTACTCTTTCAGTTCTTTGACCCTAAACACCATTTCTTCACATTCCCCGATTATCAGTTAGTACCCACCATGGAAGAGTTCTCTCAATTATTGAGTGTACATATTCTTGATCAGGTACTGTTCATCAGTTTAGAGGAAGCTCCAAAGCTAGAGGTTATTGCACCAGCCTTACATCTGAAATGGTCTGATGTTATATCTAACTGGGAAACAAGAAGCGGAGTCAAGGGTTTCCTAGTCAAGTTCCTATTAGAAAAGGCTCAATTGTTTTGGGATGATTTGGATTTACAAGCTTTCGAAGAAGTCCCAGATCTTCTAATCGATGGGTTCGTACTATTCCCTAATCCAGACTTACTCATAGATGTGAATGCGGTCAATGTTTTCCTCTCTCGTAACCCTATGCCTACTTTGCTCGGAGATATCTTGCATTCCATTCACACTTGTACCATGAAGAGAAGAGGGATTCTGATGTGTTGTGTACCGTTGCTGTCTAGGTGGTTCATTTCGCACCTTCCTCAATCAGTATTAAAGAACGACCAAGGTTTGGGTTGGTCACAAAGGATAATGTCACTTTCTTACTCGGATATTCTTTGGTACTCCTGGTTTATGGGAGATGTCTCTATCATCGAGCGTTGTAGGGAATTCCCTTATGTCCCACTCCTTTGCATTAGGGGAGGTATCACTTATAATCCTTCTCTGGCTCTACGATAGTTCTATTATGCTCGAAGGGATGGTCCCCATGATATGCTTATCCAAGGCATTATGTTCAACTACGAGGATGATGTTCAAGGGTATCGTCAAAGGTTCATACGAGCTTGGGGCATGGTAAATAAGGTTGATATAAAGATGTTGGGGCATAAGAAATCCATTCCTATGGAGCCTTATCTCAAATGTATGATATAGTTGTTTTTCCTTACAAAAACAGTATCACAACTGTGATATTTTACACAATTTTGAGCATAAATAAGAGTATGTAAGATTGCAGCGTTTGAGAGGTATATTGCAATGTGTAAAATTGTAAATGATTTATCCTCTTAGCTTGTTTATATAGGCATGAAAATCCTGTCCAAAATAAAGCGTGATAATGGACATTCAACGGGGTTCTAACACCTTCCCTTTCCATAATCTACCCCCTTACTCAGAAAACTCTTGAAAGGTCTTTTCCTGTTCTTTTCACCCTTTCCTTTTTTGGATAAAATAAAATTCGGTGATGACTCTTGCTTACCGCAACATTTGCGAATACAAAATGCAAAACCAATATAACAATCAGTTCTGCCACCGTATAACATCGGGAAATTTAAATTTGCGAACCAAAATGAAACAAAGATTTTATTAGTAGAATTCAAATTACAACTTCCTTTTAAGCTTACAATTGAAAAATAAAAACTCTTAAAATCTAGGAATCAAGTCTCCCACGGGGGCTTCCTCTTCATGCCGAGATAGTCATTAAGACTTATTTCTTCGTGAAGTTGTTTCGTGAGTTCTAACACTTTCTTCTCATTGGTGTAGTATTGAGCTCTAAAGGTATCCCGTTCTTCTTTCATCTGAACCCATGACCTCTGCAACTCTTCAAGATCAGTGGGCATGTCAGGATGGAGAACTGTATAAGAAACATCTCATTCGGTGATAGGCTCCACAATCATTGGCAAGATGGTTGTATATGGCATCATAAGGTTTTGGGCATAAGAAATCCATTCCTATGAAGCCTTATCTCAAATGTATGATCTTGCGCCCAAAACCTTATGATGCCATATACAACCATCTTGCCAGTGATTGTGGAGCCTATCACCGAAGAAGATGTTTCTTATACAGTTCTCCATCCTGAAATGCCCACTGATCTTGAAGAGTTGCAGAGGTCCTGGGTTCAAATGAAAGAAGAACGGGATACCTTTAGATCTCAATACTACACCAGTGAGAAGAAAGTGTTGGAACTCACGAAGAAACTACACGAAGAAACTTCACAAAGAAATAAGTCTTAATGACTATCTCGGCATGAAGAGGAATCCCCCGTGGGAGACTTGATTCCTAGATTTTAAGAGTTTTTATTTTTCAATTGTAAGCTTAAAAGGAAGTTGTAATTTGAATTCTACTAATAAAATCTTTGTTTCATTTTGGTTCACAAATTTAAATTTCCCGATGTTATACGGTGGCAGAACTGATTGTTATATTGGTTTTGCATTTTGTATTCGCAAATGTTGCGGTAAGCAAGATTCATCACCGACTTATCTTTTATCCAACAAAGGAAAGGGTGAAAAGAACATAAAAAGACCTTTCAAGAGTTTTCTGAGTAAGGGGGTAGATTATGGAAAGGGAAGGTGTTAGCACCCTTTCCATCCGTAGTTATCTACGGGCTCTTAGGTACTTGCTCATTTTTTAAAAATGCTTTCGTGTTTGTGTGTTTTTGAAAAAGTTATTTGCTTTATGCTAACTCTTGTATATGTCATCAAGAGTGTTGATAAAGCGTTTTCTTGAAAATGGTTTTGAAAGTGTAGTGTGAAAAAATGGTTTTTGAGCAAGTACCTAACAGTTATCTACCTACTCGAAAAAGGTGTTCTTTTCCTCTTTTCCTTTAGATAGTGCTATCCTACTATTAGTGAGTAGGCAGCCCTATCGTTGGATGTCTAAGGGACATTCGAAGGGACGTACAATCATAAAGGCAACATATAGAGACGCTTTAGCAATTTTGTTTAAGGGACTAGATCATTTACCAAAACGTAACTGTAGAGTCATCGAGGGACTATGATCTTTTGATTTACGGATCTTTTGCTAAAGCGTCCCTATTCTCGAGGGACGTGACTGCTCTTTCGAAGGAAACCAAAGTGGGCGTACCTTAGAGGTGTATATGTGCATGTGTGTTATGTTTAGTTATTTTAGTCTTTGAATTTAAGTTTGCTAGTGTTTTATTATTATTCTTTCCATACAAACCTAGTTACTAACAGTTAATATTTTGTAGAAACTTAAAGTGCGGGAATTTAAATCCTACGCTATTACAATGCTTTGGGACAATTACATAAAAAGATGCAAGAAAGTAAAGTGCGGAATTTAAACCTAGACTATTACATCCCATAAGCAGTTACATGAATATAAAAGATGCGAAGGTAAATAACACGCGCGAAATAAAGAAACATCTAAGAAATCCTAAGAATGTATTTTTTATTTTTTTATTTTATGTTTATTGAGAAAATACTTAAAATTAAAGTGAGAAAAATCTAATTCTAATTAATTAAATAAAAGAAAAAATGATTATCAATTAAAATTAATTCAAATAAAACTAATTCTACTATTTTTTTGGGTTTTTATTAAGAAAATATTTGAATGAAATAAATCTAAGTCTAATTAATTTTAAATTAATAAGATAGTGTTAAAAAATTAATTAAATTAATTTACAAAATTAAAATTAATTATAAAATCCTAAGTCTAATATTTTTTATGTTTTTTTGATTTTATGTTATTATAGAAAAAAGTGATTTAAAAGAAAGTAAACAATAAAACAAATAATAAAAAACAATTGGGCCAGATGTCCATTAGTAAACAGGAGGGTGTAAGATTTGAAATTCGATGAGCCCAAGTTACTGTCAGCCCAAAGGTGCTATTGGATTCAGTGAGGGAGGTTGTTGATGGTGCATGATGGACTGCACGTTGAGAGCACTGGATCTAAATTGGATGGTGGTGATATGATAATATATGGTGCATACGCTTGGCTTATGAATATTTGATCTACAAGTAAAATTAGAGGAAAAAACAAAATGCAAGAAGTAGGGGTCGAACCCCTGCCCTCACATGAAACATGTTAAAATATTCACAATGATTGTTAATAGCACAAATATGGATGCAATAGGTATTTACATGGTGTGAATATGCAATTTCGGTTTCAAGAAACCTTACCAACCAGTGATGCGTGGATCCAGTGATCTCAAATGTTGCAAGCCTTGGGAATGGATGGAATAATTTCCTAGGAATCTTAGGAATACGACTGAGAAGTTGGTATGGATGGATGATGGCTGAAATACTCAATTTCGAATTTCACAACTTTTATGATTTTTTTTTGTTAAATTTGTGAGAACTCTCTAGTAATGATTTTTGTGACCTTTGCTCATGCCTTGGTCTTGTATTTATAGAGGAAGAAGAGGGCTAGTAAAGATGGTGAGAATCCACCCATAATGGCCATCTTTCAAACCAAAATCAAACACATTAAAAAA
Organism: Vicia faba; assembly: GCA_948472305.1. Lineage (NCBI taxonomy): Eukaryota > Viridiplantae > Streptophyta > Magnoliopsida > Fabales > Fabaceae > Vicia > Vicia faba. Next base: position 1,162,524,231 of record OX451738.1, read on the forward strand.
GTTCCAAAAATACAAATTCTTGCCCATTTTGAGGTGCAATGCACCTAGCCTTCTTTGCACGAAAATTTGGAGCCAAAAATAATTCAAACCATCAGCCCATATTTCCATAACCAATATTTACTATTTTATGCAATTTTATTTAGTTTTTATTTGGTTTAATTCATATTTAAACGAATAAAAATTCAAATAAATAAAAATAAAAATTAAAAAAATACATGGGTAGATTTAGAGGTCCTTGGACACATCTTGGTGAAAAATGAAACCCTAGTTGGAAGGCCAATGCTTAAGAGGAAAATTTGTCTAATCAATTCTTGGTCAACCTTGAGCAATTGAGGACCTCTAGGATTATGTCTTGTGTGAAAATGGGAGGGGAAATTTTGGTGTACAACAGCTGAACCTGTTCAATCTTCTTAAACTTGAGGATTTAGATTGGCTTATCTGCCTTTCGTGATCTGAAGGTGGAAGATGATTGAACACTAGAGTGCCCAGAAATTTGCACTCGAATGAAGTAATAATGATGGTTGATGACGTCGGGAATGGGCTTACAAATTCCATTTGGATAAGATGACTGAAAGTCGTCGGATATGGGCTTAAAGATGCCATCTAGAGAATATGACTAAGAGTCGTCAGAGATGGGCTAAAAGATGCCATCCAGAGTTGATGCTAACTTCATAAGAGGTCTATTTATGGGGATTCCTGTTCCTATTGTTTGAGGAGGAGTCCACTGGGGATGTTGATTTCTGTTGTTTTCCTGTTTGAGGAAAACTCTGTGGGCAATAGAGTCTAGGAACTTTAGTTGTCCATGGCTCTACTTAGGGGTTATCTCTGGATTGGAGAGATGAAAGCTTGATGTTTTCTAGTTGAAATACAGGCTTCATAGTAATTTTCCAGGGAGAATGAAATTAACTGCTATCTGGAAATGTATCAGAAGAAACCTGTGTAGGGCTGTTTCAGGATGAGTCTGGGTAAGACTTCATCTGGAAGTGTATGAGAAGGAACTTGGGTAGGTCTATTTTAGGAGATATATGAGAGGGGGCCTGGGTAGGGCAACTTCAGGATGAGTGCGGGTAAAACTGCATCTGGAAATTGTAAGAAGGAACCTGGGTAGGGTTACCTCAGGATGAGTCCGTGTAAAACTGCATCTGGAAATTGTGAGAAGGAACCTGGGTAAGGTTGCCTCAGGATGAGTCTGTGTAAAACTGCATCTAGAAATTCAAGAGAAGGATCCTGGGTAGGGTTACCTCAGGATGAGTCAGTTTAAAACTGCATCTAGAGATTGTGAGAAGGAACCTGGGTAGGGTTGCTTCAGGATGAGTCCGTTAAAACTGTATATGGAAATTCAAGAGAAGGAACCTGGGTAGGGTTGCCTCAGGATGAGTCTGTGTAAAACTGCATCTGGAGATTGTGAGAAGGAACCTGGTGTGATCGGTGGGAATAGAACTGACTGTTTTTGGAATGCTGGTTCGCGTTTGCGTTTGTTTTCGCAAAATGTCGCGGTAAGCAAGAGTCGCCACCGTCTTTTATTTTATCCAACAAGGAAAGGACAAAAGCACAGAAAAATTCCTTTTCGAGATGTTTCTCGGGTTCGGGAGGTAGATTATAGAAAGGGAAGGTGTTAGCACCCTTTCTATCCGTTGTTATCCACGGGCTCTTAGGTACTTGCTCACTATGTTTTCAAAAGTTTGCTTTTCTTTATGTTTGTGGGTTTTGAAAAGAGTTTTGTTTTTGAAGAGAGTGTAAGTGCGAAAAGTTTTGTTTTGTTTTTAAAAGGAGCAAGTAATTAAGAACATCTACCTACTCAAAAAGGAACTAAACTGTGCAAATGTCCTTTAGACAATGTTATCCCACTATTGAGGAGTAGGTAGCATCATCGTTGGAGTTTTCGAGTCAATTCGATTTAAGGGACGTGTGGCCACTAAAGCAATGTTAGGACGCATTAGCAGTAACCCTAATGTCTTAGATCATTTTTCTGAGGCAACCGTTTCGAGGCAACTTATGATCTTTGGACAAAAGGGCGACCTCTAAAACATCCTATACTCAATGACCACGTTCGAGGCAACCAAGTGAGGTGTACCCTAAGAGTGGCATGTGCTAGTGTGTCAATTTTCAGTTATATTATCTTTGCATGTCATGGTGAGCTACTGTTGATTTTAAGTTCTTGTCATGCAATCCTAGTTAGCATACATCTAAACAGTTAATATATGTACATGAATTTAAAGTGCGGGAATTGTATATCCTATGCTATTACAAAGCTTCGGGGAAGGGGATTATTTACATGTCCAAAATTGGGGGAATAAAGCAGTAAAATGTAAAAGTCTTAGTTAAGCTATTACATCCCAGTAGGCAGTTACAATAAAATAAACGCGCGCGAAAATTGAATCGGAATGTCCTTTAGGGTTTTGACCATTTTATTGAATAAAAGCATATTTTTTGTCATTTTTGATTTAAGAATTAAGCCTAACTAATGATTAAAAAAAGAAAATATTTTTGAGTTTTATTTTAATTAAGGAAATAAAATGAGAAATATTAAAAAAAAACTAATTCTAAGTCAATTTTAATTTATTGCAAAATATGTTAAGATTAAACTTAATTAAAAACTAAGTTAATTTGCTGCAATTTATTTACAAAAATAATAAAATAATGAAATTAAAAAATATTATTTTTTTGGGGTTTTCTGATTTTTATGAAAAGTTAATTAGTTAATTAAAATAATAATAAAATAGAAAATAGAAAATAGAAAGTAGTGAAAAGAAAAAATAAAATAAACAAACTCAGGGGGGGTGCTGGGCCTGAATTTGGTGTTTGGGAATTGACAAGGAAAGCTTCGATTTGCACCCTTCCCTGACTCCTTCGATTGGGTTTGGGAAGGATATGGGCAAACTTCGATTGCAGGGAGAAGGGGGCTTCGATTCAGAGGAAGAAGGTTGCCTTTCGATTCTATGAAGGGTGTTGCTGGAAAGGCCTGAAGGGTCACCTGTGGAGGCACTGCATCTGCAAAAATACGTTAGCAAAATAAAACGCATGACCTGGGTGTCTAAACCCAGGTCCTTCGATCTTGCGCGTGCTGGGTCTTTTCAGGCTATATCTGTAGCAAGTGTTAGCAACAAAAACATGACCTGGTGCCAAACCCAAGCCCTTTGATTCTATCTAGAATGACAATCGAATGAAACAACAAATATGGATATGTTATGTAAACACAAGATTTGACATTTTACCCTCTCTTACCAGTAGTTGGAACCTTCGATTTGGCACTTTCTGGATGTGAGTACCTTCGATCTGGGATTTCTGGGCGTGGAGATGTTTGCTGAATGGCTGCTTTGGCTTGGATGAAAATGCTGATAACCTTTGGTGGGTTTGTGGGCAGCGTATCTCCAAATCCTCCGTTTTTCTGTTTTTTGTTGTCCTCTATAATGTGTCACTGGCCTCCTATTTATAGGAGCGTGAGGGTGCATGAAAATGGCAAGGGACAACCATTTAACCATGCCTTTAAAGCCATGAGACAAGAATCAGACACATTAAAAGATTTACTTTTTTGAAATATTCATGTCTCTTGAATGAACCTGGACACTTTTGATTTTTGAATGCCTTCAGGCCCTGCTCTTTGATTGGTCTTGATTTGCCTCCTTCGAATGGACTTCTTATGTACCCTTCGAATGGGCCTTCTGAATGCTTCTTCGAATGGTCTTGAGTTTCCTCCTTCGAATGGACTTCTTCTGCTTCGACTGCTTGATTTGAAAAGAGTCACTCTGGTCGAATCAGCTCTTGTGGAGTTAGGAACAGAAAAGGCAAGAATCTGGCCTTTAACTCAGGAATTGAATCCACAATCAGCATTTAATTATTTCTATATTTGCAAGGAAAACATGCCATTTTCTCATGTTCAGTGTACCTGGACATGTTTTTTTTGAGTGCCCTCTTGATGGCCTCTTTCGAATGGCCTGGAAGGAGCTCTTCAAATGGCCCTTGTCCAAATATCAATCGAAGGGTACTAATTAAAATTCCAATCGAAAGGCTTTGTTAACATACCAATCGAAAGGTGTTGTTCATGCTAATCGAAGGACATGGCTAACATGCCTGTCGAAGCTGCCTTGACACAATGCTAAATCGAAGGATCCCTTGGCATGCCAATTGAAAGGCTTGGCCCAGGGTGCCAAACGAAAAGGTCTTTCAGAATTCTAATCGAAGGCCTTGACATAATGCCAATCAAAGTGCTTGTCCATAATGCCAATCGAAAGGCTCCTTCAGAATACCAATCGAAGGGTCTTTCAGAATGCCAATCGAAGGCCTTGACATAATTCCAATCGAAGTGCTTGTCCATAATGTCAATCGAAAGGCTCCTTCAGAATACCAATCGAAGGGTCTTTCAGAATGCCAATCGAAGGCCTTGACATAATGCCAATCGAAGTGCTTGTCCATAATGTCAATCGAAAGGATCCTTCAGAATACCAATCGAAGGGTCTTTCAGAATGCCAATCGAAAGGTACTTAAAGCACCACTCAAAAATTTCCTTTTTCCTTAGGCAAGAGTTTGTGATCAACCATGCAGGGGGAAGAATTTTGAAAACATGAGAGGGCAAATTTTGGGGTATAACAGTTGCCCCTGTTCAATTTTCTTAAACCTGAGGATATAGATTGGCTTTCGAGCCTTTCGTGATCCGAAGGTGGAAGATAATTGAACACTAGAGTGCCCAGAAATTTTCACTCACATGGTGTAGTATCAGCATTGTGACGTCGGGAATGGGCTTACAAATGCCCTTTGGAGATTGTTGGTAGGAGGATGGGCTTATAGATGCCATCTTCAGGAGTGTTGATCGCATAAGAGATTCCTTAGCGAGAACTTGCATACCTGTTGTTTGTAGAAGATTCCGCTGGGGAAGTCTAACTTTTGTTGAGATTTAGGAACTGACTCGTGCTCACCGGGAGTATACCGTTGAGGTTATAGAACTTGTCATGTCTGGTTCCAAGTATTAATCTTCAATATCTTCATGTAGATAATTTTCCTGGCTTGTTACAGGTATTAATCTACAATCAGTCGTCCACAGATATTTTTCCTGGCTTGCTACAGGTATTAAACTGGGACTTGAAAAGGTTGGTTGAGGAGATAGTTGTCCTGGATGGTTTCAGGTATTAATCTCTGACCTGAGAAAGAAAGGTCTTCCTGGCTTGTTACAGGTATTAATCTTCAATCTCTTCATGTAGATAATTTTCCTGGCTTGCTACAGGTATTAATCTACAATCAGTCGTCCATAGATATTTTCCTGGCTTGCTACATGTATTAAACTGGGACTTAAAAAGGTTGGTCGAGGAGATATCTGTCCTGGTTGGTTTCAGGTATTAATCTCTGACCTGAGAAAGAAAGGTCTTCCTGGCTTTTTACAGGTATTAATCTTCAATATCTTCATGTAGATAATTTTCCTGGCTTGTTACAGGTATTAATCTACAATCAGTCGTCCACAAATATTTTCCTGGCTTGCTACAGGTATTAAACTGGGACCTGAAAATGTTGGTCTAGGAGATATCTGTCCTGGCTGGTTTCAGGTATTAATCTCTGACCTGAGAAAGAAAGGTCTTCCTGGCTTGTTACAGGTATTAATCTTCAATCTCTTCATGTAGATAATTTTCCTAGCTTGTTACAGGTATTAATCTACAATCAGTCGTCCACAGATATTTTCCTGGCTTGCTACAGGTATTAAACTGGGACCTGAAGAGGTTGGTCGAGGAGATATCTGTCCTGGCTGGTTTCAGGTATTAATCTCCGACCTGAGAAAGAAAGATGGTCTTCCTGGCTTGTTACATGTATTAATCTTCAATCTCTTCATGTAGATAATTTTCATGGCTTGTTACAGGTATTAATCTACAATCAGTCGTCCACAGATATTTTCCTGGCTTGCTACAGGTATTAAACTGGGACCTGAAAAGGTTGGTCGAGGAGATATCTGTCCTGGCTGGTTTCAGGTATTAATCTCTGATCTGAGAAAGAAAGGTATTCCTGGCTTGTTACAGGTATTAATCTTCAATCTCTTGATGTAGATAATTTTCCAGGCTTGTTACAGGTATTAATCTACAATCAGTCGTCCATAGATATTTCTTGGCTTGCTACAGGTATTAAACTGGGACCTGAAGAAGTTGGTCGAGGAGATATATGTCCTGGCTGGTTTCAGGTATTAATCTCTGACCTGAGAAAGAAAGATGGTCTTCCTGGCTTGTTACAGGTATTAATCTTCAATCTCTTCATGTAGATAATTTTCCTGGCTTGTTACAGATATTAATCTACAATCAGTCGTCCACAGATATTTTCCCGGCTTGCTACAGGTATTAAACTGGGACCTGAAAAGGTTGGTCGAGGAGATATCTGTCCTGGTTGGTTTCAGGTATTAATCTCTGACCTGAGAAAGAAAGGTCTTCCTGGCTTGTTACAGGTATTAATCTTCAATCTCTTCATGTAGATAATTTTCCTGGCTTGTTACAGGTATTAATCTACTATCAGTCGTCCACAGATATTTTCCTGGCTTGCTACAGGTATTAAAATGGGACCTGAAAAGGTTGGTCGAGGAGATATCTGTCCTAGCTGGTTTCAGGTATTAATCTCCGACCTGAGAAAGAAAGATGGTCTTCCTGGCTTGTTACAGGTATTAATCTTGAATCTCTTCATGTAGATAATTTTCCTGGCTTGTTACAGGTATTAATCTAAAATCAGTCGTCCATAGATATTTTCCTGGCTTGCTACCGGTATTAAACTGGGACTTGGAAAGGTTGATGGTAGCCATATTTTGATTGACCTTTTCCTGAAAAAGGTAAAACGTTAGCTGTATGCAATGTCATGATGTATGAAATGCCTGATGTCATGATGTTCTCAAAGATAAATGAGATTGTGTCGTATGCACTTTATCATGTATGTAAATAGGAGGTATGAAATGTGAAATGTTTATGAATGTATTTTCGTCTGGGAAAATAAATCCTTGACAAATGCTGGGGAGTTTGTCAAATCCTGGACTGCTGTTGAAGAGTATGTGTTTCTTCAATCTTTGTTTAGAATGTTTCTGATGGGGATGACGAACGAAGTTGGTTGTGAGAATAAACCTGTAGGAGAAAATAACTCCGTTGAGGAATAAACATGGTGAAGAGATTACCCTGCGGGGAATTACTCTGTGGGGAAGAGATACTTTGCTGAGATTTTAATGATAAACTCCGCTGGGGATTCCGTTGATAAGCTCTGTTGGGGATTTTGATGATGAACTCCGCTGGGGAAAGAAAGAACTTCGCTGGGGATGATCTTTCAGTTGCAACTTGCTGAAGATAACCCAGTTAGACTCTTGTGGGGATAAACTCTGAATTTGGCTGAGGAGACTTATTTGTGCTTCACAGGGGATAAGCTTCCAGAGTCTACTGGGGAAGATGATTCAACTCCATTGGGGAAGCTTTTTCAGACTGCGCTGGGGAAATGACTCCACCGTGGTACCTTGTATTCCGCCGGGGAACATTCTTATATTCTGTTGAGGAATATTAAGACTGTCGGGGATGCTCTTATGCTTGCTGGAGAATATCTTTATACTCCGCCGGGGAATACTAAGATCTTCTGGGGATACCCAACCTTTTTAGGGCTGATGGTAGACCAACTCTGCTTGAGGAGAGTATTACTGATTCGTTCATAGTTGCAAGTCTCAGTGGGGAGAGCTACCATTATTGTTTTACTCTGCGGGGAGTGGAAGTATCTTAGCCATATTCTTCAGCTTAATATATACCTTAGTACCTGGTGGACAGAGCAATTTGTACAGTTCGGACAATTCTTATTTGCCCCTGTTTTTGTGGGAGAAGGTGTCTGCAGAGGCCTTATGGATCGAGTATTATCCCAACCTATGAGGTGCCTTGTCTCTTTCGATTGAAATGACAAGTCTTCTTCTGGTAGGTAAGTGACGAGATGACGGGACATAGTCGTACGCTTTGATCCCTAAGTTTTTCCTGGGCCGCCCTTTCGGATTTTCAGTCCATCGGGATACTCTTTTTTGCCCAAGTCACCTTTTCAGGTTTTCGACTTGCGAGGTGTACAAATTTTTCAATTTCATCCCTTATTTTTGCCCGAACCCTTTTGGTTCGCCGGGAAGCCCTTATTTTTGCCTAGGCCAGTCAACCTAGCGGGTCTTTGATTATGCGTAGTACTTTTTTGACTATGTCCATGCTCTCAGGATGTAGGGAGGTGCCACTCTTGGTAGTGTTGTGTTACCATACTACCAGAAGATCTTCGTTTGATCGTGCAAGATTCGTTGCTGGAATTCACGTCCAATGCCCCAATTGATTCACATAGAGATTTGTCCCTGGCTATCTAGCATCTTTGAGAGACTCCTTGAATCTTGACTTGACTGCCCCAGATGATAGACAATGCTCATGCCGTGCCCCTTGGTTGAAAGTGTTTCTTCCACTTGAGATGACCCTTTCTATTGAGAAGGTTTTTTGTTCACTAGATATTCGTCGTGCGAATTTCTCTGCTATTTGAACAAATAGTCATATGCAAACAATGTTATTTTAGGAATGCAAAGCTTATGTCTGTCTTGAAGTTTTTGAAAATGCATTTTTTCAGTAAGATAGGAAAATTTTGTAAAATGTGACGTCAACTCAGGATTTACAGCAAGCCCTACAGGATTCAGGATACCTTTTGTAACAGTATGCTTTCGAACTAACACATTCTTCAGCTAGGACTTTTAAGGGTTATAACGTGGCCTGGTTCACGATTTAAGAAACAAAAGATAAAGGCTCAAAATTTATTTGTACCCACCCGTTCTTCGAGATGTTCTTCGATCCTAAACTCAGCTAATCGTGCATTAGGTCTTGTTTGAGTCTTTGCTCTGATATACCAGTGATGGTTCGGATACTGACAATCTATTTTGAACAGGAAGTCATTTTTGTTGAGAGTTTTTAGGACCTCTTTTTTGATTTTATTATCCCTGTCTTTTGCCTGAACTGTTTCTTTTTGTATTTACAGTCAGCAGGATGCCCCAGTTTTGTAAGTCTCCTTCATAGGTTTTGACTTAATGGGCTTTTATTTCTGAGAGATAATGACTGCCTGTCCTTACGATTATTCGGAACCATCACTGTCTTTTGTTTCGAAAGGACTTCTTTGATGCCATTCATTGTGTACCTGGATCAACTGAGAGAACTACCCTGCCCCAGGTTATAATTAAGGGTTTTAATTTGTGAAAAGAAAAACTCCAACTTCTTTGGCTCAAAGGGGTTGACTAGGGATTATCTTCCTTATAACTCCACTATTTAGGATTTGAAACAATGTCTGTACCTCATCAGCGGGGTCTATTCAAAAGCATACTGTAAAGATCGTGGTATCGTTTTCGTCATCCTCCCTCTAAAGGCTTAGAGTTTTTTTTTAATCAAGAGTTGAACATCACAAAAAGGAAATATGAAGCGATTTAAGCATGGTAAAAACAATTAATTCGAAACAGACACGTGCAATGCATTGATAAAGTAATAAAGTTCGACATGATAATAATTGTTTGAATAAGCAAAGAAAAATACAATTTCAGAATTCAAATGAACAAAATTGCTTTCAATCCTAGCCATGTTTTGGCATGGGAGCAGTGATCACATTGGGAGTCTCAGGAAGGTCGAATTCGATCTCCTTAGCCTCGATTAGGTCTTGAACCTTGTTCTTCAAAGCCCAACAATCATCCGTATTATGCCCTGGGCTATCAGAGTGATAAGTGCAGCGGGCGTTAGGGTTATACCTTGGTGATGTTGTATTTTAAATCTTCGGAGCTTCTTTTAGAGTCACCAGATTGGTCTCCAACAACTGTGGCAACATCTGAGACAAAGTCATGCTGAGACGAGTGAATTGCCTTCGAGGTCTCTCGCCCCTTTGTTGGTTGTGATGCTGAGGAGCACCAGCAGGTTTTAAAATAACAACCGCGTTGACAACTTGGCGGTGTTCAGGTCTATTATGTCTTCTTGAACCGTAGACAGCACTGGATTCTTTCTTAAACAGCTTCTTCTCGGTGCCCGATGAGGCACCCTTCTGTATCTTCCCATCCTTAATACCAGCTTCAATCCTCTCACCAGTCAAGATAAGGTCTGTAAACCCGGCTGAAGAGCTTCCAATCAAATGGTTAAAGAATGGACCAGACAGGGTCCCCAAAAACATATCAACAAGTTCACGATCAGCTAAAGGTGGTTGCACCCTTCCGGCAAGGTCTCTCCATTTTTGAGCATACTCTTTAAATCCTTCACCCGTCCCTATTGACATACCCTGGAGTTGGGTACGCGTAGGAGCAAGGTCGGAGTTATACTGATACTGCCTATAGAACGCAGTAGCGAAATCCTCCCAGCTGCGGATACTGGCTCCGTCCAACTGATAGAACCACTCAAGCTGAGTCCCTGAAAGACTGTCTTGAAAGAAATGGATCCACAAGTTCTTATCAGCAGTGTAAGGTTGGATCTTCCTCACATACGACCGGAGGTGCATCTTTGGACAGGAAGCTCCGTCATACTTGGCAAAGGCAGGTGCCTTGAACTTATGGGGAATCACCACCCCATATGATAGACCTAGATCTCCGAAGTCCAGATCGGGCACCTTCTATATTTCCATGGCGCTCAAACGGTCTTCCAACTGTTTGTACTTTTCCTCAGCAGGAGGATACTGTTCTTCATCATAGTCCGTCTCGTTGTCGGAGACTTCAGGGCTAGGAGCCCTCCTTTCTTGTGGAATGTCTTTCCCTCCAAATGAGGTGGTCAGGTCAACTTCATTTTGCAGCCCATTTCCAAACCTGCGTCCAGTGTTGAACAGGATGGTCCTCTTTTTCTTCTTCTTCCTCTCTTTCAGAATCAAGGTCTTCAGGTCCTGCTGACCCTTAGCTAGGCTCATGACCAACTCTTGAAATTGGGCATTCTGGGCCTGGAGGGCCTTGATAGCTTGCTCAGTGGAAGGTTCAGTAGACATGATGATTTCTGAAATAAACAGCGAAGAAGATAAGAGACCTGTACTAGGAGACCTGTTATGCAATGATATGTATGATATATGTATGCAATGTTTTCAAGGATCTCGCGGGGTAAACAAGAAATTGTTAGAATCTTAATCTGGTAGCTTGATTGAAGGAACTTCATGTTGCTGAGAGTCCTTCTTCAAGAGTCAAGCTCACCATATCGAGTGGGTCATAGCCCCTGACTCAAGTTATCCTGTTTTGATCTTTAGACGGCATTGGCTAGAGGAAAATAAATCCCCTTTGCTCCTTGCTGGACATTTGATTTACCATAACCTGCATCACAAGCCCTTGAGATCCTTGAAATGGTTAAGGAAATGTTAAGGCATAATGTTATGATGTGTATGATATGCATTTAAGCAAAAGTGTGAGATGTTGTAAGTAAACCCTGCAATAAGTCCAAATTATTGGATAAGGACTGTAAACAAAACCTGCAAGGAACTCATGTTATCAGATAACAAGAATGTGCAAGTAGTTCAAGTTTGAAGGCACACAAGTCACACAAATAGCCTTAAGTTTAGGCTGGCATGGAGTTTAGGTATTACCCTCTTTCAGTTCAGTTGGTTTAAACCTGTCCTAAAAATAGTAACCGGGTTCTAGAGGTCTCAATATCACTGACTACCCTCAATCGGTCATAATTCCAGTTTAGCAACCTTTTCTTGCGGCCGGAATCATCGCGAGAGTTTAGTCTCAATGAGTGTAGCATACTGCTACTGTTCTATGGCCAAGTTGGTCAATTTAAGGTTCTAAGGTCAGTTGGTGCTTAATGACTCCTTAGAAGACCCATATTCTCCTCGTTTTAACACAAGGGATATCGGTACAGACTAAGGTGCCACACCAACGTAGCTACTGCTTCATCTGTGTCGGTCTACGCCGGACAGATCCCTCACAGTTTATTGCTACTTACCTAAAGGGTATCCCCAGATCCGGGTTAGGATCTATAGAACTCTGATACAAGCCCACAAAATTTAAAGCATACAAAGCATACAATTGAAAACACAAGTGATCTAATCCTAAGGTACACCTCACTTATTATATTGTCCCCAGTAGAGTCGCCAGTTCTGTGATCGGTGGGAATAGAACTGACTGTTTTTGGAATGCTGGTTCGCGTTTGCGTTTGTTTTCGCAAAATGTCGCGGTAAGCAAGAGTCGCCACCATCTTTTATTTTATCCAACAAGGAAAGGACAAAATCATAGAAAAATTCCTTTTCGAGATGTTTCTCGGATTCGAGAGGTAGATTATAGAAAGGGAAGGTGTTAGCGCCCTTTCTATCTGTGGTTATCCACGGGCTCTTAGGTACTTGCTCACTATGTTTTCAAAAGTTTGCTTTTCTTTGTGTTTGTGGGTTTTGAAAAGAGTTTTGTTTTTGAAGAGAGTGTAAGTGCGAAAAGTTTTGTTTTGTTTTTAAAAGGAGCAAGTAATTAAGAACATCTACCTACTCAAAAAGGAATTAAACTGTGCAAATGTCCTTTAGACAATGCTATCCCACTATTGAGGAGTAGGTAGCATCATCGTTGGAGTTTTTGGGTCAATTCGATTTAAGGGACGTGTGGCCACTAAAGCAATGTTAGGAAGCCTTAGCGGTAACCCTAATGTCTTAGATCATTTTTCCGAGGCAACCGTTTCGAGGCAACTTATGATCTTTGGATAAAAGGGCGACCTCTAAAACATCCTATACTCAATGACCACGTTCGAGGCAACCAAGTGAGGTGTACCCTAAGAATGGCATGTGCTAGTGTGTCAATTTTCAGTTATATTATCTTTGCATGTCATGGTGAGCTACTGTTGATTTTAAGTTCTTGTCATGCAATCCTAGTTAGCATACATATAAATAGTTAATATATGTACAGGAATTTAAAGTGCGGGAATTGTAAATCCTACGCTATTACAAAGCTTTGGGGAGGGGGATTATTTACATGTCCAAAATTGGGGGAATAAAGCAGTAAAATGTAAAAGTCTTAGTTAAGCTATTACATCCCAGTAGGCAGTTACAATAAAATAAACGCGTGCGAAAATTGAATCGGAATGTCCTTTAGGGTTTTGACCCTTTTATTGAATAAAAGCATATTTTTTGTCATTTTTTATTTAAGAATTAAGCCTAACTAATGATTAAAAAAATAAAATATTTTTGAGTTTTATTTTAATTAAGGAAATAAAATGAGAAATATTAAAAAAAAAAACCTAATTCTAAGTCAATTTTAATTTATTGCAAAATATGTTAAGATTAAACTTAATTAAAAACTAAGTTAATTTGCTGCAATTTATTTACAAAAATAATAAAATAATGAAATTAAAAAATATTATTTTTGTGGGGTTTTCTGATTTTTATGAAAAGTTAATTAGTTAATTAAAATAATAATAAAATAGAAAATAGAAAATAGAAAATAGAAAGTAGTGAAAAGAAAAAATAAAATAAACAAACTCAGGGGGGGGGGGGGGGGTGCTGGGCCTGAATTTGGTGTTTGGGAATTGACAGGGAAAGCTTCGATTTGCACCCTTCCTTGACTCCTTCGATTGGGTTTGGGAAGGATATGGGCAAACTTCGATTGCAGGGAGAAGGGGGATTCGATTCAGAGGAAGAAGGTTGCCTTTCGATTCTATGAAGGGTGTTGCTAGAAAGGCCTGAAGGGTAACCTGTGGAGGCCCTGCATCTGCAAAAATACGTTAGCAAAATAAAACGCATGACCTGGGTGTCTAAACCCAGGTCCTTCGATCCTGCGTGTGCTGGGTCTTTTCAGGCTATATCTGTAGCAAGTGTTAGCAACAAAAACATGACCTGGTGCCAAACCCAAGCCCTTTGATTCTGTCTAGAATGACAATCGAATGAAACAACAAATATGGATATGTTATGTAAACACAAGATTTGACATTTTTACCCTCTCTTACCAGTAGTTGGAACCTTCGATTTGGCACTTTCTGGATGTGAGTACCTTTGATCTGGGATTTCTGGGCGTGGAGATGTTTGTTGAATGGCTGCTTTGGCTTGGATGAAAATGCTGATAACCTTTGGTGGGTTTGTGGGCAGCATATCTCCAAATCCTCCGTTTTTCTGTTTTTTGTTGTCCTCTGTAATGTGTCACTGGCCTCCTATTTATAGGAGCGTGAGGGTGCATGAAAATGGCAAGGGACATCCATTTAACCAGGCCTTTAAAGCCATGAGACAAGAATCAGACACATTAAAAGATTTCCTTTTTTAAAATATTCATGTCTCTTGAATGAACCTGGACACTTTTGATTTTCGAATGCCTCCAGGCCCTGCTCTTCGATTGGTCTTGATTTGCCTCCTTCGAATGGACTTCTTATGTACCCTTCGAATGGGCCTTCTGAATGCTTCTTCGAATGGTCTTGAGTTTCCTCCTTCGAATGGACTTCTTCTGCTTCAACTGCTTGATTTGAAAAGAGTCACTCTGGTCGAATCAGCTCTTGTGGAGTTAGGAACAGAAAAGGCAAGAATCTGGCCTTTAACTCAGGAATTGAATCCACAATCAACATTTAATTATTTTTATATTTGCAAGGAAAACATGCCATTTTCTCATGTTCAGTGTACCTGGACATGTTTTTTTTTAGTGCCCTCTTGATGGCCTCTTTCGAATGGCCTGGAAGGAGCTCTTCAAATGGCCCTTGTCCAAATATCAATCGAAGGGTACTAATTAAAATTCTAATCGAAAGGCTTTGTTAACAGGCCAATCGAAAGGTGTTGTTTATGCTAATCGAAGGACATGGCTAACATGCCTGTCGAAGCTGCCTTGACACAATGCTAAATCGAAGGATCCCTTGGCATGCCAAACGAAAAGGTCTTTCAAAATTCTAATTGAAGGCCTTGACATAATGCCAATCGAAGTGCTTGTCCATAATGCCAATCGAAAGGATCCTTCAGAATACCAATCGAAGGGTCTTTCAGAATGCTAATCGAAGGCCTTGACATAATGCCAATCGAAGTGCTTGTCCATAATGTCAATCGAAAGGCTCCTTCAGAATACCAATCGAAGGGTCTTTCAGAATGCCAATCGAAGGCCTTGACATAATGCCAATCGAAGTGCTTGTCCATAATGCCAATCGAAAGGATCCTTCAGAATACCAATCGAAGGGTCTTTCAGAATGCCAATCGGAAGGTACTTAAAGCACCACTCAAAAATTTCCTTTTTCCTTAGGCAAGAGTTTGTGATCAACCAAGCAGAGGGGGGACTTTTGAAAACATGAGAGGGAAAATTTTGGGGTACAACACCTGGGTAGGGTTGCTTCAGGATGAGTCCGTGCAAAACTGCATCTAGAGATTGTGAGAAGGAACCTGGGAAGGGTTGCTTCAGAAGGAGGGAGAAGGAACTCATGTAATATTTCTTCATGAAGAGCCCGTATAAAGTTGTATTTGGAAGTCAAAAGAAACCCGTGTAAGATTGCTTCATGATGAGCCAGTGTAAATTTGTATTTGGAAGTCAGAGAAACGCGTGTAAGATTGCTTCATGTTGAGCCCGTGTAAAGCTGTATTTGGAATTCAAAAGAAACCTGTGTAAGATTGCTTCATGATGAGCCCGTGTAAAGATGTATTTGGAAGTCAGAAGAAACCCGTGTAAGATTGCTTCATGTTGAGCCCGTGTAAAGCTGTATTTGGAAGTCAAAAGAAACCCGTGTAAGATTGCTTCATGTTGAGCCCGTGTAAAGATGTATTTGGAAGTCAAAAGAAACCCGTGTAAGATTGCTTTATGATGAGCTCGTGTAAAGTTGTATTTAGAATTCAAAAGAAACTCGTGTAAGATTTCTTCATGATGAGCCCGTGTAAAGCTGTATTTGGAAGTCAGAAGAAACCCGTGTAAGATTGTTTCATGATGAGCTTGTGTAAAGCTGTATTTGGTCGCACAGGTAATTACTTTGTTTTGTTTCAGGAGCTTATCCAGGACCTGTTGAAAATTGTTGATGATAAATATATGTTGATTGATCTTTCTTGAAAAGGTAAAGTGTTAGTTGTATGCAATGTCATGATGTATGAAATACATTGTCTAATGGTGTTCTCAAAATAAATGAGATTGGGATGTATGCATTTGTACTGCAGGTGCTATGACGTTTGTAGAATGATGTATGAATTCAATATGTGAATGTATCAGTTGTTCTATTCCAGCGCTGTTGAATTAGGGAAAATAAATCCCTGATTGTAGTTGGGATGAAGAATGTAGGTCTTCAGATTTTGTTGAAGCTGAACTGTTGGGGATGATCTTCTGTTGTTAGATAAATAAACTCTATTGGGGAAGGAAAGCTTTGTGCACTGCCTGAGGATTTTGTGAAATCCTATTGGGGAATTCTTATAAGTTGTATGACTTTATTGGGGAAAACCTGATGTCAGAGCAGTAGTTGGAAATTCCTATTCTGTCGGGGATACAAGAACACCTAACATCACTAGGTTGTAAGATGAGGATATGGCGGCAGATTTTTTAGTAAGATGCCCCTGCCTCTATACCTGCTGGAGAAAGTACTTGCGGAGACTTTGTGGATGGTTTGAGTGTCATCCCAACTCCTGGGGTGCTTGGTAAATGCTGATCAGAATGATAAGTCTTCTACTGATAAATAAATGACAAAATGATGGGACATAGTCATACATTTTTAATCCCTAACTTTTGCCTGGACCTCCCTTTCGGGTTTTCAGTCCACCGGGATACCCTTTTTTGCTCAAGCCGCCTTTTCAAGTTTTCGACTTGCCCGGTGTACAATCTTTTTGTTGTATATATCCCTAATTTTTGCCCGAACTCTTTTGGTTCGCTGGGATGCCCTCAATTTTGCCTAGGCCTGTCAACCTAGCAGGTCTTTTTCATGCGTAGTATTTTCTGACTATGTCCGCGCTCATAGGATGTGGAGAGTTGTCACCGTCTATGACAATAAGTGTTGTAGAAATGCCAAAAAATTATTTATATGATCGCATGTGCCCTTTCATACGTGGGAGCCTGTGTGGGGCTGCTTCAGGATGAATCTGGTGCACCTGATGTTTGATCAAGTTTCTGATAGTCTTGAATTTCCTAGGTATCTTTTATAAGAACTATCATGGAAGGATTCGAAGACATGATATTGACACCATATGATACTATTGGCACAGACTAGCAATTTGGTGGTACCAAAGATTCAGATTTCACAATGATTTTCTATTGGAATCCCCGATCAATGTAACATCCCTCGAGTGATTCAGATGGAGATCTGCCCCTGGCTATTCAACATTTTTGGAGAGATTCTTTGCATATTGGCTTGACTGCCCCAGATTAATTAGACACCATGCCATGCCCCTTGATTATGAAAGGCTTGTTATTAGGAATGTTTTTTCTATCTGAGGTGATTCTGTCCATTGAGGGTGTCTTAGTTCACTGAATATTCATTGTGTGAATTTCTCTGCCATTTGAACAATTAACCATATGCAAACAATGTCATTTAAAGAATGCAGAGCTTATGTCTGTCTTGAAATTTTTTGAAAATGCATTTTTTGTAGTAAAACAAAATTTTCAAGAATGTGATATCAACTCATGATTTATAGCAAACCTTACAGGATTCAGGATACCTTTGTAACAGTATGCTCTCGAACTAACCCATGCTTCAGCTAGGACTTTTAAGGGTTGTAACATGGCCTGGTTCATGGTTTAAGAAACAAAGGATAAAGGCTCAAAATTTATTTGTACCCAACCCGTTCTTCTTGATGTTCTTCAGTCATATGCTCAGTTAATTGTGCGTTTAAGTCCCGCTTGAGTTTTTGCTCTGATATTTTGATGATGGTTCGAAAATTGAATGTTTATTTTGGGAAGGGAGTCATTTTTGTAACCTTTATTTTTTGTTGAGGATTTGTAGGACCTCTTTTTTTGATTTTGTTAACCCTTCTTTTGCCTGGACTGTTTCTTTTGTGATTACAATCAGCGGGATGCCCCAGTTTTTCTTAAGTCTCCTTCGCAGGTTTTGACTTAATGGGATTTTATTTTGAGAGATAATGACTGCATGTTCTTAATTATTATGTGGAACTATCACCATATTTTGGAGAGCATCTTCTACACTATTTGTCATGCATGAAAGGAAAGCTTGCGACTGAATGCACATCTGAATTAACTGAGAAAACTACCCTGCCCCAGGATATGATTAAGGGTTTTGATATGTATGAAAAGAAAACTCCTACTTCTTAGGATCAAAGGGGGTGACTAGGGATTATCTTCCTTATAACTCCACTGTTTAGGATTTGGAACAACGCCCGTACATTGTTAGCGGGGTCTGTTTAAAAACATATTGTAGAGATTATGGTATCATTCTCGTCATCCTCCCTATAAAGGCTTAGAGCTTTTAATCAATAATTGAATATCACAAAAGGGAAGTAAGGAAGCAGTTTAAGTATAATGAAAACAAATTAATTCAAGAAAAACATGTGCAATGCATTAATGAAATAACAAAGTTTGACATGACAATAATTGTTTGAACAAACAAAGAAAATAGAACTTGAGAATTCAAATGAACAAAAATGCTATCAATCTTGGCCATGATTTGGCATGGGAGCAGTGATCACGTTGGGAGTCTCAGGAGGGTCGAACTCAATCTCCTTGGCGTCAATCATATTTTGAATCTTGTATTTCAGTGCCTTACAATCGTTAGTATCGTGCCCAGGGCTGCGAGAATGATAGGCACACCTTGCATCAGGATTGTAGTTAGGAGAAGAAGTCTTAGGGTTTTGATGAGGTCCTATCAACGTAATCAAATTCATCCTTAACATATGTTATAATGCTTGAGACAACGGCATGTTGATCTTGGTAAGCTATCTCTTAGGCTCGTCTTGCCTTTGTTGGTTACCTCGTTGTTATGGTCGTTGCACGCGTGCCAAATTAGAGACCAGCACTGCCCTTACAGATTGGCGGTAGTCTACCTTATTACGGCCCTTCTGGCCATACACAACATTGGATTCCCTCTTACCATCAAATGGCTTCTTTTCAGCATTAGAAGATGCAGCCATCGGGATCTTCCCACTCTTGATACCATTTTTGATCCTTTCTCCAGTCAAAACCATCTCTGTGAACCCGGATGAGGAACTCCCAATCAGCAGATTAAAGAACGGGCCTGTCAGAGTGCCCATGAACATGTATACCATTTCCCGGTCATTTAGAGGAGGTTGTACCCTGGCAGCTAGATCCCTCCATTTCTGGGCATATTCCTTGAATCCTTCGCTAGAACCCATAGACATGCTTTGAAGTTGTGTATGAGTTGGAGCGAGGTCAGCATTGTATTGGTACAACTTGTAGAAAGCAGCAGCCAAGTCTTCCCAAGTATGAATGTCTGTTCTTTCTAGCTGATAAAACCACTTAAGTTGTGTTCCAGCTAAACTTTCTTGGAAGAAATGGACCCATAACTTCCGGTAAGCAGTGTGAGGCTGGATCTTCCTGACATATGACCTTAAGTGCAACTTAGGGCAGGAGACACCGTCATACTTAGAAAATGTGGGAACCTTGAACTTTGGTGGGATGACCACTCCAGGAACCAGCCCTAACTCTTCAAAGTCCAAGCCAGGTACCTGCTGAATCTCCATAGCATTGAGACGATCCTCTAGTTATTGGTATTTATCGTCAGCAGGAGGATATTATTCCTCAGATTAATCAGCTTCTTCTTCATCAGCCTCGGGGTTGTTGACTTCTTCATGATTATCCCCTTCATTTAATGGAGTTGTGAGATCTAGAGCTCGTTTAACTGGTCCTATGAGTCTTCTTCCCATATTCAAGATGCCATCCAGTTTCGTTGCCTTCTTTTTCTTCTCTTTGATGACGAGAGTTTTCAGTTCTTCCTGCCCCTGGGCCAAAGCTATGAACATTTGTTGGAACTTAGCGTTTTGAGTTTGAAGGTATTTTACTGTTTGTTCAAGGGCCATTTCTTTTGCTGAAATAAACAGCAAAAAGATGAGAAACCTATACAGGAATACCTGTTATGAAATGGTATGCATGCAATGTTTTCAAGGATCTCGCGGGGTAAACAAGAAAATGTCAGAGGTTGAAATTTGCAGCTTTGATTGAAGAACTTCGTATCATTGAGTGTCCTTCTATGAGAGTCAAGATAACCATATCAAGTGGGTCATAGCCCCTGACTCAAGTTGTTGAGTTTTGATCTTTTGATGGCATTGACTAGAGGAAAATAAATCCCCTTGCCCCTTGCTAGACGTCTGATTTATCATAACCTGCATCACAAACTCTTGAGATGCTTGAAATGGTTAAGGAAATGTTGTGGCATGATGTTATGATGTGTATGTTATGCGTTAAGCAAAAGTGTAAGGTGGTGAAGACAAGTGAGTCTAAGAAGTCCAGGTTACTGGATAATGATTGTAAACAAATCCTGCAAGGAGATCATGTTGTTAGATAAAAACCCTGCAAGTAGCTCAAGTTGAAATCAAACAAATCACACAAGCAGCCTTAGGTTTAGGCTTGCATGAGGTTTGTAGGTAAGTACCCTCTTGAATGTTCAGTTGGCTTAACATGTCCTATTAATAGTAACCGGGTTCTAAGGAGTCTCAATATCATTGACCTTCCCGTCAGGAATTGTTTCAGCTCATGCACCAAAGTATTGCGGCCAAATAATCCCGAAAGTCCAGTCTCAATGAGTGTAGCATCGAGTATCAACCAATCTTTGGTCGGAACCAAAGTCGACTATCTCACTACTTCCTAATGACTAGGATGAGTCTATTAAAGGTTCTAAAGGTTAGTTAGATCTTAATGACACTATGAGGAAGCCTAATGTTATCCTTGACTTACTCAAGGAACATTAGTACAATCTAGAGTATCACGCTAACATAGCCACCACTTTGTCTGTGTCGGTCTACACCGTACAACCTCCATGATTTATTGCTACTTACCTAAAAGGTGCCCCAGATCCGGGTGTAGGATCTTTACAATAATACCCCAACAAACCCCCAAAGATAAAGCAAGCAAACACACAATAAAGCATTTAAAATGATGGACTAAAACTCTAAGGTAACCCCACTTTTTAACTCCCCAGCAGAGTTTCCAGTTCTATGATACTGCGGCAGAACTGACTGTCGTACTAGTTTTTCATTTTGTATTCGTAAATGTTGCGATAAGCAAGAGTCGCCACCGACTTTTCTTTTATCCAACAAAGGAAAGGGTGAAAATAACAGAAAAAGACCTTTCAAGAGTTTTCTGAGTAAGGGGGGTAGATTATGGAAAGGGAAGGTGTTAGAACCCTTTCCATCCATGGTTATCTACGGGATCTTAGGTACTTGCTCATTTTTGAAAATTTCTTTCGTGTTTGTGTGTTTTTGAAAAATTTGTTTGCTTTATGCTACCTCTTGTATCAGTCTTCAAGAGTGATGATAAAGCATTTTCTTAAAAATGGTTTTGAAAGTGTAGTGTGAAAAAAATGGTTTTTGAGCAAGTACCTAACAACTACCTACCTACTCGAAAAAGGTGTTCTTTTCCTCCTTTCCTTTAGATAGTGCTATCCTACTATTAGTGAGTAGGTAGCCTTATCGTTGGATGTTTGAGGGACATCCGAAGGGACTAACACAACATATAGAGACACTTTAGCAATTTTGTTTAAGGGACTATATCATTTACTGAAAGGCAAATGTAGGATCATCGAGGGACTATGATCTTTTGATTTACGAGTCTTTTGGTAAAGCGTCCTTATTCTCGAGGGACATGACTGCTTTTGCGAAGGCAACTAAAATGGGCGTACCTTAGAGGTGTATATGTGCATGTGTGTTATGTTCAGTTATTTTAGTCTTTGAATTTAAGTTTGCTAGTCTTTTGTTATTATTCTTTCCATACAAGCCTAGTTACTAACAGTTAATATTTTGCAGATATTTAAAGTGCGGGAATTTAAATCCTACGCTATTACAATGCTTTGGGACAGTTACATAAAAAATATGCAAGAAAGTAAAGTGCAGAATTTAAACCTAGACTATTACATCCCATAAGCAGTTACATGAATATAAAAGATGCAAAGGTAAATAACGCGCGCGAAATAAAGAAACATCTAAGAAATCCTAAGAATGAATTTTTTTTTTGTTTTTTTTTTGTGTTTATTGAGAAAATACTTAAAATTAAAGTGAGAAAAATATGATTCTAATTAATTAAATAAAAGAAAAAATGATTATCAATTAAAATTAATTCAAATAAAACTAATTCTACTATTTTTTTGGGTTTTTATTAAGAAAATATTTGAATGAAATAAATCTAAGTCTAATTGATTTTAAATTAATAAAATAATGTTAAAAAATTAATTAAATTAATTTAGAAAATTAAAATTAATTAAAAATCCTAAGTGTAATATTTTTATGTTTTTTTGATTTTATGTTATTATAAAAAAAGTGATTTAAAAGAAAGTAAACAATAAAACAAATAATAAAAAAACAATTGGGTCAGATGTGCATTAGTAAATAGGAGGGTGTAAGATTTGAAATTCGCTGAGCCCAAGTTACTGTCAGTGTAAAGGTGTTATTGGATTCAGTGAGGGAGGTTGTTGAGGGTGCATGGTGGACTGCACGTTGAGAGCACTGGATCTAGATTGCATGGTGGTGATCTGATAGTATATGGTGCATACGCTTGGCTTGTGAACATTGGATCTGCATTTAAAATTAGAGGAAAAATAAAATGCAAGAGGTAGGGGTCGAACCCCTTCCCTCACATGAAATACGTTAAAATATTCACAATGATTGTTAATAGCACAAATATGGATACAATAGGTATTTACATGGTGTGAATATGCATTTTTGGTTTCAAGAAACCTTGCCAACCAGTGATGTTTGGATCCAGTAATCTAAGATGTTGCAAGCCTTGGGAATGGATGGAATAAGTTCCTAGGAATCTTAGGAATACGACTGGGCAGTTGGTATGGATGGATGATGGCTGAAAAACTTAGTTTCGAATTTCACAACTTTTATGCTTTTTTTTGTGAAATTTTTGGGAACTCTCTAGCAATGATTTTCATGTCCTTTGCTCATTCCTTGGTCTTGTATTTATAGAGGAAGAAGAGGGCTGGCAAAGATGGTAAGAATCCACCCATAATGGCCCTCTTTCAAACCAAAATCAAACACATTAAAAAGTTCCAAAAATGTAAATGCTTGCCCATTTTGAGGTGCAATGCACCTAGCCTCCTTTGCATGAAATTTTGGAGCCAAAAATAATTCAAACCATCAGCCCATATTTCCATAACCAATATTTAATATTTTATGCAATTTTATTTAGTTTCTATTTGATTTAATTCATATTTACATGAATAAAAATTCAAATAAAAAAAATGCATGGATAGATTTAGAGGTCCTTGGAAATATCATGAACATATTTGAACTCCAAAAAGTTAGGATCGGTAACTTAAAATCACAATTTTTCTCAATTGAGATTTCATGCCTTTCCTTTGAAATTTTCCCAAGTTGTGCAATCCATAACTTGCTCAATTTTTATCCAACGATGATGATCTTGAAATTTTTGTAAAGCCCTAGATGTCCTCTACAATCTCTATGTTGACCATTTTTGCATTTTGAGAAATCATCTTAATGTAAATGGTTTTGGAAAAAAATGACTTTTGTTGACCTTTTGAAAATGACTTGTAATGTATGAGCTTGTATCTTTCAAATGGTACACCTCTTGAACTAGAGGGTTTTAGATAAGATATAGAGAATTGGGTTCTCTTCAAAATGAGATTTGGTTGGGGAAAAATGGATAAAGTATGCGAAAGTTATGCCTAGTCAAAGTTTGGTTGACTTTTCCTATAGAAACCCTAATTAGCAATTCTTGACTTTAGATGAATTAGGAGCATTTCTTGAGGAATCATGATCAAAACTTAATCAAATTACGGATATCACTCCAAAATGTTGATGTTGACCAAAAACCTTGAAGTTTGACTGCAAGTCGGTCATAGTTGACTTTTGACCAAGTACAGTTTATATTCAGGCATTTGAGCAGTTGACTGAGCAAACTTGTAGTGCAAGGTATGAAATTTGTCATGGATAATCTTGAAGACATATTAGGACCATGGAATAAATTTGATACCTTTTGAGCTCACACATCTTGGTGAAAAATGAAACCCTAGTTGGAAGGCCAATGCTTAGGAGGAGAATTTGTCTGATCAATTCTTGGTCAACCTTGAGCAATTGAGGACCTATAGGAGTATGTCTTGTGTGAAAATGGGAGGGAATATTTTGGGGTACAACACCCGAAGTCCTTGAAAACATTGCATAAACATGTCATTCACATCATTACATAAGCAGATATTTCCAGACAGGTTTCTTATCTTTTAACTGTTTATTTCAGCAAAAAGAAATGGCTCTTGAACAAACAGCTAAGGATCTTCAAGCACAAAACGCTCAATTACAACAGATGTTCTTGGCTCTGGATAAAGGACAAGAAGATTTAAAAGCTCTCATTGTCAAGAAAAAAAGGCCAAGAAATCGACTGGCGTCTTGAATATGGGAAGAAGATTTAGAGGACCAGCCAAGCGAGCTCTAGAATTTGCAACTCCATCAAATGAGGGGGATAATCAGGAAGAAGATAATAAAAAGACAAAAGAAGAGGATAACAACCCAGGGACTGATGAAGAGGAAGCAAACTATGCTGAAGAACAATATCCTCATGCGAATGACAAGTATAAACAACTGGAGGATCGTCTCAATGCTATGGAGATTCAGAGGGTACCTGGTCTGGATTTTGAAGAGTTAGGACTGGTCTCAGGGGTGGTCATCCTGCAGAAATTCAAAGTTTCTATATTTGCAAAGTATGACGGTGGCTGCATTTAAGGTCTTATGTTAGGAAGATCCAACCCTACACAGCTGACAAGAATTTATGGGTTCATTTCTTCTACGAGAGTTTGTCAAGGACGCAGTTGGAATGGTTATATCAATTGGAAGGAACCAACATTTGCAATTGGGACGATTTGGCTGCTGATTTTTATAAGCAGTACCAATATAATGTTGAGCTTGCTCCAACCCGTACGCAACTTCAAAGCATGTCTATGGGTTCTAGTGAGGGTTTCAAATATTATGCCCAAAAGTGGAGAGATCTTGTAGGAAGAGTCCAATCTCCTCGGTCTGATAGAGAGCTGGTAGATATGTTCTTGGGTACTTTGTCAGGCCCATTTTTCAACCATTTGATCGGAAGCTCTTCAGCCGGATTCACTGAGCTGATATTGACGGGAGAACAAGTTGAAGTTGGCATCAAAAGTGGCAAAATTCAAGGGGTTGCATATTCGAGTGTTGTGAAGAAGCCTTTCAGTGGGAAGAAGGAAGTTAGTGCTACCTATGGCCATAGAAATCAGAGTAAAGCTGAACGCTATCCAATGGTAGGAGTTGTAATGATCTCCAACCCTGCATCAACTCAATGACAAAAAAATCAACGCATGCAGGATGCGCCTAGAAGATAATTCACCAGAATCAACATGCCCTTATCTTAGGTATTATAGCATCTAATGAAGGCTAGCTTGGTCACTCTAAGGGAGCCTCCTCAAAATCCAAACATTACATCTCCCCATTATAATCCAAATGCTCGGTGTTCCTACCACTCCAACAGTACATGGCATGATACAAATGATTGTTGGGATCTGAAGAATAAAGTTCAGAATCTTGTAGATGCAAAGGATATTGAATTTGACCCTCCTGAGACTCCCAATGTGATAACTGCACCAATGCCCAAGCATGACCAGGGTATTAATGCAGTTGATGATGTTCTATTTGTTTCTTATGTGGATGATTTGACTACTCCTCCGCCAACTGTTAATAAGGACCTCTTACGAGCCAGTTTTTTTCTGGGCTGCAGTGAAAACTTCTACCATTGTGCGTCCCTACTTAATGGTTGCATATTGTTGAAGATGGGTGTCCAACACCTGATGAACAACAAGGAAATTCTATTTGAGAAGACTCCCTCTATGAATAGTCTTTGTGAAGATGTAAGATGTGAAGATGTGTCAATTGTTACCATTTCGGACAATCCTCCCAGGGTCTCTTCTAAAGGTCCTGTCAGGATTACATCCACTCCTAAGGTTACTCCTTTGATTATTACCTCTCCTGGGCCAATATCATATTCCTCTAACAAGGTTGTTCCTTGGAACTATAGAGCTGGCTTCTACTACCATGGCGTCAAGCAAGACCTATTGGCTATCAAGAATCAAGCTACTGAAGATACTGATCATAACATTGACAACATTGTTGGGACCAGTAAAATTACCCGAAGCAGAAGGATTTTCTCTCCTGAAATCTCTCAAAAGACTGTTGCCACTCCTTCTGTTATTCCTACTTATACTCCCATTGATATTCCTGTTGTTACTCTTGTTGTTATTCCTGCTACTGAGTCAGTTGAGACTCGGGGAAAAGAAGTATCGGTTGAGCCTACTCGGACAGAGGCACCTATAGAAAGCCATTCCTGAGGCCTCCAAGCAAGAAATGGAGGAAATTTTGAAAATTATACGGAAAAGTGACTATAATATTATGGAACAATTTGGGCAGACCCCCTCAAAAAATTTAATGATGGCCTTGTTGTTATGTTCTGAAGCCCATGCTAAGGCTTTAGTGAAGTTCCTAAAGTCTGCTCATGTGCCGCAAGATACTTCTGCTGACCAATTTGAGAACTGTGTTTCTAGTCTGACTGCTGACAATGGACTCAGTTTCTCTGATGCTGATTTGACGTCCAAAGGAAGGAAGCACAATGATGCCCTGCATGTCTCTATTGAGTGCAGGGGCACTACCCTGGCTCATGTTCTAGTTGATATGGGTTCGTCACTAAATGTTTTACCTAAGAATGACCTAGATAGACTGGATTGCAAAGGACTTACATTGAAGCCTAGCAATATTGTGCTGAGGGCTTTTGATGGTTCCAAGAGAATGGTAAATGGGGAGGTGGACATTCCCATTAAAATTGGTTCCTAGACTTCTGATTCTACTTTCTATGTGATAAACATTCGTCTGTCTTACTCTTGTTTACTAGGACGCCCTTGGATTCATGGGGCCGGCTCTGTCACTTCCACTTTGCATAAGATGTTAATATATCCATTTAATGGAAAGATTGTTACAGTCCATGGCGAAGAAGAATATATGGTAAGCCACTTGAACTCTTTCAGATATGTCGAGATGGACAACGAGTTCATTGAGACCCCATGTCATAATTTTGAAGAGATTCCCCAGATGATCATTGTTACCAAGGCTGCTGATGTTATTCTAAATATTACCAGACCTCCATTGAAAATGGCTTCCCTAAAATATTTGTATCCGTCATCAATGATTCAACATTAGCGCTAACAACAATAATTCCAAACAATGACTTATAAAGTGCATCAATAAAATCATAAAGCGTATTACCAATTGTGAACTTGAAGGTAGAGCCACGTCTACCTTGCAGTCCAAAATAGAATACACGAATGAAATCCTCATTTTAGTTATGTGAAAGCTTCAAGAAATAGTTGACATGTTGATGCTCAACAAGACTAACAACATCCAGAATGTCCAATGTGCCAACAACAACAGGTAAGCCAAATATACTACTTCATAACAAGGCGCTTTTGATGCTTGTCTTTAAATTGCTTCATACAATTAGAAGGAACCAACTAAAAAACAATTTCTGGAGTGGTGGAAGAAGAGGCAACCTTACCCTTACCCTTGAGATCACTCTTGTTATTTACAACCTTTGTAGCCATGATGATTTTGCTAAAATGAAGGTGCACTGAAGGTGTTTGAAAAAATGTGTGAATGAGGTAACTAGTAGTTTGATGAATATTTGAGTACCCATAAACCAAAATTAGAAATGAATGAACATACAAATATGACAATGAAACTTAAAAATGAGTGAAAATTTTGGATAAATTTGGCTGTGATGAGAAAATTTTAGGATAAGGGTTTTATAAAGGAAGAAGATTGAGGATAATGAGTGGGTATAATGATTTGTTGGTAAATAGAGTTTTGGGAAGAGGTGTGTTGGATTACTAATTGTTAGAGATTTTTTTTAACAAATGGTGTGGGAATATGAAGAGGTTTGGTGTTGGATGCATGTATTGAGAATTAATGTGGAATGGGAAAAGATAACACAAATCACATTATGAGTTGACCTATTTAGTCCATGTGTCGACCTGTAAATGTTATGATTAGACACACTCGACACATGAGTCGACACATACTGAATCAAATTTGAAAAATTATTTAATGAGAATACCTATACGAAACATGAGTTGACACATGAGATGCAAAAAGTGAAAAATTTGAAACATAAGATTTTGGGTCGACCTTGAATGACATGAGTTAAATCATGCATTAGGAGTTATGAAAGACACATGCAAATGAACAATTTTCATGATTTGACACCAATAAGCATGCATACACACATATGTAAGCTTAAGATATTAACAATATACAATACATGTGAAGATAGTAAGATGAGGTCACTATAAGCGTATGACTTGAAACACACCATGGTTATGAATTTTTTTTTTTGGAAATGAACACTCATAACATATATCACACACCAAATATATCACATAACTTTGAAGATTAAACAGATAAAATAAAATACTTACTTACAAACAAAAATTTGAAACAATATTACCTCACCGTACAAATGACGAAGGATGCACTTACATTTCACAAGGAACTCTTGAACAGAAGTTGAAATAAATGAAAAGAGTGCCATAAAACATTTTGACATCAACATTCTTACCATTTTTCTTTGTCAATGTACCTGATAGTTATCCAATAAAGTTATTAATTTGATGATCATCCATTTTGATTGGACTTTCATCCTTGTTATTTTCATAATTTTTATCTTACTCCTCTCCAGGTTTCACCGATTAAGGTTTATCAACTCCTTCTTCAACATCATTGCATATATCTTTTAAAGATATACCTACATCATGAAATGAAGTACCTTCTCTGATACTTCTTAGATAATAGGCATTAAAAGTAATCTACACATCCTTTTTACAATTAGAATAACACGAGTGTTGTCTTCCTAGGTCACTTATCCCTTCTCCATTGCCATAAAGTCAATGAAATAGGGAGATTTCACCTGTTATATGTCTTAAGTGTCCACAAATGAGAATACATATTCTCTTCATAGAGCTAGGACATTTTTATCCTACAAGATCAACAAGAAATGCTAGGTACCCAATCTTCATTGGGTCCTTGAGGGTTAGTGAAACCTTGGTTGCATTTAGACAGCCATTGTAAAATACCTTTAGGAACTAGAAATCTCCTAAATTTGCATTTTGCAATGGTGTGACATTTCATACAACAATAGTGACAAGCCAACTTATGAAGAGAAAAACTTTTTCCATTTGATTCTTTTTCAAAAAATGTATACCTTCTATAAGGATTATGAGAAGGCATTTAATATTTTGTAGTATCAATAGCAAAAGTTACCTTTGGTTCTAGAGCCTTATTTAATTTGGCGTTTAGAGTTCTAACATCTTTTTGCCAAATGTGACAAGTCTAAAAAATGAACCAAGAGGGTTATTCATTCTCATCTTGTACTTTTTGAACATCTACCATAGATAGCTTTAGAGATTCCATTTACTTTTCGGTTTCTAAAACCTTAACTTCCAAGTAAGAATTTTTTTAATTTGAAGCTAACTTTTTAAAAACATCTACCGCTTCTCTATGTAGATTTTCAAAAGATACTTGTAAATCAGAATGAGACAATTTACCAACATGCCCATATTTAGAATGACTTACATTCTTTTTCTTATTTTCACGATCATGGGCCGAGAGACAAACATTTTTTGATTCTATATTTTTTTCTTCTTTTCACGATAATAAGACTAGAGATAAACATTTTCCGATTCTTTGCCATAACTTGAGCCTTCATCACTTGAGGAATCACTATCACTTTCCCAAGCAATATAAGCTCTTCTAGTTTTGCTAGATTTCTGTAACATGAACCTTTTGGTTTTCCTTTCTTATTATCATATTCCTTTGAGGCGTTTGTTTTTCTTCCAAATTTGATGATATTTTTCTTGGAGTGCTTTACTTCATTTATCCTAATGTACCTATTGTACCTTTTCAAAAAAAGCCCCATTTCTTCATCATCCGAATTCTCGTCGTCACTTTTTTCACTATCTCTTTGCTCATTTGTTGTGAACCTGAAACTAGAAGTCGTTAGAGCAATGGCCTTATTTTCTATCTCATTTTCTTTTCCTTTCTCCTTCTTTAGCTTCTTATCATTATTTTTCTCATATTTTTCCAAGCAAGTGAGTTCTTGATTGTGTTCTTCAAGCTTACAAAACAATGTAGCAAGGTCTAGAGTTGTAAAAAATCATTAGCTTCCTTGATCATGATGACCTTTATTTGACATTCCCTATTAAGACACCTCAAAAATTTATTAGTTTAAATTTCATTGGAAACCAGTTTCCCAAGTGCATTCAAATGGTTTGTGAGATGAGTGAACCTCTTTTCCATGTCGGCAATGGTTTCACCATGCTTCATGTGAAATAGTTAAAACTCTTGATTTAATGTATTGACCCTAGCTTGTTTGAATTTATTATTTCCCTCATGGGTAACTTTTAATGTGTCCCATATAGCTTTTGCAGTCTCACAATGGGAAACACGATAATATTCATCTACTCCAACAGCGGATATGATAATATTTTCTGCTTCGCAATCACATGCCCACAACTTCTTATCATTATCATCCCATTATGCTTCCGATTTAGGTGTGACAACACCATTAGCACCGGTCACTGTAATTTGATTAGGACCATTGATAATGGTGTTCCACACTCCTTTATCATACAAGTTGATATGGATACACATACAAGCTTTACAATAACCATAGTTTTCACAAATGAAAATAGGCGCTCTATTGTATGCCCTTTAGGTTCATAAGCCATAATCTAATAAGCATTTTTGAACCAAGGAATGAACCAGATCTCTTATACCACTTGTTATATGATGGAAACTTATATAGAAGGGGGTGGAGGGGTTGAATAAATCCCAAGTCAAAAATTCTTTTAAAAAATTTAGTCTTAAAACTTTGGCAAGCGGAAAACACCCGGATCAACTGTCGTCTAATCCAAACCATTATCGAAAAGCTCAGATATGCATTAAAACAGAGTTATATGAAATAATAATGATTATCAATTGAAAAAATATATTTTCACAAACAACACATTTGAATATGATCACAATAGAAACATGTTTCCAATGAAATCTAATACAACAAACACAAAGAAACAAATTATCAAACACTTGGTGTGAAATTGATTTTGGTCATATTTTTCTTATTGTTTTTTTTATTTCAAAAGCCAATTATAATCTTATGGATTGTAATCACTCAACGAAACAATTTTGAATTTAACAAATGTTTATCTAGACTTATCAATTACACAATCAACGAATTCAATAATTTGCAATTAAACGTAAATGAGAGAGAGAGAGAGAGAGAGAGAGAGAGAGAGAGAGAGAGAGAGAGAGAGAGAGAGAGAGAGAGAGAGAGAGAGAGAGAGAGAGAGAGAGAGAGAGAGAGAGAGAGATAGAGGGATATAGAGAGAAGATAGAGGACATGAGTATTTATTTAGGAAGTTCACCAATCATCCTCTCTATGGCTATATCTGCCCCCAATTTCATTCGAAATTGAGATAATCAATCTTACTTTGCAAAAATTGTTTACTAGAGAAATGTTACAATCCAATCCTACAAAATCTATGTTTGATGTTGATCCAAACACTTTCTATTACCTTGATGTGATCTTGATCAAGTCACCCAACAAAACCAATTTGATCCAATGTCTCACGCTTATCCTTTGCAAGAAACTTCGTTCTTCAAAACTTTCACTCGGACGGATCCAAATTGTGAATTGTTGTATCCCAAGGTTTTGAATCGATCCTACGTCTCACGCTACACCTTTGCAAGAACCCCCGTTCTTCAAAGTTTGCACTCGGTTGAATTTGAAATGCAAAATATTATACAAAACCCTCAAATCAATACCTTGATCTTGGTGGACAAACCCTGTGGTTTTTCCCGATGAACACTTCAAAGATACCCAACACAATTTACAATTGAACAACATAAATTAGACATTATCAACTCTAAAACTAGATGGAACCGAAACAAATAATGATTATGTGTAATTTGTTTGTGTGTATGCATAAACTATGAGAGGTTGAAGATGAAGAACAATACTTTGTATGTTTATGGTTTCATCAAGTTTTAAATGATACATGTATGAGGTATATATATATATATCTGTGTGTGTGTGTGTGTGTGTATGTGTGTGTGTGTGTGTATGCGCAAGTTGGAGACAAAAGGAAAACAAGAGAATTAGAAAAAGAATGCAAATTTTCAAGATTTTTAATGCATGTGTTGACTCATACAAGTAATGTGTCGACACTTTCTTTGCATGAGTTAACCTGTATAGGTCAGTGTGTCGACACATGCATTAAAAAGGCTACACACTTTAAAAATGAACTACATGTGTCAACTCAAAACTCGTATGTGTCGACTCATAGAAGATTTTTTCTTCGGTGTCAACCTGAAAGACATTATGTGTTGACACACTCAAACAAGGCTACATGCTTTAAAAATGATCCACATGTATCGGCTCACAACATGTATGTGTCGATACATAGATTTGATTTTCAGATAAAAACCTATTTTTAATGCATGTCACCTTTTCCAAACTTCTCCAAACCATTTATAAGATATTTTATGCTTCCTAATGCTAAGATGTAGATCACGATTCAGATGATACTATCTGATAACACTAAAACACATTGCATATTTGACTCAAATTCCACATGTTTGCTAGGGTTTTTATTGTCATTTTCTTGTGTTATGCTTGTTTTTGTTTTGTTTTCAAGTATTTTGATTATCTAGATCCCCTCTTGAATAAATGAAGAAAAAACGAGCAAGAAATCAAGTTTTTGAGCAAATTGTACTCATGGCATCCAGCATTGCACCCGCCATAGGTAGTCCATGACATGCATTGGTTTCAACTGCCTTCAACTGCCACGTTCTCCTCAACTTACCATCCTCGTACACATGGTGGGCGCCATAAGGGCATGGTGGGCGCCACCTTTGTTAAATGGTGTCCCACCCAAAAGGTGTTTGGGGGAACTTTTATAATTCCATGGAGTATAGTTTTTCTATAACTAGGAGGTTCTAGTTTCATTTTCTTTTCATCCAAGCTTAGTTACAAACTTAAGCCATATATTGTCAGATTTTATAAGTGATAATCCTTTCACATCAAAGATTTATCACACTATTGATAGAGTCTGTAATCGAGTTTGGAGCACTTTGGTAGAAGTTAATCCTGCCGCCATTTTCATTTCCAGTCACATTTATTTCCAGTTGTACCTGATTTTAAAGCCTCCGATTTGGAGCAGGTTTCTATTTACAAAGTCTTGCTTTACTCTATTTATTTCCTTGCACTTGCTTTACTTTATTTACATCCTTGCACTTGTTTTATTTTATTTATTTCCTCGCACTCGCTTTACTTTGTTTATTTCATCGCACTCGTTTTACTTTATTTATTTCCTTGTCTTGCACTTATTTAACATGTCTGTTTATATTTCCATGTCTGGCTAAATTTTAAAAGGTTAGAATGTAAGGATCATAGTTAAAGTGATAATCCATATAATGTGTCTGTAGAAATACCTAAAGGGTTATTTTGGTTTTTAACACAAGTTTTATGCACTTTATTTTTGTTTGGTAAGATCGAAAGTCGTCCAACCTTCAGTTAAACTTGGGTAGTCTTGGTTGTTCAAAGGAAGCGAAAGCGCTTTCTTCAACTAAGTAGGAATCTTTTAACACTTTTAGAAAAATGATTTCAAAACTCTTTTCGGATGCGTTTATGGGTTTAAAGGTCTAGTCCTCTTTTGGTTAGAAGTTCCAATTCAAAATTACTTTTCAACTAAGTCAAGAAACTATATTTCTTAAAAATAGGTTTATTACTTTAACGCAATGCGCGCCTTTTTATAAGTGACAATAAGAGGGATTGATTAGAGAATAAACTTGGTTCTGAATACGCGAAAGCGAAAGTTCCTGTTAAATTAGTTATTTTCATGAGTAGAAAATATTGCCCAATAAGTAGTTCTAATTAGAAACATTGGAATACCATCAGACTGTGTGAATTACATTCAAGCCTGCTATTTTAATCTAAATTTATATCTTCGTACTTTACTTACATTGTGTACTCATGAAGCCCTGAATTATTTTACCTTAGATAAACATCATAACAATAGAAATCTATAGATTGACATTTGGTCTTTGTGGGATCGATAATCTTTTATATTACTCTGATGTATTTCGTATACTTGCAAAAACCATGCATCAAGTTTTTGGCGCTGTTTCCGGGGACCAATTACGTCAAATTTCACACCCTGCTATTACACCGTCTAGACTAAGGCTTTATTGAGCCGATAAATGCGAAGAACTCGCAACACCAGAAGTTTATTACATCCTTTAGTGGAACCTGACTGTTACGCCTGTGCACGTCTCTTACTCCAAAGAGTTAGGAGAGCTATGGTCGAGGAACGTAACCAACAACTCGTTAAGGAATTCGCCCAACCCTCTAACGAGGAATCTAGTTCTATTATATTAAACCCTGCTATTCCTGATAACAATTTCGAATTGAAACCCTCTCTATTATAATTAGTACAACAAAACCAATTTGCAGGTCTCCCTACACAGAACCCAAATCAGCATTTAAAAGTCTTTATCCAATTAGCTGACACCTTTAAAACCAACGGAGCTACACCTGAGGGGATTCGTTTAAGACAATTCCCTTTCTCCCTCAGAGATAAAGCATGTTCTTGGTTAGATTCCCTTCCATCTAATTCCATAACAACATGGGAAGACCTTAGGAGAGTATTCCTTGCCAGATATTTCCCCCCAGTAAGACTACTGTCCTTTGAAATCAGATCACCAGATTTACTCAAAACCAAGGAGAATCAACTTTTGAAGCATGATAAAGATATAAAGACCTATTGAGAGCTTGTCCACACAATGGCCTAGAATAATGGTTAATCATTTATACCTTATATAATGGACTCATTTATAGCACTAAGATGACTGTCGACACTGCCGCTGGCGGCGCATTGATGAACAAACCCTACCCTGAAGCTTGTGCTCTCATGGAAGATATGGCCCAAAACCATTATCAACGGGGAATCGAACGAGCATCGATAGAGAAGAAAGAGTCCCAAGGAGGAATACATGAGATAAGTTCTATAGATATTATGCAAGCCAAAATGGATGCTCTAGCCCTTAAAGTTGAACATATGTCTTCAAACCCAGCAACTGTAGTAGCAACCCACCGGAATGTGAAATATGTGGAACCAAAGGGCACCAATAAGCTGAATGCAATCTGTTGAATGAAAAAATCACAAACTGAGTCAACTATGCCCAAGGAAACCCAAACTTCTCCTATAAAAACAATAATCCTATCCAAAATTCAGCACCTCCGAGACCATCAGGCTTTCAAGCCCAGAGACAAAACCAACCTATGCAAGTTGTACCCCCAAAGCCGAACCTCGAGAAAATTATGGAAAATTTCATTTCGGCCCAAACCCAGCAAAACAAAGAATTCCTAAACCAAAAAATTCATGTAAATGAATTAATCACACAATTAGGAACTAAGGTTGATCAAATAGTCACCCACAACAAAATGCTTGAAACCCAAATCTCTCAGGTACCTCTCGAACAAGCCCCTCAAACTACGCCTGAAGGGAAATTTCCTGGACAACCTCAACCAAAACCTCAAGGACGAGCCAATGCCATTACCTTACAAAGTGGGACTGCTTACGATGAACCTGTTAACCCAACATTGAATGAATCCAAAACTTCTAAGAAATGTGTTGTGCCTACGGACGACGTAGAGGAACCAGTGGAATTTGAGAAACAGAAAGATAAAGGAGAAACCATAGATAAAACTTATGTACCACCCCCGCTATACAAACCACCAATACCATATCCGCAAAGACTTAAGCAAACTAAAATTAACAACCAATATCAAAAATTCATAAAAATAATAGAGAAACTCCATGTAGAGATTCCTTTCACTGAAGCCATCACCCAGATACCATCATATGCTAAATTCCTAAAAGACATCCTAACCAACAAACGTAGGCTTGACGATCCCAAACCTTGGAATACAATTCTATTTCCAAACACAAACTTGTTAAGAAAGAGAAAGACCCTGGAAATTTTTCCATACCTTGTATTTTAGGAAATCACATGGTCAACAAAGCATTCCTGGACTTAGGAGCTAGTGTGAGCTTAATGCCTATGGCACTTTGTGAGAGGTTAAACTTAGGAGAATTTCAACCTACTAAGATGTCTCTTCAATTAGCCGATAGATCTGTTAAATATCCAATCGGCATATTAGAAGACGCCTCAGTTAGGATCAGAAAATTGTATATCCCCACTGATTTCATTGTCATGGACATAAAAGAAGATGACGATATCACAATCCTCTTAGGTAGACCGTTCTTATTAACTGCAGGAGCCAAAATAGATGTCAAGAGAGGAAAGTTTACTTTTGAAGTAGGTGATAAAAAGATAGAATTTATTATTTCAATATTTCTTATGGAACCAGTAATAGGAGATACATGTTATGCCATAAACATCATTGATGAATGCGTTAGGGAACTAGATCAAGAAGGACCCACACCAACAATCAAGCTACCTTTAACCCTTATTAGGGGAGATGTTGGATTTGAAAAGATGGAACCCTACATTGATGATAACCTTCATGAATGTTTAGCCCTTACTCCAAATCATATACCATGCCCTAAGAAACCAACTTTAGAACTTAAAGAACTACCCAAGAATCTAAGATATGTGTTTCTAGAGGAAGGAATGACTCGTCCAATTATAGTCAGTGCTACCTTAAACCAAGAAGAAACAAACTAACTCTTAGATGTTTTATGAAAATATCCCTCAGCTTGGGATATAATATCTCTGGTCTGAAAGGTATAAGTCCATTTTTATGTATGCATAAGATTTTACTTGAGGAAGACTCAAAACCCTCCAGAGAACATCAGAGAAGGATAAATCCTATAATGAGTGATGTTGTTAAGAAAGAAGTTATTAAGTTGCTAGAGGCGGGTATGATTTATCAAATCTCTGATAGTAAGTGGGCGAGCCCTGTGCATGTAGTACCTAAAGAGGGAGGCATCACAGTCGAGCTAAACGAGAAAGGCGAACATGTAGCAAAGCGGGTAGAAGGAGGTTGGCGTATATGCATAGATTACAGAAAGCTAAACAAGGCAAGTAGGAAGGATCATTTTCCCTTACCATTTGTTGTACCCAAAATTTTTCCCTCTCACTTATCAAGAATTTCCTCACAAGATCTCTTTAACTCAAGGCTGCATTAGGGTTTGACCAGCTCAAGACACCTCCTCATGCACTGATGACCAAAATTAGGGTTTGAGTTTGCACAAGGATTTTTGGACTATCAATGCTTATATTGCTTTCAAGTATCATTATGGACCCCTAACATTACTCATGTCAAGTTTTAAGCTTTGAATCACACTTTTGATCAGTCAATTAAATAGTTGACCTAAAAATCAATTGTATTGGGGAAAAAGTCAACCATGGCCAATTTATAGTAAAACTTCATAATTTTTTATCCACATCAACATATTAGACTCATATGTATCATTTGATCAAGTTTGGACCATAATTCCTCAAGAAATTTGATCAAATCATCAAAAGGGCAAAATGGTCAAAATTAGGGTTTTGACTAGGAAGGGGCAATTTCTGATTTTTGACCTAGCAATTGATCAATTAGTTTGAAGCATGATTTCAAGAGTTCAATTGCATCATTTTTACCTAATAACATGATTCAAAACATTACAAATCCATTGGATTGACAGATGAATTTTCCAGTCAACTGATCAAAAGTAAACTGTATACGGAAAAGTCAAACTTTGACTTTTTTGTCAAGGTCAAGTGCCAAAGATCATAATTCATCAAAACATATCAAAATGTGAAACTTTTTCATCAAAAAATCAAGGATTTAAGATTTTGTTTTGAAAAGTTGAAATTTCTTAACTTAGAAATTTTTCTAAGTATAGAAAATTTCTTATTTTTTCTAAACTTTGAGCCAAATTTTCACCATGATGCAAGATGATTCAAAGGAAACTTCCAACATGAAAGTTGTATATCTCCATAAAATCTACAACTTTGATTCATACAATTTCTCCTAAAAATTCTTGCATCTCAAGATATAATTTTGTGAATACATGCTCATGAACTAAGAATAACTTAGTGAAATTTTGCCTTAGTTAGGCAGATTTTTGACCTAACTTCATGGCAATTTTTCACATAGTTCCAAAGGGAATTTTAAAAAGAAATTCAAAGTTGAGTTGTAGAGAACATTTCAAGATTTCCAAAATATCCAATAACTCCTTGAGATCATTCCTGAGTAGGGAGAATCAAAGAGATGAAGTTGGTGATTTATCACTTTGATTTCAAGCCATTTCATGATGAATAAAAATTCAAATCCAAGCCTAGGCTGGATAATATTTGCTTTTCAGGCCTCAAACTTGTTTCTTACTCCATAATTAAATGTTTACACAGCTTCTAGAGCTTTAATCCAAACACTTGAGCCTTTATCCAAGTTACATTTCCATTTATGGTACAAAGTTGCCATTCCCATTTTGCTAAAGCTTAACTTTTGCAATTGTCAACTTCTTGAGCCTCTAAATTGTTTTCTCTGCACACAAGCAAAGTCAAAACCAAAAGAAACATGCCTAAGGCCTCTACCAACTCATATCATGCTTGTACAACACTTTGAGACTTGTCACCTCACTTTTCTTCAAAAGCAAGTTATAGAGCCAAAAGGCTAGAACTCAGAAATCTTGAGAAAGTTTGATCTCTGACCTTTTCCATACATATACACAAGTATATTGCAACATAACACACGAATGCTAAGACTCAAAAACACTCCCAAACACTTTGCAACTCAGAATCTGCCATAGCTTGACAGTTTTGAGCCTTACATAGCCATCTCGAAATCCACTCGTGCGTATTGAGTTTTAACCACCCAAACACTTAATATACATTATACCTAAGTGATCCAGACCCCTGTTCCCTCACTATAACTCCTTCATCACCATCCACCATTTTCAAATATCAAGCTTGCATGTTGACTTGAGTAGAGTGATTCAGGGATTTTCAGGACAAAGTAAGGATTGGAATACACTCAAGGAGGTCTAGGAAAACTAAAAAGATCCTCAGGCCTTCTCAAAACTTTCTCAAACTCCATTCACGATCCCACCTGCAAGAGGTAAAAACTCAAACTTCTATCTCTTCATACAAGCATCATTTGGTCCTGATTTGTGAAAGCAAAATGTACATATCCTTGCTCTAAAGCTAACCATATTCAAAGTTTTCATTTATATTAACTATGTATAGAGAATTTTGGATTTGAAATTTCTGCAAAAATTAGGTTTCAAATTAGGGCCAGCAAAATTAGATCTTACCTTTGACTTTTAGTTTACATAAATTATATTGTTGAACTCGTGAGAAGAAACACCATAACTTTCATGTTTGAACTTTCCATTTTTATGGAGAAATGAAGAAGATACAGGTGGTTCGGCCATGGCTCAAGGTTGAAGATAAAGCTGCCTTCAGGAGGCGTTTTCTAATATATATTTATGGTTTTGTTTATATAAACGGATGTACAGCCACCCCAGTGGTAAGGCAGCGCACGTAAATGCTAGACGTCACGGGTTCGAGCCTCGGCGCGCTGCCTTTTGCATTTTTCTCACTTTTTCCATTTTTTTTGGTTTCTTGCAACGCATGGGCTTCTGTTTCATGGGCCTTGTAAATTTTTCTAACATCCTACACCCTGTCTGCTTGTGATACCCCTGGCCTAATATAATTTTATTTATTTATTTTATTTTCATTTTATTTTCTTAAATATATTTTTCTTAATATAAAAAATCATAAAAAATATAAAACTAATAGATTTATATTTTGGCTTATTGTATTTTATTTTTCTCACAAAAAATATTTTTATTTAGTTATATATTATCTATTTTTATTAAATAACCTTGTAAATTAAATTAGAACTAGTTTAATATTTATTTTATCTTTATACCCATTAAATATTTATTTTAATATAAAAAAAAGAACCAAAAATATCTCATAGTGCCATATATTATTTTCAAGACAAAAATACAAAAAAATACTTTTTTTTTCTTAAAGAAACTTATTTTCTTTTAATCAAATAGAATTAGGGTTTTTATTTAAAAAAAAATCTTTTCTTAATCATTTTATTTTCTTAATTGATTTACGTTAATTTAATTTTGATTTATTTATTCTCTAATTAGGTTTAGGTCAAAACCTCTTTCATATAAAACACCAAATAAAAATCTTCTTTGCGTTTACATATCTTTGCATATTTAATTCATCTTGTATACTATTTATTCCAATTATTTGCACATCTTCAATTTGGTTGTAATAGATTAATTAGGTTTATATTATTGCAATCCCCATTCATAAATTGTATATCACCCTCCCACAAATGTTGTACTAGCGTAGTAACTTTAAATTTCGCAATTTATTGCTTTTACATAACATGCTAGT
This sequence comes from Vicia faba, assembly GCA_948472305.1. Lineage (NCBI taxonomy): Eukaryota > Viridiplantae > Streptophyta > Magnoliopsida > Fabales > Fabaceae > Vicia > Vicia faba. The sequence continues at coordinate 1,162,564,716 of OX451738.1, forward strand.
AATTAGGGTTTGTATGGCAAGATAAAACCAATCAAATAGAAAACCCTAATTCAAGACAAAATCAAGCATGAAAATGACACACTTGCACACAAGCACCCCTAGGGTTACTCCACTTGGTTTCCTTATACAAAATGGCCATATTAGGCATGTAAGGTGTCTTAGCAAAAAAACAAACAAATACAAGATCATAGTCCCTCGATGACGCTATTCAAAGTTGCCTTACAAAAATGATCATAGTCCCTCAAAAATGCTAAGATACTTTGCAATATTTCTAATCATGGCTATACGATGACCTACGCCCGTCCCGTTTACATCCGAAGATAGGGTTGCTTACCAAATCAATGGTAAGACAACAATATCAAAGGAAAAGAAAATGAACAAGAAATATATTTGAGTAGGTAGATTTCTCTTAGTTACTTGCTCCATTTCAAAACAAATATCCTTGCTATTTTCAAAACAAACACACACATTTCCAAACATCTTACAACATCTTTGTATACATTCTTACGAACGAGAATCATTACAAAGATTGCCTAAACAATGGCCTCTTTACAAAATAGTTTAAAAAAACCACACAAAGCATAATTTCAAACAAAAGCAAGTGATCTAGCAAGTAACAAAGAGCCCATGGAAAACCATGGATGAAAAGGGTGCTAATACCTTCCCTTTTCACAATCTACCCCCCGAACTCAAGAAACAATCTCAAAGGTCTTTCCTGTGCTTTTTCACCTCTCCTTTTGGATAAAAGAAAAGTCGGTGGTGACTCTTGCTAACCACAACATTTGCGATAAAACGCAAAATAATCAAGTTAGTTCTCCCACCGTATCACAAAACTGGCGACTCTGCTGAGGAGAATTCTAAAAGTGGGGTTACCTTAGGGTTTAGATCAAATTTACTTGCTTACATTGTTTGACTTGTACGCTTTACATTATGGTTATTTGTTTGGGTTTGAATCCTCTACCCGGATTTGGGATACATTATAGGTAAGTAGAAATACCTTATGGAAACTGTGTGGGGTATACTGACATGGTCTAAGCAATAGCTACGTTAGCGCGGCATATTTGTGAGTACCTGTAGCCTTTGAGTTAATCAAAGAGAATACGGGGCCGCTGAATGATGTCATGAAGCACTAATGAACTTTTAGAACCTTTACTTATCCAACTTGGCCTTTAGGGTGTAGTGAGATGACCGACTTTGGTGCAGTCCGAAGTTGGTATATACTCGATACTACACGCATTGAGGTTTGGTTTCTTGGGATATTTCGGTCGCCATTAAAGAGGCTTGAGCTGAAACAATGACCAAGGAAACAATCCAGTGATATTGAGCTCCTTAGAACCCGGTTACTATTACTAGGACAGGTTTAAGCCAACTAAAACTCCATGCAGGCCTGAACTAAGGACTTGTTTGCTTTGTTTGTATATGCATACTTGTACATAACATCATGGACATCATGAACATCATATACATCCACTAACCATTTCAAGGATTTTGGGATTCATCTTTGTTCTTGTTTTGTAGGATATGGATTCACTTCGCAGGAAAACTATTCAAGTTAACCTTGTGAGAATCCCTCCACAACTTAAGGAGCTAGTTTCAAGAATTCCTGAAAACTCTCCATTCACCGAGAGACATGGTCGTCTACTCAACTTGGTCACCTCCTACACAAATGAGTACATGATAAAGGTGCTCTTTCAGTTCTTTGATCCTTTGCGCCATTGCTTCACATTTCTCGACTATCAACTTGTGCCTACTTTGGAAGAATTCTCCCAACTCTTGAGGATTCCCATTCTCCATCAACTACCTTTCAACGGTACGAAAAGAGATTCAAAGCCAGAAGAGATTGCTCAAGCTCTACACTTGCACTCATCTGATGTCACAACCCATTGGGAAACAAGGAGTGGTGTCAAAGGTTTCCTAGCAAAGTTCCTGTTCGAGAAAGCCCAAAACTGTTGGAATTCCTTAGACTTGCAAGCCTTTGAGGAAATTGTGGCTCTCCTCATCTAAGGGATGGTTTTGTTTCCAAATCCTGACCAACTCTTAGATTTGAACGCCGTCAAAATCTTCATATCACGCAACCCGGTGCCTACATTGCTAGGGGATATCCTACTCTCTTTCCACACTCGCACAATGAGGAAAAGGGGTGTCCTTATATGTTTCACTCCTCTCTTGGTAAGATGTTTTATTTCTCATCTTCCCCAATCTATATTGAAGAATGAGCAAGGTTCAAGGTGGTCACAAAGGTTAATGACGCTCAAGCATTCAGACATTCATTGGTGCTCCCAATCCAAAGAGAATGTTATCATTATTGACCGTTGTGGAGAATTCCCTAATGTCCCTTTACTTTGCATTAGGGGAGGTATCACCTACAACCCATGCTTAGCCTTAAGACAGTTTGGTTATGCCCGAAGGGATGGCCCGCACGAGATGCTGATTCAAGGTTTGGTATTCGACTACGACAACAACGATCAAGGTCTTCGCCAGAGATTTATCCGAGCTTGGAGGATGTTAAACAAGGTGGATAGCAAGACTTTGGGGCACAAGAATTCCATCCCTCTTGAGCCTTACCTCAAATGGGCACGAACTCGTGCTCAGAGTCTTATGATGCCTTACCCCTCCATTCTCCCGGTAATCATTGAGCCTGTTAAGGAAGGAGATGTTCCATACACTATCCTACATCCTGACATGCCCACATCTCTTGAAGATATACAAAGGGATTGGATACAACTCAAAGGAGAGCGAGAAACTTTCGAAGCCCAATTCTACGCAAGCGAGAAGAAGGTTTTGGAACTCACTAGGCTACTTCATGAAGAGCAGACTAGGAATGCCTATATTGCACCAAAGAGGATGCGTACTACCTTTTTATCTTAGAGTTTTTGTATTATTTTGTCCAAGGGGCATTGATGTACTCAAACTTTATCTTATTAATATAACGTGTGTTTCCTTTTTGTCTAAAACAAATTTGAATCTTTAAAATCCTTGAAAACATTGCATATGCATATATCATTCATCATAACATAAACATGTCTTTTGCAACAAGTCTCCTCATCTCTCTACTTGTAGTTGTTTAGTTATTGGCATGCATTTTTGGTAAAACCAGGTGTGTGAATGTCATGACTGATGTCATAACATTCTAGTTTATTAGGTACTGATTCATTAGGTACCTTTGCAGAAAAATATTGTCATACATGTGCTGCTGTTTATGAGTGTGTATCTGAGCACTTTGCAAAAAGATCACATTTACCAAAATCAGTAGACAGGATTTCAGATGTCATAACAAATGTTAAGACATCATGTTCTGAACTAACAGTTATGCAGTTTGGGTAATTCTGAGTTTTTTCAGGAAAATGACTCAGTCTTTCCAGAACAGAAAATCTCGTGGACTTGGGGTTAACCTAGCTCAACCCTAACCTGGTTGATAAAGTCATGTGACCAAGTCTTAAGGTCAAACGGAATTAACCCTAGCTTTTTGTGGAAACCCTAACTGAAGATGCAACTGCTGTATATTCAACAGGGCTGCTATTTGGAATTAACCCCTTCCTGACAGAAGATCATTTAGAAGCTGTATAGTTTTTACTATTGTAATCCAAGCAAGTATCATTGTGATAAGTGACTTGGAATAGGTTTTAATTGTAAGGGTTGTGTACCACTCAAAGCTTTGAAGCAAGAGTGTTTTTGTGTCTCTTGACTAAAGCTTTGAAGCAAAGTCAAGTTAGGTTTATGTATCACTCAAAGCTGTGAAGCAAGAGTGTTTGTGTTGCTTGATTAAAAAGCTGTGAAGCATAATCAAGTGTATGTTTTGAAAAGTGTCTTCATCAATTCATTAGTCAAATTGTTTTAAGTATCACTGCTGTGATTGAGGGGGAGTGAGCAGGAACTCAAGTTTAAGTTGTACTTAGATTGAAGTTGCATTGGGTAGGTCTTAAGTGAAGGAGATAAACTGGTTGGTTTATTCCTGAATTAATATCTCTTATAGTGGATTTCCTCCCTGGCTTGGTAGCCCCCAGAGTAGGTGTTGTTGCACACTGAACTGGGTAAACAATTGACTGTGTTCTTTACTATTTTTGTATTTACTGTCTTATAGAAAGTCAGATACGGTGTCATAACATTGAACGTGACATTGAGTATCTGCAGCCAGAATTTCAATTGGCATCAGAGCAGTCACCCTGCCTGTATTATTGGGTGAGATCTATGGATATCACTTTCTGGCACTATGGACAAAGAAGGAGTTTTTGGAAATAGACCACCCATTCTGGATGGAACAAATTATGACTACTGGAAACCTCGTATGATTGCCTTCTTAAAATCTCTGGACAAAAAGGCTTGGAGAGCTGCTGACAAAGGATGGAACCATCCCACCATAACTGAGAAAGATGGGACAATCAGTCTGAAGCCTGAGGAAGATTGGAGTAAAGAAGAAGATGAGTTAGCCCTGGGAAATTCCAAAGCTTTAAATGCCTTGTTCAATGGAATTGATAGAAACATTTTCAGACTAGTACATCAATATGAACTGGCCAAGGAAGTTTGGGACACTCTCAAAACTACCCATGAGGGCACTTCCAAAGTAAAAATGTCAAGGCTTCAGATGTTGACTACCAAGTTTGAGAATCTAAAAATGATGGAAGATGAAACCATTCATGAGTTTCACATGAACGTATTGGAGATTGCCAACACCTCAGGAGCACTGGGAGAAAAGATGTCAGAAGAAAAATTGGTAAGAAAGATTCTCAGATCCTTACCTAAAAGATTTGCAATGAAGGTAACTGCCATAGAGGAAGCCCAGGACATCAGCAAGTTGAAAGTGGATGAACTTATTGGGTCTCTTCAGACTTTTGAGATGGGGATCACTGAAAATGGTGACAAGAAGAACAAGAGCATAGCACTTGTATCCAACATTGATGTTGAAAACAAGGAGGATGAAGAAGAAAATATTTCAGAAGCTATAGCCATGCTTGGAAGACAGTTCAACAAACTCATCAAAAGAATAGATCCAAAGTCAAGGTCTAATGTTCATAACATTCCCTCTGACATTGACAGTTCCAGCAGAAGACCAAGGTCAGAAGAGAAGGGAAATCAAGGCAGAGGAATTCAATGCCATGGTTGTGAAGGATATGGGAATATTCGAGCTGAATGTCCTACCTTTCTTAAGAAACAAAAGAAAGGAATGACTGTTACCTGGTCTGACTGTGATTCAGAAAGTAATTCTGAAGAAGAATCTGCCAAACTAGTTACTGCTCTAACTGGTGTTTGTACCTCTGAAAGTGACACTAGTGATGAAGAAGTGACATTTGAAGAACTGGATGATACTTACAAGAAATTGTGTATCAGAAGTGCTGAAGTCTGTGTGCAGAATGAGAAACAATCAAAACTCATCATAAAGCTGGAGGCTGAAAAAAGGGCAGACCTTGAAACTATAAGTCATCTAGAAGGGGAAGTTCAATTGCTGAACTCACAACTGAATCAAATGACCAAATCTGTCAAGATGCTGACTAATGGAACAGACAAATTGGAAGAGATCCTTCAGGTTGGACAAAATATGGGAAACAAATCTGGACTAGGATTTGTGGAAGCTAAGAAATCTGGTGCAGACAAGAAAATCAGGCATGTTAAACAAATGTCAAAGCAGATGTCTCAACACAACTCTCAACATCAGAAACAGAGATATATGAAGAAAAAGTACCAAAGATGGAGATGTCATCATTGTGGGAGGTATGGTCACATTAAGCCTTTCTGCTTCAGAATGTATGGATACCCTAATCAGAGCCCAAGTGTTAAACCTAAGTCAAAAAGGGTACCACATACTCCTCAATGGAAGAAAAAGGCTACTGTCTTGATAGCCCACACTTCCCTGAGAGTCTCTGCAAAGGAAGGCTGGTACTTTGACAGTGGGTGTTCTAGGCACATGACTGGAATCAAGAACATTCTCAATCATGTTAAACCTCACACCACTAGTTATGTGACCTTTGGAAGTGGTGCCAAAGGTGAAATCAAAGGAGTTGGTAATTTGGACTGTCCTGAAGTTCCAAATCTGAATGAAGTACTATTGGTAAAAGGCCTGACTGCTAATATCATTAGTATCAGTCAATTGTGTGATCTAGGATTCAAAGTCATCTTCTCAAAATCTGAATGTCTTGTATTAAATGAAAAACAAGAAGTTGTGATGAAAGGAATCAGATCTAAAGACAACTGTTACTTGTGGCAGCCTAAGAACACTAATAACTCTACTATGTGTTCTATTACCAAAGAAGAAAAAGAGGTGAAACCGTGGCACCAAAAACTTGGCCATCTTCATCTAAGAAGAAGAAAATAACTATCTCTATGGAAGCAGTCAGAAGGATTCCAAGACTGCAAATTGATAAAAGGAGGGTTTGTGGTGAACATCAAATGGAAAGGCTTGGTAAAAAGAGATATGTCTATGATGTGGTGAATAACCTTGAAGTTTCTAGAGAACTGTGCAAAAGAACTCAAAAAGAAAGATGTATTGTTAGAATCAAAAGTGATCATGACAAGGAATTTGGAAACAACAAGTTTAAGAAATTCTGTTTCTCAGAAGGAATGAGTCATGAATTCTCTTCTCCTATAACTCCTCATCAAAATGGAGTTGGCAGAAGGAAAAATAGGATCATACAGGAATCTTCCAGAGCTATGATTCATGTCAAAAGAATGCCTTCTCAACTCTGCTGAAATAGTTGCAGCTGGTGGTAGCTGTTCTCAAAATATCTGGACAAAACAGATGCTCACTGAGTATAATGTCTCACAAGATGTTGTGACATTGTATTATGACAATCTGAATACAATCAATATTTCCAAGAACCCTATTCAGCATAGCAGGACCAAGCACATTGACCTTGTAGAGAAGAAGACAATTAAACTGGAACATGGTATCATTAAGCTTCAGCTGGCTGATTTTTCTACCAAGGCTCTTGATGGAAATCAACCTGAAAACTTGAGGGGCAAGATGGGTATTTGCCAACATGAGAAATTATAGCAATTAATTTTGCTTAAAACAAGGGTTGAAGGAGTTATTTGTGTTAAGTCTATTTTTAGTAGGTTAATCATATGTTTTTCCAATACTTTCAAAATTATTAAGAAGTTGAATATACTCTCATTTGCCTCCTACCTCTCTCGTCTTTGCAACCTATTCCTTTCTCTCAATCAAAGTCTTCTCTCAAATTTCCACTGGTGCTCTAAGTCAATCAAAATGTCTCAAACATCATCTTCAACCAAGGCGACCTCTTCATCTTCATCATCTGACCGAGATTCTCAAGCAATCACCACATGCATAGATTCTGAAGTCCTGGAGATCACTCCTCTCAGAGAAATGGCAACTGACCCCTCCAAAGTTAAAAAGCTGAGAACTAGGCATGCAGGAAGAGCTCAAGCTACTGCTTCTGGTAATCCTTCTCATCCTTCTTCCTCTGTACCAAATAGGGAAGGATCAGCTCAAGTACATCAAGCAATTGCTAGGCTTGTTACAAGAATACTAAGCGGAAACCAATCTGTACCGGGGATTTCTGTCCCATTAAATCAAGAATCAGCAAGCCCAAATGTTGAAGCAAATGTAGATGTCTCTGAGAATGTTGTGACACAAAATGACAACATTCAGAACCCTTCAGAGAAGACTGTTGATCCACCTATCGTTGATGTGGATGAGGAATACTCAGACAATGATCTGATTGCCAATGTAAACCCTAGCATAGCTAGGAGAATAATGAAAAGAAAGGGTAATCAGAATGCTGCAAAATGTATGACCAAAGATAAACTTGCTGATAAGAAATCCAAGGCTGAAGGCAAGACTGGGGTAGAATCTGTGAAAACTGGTCAGTCCAAAGGGAAGGTGAAAGGTCAGGTGCATACTGGTAGACAACCAATTACAAAGAAGAGAAAAGAACCTGAATCTTCTGATTCTGATGAGGAATCAGAGTTTGAGATTGATGCTGAAGAAATTCCTATCAGAAGGAAACTCCCCTCCAGCAAAATGGCTAGAGTTCCTGAAGTCCCAACAGACAACATCTCTTTTCATCATCCTGACAATGCCAACAGATGGAAGTATGTTTGCTTGAAGAGAATAGCTTTAGAAAGAGAGCTAAACAATGATGCCATGGAGTGCAAGGAAATCATGGACCTGATTAAAAATGCTGGACTAATGAAGACAGTGGTAAAATTTACCAAGTGCTATGAAAATCTGGTCAAGGAATTTATAGTAAACTTGTCTGATGAATGTGCTGATGGAAGGTCAGCTGACTTTGAATGTGTTTATGTTAGAGGAAGAAGGGTTAATTTCTCTCCATCAGAAATTAACAAATTTCTTGGAAGATCAAATGAGGATTGCCCTGAACTGGAAGTCACTGACAATGAAGTTTGTCAAACCATCACAGCAAGACAAGTCAAGTGCTGGCCCTTGAAAGGAAAGCTGAATGCCAGTAAACTAAGCATAAAATTTACCATCCTGCACAAGATTGGTGCAGCCAACTGGGTCCCTACAAACCATAAATCTACTATCTCCACAGGATTGGGGAGATTTATTTATGTTGTGGGAACCAAGACTGAATTTGACTATGGCAGGTACATTTTTGAACAAACTCTAAAACATGCTGGTAGCTTTGCTGTCAAAGGCCCTATTGCCTTTCCCTCCCTCCTATGTGGAATTATCCTTGCAAAGTACCCTGATATCCTGGTGGCAAGAGATACTGCTTGCAAAAGAGCTCCTGCTCTTGGGTTACACTACAAGCTGTTTCAGGGATCTCATGCTCCTGATATTGTCATAACATCAGCTGAGACATCTTCTGTGAAGACTCAGTCCAAAACATCTAATGTTATAGCTGTTTTGAAAGAGACATGCAAAGAGCTGGAGACTAGGAAAAAGACCCTAGAAAACCTAATTGCCGGGTTAGAAAAGGAGGAAGCTGAAGGAAACAGAAGGGAAGAGGGTGCAGAAGCTGAAGATCAACTCAATACTGAAGAAACTAGCTCCTCTGAAGGGGACAGTGCTTGAAGGTTGGTGGAGTTGATGCTGGTCCCTGGTGGAGTTTGCAAGTGTGTTCAGTTTTTAGTTGTTGTTCTTATTACTTTTTCTGGATGACTGTATAATCTTTTAAGAACATATTTCTTTGGCCCATTTGTGGCTAAAGAGGGGGAGATATTATTCTGTGGTCAATTACTGTCAATTACTTGATAGACATTCTATTTTTCTGCAGTCATATTTATTCTGCTGCTATCTATCTCTGATTGCTTAGGGTCTTTAGCCAAAAATCTGCCAAAGGGGGAGTTTGTAGTTGTTTAGTTATTGGCATGCATTTTTGGTAAAACAAGGTGTGTGAATGTCAAGACTGATGTCATAACATTCTAGTTTATTAGGTACTGATTCATTAGGTACCTTTGCAGAAAAATATTGTCATACAGGTGCTGCTGTTTATGAGTGTGTATCTGAGCACTTTGCAAAAACATCACATTTACCAAAATCAGTAGACAGGATTTCAGATGTCATAACAAATGTTAAGACATCCTGTTCTGAACTAACAGTTATGCAGTTTGGGTAATTCTGAGTTTTTTCAGGAAAATGACTCAGTCTTTCCAGAACAGAAAATCTCGTGGACTTGGGGTTAACCTAGCTCAACCCTAACCTGGTTGATAAAGTACTGTGACCAAGTCTTAAGGTCAAACGAAATTAACCCTAGCTTTTTGTGGAAACCCTAACTGAAGATGCAGCTGCTATATATTCAACAGGGCTGCTGTTTGGAATTAACCCCTTCCTGACGGAAGATCATTTAGAAGCTGTATAGTTTTTACTATTGTAAATCCAAGCAAGTATCATTGTGATAAGTGACTTGGAATAGGTTTTAATTGTAAGGGTTGTGTACCACTTAAAGCTTTGAAGCAAGAGTGTTTTTGTGTCTCTTGACTAAAGCTTTGAAGCAAAGTCAAGTTAGGTTTATGTATCACTCAAAGCTGTGAAGCAAGAGTGTTTGTGTTGCTTGATTAAAAAGCTGTGAAGCATAATCAAGTGTATGTTTTGAAGAGTGTCTTCATCAATTCATTAGTCAAATTGTTTTAAGTATCACTGTTGTGATTGAGGGGGAGTGAGCAGGAACTCAGGTTTAAGTTGTACTTAGATTGAAGTTGCATTGAGTAGGTCTTAAGTGAAGGAGATAAACTGGTTGGTTTATTCCTGAATTAATATCTCTTATAGTGGATTTCCTCCCTGGCTTGGTAGCCCCCAGAGTAGGTGTTGTTGCACACTGAACTGGGTAAACAATTGACTGTTGTTGTACCCCAAAATTTGCCCTCCCTTTCTTCAGGAAACCATCTTGGATTTTTCAAGGTCCCCCTGAAACAAATCCAAGTCCTGAGTTATCCCTTTGCCCAAGCAAGCCACTTACAAGAGCAAGATGATCTCACGAACTCCAAAAACAACGCTTTTATCTTGAGAAAAATCAAATTCTAAGTACTTAGAACGTTTCTCTAAAAAGAGTGTTTAAGAAAAATCAGCGCTTCAGAACTTCTGGACCCATTCCAGAATAAAAACGGTCAGAAGTTGCAAACTTGGCTCAGCGTGGTCATAAGTTGGCTCTTCAGCAGCTACATCAGTTCAATCAGAAGTTGTAAACGTGGTTCAGAATGTAAGCCTCAAACAGAACATGCCCCTTCAGTAGTTACACAAGCCCAGTCAGAATTTGCTAAAGGAATGCAAGAGAAGCAGGGAAGTCTGAAGGCTCCTTCAGAACAAGTTGAAATCAGAAGATGAAAGATCAGAAGAGTGGGTGTTACACTGATACAGAATCTCTAAGTCCAGATTGTCCAGAAGCAAATCCAAGGAATGTACCAGAAAACTAGGAGAATCTCCAGAGCTTACTAAGACAACAGGTAGCCAAGGCCAGAGCATGGTTTACGCTGCTGATTCAACGCTGGTTTCCATTACCAAAATGTTGGTGTTGACAGGTCTTGTCACCATTTAATGCCCATTAATGCTTCCAACCACTCCTGAGCATTCACGTGTGGCTTGGAAAACGCTTTTGCACAGATTCTGGCATGGGTCTTCACGCCACCGCCCACTTCAGAGGTCACTTCTCCCCAATCTACGCCTGCTGCTGCAACCTAGGCTGGAAGCTATCTGTATCACAACTTCCCAGGAATTTCTGTCAAAGAACAAATTCAAACTCTGTTGGCGCCTTAAATGTTCTAGGCATCCACAAGAAATTTGCCTATAAATAGAGAGTCTTCACCACTGCAAAAGGCGTTCAAAAAAAAAGAAACAGAAATTGCTAAGAAAGAAACAGAACTCTTAGCAACACAGCATTCTGAAACTCTGCCAAAATCTCCAGTTTTGTTTCATAACTTTGAGTTTCTCACCTTCAACTTCATCAAATATCCAGTTCTTTTCTGTAAACCAAAAAACACTCTCTCCAAACTTCTGACCCTACACACGTATACACCTTTACTTCCCCTTTTCAAATCTGTCCAAAACACCACCAGAACCAAAAGCTAAACTTTCACTCACCAACTTTTCCAAACAGTCAGGTAAGCACCTGCTGACCCTCATCACATTGTTAAGCATCATCAGCTGTGCATATTCAAGTAACATAATGTAAATATTCATGTTATTGCTGCTTATGTTCTGAGGATTTTCATACCTCAGAACGTTCTGAGCCAGTGTAGGACTTGCCTATGACCTTGGTGATTCTGACCTCTGAAACATTTTTGCTATTTGCTGGATCTGTTCCAAATATGTTTCCTATTTTGTGGAGTAACAACAGGATTGCAGATGTTCTGGTTAGTACAGGGAAAAGCCAAGTGTTGACTTTGACGTTAGCACATCTGAAGCCTGTTTTGCTGTCAATGATATCAGAACCTCTGAGAGTTATTGCCTTTTCAGCAGAATCAGAACTTCTGATTTCTCCACTAACAAACTTTTGTCTTGCAGCGCAGGGAAATCAGAACTTCTGATTTCCCCACTAACAAGGTTCTGTTTTGCAGGTGCCATAGTCAGAAGTTCTGACTCATCCAGTTTCACTAACATGTTGATCATCTGGCAGCGGATCTGAGTCAGAACTTCTGATGACCTCCCAGCAGCGCGCGGGCTCCCTCTCTCTCTCTCTCTATATATCTTGTTTTTTGCTATTTTCTTTTTTGTCTATTTTTCTCGTTGAACCCCCCATGTACAAATGTGTATCCCCCTCCCCTAATTGTTGTAATAGCGTAGGATTTTACATTTCCGCTTCTTATTGCTAGTAATTAGGACGTGTATGGAAAGATAAAATCAATGAAATAGAAAAACCTAATTCAAAGAAAAAGAACTCTTGTATGCAATAAAACACACTTGCACACTAACACCCCTAGGGTTACATCCACTTGTTGCCTTTCAAAAATTGGGCCATATTGCATGTTAGGTCTCTTTGGGCAAAATAAACAATTCAAATGATCATAGTCCCTCGATGACGCTTTTTTGCCTAAAATGATCAAAGTCCCTTAAAGAAGATTGCCCAAAGATACTTGGAACCATTGCAATTATGGTCTAAACGACGACCCGCGCCCGTCCCTTTCACATCCTAACACAAGATTGTCCACCAAATATAATGGTGGAACGAAATTGTTAAAAGGGTTAAAAACATGACAAAAATCTTTGAGAACTTTAGGGTAGATCGCTCTTAAGTACTTGTCAACTTGCAAAACAAAAACACTTGCCTATTTTTTCAAAACCACATATCACAACGCACTTTCAAAAAAACAACTTTCAAAAACAATTGAAAATTTTTCAAAAGACATACACCTTTGTATACATCCCAACATGGATCATTACAAAGGTTGCCACCACATTGGCCTCTTTTCAAAGCATTTTCAAAACACACACACAAAGCACCATTTCAAACAATTGAAAAAGGCAAGTGATCTAAGCAAGTACCTAAGAGCCCATGGATAACCATGGATAGAAAGGGTGCTAATACCTTCCCTTTCTATAATCTACTCCCCGAACCCAAGAAAAATCTCAAAGGTTTTTGCTGTGCTTTTTAAACCTTTCCTTAGGATAAAATAAAAAGTCGGTGGCGACTCTTGCTCAACCGAAACATTTGCGAAAACAAACGCAAAACCTCAAGTCAGTTCTCCCACCGTATCACAGAACTGGCGACTCTGCTGGGGATTATTGAAAGTGGAGTATCCTTAGGGCTTAGATCACCCTCTCGCATGGCTAATTGTTTGAATTGTTTGCTTTATACTTTGGCTCTATTGTTTGGGTTTGCAAATCCTACACCCGGATTTTGGGAAACATTCATAGATAGCAATACGTTGTGGAAGCTGTGCGGGGTATACCGACACGGTCGAAGCAATAGCTATATTAGTGCGACATATTTGTGAGTATCGGTAACCCTTGAGTTCAATCAAGGAGAGTACGGGGCCGCTGAGTGATGTCACTAAGCACTAATGACCTAGAACCTTACTTGACCATCTTGGCCTTTTATTAGGAGTAGTGAGATGACCGGCTTTGGTGCAGCCCGAAGTTGGTAGATACTCGATACTACACTCATTGAGGGTTGTTTTCTTGGAATATTTTGGTCGCTAGTTAAGTGGCTAAACCAAAACAATGAACATTGAAACAATCCAATGATATTGAGCTCCTTAGAACCCGGTTACTATTTATAGGACAGGTTTTTAAGCCAACTACACTCAAGAGGGTACTTACCTATGAAACCCCATGCAAGCCTGAAACTAGGGTTTGGTGTGATTTGCTTGTACATATGTTTTGTGCATACATCATAAAGCATCATATGCATTCACTAACCATTTCAAGGGTTTTGGATCTTCATCTTTGTTCCTGTTTTGTAGGTCATGGAAGTTCCTTGCAGAAAAACCATTCAAGTCAACCTTGTGAGAATCTCTCCTCAACTCAAGGAGCTCACCTCAAGAATTCCGGAAAGTTCATCCTTCAGTGAAAGACATGGTAGACTGCTCAGCCTAGTCAACACCAACATTGAAGAAGACATGATAAAAGTGCTATTCCAGTTCTTTGACCCTCTTCACCACTGTTTCACTTTCCCCGATTACCAGTTGGTGCCCACTTTGGAGGAGTTTTCTCAACTCCTGAGAATTCCTATCCTTAATCAACTACCCTTCAACGGTACGGAAAAGGAACCAAATCCAGAAGATGTTGCTCGAGCATTACATCTACAACCATCCGACATCAAGGGGCATTGGGAAACCAGAAGCGGCGTCAAGGGATTCTTAGCAAGATTCTTGTTTGAGAAGGCACAAGAATGTTGGAATTCATTGGACCTACAAGCCTTTGAAGAAATTGTGGCACTCCTTATCTATGGGTTGGTCTTGTTCCCAAACCCTGACCAATTGGTAGATGTCAATGCCGTCAAGATCTTCTTGTCTAGAAATCCAATACCAACATTACTTGGGGACATCCTTCACTCATTTTACACACGAACAATGAGAAAGAGGGGTGTTCTCATGTGCTGTACTCCTCTTCTTGCAAGGTGGTTTATTTCGCACCTTCCACAATCTGTCTTGAAGAACGACCAAGGCTCAAGGTGGTCCCAACGGTTGATGACTCTTACTCACTCTGATGTACATTGGTGTTCTCGGTCCAGAGAAAATGTCATCATCGTCGACCGTTGCGGAGAATTTCCTAATGTTCCTTTACTTGGAATTAGAGGAGGTATCACCTACAACCCTTGCCTAGCTTTGAGGCAATTTGGATACGCACGGAGGGATGGCCCTCATGACATGTTGATTCCTGACCTAGTTTTTGACTTCGACAATGATGCGCAAGGACTTCGCCAAAGATTCATCAGAGCTTGGGGAAAACTCAACAAGGTTGATAGCAAGACTCTGGGACACAAGAACTCTATCCCCCTTGAGCCTTATCTCAAGTGGGTACGAGCCCGAGCCCAAAGTTTGATGATGCCTTATCCTCATATTCTCCCTGTGATTAAATAGCCCGTCAATGAAGGAGAGGTTCCCTACACCATCCTGCATCCAGACATGCCTACATCGTGGGAGGAAATGCAGAAAAGTTGGATCCAGCTCAAGGAGGAACGGAATACTTTTGAAGCTAGCTTCTACGCCAGTGAGAAGAAGGTTCTAGAGCTTACCCGCCGACTCCATGAGCAAGAGGCCCTCAACACCTACATCTCACCAAAGAGGATGCGCAATGTCTTTTTGCCTTGAGAAGTTATTTTGTAATATTTGGCCATGGGGCATTTATGTACTAACAAATTTCTTCTTATTAATATGACGTGCGTTCTTCTTTGTCTGAAACAATTTTGAATGTTCTAAATCCTTGAATGCATTGCATACATAAGCATACCATTCATCATGTGCATAAGCAGGTCTCATTCCAGGTTTCCTTATCTATCTGTTGTTTATGTCAGTCAGGATGGATCTCGAGCAAACAGTCAAAGACCTACAAGCTCAGAATGCACAGTTCCAGCAACTCCTGATGACCTTGGCTAAGGGTCAGGAGGATATCAAGACTCAATTGGGGAACAAAGACCCAGTAAAAAAGAAGAAAAAGAGACTCGGGATGGCTATTTTGGGGAGAAGATTTGACGGAGAAGCTCGGAGAGTGCTTGAATTTCCCCCTATCTCTGATGAAGGAACCAGCAAAGGAGGTGGAGCTGCGGTACCTTCCGAGTCTGATGCGGAAGAAGAGGAGGTCGAAGAGGATGAAGATTATACCGATCAGCAATACCCTCCAGCTGATGATAAATACAAAGGGCTAGAAGACAGGTTGGCCGCCATGGATCTACAAAGAGTACCGGGTTTGGATTTTGAAGACTTGGGTTTGGTTGCCGGGATTGTGATTCCCCCAAAATTCAAAGTGCCAGTGTTTGTGAGGTATGATGGGCTGTCCTGTCCCAAAATGCATCTCAGGTCCTACGTGAGAAAAATTCAACCCTATACGGCAGATAAAAACCTTTGGATTCATTTCTTTCAAGACAGTCTTTCTGGAGCTCAGTTGGAGTGGTTTTATCAGCTAGAAGGAACCAGCGTTCGAAATTGGGAAGATTTGGCCACCGCTTTCTACAAACAATACCAATACAATTCTGGCCTTGCCCCTACTCGTACCCAACTTCAGGGTATGTCGTTAGGAACAGGCGAAGGATTCAAAGAGTACGCACAAAAATGGAGGGATTTGGCTGGCAGGGTGCAGCCTCCTTTAACCGATCGTGAACTTGTCGATATGTTTCTAGGGACCCTATCTGGACCATTTTTCAATCATCTGATTGGTAACTCTTCCGCGGGGTTTACCGATTTGATCTTAACGGGCGAAAGAATAGAAGCTGGCATCAAGTCAGGAAAGATTCAGAAGGGTATTGCGGCAAGTACTGAGAAGAGGCCTTTTAAGAAGGAAGAAAGTGTCGTTTATGGTCCTAGAAGACAAGTCAAGCCAGAAAGTCGCCAAGCCGTCAATGCTCTGGTCATTTCAAAACCTGTTGCTGCTCCTCAGCAGTACAATCAACAAAGAGGTGATAGACCCAAGAGACAGTATACTCGGTTGAGTATGACCTTGTCACAAATTTTACCCCAACTGTTATCAGCCAACCTGGTGACCACCAAAGAAGCTCCTAAGGTCGTTAATACTGCATCTCCTAAGTATAACCCAAATGCCCGTTGTGCTTATCATTCTAATAGCCCCGGGCATACTATTGATGATTGCTGGGCCTTGAGAAACAAAGTGCAAGATCTTATCGACGCAAAGGAAATTCAGTTTGAAGCGCCTGAAAAACCGAATGTTGTAACTGCTCCTATGCCCCAGCATAGAGTAAATGCCATTGAAGAAGAGTTGTATGCTGTTTCAGTGAATGATGTTGCTACCCCTCTGTTGACTGTTAAGAGGGACTTGCTACTAGCCGGTTTATTTCCGGGTTGTAGTAAGGGTTGCCTCCTGTGTGCTGTTATCCCTACTGGTTGTCCACTGCTGAAATCAGGCATCCAAAGCCTGATGGATAGCAAGGAAATTCTGTTCAAGAAAACTGATGTTCCGTCTGTTTCCATTGAAGAAATATCTGTTGTCACAATTTACAATCCTGCCAAAGCTCCCGTGAATAAACCAGTCCGAATTATGTCTGTTGCACCCATTACTATTACTGTTCCGGGACCTCTCCCCTATGAGTCTGATAAAGCGGTCCCATGGCATTATGGAGTCGACGTGTATGTGCTTGGGGTGAAGCAGGAGTTCAGCACCAATACCAGTATCAGTAACATCACTGGTCCCGCCAAGATTACTCGCAGTGGCAGGCTCTTCTCGCCTGACATTGCACCGCCAGTTATCCGAAAACCTCTCACCATCACACCCGCAAGTGTGCATGTTCCAATTCAAGTTCCTGTGTCTACTACTGCCACCGGGTCCTCTGATACCCGGGGCAAAGAAGTTGCTACCGACTTGCCTGCCAGGACGGAGGCACCAAAAAAGACTGCTGTAGAAGCCTCCCAACAAGAAATGGAGGAAATTCTGAAAATCATCAAAAAGAGTGACTTTAACGTTGTTGAACAGTTGGGGCATACTCCCTCCAAAATCTCTATGCTATCATTGCTGCTATGCTCAGAGGCCCATGCAAAAGCCCTGATTTCATTTCTGAAAACGGCCCATGTGCCGCAAGAGACTTCCGCGGATCAATTCACGGACTGTGTGGCTAATCTGACAGCTGACAATGGATTGGGGTTCTCGGATGCTGACCTCACCCCCAAAGGGAAAAGTCACAATGATGCCCTGCATGTTTCCCTAGAATGCAGGGGCACTACTCTCGCACACGTGTTGGTGGATACCGGCTCTTCCCTGAATGTTTTTCCTAAGAAGGCATTGGATCGCTTGGATTGTGAAGGTTTGGAATTGAAACCTAGTAACATCATTGTTAGAGCCTTCGACGGTTCTAAGAGGATGGTTCACGGTGAAGTAAACATTCCTATTCGTGTGGGTTCCCAAGTCTTCGACTCAATGTTCTGTGTAATGGATATTCGTCCATCTTACTCCTGCTTATTGGGTCGACCCTGGATTCACAAGGCTGGGGCAGTAACCTCCACTCTACACCAAAAGCTCAAATATCCTGTCAAAGGGAAGATTGTTACCATGCAGGGTGAGGAGGAATACATGGTTAGTCACTTGAATTCATTCCGGTATATCAAGATGGACGGGGAGTTTATTGAAACCCCCTTTCAACATTTTGAGGAGGTACCTCCAATTTTGGCATCAGCTGAAGCAGTAGTTGAAGAAGACTCTCCGTTGAAGATGGCTTCCTTGAAGGATGCCCGGGCTGTAATCGAGAAAGGCAATTGTGCGAACTGGGGTCAGCTTCCTGACTTCACTCAAAAGAACGACAAGTTTGGGCTGGGCTTTACTACAGAGGCTCAGAGGGCTGTGCGCAAGGAAAAGATCAGAAAGACTCCAGTGTTTATCACCAGTCCAAGGGTGAATGCTATTGAGGAGGATGTAGAGGAAGCAGAGTTTGACAGTTGGATCTACCCGACTTCCAGCAACGGATCAAGCAACTGGACGGCAAAGGATTTTACACCTATCACATTTGTCACGCAGTAATTAACTCTTTTGATTTTCAATTTGTAACAAACAATGTGTTAAAACTTTTATTGGCTCGATGTCCTACCCGGGGCATCGTAGCTCCATTTGTGAGGGCTTTTTGTATGACATTTCCATATATCATCAATCAAAACATTGGACGTTTGTTGCATTTCAAATCTTGTGCTCTTTTCTTTCTGTGCAAAACAGCTATATTTACACACACTCACTTATACAGGTTTCAATCCACTCTGGATCTCACTGGTAACAGCCCTGCTACCGCCAGTTATGACTTCGAGAATCCGATCAACTTGGCCGAAGACGAAGGTGAAGATGATTGCGAAGTTCCTGGTGAACTCGCAAGACTGCTACTCCAGGAAGAGAGGGCTATTCAACCACATGAAGAGCCGGTGGAAAGAATTAACCTGGGTACTGAGACAGATAGGAAAGAGGTCAAGATTAGGGCTAATCTAGAGCTCAGCGTGAAGCAACGATTGATCCAGATGCTGCAGGATTACATGGAGATATTTGCTTGGTCCTATGAAGACATGCCTGGTTTGGATGCCGAAATTGTAGTTCATCACCTGCCGACTAAGGAAGACTGCCCTCCGGTAAAGCAAAAGGTTCGCCGCATGCGCCCAGAGATGTCTGAAAAGATCAAGGCCGAGGTTATGAAGCAATTCGATGCCGGATTTCTAGCAGTAACTTCCTACCCTCAGTGGGTTGCCAATGTGGTGCCAGTGCCGAAGAAGGACGGTAAAGTCAGAATGTGTGTTGACTATAGGGATTTAAACAGGGCAAGCCCCAAGGATGATTTTCCTCTACCTCACATTGACGTTCTCGTTGACAATACTGCTCAACATAAGGTTTTCTCCTTCATGGACGGTTTTTCAGGGTATAATCAGATCAAGATGGCCCCGGAAGATATGGAAAAGACTACCTTTGTGACTCAGTGGGACACCTTCTGCTACAAGGTCATGCCATTCGGATTGAAAAATGCTGGGCCAACCTATCAACGTGCCATGGTTGCTTTATTTCATGATATGATCCATCATGAGATTGAGGTATACGTTGATGACATGATTGCAAGGTCTCAAACTGAGGAGGAGCACCTTGATCATCTGAGGAAGTTATTTGACCGACTGGAGTTATATAAACTGAGGTTGAATCCCAACAAATGCACCTTTGGGGTGAGGTCCGGAAAATTGCTAGGTTTCATCGTAAGTGACAAAGGTATTCAGGTGGACCCTGCCAAGGTAAAAGCCATACAAGAGATGCCGACTCCAAGGACAGAGAAAGAAGTCAGAGGCTTCCTGGGACGACTGAATTACATTGCCCGATTCATCTCACATCTGACCGCTACTTGTGAGCCAATCTTCAAATTACTGAAGAAAGATCAAGTAGTACGCTGGAACGATAAATGTCAGGCTGCCTTTGAAAAGATAAAGGAATATCTCCAAGAGCCACCCATTCTTATGCCTCTAGTGGAAGGAAGACCTCTGATACTATATTTGATAGTACTTGACAATTCAATGGGGTGTGTGCTGGGACAACATGACGAGTCCGGCCGAAAAGAGCACGCCATTTATTACTTGAGCAAAAAGTTTACCGACTGTGAGTCTCGTTACTCACTGCTTGAGAAAACTTGTTGTGCTCTAGTATGGGCTGCTCGCCGGCTGAGACAGTATATGCTGACTCACACTACTTTATTGATTTCAAAGATAGATCCCATCAAGTATATATTTGAAAAGCCTGCTCTGTCTGGGAGAATACCAAGATGGCAAATGATCTTAACAGAATATGATATCCAGTATACAACTCAGAAAGCAATTAAAGGAAGTGTACTGGCAGATCATTTGGCACACCAACCTGTGGACGATTACCAATCCTTGAACTTTGATTTTCCGGACGAAGACATCATGGTGGTAACTGACTGTGAAATACCTGGACCGGATGAAGGACCTGAGGAAGGATCCCGATGGTCTATGCATTTTGACGGAGCCTCCAATGCTTTGGGTAATGGCGTCGGCGCTGTAATCATATCTCCCAAAGGAACTCATACTCCACTCACCGCCCGATTGTGTTTCAACTGCACCAACAACATGGCAGAATATGAGGCATGTATCATGGGTCTACAAGCTGCAATCGACTTAAGGATCAAATTTCTGAGTGTCTTAGGAGATTCCGCTCTCGTGATCAATCAGATCAAAGGCGAGTGGGATACGAAACACCCAAATCTTATTCCTTATAAGGAGTATGTGTTGACCTTGCTTCCCCACTTTGAAAAGATAACTTTTGAGCACTTCCCAAGAGAGGAGAATCAGTTAGCGGACGCACTGGCTACGATGTCTTCGATGTTCAAGGTTAAATGGGACAATGAGGCTCCCCGGATCATCATATGGAAGTTGGACAAACCGGCATACTGCTGCGACCTCGAGGCCGAAAAGGCAACTGAAAAACCATGGTATCATGAGGTGAAAAGGTACTTAGAAGCTCAGGAATACCCTGAAGGTGCATTTGTCAATGACAAGAAGTTCATGAGGAGGTTTGTGGCAAAATTATTCCTCAGCAACGGCATCCTCTACAAACGGAATCATGATTCAACTCTACTACGTTGTGTAGATAAGGCTGAAGCAGAGAAAATCATGATAGAACTGCATGAAGGTACATTCGGAACACATTCCAGTGGACACACCATGACAAAGAAAATCCTTCGAGCAGGGTACTTCTGGTCCACAATGGAAGCCGATTGTTACCAACACTCTCGAACTTGTCACAAATGCCAGATCTATGCTGACAAGGTGCATATTCCCCTAGTCCCTCTGAACGTCATGACGGCACCTTGGCCTTTTACAATGTGGGGCATTGATATGATCAGTGAGATCCGACCGACGGCATCCAATGGGCATCGCTTCATCTTGGTAGCGATCGATTACTTCACAAAGTGGGTTGAGGCAGCTTCCTATGCAACGGTAACCAAGAGCGTCGTGGCACGTTTCATCCGGCATAATCTGATCTGTCGGTACGGTGTCCCGGAAAGAATCATTACGGACAATGGTACCAATCTCAATAACAAAATGATCACTGAACTCTGCGAACAGTTCAAGATACAGCACCACAATTCTTCTCCCTACCGGCCGAAGATGAATGGGACTGTAGAAGCGGCAAATAAGAATATTAAGAAAATTGTGCAGAAGATGACAGTGACCTATAAAGATTGGCATGAAATGTTACCGTTCGCTCTTCACGGGTACCGTACCTCAGCAAGAACGTCAACCGGGGCAACTCCTTTCTCCTTGGTCTATGGCATGGAAGCAGTCTTGCCAATTGAAGTTCAGATACCCTCTCTCCGGATAATGAAGGATGCAGACTTGAATGAAGATGACTGGATCCAGACTCGACTTGACCAATTAAACATGATTGACGAAAAGAGGCTCACCGCTATCTGTCATGGTCAGACGTATCAAAAACGGATGATCAGGGAATTTAACAAGAAAGTCAGACCACAAGAGTATCAAGTTGGGGACCTGGTAATCAAACGCATCATCCTTACTCAAAGTGATCCCCGGGGCAAATGGACCCCTACTTACGAAGGGCCATTTGTGGTTAAACATGTGTTCTCAGGAGGAGCCATGATCCTAACCACCATGGATGGTGACGACCTTCCTCACCCCGCCAATGCAGACATAGTGAAAAGATACTACGCATGAATAAAAGACCCGCTAGGTTGACACACCTAGGCAAAAATAAGGGCTTCCCGGCGAACCAAAAGGGTTCGGGCAAAATAAGGGATGAAATGAAAAAAAATCTGTACACCCGGCAAGTCGAAAACCTGAAAAGGCGGCTTGGGCAAAAATGGGTATCCCGGTGGACTGAAAACCCGAAAGGGCGGTCCAGGCAAAAGTTAGGGATAAAGCGTAACACTATGTCTCATGGGATCACTTCGCATCCGGAATTCGGTATCAACTATCTGGCTCAGATTTCGGCATCGACCAATCAGCTTCATCTTCAACCAAGCAGCAAAGTGATGAGACGCTTGGAGACATAAAGGCAATAGCAGAGTTGGAACTCAGTGGGATTGTTTACATAGCTGTTTTGTTTTCTTTTCAAAATTGTAAATTCTGTGATTATTCGGCGACATCCTCTTACTAGGATGTCAGCTTCTTGTACAAAAACGCCTTTTCACAGGCAAAATTCAAATCGATACAAAGTCACTTGTCATACAAATCGCCATTGTTTTTCCTTTTTTCTGTTTTGTCTTGCGAAGAACGTCCAATGTTCATTTTTGATATATGCATTTGACATTAAATTGTTGATTCATAAATATTTGCAAAAGATTAATTACAGGTGACATCAGGAACAGGGGCAATGTAAGGTTGTCTGATGCAGTCTGTTTGCTTTGTCCGCCAAGGTACCAAGGTAGATTCGACTGAAGAATGTGACCAAATCATCTCCTTCCCCGCAGATTAAGACAAGATTCCACAATGCTTTCCCCAAGCAGATTTGACTCCCCGTCAATCCTGAAAAGGCACAACTTTCCCCTGCAGGTCTTAAAGCTTATCCCTAGTAGATTCTGGAAGCTTGTTCCCTGCAGAATACAGACGTCTCTCCCGAGCTTTATTCAGAGTTATTCCTCACAAGGGCTTATAACTGGGTTATCCTCAGCTAATCGCCACGGAAGATCGCCCTCAACAAAGTTCTTTCAATCCCCAGCGAAGTTTATCTTTGGTATCCCCAGCGGAGTTTATCTTTGGTATCCCCAGCGGAGTTTATCATCATTATCCCCAGCGGAATCCATCATTGAAGTCGTCCTCAGCAGGCCTCTCATCAAAAACTTCAGCAGAATATCTTTTCCACGAAACAATTCCCCGGCCGATTGTCAAGGATTTATTTTCCTAAGATGAAAACACATTCATAAACATTTCACTTACATACATGATAAAGTACATACAACGTTGTCTCATGTTAAAACATCATGCATATCATACATCATGACATTGCATACAACTTATGTTTTGCCTTTTCAGGGAAAAAGACAATCCCAAAGACAACTACCTTCAACTGTCACATTTCCAGATTCGATACCTGTATCTAGCCAGGGCATATCTGAGAGTGATCATTTCCAGAATCGATTCCTGTATCTAGCCAGGGCACGTCTGAAGAGTTCGAAGATTCGATTCCTGTATCCAGCCAGGGCACATCTATCAACTACAACATTTCCAGATTCGATTCCTGTATCCAGCCAGGGCATATCTGTTGACCATATTTCCATACTCGATTCCTGTATCTAGCCAGGGCACGTCTGAAGAGTTCGAAGATTCGATTCCTGTATCCAGCCAGGGCACATCTATCAACTACAACATTTCCAGATTCGATTCCTGTATCCAGCCAGGGCATATCTGTTGACCACATTTCCATACTTGATTCCTGTATCTAGCCAGGGCACGTCTGAAGAGTTCGAAGATTCGATTCCTGTATCCAGCCAGGGCACATCTATCAACTACAACATTTCCAGATTCGATTCCTGTATCCATCCAGGGCATATCTGTTGACCACATTCCCAGACTCAATTCCTGTATCTAGCCAGGGCACGTTTGAAAATTTCGAAGATTCGATTCCTGTATCCAGCCATGGCATATCTGTTGACCATATTCCCAGACTCGATTCCTGTATCTAGCCAGGGCACGTCTGAAAAGTTCGAAGATTCGATTCCTGTATCCAGCGAGGGCATATCTATTGACGACCATTTCCAGATTTAACTCCTGTATCCAGCCAGGGCACATCTGTGAGCCACCGATTGTGGATTCGATACCTGTATCCAGCCAGGGCATATCCGCATAAGGAGATTGAAGACCAAACACCTGTAACAAGCCAGGAAAACATCTGCCTTTCTTAGATACATAAGTTCTCGCCAAGGAATCTCTTGTGCGATCATCACTTCCAAATGGCATCTGTAAGCCCATTCCCAACAAAGTTCTGTCACATCTCCAGATGGCATCTATAAGCCCATCTCCCTATCCACCACCTCTCCAAATGGCATCTATAAGCCCATTCCCGCCATCACATTGCTGATACTCTACTATGCGAGTGCAAATTTCCGGGCACTCTAGTGTCCAATCTCCTTTTACCTTCGAGTCGCGAAAGGCAAACTTGCCAATCTAACTCTTCAGGTTCAAGAAGATTGAACAGGGGCAACTGTTGTACCCCAAAATTTGCCCTCCCTTTCTTCAGGAAACCATCTTGGATTTTTCAAGGTCCCCCTGAAACAAATCCAAGTCCTGAGTTATCCCTTTGCCCAAGCAAGCCACTTACAAGAGCAAGATGATCTCACGAACTCCAAAAACAACGCTTTTATCTTGAGAAAAATCAAATTCTAAGTACTTAGAACGTTTCTCTAAAAAGAGTGTTTAAGAAAAATCAGCGCTTCAGAACTTCTGGACCCATTCCAGAATAAAAACGGTCAGAAGTTGCAAACTTGGCTCAGCGTGGTTAGAAGTTGGCTCTTCAGCAGCTACATCAGTTCAATCAGAAGTTGTAAACGTGGTTCAGAATGTAAGCCTCAAACAGAACATGCCCCTTCAGTAGTTACACAAGCCCAGTCAGAATTTGCTAAAGGAATGCAAGAGAAGCAGGGAAGTCTGAAGGCTCCTTCAGAACAGGTTGAAATCAGAAGATGAAAGATCAGAAGAGTGGGTGTTACACTGATACATAATCTCTAAGTCCAGATTGTCCAGAAGCAAATCCAAGGAACATACCAGAAAACCAGGAGAATCTCCAGAGCTTACTAAGACAACAGGTAGCCAAGGCCAGAGCATGGTTTACGCTGCTGATTCAACGCTGGTTTCCATTACCAGAATGTTGGTGTTGACAGGTCTTGTAACCATTTAATGCCCATTAATGCTTCCAACCACTCCTGAGCATTCACGTGTGGCTTGGAAAACGCTTTTGCACAGATTCTGGCATGGGTCTTCACGCCACCGCCCACTTCAGAGGTCACTTCTCCCCAATCTACGCCTGCTGC
Organism: Vicia faba; assembly: GCA_948472305.1. Taxonomy (NCBI): domain Eukaryota; kingdom Viridiplantae; phylum Streptophyta; class Magnoliopsida; order Fabales; family Fabaceae; genus Vicia; species Vicia faba. Next base: position 1,162,590,248 of record OX451738.1, read on the forward strand.
TGCAACCTAGGCTGAAAGCTATCTGTATCACAACTTCCCAGGAATTTCTGTCAAAGAACAAATTCAAACTCTGTTGGCGCCTTAAATGTTCTAGGCATCCACAAGAACTTTGCCTATAAATAGAGAGTCTTCACCACTGCAAAAGGCGTTCAAAAAAAAAGAAACAGAAATTGCTAAGAAAGAAACAGAACTCTTAGCAACACAGCGTTCTGAAACTCTGCCAAAATCTCCAGTTTTGTTTCATAACTTTGACTTTCTCACCTTCAACTTCATCAAATATCCAGTTCTTTTCTGTAAACCAAAAAACACTCTCTCCAAACTTCTGACCCTACACACGTATACACCTTTACTTCCCCTTTTCAAATCTGTCCAAAACACCACCAGAACCAAAAGCTAAACTTTCACTCACCAACTTTTCCAAACAGTCAGGTAAGCACCTGCTGACCCTCATCACATTGTTAAGCATCATCAGCTGTGCATATTCAAGTAACATAATGTAAATATTCATGTTATTGCTGCTTATGTTCGGAGGGTTTTCATACCTCAGAACGTTCTGAGCCAGTGTAGGACTTGCCTATGACCTTGGTGATTCTGACCTCTGAAACATTTTTGCTATTTGCTGGATCTGTTCCAAATATGTTTCCTATTTTGTGGAGTAACAACAGGATTGCAGATGTTCTGGTTAGTACAGGGAAAAGCCAAGTGTTGACTTTGACGTTAGCACATCTGAAGCCTGTTTTGCTGTCAATGATATCAGAACCTCTGAGAGTTATTGCCTTTTCAGCAGAATCAGAACTTCTGATTTCTCCACTAACAAACTTTTGTCTTGCAGCGCAGGGAAATCAGAACTTCTGATTTCCCCACTAACAAGGTTCTATTTTGCAGGTGCCATAGTCAGAAGTTCTGACTCATCCAGTTTCACTAACAGGTTGATCATCTGGCAGCGGATCTGAGTCAGAACTTCTGATGACCTCCCAGCAGCGCGCGAGCTCCCTCTCTCTCTCTCTCTATATCTTGTTTTTTGCTATTTTCTTTTTTGTCTATTTTTCTCGTTGAACCCATGTACAAATGTGTATCCCCCTCCCCTAATTGTTGTAATAGCGTAGGATTTTACATTTCCGCTTCTTATTGCTAGTAATTAGGACGTGTATGGAAAGATAAAATCAATGAAATAGAAAAACCTAATTCAAAGAAAAAGAACTCTTGTATGCAATAAAACACACTTGCACACTAACACCCCTAGGGTTACATCCACTTGTTGCCTTTCAAAAATTGGGCCATATTGCATGTTAGGTCTCTTTGGGCAAAATAAACAATTCAAATGATCATAGTCCCTCGATGACGCTTTTTTGCCTAAAATGATCAAAGTCCCTTAAAGAAAATTGCCCAAAGATACTTGGCACCATTGCAATTATGGTCTAAACGACGACCCGCGCCCGTCCCTTTCACATCCTAACACAAGATTGTCCACCAAATATAATGGTGGAACGAAATTGTTAAAAGGGTTAAAAACATGACAAAAATCTTTGAGAACTTTAGGATAGATCGCTCTTAAGTACTTGTCAACTTGCAAAACAAAAACACTTGCCTATTTTTTTAAAACCACATATCACAACGCACTTTCAAAAAAACAACTTTCAAAAACAATTGAAATTTTTTCAAAAGACATACACCTTTGTATACATCCCAACATGGATCATTACAAAGGTTGCCACCACATTGGCCTCTTTTCAAAGCATTTTCAAAACACACACACAAAGCACCATTTCAAACAATTGAAAAAGGCAAGTGATCTAAGAAAGTACCTAAGAGCCCATGGATAACCATGGATAGAAAGGGTGCTAATACCTTCCCTTTCTATAATCTACTCCCCGAACCCAAGAAAAATCTCAAAGGTTTTTGCTGTGCTTTTTAAACCTTTCCTTAGGATAAAATAAAAAGTCGGTGGCGACTCTTGCTCAACCGAAACATTTGCGAAAACAAACTCAAAACCTCAAGTCAGTTCTCCCACCGTATCACAACTGTGTTCTTTACTGTTTTTGTATTTACTGTCTTATAGAAAGTCAGATACGGTGTCATAACATTGAACGTGACATTGAGTATCTGCAGCCAGAATTTCACTACTATTTATTTCAGTAAGATGGATCTCGAGCAAAGAGTGAAAGATCTCCAAGCTCAGAATACGCGGTTTCAATAGTTGCTCATCACCCTAGCCAAGGGGCAAGAAAAGTTGAAGACTCTGCTGGCTGAAGAGAGGAAAAAGAAAACAAAGAAGGTATCTGGAGTCTTAAACATGGGGAGAAGATTTCATGAGCAGACAAGAAGGACTTTGAACTTTGCAACAACATCCGGTGAAGGAGAGGGGAAAGGCAAGAAAACAGTTGTCCTGTAAGAATCGGAAGAGGAGGAAGAAGAGGAAGATTACTCTGAGGAACAGTTCCCTCCAGCCGATGACAAGTACAAACATCTCGAAGAGCGGTTGAGCGCGATGGAAATCCAAAAGGTGCCAGGCTTAGACTTTGAGGAATTGGGTTTAGTGTCGGGGATTGTGATTCCTCCGAAATTCAAAGTACCTACATTTTCCAAATATGACGGGGTTTCATGCCCTAAAATGCATCTCTAGTCATATGTGAGAAAAATCCAACCCCATACGGCTGATAAGGACTTGTGGGTGCACTTCTTCCAAGACAGTCTGTCTGGAACTCAACTTGACTAGTTTTACCAACTAGAAAGAGCCAACGTTCACAATTAGGAAGATCTTGTCGCAACTTTCTATAAGAAATATCAATACAATGCTGATTTGGCGCCTACCCGTACTCAACTCTAAAGTATGGCCATGGCTTCCAATGAAGGTTTCAAGGACTATGCACAAAAATGGAGAGATTTGGCTGGAATATTTCAACCCCCTCTGTCTGAGAGAGAATTGGTAGACATGTTCTTAGAAACCTTATCTGGTCCCTTCTTCAATCATTTAATCGGAAGTTCATCTGCAGGCTTTATTGAACTAATATTGATGGGAGAGAGGGTAGAAGCCGGCATAAAAAGTGGAAAGGTTCATAAAGATACATATTCTTCTACAGTTGTAAGGAAGCCTTTCATCGGAAAGAAAGAGGTAGCTGCTGTATATCCGCAAAGGAAACAAGATAGTGCTGAATACCGACCAATGGTGGGGGCTGTTATGATTCTTAAGCCTACGTCTGATCAACAAAGAAGTAATCAACCAAGGATGGAAATGAAGTCAGGCAGTTCACCAGAATTAACATGACTCTATCTCAAGTATTACCGCATCTTCTAAGATACAATTTGGTAACCTTAAAAGAAGCAACGAAAAACCCCAATACAACATCTCCTCATTATCATCCCAATGCCCCTTCCGCATATCACTCTGAAAGTCCTGGTCACGATACTAATAATTGTTGGTCTTTGAAGAACAAAATACAAGACCTCATTGAAGCAAAAGAAATTGAATTTGATGCGCCCGAAAAGCCAAACGTCATTTCTGCTCCTATGTCCAGACATGGTCACAATACCAATGCCATTGAAGAAGGATTGTTTGTTACTTCAGTTAATGAACTTATGACCCCACTTCTGACTGTTAAAATGAACTTGTTGAATGCCGGTGTGTTCCTGAGCTGCGATGAAGATTGCCATTTCTGTTTATCCTCACCAACTAGTTGTCCTTTGTTGAAGGTAGGCGTTCAGTGCCTGATAGATAACAAAGAGATTTTGTTTGAAAAGACTCTTGTTACACATGTTCCTTTTGAAGATGTTTCTATCATTACCATTTCTGCCAATTCTTCCAGGGTCTCACCAAAAGACCCGTTAGAATTACATCAGCTCCGAAAGCAGCTCCTTTAATAATCACAATGCCTGGGCCAGTCCCATATGTGTCAGACAAAATCGTGTCGTGGAATTATGGAGGGGATGTTTACTATCATGGTATCAAACAAAATTGGTCAGCCGCCAAAGAGATAAATTCTGAGAAATAAGATTCTGACATCAGTAATATTGCCGGAACTAGCAAAATTACCCGAAGTGGTAGGATCTTTTCTCTAGAAATTGCTCCCCCAAAAGAAATTTCTGGACCCGTGATCATCCTTGTGGCTGCTCCAAAGGTTACTCCCATACCCATAATCATCTCTGCAAGTACTCCTATTGATGAAGTTGTTACAACCCCTGATATCATTCCTGTCAACACTCCTGCTGTCGAAACTCGTGGAAAAAGTATTTTGTTTGAGCCTGTCCGGATGAAGGCCCAGTCATTGACTATCCCCGAGACTTCCAAGAAAGAAATGGAGGAGATCCTAAAAATTATAAAGAGGAGCGACTATGACGTAGTTGAAAAATTGGGGAAAACTCCCTCTAAAATATCCATGCTAGCATTACTACTATGTTCTGAGGCGCATGCAAAAGCCTTGGTGAAGTTCTTAAAAACAGCCCATGTACCTCAAGAGACGTCTGTTGATCAATTCCAAGACTGCGTAGCCAGCTTGGCAGTAGATAATGGCCTAGGTTTTTCGGATGTTTATCTGACACCGAGGGGAAGAAAGCATAATGACGCATTGCATGTCTCAGTGGAATGTAGGGGCACAACCTTGGCTCATGTTTTGGTGGACACTGGCTTATCTCTAAATGTATTACCGAAAAAAGCTCTTGATAGACTTGACTGCGAGGGACTGACATTAAAGCCAAGTAACATAGTAGTAAGGGCATTTGACGGCTCGAAAAGGATGGTACACGGGGAAGTGGATATCCCCATAAGAGTTGGAACCCAAACTTTCAATTCAACCTTTTATGTAATGGACATCCGCCCTTCGTATTCTTGCTTGCTAGGCCGGCCATGGATCCACAATGCTGGTGCTGTTACCTCTACATTGCACCAAATGCTTAAGTATCTGGTTCAAGGGAAGATTATCACTGTCCAAGGAGAGGAAGAGTACATGATTAGCCATCTCAATTCCTTCAGATATGTGGAATTATATGGAGAATTTATTGAAACTCCATTTCAACACTTCCAAGAGGTCCCCCAAGATGTGGCAGTGACCAAGGTTGTGTCTCAGGTTCCCAAGATTACAAGGCCTCCACTCCGGATGTCATCTCTGAAGGATGCCAAAGCAGTGGTAGAGGAAGATGGATGCACTATCTGGGGGAAACTCCCAGATATCCCATATAAGTCTGACAAGTTTGGCCTAGGTTTCACTTCAAGTGCTCAAAATGTTGTACGTCGTGCCCACGCTGGAGGACCACCCCTAAAGATCAGCAACCATGAGGTCAACGCGGTAGAAGATGGTGAAGATGATTGCAACCTGGAGGATTGGATCTTTCCGACTGTCAATGGAGGGCTCAACAATTGGGAGGCTAGAGACTTTGTCCCAATCACTTTTATCCCACAGTAATTTGTCTTTACATTTTGTTGGATCTGTAATATTGAAACAATTCACACTCTTAAAACCTTGTGGCTTACCCGAGGCATAATGGTCCATTTGTAAGGGTTATTATCTAATTTTCATATGACATCAATGAATCATGGACGTTTTCGCATACAAACTTTTATGCTCATTGTTTTTCTCTTACACTTTATTTTCTTTCAAAGATAGATATACCCTTACACACACCCACACTCACAATGCAGGTACACATCTGTTGTACCCCAAAATTTTCCCTCTCATTTCATCAACATTTCTCATCACAAGACTCTTGGAACTCAAGATCAAGCTAGGGTTTGCTCTGCTCAAGACACCTCCTTGCATTGTTGACCTAAATTAGGGTTTGAGTTTGCATAGGGATATTTTGACCTAAAATGCCCAAAGTTACTTTCATACTCCTTGTTGGACCCACAAGTTTGTCCATACCAAGTTTCAAGCCTTGATTCAAATTTTTGCCCAGTCAATTGGACAGTTGACCTAGAAATCAGTTGTATTGGGGAAAAGTCAACTATGGCCAATTGACAGTCAAACCTCATGAAATTTGACCCACAACAACATTATGAACTCATATGAACCATTTTATCAAGTTTGGATCACAATTCCACAAGAAATTTGATCAGATCACCAAAAGGGCAAAATGGTCATTTTTAGGGTTTTGACTACACAAAGGCAATTTTTGACTGTTTGACCTAGCCAATGGCAAATCAAGCTCACCCATGGACTCAAGGACTCAATGACATTGTCTTGACCCATTCAACAAGTTCAAAAGATCTCAAATGCATAGGATTGACAGATGAATTTTTCAGTCAACTGATCAAAATTTGACTGTACACTGAAAAGTCAAACTTTGACTTTTTGGTCAAAATCAAGTGCCAAGAGTTATTTTTCATCAATACATGTCAAATTATGAAACTTGTTCATCAAGAAACCTAAAAATACAAATTAGGGTTTAAAATGGAAAATTTTCATAACTTAGAATTTTTCTAAGTTATGAAATTTTCTTATTTTTTCCAAACTTTGTTCCATTTTTTCACCAAGATGCATTTGGATTCAAACAAAACTTGCAACATGAAAGTTGTAGTCCATCACAAAGTCTACAACTTTTATTCACAAAGTTTTCTCAAAAGAATCTTGTATCTCATGTTATGAATTTTGGAACAAGGGTACCTAAAACTTTTAACTTAGAGAAAATTTTCCCTAATCTAGGCAGGATTTTGACCCATCTTCTTGGACATTTTTCACATAGTTCCACTTGGAGTTTCAAGTTTCATTTCAAAGATGGATTATAGTACATGTTCCAAGATTTCAAAATTGTCCAAGAAATCCTAAAACACCCTTGTGGTTAGAGAGAATCGAATGCTTGAAGTTGGCAAAAACTCACTTTTGTCCATGGCCAATACATGTTCATACAAACTTGCATTTTCAAATCAGCATGTTTGGTACTAGCTTGCAGGCCTCAAAACCAATTTGTATTCCATAATTTAATGCATAACCATTGAGTTAAGGTATTGTCTTGGTCATTAGGGCATTATACACTAGTTTAAGCCTTAAAAGGAAAAAGTAACAATGCCATTTTTGCCTAAACTTCACTTTATGTCAAAACAAAATCCTTTAGGCATGGGGCCAGATCTTGGAGGCAAGATCAAACCCACCAATTCCAGTAACCAAGAGCAAGTTGTGCAGCATGATATAGGACTTGTACAGGCCTGCATTGGACAGATACACACTCTTGCTTGAAAAAGAAGAAAAGTTGCAAATCATACAAAATCTCTCACATCTGTTAAGACCAACTTACACAAACATTGTAGACAAGTTTGATACCTCCCAACAAGCCAGAAACACGACCCTTCTGCCTCCCAAACCCCCTTGTACACAAAATCCCTGTTTTGCTGCAAAACAGGGCAAGCTCTGCAAACTTCAAGCCATAACCAAATTCCATCGTGCGTTTTGTCCAAAGATACTTCAAACACCTTCCAACCAACATATCTAAGATATCCAGATCATCCATTGCTAGCTGTAACAACTCTAACACACATTGCCATTTTTGTTTCAAAGCTTTGCAGGTTGAGTTCTCTGGCACGATTCAAGCTATTTCAAAACAAGCCAAGCATTGGAAAAGCTTCCTTGGACCTCAGGCAAGCTCAAAAGAAGCTCAAACACCATTGAAGGTTGCCACATTGTCCAACTCGAACTCAATTGAAACAGGTATTTCATGGACTTCTATCTCTATATTTAGGAATAGTTAGGCTTAGGTTTGTGAATGAAATATGTTGTACTCATAGCCCTGAAGCCATACATATGCTTAGTTTTCATTTACATTAATCGTGCTAGGAGAATTTCATCCATGAACTTTCTGAAAAAAATAGGATAGAAATTAGGGCCAGAGAAATTCTCTCTGGTCTTTGAGAGTTAGTCCAAGTTTTTTATATGGTTGGATTCGTTGTTTAATGCTCTACAATGTTCATGTTATGAGTTTTGTCAAAAAATCAAAGAATCAGGAGATGGCATTTGGGTACAGAAGCGCGCGTGTTTTGATTCAAAGGAAGAAGATGAAGTCTGATTGGGCTGGGCCTGGTTGTTCTTTGCTTTTGACACCCCACTTTTCTGTTTACACCCCCTTGACCCATTTATTTGAATATTTGTCATTTTGATATTTTTATTTTTTATTCTGACTTTATTATTTTTTGTCTAAATATAAAAAATGCCAAAAAATTATTTTCTATATTTTTCATATTTATTTGATATTTATTTTTATCTTACTAGTATAAACATGTAAATAGTTTATTTTTCTTTTATTAAAACTCAAAGAATAATGTAAAAAATATGCTTATTTTTATTTACACTTGAAAATATTTTCTTGAATATACAAATTTTTTTGTAAATAATTAATTTCTATTTTTATATATTTAATATATTTAATATATATATATATATATATATATATATATATATATACTTATATACTTGATTTTATTAAATAATTAGGACAAAAATACAAAAATATTACATTTTTATTTTTATTAATATTTTACACTAAAAATATCTTTTTTACAATATACTTTTATTTTTTGTACAAATCAATATATTATTGTATATAATTAATAAATAATACTATTTATTTAAGAATTAGGGTTTTGCCCTAAATAACAAAAATAATTAAAATTGACCCCTTTTTTATTTATTTATTTACATTTCACATTGAAAAATACTTTTTACATACATGAAAATCTTTTTTTTGCATAATACATTTTATTTGATATTTATTTAATTGTATTGATTTAAATATTAAATATTGCCTTGTACATTCAATATGGTTGTAATAACTTAGAATTTAATTTCTTGTCAAATACCCCCAATTCAAATTTGTACCCCTCTCCCTATATCATGTTGTAATAGTGTAGCATTTAAATTCTCGCACATTTAAAAGCTTCCAATTATGCCATGCTTAGACTTAGGGTTTGTATGCAAAATAAAATCAATAACTAGCTTGACTTTATCCAAGATAAACATGCATGAAAAACAAACACATTGCACACTTGCACCCCTAGGGTTTCAATCCACTTGTTTCCTTCAAAAATGGGCCATGGTTACATGTCAAGTACTTTGGCAAAACAAAAACAAACAAAAAGATCATAGTCCCTCGATGACGCTATCTGAGTTGCCTAAACAAAATGATCAAGTCCCTCAAGAAAATTGCTAAAAATACTTGACACAATTGCTATCATGGTCTATACGATGACCCGCGCCTGTCCCGTTTAACATCCTAACACAAGGTTGTTCACCAAATATAATTGTGAAGCAACACTGTTAAAAGGGTTAAAAACATAAGAAAGATCTTTGAGTAAAATAAGGTAGATAGCTCTTAGTTACTTGATCAAACTTGCAAAAACATCCTTGCTATCTTCAAAACACACTTCACCACACAATTCCAAAACCCTACTTTCAAACATTGGAAACTTTTCAAAAGACAAAAACATCTTTGTATACATTCAAACAAGAATCATTACAAAGGTTGCCACAATGATGGCCTCTTTTCAAAACATCTTTCAAAACCACACACAAAGCACCATTTCAAACAATTGAAAATGCAAAGCAAGTGATCTAAGCAAGTAACTAAGAGCCCATGGATAACCATGGATAGAAAGGGTGCTAATACTTTACCTTTCTATAATCTACTCCCCGAACCCAAGAAAACATCTCAAAGGTCTTTCCTGTGCTTTTTGACCTTTCCTTAGGATAAAATAAAAAGTCGGTGGCGACTCTTGCTAAACCGAAACATTTGCGAACACAAACGCAAAATCCCAAGTCAGTTCTCCCACGTATCACAACATCCATTCTGGATCCCATGGGTAACGATACTGCTATGGCCTTTTGTGACTCTGAGAATCTAATCTATCAAGCCGAAGACAAAGGTGAGGAAGATTGTGAAGTACCATGGGAACTTTCCAGACTGCTACAACAAGAGGAGAGAACCATTCAACCTCACGAGGAACCCGTGGATACAATCAACCTAGGTACCAAAGAAGACAAAAAAGAGGTCAAGGTGGGTTCCAATCTGGAACCCAGTGCCAAGGAGTGTCTGATTCGGTTGTTGCACGATTATGTTGAAGTCTTTGCCTGGTCATATGAAGACATGTTGGGACTTGATGCAGACATTGTGATACATTGTCTGCCTACAAGAGAAGATTATCCGCCAGTAAAGCAAAAGGTTCGCCGCATGAGACCTGATATGTCTGAAAAGATTAAAGCAGAGGTCATGAAGCAATTCAATGCTGGATTCTTGGCTGTCACCTCTTACCCTCAATGGGTTTCCAATATTGTTCTCGTACCCAAAAAAGACGGCAAAGTGCGAATGTGTGTGGACTACAGAGATTTGAATAGGGCGAGCCCTAAGGATGATTTTCCACTCCCCCACATTGATTTCCTAGTTGACAATACGGCACAACACAAAGTGTTTTCCTTCATGGACGGATTCTCAGGTTACAACCAAATCAAAATGGCGCCTGAGGACATGGAGAAAACAAAATTTGTCACACAGTGGGGCACATTCTACTACAAGGTGATGCCATTCCGACTAAAGAATGATGGTGCAACCTATCAGCGTGCCATGGTAGCTTTATTTCATGACATGATATATCAAGAAATAGAGGTCTATGTGGACGAAATGATAGCCATATCTCAAACAGAGGAAGATCATCTTGATCACTTACAAAAATTGTTTGAGAGACTGAAGAAGTACAAGTTGAGGTTGAATCTAAGCAAATGCACATTTGGAGTACGGTCTGGTAAACTGCTAGGCTTTGTCATCAGTAACAAAGGTATCGAGGTCGATCCTGCCAAAGTTAAAGAAATACAAGAGATACCTGCTCCTCGTACTGAAAAGTAAGTCAGAGGATTCTTGGGACATCTGAACTATATTGCTAGATTCATTTCTCACCTAACAGCTACTTGTGAGCCAATCTTCAAACTATTGAATAAAGATCAAGTAGTCAAATGGAATGATGAATGCCAAATTTATTTTGACAAAATCAAAGAATACTTACAAGAGCCTCCTGTGTTGATGCACCCAGTTGAGGGAAGACCATTGATCATGTATCTGACTGTTTTAGAAAACTCAATGGGGTGTGTATTGGGGCAGCATGACGAGTCTGGCCGAAAAGAGCATGTTATTTACTACCTAAGCAAAAAGTTTACCGACTGTGAAACGAGATATTCACTACTCGATAAAACTTGTTGCGCTCTGGCATGGGTTGCTCGCCAGCTAAGACAGTATATGCTGACTCATACTATGTTGTTGATATCTAAAATGGATCCAATAAAATACATCTTCGAGAAGCCTGCTCTTTCTGGGAGAATAGCGAGATGGCAGATGATCCTGACAGAATATGACATACAGTATACTACCCAGAAAGCTATAAAGGGGAGTGTACTAGCTGATCACCTTTCTCACCAAGCTGTAGAAGACTACCAGTCCATGAAGTTTGAATTCCCGGATGAAGACATCATGACATTAGACAATTGTGAAGAATTCAGGCCATATGACGGACCTGAACAAGGATCTCGATAGACCATGTTCTTTGATGGAGCCTCCAATGCACTCGGCAATGGTATTGGTGTTGTACTCATATCTCCGGAAGGGTGTCATACTCCCTTTACCGCAAGACTTTGCTTCAATAATACAAACAACATGGCGGAATATGAAGCGTGCATCTTTGGTCTCAAAGCTGCCATAGACTTGGGGATCAAACCCTTGGATGTATTCAGAGATTTAGCTTTGGTCATCAGTCAGATCAAAGGGGAATGGGACACCAAAGACCCTAACCTTATCCCTTACAAATAACATGTTTTGACATTACTACCACATTTTGAGAAGATTACCTTCGAGCATTTCCCGCGAGAAGAAAATCAACTAGCGGACGCTCTAGCTACAATGTCATCTATGTTTAAAATTAATTGGGATAACGATGCTCCCCAGATCACCATTGAATGAATGGATGAACCAGCACACTGTCACGAGATTAATACTGAAGAAGCAGTGGACCAGCCTTGGTTTCACGAAATCAAGAGGTATCTCGAAACCCAAGAATATCTAGAAGGAGCTTCAATCAATGATAAGAAGTTTTAAGAAGATTCTCTACTAAATTCTTCCTTAGTAATGGCATCTTGTACAAATGAAGCTGAAAGGATCATGACTAAATTGCATGAAGGTACTTTTGGTACCCATTCCAGTGGGCATACGATGGCAAAGAAAATCCTACGGGCAGGCTATTACTGGTCTACCATGGAAGCAGATTGCTATCAACACTCTCGAACCTGCCATAAGTGTCAGGTTTATGCTGACAAAGTGCATGTACCTCCGGTTCCTCAGAATGTATTGACGGCGCCTTGGCCCTTTGCTATGTGGGGGATTGATATGATTGGGGAAATCAAGCCGACAGCCTCCAAAGGACACCGCTTCATCCTAGTGGCCATTGACTATTTTATAAAATGGGTGGAGGTAGCTTCCTTCGCTTCTGTTACCAAGAATGTTGTTGCTCGTTTCATCAAGAAAAATCTCATTTTCCGGTACGGTATCCCGAAAAGGATCATCATTGACAATGGTACAAATCTCAACAACACTATGATCACCGCTTTGTGCGAGCAATTCAAAATTCAGCATCACAATTCTTCTCCCTATCGACCAAAGAATGAATGGTGTTGTAGAAGCTGCAAATAAAAACATTAAAAAGATCATACAGAAGATGACGGTCACATACAAAGACTGGCGTGAGATGTTACCATTCTCTCTCCATGGGTATCGTACCACAGCTCGCACATCAACCGGGGCAACACCCTATTCCTTGGTTTACGGCATGGAGGTTGTCTTGCCTATCGAGGTTCAGATCCCCTCTCTAAGGATTATGAAGGATGCAGGGTTGAACGAAGATGATTGGATCCAGACTCGACTTGATCAGTTTAACTTGATTGATGAAAAGAGACTTATTGTTGTTTTCCATGGTCAAATGTATCAGAAGCGGATGATCAAGGCTTTCAACAAGAAAGTCGGGCTCCAAGTGTATCAAGTTGGGGATCTAGTGATCAAATGCATCATATTTCCACAAGGTTATCCCAGGGGAAAATGGACTCCTACCTATGAAGGACCATTTGTAATCATAAACATATTCTCCGGTGGGGCAATGATCTTGACCACCATGGATGGCGACGATCTGCCACACCCTGCGAATGCGGACATAGTCAAAAGATACTACACATAAGAGACCCGATAGGTTGACACACCTAGGCAAAACAAGGGCATCCCGGCAAATCAAAAAGGTTCGGGAAAAATTTAGGGATAAAACAAAAAAAAAATTTACACCCGGCAAGTTGAAAACCCGAAAGGGCAACTTGGGCAAAAATGGGTTTCCCGGTGGACTGAAAACCCGAAAGGGCGATCTAGGCAAAAGTTAGGGAATTAAGGCGTACGACTATGGCTTCCACTGACAAACTTAGAGGTTCTGATCAATTCAATCATCTTCGGGCGAGGCAATAAATAGACAAGATGCTCAGAGATACGAAGGCTATAGCAGAATAAAAACCCCGTGGGATTATTACACATAGCTATCTTTTCTTTGTATCAAAATTTTCTTTTTTACGACAGCATTCTCTTACTAGAATGTTTGTCTCCTTGTACAAAAATACTTACTCAAAGTCAATACAAAGATATCCCTTTGAAAGTGAAAAAACTATTTGTCTTTTCTTTACGCTTGTGTTTTGTTTACAAAAAAGTCCAGTGATTCATTTTTGAACATATGCATTTGAACATAATTACTGTTTACAAGTAAACAAAATGAAAAGAGGCAATTACTGATAGGTTGAAGAGATAGGGAAATACCTCTAGGATATTCCATAAGTAATCCCCTACAGTATGTCGTTTAAACCCCCAGCGGAACAAAGTTTCAAATTGTTGATTCCCAGTACAAGTTGTCAAATTTCTCAGGATTCCCCAATAGGATTTTACAAGAAGTATATGGCATTGCCCTTACAATGGAGTTTATTTCTCTCGGCAGAAATTCACCAATACTTCAACTTCAAGACATAGAGACTTACATATCCTCAGCAGCAGTCAGGGATTTATTTTCCCCAATCCAACTGTAGTGCAACAAATTAACTGACATACGCATACATTGCATCCATATATCATAAACATTGATAAAGCAAATGCTTTACACCATACATTTCATGCAACATGACTTTGCATTTTAGCTAACATTTTACCCTTTTCAGGATAAGATTAACAAGTACCATTAACAATGTTCAAAAACTTGATACAGTTCACATATGCTCCAGACACAGATGCCATTCTGATACTCATTAAGACTCGACTTTCAGACACATTCCAGATACGCTTCAATCACGGATGCCATTATGATACTCATTCAGATTCAACCTTTTGATATAGTTTGAATACGCTCCAAATGCGGATGCCATTCTGATACTCATTCAGATTCAACCTTTTGATACAGTTCAGATACTCTCCAATCACGAATGCCATTTGGATACTCATTCAGACTCGACTTTCAGAAACAGTCCAGATACACTTCAATCACGAATGCCATTCTGATAGTCATTTAGATTCAACTTTCAGATACAATACAAATACGCTCCAGACACGGACGCCATTCTGATATTCATTCGGATTCGAATTTCAGATACAGTATAGATACGCTCCAGACACGGACGCCTTCCTGATACTCATACTTCCAGCTTACAAATTACAATTCAACAATAACTCTTGGATGGCATCTTTAAGCCCATCTTCCATAGCTTTCTATCACCTCTCCAAATGGCATCTTTAAGCCCATTCCCTCTATCATTGCATTGCTGAGTGCAAATTTCTGGGCACTCTAGTGTCTAATCATCTTCCACCTTCGAGTCACGACCGACAAAGCTCACCAGTCTAAATCTTCAGGTTTAAGAAGATTGAACAGGGGCAGCTATTGTACCCCAAAATTTTCCTCTCACTTATCAAGAATTTCCTCACAAGATCTCTTTAACTCAAAACTGCATTAGGGTTTGACCAGCTCAAGACACCTCCTCATGCACTGATGACCAAAATTAGGGTTTGAGTTTGCACAAGTATTTTTGGACTATGAATGCTTCATATGAATTTCAAGGATCATTATGGACCCCTGAGATTACTCATGTCAATTTTCATGCTTTGAATCACACTTTTGATCAGTCAATTGAACAATTGACCGAAAAATCAGCTGTATTGGGAAAAAGTCAACCATGGCCAATTTACATTAAAACTTCATAATTTTTTATCCACATCGACATATTAGACTCATATGTATCATTTGATCAAATCATCAAAAGGGCAAAATGGTCAAAATTAGGGTTTTGACGGTGAAGGGGCCATTTCTGATTTTTGACCTAGCAAATGATAAATTAGTTTGAAGCATGATTTTAAGAGTTCAATTGCATCATTTTGACCTAATAACATGATTCAAAACATTACAAATCCATTGGATTGACAGATAAATTTTCCAATCAACTAATCAAAAGTCAACTGTATACGGAAAAGTCAAACTTTGACTTTTTGTTCAAGGTCAAGTGCCAAAGATCATATTTCATCAAAACATGTCAAAATGTAAAACTTGTTCATCAAAAAATCAAGAATTTAAGATTTTGTTTTGAAAAGTTGAAATTTCTTAACTTAGAAATGTTTCCAAGTATAGAAAATTTCTTATTTTTTCTCAACTTTGAGCCAAATTTTCACCATGATGCAAGATGATTCAAAGAAAACTTTCAACATGAAAGTTGTAGATCTCCATGACATCTACAACTTTTATTCACATAATTTCTCCTAAAAGGTCTTGGATCTCAAGATATAATTTTGTGAATACATGATCATGAACTAAGAATAACTTAGTGAAATTTTGCCCTAGTTAGGCAGATTTTTGACCTAACTTCATGGAAATTTTTCACATAGTTCCAAATGGAATTTTAAAAATCAATTCAAAGTTGAGTTGTAGATAAAATTGCAAGATTTCCAAAATGTCCAAGAACTCCTTGATATCATTCCTGAGTAAGGAGAATCAAAGAGATGAAGTTGGTGATTTATCACTTTGATTTCAAGCCATTTCATGATGAACAAAAATTCAAATCCAACCCTAGGTTCAATAATCTTTTCTTTGCAGGACTCAAACTTGTTTCTCACTACATAATTAAATGTTTACACAGCTTCTAGAGCTTTAATCCAAACACTTGAGCCTTTATCCAAGTTACATTTCCATTTATGGCACAAAGTTGCCATTCCCATTTTGATAAAACTTAACTTTTGCAATTGTCAACTTCTTGAGCCTCTCAATTGTTTTCTCTGCACACAAGCAAAGTAAAAACCAAAAGCAACATTCCTAAGGCCTCTACCAACTCATATCATGCTTGTACAACACTTTATGACTTGTCTCCTCAATTTTCTTCAAAAGCAAGTTATAGAGCCAAAAGGCTAGAACTCGGAAATCTTGAGAAAGTTTGATCTCTGACCTTTTCCATACATATACACAAGTATATTGCAACATAACACACGAATTCTAAGACTCAAAAACACTCCCAAACACTTTGCAACTTAGAATCTACCATAGCTTGACAGTTTTGAATCTTACATAGCCATCTCCAAATCCACTCGTTCGTATTGAGTTTTAACCATCCAAACACTTAATATACATCATACCTAAGTGATCCAGGCAAGCTAAACAGATCCTCAGGCCTTCTCAAAACTTTCTCAAACTCCATTCACGATCCCAGCTGCAAGAGGTAAAAACTCAAACTTTCATCTCTTCATACAAGCATCATTTGGTCCTGATTTGTGAAAGCAAAATGTAGATATCCTTGCTCTAAAGCTAACCATATTCATAGTTTTCATTTATATTAACTGTGTATAGAGAATTTTGAATTTGAAATTTCTGCAAAAATTAGGTTTCAAATTAGGGCCAGTAAAATTAGATCTTATCTTTGACTTTTAGTTTACATAAATTATATGATTGAACTCGTGGGAAGAAACACCATAACTTTCATGTTTGAACTTTCCATTTTTATGGAAAAATGAAGAAGATACAGGTGGTCCGGTCATGGCTCAAGGTTGAAGATAAAGTTGCCTTCAGGAGGCGTTTTCTAATATATATTTGTGGTTTTGTTTATATAAATGAATGTACAACCACCCCAGTGGTAAGGCAGCGCGCGTAAATGCTATAGGTCACGGGTTCGAGCCTCAGCGCGCTGCCTTTTGCATTTTTCTCACTTTTTCCATATTTTTTTTTGGTTTCTTGCAGCGCATGGGCTTTTGTTTCATGGGCCTTGTAAATTTTTCTAACATCCTACACCCTGTCTGCTTGTGATACCCCTGGCCCAATATAATTTTATTTATTTATTTTATTTTCATTTTATTTTCTTAAATATATTTTTCTTAATATAAAAAATCATAAAAAATATAAAAATGATAGATTGGTATTTTGGCTTATTCTATTTTATTTTTCTCACAAAAAATATTTTTATTTAGTTATATATTATCTATTTTTATTAAATAACCTTGTAAATTAAATTAGAACTAGTTTAATATTTATTTTTTCTTTATACCCATTAAATATTTATTTTAATATAAAAAAAGAACTAAAAATATATCATAATGCCATATATTATTTTCAAGACAAAAATACAAAAAAAAATACTTTTTTTCTTAAAGAAACTTATTTTCTTTTAATCAAATAGAATTAGGGTTTTTATTCAAAAAAATATATTTTCTTAATCATTTTCTTTTCCTAATTGATTTAAGTTAATTTAATTTTGATTTATTTATTCTTTAATTAGTTTTAGGTCAAAACCTCTTTCATATAAAAAACCAAATAAAAATCTTCTTTGCATTTACATATCTTTGCATATTTAATTCATCTTGTATACTATTTATTCCAATTATTTGCACATCCTCAATTTGGTTGTAATAGATTAATTAGATTTATATTATTGCAATCCCCATTCATAAATTGTATATCCCCCTCCCACAAATGTTGTAACAGCGTAGTAACTTTAAATTTCGCAATTTATCGCTTTTACATAACATGCTAGTAATTAGGGTTTGTATGGAAAGATAAAACCAATCAAATAGAAAACCCTAATTCAAGACAAAATCAAGCATGAAAATGACACACTTGCACACAAGCACCCCTAGGGTTACTCCACTTGGCTGCCTTATACAAAATGGTCATATTACGCATGTAAGGTGTCTTAGGAAAAAAACAAACAAATACAAGATCATAGTCCCTTGACGACGCTATTCAAAGTTGCCTTACAAAAATGATCATAGTCCCTCAAAAATGCTAAGATACTTTGCAATATTTCTAATCATGGTTATACGATGACCTACGCCCGTCCCGTTTACATCCGAAGATAGGGTTGCTTACCAATTAAATGGTAAGACAACAATATCAAAGGAAAAGAAAATGAACAAGAAAGATATTTGAGAAGGTAGATTGCTCTTAGTTACTTGCTCCATTTCAAAACAAATATCCTTGCTATTTTCTAAACAAATACACACATTTCCAAACATCTTACAAACATTGAAAACATTTTCAAAAAGATCAACATCTTTGTATACATTCTTACGAACGAGAATCATTACAAAGATTGCCTAAACAATGGCCTCTTTACAAAATACTTTCAAAAAACCACATAAAGCACAATTTCAAACAAAAGCAAGTGATCTAGCAAGTACCTAAGAGCCCATGGAAAACCATGGATGAAAAGGGTACTAATACCTTCCCTTTTCATAATCTACCCCCCGAACTAAAGAAACAATCTCAAAGGTCTTTCCTGTGCTTTTTCACCTTTCCTTTTGGATAAAAGAAAAGTCGGTGGCGACTCTTGCTAACCATAACATTTTCTATAGAACGCAAAACAATCAAGTCAGTTCTCCCACTGTATCACACCATTTATAGACCAAATGTTGGAACGTCTGGTTAGAAATTCTTACTTTTGTTATCTAGATGGGTATTCTGGGTTCTTCCAAATTCCTATTCACCCTGAAGATCAAGAAAAAATAACCTTTACATGCCCTTACAGAACCTTTGCCTATAGACGAATGCCATTCGGACTCTGTAATGCTCCAGCTACTTTCTAGAGTTGCATGATGTCAATCTTCGCAGATTATCTTGATGGGATTATGGAAGTATTTATGGATGACTTCTCGGTATACGAATTCGATTTTAAGAACGGTCTTGCTAACCTTGAGAAAATTCTAGAAAGATGTGTAGAAGTAAACCTTGTGTTAAACTGGGAGAAGTGTCATTTCATGGTTATCGAAGGTATAGTTTTAGGACACATAGTCTCTAAAAAAGGTTTTGAATTTGATAGAGAAAAAATAGAAGTTATAGAAAACCTAAAACCACCTAAGACCATTAGGGGAGTCTGGAGTTTTCTTGGACATGTCGGTTTTTACCGACGCTTTATCAAGGACTTCTCTAAAATAACCAAACCTCTAACCGATCTTTTGATGAAAGATGTTGAATTTATCTTCGGTGAAAAGTGCATTGAGGCCTTTAACCTTTTGAAACAAGAACTAATTTCGGCACCTATTATGTAACCCCCAGATTGGACCAAACCTTTTGAAATCATGTGCGCTGCTAGTGATTTCGCTGTGGGAGCTATTCTAGGTCAAAGAAAAGATAAGAAATTACATGTGATCTATTATGCAAGTAGAACCCTAGATGCTGCCCAACTTAATTATGCAACAACCAAAAAGGAACTCCTAACTGTAGTTTTCGCCATTGATAAATTTCGATCCTATCTGATAGGAGCTAAAATTATAGTCTATACAGATCATGCATTTATTCGTTATCTATTAAGTAAAAAGGGCGTTAAGCCTAGGTTACTTCGATGGATCCTTTTACTACAAGAGTTTGATCTAGATATTCGAGACAAGAAAGGCACAGAAAATATAGTTGTTGATCACCTTTCTAGGCTTGAATACCTAAAACCAGATTTAATACCCATAGATGATGATTTTTCCTATGAAAAACTAATAGCTAAAATGGACACCATTGGAGAAAATAATCGGGATCCTTATAAGAACTTTGAGGAAGCTTTATAAGTAAGCAATGTACCTTGGTACACTGACTTTGTCAACTATCTAGCTGCTGATATAATACCTCCTGACCTAAACTATCAATAAAAAAAGAAGTTCTTCAATGATGTAAGAAATTTTTATTGGGACGAGCCACTTCTTTTCAAAAGAGGTATTGACGGTATTTTTTGTCGTTGTGTTATAGAAGAAGAGGTAAGAAATATCATAGAACACTTCCACTCTGCACCCTATGGAAGACATGCAAGAACTTCTAAGACATAGGCTAAAATTATCCAAGCTGGCCTCTTCTGGCCTACTATATGGCGTGATGTCCATGCTTACATTGTAAGATGTGACAGATGTCAACAAACTAGAAACATCTCAAGACGTGACGAAATTCCTTTAAGAAACATTCAGTAAGTAGAACTTTTTGATGTATGGGATATTGATTTTATGGGGCCATTTCCATCCTCACTAGGAAATAAATATATCTTAGTAGCTGTTGACTACGTGTTAAATGGATTGAAGCTATAGCCTTACCCACAAACGAAACACGAGTAGTGATAAAGCTATTTAAGAATTATATATTCCCTAGATTCAGAATACCCGGTCTTGTTATAAGCGATGGTGGATCACACTTCATATCAAGGATTTTTTACAAACTTTTAAGTAAATATGGAGTTAAGCATAGAGTAGAAACACCCTACCATCCACAGACTAGTGGCCTGGTAGAAGTATCTAATAGGGAGATTAAATAGATCTTAGAAAAAACCATTTCAATATCTAGAAAAGATTGGTCTCATAAGCTTCAAGAAGCATTATGGGCCTACATAACTACTTTTAAAACCCTTATTGGAACAACTCCTTACCAATTGGTCTATGGAAAGTCATGTAACTTACCCTTTGAACTAGAACACAAAGCCTATTGGGCCATTAAAACTTAAACCTTGATTATTTGACTGCTGGTGAAAAGCGCATCCTAGACACTTATAAACTAGAAGAACTCCGACAGTCTGCCTATGAAAATGCCATAATATATAAAGAAAGAACCAAAGCTTGGCATGATAAAAGAATTGTTAAGAAAAACTTCAAAATAGGCGATCCTGTTCTCCTTTTTAATTCCAGGTTGCAACTTTTTCCTGGAAAATTACGTTCAAGATGGACTGGTCCTTTTGAGGTTTCTAAAATCCTAAAATCAGAGTAGTTGAGATCAGGAACAACTCTTGTAATCCATTCACTATCAATGGGAAGAGGTTAAAACACTACGAAGGAGGTGACATCCCTATGGACTACTCCATCCATACTCTGATCGATCCACCGATACCTACTTCAGATATATGAGTTCTACCCGTCAAGCGAACAACGTTAAACAAGCACTACATGGGAGGCAAACCATGGGTTTATCTTTTCATTTCCTTGCATTTATTTATTTTTAAAATTGAATTTTAGTTTTACTTATTTAGACCAACTTTTACAATGTTTGTGTTTTCAGGTCCCACCTCGATAGCATTCCCCTTTAACCATTTATTTTTCAGGATGCAAAGCTTCGATGACATGCACGTCACATTCAGAGATGATACACAAAAACAACGTTATGCGGTCCTTTCTCAGTGCCCCATGGAACCTACCCGTTACCCTGACCAAGATTGCGTGGAAGCTTTAGGCCTCGAGCCTAGTATAAAGTTTATGTGTAGCCAGCTCCATGGGGATGAGTATGTTGTTGACTTGAATATGACCTACAAAAATCTCACCCTGAAATTCCTCAGTTCATTTGACTTTGAGCCATATGTTGGTCAGGACAGCTGTGACATCTTCAGATTGTTTGGGACAAAGTACTCTTTTACCCAGAATGATTTTGGTGATTTTCTAGGCTTCCAGTATACCACGGATGTCATTCCTGAGCTACCTATGGGTTACTTTATGAGTAGAGATATTGAGAAGTTCTGGAGTCATATTACAGGTGGAGGATGCCCTGATCCTTCCACCAATTTGTCCCACATTATCCTTAACCCAGCTCTTAGGTACTTCCAAATGATCCTTGCCCATACTTTCCTTGGGAAGGCTGATGCTGATGTCCATGTTAGTGAGGAGAAGATATTTTTCCTTTTTTGTGCGAACCAGTCACGTCCTGTGGCTTGTGGGAACTTTCTTCTTTGGAATATTAGTCTCACCGCCAAGTCCTCTGAAGGCATCATCCATGTGGGAGGAACGGTAACTCAGATTTCTCCTGCCTTGGGTCTTACTAGTAAGCTGCTTCACTTGACTTCCTATTGCGGGTATACCATGATGGATATTGACTTCTTCTTAGATCGTGGACTGATCAGGAGGGTTTCCTTCAACCCTAACCAGATCAGGCTCTTGATCAATAATGAGACCATCTATTACTTCACTTTGCCTGATCCTATGATGACTAGTGTCCATGATCCTGCTAATTGGACTTATGCTTTGGAGAGTTCTGGAGAGACAGTTGATGAGTGTTGTACCCCAAAATTTGCCCTCCCATATTCTCCAAGAGTTGCCAAGAGCATGCTTCAAAATCTCCCAAGAGATGCACAGTTCAATGGCCTCCTAACAGTCAAAAACTAGGGTTTTGATTCTAGCAAAGAAATTGAAATTTCCAAGGGTCCAAACAAGTCCCATATGCCTACAAACATGGTCAAGCATCCATATGCCAAGTTTCAAGACTTACAGCACAAAATTGCACAGTCAAAAACCCCAATTGCTCAACAGTCAACTGTAGGGGCAAAATGGTCATTTGACAGTCAAAAGTTAAAATTTTTGGCCAACATCTTATTTTGAAGCCACAAACATCATTTGATCAATTCTTGATCATGATTCTCAAGGCATGGCTCAAAAAGTCTCAAGATGCAAAAGTTTCTATTTTTGGACAGTTGAAAAAGTCAACTGTAACTTGACCAAGGTATAACTCCCACATGGTTTATCAGAAAAATTCCATCCAAAGCTCATTTTGAATAGAATGACATTTCCTACAATTCCTCTTCACACTTCAAGTCCAAGAAATGCTCTCACAAAAAGTTATCAATCTCAACATTATAGGTCATTTTCAAAAGTCAACAAAAAGGCACTTTAAGTCAAAGGCCATAACTTGAGATTGGTAAATCAAAATGACATGGGACCAAAGGCATTGGATAGAGGACTTCAAGACCTTTCCAAAATGTCCAAGAACATGATCAAATATTAAAAATTGAGCAAGATATGCCTTGTGGAAGTTGGTAAATTTTTGGGAATTTTGAAAAGTCAACTTTGCTTCAAATGCCTCAAAATTGCTAAAGGGCCTCATTTTCTTCCAAGAATCATTATCCAAAAGTTATGCACGACCCATTGACCCAAAGGGGAGTTATTTCATCATTTTTTATTAATTATTTGAATTTTTAATGTTATTAATTCATTTAATTAAAATTAAATATGAAAAAATACTCAAGCATGTATTTTAAATCTTTTTATGCAGCTAATAGGTCTATCATAACCTCAAGATTTCGTGCATCACTAATATGGAAAGATTTGGCCATGATTGGTATCAAAAGGGCATGAAAAAGATTGAAAAAGATTCATTGAAAATCAAATATTGGATTCATGAATGCAAAGGTTTTTTTGGCTTGAATTCTTACCCTAATTCGTTCCATATACATACACAAACACAACCCTAATGCTCAGGACCTTCAAGCTGCGCCTCAGACCTAAAACCAACTTTGCATTTTTTCAAGAAAATTTCAAAACTGAAAACACAGTTCCAGCGCAATTCAAAACAAAATAACCATTCCAATAGCTTGCCAAGGCATCCAGGAAGCTGCTCCAATCAAAATCAACTCTCCAAGCGCAAAGAATTGGTAGATAGGAGTCTAACTTTTCTGTAAAATTTTGATAATAGTGTTTGCATTTTCATACTTTATTCATGACTTTTAATATGTGATTTATACTAACATGATGATTCTAAAGCCATTGGTACCATTCAATTGAGTTTTGGACGCCTGTATGCAGAGTTACCATTAACACGCATTAGGGTTTCAGAAGCTTAAAAAGAGGGCTTCCTTCATATGAAAAAATTAGTCATCCTAACCTACACCATTGGAATCAGAAGCTTCATACGAATTAATTCCACATGTCGCGCTCAATTTATGACCAACGGTTTTCTATTCGCTATTTTTTGGTATTTCAGATTGTGGGGGTTTAAAACCCCCGCTATCTAGTTTGTTTTTTCAGACAAAATAGAGAACAAGTGGAGAAGACGATGCGTGGAGGAAAGCAATTGGTGGATTCAAATATTGGCGCTTTTTTTGTTGATTATCCAGCATAATGCTTTTTCTCTCTCTTATTATTCATTTCCCGTTAAACATACAACCAAACGCGCTAGTTCAGTTGGTGGGCGACGTGGACAATAGGTACTGGGACCTGGGTTAGATTCCCAGGTCCCCTCCCTTCCTCAATATTGTTTTGTTTCACGTATTTCCCTGCAGCGCTTCAGCTAAGGTCCACCAAATGCCTTGCCTGCTAGTTTGCCACATGTCCCAAAAGGTCAATCCAATGGCCAAGATCTGCAGTCCATCGTGCACGCTGTCAACAGCTCCTCACACAATCCCAGAAAAGTCAAAAGGGCCTCCTTCTGATGGGCCAAAATTCCTCAATTTACCTCCAAAATTGGGGTCAACACCCCCCATTGGTTTGCATATTATTTTCTTTCTTTTCATTTTTTCTATTTATTTGTTTTATTTATTTTAGTTAATTCATCAAAATTAATTTTCATAAAATATATAAAAAACCAGAAAAGACAAAAAATAAAAATATATTTTATTTAATAGTTTTTTTGTAAATAAATTTTATTAACTAATTTAGTTCTAATCTTAGGTTTAATTTTAATGTTTTTTTTAATAAACTAAAAAATGTAGAAATTAGGGTTTTAATGCTTTTATTCTTTTTTTCTTTTCTTTTACCGTATTTAATTATTAATTATTTTGTAAATAAATTTGTCATTAAAATAATTAGGTTAAAACTAGATACAACTTAAACATTTTTTTAATAAATTAAAAATAGTTTAGAATTAGGGTTTTTAATTCCATTGATTTTCTTAATTTCATAAAGTACAAAAAATATCAAAAAATAAGTCTTTTTCCTTTATTTAATTTAATTAATTCCATAATTTCAATTTAATTTCTTTAAAAGGGTCCAACACCCTCGCATTCGATTATAATTCCTTTTCGCACATTTACTTTCATTTCCCTTTTATAAATTTCATGTACTTGCCCCAAAGCCTTGTAATAGATTAATTAGGACATTTATCTTTTCGCATTTTTATTTTTCAAATCGGGTCTTGGATTAATTTGGCGATGTAGACCCGCGCCTTTGTAATAGTGTAGGACTTTTTAATTCCGCACCTTTTAACTGTTAATAACTTGCATGAAAGAATGAATGCCAAAAATAAAAACAAAGCGTAGATCACCAATACATGACAAGATAAACATAATTAAAAATGCCACACAAATCACACACCACCCCTAGGGTACGCCTCACTGTTGCCTTGCCCCTCGAAATGTGGTCGTCGAGTAGAGGATGTTTTAGTAAGTCCTCATGTCCATGAACATGGCATGAGGGTAGCTTCTAAGGTGTCTTCCTATTGCTCTGGTGACCACACTGTCCCTAATCCTCGAATTGACCCGAACACCTCCAACGATGGTGCTACTTACCTCTCAATGGTGGGATGGCACTATCTTAAGGACATTTACACAGACGAATTCCTTAGGGTAGGTAGATGACTCGTAGATACTTGCTCTAATTTCAAAACAAATCAAAAACTTCTTTTCACACCGACACTTTGCAAAAAGCTTTCAAAAACAACTTTTCAAACACTCTTGAGGACTGATACAAGAGTCGAACTGAAATTTTAAACAAAACTTTTTCAAACCCACTCACCTTGAAAAGCAAACAAACAATTTTGAAAACACAAATGAGCAAGTATCTAAGAGCCCATGGATAACCATGGATAGAAAGGGTGCTAACACCTTCCCTTTCTATAAATCTACCTCCCGAACCGAGAGCCAATCTCTATAAGGAATTTTTCTGTGCTTTTGTCCTTTCCATTTGGAGAAAATAAAAGACGGTGGCGACTCTTGCTTCCGCGACATTTCGCGAACCAGCGTTAAACAGTCAGTTCCAGATCCACCGATCACAGAACTGGCAACTCTGCTGGGGATAATTTTAAAGTGAGGTGTACCTTAGGACTAAGATCACTGTGTTTTCAATTGCTTTGACTTGTTTGCTTTATTATTGTGGGACTGTCTTGGGAGTTCTATAGATCCTAACCCGGATCTGGGGGATACCTTCTTAGAAAGTAGCAACAAGGATGTGAGGGAAATGTGCGGGGTATACCGACATGGTTGAAACAATCTGCTATGTTGATGTGGCATTTTGGTGTGTACCGGTAACCCTTGAGTTCAGTCAAGGAGAGTACGGGGCCTCCATGTGGTGTCGTGAAGCATCAACTGACCTTAGGAACCTTAATTGAACTATCTTGGCCTCTTTAGGGTAGTGAGATAACTGACTTTGGTGCAGTCCCAGGTTGGTTGATACTCGATAGTACACTCAATTGAGGGTTGCTTTCCTGGAATATTTCGGTCTCCAATTCAGTGGCTAAATCGAAACGATGAACAATGAAAGCAATCCAATGATATTGGGACCCTTAGAACCCGATTACTTCTAATAGGACAGGTTGAGCCCACCAACTTCAAGAGGGTAATACCCAGACCCCATGCTGGCCTAAACTCTAAGGGCTTGTCTTGTGTGACTTGTGTGCCTTACATGTTTGCCTTTGTAAATATTTGTGGTGTGTTTAATCATAGCATCATGACATCATCCAGCATCATATGCATTGACTAACCATTTCAGGGGTTCGAATCTTCATCTTTGTTCTTGTTTTGTAGGACATGGAAACTGTTCGCAGAAAGACAATTCAAATCAGCCTTGTAAGGATCCCTCCTCAGCTTAAGGAGCTTATATCCAGGATTCCCGAGAGCTCTTCATTCAGTGAAAGACATGGAAGACTCATCAGCTTGGTCAATACCAACATTGAGGAAGATATGATAAAGGTCCTGTTCGAGTTCTTTGACCCTCTGCATCACTGTTTCACTTTCCTGGATTATCAACTGGTACCTACATTGGAAGAGTTCTCCCGGCTTCTGAAGATCCCTATCCTTGATCAACTACCCTACAACGGTACAGAAAAGGAACCCAAGCTTGAAGAGATTGCTAAAGCCTTACACCTACAATCATCTGACCTCAAGGGACATTGGGAAGTTAGAAGTGGTATCAAAGGGTTCTTAGCCAGGTTTCTATTTGAAAAGGCCCAGGAATGTTGGAACTCCCTTGACTTACAAGCTTTTGAAGAAGTTGTGGCCCTCCTTGTCTATGGTTTGGTATTGTTCCCTAACCCAGATCAGCTTATAGATATTAGTGCTGTCCAGATCTTCATGTCCAGGAATCCTATACCTACGTTGCTGGGGGACATCCTTCACTCATGTTACACTCGAACCATGAGAAAAAGAGGTGTCCTTATGTGCTGCACTCCTCTCCTGGGAAGGTGGTTTATTTCGCACCTTCCACAATCAGTTTTGAA
Organism: Vicia faba; assembly: GCA_948472305.1. Taxonomy (NCBI): domain Eukaryota; kingdom Viridiplantae; phylum Streptophyta; class Magnoliopsida; order Fabales; family Fabaceae; genus Vicia; species Vicia faba. The sequence goes on from OX451738.1 coordinate 1,162,617,891, forward strand.
GAACGAGCGGGGTTTGAGATGGTCACAACGGTCGATGATTCTTACACATGCAGATATACATTGGTGCCCTCGGTCCAGAGAGGATGTCGCTATCATTGATCGTTGCGGGGAGTACCCTAATGTTCCTTTACTTGGAATCAGAGGAGGTATTACTTACAACCCATGCCTGGCTTGGAGACAATTTGGTAATGCTCGGAGGGATGGCCCTCATGACATGTTAATTCCTGACATAGTTTTTGACTTCGACAACGATGCACAAGGACTTCGCCAGAGATTTATCAGAGCTTGGAGGATGCCCAGTAAGATAGACAGCAAGACACTGGGGCACAGGAATTCCATCCCATTGGAACCTTATCTCAAGTGGGTACGAGCCCGCTCCCAGAAGTTAGTAATGCCATATCCTCATATGCTCCCTGTGATCAAAGAGCCAGTCTCGGAGGGAGAGGTGTCCTACACCATTCAACATCCTGACATGCCCACGTCCTGGGAAGAGATGCAGAAGAGCTGGATCCAGCTTAAGGAAGAACGGAATTCTCTTGAGACCAGTCTACATGCTAGTGAAAAGAAGGTCTTGGAGCTCACCCGCCTATTGCACGAGGAGAGGAATCTCAACACCTACATAGCTCCAAAGAGGATGCGTAGTGTCTTCTGGGATTGATTTGCTTTTGTAATATTTTGCCCATGAGGCTTTGATGTACTGAACAATTATTTCCTTAATGATAATGTGTGTTCCTTTTTTGTCTACAACAAAGTTTGAACTTTCGAACCCTTGAATGCATTACATAAACACATATCATTCATCACGTGCATAGCAGGTTTTCTTCTTTTCAGGTTGCTTACTGTTCTTCGCTGTTTATTTCAGCATCATGAACCCTGACTCATCATCAACCGAGATGTCTATCAAGGCCCTTCAGGCGCAGAACGCGCAATTTCAGGAGCTGATCATGGGTTTGGCTCAAGGCCAAGAAGAGCTGAAGGCTTTACTCCTGAAGAAGGAGAAGAAGAAGAAGAAGAGAACTGTTCTTTTCAACTCGGGCCGAAGGTTTGGCAACACTCTGCAGAATGAAGAAGTTGGTTCTTCTGTAGGCAAAGGCAGTCCCCAGGGGGGAAAGGCTTCAAGTCCAGTAGTCTCTGACAACGATACTGACTTTAATGAGGAACAGTATCCTCCTGCTGAAGACCGGTACAAGCAGTTGGAAGACAGACTGAACGCTATGGAGATCCAACAAGTGCCTGGGCTGGATTTCAGAGACTTGGGCTTATCTACTGGTGTGATCATTCCTCACAAGTTTAAGGAACCATCTTTCACCAAGTATGACGGGGCGTCTTGTCCCAAGCTACACCTCAGATCTTATGTGCGGAAGATTCAACCGTACACTGTGGATAAGAATTTTTGGATCCACTTCTTCCAGGAGAGTCTTTCAGGGACTCATCTCGAATGGTTCTATCAGCTGGATGGGACCAAGGTTCGTAACTGGGAGGAGTTGGCTACTGCTTTTTACAAGCAGTATCAATATAATGCCGACCTTGCTCCTACACGTACCCAACTCCAGGGTATGTCGCTAGGATCAAGCGAAGGTTTTAAAGAGTATGCACAGAAGTGGAGGGATCTGGCTGGCAGGGTGCAGCCTCCGTTAACAGACCGTGAGCTGGTGGATATGTTCTTGGGGACCCTCTCTAGGCCATTTTTCAATCATCTTATTGGTAATTCGTCTGCAGGGTTCACTGATCTTATTCCGACTGGGGAGAGAATAGAGGCTGGAATGAAGTCCGGTAAAATTCAGAAGGGTGCATCTTCAAGTTCTGAGAAGAAACCCTTTAAGAAGGAGGCCAGTGCTGTATATGGGCCTAGAAGGCAAGAGAAACCTGAACGCCGCCAATCTGTCAACGCGGTGATGATTGCTAAGCCTGCTGCCGCTCCTCGGCAAACCAATCCACAAAGGGCTGAAAGACCCAGAAGAGAGTTTACCCGGCTGAGTATGACCTTATCGCAAATCTTGCCGCAGTTGTTATCCACCAATTTGGTGACTGTTAGAGAGGCCCCGACGGTTGTGAATACGGCTTCTCCCAAGTACAATCCAAATGCCCGTTGTGCTTATCACTCCGATAGCCCGGGGCATTCCACTGATGACTGTTGGGCCCTAAGGAATAAGGTGCAAGACCTTATTGACGCAAAGGAGATACAATTTGAAGCGCCTGAGAGGCCAAATGTGGTGACTGCTCCTATGCCCCAGCATGGAGTGAATGTCGTTGATGAAGATGTGTATGCCGTTTCTGTGAATGATATAGCTACTCCTCTGGTGACTGTTAAGAGGAACCTACTGCTGGCCGGTTTATTTCCGGGTTGTAGTGAAGGTTGCCTTTTCTATGTTGTTTCCCTTTCTGGTTGTCCTTTGCTGAAGTTGGGCATCCAAAGCCTGATGGACAGCAAAGAGATTCTGTTCAAGAAGACTGATGTTCAGTTTGTTCCGGTGGAAGAAGTATCTGTTGTTATAATTTTCAATAATCCGATCAAGGCTCTCCCAAGGAAGCCGGTTAAAATCATGACTGTCGCACCCATTGTGATTACCGTTCCGGGGCCTCTCCCCTATGAATCCGATAAGGCTGTCCCATGGCACTATGGGGCAGATGTATATGTACATGGAATAAAGCAAGAGTTCAACACTGGTACCAGCGTCAGCAATATCACTGGTCCAGCCAAAGTAACCCGCAGTGGCAGGCTCTTCTCGCCTGACATTGCGCCACCCGCTATTCGAAGACCCCTCATTATAACACCTGCAAGTACACCTGTTCCCATTTCTGATCAAGTTGTTTCCCCTGCCACCGAGTCGTCTAATGCTCGGGGCAAAGGGATTGAAGATGAGCCTGCCCGGATGGAGGCACCAAAATCTGTGAATGCTGAGGCCTCCCAACAAGAGATGGAGGAAATTCTGAAGATAATCAAGAAGAGCGACTTTAATGTTGTTGAACAACTGGGGCATACCCCCTCCAAGATCTCTATGCTCTCCTTGCTGCTGTGCTCAGAGGCCCATGCTAAGGCCCTGATTTCATTTCTAAAGACGGCCCATGTGCCACAGGAGACATCTGCAGTCCAGTTTACTGATTGCATAGCCAATTTGACAGCCGACAATGGTTTGGGTTTCTCGGATGCTGACCTTACTGCTAAGGGAAAGAACCACAATGACACCCTGCGTGTCTCTATTGAATGCAGGGGCACTACTCTTGCGCACGTGTTGGTGGACACTGGTTCTTCCCTGAATGTGCTACCCAAAAAGGCCTTAGACCGATTGGATTGTGAGGGCCTGGAGCTGAAACCTAGCAACATCATTGTCAGAGCCTTTGACGGTTCTAAAAGGATGGTTCACGGAGAGGTAGACATTCCTATTCGTGTGGGTTCTTAAGTATTCAACTCTACTTTCTATGTGATGGATATCCGTCCATCGTATTCCTGTTTACTGGGTCGACCTTGGATTCACAAAGCTGGGGCAGTGACCTCTACCCTACATCAAAAGCTCAAGTACCCCATCAAAGGGAAGATCGTCACTGTGCAGGGAGAGGAGGAGTATATGGTTAGTCATTTGAATTCCTTCCAATATATTGAGATGGACGGGGAGTTTATTGAAACCCCCTTTCAGCATTTTGAAGAGGTACCTCCAACACTGGCAGCGGCAGAAATAGTGGTTGAAGAGGATGTTCCTTTGAAGATGGCTTCCTTGAAGGACGCTCGGGCTGTGATCAAGAAAGGTGAATGTGCTAACTGGGGCAGGCTCCCTGATTTTACACCTAAAACTGACAAGTTTGGACTGGGTTTTACTGCAGAGGCTCAGAAGGCTGTGCGCAAAGCTAGAACCAGAAGACCTCCTGTGCTCATCACTAATCCAGGAGTGAATGCTGTAGGGGATGAAGATGAAGTGGAAGAGTCAGAGTTTGATAGCTGGATCTACCCGACGACTGATGGTGGATTGACCAATTGGACTGCTAAAGATCATACTCTTGTTACTTTTGTTACGCAGTAATAAACTCCTTTGTTTTTGTTATTTGTAATAAACAATGAATTAAAACTCTATGGCCCGGTGTCTTAACCGGGGCACCGTGGTTTCATTTGTGAGGGTATATTAATTGTCATTTCATATATCATGAATAAAGACCTTGGACGTTTTTCTCGCATTTCAAATCTTATGCTCCTTTTCTTTCTTTCCTTTCTTTATATATTGCAAAACAGCTGTATTTACACACACTCACTCATACAGGTTTCAATCCACTCTAGATCTCACTGGTAACGACTCTGCTACTGCCAGTTATGACTTCGAAAATCCGATCAACTTAGCCGAAGACGAAGGTGAAGATGATTGCGAAGTGCCTGGCGAGCTTGCAAGACTGTTACTCCAGGAAGAGAGGGCAATTCAACCACATGAAGAGCCAGTGGAAACAATCAATCTGGGTACTGAGACGGACAAGAAAGAAGTCAAGATTGGTGCCAACCTAGAGCTCAGCGTGAAGCAATGGTTGGCTCAGATGTTACATGATTATGTGGAGATCTTTGCCTGGTCCTACGAAGACATGCCCGGGTTGGATACTAATATTGTGGTCCATCATTTTCCTACCAAGGAAGACTGCCCTCCGGTTAAGCAAAAGGTCCGCCGTATGCGTCCAGAGATGTCTGAGAAGATCAAAGTAGAGGTTATGAAACAGTTTGATGTCGGGTTTCTTGCAATGACTTCTTACCCTCAGTGGGTTGCTAATGTGGTGTCGGTGCCTAAAAAGGATGGTAAGGTCAGAATGTGCGTTGACTACAGGGATCTGAACAGGGCCAGCCCCAAAGATGACTTCCCTCTACCTCACATTGATGTCCTGGTTGACAATAATGCTCAGCATAAGGTGTTCTCTTTCATGGATGGTTTTTCAGGCTATAATCAGATCAAGATGGCACCTGAATACATGGAAAAGACTACCTTTGTTACTCAGTGGGGCACCTTCTGCTACAAGGTCATGCCATTCGGGTTGAAAAATGTTGGGGCAACCTACCAACGTGCCATGGTTGCTTTATTTCATGACATGATCCATCATGAGATTGAAGTGTATGTCAACGACATGATTGCAAGGTCCCAAACTGAGGAAGAACACCTTGATCATCTGCAGAAATTGTTTGACCATCTGAAGTTGTACAAGCTGAGGTTGAACCCGAACAAGTGCACCTTCGGGGTAAGATCTGGAAAGTTGCTAGGCTTCGTTGTAAGTGATAAGGGTATTCAAGTGGACCCTACCAAGGTTAAAGCCATTCAAGAGATGCCAGTTCCTAAGACAGAGAAAGAAGTCAGAGGCTTTCTAGGACGCCTGAATTACATTGCTCGATTCATCTCGCATCTAACCGCTACTTGTGAACCAATCTTCAAGCTGCTGAAGAAAGATCAGGTAGTACGTTGGAATGATGAATGTCAGGCCGCTTTTGACAGAATCAAGGAATATCTCCAAGAACCACCCATTCTTATGCCACCGGTTGAAGGGAGACATCTGATACTATACCTGACAGTACTCGACAACTCAATGGGGTGTGTGCTGGGGCAGCATGACGAGTCTGGCCGAAAAGAGCATGCCATTTATTACCTTAGCAAAAAGTTTACCGACTGTGAGACCCGATACTCACTGCTCGAGAAAACTTGCTGCGCTTTGGTATGGGCTGCTCTCCGGCTGAGACAGTATATGCTGACTCACACTACCTTGTTGATCTCAAAGATGGATCCCATAAAGTACATATTCGAAAAACCTGCTCTGTCTGGGAGAATAGCAAGATGGCAAATGATCTTGACAGAATACGACATCCAGTACACGACCCAGAAAGCTATCAAAGGAAGTGTATTGGCAGACCACTTGGCACATCAGGCAGTAGACGACTATCAGTCAATGAACTTCGAGTTTCCAGACGAGAGCATCATGATAGTGACTGATTGTGAAGTACCTGGACCGGATGAAGGACCTGAGGAAGGATCCCGATGGTCTATGCACTTTGACGGAGCCTCCAATGCTTTGGGTAACGGCATCGGCGATGTGATCATATCTCCTCAAGGCACTCATACTCCACTCACTTCCCGGCTATGTTTCAACTACACCAACAACATGGCGGAGTATGAGGCATGCATCATGGGTCTTCAAGCTGCGATCGACTTAAGGATCAAGTTTCTAAGTGTCTTCGGAGATTCCGCTCTCGTGATCAATCAGATCAAAGGAGAGTGGGATACGAAACATCCGAATCTTATTCCTTACAAAGAATGTGTGTTGACCTTGATCCCCCACTTCATAGAGGTAACCTTTGAACACTTCCCGAGAGAGGAGAATCAGCTGGCAGACGCGTTAGCTACGATGTATTCTATGTTCAAGGTCAAATGGGACAATGAGGCTCCCCGGATCATTATCTGGAAACTGGACGAACCGGCATACTGTTGTGATCTCGAGACGGAGTTGGTGACTGAGAAGCCTTGGTACCATGAGGTGAAGAGATATTTGGAAGCTCAGGAATACCCTGAGGGTGCATCTGTCAACGATAAGAAGTTTCTGAGAAGGTTCGCAACGAAGTTTTTCCTTAGCAACGACATCCTGTATAAGCGAAACCATGATTCGACCTTACTGCGTTGTGTGGATAAGACTGAAGCAGAAAGGATCATGGAAGAACTACATGAAGGGACCTTCGGAACACATTCCAGTGGACACACTATGGCAAAGAAGATCCTTCGGGCAGGGTATTTCTGGTCCACAATGTAAGCCGACTGCTACCAACACTCTCGGACATGTCACAAATGCCAGATTTATGCAGACAAAGTGCATGTTCCTCCAGTTCCTCTGAATGTTCTGACAGCACCTTGGCCTTTTGCAATGTGGGGGATAGATATGATCGGTGATATTAAACCTACAGCATCCAATGGGCATCGCTTCATCCTGGTAGCGATTGATTACTTCACGAAGTGGGTTGAAGCAGCTTCTTACGCTACGGTAACCAAGACCGTTGTGGCACGGTTCATTCGGCATAACCTGATCTATCGATACGGCGTCCCTGAAAGAATTATTACAGACAACGGTACCAATCTCAATAACAAGATGATCACTGAGCTCTGCGAGCTGTTTAAGATACAGCACCACAACTCTTCTCCTTATCGGCCGAAGATGAATGGGGTTGTAGAAGCAGCAAATAAGAACACTAAGAAAATTGTGCAGAAGATGACAGTGACTTATAAAGATTGGCACGAGATGTTACCGTTTGCTCTACATGGGTACCGTACCTCAGCCAGGACGTCAACCGGGGCAACTCCTTTCTCCTTGGTCTACGGTATGGAGGCAGTCTTACCGATCGAAGTGCAGATACCCTATCTCCGGATAATGAAGGATGCAGATCTGAGCGAAGATGATTGGATCCAGACACGACTTGATCAGCTAAACCTTATTGATGAAAAAAGACTTGCTGCTATCTGTCATGGTCAGACGTATCAGAAACGGATGATCAGGGCATTTAACAAAAAGGTTAGACCACAAGAATATCAAGTTGGGGATCTGGTAATCAAACGTATCATCCTTCCTCAGAGTGATCCAAGGGGAAAACGGACCCCTACGTATGAAGGGCCATTTGTGGTTAAGCATGTGTTCTCAGGAGGAGCCATGATTCTAACCAACATGGATGGTGACGACCTTCCTCACCCCGCCAATGCAGACATAGTAAAAAGATACTACGCATAAAAAAGACCCGCTAGGTTGACATACCTAGGCAAAAATTAGGGCTTCCCGGTGAACCAAAAGGGTTCGGGCAAAATGAAGGGATGAAATGAAAAAATCTGTACACCCGGCAAGTCGAAAACTTGAAAAGGCGGCTTGGGCAAAAATGGGTATCCCGGTGGACTGAAAACCCGAAAGGGCGGTCCAGGCAAAAGTTAGGGATAAAGCGTAATACTATGTCTCATTGGATCACTTTGCATCCAGAATCCGGTATCAACATCAAGTTCAGACAGCATCGATCAATCAGCTTCATCTCCAGCTAGGTCATCAAGTGATGAGACGCTCGAAGATATAAAGGCAATAGCAGAGTTGGAACCCAGTGGGATTATTCTTTCACACAGCTGTTTTATTTTCCTTTGTACAAATTTGTATAAACTCTTTTGTTCGGTGGCGTTCTCTTACTGGGACGTCAGCCTCTTGTACATAAACGCCTATTTACAGGCAAATTCAAAAATCAATACAAAAATCACTGTTCAGTTAAAATTGCCAATTGTTTTTCCTTTTCTGTTTTGTTTTGCGAAGAACGTCCAAGGTTCAATTTGTGATATATGCATTTGACACTAATTGCTAACTCATAAATATTTGCATACGAAACAAAGGATTAATTACAGGTAACATTAGAAACAGGGGCAATAATGAGTTGTTTAAGCGATCTAATTGTTCCGTCCACCAAGGTATCAAGGTAAGTCCGGCTGAATAACATAACCGGTATATCTTAATTCCCCAGAGAGTGAGCCAGCAAGTCAATGCACTCTCCCCAAGCAAAGCTATTATCAGCCTTAAGGAAGTTGGGTATCCTCCAGCAGATCTCAACATCCCCCAGCACGATATACAGACATTCCCAACAAGCATCCCCGGCAGTCTTGACCTAAAGATTATTCCCCGGCGGTATACCAGGAATTCAGTAGAGTCACTTCCCAATACATCTCAGAAATTTCCCCAGGAGAGTCCAATCCAGTTTCCCCAGGAAAGTTGGAGTCATCTCCCCAGCAGGAAGCTTATCCCCAGTAGATTCTGGAAGCTTCTTCCCCGCAGAGCACGAACGCGCCCCCCGACTTTATTCAAAGGTTATTTCCCTACTAGGATATAACTGGGTTATCCTCATCCAAAAGCCACGGAAAGATCGTCCCCGACGAAGTCTTCCTATCCCCAGCGAAGCCTATTAACACTCCCAACATAACAGCGGTATCCCCAGCGAAGTTACCATCAGCATCCCAGCAAAGTACCCCTCTCCCCACGGAGTATTGGTTCCCCAGCAAGATCACTAGACTAATTTTCTCCCCGCAGAGTAATCTCTTCGCCAAGTTTATTCCCCGACGGAGTTATCTTATCCTATCGGTATTCTTGCAACCATCACTCCCTAGTGGAAACAGAAGCTCTACATCAGCCCAGGATTTAACTTCCCGACACCCGTCAAGGATTTATTTTCCTAGGACGAAAACATACGTTCATAAACATTACATTTTCATACATTATAGCATGCATATATGCATCATGTCTTACAAATCTCATTTATGTTGAGAACATGATTGCTTGATCCATATCATGCATTGCATATGACTAACCTTTACCTTTCAGGAAAGATCCAGTTAAGTTCTCAGCTATATTTCAAGACTTTAGTCTGGTTCAGTTAAATCGACCCTAAGATTTTCCTGATTCTTATCCAGTCAAAGGCCTTCTCTGGTTCAGTTAGATCGACCCTAAGATCTCCCTGATTCTTATCCAGTTGAAGATATTCCAAGACCTTGCCCGGTTCAGTTAAATCGACCCTAAGATTTTCCTGATTCTTATCCAGTCAAAGGCCTTCTCTGGTTTAGTCAGATCGACCCTAAGATCTCCCTGATTCTTATCCAGTTGAAGATATTCCAAGACCTTTTCCGGTTCAGTTAAATCGACCCTAAGATTTTCCTGATTCTTATCCAATCAAAGGCCTTCTCCGGTTCAGTCAGATCGACCCTAAGATCTCCCTGATTCTTATCCCAGTAGAAGACATCCAAGATTCTCTCAGCGTTCCTGTTGAGGTAGTAATCGCCCAAGATTCTCTCAGCGTTCCTGTTGAGGTAGTAATCGCCCCAAGATTCTCTCAGCGTTCCTGTTGAGGTAGTAATCGCCCCTAGGTTCTCTCATCGTTACTGTTGAGGTAGTAATCGCCCCCAGATTCTCTTAGCGTTCCTGTTGAGGTAGTAATCGCCCCCAGATTCTCTCAGCGTTCCTGTTGAGGTAGTAATCGTCCAAGGTTCTCTCACCATCCCGTTGCGATAGTAACCATCCCTGGTTCATTCATCACCTTTTGAAGCTCCAGATTCAATTCCTGTAACTAGTCAGGGCACATCTACACAAAGAGTTTGAAGACCAGCTCCTGTAACAGGCCAGGTAATCATTTTCTTTTTTCAGGTACGCAAATTCTCGCTAAGGAATCTCTTACGCGATTGACACCCAGTTGGCATCTATAAGCCCATCCACCTTCCATCATCTCTCAACATGGCATCTATAAGCCTATCTTCCTATCCATCAATCTCCAAATGGCATCTGTAAGCCCATTCCCATCATCACACTACTATGTGAGCGCAAATTTCTGGGCACTCTAGTGTTCAATCATCTTCCACCTTCGGATTACGAAAGGCACGTCAGCCAATCTACATCCTCAGGTCTAAGAAGATTGAACAGGGGAAACTGTTATACCCCAAAATTTGCCCTCCCATATTCTCCAAGAGTTGCCAAGAGCATGCTTCAAAATCTCCCAAGAGATGCACAGTTCAATGGCCTCCTAACAGTCAAAAACTAGGGTTTTGATTCTAGCAAAGAAATTGAAATTTCCAAGGGTCCAAACAAGTCCCATATGCCTACAAACATGGTCAAGCATCCATATGCCAAGTTTCAAGACTTACAGCACAAAATTGCACAGTCAAAAACCCCAATTGCTCAACAGTCAACTGTAGGGGCAAAATGGTCATTTGACAGTCAAAAGTTCAAATTTTTGGCCAACATCTTATTTTGAAGCCACAAACATCATTTGATCAATTCTTGATCATGATTCTCAAGGCATGGCTCAAAAAGTCTCAAGATGCAAAAGTTTCTATTTTTGGACAGTTGAAAAAGTCAACTGTAAATTGACCAAGGCATAACTCCCACATGGTTTATCATAAAAATTCCATCCAAATCTCATTTTGAAGAGAATGACATTTCCTACAATTTCTCTTCACACTTCAAGTCCAAGAAATGCTCTCACAAAAAGTTATCAATCTCAACATTATAGGTCATTTTAAAAAGTCAACAAAAAGGAACTTTAAGTCAAAGGCCATAACTTGAGATTGGTAACTCAAAATGACATGGGACCAAAGGAATTGGTTAGAGGACTTCAAGACCTTTCCAAAATGTCCAAGAACATGATCAAAGCTTAAAAATAAAGCAAGATATGCCTTGTGGAAGTTGGGAAATTTTTGGGAATTTTGAAAAGTCAACTTTGCTTCAAATGCCTCAAAATTGCTAAAGGGCCTCATTTTCTTCCAAGAATCATTATCCAAAAGTTATGCACGACCCATTTACCCAAAGGGGAGTTATTTCATCATTTTTTATTAATTATTTGAATTTTTAATGTTATTAATTCATTTAATTAAAATTAAATATGAAAAAATACTCAAGCATGTATTTTAAATCTTTTTATGTAGCTAATAGGTCTATCATAACCTCAAGATTTCGTGCATCACTAATATGGAAAGATTTGGCCATGATTGGTATCAAAAGGGCATGAAAAAGATTGAAAAAGATTCATTGAAAATCAAATATTGGATTCATGAATGCAAAGGTTTTTTTGGCTTGAATTCTTACCCTAACTCGTTCCCTATACATACACAAACACAACCCTAATGCTCAGGACCTTCAAGCTGCGCCTCAGACCTAAAACCAACTTTGCATTTTTTCAAGAAAATTTCAAAACTGAAAACACAGTTCCAGCGCAATTCAAAACAAAATAACCATTCCAATAGCTTGCCAAGGCATCCAGGAAGCTACTCCAATCAAAATCAACTCTCCAAGCGCAAAGAATTGGTAGATAGGAGTCTAACTATTCTGTAAAATTTTGATAATCGTGTTTGCATTTTCATACGTTATTCATGACTTTTAATATGTGATTTATACTAACATGATGATTCTAAAGCCATTGGTACCATTCAATTGAGTTTTGGACGCCTGTATGCAGAGTTACCATTAACACGCATTAGGGTTTCAGAAGCTTAAAAAGAGGGCTTCCTTCATATGAAAAAATTAGCCGTCCTAACCTACACCATTGGAATCAGAAGCTTCATACGAATTAATTCCACATGTCGCGCTCAATTTATGACCAACGGTTTTCTATTCGCTATTTTTTGGTATTTCAGATTGTGGGGGTTTAAAACCCCCGCTATCTAGTTTGTTTTTTCAGACAAAATAGAGAACAAGTGGAGAAGACGATGCATGGAGGAAAGCAATTGGTGGATTCAAACATTGGCGCTTTTTTTGTTGATGATCCAGCATAATGCTTTTTCTCTCTCTTATTATTCATTGCCCATTAAACATACAACCAAACGCGCTAGTTCAGTTGGTGGGCGACGTGGACAATAGGTACTGGGACCTGGGTTCGATTCCCAGGTCCCCTCCCTTCCTCAATATTGTTTTGTTTAACGTATTTCCCTGCAGCGCTTCAGCTAAGGTCCACCAAATGCCTTGCCTGCTAGTTTGCCACATGTCCCAGAAGGTCAATCCAATGGCCAAGATCTGCAGTCCATCGTGCACGCTGTCAACAGCTCCTCACACAATCCCAGAAAAGTCAAAAGGGCCTCCTTCTGATGGGCCAAAATTCCTCAATTTACCTCCAAAATTGGGGTCAACACCCCCCATTGGTTTGCATATTATTTTCTTTCTTTTCATTTTTTCTATTTATTTGTTTTATTTATTTTAGTTAATTCATCAAAATTAATTTTCATAAAATATATAAAAAACCAGAAAAGACAAAATAAAAATATATTTTATTTAATAGTTTTTTTGTAAATAAATTTTATTAACTAATTTAGTTCTAATCTTAGGTTTAATTTTAATGTTTTTTAAATAAACTAAAAAATGTAGAAATTAGGGTTTTAATTCTTTTATTGTTTTTTTCTTTTCTTTTACCGTATTTAATAATTAATTATTTTGTAAATAAATTTGTCATTAAAATAATTAGGTTAAAACTAGATACAACTTAAACATTTTTTTAATAAATTAAAAATAGTTTAGAATTAGGGTTTTTAATTCCATTAATTTTCTTAATTTCATAAAGTACAAAAAATATCAAAAAATAAGTCTTTTTCCTTTATTTAATTTAATTAATTCCATAATTTCAATTTAATTTCTTTAAAAGGGTCCAACGCCCTCGCGTTCGATTATAATTCCTTTTCACACATTTACTTTCATTTCCCTTTTATAAATTTCATGTACTTGCCCCAAAGCCTTGTAATAGATTAATTAGGACATTTATCTTTTCGCATTTTTATTTTTCAAATCGGGTCTTGGATTAATTTGGTGATATAGACCCGCGCCTTTGTAATAGCGTAGGACTTTTTAATTCCGCACCTTTTAACTGTTAATAACTTGCATGAAAGAATGAATGCCAAAAATAAAAACAAAGCGTAGATCACCAATACATGACAGGATAAACATAATTGAAAATGCCACACAAATCACACACCACCCCTAGGGTACGCCTCACTGTTGCCTTGCCCCTCGAAATGTGGTCGTCGAGTAGAGGATGTTTTAGTAAGTCCTCATGTCCATGAACATGGCATGAGGGTAGCTTCTAAGGTTTCTTCCTATTGCTCTGGTGACCACACTGTCCCTAATCCTCGAATTGACCCGAACACCTCCAACGATGGTGCTACTTACCTCTCAATGGTGGGATGGCACTATCTTAAGGACATTTACACAGACGAATTCCTTAGGGTAGGTAGATGACTCGTAGATACTTGCTCTAATTTCAAAACAAATCAAAAACTTCTTTTCACACCGACACTTTGCAAAAAGCTTTCAAAAACAACTTTTCAAACACTCTTGAGGACTGATACAAGAGTCGAACTGAAATTTTAAACGAAACTTTTTCAAACCCACTCACCTTGAAAAGCAAACAAACAATTTTGAAAACACAAATGAGCAAGTATCTAAGAGCCCATGGATAACTGAAATTCTGGTGTATGCCAGTCTTCAGATGTTATACTCAATGTCTAGACATCTGATATGACATAATAAATACAATGCAAGGTAGATACCCAATTTTTCGTGTTACAGTACTAAAGAGTAACAGAAGCACAGTTTAACCAAGCTATGCCAGATATACTTTGAAGGTGCAGAGGATAGAACAACGATGTACCTAGTTCTGTTCATCTGTTGCACATGATCAGCAGAGAGCAAACAACCTTCACAGTTCTGTTTCTCCTACACAGATATCAGCATGATGTCTTAACATGTTCTGAGACATCATCTGTTACAACATTACAGTTTTACCTTGATATATAACAGACATAATTATAAGGTGTTGAATGTAAAAACACAAGTCAGTTGTTGACCCAGTTCGGTGAAACACACCTACTCTGGGGGCATACCAAGCCAGGAAGAAGATCCACTATCAGCAATATTAATTCAGGACTAAACTTCACAAGTTCCCATCCTTCACTTAATCATCTACCCAGTGCAACCTATACCTAGGAACTCCTAGATAGAAACCTACCAGTTTCCATTCCTATTGCCACAGCAACAGAAGTCTTACTCCTACTCAAGAAGTAGAGCCCTCCCACTTGGTTTCCTACATTACAATGAATATGAAGTAATGCAGAAATACTTAGACTTGCTTCATAGCTTCGTCCAAGAACACTCAAACTCTTACCTACAGGTATCGAGTTACACACATGGTAACCTTGCCACAGACCGACAGGTTTACCTCACAAAACACCTCCAATGTTACATTCTTAGAGAGTTACAAACCCTAGGTTACAATCTGCTATTTATAACCTATTACCCAACTGGATTTGGGCCTTCAAAATCGCAGCAAGCTTTTCTCCTTGCTGTTACAAATCAGCAACAAACTTCTGCTATAATCAAGGTCTTCAATCTTCTAGTTCCTAAAATATCTCCATATTTAGAAACAGTATTTTCTTCAAATATTCTGATTGATTCTTGATTGATCTTCAGATTCTCCATAAGAAACGCCACATATATTCTCAGAGTATTTAAGTACTAGAACTGTAACGGAATTACCAATTCCGTTGACGTGATGTCAAGTCAGGTGTCATGACATTACATCTAACATGTTGTCCTAGATGTTGAACTTCTTCAACACAACAAATAACCTCTTTCATAATTCAGATCACTTAAAATAGTTAGGTTACAAGTCACAGCTGTTACAAACATTCAACATATAACATAGTTACTTAATTAGTACTTAATTAGTACTTAATTTCAGGCGCGATGTCATATGCTGATGTTGTGACATCTTACATAACATGTTGGTCCAGATGTTGAACTTCTTCAACCCAACATATTAAAACAACAGAGGGAATATGGGTAAACTTGCTTTCTTATTTGTTTTACAAATGAAGCCAACTCTCCAGCCAGGGCACTTACAATCTCCCCCTTTGGCAAATTTTGGCTAAAACAAATAAGTGCAAGTTGCATTTTGGGACCAGGCCACAACACAGTTGAGATGTTACAACATCTTGTCCAACATCTTCTTTGTAGAGGCTAATGTCCTTTGAGCAAACAACAAACCTCTATCCCTCATATGTGAGCCACTCCAAGCCATCGATGGCCCAAGAGGATTTCTTTTCTCAAGATTATTGTTGATAATCTTGATACTGATTACTTGTGATCATGTAACTCAGATCACAAGTCACAACTATCCTCTTAACTCAGAACACAAGACACAAACAAAGTCACTTACTTGTGATCATGTTGCTTTCACCTGAGTCTTGCTGGACATTGCCGTCTGTTGCTTTCACCAGAGTCTCGCCTGGGTCCCTATCTTTCTCCCCCTTTTTGGCCAGAATTTGACAAAGACTGCCCATACAGATCCATACCCATGCACAATTTTCCCAGATGCTAACAAACTTCATATTGCTGAAACCCTCTGATGAAGAGGAAGAATAGAGAGAGTATAAATAATGCAACTTTGGCATAGATAGTAACGATCTTGGTACTTTACTCTGACAGTTTCAGTACCCTAGGACTGGTTTTAATGCAGGTACCTACCCTTGGGTTTGACCCTTTGACCATTGTCAGGATGAAGTATATCTTGCCCTTTTTAAAACAGACATTTGTCTTTTAGAACCGACTCCTCCCTTTATGTACTTGTCTTAGGATCCCCTATCCAAGAAACATCGTTGGCATAATACCTCAGTTATATAATACCTTTATTAGATGACAAGTTATCACCTAAACATTCCAGCTCACCAAACTGCTCCATAATGAGACACAACCGCCCTGTTTTCTTAGCAGATGAAAACACGCTCAAATCCTATGTCATCATACATTCAGCTATTTTCATATTAGCAATTTGAAACCATTCCATTTTCACAAGGAGGATGGTTACTCCCTCTGAGTCATATAGCTGTACACACATGGGTTTATTAATAATATTCCACACTTCATCCAATTTTCCTCTTGTCTGTAGTTTTAGAGGAAATTAGGAACAATGTCATTACCAATGTGATGACATTCGGTCAGACATAGTCCTCTTCAGTTTTGAACACATCATCCCAATAGTTAATAAGGTGCCACACTTTATATCGTACGAGTTTGATGAAGACCTTTTGTACAAACCAATACTCCCCCTGTTAGGGACAATCACTTCTCCTCATGGAAACAAGTAGGTCACATTCAATACTCAGTTGGACCTTCAAGACAACTTCTGATTCAAAGTAAATAAGACCCCTTGATGAATGTAAAACATAAGACGCATCTTCATGTCTTCAAGAACGCACCCTTTGTTCAACAATATTGATTGAACGCATTCATACTGTGAATCAAACTTTCTCGATAATAATCAGCTGCCATATGTTGATTATCTTGATTCTCTGAATCCACTACTGAGATAGACCAAATGCCATTGTTTGATTATCTCCTTCATGAATCCTCATAAAAAAATCAAATGCCACCTTTTGACTTCTCCATGCTTATCAGACTTCTCCCAAAGATATTCTGATCTTCCAATTGAAATTTGAACTTCAAGCTACAAGTTATCACAAACGGCTTAGATACACTAAGACAGGAACATGTAACAACTCCAAAGAGCTGCAAAGAGACGATCTTTTTGAAGGATCTAATCTTCAACTTCGTAGATCATCCTATCTTAAGTTGATGTGCCACTTCACCAACCAAGAATCTGATGTTGAACCAAATGTCACAGCATTATGTTATAACATCTAGTTGTTGAATTCAGCTCCAGACTGATCCAAGTGGCCATCATCAAGATTATGATGTCTTCTTCTTCTTGTAGCTTTAAGTCTGAACATGTTTCCAGGAAACCTTTTCAAGGATCAAATGATTTTGCTGTCACTAAAGAGATAGCTCTAAAGCATCACTCTTCCTGTGATTCTTCACAGGGTCTAGAAGAAGGAATGTTCCCACATCTTTAAGAACATCAGTTATCTTGAACTCCAAGGATAATAAATTAAATACTTGTACTTGTCACAAATAGCAATTGATCATAAATCCTTCCCATTATCCTGTAAGATACTTTCACCATTTGAATACTTTGACATACTCTTCGTGTGTTAATATCTTCTTCTTGCAAGCTCTTTCTTTGAGAGACCAAAGAGTTGAGATATCTAGGTTGCCACCCTTGACTCAAGTAAATAGAATTTTCTCTGAACAAACTCTACTCACCTCAACAGATTTGAAACTCCTACCAGATCAGATTCATCCTTAGGAATGAGAGAGATGAATCCTTCCTTGCAAATATGTCACACAACACCCAGAACCCATGTGACATAGGTCAACAGCCAGCTAAACACCAGGCTGAACTAATGTGAGGAGGTTAACCAAATCTCCCCCTCAAACTACCAGTCATGGAAGCTCCACACAAAATATCTATGCATTGTGCACAAATGTCTCGACATGACATATGACATCCCTACCAGATTTAAGTAACTCCAAGAGCTATACCTTAACCAAACTCTGAGTCTTCATATTCTTGAAAGATCTTCCACTTCTAATCATGATGTTTAAATGACAAGACTCATGATCCCAATCTACTTCTATGAAGGAGCAATAATGTTGCACCATCATTGACTTTTATTAACCAATGGGCTTGTCTTTCTTCACACCATATTACTCCAGGGAACAACTGCTCAGTCCTGATCAATCTTCAGGAATAAGCCCACCAATGAGGATTGCACAATGTCACATTTTAACCAGCTCTACTTCTAGAGTTCTGACTTCTAAAAGTAACCTTTGGGAGCACACAGACATAGTTGACTCTACCATTGTCAACTTTGCACACACAGATGTCTCCTCTTCCAGGTCAGAAGTAGGTTTCAAACAAAAGTATCCCTTTGTTTGACACCCAAAACATATGCTTTTCAACTAGTAGCTGCATACTTGTTGAACACATGTTCCACCGTCGCATAGAACATCAGTTCCATCACCTTGGAACACAACCCTCCTTGAAATTCTTCAAGGTCTTCGTATAACACTACTCAAGAGAGTAAGGGAATCAGTGATTATGTGATTCTTACCATCCTGAACGAAGAACGTCTTCATGAGTGGACTTGAGAGGACTCAAGTATCTGTGACATTTTCAATAGCTTACGTTGAAATCTTAAATACAGTAGCCTTCAATCCACAAGAGGGGAAACCCATCAGAGCTTGAGTTTTGCCAAGTATTATGCAGCGGAAGAACATAATACAACTCAATCTTTGCACACACACTACTTCAGGCGTACACAAATCCTAGGTTTGAAAATAAATCAAACCTAGAACAGCTACCACACAACCAGGCCAAATGCCAATCACCAAAGACAGGTACACACAGTTCCTGTCACGAATAGTCCATCCTCCCACTTCAAGGGACCATTCAGGGAAATAACAAACCTTTCCAGGTTACAATCTCCAATACTAAAATTGACCTTGCAGATACCAGAAAGTATCACCCATGGATCTCATCCAGAAACAGAACAGGATGCCTGCTCTGATACCAATTGAAATTCTGGTGTATGCCAGTCTTCAGATGTTATACTCAATGTCTAGACATCTGATATGACATAATAAATACAATGCAAGGTAGATACCCAATTTTTCGTGTTACAGTACTAAAGAGTAACAGAAGCACAGTTTAACCAAGCTGTGCCAGATATACTTTGAAGGTGCAGAGGATAGAACAACGATGTACCTAGTTCTGTTCATCTGTTGCACATGATCAGCAGAGAGCAAACAACCTTCACAGTTCTGTTTCTCCTACACAGATATCAGCATGATGTCTTAACATGTTCTGAGACATCATCTGTTACAACATTACAGTTTTACCTTGATATATAACAGACAGAATTATAAGGTGTTGAATGTAAAAACACAAGTCAGTTGTTGACCCAGTTCGGTGAAACACACCTACTCTGGGGGCATACCAAGCCAGGAAGAAGATCCATTATCAGCAATATTAATTCAGGACTAAACTTCACAAGTTCCCATCCTTCACTTAATCATCTACCCAGTGCAACCTATACCTAGGAACTCCTAGATAGAAACCTACCAGTTTCCATTCCTATTGCCACAGCAACAGAAGTCTTACTCCTACTCAAGAAGTAGAGCCCTCCCACTTGGTTTCCTACATTACAATGAATATGAAGTAATGCAGAAATACTTAGACTTGCTTCATAGCTTCGTCCAAGAACACTCAAACTCTTACCTACAAGTATCGAGTTACACACATGGTAACCTTGCCACAGACCGACAGGTTTACCTCACAAAACACCTCCAATGTTACATTCTTAGAGAGTTACAAACCCTAGGTTACAATCTGCTATTTATAACCTATTACCCAACTGGATTTGGGCCTCCAAAATCGCAGCAAGCTTTTCTCCTTGCTGTTACAAATCAGCAACAAACTTCTGCTATAATCAAGGTCTTCAATCTTCTAGTTCCTAAAATATCTCCATATTTAGAAACAGTATTTTCTTCAAATATTCTGATTGATTCTTGATTGATCTTCAGATTCTCCATAAGAAACGCCACATATATTCTCAGAGTATTTAAGTACCAGAACTGTAACGGAATTACCAATTCCGTTGACGTGATGTCAAGTCAGGTGTCATGACATTACATCTAACATGTTGTCCTAGATGTTGAACTTCTTCAACATAACAAATAACCTCTTTCATAATTCAGATCACTTAAAATAGTTAGGTTACAAGTCACAGCTGTTACAAACATTCAACATATAACATAGTTACTTAATTAGTACTTAATTTCAGGCGCGATGTCATATGCTGATGTTGTGACATCTTACATAACATGTTGGTCCAGATGTTGAACTTCTTCAACCCAACATATTAAAACAACAGAGGGAATATGGGTAAACTTGCTTTCTTATTTGTTTTACAAATGAAGCCAACTCTCCAGCCAGGGAACTTACAATAACCATGGATAGAAAGGGTGCTAACACCTTCCCTTTCTATAAATCTACCTCCCGAACCGAGAGCCAATCTCTATAAGGAATTTTTCTGTGCTTTTGTCCTTTCCATTTGGAGAAAATAAAAGACGGTGGCGACTCTTGCTTCCGCGACATTTCGCGAACCAGCGTTAAATAGTCAGTTCCAGATCCACCGATCACAATGAGACTCGACCTCCTCGGGTGGCAGATTATACCCCTTCACCACCTTCACCCAGGACCATAGTGTTTTCGAATAATCTTTCTCTACAGCGCCCATACGTGTACACACAGCTAGCTGAGCTTCGTATGGCGACTGCCAGACTTCGACAGGAGGTTGCTGATCTTGCCTTGTAGGTCCAAGTATCTGATTTGACTCATGCGACAGAGGCTTACTGCTTGTACCAGGAGATCACAGATCTTCACCGTAAGTTAGCCGCAACACGAGGTTCTGATCAGACCAAGGAGCCTCCAGCTCCCTGATGTCGCCATTCTCATTTTATGCATTCCTTACTATTTCTTATTTCCATTTTCAGACATATATATATATATATATATATATATATATATATATATATATATATATATATATATATATATATATATATATATATATATATATATATATATATATATATATATACATGCATTTTATGTCATTTTATTTATTTATTTATTTATTTGTTTTATATATTTATTTATTATGATCCAACAAAATATCATGCTTGTACCAACACTTTAAGCAAAACATTGAGGAAATATTATTTGCACCATCCAAGAAAAAGAGTAAGAGGCCCAAACAAAATAATAAAAAATTTCAACCCAGCCTAATTACACACTTGACGCCCGCCACCTAGACCATGGCGCCCGCCATGGGTCTAGGTATTACTCGGGACAAAATGCTACAAAACTCCATTTTTGCCTCTTTCAACCTCTAAACCTCCATTTTTACCCATTTCAAGTTTCCATTAAAACCCACTCAAGTCCATAAATTTTTTATTTACCCACCATCCCACTAACCTTTCCAACTTCCCTTTTCAAAAATCCTCCATTAAAATCCACTAAAATCCACTAAAATCCATTTCTTCACCATTTTATAAAAACCCATTTTTCACTTTCTTTCTTCAACCTAAAAGAAAAAATATGGAGTATGATGGTTACATTCTTTGCAAAGGCAAACCCGGAGAAAGGCAACAGAATATCCTCGAGATATTACACAGACGTGACATTGTCTCGACCAGGTATGTTGACGAGGACTGTCTGTTTACTCTAGGAATATACCATAGTATTTTTCACATGTTAGATATTTTAGGTATGCATGATATTTTTTCTAGGAAAGAGCCTACCTTTGAGAGGTTGACACGGGAATTTTTAAGTTCCTAATCTATCTTGTAAATCCTAGCACTGCCAGCACAGTCGGTATGGTAAAATTTGGGATGTTTAATGTTGAATATGAATACACCACCGATGAACTAGAAAATATGTTAGGAATACCTCATGGGAATGGCGCTATTTGTGAAGCACCATTTGATTATGATTGGTCGGTTGAAGCTTTTTCCTTCTAGCATAGGCTGTCAAATTCTACAATTACTTCTTTTGAAGGAATTCTTGTCTCAATGATCCATAACCCGGCCATTCGAGTTTTTTGTTATATGTTAGCTTGTACCATTTTTGGTCGGGAAAATCCGAACACAGAGAATGCAAAAGAACTTATGTTTTTGCATGGGTGCCTCACAAATAGGAGGATTAATTCGGTTCCTTTTATGCTTGCTCACATGACTATTGTTCTAAAGAAAATAGGGACCATCACTTTTGGCGATTTGAATACGTCTATTGCTAGAGCTCTAAATATAGACACTGAGATAGCTACCTTGACAACTTTACCTCCCCGCATAATAAACTTAAAATTTCTGAAAGACATGAAATTATGCAAAGTAAGGAGAAAGGGAGGTTTTGATCTCATGGTTCATGGACTAGTTATCCCATTTATTGTCTTGACATGCACTAGGCATACTGATGTACAAGAAGAGAGGAACTGGACTTACGATTTAAATGCTCCACCTATTATAGGTCTAGTGCCTCCTAATGTTTCTTTTGGGGATGGGCACGAGACTGAAGAAGAATATGAACGATGTGATCGGTGGATCTGGAACTGACTGTTTAACGCTGGTTCGCGAAATGTCGCGGAAGCAAGAGTCGCCACCGTCTTTTATTTTCTCCAAATGGAAAGGACAAAAGCACAGAAAAATTCCTTATAGAGATTGCTCTCGGTTCGGGAGGTAGATTTATAGAAAGGGAAGGTGTTAGCACCCTTTCTATCCATGGTTATCCATGGGCTCTTAGATACTTGCTCATTTGTGTTTTCAAAATTGTTTGTTTGCTTTTCAACTGTGGGTTTAAAAAAAGTTTCTTTGAAAATTTCAGTTCGACTCTTGTATCAGTCCTCAAGAGTGTTTGAAAAAATTGCTTTTTGAAAGCTTTTTGAAAGGTGTCGGTGTGAAAAGAATTTTTTTGATTTGTTTTGAAATTAGAGCAAGTATCTACGAGTCTTCTACCTACCCTAAGGAATTCGTCTGTGTAAGTGTCCTTAAAGTAGTGCCATCCCACCATTGAGAGGTAGGTAGCACCACCGTTGGAGGTGTTCGGGTCAATTCGAGGGTTCGGGACATTGTGGTCACCAGAGCAATAGGAAGACACCTTAGAAGCTACCCACATGCCATGTTCATGGACATGAGGACTTACTAAAACATCCTCTACTCGACGACCACTTTTCGAGGGGCAAGGCAACAGTGAGACGTACCCTAGGGGTGGTGTGTGATTTGTGTGTCGTTTTCAATTATTTTTATCTTGTCATGCATTGGTGATCTACGCATTGTTTTTATTTTTGGCATTCATTCTTTCATACAATTTATTAACAGTTAAAAGATGCGAGAAGGTAAAAGTCCTACGTTATTACAAAGGCACGGGTCTACATCGCCAAATTAATCCAAGACCCGATTTGAATAAAATAAAATAAAAATGCGGAAAGATAAATGTCCTAATTAATCTATTACAAGGCTTTGGGGTAATTACATGAAATTTATAAAAAAGGAAATAAAATAAGCGCGCGAAATAGAATTATGATCGAATGCGAGGGCGTTGGACCCTTTTAAAGAAATTAAATTACAATTAATAAATTAATTAAGTTAAATAAAAGAAAGAATTTTTTTTGGAATTTTTGTATTTATGGGGTTTAATGAGAAAATTAAATTGGAACCCTAATTCTAAACTATTTTTAATTTGTTTAAAAAAAATGTTTAAATTTGACCTAGTTTTAATTAATTATTTACATGGCAATTTATTTACAAAAAAAAAAAATTAATTAAATATGGTGAAGAAGAAAAAAAAGGAATAAAAATATAAAACCCTAATTCTACATTTTTTAGTTTATTACAAAAATATTAAAATTAAAACCTAGAATTAGAACTAAATTAATTATTACATTTGTTTACAAAATAAAAACATTAGTGAATTAAATAATAAAATAGATTTTTATTTTTTTTGTCTTTCTGATTTTTTGTTATTTTTTATGTTATGAAAAATTAATTTATGCATTAAACTAAAAATAAATAAAACAAATAAATAGAAAAAATAAAGAGAATGAAAAATAAAATGCAAACTAATGGGGGGTGTTGACCCCAATTCTGGAGGTATATAGGAAGTATTTTGGCCCATGGAATGCAGGCCCATATTGACTTTCTGGCGCGTGTGCACATGCGTTGACTGGAGTGTTCCTGGACCTCCCATCCTGACCTTCAGATTCATCTTCCAGGACATTTGGCAAGCTTTGATAGTGGGTGCATGGTGGATTTCTGGGCATACACTGCATGGAATCAAGTTAAAACAAAATATATTGAGAAAGGGAGGGGACCTGGGAATCGAACCCAGGTCCCAAGGCTTGCCAACAATGCTTTCCACCAACTGAGATGTGCACGCGTATTCGTTAGTATAATGGGATGGAATTAATATATGTAACAAATAAACATTATGCTGGAATGAAATAAAAAACGCGCTGAATTTCAAATAATCCAATCACACGCTTACAACTCATCTTCTTCTCCACTTCTTCGTTTTGACCTGAAAAAAAGAGAAAGGATAGCGGGGGTTTTAAACCCCCACAAACTTCAACATTCAAAAATAGCGATTAGCGTATGGTTGCTCATAAATTGAGCGCGAGGTGTGAGTTATCATCGTTGGGGTGTCACGAATCCATTGGTGTTGGTTTGAAGGTCTGATTTTACCCCATGTGCAAAGCCCCAAAATTAGAACTCTGAAACCCTAAGCATCTTCCATGGCGTTTTTTGATACAGGGCCTCACAACTCAATTAAGTTATGTCATTAGCTTCAGGAGATGCATGTTAGTATAAATCAACATCAAAAACACATGAAAAATGCATGGAATTCAAGATACGATTATGAGTATTTTCATGAAATATGCAACACGGTTCTACCAGTTCTTTGCGTGCAGAGGTTTGAATTTGATTGGAGAAGATTCCTGGACGTGTCAGGAGTGCAATGGAATAGTTGTTTTGCTTTGAAACACCCTGAAACTAGGAAAACAGTTTTGAGTTTTTTGACAAAAAATGCCAAGTGTGTCTATGGTCTGAGGTGCAGCTTGAAGGTTGTTAGCATTAGGGTTATCATGTGTACATATATGTGAATGTTTTAGGTCAACAAAACAAGTCCAATATCCATGGAATCAATGCTTTTGAATTTTGTGATTTTGCATAATCTTTTCCAATCTTTTTATCATGAAACCTAGCCAATTTGCATGGAATCTTTCTCCTTTGGGCATGCACGAAATCTTTAGGCCTTGATGAGATATTATACTGCACAAAAAGATTTGAAAACCTTATTTTAGTATTTTTCTTGTAATTAATTTTGATTAAATGAATTAAATAGATTAAATATTCAATTAATTAATTAAAAATAAGAAAATAACTCCCCTTTGGGTCAATGGGTCGTGCATAGCTTTTGGATAATGATTCTTGGAAGAATTTGTGGCCCATTAGCAATTTTGAGGCATTTGAAGCAAAGTTGACTTTTCAAAATTCCCAAAAATTTCCCAACTTCCACAAGGTATATATTGCTCAATTATTAAGCTTTGATCATGTTATTGGACATTTTGGAAAGGTCTTGAAGTCCTCTAACCAATTCCTTTGGTCCCATGTCATTTTGATTTACCAATCTCAAGTTATGGTCTTTGACTTAAAGTGCCTTTTTGTTGACTTTTGAAAATGACCTATAATGTTGAGATTGATAACTTTTTGTGAGAGCATTTCTTGGACTTGAACTGTGAAGAGGAGTTGTAGGAAATGTCTTTCTCTTCGAAATGAGCTTTGGATGGAATTTTTCTGATGAACCATGTGGAAGTTATGCCCTGGTCAAGTTACAGTTGACTTTTTCAACTGTCCAAATATGGAAACTTTTGCATCTTGAGACTTTTTGAGCCATGCCTTGAGAATCATGATCAAGAATTGATCAAATTATGTTTGTGGATTCAAAATAAGATGTTGACCAAAAATTTGAACTTTTGACTGTCAAATGACCATTTTGCCCCTACAGTTGACTGTTGAGCAATTAGGGTTTTTGACTGTGCAATTTTGTGCTATAAGTCTTGAAACTTGGTATAAGGATGCTTGACAATGTTTATAGGTATGTGGGACTTGTTTGGACCCTTGGAAACCTCAACTTCTTTGTCAGAATCAAAACCCTAGTTTTTGACTGTTAGGAGGCCCTTGAACTGTGCAACCCTTGGGGAGATTTTGAAGCATGCTCTTTGCAAATCTTGAAGAAAATGGGAGGGAAAATTTTGGGGAACAACAAACGACAAAACCAATCCCCTAATTACCCTGCATCCCCACACCGTGTTTCACCTGCACACATAACACCATTTTCTTCTCACTTTCCTGCAGGTAACGCTTATGGTTTCCATTTCACTGAGGAAATATGACGAGAGCATCTAGCCCGAGAAGAACAATGAGATGGCCTTATTTCAGCTATGCATCAGCAGATGGCCGATGGCATGGAGTTCATGCGTATATCACAACAGTGGACTGATCTCTCTATCCAGAATATCATGGAATCCCAGGCCGCCATCTCTATTGAGAAGCAATGTCAGCGTGTCTACTTCCAGAGACACTTTACCTTAATGGAAGCCATTCAAGGCTCCATACTAGGTCATTTTCGGAAGCTGCAGAGTGATAATGATCGTCACCGCAACAGATCCCATCGTCCTAGGCATTCAAACCAGGGAGGTGAGGGTACCAGTCACCAGCCATAGTTTATCTAGGTTACTCTTACCTTATCTTATTTCGAAAAATTAGGGACAATGTTCGATTTAAGTGTGGGAGGAGATTTTATTGCTTTTCTTTTTCTTTATTTTTACCTTTTGTTTTTTTGCTTTCTAGTTTATTTATCTTGTTTTATTAGTTAGACTTTAAATTCATGTGCTTAACGAGTCATCTGTGTGGTGTATCTTTACTTCCCCGTCCCTTTAGCCTTACCAAAATAATATGTTTTGAAAAAATTAGGGCTTTAAAACAGGTTTGAGATAGGATGTGGGTGACTTGAGAAATCTTTTGAAACAAAGATATCGTTTTAACACCATAAGCTTCATGATTATAGGAATCAATATCGATACCTCATATGCCATGTCCTTAATTATCATCCCGGAATAAGTCCTTTAGTAGTTTATCCTAGCAGTCATCTTCGGCCTAAGTATGCTCTACGTAGGGGACTGATGAAAATAAGTGAATGACCCTTTTGTGATTTTGAAAAGTAAAACTGCAGCATCGGGCTAGGTGACCCTCACACAGTCATTTAACCTGAAATGTTGTAAAAACTTGCAAAAAGAATAATGAGAAAAATTTACCCATTGTTGGTTGGTTCAGAGGTATCTGGTGCTGGACTTGGTAGTGAGGACTACAATCTGATCCCCCTGTAGTGGTAGAAATGTTCAAGACTAAGCCATTGGATTGACTAGACTTTATACAAATAAAAAATAAAAAATCGCCACCATGCTTTATTGTTTCCAAAGGAATGGGAAAAGAGCGAATAACCCAAAAAAGAGGGGGAAAGATTCAAGGTAACGGGGTTGGTTATGCAAAGGGAAGGTATTAGCACCCTAAACATCTACGGTACTCCGCATGAACCTCTTTGAAAAATATTTATATTTTGGCTATAAAATATGTTGTATAGAAATAGATGGTGGAGGTGAGAAGAGAAGTCTTTTTTTTATGATTTTTTCACCCGCCGCGGTTGCAAACCTTTAGTGCCTACGTACCACCTTTCGTGCAATAGGGGATCAGGGTACACGTAGTTCCTCTTTTAAAAATTTGAAACACAAGTGTGTTGGTTGATTTTAAGAGATAAGACATCATTGTCATTGTCCGTGTGGAAAACATACTTACTACCCACAATCATGAGAAAGAAGAATTTTCATCATCTCAAAGTGGAGGATATGGCTTGGATTTTAAAATCAACAATGCCTCACTCAACACCCAAGTGGAAAATAACTCACTTCACTACATATTGTAGAAGTATAGTTGTTGCATCACTACAAGGATTGACAAGAGTCCAATATTTTGAGAAAAGTTTTAAAGTAGAAGCCAAAGTGGCAAAATAGTTTTAATTGAGATTGAT
The DNA here is from genome assembly GCA_948472305.1 of Vicia faba. Lineage (NCBI taxonomy): Eukaryota > Viridiplantae > Streptophyta > Magnoliopsida > Fabales > Fabaceae > Vicia > Vicia faba. Next base: position 1,162,645,975 of record OX451738.1, read on the forward strand.
TGACTTTTAGTCTTCTCACAAAAAATGTCAAGGTATTGTTAAGTTGATTGAAGTTTATTTATGAAAAGATTTTGAAAATGCATGGACCTAGGCACAAGTTTATTATGAAAGTGTTTCAAGTTTAGAAACAAGAAGAGTTTTCAAAAGGGGGGAGAAGATTTTTTAAATTAAAGAAGATGGGAGGAGAAGAAGAGACTATCCTAAAGCATAAGGTAAAAGCTAAGGAGAAGAATCATATAACCAACAAGAAGCCAATACTTGACATTATGTGTCAAGATAGAATTCTCCTTCTTTGGATTGAAACCAAGTAAGCAAAGATACTAGACCTCTTGAGAGAACCAAACTTCAAGTGTATTAAGTCTTCACAAAAATTGGGCAGAGTAACGGTTGTATACGGGTGAATTCCAGATTACGAACAGAGAATGTAATCACAAAAACCTGCACACAAAAACAAACAAGCAACCCAATGTCTTGAGGTAAACCTCAAGAACTCCAGACAAAATAATCAGATAAGATCACAAGGTCTCCAAGATAGGCCAAGGTTTCTAATCCTAAGTCCAAGAAAAAGTCACATGCTCCATAATGCCAAGGATAGTAACCAAATAGTCCAAGTGCCATTAAAGGTTTTTTAGGGTTTATGTTGATTATTAAGTATCTTAATAAAGGAAAAGAAAAGCTCAAGTAGGCAAAGTAAAAATGGCAAGAAAATAAATGCTCAAATGAGCAAAGATGAAAATGGCATGAAATGTAAATGCTAAAAGTAAATAGTACATAAAGCATAAAAAAGAATAAAAGCATAAGATAAAACAAGTCAATAATTAGTGGTTAGTTGGATGATGTTGTACCCCAAAATTTGCCCTCCCATATTTCTCAACACATGGCAAGTGAGGTCCCCAATTTGTTCAAGGAAAGTCAAGAGTTGACTAGACAAACTCTCTCCTAAGGCAGTCTACCTCAAATTAGGGTTTCTATTTTCATCAAGATATGTGAACCACAAAGGAATTAAATGCTCACCATTGTCCTAATATGTTCAAGATCATCCATGTCAAGTTTCAAGCCTTGCAAAAGAAATTTGCTCAGTCAATTGCTCAAATGCATGAAAATCGACTGTGCTAGGTCAAAAGTCAACTGTGGCCCACATATAGTCAAACTTCAAGATTTTTGGTCAACATCCTAATTTTGAAGTATTATTCATCATTTGATCAATGTTTGATCATGATTCCTCAAGGATTGCTCACAATTCCACAAAACCCAAAAGTTGCTAAATTAGGGTTTTGAAGGAAAAGTCAACTCAACTTTGACCAAGCATAACATTCTCATACTTCATCATAAATGACCCATCCAAAGCTCATTTTTAAGAGGATTCAATGCCCTACAATTCATCTTCATCTCCCAAGTTCAGAATATCCACTTACAAAAAGATATGAATTATGACATTATAGGTCATTTTGAAAAGTCAACAAAAACACATTTTAGGTCAAAGCGTCATACATGAATATGGAAGACTCAATTGAGATGATACCAAAAGGGATTCTTAGAGAATATCCTAAGCTTTCTAAAAAGTCCAAGAACACCTCTCTAGGGTCAAAATTGACATAGTTATGCATTGGCCAAGTTGACCATTTTTGCAAAATTGCCAAAAGTCAAATGTGCTTAAATTTGCATTTTTTGCTAAATGGGCCCAACCTTTTATGCTTTCACTTCACTTATAATGTGGTCGACGACCCAAATGTGCACTCACATGTTATTTGCTTCATTATTTATTTTATTTTGATTTTTTATTTATTGAAAATTGAATTAAATCAAATAATTGGTAAATAATAGCAAAGATTTGTTTTGATTGGATTTTTGGACAGAATCACAGGCTTATTAAGATAAAAATCAAATCATATCAATGGCAACTGGTACAAGAAAGGCATGATTGGCATGATTATGGAAAGATATCATATGGCTTAAAAATTAAATATTCCACTCATGAATTCTCAAGATTGGATCCAAAATTGTTAACCTAATTAGATTCAATACATATACTGAAGTTTATGGAACCCTAAGGACAAGAATTTTTGTGCACAACCAGTCTCCAAGAATCAGAACAAAACTCGGAATTTTTGATAAAAACGTGAGATCCAAATTCTAGAATAGAGGACCTGTGGGAGCAATTCAAGGCCATAAATCAACTCCTTGGAATTTCAGGAAGCATTCCCAATCCTTTGCAGGCGTAAGAACATCCAGAATCTCCTCATATCATTCACACGGTTTGCACAATTATTCAAATTCAATTACTGTAATTCTTGCATATTCAGCATGTTTAAATTACATATTTGTGTTCAATATCATGTTTGCAATGTTTCTGGATAGTTTGATTTAATGTATAGTGCAGGAATGAGCTTCTTCCATTGTTAGGTTTTCGTGCTCCAATTTGGGGTTTTGAGTTTCAAGCAGAATTAGGCCTGATAGTGGGTCATGACGATCATAATTTCAAACCCAGTTGATCCATGGTCCCCAATTGAATTTATATTACATATGCTTGATTCTTGAATGACACGGGTTTCAGCAACAGACATGTGTTTGTAGGTAAAGGTTCAGAGCCTAAAATGACGGTTCCAAGGAAGAAGACAACAACGTGTCACAACTTGATTGGCTGGTTTAAATTCTGGCGCATTATTCTAGCCAGAAACTTGTTTTTTCTTATATATTTTATGTTTCTATTATATTAACAAGTTAACATCCAGCACAGTTGGTCAGAAGAAGGAGTTCAGAAGCTCATTGTTCTGGGTTTGACCCCAGGCGTGAGCTTTTGGCATTTTTTCCATGGTTTTCACCAGATCCAGCACGACATCTTCTGAGGGTCATTACTTTCTGGACCCATCAGCCAGAATCAAATCAAGCATTCTTTGGACATCATCTTTTGGGCCCATCAGCGAGGACCAGATCAAGCGTCCCCTGATCACCTTCTGGATCCATCAGTCAGAGCCCAGTCCAGTGTACCTTACCTTCTGAGGGCCATCATCTACTGGATCCAGCAGTTAGAATCAGATCCAGTGCACACCATTTTCTGAGGGTCATCATCCTATGGATCAGCACCCCCAGATCTGCTGACAGCAGGCCCATTTGGTTATTTCTATTATATTTCTTTAATTTCTTTTCCTTAATTTATTATGTTTTCTAAATCAACACAAAATTTATTTTATTTTAAATTAACCAATCAAAATCATAAAAAAGACTTATTTTCTTAATAAATGTTTTTTTAATTAATTAGTTTAATTAATTTAGGGCAACTTTAATTTCTTTCATAATTAAAATTCAATTAGAAAATTAGGTTAATTCTTGATTTAATTTTTCTTCCTTTCTCAAATAAAATAAAAACACAAAAAATAGATTTTAGAATGAATTAATTTTTCTTAATTTAAAATCCATTAGAACTTAGGATTTTTCTCTTTTAATTCAAGTATTTCGTTATTCTCTCAAATAGCCAAACATGACAAAAACTTTTTTTTTATCAAATAGGTTTAGTCAAGGGTCAAAACCCTAATCGTCTCGCATTTAATTCACCACACGCTTATTATTTATTTTGACAATATTTTTGTAACTGTTCATGGTTTGTAATAGTTTAACTTAGGGTTTTATTTACTGTTTAAATTCTCGGGTTTTGGGCTATGTAATTAATCCCCCTCCCCGAAGTCTTGTAATAGCGTAGATTTATTTTCTCGCACTTTTAATTCCCGCAAATATTTAACTGTTTAGATGTATTCAAATAGGATTGTATGACAAGAATGCATGATAAATTAATACGGTTAGAAAACCCTAATGTGCAGAGATAAGTAACTGAAACAAACCACTCGCACATATAACTCTTAGGGTATACTCTCACTTCAGTTTCCTTCGGTAAACAATCATTAAGTATAGGATGCTTTAGTGGTTGCCCTCCTGTATAAAAAGATTTAATGTCCTGTTCGAATGTTGCCTCAAAAGTGTTGCCTCGAGAAAGATCTTAAGACTCTAGGGTTATTACTAAGGTATCTTAACATTGCTTTAGTGATCGTACGTCCCTTTCGAATTTACCCTTATAAATTCCAACGACGGTGCTACCTATTTCTCAATAGTAGGATGGAGTTGTCTAAAGAAAACAATAATAGAAACAATCTTTTTTCGAGTAGGTAGATGCTAGTAGGTACTTGCTCAAATCAAAACTTTTCACACTTACACCTTTCAAAAACAATTTTCAAAACAACTTCGTCACACCTTTGAGGACTGATACAAGGGTTATCACGAAGCCAAAAATTTTCAAAAACAAAGCACATACACAAGCAATTTTAAAAAGATGAGCAAGTACCTAAGAGCCCATGGAAAACCATGGATAGAAAGGGTCCTAACACCTTCCCTTTCTATAATCTACCCCCCGTACTCAAAATCTCGAAAAAGGGTTTTTTTTTCTGTACTTTTTTCCTTTCCTATTGGATGAAATAAAAGTCGGTGGCGACTCTTGCTTACCGCGACATTTTGCAAACACAAAACACAAAACACAAATCAGTATTAAATAGTCGGTTCTGCCACCGTATCACAGAACTGGCGACTCTGCTGGGGAAATAATAAGTGGGGTATACCTTAGGATCTAGTTCATCATAATTTCTTCTCTTGATTGCTTTGTTTGCTTTACTTTTAAGGGTTTTTGTTTGGGGTCACTATAGATCCTACACCCAGATCTGGAGAATACCTTTTAGGTAAGTAGCAATAGACTGTGAGGGAATTGTACGGCATAGACCGATACGGTTGAAGCAGTGGCTACGTTGGTGTGGCACTTTGGTTGGTACTGGTATCCCTTGTGGAGAAACGAGGAGAATACGGGGCCGCCGCATGGTGTCGTTAAGCATCAACTGACCTTAGAATCGTTAATCGCCCAACTTGGCCATTAGAAAGTAGTGAGATAGTCGGCCTCGGTATAAAGCTGAGAACTAGTTGATACTCGATGCTACACTCATTGAGACCATACTCTCGGAATAATTTCAACTGCAAGAAAAGATTGTGTGAGCTGAAACCATGACCGATGGAGGATGTTCAGTGATATTGAGATCCTCTAGAACCCGGTTACTTTTCTAGGACAGGTTGAAACCAACTTAACTTCAAGAGGGTATTACCTTTGACCTCATGCAAGCCTTAAACCTAAGGGCTTTGTGTGATTTGTTTGTCTTTGCAATACTTATGTTTACTATACATGTGGTTTATCATGACATCATGCATCATAACATAGCATTCATGCTTCATTACACTAACCATTTCAAAGACCAAAGGAATTTATCTTTGTTCTGTTTTGCAGATCATGGCTTCCGTGCACATAAAGACTATCCGAATCAAGTTTGTGGAGATACCATCCCAACTCAAAGGGCTAGTGTCAAGAATTTCTGAAACTTCCATGTTCATTAAGAGACATGGTTAACTTCTCAGCCTGGTTACTTCAAACCCTGATGAACAGATGATGAGCATACTTTTTCAGTTCTTCGATCCCAAGCATCACTGCTTCACCTTTCCAGATTATCAGTTGGTACCCACCTTGGAAGAATTCTCTCATCTATTGGGCATATCCATTCTTGAACAGGTATCCTTCACAGTTATGGAAGAAGTTCCTAAGCCATAAGTCATTACCTCAGCTTTGCATTTGAAACGGGCCGATGTGGTATCCAATTGGGAAACTCGAAGCGGAGTCGGGGGTTTTCTAGCCAAATTTCTAATAGACCAGGCTCAACTATTTTGGGATGATATGGATTTTCAGGCTTTCGAGGATGTCTTGGATCTTCTTATCTATGGTTTAGTTCTCTTCCCTAATCCGGACTCTTTCGTAGATGTAAATGCTATCAAGATTTTCCTTTCTCGCAACCCTGTGCCTACCTTGCTTGGAGATATTTTGCACGCTCTTTATACTCGTACCACGAGGAGAAGAGGGAATCTTATGTGCTGCATGCCGTTGTTGTCAATGTGGTTTATTTCTCACCTCCCTAGGTCCATACTAAAGAACGAAGAAGGTTTGGGTTGGTCTCACAGAATAATGTCACTCGCTCATACGGATATTCTTTGGTGTTCCCGAGCTATGGAAGACATTGTTGTTATTGACCTTTGTGGGGGGTACCCTAGTGTCCCATTACTTGGTATCAGAGGGGGTATAACTTACAATTCTTTCCTAGCTTTGCGACAATTTGGTCGTGCTCGAAGAGATGGTCCCCATAGGTTACTTCTCGAGGATATTGTATTCGACTATGAGGATGATGTTAAGGGGCACCGACGGAGGTTCATACGAGCTTGGGGCATGGTAAATATATCTGACCCCCATGAGTTGGGACCAAAGACTTCCCTTCCTATGTAGCCTTACCTCCAACGGGTCCGAGCTCGTTCCCAGAAGCTTATGATGCCTTATGCGGCAGTGTTACCGGTGATTATGGAACCCACTACTGAAGACGGAATTCCTTACACGGTTCTCTATCCTTACATGCCTGCTAATCTTGGAGAGTTAGAGGTCTTGGATTCAGCTGAAGAATGAGCGGGATACTTACCGAGATCAGTTCCATGAGCAAGAGAGGAAGGTTTTGAAGCTCATCGGGCAGCTCGAGGAAGAAAAAGTGCTCAATGATTACATCAGCACAAAGAGAAGGCGTCCATGGGACTTTTGATTTTGCTTTTCTAGTTTTAGATTTGTTTTATTTACTTATTTGTAACGCCTTAAAGGCATGTTGAACCTTTCAAATTTAAGCTAATAAAGTTTTATTTATTTTGGTTTGCAAATTTAAATCTCCCAAAGTCTTTGAAATCATTACATGTGCATCCCATTATCATACACATCATTACATGTACCAGTACAGGTTTCTCATCTTCTTCACTGTTTATTTCGGCATAAATGTCTTCCGATCAAGTCATCAAAGATCTTCAGGCACAGAACGCCCAGTTCCAACAGATGTTCATCAGTCTGGAAAAGGGGCAAGAGGATCTGAAGACCCTCATTCTGAAAGAGAAGAAGAAAAAGAAGAAGGTCGGTATTCTGAATATGGGTAGAAGGTTTGGAGAAAGGTTGAAGCATCAAACTGATCTGATCTCTTCATCCAAAGACGGGGAGAACCAAGAAGAGGAAAAGGACCCTAGTCCTGCAGTCTCTGACAATGATACTTATTTTGATGATGAGCAATATCCTCCTGCTGAGGATAGATACAAGCAGCTAGAAGACCGTCTGAGTGTTATGGAAGTTCAGAAGATACTTGGTTTGGATTTCGGAGAACTGGGACTGGTATCGGGAATAGTCATCCCGCAAAAGTTCAAAGCTCCTGTTTTTGTTAAGTATGACGGAGTGTCTTGCCCAAAGCTCCATCTCCACTCTTATGTCAGGAAAATTCAACCCCACACTGCTGATAGAAATTTGTGGGTGCACTTATTTCAAGATAGTCTGTCAGGGACTCAGCTTGAATGGTTCTACCAGTTGGAAGGGGCCAATGTCTGAAACTGGGAAGATCTTGTTGCTGCTTTCTACAAGCAGTATCAGTATAATGTCGACCTTGCTCCAACTCGTACTCAACTCCAAAGTATGTCCATGGTTGTAAGTGAAGGTTTTAAAGATTATGCCCAAAAATGGAGAGACTTGGTTGGGAGAGTTCAACCCCCGTTGTCTGATAGGGAGTTGGTTGATATGTTTCTGGGGATGTAACACCCCAATTCTACCCCAAGCAAATTATGCAAAATTAATCAGAGCTATAAAATTTCATTCATACAAATGAATCGGGACGTCACAAATTCTTCTAACAAATTCATTGCATTCATCATGGATATATAAACCTTTTAATAAAATATCGGATGAACCATCAACATAACATATTTCATTAAAAATTCAACAACTACGCAGCAGAATTCTTCAATAACATCTTTAAATAAAAACAACAACTTTGAAACATCTCATATTTAATAATCATTAATTCAAAATTCAGCAACTGAAAATCAACAATCAAAAATCAGCAAGCATTCATCCCCCTGAGTGTTACATATCAAAGCAATGACACCGACTCGATCTATTGAAGGTATACAACCTTCACTCTCGATTACCTTCACGTTACCAACATAAGGGCAACATTCAAACAGAAGGGGTGAGATATCTAACAATATAATAAAGCGCATGATAATTAATATATTAAATTAGATCTATAATATCACCACTTCTCATCTCATAATCAACAACAATCTCAACAATAATAATACATTCATCAACATCAAAATACACTTATTTATGAAATCATATAATGCGACTCAATACTATGCAAATGCAAGTGGTACCATTGGAGCAGAACTCCCATCTCAAAAATCTAATCTGCCAATTAATAGAGGAATCAACAAGGCATAGCCTTCATCTCAAAATTTGCCAATCCAAGCCATCTCAACGAGCATAAGCTCCATCTCAAAAAAATGCAATGTATGCAACTCAACATGAATGCAATAACACACTCAGTTAACAACATCTCAAAACACATCTCAAAACAACAACATCTCAATCATCTAAAAACGACAACATTTCAGTCATCTCAAACAACAACATCTCAATCATCTCGGAACAACATCTCATAAACATCTCAGAACAACATGTCATAAACATCTCAGAACAACAAAATCTCATAAACATCTCAAAACATCTCAATTACAGCATCTCATAAACATCTCAAAATAATTATTAAACATTACTTGTTTATCAAACATCATTTGTTCATCATAAATTATCAAACACCACTTTAATGACCACATCTCGCTAATAACTCAGTTGTATATTAATACAGTAAGCCATACTATTATTTTGCAGTTCTACTTCGTTTCTGTCATTAATCCTACTGTCATATTTCTAACAACAACCTCTAACATCTCAAAATTCATCATTCTATCCAAAATCCAGCATAAGGGTCATCTACAGGAATTAATCCTAAATCCTAAATTAGTTACTGGGATTACACCTCTTAATCGTCATTTAAATCGTCTAGAATAGAGTTCATCACGTTTAGCTAATCAACGCTTCAAACGGCATCTCAAACAGCATCCTAAAACTCAAGTTACAGCAATTAGAAGTTAATTCTGTCAAAAATCAGACCTTATGCATCGACACAAAACTCCTTGGATCGACACATCCTGCTTCATCTACTCATTATGAGTCGATGCATCCTCCTTATGGATCGACTCATTCTGCTTCAAATCACAGCATGTATCGACACATGCACTTACCGATCGACTCATCCTGACTTCAAAATGCAGCATGTATCGACACATGCATCGCACCGGTCGACTCATCCTGAGTCCAACATCGAACATGTATCGACACAAACCCTCCATGCATCGACTCATCCTGAGTCTAACAACCTTCTTGCATCGACTCATCCAGTTTGAGGTCGACGCATCCTGCGATTTTCTGCATAATTTTCTGCGTTTTCTACTGTATTTTTCTACGGGAATCATACTACATCCCTAAAAACCTTATTATGATCATGATAATTCATCACCTAATATTACACTTTATTACTCCATTGATTAAACAACATAATAACATTCTTATTCATCAAAAATTCATCAAATCTTCATCATACATCATTCATAATGCAATTTATGCAAGAACAAACAGCAATTACATCTAACCCCATATATCAAACATCATTAACCCAAATAATAAAGTCAGAACCTGACCCTTACCTTGGATCGAAGGTTGCTCTACAATTTCCGGGTTGAATCTTTGTTCTTACCATTTTCCACTTTTTCCAGCAGCTTCACGTTCTTCACAAATCCTTATTTCTCTTCTTACTGCTTCTTTCTTTCTACCTTCTCACAAATAATAAAATAACCTAATATTATTATATTATTCCTTAGTGGGCTCCAAACTTACACCCCCTTATTACATCTACTATCTCAAATTAAGCCCACCTTAATAATATTACACTTCTAATATTATTTCACCACATAATAATATAATATCTCTAATATATTATTATTTCTCCACTTAATAAAATAAATCCAATTTAATTACACTTCTTCACAAATATTCCAAAAATAATTTAATTAAATAATTAATTAAATTACGGGCGCTAAAACTCTCCCCCACTTAGAATATTTTCGTCCTCGAAAATTTACCTCAATCAAACAATTCAGGATAGGAGTCTCGCATCTTGCTCTCCAATTCCCAAGTCATGCTTTCTCCTGCAGCTCCTAACCAAACCACGTTAACCAAGGAAATATCCTTGCCCCTCAGAGTCTTCATTTCACGATCTGCGATCCGTACAGGCATCGTCTCCACCGTAAGATTATCCCGTACTTGCACATCGTCCATATGAATCACATGAGATGGATCTGAAATATACTTCTGAAGTTGCGACACATGAAACACATCATGCAAATTCGAAAGATTAGGCGGTAAAGCCACTCTGTAAGCAAAATTCCCCACTCTCTCTGAAATCTGATACGGTCCAATAAAACGAGAAGTGAGCTTCTTAGACTTCAACGCTCGCCCAACACCAGTCATAGGTGTAACTCTCAAAAACACATGATCACCAGCTTGAAATTCTAAATCCTTCCTTCGTTTGTCATGATAACTCTTCTGTCTACTTTGTGAAGATTTCATCTTTTCTCGAATCAACTTCACCTTCTCAGTAGTCTCACGAACAAGTTCAGGTCTAAGTACTACACTTTCACCAGATTCATGCCAACATAACGGAGTTCTACATCTTCGACCATACAATGCTTCAAAAGGTGCCATCCCAATACTAGAATGGTAACTGTTATTATATGTGAACTCTATCAACGGAAGATAAGTATCCTACGAACCTCCCTGCTCGAGAACACATGCCCTTAACAAGTCTTCCAACGATTGAATCGTCCGTTCAGTCTGACCATCTGTCTGAGGATGATACGTTGAACTCAACCTCAACTTAGAACCCAACGCTTCTTGCAAACTCTTCCAAAAATCAGAAGTAAATCTTGGATCTCTATCTGACACAATACACAAAGGAACACCATGCAGCTTCACAATCACACTAACATAAATCTCAGCCAACTTCGACACTGGAAAACTGATCTTAATAGGAATAAAATGAGCTGACTTCGTAAGCCTATCAACAATCACCCAAATCGAATCATGTCCTCTTAAAGTACTAGGAAACTCCGTCACAAAGTCCATTGAAATTCTATCCCATTTCCATTCAGGAACTTCCAATGGTTGCATCAATCCTGCAGGCTTCTGATGTTCAACTTTCGACTTCTGACAAGTCAAACATGCATACACAAATCGAGCCACATCAATCTTCATCCCAGGCCACCAAAACAAACCTTTCAAATCTTAATACATCTTTGTAGCTCCTGGATGAATACTCAACTTACTTCTATGACTCTCTTCAAGTATCACTTTCTTCATCTCAGCATCATCAGGAATACAAATCCAATTACGAAATCTCAACACACCTTGCTCATCTAACTTGAAATCACTATTCTCATATTGATCGATCCCAACCATAGAATCTACCAATTTCACATCTAACTTCTGAGCTTCTCTGATACTGTCTAAAAATTCATTATTAATCTTCAACATACCCAACATAACACTTTGTTGAGTAACCTCGCAAACTAAGCTCATATCTTTGAACTGCTCAATCAATTCCAACTCTTTAATCATCATTGCTGACATATGTAAAGTCTTTCGACTCAACGCATCAGCTACCATATTCGCCTTTCCTGGATGATAATTCAAACCAAAATCATAATCCTTTAACAATTCCAACCATCTTCGTTGCCTCATATTCAACTCTTTCTGATCAAACAAATACTTTAAGCTCTTATGGTCACTAAACACTTCAAATCTAGAACCATAAAGATAATGCCTCCAAATCTTCAATACAAACACAACATCAGCAAGTTCTAAATTATGCGTAGGATAGTTCTTCTCATGAGTCCTCAACTGCCTCGACGCATAAGCAACTACCTTACCATTCTGCATAAGCACACCTCTTAAACCCATCTTGGAAGCATCACAATACACCACAAAAGGCTCTCCTAGATTAGGCAACGTCAAAATCGGAGCCGACGTCAACCTCTTCTTCAATTCTGTAAAACTTTCTTCGCAATGAACATCCCAAACAAAAGCTCTACCTTTACAAGTCAACTTAGTCAACGGAAGTGACAACTTTGAAAACCCTTCAATAAACCTTCTATAATAACCAGCTAATCCCAAGAAGCTTCTAATCTCAGTAGCTGACTTTGGAGTTTCCCATTGCAACACAGCATCAATCTTCGATGGATCTACAGCAATTCCACTACCTGAAATCACATGACCAAGAAAACTAACCTCTTTCAGCCAGAATTCACACTTGGACAGCTTTGCATACAACTTCTTTTCTTTCAAAACTTGCAATATTACTCTTAAATGTTCAGCATACTCTTCTTCTAACTTAGAGTAAATCAAAATATCATCAATGAACACCACTATGAACCGAGCCAAATAAGTATGAAAGATATGATTCATATATTCCATGAATACTCCTGGTGCATTAGTAACACCGAAAGGCATCATCGAATAATCGTAATGTCCATAACACATTCTGAAAGCCGTCTTCTGAATATCTTCATCCTTCACTTTAATATGATGATAACCCGACCGCAAATCAATCTTACTAAACACACGAGCATCCACTAATTGATCCATCAAGTCATCTATTCTTGGAAGTAGATACTTATTCTTAATCGTCACCTTGTTCAACTGTCTATAATCAACATAAAGCCTCATACTTCCATCTTTCTTCTTTACTAACAACACTGGAGCTCCCCACGGTGATACACTTGGTCTTACAACATAAACAACGATTAGAACTCAAATAACAATACTCGATTGTTAGACAACTAAGACTCGACGACAAGGTCGGACCAACCTTTTTCTCTGATACCAACTTTGTAACACCCCAATTCTACCCCAAGCAAATTATGCAAAATAAATCAGAGTTATAAAATTTCATTCATACAAACGAATCGGGACGTCACAAATTCTTCTAACAAATTCATTGCATTCATCATGGATATATAACACTTTTAATAAAACATCAGATGAACCATCAACATAGCATCTTTCATTAAATATTCAACAAATACGCAGCGGAATTCTTCAATAACATCTTTAAATAAAAACAACAACTTCGAAACATCTCATATTTAATAATCATTAATTCAAAATTCAGCAACTGAAAATCAACAATCAAAAATCAACAAGCGTTCATCCCCCTGAGTGTTACATATCAGAGCAATGACACCGACTCGATCTATTGAAGGTATACAACCTTCACTCTTGATTACCTTCACGTTACCAACATAAGGGCAACATTCAAACAGAAGGGGTGAGATATCTAACAATATAATAAAGCGCATGATAATTAATATATTAAATTAGATCTATAATATTACCACTTCTCATCTCATAATCAACAACAATCTCAACAATAATAATACATTCATCAACATCAAAATACACTTCTTTATGAAATCATATAATGCGACTCAATACTATGAAAATGCATGCCGTACCATTGGAGCAGAACTCACATCTCAAAAATCTAATATGCCAATTAATAGAGGAATCAACAAGGCATAGCCTTCATCTCAAAATTTTCCAATCCAAGCCATCTCAACGAGCATAAGCTCCATCTAAAAAAAATGCAATGTATGCGACTCAACATGAATGCAATAACACACTCAGTTAACAACATCTCAAAACACATCTCAAAACAACAACATATCAATCATCTCAAAACGACAACATTTTAGTCATCTCAAACAACAACATCTCAATCATCTCGGAACAACATCTCATAAACATCTCAGAACAACATCTCATAAACATCTCAGAACAACAACATCTCATAAACATCTCAAAACATCTCAATTACAGCATCTCATAAACATCTCAAAATAATTATTAAACATTACTTATTTATCAAACATCATTTGTTCATCATAAATTATCAAACACCACTTTAATGACCATATCTCGCTAATAACTCAGTTGTATATTAATACAGTAAGCCATACTGTTATTCTGCAGTTCTACTTCATTTCTGTCATTAATCCTACTGTCATATTTCTAACAGCAGCCTCTAACATCTCAAAATTCATCATTCTGTCCAAAATCCAGCATAACGGTCATCTACGGGAATTAATCCTAAATCCTAAATTAGTTACTGGGATTACACCTCTTAATCGTCATTTAAATCGTCTATAATAGAGTTCATCGCGTTTAGCTAATCAACGCTTTGAACGACATCTCAAACAGCATCCTAAAACTCAAGTTACAGCAATTAGAAGTTAATTCTGTCAAAAGTCAGACCTTATGCATCGACACAAAACTCCTTGGATCGACACATCCTGCTTCATCTACTCATTATGAGTCGACGCATCCTCCTTATGGATTGACTCATTCTGCTTCAAATCACAGCATGTATCGACACATGCACTTACCGATCGACTCATCCTGACTTCAAAACACAGCATGTATCGACACATGCATTGCACTGGTCGACTCATCCTGAGTCCAACATCGAACATGTATCAATGCAAACCCTCCATGCATCGACTCATCCTGGGTCTAACAGCCTCCTTGCATCGACTCAACCAGTTTAAGGTCGACGCATCCTGCGATTTTCTGTATAATTTTCTACGTTTTCTACTGTATTTTGCTACGAAAATCATACTACAGCCCTAAAAACCTTATTATGATCATGATAATTCATCACCTAATATTACACTCTATTACTCCATTGATCAAACAATATAATAACATTCTTATTCATCAAAAATTCATCAAATCTTCATCATACATCATTCATAATACAATTTATGCAAGAACAAACAGCAATTACATCCAACCCCATATATCAAACATCATTAACCCAATTATAAAGCCAGAACCCGACACTTACCTTGGATCGAAGGTCGCTCTACAATTTTCGGGTTGAATATTTGTTCTTGCCGTTTTCCACTTTTTCCAGCAGCTTCACGTTCTTCACAAATCCTTATTTCTCTTCTTACTGCTTTTTTCTTTCTACCTTCTCACAAATAATAAAATAACCTAATATTATTATATTATTCCTTAGTGGGCTCCAAACTTACACCCCCTTATTACATCTACTATCTCAAATTAAGCCCACCTTAATAATATTACACTTCTAATATTATTTCACCACATAATAATATAATATCTCTAATATATTATTATTTCTCCACTTAATAAAATAAATCCAATTTAATTACACTTCTTCACAAATATTCCAAAAATAATTTAATTAAATAATTAATTAAATTACGGGCGTTACAGGGGACGCTGTCTGGTCCATTTTTTAATCACTTAATCGGCAGCTCGTCATCTGGTTTCACTAAGCAGATTTTAATTGGAGAAAGAGTAGAAGTTGGAATTTGGAGTGGTAAAATACAGAAGGATGCCTCCTCGAGTTCAGCAAAGAAGATTGTCACTGGTAAGAAGGAAGCCAGTGCAGTCTATAGCCCGAGGGGACAAAGCAGATCTGAACACCGTCAAACGGTAAATGCTGTAGTGATATCAAGACCCGCAGTTGCTCCACAATGCAACAATCAACAAAGGATGGAAAGACCACATAGGCAGTTCACCCAGCTCAATATGGCTGTGTCTCAAATTTTACCATAATTTTTGAAGACTGTTGTACCCCAAAATTTGCCCTCCCATTTCCTCAACATTTTCTCATCACAAAACCCTTGGAGCTCAAGATCCAGTTAGGGTTTCCTCTGCTCAAGACTTCTCCTTGCTCTGTTGACCCAAATTAGGGTTTGTGATTTCACAAAGAGATTTTTACCTAAAGTGCCTAAGATGACTTTCATGCTTCATGTTGGACTCCCAAGTTTATCCATACCAAGTTTCAAGTCTTGATTCCAAATTTTGCCCAGTCAATTGGACAGTTGACCTAGAAATCAACTGTATTGGGGAAAAGTCAACTATGACCAATTGACAGTCAAATCCCATGAAAATTGACCCACATCAACATTATGAACTCACATGGACCATTTGATCAAGTTTGGATCACAATTCCACAAGAAATTTGATCAGATCATCAAAAGGGCAAAATGGTCATTTTTAGGGTTTTGACTGCACAAAGGCAATTTTTGATTGTTTGACCTAGCCAATGGCAAACCAAACTTACATATGGACTCAAGGACCCCATGGAATTATCTTGACATGCTCAACAAGTTCAAAGGATCACAAATACACAAGATTGATAGTTGAATTTCCCAGTCAATTGATCAATTTTGACTGTATACTGAAAAGTCAAACTTTGACTTTTTGGTCAAAATCAAGGGTCAAGGTTCATTTTTCATCAAAACATGCCAAATCATGAAACTTGTTCACCAAGAAATCAAAAATTGCAAATTAGGGTTTGAAATGAGAATTTTTCATAACTTAGAATTTTTCTAAGTTATGAAAAACCCTAATTTTTTCCCAACTTTGCCCCACTTTCTCACCAAGATGCATTTGGATTCAAGAAAACGTCAAAACATGAAAGTTGTAGCTTGTTGCATAATCTACAACTTTGATTCACAAAGTTTTCCCAAAAGAAGCTTGTATCTCAAGTTACAATTTTTGGAACAAGGGTGCCAAACCATTCTTAACTTAGTGAAAATTTGACCTATTTTGGACAAGTTTTTTACCTAACTTCAAGACCATTTTTCATACACTTCCACTTGGAATTTCAATTTTCATTTCAAAGATGGATTGTAGTATACATTCCAAGCTTTCCAAAATGTCCACGAAATTCTCAAACAACCTCTTGGTTAGGGAGAATCGAATTTTGCAAAATGGGAAAAAGTCACTTTTGTTCTTGGCCAAGACATGTTCATACATTGGTGTCATTTTGAATTCAGTATGCTTAAGCTACATTGCAGGCCTCTAATCCCATTTTCACTCAATAATTCAATGCAAAACCATTGTGCCAAGATGTTGTTCTATGCATTTGGACATTACATGGAGAATTAACCCTTAATTAGAAAAAGCATTATTTCCATTTTGAAAAAGTAGAACTTTATGTCCATTTTGCAAATCCAAGTGGTACAGTCCAAATCTTCTTGGCACAAGTTATGAGACATATTGCACTGATCAAGGCAAGGCTTTGCAGCAGGTTTAGGGGTCCTCTACCTGTCTAGAACACAAAGTGACTATGGCTTGCTTAAAGTTCAAGAAACATTGCATATGACATACCAACTTCCATATCAGTCAACCAGGCCTTAGAGAAAGATATCAAACACATTCCAAACATTGATCCTAAGCTGAAGCACGAGTCTTTCACCTCCAATACCTTCACAAACTCAGAACCACCATCAAACTGCCAAAACAGAGTGACCTCTGCAGATTGAGTTCCAACTCTCATCCCTGTCATGCTTTCTTGCTAAAAGCTCTTCACACACCTTCCCTACCATCAATGTAAGCTAACCAAAACCTAAAACACGACCTCTAATTCCTCTAACCAGTTCCACCATTTTCATTTTCTTGTTTTGCAGTTGAAGTTCTCTAGCACGATTCAAGAAGTTTCAAGACAAAGTAAAGCTCGGAATAGCATCCCTGAACCTCAAGGAAGCTATACCAATTATCACCTTGCACTGAAAGCTTCTCCATTGCCAGATACAACTTCAACTGAACAGGTAAGTTCATGAACTCGTATCTCTCTTATTAGGCATTGTTAGCTTTAGGTTTGTGAAGAAAACATGTCACAATCATAGCCCTGAACATGCCCATATGATTAGATTTTATTTATATTATGTGTGCTGCAAGAATTTTGAGTCTGAACATTGATGGAAAACTAGGTCAGGAATTGGGGGAGAAGAAATTCTCCCTCATCTTAGAGAGTTAAGTCAAGTTTTTTATATCCCTGGATTCGTCTTCTCATGCTCTACACTTTTCATGTTGAATGTTTTGCTTAAAAGTCCAGGAATTGGGAGATAGAAAACGCGTGTTTGGCTTGAACAAAGGTGTTCTGAGGTTGAAGATGACTTGGTTCTGGGCTGGGCCTGTTTGACATTTCTTTTTGCACCATATTTTTACTTCTGCACCCCCTGAGCCCATTTTGCTTATTTTTATGATTTTTTGACATTTTATTTTTTGTCCTGACTCATTTATTTTTTCTAACAATATTAAAAATATCAAAAATATTTTTCTCACCATTTTTGAATTTATTAGGCATTTATTTGGTTTTCTTTTAGTTTGTACATAAATAAATAAATACATATACTTTTATTTAAAATACTAAAATAGTGCAAATACATTTTTATACATTTTTATTTTGTTTTACTTTATGAAAATATTTTATAGAAAAAATACCTTTTTTTATTAAATATTAAATATCATTAATTTGTATATAATACATATTTAGTAAATAATACATATATATATATATATATATATATATATATATATATATATATATATATATATATATATATATATATATATATATATATATATATATATATATATATATATATATATATATATATATATATATATATATATATATATATATATATATATATATATATATATATATATATATATATATATATATATATATATATATATTAATATATATATTAATATATTTAGGGTTTAAATGCAAAATACATACACTTTTTATTTTTATTAATATTTAAATATAAAAATATCTTTTGACAAATATACTTCATTTTATTTTATTTTTGTATACAATAAATAAATACTTGTACATAATAAATAAATAATGCATTTTATTTAAATAGAATTAGGGTTTAACCCTAAACATGAAAAAACTCCCAAAAATAATATTTTTATTTTTGTTTATTTTGACATATAAAAATACTTTTTTCATACATACAAAAAACCATTTTTGCATCTTGCATATTTATTCTTATTTTATTTAAATTGTGCAATTAAATTATCTTGTAAATAATTCAATATTGATGTAATAGTTAGGTTTAAATTCCTTGTCAAAATCCCCATTTGAACATTTGTACCCCCCTTCCCATATATGGTTTTGTAATAGCTTAGTAAATTTATTTTCGCACTTTATTGCTTTCTAATTATACCATGTTAGAATTAGGGTTTGTATGCGAAAAAACAACAAAAATAGTTTTGACCTAATTTCAAGATAAACAAGCATGAAAATGAAAACACAAATCACACTTGCACCCCCTAGGGTATTCCACTTTTTGCCTTTCAAAATTGGGCCATATTGCATGTTAGGTCTCTTTGGGCAAAACAAACACAAATCAAATGATCATAGTCCCTCGATGACGCTTTCAAAATGTTGCCTAAAACAAATGATCAAGTCCCTTAAAGAAAATTTCCTAAAGATACTTGACACCATTGCAATTATGGTCTAAACGATGACCCGCGCCCGTCCCTTTCACATCCTAACATGAGATTGTCCACCAAATACAATGGTGGAACAAACTTGTTAAAAGGGTTAAAACATAGCAATAAACCTTGAGAAATTTAGGAGTAGATAACCTCTTAGTTACTTGAATCAAACTTGCAAAAACAAAACACTTGCCTATTTTCTAAAACCACACCTCATAAAACTTTCAAAACAACTTTCAAAAAACAAATGAAAACCTTTTCAAAAGACATACATCTTTGTATACATCCCCACATGGATCATTACAAAGGTTGCCACCACATTGGATTCTTTTCAAAACATTTTCAAACCCACACACACAAGCACCATTTCAAACAATTGAAAACAAAAGGCAAGTGATCTAAGCAAGTAACTAAGAGCCCATGGATAACCATGGATAGAAAGGGTGCTAATACCTTCCCTTTCTATAATCTACTCCCCGAACCCAAGAAAACATCTCAAAAGGTTTTTGCTGTGCTTTTTAACCTTTCCTTAGGATAAAATAAAAAGTCGGTGGCGACTCTTGCTCAACCGAAACATTTGTGAAAACAAACGCAAAACCATAGTCAGTTCTCCCACCGTATCACAGAACTGGCGACTCTGTTTGGGATACCATTTAAAAGTGGAGTAACCTTAGGGCTTAGATCACCTTTGTTTTCAATTGTTTGCCTTGTTTGCTTTTATATTTGTGGGTTGTGCATCGGAGTTTCATAGATCCTAACCCGGATCTGGGGAATACCCTTTTTAGGTCATAATCTGTGAGGGACCTGTCCGGCGTAGACCGACATGGGTGAAGCAGTGGCTACGTTGGTGTGGCACCTTGGTCTGTACCTATATCCCTTGTGTTGCAATGAGGAGAATATAGGTCTTCTAAGGAGTCATCAAACACCAACCGACCTTAGAACCCTAAATTAATCAAACTTGGCTATTAGGACAGTAACAGTATGCTACACTCATTGAGGCTAAACTCTCGAGATGGTTCTGGCCGCAAGAAAAGATTGCGATGCTGGAGTTATGACCGATTGAGGGTAGCCAATGATTTGAGATCCTTTAGAACCCAGTTACTTTTGATAGGACAGGTTTTAACCGACGAAACTAAAAGAGGGTAATACCTAAACTTCATGCTGGCCTGAAACCTAAGGGTTGTCTTGTGTGACTTGTGTGCCTTATCATGCTTGCCTGTGTGAATACTTGTGGTGTGCTTCATCATAGCATCATGCCATCATACCATTGCATGCATCCTGTATAAAGGACTAACCCATTTCAAAGACAAAAAAGTTTCATCTTTGCTCTGTTTTGTAGGACATCATGATGCCCGTGCGTAGGAATACTATCCGGCTCAACTTTGTTCAACCACCAACTTTGCTCAAGGATTTGGTTGGTAGGATTCCAAACACCTCCTCCTTCATCAACAGGCATGGTTCTCTCCTTGGCTTGATCACTGCAAAATGGGACCAACAACTGATAAGTGTTCTGACCCAGTTTTATGACCCCCTGTATCATTGTTTCACCTTTCAAGACTTCCAGCTGGTTCCTACCCTAGAAGAATTCTCTTATTTGCTTGGGATCCCTGTCTTGGAGCAAACTCCATTCATTGGTTTGGAAAAGACTCCTAGGCCTGAAGAGGTTGCTGCAGTTCTCCCCTTGACCAAAGAAGAGGTATTGGCTAACTGGGAGACTAGAAGTGGAGTTAAGGGCTTTTTGGTCAAATTTCTGGTTGGCAAAGCTAATGATTTCTGGAATGACTTGGACTTCAAGGCGTACGAGGATATTCTGGCTCTTTTGATCTATGGTCTGGTACTGTTTCCCAATCCTGACACCTTTATCAGTATCTATGCCATAAGGATCTTCATGTCTCGGAACCATGTACCCACTCTTTTGGGTGATATCCTGCAACAACTTTATGCTCGTACTGCCCGAAAGCGGGGAACTCCATGGTGTTGTGCTCCTTTGTTAGTGAGGTGGTTTATTTCGCACCTTCCTAAGTTCGTGCTGAAGAATGAAGAAGGAAAGGGTTGGGCTCGAAGGTTAATGTCTCTCACTGATAATGACATCACTTGGACTCTCAGAGGTTTGGATGAGGTAGCTGTTATTGATTGTTACGGAGAATACCCTAATGTTCTGTTGATTGGTATCCAAGGAGGAATCTCTTATAATCCATGCTTAGCTCTCCGCCAGTTTGGAAGATCCAGAAGAGTTGGGCCTCATGAAATGTTGGTTCCTAACTTCCATTTTGAGTTTCAGGCAGACAGTGACAAACTACGCCATGGATTCATTAAAGCTTGGGACAGAATTCACAAAGCTGACCCACATGAGTTAGGGCCAAAGACTTCTTTACCAATGGAACCCTATTGCAAATGGGTCCGCATCCGTTCTCAGAAGTTAGGTATGTCGTACGAAGTTGTTAGACCTATCATTTTTGAATCTCCTGATGAAGATGGGGTTCCTCCAACTATCCTCCCTCCTCAGATACCTACTGATTTTGACACAATGAAGAGATCTTGGGCGCAGCTAAAAGAAGAACGGGATTTCTATCGGGAAAAGTTCAACGAGCAGGAACGGAAGATCCAGAGGCTGACTAAGCAATTGGAGGAAGAGCGGGTCCTGAACAACTACATCAACACTGAGAAAAGGAGGCCATGGGAGCACTGATGGGCTTTGGATATTTCCTTTTATAGCTTGTATTTCCTTTCCAGTATTTTTCATTCCTGTAATGCCGAAGGGCAAGTTGTTGAACAATTTAAATTTTAATCTAATGAAGTGTGTTTCCCTTTTTGTCTACAAAGTTGAATCTTGTTTGTCTTTGAAAACATAAAACATACGCATCTCATTGCACCATATGCATAGCAGGTACCCTATTTCACAGGTTGCTTAATCTTCTTCGCTGTTTATTTGAACAGTCATCATGAATCCAGACTCATCCAGTGAGCAATCAATCAAGGCCCTTCAGGCCCAAAGTGCCCAGTTTCAAGAGATGGTCCTGAGCCTGGCCCAAGGTCAGCAAGAGTTGAAGACCCTACTCCTGAAGAAGAAGAAGAAGAAAAAGAGGATTGCGTTATTCAACACTGGACGCAGATTTGGGAACACACTCCATAATGAAGCTGATCCAACTACTTCTTCTGCTGAGAAAAACAGTCCCCAAGGGGGAGGAGCTCCTAGTCCTGCAGTCTCTGACAACGAGACAGACTACAATGACGAACAATACCCACCTGCTGCTGACAGATACAAGCAATTGGAAGACCGCTTGAGCGCCATGGAAATTTAGAATGTGTCGGGGCTGGATTTCAGAGATTTGGGGTTATCTTCTGGGGTAGTAATTCCACACAAGTTTAAGGCGCCTGCCTTTGCTAAATATGATGGGGCCTCCTGTCCAAAGCTGCATCTAAGGTCGTACGTAAGGAAGATCCAACCTTACACGGCAGATAAGAACCTTTGGATTCACTTCTTCCAAGATAGCCTTTCGGGGTCACAGCTTGAATGGTTCTACAAACTAGATGGAACTAGCATCCGACACTGGGAAGATTTGGCAACCGCATTCTACAGACAATATCAATACAATTCTGATCTCGCTCCTACGCGTACCCAACTTCAGGGTATGTCTCTAGGAATGGGCGAAGGGTTCAAAGAATATGCACAAAAATGGAGAGATTTAGCTGGCAGGGTGCAGCCTCTGTTGACTGATCGTGAGCTGGTTGATATGTTTCTAGGGACTTTGTCTGGTCCATTTTTCAATCACTTGGTTGGTAACTCCTCCGCTGGGTTTACGGATTTGATTCTGACGGGAGAAAGAATTGAAGCTGGCATCAGGTCAGGAAAGATACAAAAAGCTGCCTCCCCAAGTACTGAGAAGAGGCCTTTCAAGAAAGAAGCAAGTGCAGTCTATGGTCCTAGAAGACAAGTCAAGCCAGAAAGTCGCCAAGTCGTCAATGCTTTGGTCATTTCAAAACCTGTTGCCGCTCCTCAGCAGTACAATCAACAAAGAGGTGAAAGGCCCAAGAGGCAGTATACTCGGCTGAGTATGACCTTATCACAAATTTTACCGTAACTGATATCAACCAACTTGGTGACCCTCAAAGATGCGCCAAAGGTCGTTAATACTGCATCTCCTAAGTATAACCTGAATGCCCGTTGTGCTTATCATTCTGATAGCCCCGGGCATACTACTGATGATTGCTGGGCCTTGAGAAACAAAGTGCAAGATCTTATCGACGCAAAGGAAATTCAGTTTGAGGCGCCTGAGAGGCCAAATGTTGTAACTGCTCCTATGCCCCAGCATAGGGTAAATGCCATCGAGGAAGATTTGTATGCTGTTTCGGTGAATGATGTTGCTACCCCTCTTTTGACTGTTAAGAGGAACTTTCTACTAGTCGGTTTATTTCCGGGTTGTGGAAAGGGGTGCCTCCTGTGTGCTGTTATCCCTACCGGTTGTCCACTGCTGAAATCAGGCATCCAAAGCCTGATGGACAGCAAAGAAATTCTGTTCAAGAAAATTGTTGTTCCGTTTGTCTCTGTTGAAGAGATATCTGTTGTCACAATTTACAATCCTACCAAAGCTCCTCCGAGGAAGCCAGTCCAAATTTTGTCTGTTGCACCCATTACTATTACTGTTCCGGAGCCTCTCCCCTATGAGTCTGATAAAGCGGTCCCATGGCATTATGGGGCCGACGTGTATGTGCTTGGGGTGAAGTAGGAGTTCAACACCAATACCAGTATCAGTAACATCACTGGTCCCGCCAAGATTACCCGCAGTGGCAGGCTCTTCTCGCCTGACATTGCACCGCCAGTTATCCGAAAACCTCTCACCATCACACCCGCAAGTGTGCATGTTCCGAATCAAGTTCTTGTGTCTACTACTGCCGCCGAGTCCTCCGATACTCGGGGCAAAGAAGTTACTACTGATTTGCCTGCCAGAACGGAGGCACCAAAAAAGACTGCTGTGGAAGCCTCCCAACAAGAAATGGAGGAAATTCTTAAAATCATCAAAAAGAGTGACTTTAATGTTGTTGAACAGTTGGGGCATACCCCCTCCAAAATCTCTATGCTATCATTGCTGCTATGCTCAGAGGCCCATGCAAAAGCCCTAATTTCATTTCTGAAAATGGCCCATGTGCCGCAAGAGACCTCTGCAGATCAATTCACTGACTGTGTAGCTAATTTGACAGCCGACAATGGATTGGGGTTCTCAGATGCTGACCTTACCGCCAAAGGGAAAAATCACAATGATGCCCTGCATGTTTCCATAGAATGCAGGGGCACTACTCTCGCACACGTGTTGGTGGATACCGGTTCTTCCCTGAATGTCTTGCCCAAGAAGGCATTGGATCGCTTGGATTGTGAGGGTCTGGAATTGAAGCCTAGTAACATCATTGTTAGAGCCTTCGACGGTTCTAAGAGGATGGTGCACGGTGAAGTGGACATCCCTATTCGTGTGGGTTCCCAAGTCTTTGACTCAACGTTCTATGTAATGGATATTCGTCCATCTTACTCCTGCTTGTTGGGTAGACCCTGGATTCACAAGGCTGGGGCAGTAACCTCCACTCTACACCAAAAGCTCAAATACCCTGTCAAAGGGAAGATTGTTATTGTGCAGGGTGAGGAGGAATACATGGTTAGTCACTTGAATTCATTCCGGTATATCGAGATGGACGGGGAATTTATTGAAACCCCCTTTCAGCATTTCGAGGAGGTACCTCCAACTTTGGCATCAGCTGAAACAGTAGTTGAAGAAGACTTTCCGTTGAAGATGGCGTCCTTGAAGGATGCCCGGGCTGTAATCGAGAAAGGCAATTGTGCAAATTGGGGTCAGCTTCCTCACTTCACTCAAAAGAATGACAAGTTTGGGCTGGGCTTTACTGCAGAGGCTCAGAGGACCATGCGCAAGGAAAAGATCAGAAAGGCTCCAGTGTTTATCACCAGTCCAAGAGTGAATGCTATCGAGGAGGACGTAGAGGAAGCAGAGTTCGACAGTTGGATCTATCCAACCACCAGCAACGGACCAAGCAACTGGACGGCAAAGGATTTTACACCTATCACATTTGTCACGCAGTAATTAACTCTTTTGATTTCCAATTTGTAACAAACAATATGTTAAAACTTTATTGGCTCGGTGTCCTACCCGGGGCATCGTAGCTCCATTTGTGAGGGCTTTTTGTATGACATTTCCATATATCATCAATCAAAACATTGGACGTTTGTTGCATTTCAAATCTTGTGCTCTTTTTCTTTCTGTGTTATATATTGCAAAACAGCTATATTTACACACACTCACTCATACAGGTTTCAATCCACTCTGGATCTCACTGGTAACAACTCTGCTACCACCAGTTGTGACTTCGAGAATCCGATCAACTTGGCCGAAGACGAAGGTGAAGATGATTGCGAAGTGCCTGGTGAACTCGCAAGACTGCTACTCCAGGAAGAGAGGGTTATTCAACCCCGTGAAGAGCCGGTGGAAACAGTTAACCTGGGTACTGAGACAGATAGGAAAGAGGTCAAGATTGGGGCTAATCTAAAGCTCAGTGTGAAGCAACGATTGATCCAGATGCTACATGATTACATGGAGATCTTTTCTTGGTCCTATGAAGACATGCCTGCTTTGGATGCCGACATTGTAGTTCATCACCTGCCAACCAAGGAAGACTGCCCTCCGGTAAAGCAAAAGGTCCGCCGCATGCGCCCAGAGATGTCCGAAAAGATCAAGGCTGAGGTTATGAAGCAATTCGATGCCGGGTTTCTAGCAGTAACTTCTTACCCTCAGTGGGTTGCCAATGTGGTGCCAGTGCCAAAGAAGGACGGTAAAGTCAGGATGTGTGTCGACTACAGGGATTTGAATAGGGCAAGCCCCAAGGATGATTTCCCGATACCTCACATCGACGTTCTTGTCGACAATACTGCTCAACATAAGGTGTTCTCCTTCATGGATGGTTTTTCAGGGTATAATCAGATCAAGATGGCTCCGGAAGATATGGAAAAGACTACCTTTGTGACTCAGTGGGGCACCTTCTGTTACAAGGTCATGCCATTCGGGTTGAAAAATGCTGGGGCAACCTACCAACGTGCCATGGTTGCTTTATTTCATGATATGATCCATCATGAGATTGAGGTATACGTTGATGACATGATTGCAAGGTCCCAAACTGAGGAAGAACACCTTGATCATCTGAGGAAGTTGTTTGACCGACTCAAGTTATACAAGCTGAGGTTGAATCCCAACAAATGCACCTTTGGGGTGAGGTCCGGAAAATTGCTAGGTTTCATTGTAAGTGATAAAGGTATTCAGGTGGACCTTGCCAAGGTAAAAGCCATACAAGAGATGCCAACTCCAAAGACAGAGAAAGAAGTCAGAGGCTTCCTGGGACGACTGAATTACATTGCCCGATTCATCTCACATCTAACTGCTACTTGTGAGCCAATCTTCAAATTACTGAAGAAAGATCAAGTAGTACGTTGGAACGATGAATGTCAGGCTGCTTTTGAAAAGATAAAGGAGTACCTCCAAGAGCCACCCATTCTTATGCCACCAGTGGAAGGAAGACCTCTGATACTATATTTGACAGTACTTGACAATTCAATGGGGTGTGTGCTGGGGCAGCATGACGAGTCTGGCCAAAAAGAGCATGCTATTTATTACTTGAGCAAAAAGTTTACCGACTGTGAGTCTCGTTACTCACTGCTTGAGAAAACATGCTGCGCTCTGGTATGGGCTGCTCGCCGGTTGAGACAGTATATGCTGACTCACACCACTTTGTTGATTTCAAAGATGGATCCCATCAAGTACATATTTGAAAAGCCTGCTCTGTCTGGGAGAATATCAAGATGGCAAATGATCTTAACAGAATATGATATCCAGTATACAACTTAGAAAGCAATCAAAGGAAGTGTACTGGCAGATCATTTGGCACACCAACCTGTGGACGATTACCAATCATTGAACTTTGATTTCCCAGACGAAGACATCATGGTGGTAACTGATTTGTGAAGTGCCTGGACCGGATGAAGGACCTGAGGAAGGATCCCGATGGTCTATGCATTTTGATGGAGCCTCCAATGCTTTGGGTAACGGCGTTGGCGCTGTAATCATATCTCCCAAAGGAACTCATACTCCACTCACTGCCCGATTATGTTTCAACTGCACCAACAACATGGCAGAATATGAGGCATGTATCATGGGTCTGCAAGCTGCAATCGACTTAAGGATCAAATTTCTGAGTGTCTTCGGAGATTCCGCTCTCGTGATCAATCAGATCAAAGGCGAGTGGGATACGAAACACCCAAATCTTATTCCTTACAAGGAGTATGTGTCGACCTTGCTTCCCCACTTTGAAGAGATAACTTTTGAACACTTCCCAAGAGAGGAGAATCATCTAGCGGACGCACTAGCTACGATGTCTTCAATGTTAAAAGTTAAATGGTACAATGAGGCTCCCCGGATCATTATCTGGAAGTTGGACGAACCGGCATACTGCTGCGATCTTAAGGCAGAAAAGGTGACTGAAAAACCCTGGTATCATGAGGTGAAGAGGTACTTGGAAGCTCAGGAATACCCTGAAGTTGCATCCGTCAATGACAAGAAGTTCATGAGGAGGTTTGCGGCAAAATTCTTCCTCAGCAACGGCATTCTCTACAAACGGAATCATGATTCAACTCTACTGCGTTGTGTGGATAAGGCTGAAGCAGAGAAGATCATGATAGAACTGCATGAAGGTATATTCGGAACACATTCAAGTGGACACACCATGGCAAAGAAAATCCTACGGGCAGGATATTTCTGGTCCACAATGGAAGCCGATTGTTACCAACACTCTCGAACTTGTCACAAATGCCAGATCTATGCTGACAAGGTGCATATTCCTCCAGTTCCTCTGAACATCCTGACGGCACCTTGGCCTTTTGCAATGTGGGGCATTGATATGATCGGTGAGATCCGACCGACGGCATCCAACGGGCATCGCTTCATCTTGGTGGCAATCGATTACTTCACGAAGTGGGTTGAGGCAGCTTCCTACGCAACGGTAACCAAGAGCGTCGTGGCACGTTTCATCCGGCATAATCTGATCTGTCGGTACAGCGTCCCAGAAAGAATCATTACGGACAATGGTACCAATCTCAATAACAAAATGATCACTGAACTCTGCGAACAATTCAAGATACAGCACCACAACTCTTCTCCCTACCGGCCGAAGATGAATGGAGCTGTAGAGGCAGCTAATAAGAATATCAAGAAAATTGTGCAGAAGATAACAGTGACCTATAAAGATTGGCACGAGATGTTACCGTTTGCTCTTCATGGGTACCGTACCTCAGCAAGGACGTCAACCGGGGTAACTCCTTTCTCCTTGGTCTATGGCATGGAGGCAGTCTTGCCGATTGAAGTCTAGATACCCTCTCTCCGAATAATGAAGGATGCAGACTTGAATGAAGATGACTGGATCCAGACTCGACTTGATCAATTAAACCTGATTGACGAAAAGAGGCTCACCGCTATCTGTCATGGTCAGACGTATCAAAAACGGATGATCAGGGCATTTAACAAGAAAGTCAGACCACAAAAGTATCAAGTTGGGGACCTGGTAATCAAACGCATCATCCTTCCTCAAAGTGATCCCCGGGGCAAATGGACCCCTACGTACGAAGGGCCATTTATGGTTAAACATGTGTTCTCAGGAGGAGCCATGATCCTAACCACCATGGATGGTGACGACCTTCCTCACCCCGCCAATGCAGACATAGTGAAAAGATACTACGCATGAATAAAAAACCCGTTAGGTTGACATACCTAGGCAAAAATAAGGGCTTCCCGGCGAACCAAAAGGGTTCGGGCAAAAATAAGGGATGAAATGAAAAAAATCTATACACCCGGCAATTCGAAAACCTGAAAAGGCGGCTTGGGCAAAAATGGGTATCCCGGTGGACTGAAAACCCGAAAGGGCGGTCCAGGCAAAAGTTAGGGATAAAGCGTAACACTATGTCTCATTGGATCACTTCGCATCCGGAATTCAGCATCAACTATCTGGCTCAGATTTCGGCATCGACCAATCAGCTTCATCTTCAACCAAGCAGCAAAGTGATGAGACGCTTGAAGACATAAAGGCGATAGCAGAGTTGGAACCCAGTGGGATTGTTCACATAGCTGTTTTGTTTCCTTTTCAAAATTGTAAATTCTATGTTATTCGGCGGCATTCTCTTACTAGGATGTCAGCCTCTTGTACAAAAACGCCTATTCACAGGCAAAAATTCAAAATCAATACAAATCTACTCTCTTATACAAATTGCCATTGTTTTTCTTTTTTCTGTTTTGTCTTGCGAAGAACGTCCAATGTTCATTTTTGATATATGCATTTGACATTAAATTGCTGATTCATAAATATTTGCATATGAAACAAAAGACTAATTACAGGTGACATCAGAAACAGGGACAATGTGAAGTTGTCTGATGCAGTCTGGTTGCTTTGTCCGCCAAGGTACCGGGGTAGATTCGACTGAAGAATGTGACCAAATCATCTCAACTCCCCGCAGAATAAGACAAGATTCAGCAATACTTTCCCCAAGCAGAGTTGGTTCCCCGTCAATCTTGAAAAGGCACAACATTCCCCAGCGGAGTATAGGCATTCATCAGCAAGCGCCGCCGGCAGTCTTGATCTAAGATGGTTCCCCGGCAGAATATCAGTACCCCAGTGCAATTCCAAAAGTTTCCCCAGGAAAGTGGAATTCTCATCCCCAGCAGGTCTTAAAGCTTATCCCCAGTAGATTCTGGAAGCTTGTTCCCTGCATAATACAGACGTCTCTCCCAAGCTTTATTCAAAGTTATTCCTCACAAGGGCTTATAACTGGGTTATCCTCAGCTAATTGACATGGAAGATCGCCCTCGGCAAAGTTCTTTCAATCCCCAGCGGAGTTTATCTTTGGTATCCCCAGCGGAGTTTTTTCATCATTATCCCCAGCGGAATCCATCATTGAAGTCCTCAGCAGGCCTCTCATCAAAACTTCAGCAAAGTATCTCTGCCACAGAGCGATTCCCCGGCCGGTCGTCAAGGATTTATTTTCCTAAAGACGAAATTACATTCATAAATATTTCACATTTTCATACATCTTGCTTACATACATGATAAAGTGCACACAACACTATCTCATGTTGAAAATCATGACATCATGCATATCATACATCATGACATTGCATACAACTTATGTTTTTGCCTTTTTAGGGAAAAAGACAATCCCGAAGATAACTACCTTCAACTGTCACAATTCCAGATTCGATTCCTGTATCCAGCCAGGGCATATCTGTTAACGACCATTTCCAGACTCGATTCATGTATCTAGCCAGGGCACGTCTGAAGAGTTCAAAGATTCGATTCCTGTATCCAGCCAGGGCACATCTATCAACTACAACATTTCCAGATTCGATTCCTGTATCCAGCCAGGGCATATCTGTTAACGACCATTTCCAGACTCGATTCCTGTATCTAGCCAGGGCACGTCTGAAGAGTTCAAAGATTCGATTCCTGTATCCAGCCAGGGCACATCTATCGACTACAACATTTCCAGATTCGATTCCTGTATCTAGCCAGGGCACGTCTGAAGAGTTCGAAGATTCGATTCCTGTATCCAGCCAGGGCATATCTATTGACGACTATTTCCGGATTCGACTACTGTATCCAGCCAGGGCACATCTGTGAGCAACCGATTGTAGATTCGATACTTGTATCTAGCCAGGGCATATCTGCATAAGGAGATTGAAGATCAAACACCTGTAACAAGCCGGGAAAACATCTGTCTTTCTCAAGTACACAAGTTCTTGCTAAGGAATCTCTTATGCGATCAACATTTCCAAATGGCATCTATAAGCCCATTCCCGACAAGGTTCTATCACATCTCCAGATGGCATCTATAAGCCCATCTCCCTATCAACCATCTCCAGATGGCATCTATAAGCCCATCTCCCTATCAACCATCTCTCCAAATGGCATCTATAATCTCATTCCCGACATCACATTGCTGATACTCCAACATGCGAGTGCAAATTTTCGGGCACTCTAGTGTCCAATCTCCTTTTACCCTCGAGTCGCGAAAGGCAAACTTGCCAATCTAACTCTTCAGGTTCAAGAAGATTGAACAGGGGCAACTTTTGTACCCCAAAATTTGCCCTCCCATTTCCTCAACATTTTCTCATCACAAAACCCTTGGAGCTCAAGATCCAGTTAGGGTTTCCTCTGCTCAAGACTTCTCCTTGCTCTGTTGACCCAAATTAGGGTTTGTGATTGCACAAAGAGATTTTTACCTAAAGTGCCTAAGATGACTTTCATGCTTCATGTTGGACTCCCAAGTTTATCCATACCAAGTTTCAAGTCTTGATTCCAAATTTTGCCCAGTCAATTGGACAGTTGACCTAGAAATCAACTGTATTGGGGAAAAGTCAACTGTGACCAATTGACAGTCAAATCCCATGAAAATTGAACCACGTCAACATTATGAACTCACATGGACCATTTGATCAAGTTTGGATCACAATTCCACAAGAAATTTGATCAGATCATAAAAAGGGCAAAATGGTCATTTTTAGGGTTTTGACTGCACAAAGGCAATTTTTGACTGTTTGACCTAGTCAATGGCAAAACAAACTTACATATGGACTCAAGGACCCCATGGAATTATCTTGACATGCTCAACAAGTTCAAAGGATCCCAAATACACAAGATTGATAGTTGAATTTCCCAGTCAATTGATCAATTTTGACTGTATACTGAAAAGTCAAACTTTGACTTTTTGGTCAAAATCAAGGGTCAAGGTTCATTTTTCATCAAAACATGCCAAATCATGAAACTTGTTCACCAAGAAATCAAAAATTGCAAATTAGGGTTTGAAATGAGAATTTTTCATAACTTAGAATTTTTCTAAGTTATGAAAAACCCTAATTTTTTCCCAACTATGCCCCACTTTCTCACCAAGATTCATTTGGATTCAAGCAAAAGTCAAAACATGAAAGTTGTAGCTTGTTGCATAATCTACAACTTTGATTCACAAAGTTTTCCCAAAAGAAGCTTGTATCTCAAGTTACAATTTTTGGAACAAGGGTGCCAAACCATTCTTAACTTAGTGAAAATTTGACCTATTTTGGACAAGTTTTTTTACCTAACTTCAAGACCATTTTTCATACACTTCCACTTGGAATTTCAATTTGCATTTCAAAGATGGATTGTAGTATACATTCCAAGATTTCCAAAATGTCCAAGAACTTCTCAAACAACCTCATGGTTAGGGAGAATCGAATTTT
Organism: Vicia faba; assembly: GCA_948472305.1. NCBI lineage: Eukaryota > Viridiplantae > Streptophyta > Magnoliopsida > Fabales > Fabaceae > Vicia > Vicia faba. The sequence goes on from OX451738.1 coordinate 1,162,678,663, forward strand.
GCAAAATGGGAAAAAGTCACTTTTGTTCTTGGCCAAGACATGTTCATACATTGGTGCCGTTTTGAATTCAGCATGCTTAAGCTATATTGCAGACCTCTAATCCCATTTTCACTCAATAATTCAATGCAAAACCATTGTGCCAAGATGTTGTTCTATGAATTTGGACATTACATGGAGAATTAACCCTTAATTAGAAAAAGCATTATTTCCATTTTGAAAAAGTAGAACTTTATGTCCATTTTGCAAATCCAAGTGGTACAGTCCAAATCTTCTTGGAACAAGTTATGAGACATATTGCACTGATCAAGGCAAGGCTTTGCAGCAGGTGTAGGGGTCCTCTACCTGTCTAGAACACAAAGTGACTATGGCTTGCTTAAAGTTCAAGAAACATTGCATATGACATACCAACTTCCATATCAGTCAACCAGGCCTTAGAGAAAGATATCAAACACATTCCAAACATTGATCCTAAGCTGAAGCACGAGCCTTTCACCTCCAATACCTTCACAAACTCAGAACCACCATCAAACTGCCAAAACAGAGTGACCTCTGCAGATTGAGTTCCAACTCTCATCCCTGTCATGCTTTCTTGCTAAAAGCTATTCACACACCTTCCCTACCATCAATGCAAGCTAACCAAAACCTAAAACACGACCTGTAATTCCTCTAACCAGTTCCACCATTTTCATTTTCTTGTTTTGCAGTTGAAGTTCTCTAGCACGATTCAAGAAGTTTCAAGACAAAGTAAAGCTTGGAATAGCATCCCTGGACCTCAAGGAAGCTATACCAATCATCACCTTGCACTGAAAGCTTCTCCATTGCCAGATACAACTTCAACTGAACAGGTAAGTTCATGAACTCGTATCTCTCTTATTAGGCATTGTTAGCTTTAGGTTTGTGAAGAAAACATGTCACAATCATAGCCCTGAACATGCCCATATGATTAGATTTCATTTATATTATGTGTGCTGCAAGAATTTTGAGTCTGAACATTGATGGAAAACTAGGTCAGGAATTGGGGGAGAAGAAATTCTCCCTCATCTTAGAGAGTTAAGTCAAGTTTTTTATATCCCTGGATTCGTCTTCTCATGCTCTACACTTTTCATGTTGAAAGTTTTGCTTAAAAGTCCAGGAATTGGGAGATAGAAAACGCGTGTTTGGCTTGAACAAAGGTGTTCTGAGGTTGAAGATAACTTGGTTCTGGGCTGGGCCTGTTTGACATTTCTTTTTGCATCATATTTTTACTTCTGCACCCCCTGAGCCCATTTTGCTTATTTTTATGATTTTTTGACATTTTATTTTTTGTCCTGACTCATTTATTTTTTCTAACAATATTAAAAATATCAAAAATATTTTTCTCACCATTTTTGAATTTATTAGGCATTTATTTTGTTTTCTTTTAGTTTGTACATAAATAAATAAATACATATACTTTTATTTAAAATACTAAAATAGTACAAATACATTTTTATACATTTTTATTTTGTTTTACTTTATGAAAATATTTTATAGAAAAAATACCTTTTTTTATTAAATATTAAATATCATTAATTTGTATATAATACATATTTAGTAAATAATACATATATATATATATATATATATATATATATATATATATATATATATATATATATATATATATATATATATATATATATATATATATATATATATATATATATATATATATATATATATATATATATATATATATATATATATATATATATATATATATATATATATATATATATATATATATATATATATATATATATATATATATATATATATATATATATATATATATATATATAGGGTTAAAATGCAAAATACATACACTTTTTATTTTTATTAATATTTAAATATAAAAATATCTTTTGACAAATATACTTCATTTTATTTTATTTTTGTATACAATAAATAAATACTTGTACATAATAAATAAATAATGCATTTTATTTAAATAGAATTAGGGTTTAACCCTAAACATGAAAAAACTCCCAAAAATAATATTTTTATTTTTGTTTATTTTGACATATAAAAATACTTTTTTCATACATACAAAAAAGCATTTTTGCGTCTTGCATATTTATTCTTATTTTATTTAAATTGTGCAATTAAATTATCTTGTAAATAATTCAATATTGATGTAATAGTTAGGTTTAAATTCCTTGTCAAAATCCCCATTTGAACATTTGTACCCCCCTTCCCATATATGGTTTTGTAATAGCTTAGTAAATTTATTTTCGCACTTTATTGCTTTCTAATTATACCATGTTAGAATTAGGGTTTGTATGCGAAAAAACAACGAAAATAGTTTTGACCTAATTTCAAGATAAACAAGCATGAAAATGAACACACAAATCACACTTGCACCCCCTAGGGTATTCCACTTGTTGCCTTTCAAAATTGGGCCATATTGCATGTTAGGTCTCTTTGGGCAAAACAAACACAAATCAAATGATCATAGTCCCTCGATGACGCTTTCAAAATGTTGCCTAAAACAAATGATCAAGTCCCTTAAAGAAAATTGCCCAAAGATACTTGACACCATTGCAATTATGGTCTAAACGATGACCCGCGCCCGTCCCTTTCACATCCTAACATGAGATTGTCCACCAAATACAATGGTGGAACAAACTTGTTAAAAGGGTTAAAACATAGCAATAAACCTTGAGAAATTTAGGAGTAGATAACCTCTTAGTTACTTGAATCAAACTTGCAAAAACAAAACACTTGCCTATTTTCTAAAACCACACCTCATAACACTTTCAAAACAACTTTCAAAAAACAAATGAAAACCTTTTCAAAAGACATACATCTTTGTATACATCCCCACATGGATCATTACAAAGGTTGCCACCATGTTGGCTTCTTTTCAAAACATTTTCAAACCCACACACACAAGCACCATTTCAAACAATTGAAAACAAAAGGCAAGTGATCTAAGCAAGTAACTAAGAGCCCATGGATAACCATGGATAGAAAGGGTGCTAATACCTTCCCTTTCTATAATCTACTCCCCGAACCCAAGAAAACATCTCAAAAGGTTTTTGTTGTGCTTTTTAACCTTTCCTTAGGATAAAATAAAAAGTCGGTGGCGACTCTTGCTCAACTGAAACATTTGCGAAAACAAACGCAAAACCATAGTCAGTTCTCCCACCGTATCACAAAGACCAATCTGGTAACTCTGAGGGAAGCCCCGAAGAACCCCAACACCACATCTCCCCGCTATAACCCGAATGCCCGCTGCGCTTATCACTCCGAAAGTCCAGGTCATGATACAAACGACTGTTGGGCCCTGAAAAATAAGGTGCAGGACCTGATTGAAGCCAAAGAGATTGAGTTTGACGCTCCGGAGAAGCCCGCCGTCATAACTGCACCCATGCCCAAGCATGGATCGGGAATCAATGCTATTGAGGTTGTCTCCGCCACAGAAGATGCTGATGATGAGGACCCATATATTGACGGCTGGATCTACCCAACAACCAACGGTGGACTGAATAACTGGACGGCTAGGGACTTCATACCTGTTTCTTTTATTCCACAGTAATTGACTTTTGTTTTAAGATTTATAATAAACAGTTTGAAACTTTACGGCCCGGTGCCTTGCCCGAAGCACCTTGGCTTTGCTTGTGAGGGCTTACTATTTGACATTTCATATATCATTAATAAAGCATTGGACGTTTCTTGCATTACAAATATTGCGCTCTTTGTTTTCTTCTTTTTTGTCTCTCACTTTATCAAAATAGTTATTCTCTTACACACACTCACGTATCACACTGCAGATCCATATCCACTATGGATCCCATTGATAATAACTCTGCTACTTCTAGTTATGACTTCGAATATCCGATCAACCAAGCTGAGGACGAAGGTGAGGATGAATGTGAGGTGCCTGGAGAACTTGCTAGACTACTACAGCAGGAAGAAAGGGCCATACAGCCTCATGAAGAGCCAGTTGAGTCAGTGAATTTGGGTACAGAGGAAGATAGGAAAGAGCTCAAAATAGGTGCGAATCTAGAGCCTAGTGTCAAACAAAGGTTAATACAGATGCTACACGACTATGTTGAGATCTTCGCCTAGTCCTATGAATACATTCCTGGTTTGGACACTGATATTGTGGTACATCACCTGCCGACTAAAGAAGACTGCCCTCCGATAAAGCAGAAGGTCCGCCGTATGCGCCCTGAAATGTTAGAGAAAATCAAGGCAGAGGTCATGAAGTAGTTCAACGCAGGATTCTTAGTTGTCACTTCTTATCCGCAGTGGGTTGCCAACGTCGTTACGGTACCTAAGAAGGAAGGTAAGGTACATATGTGTGTGGACTACGGAGATCTAAATAGGGCAAGCCCCAAAGATGACTTCCCACTTCCTCACATTGATGTTCTAGTCGACAACACCACGCAGCATAAGATCTTCTCCTTCATGGATGGTTTTTGTGGCTACAACTAGATCAATATGGCTCCTGAGGACATGGAGAAGACAACCTTCATTACACAGTGGGGAACTTTCTGTTACAAGGTAATGCCTTTTGGGTTGAAAAATGTAGGGGCAACTTATCAGCGCGCCATGGTCGCTTTGTTCCATGATATGATTCACCACGAGATTGAGGTTTATGTTGATGACATGATCGCCAGGTCCCAGACTGAAGAAGAGTACCTTGATCATCTCCAGACACTATTTGATAGGTTGAAGACATACAAGCTGAGGTTGAATCCGAACAAGTGTACCTTCGGGGTAAGGTCCGGAAGGCTTATGGGTTTTGTTGTCAGTGACAAAGGTATTCAGGTAGACCCTGCAAAGGTAAAAGCCATACAACAGATGTCGGCTCCCTGCATAGAAAAGGAAGTTAGAGGTTTCTTGGGACGTCTGAATTACATGGCTAGGTTCATTTCACATCTGACTGCTACTTGTGAGCCAATCTTCAAGCTGCTAAAGAAAGATCAAGTGGTAAAGTGGAATGATGAATTCCAGATCGCTTTCAAAAGAATCAAGGAATACCTTCAAGAACCACCAATTTTGATGCCTCCAGTTGAAGGAAGACCTTTGATATTATACTTGACAGTGCTAGACAATTCAATGGGGTGCGTGCTGGGGAAGCATGACGAGTCTGGTCGAAAAGAGCACGCCATTTATTACCTTAGCAAAAAGTTTATCGACTGTGAGACCCGATACTCATTGCTTGAGAATACTTGCTGCGCTTTGGCATGGGATGCTCGCCGAATGAGACAGTATATGCTGACTCACACTACCTTGTTGATATCAAAGATGGATTTGATAAAGTATATTTTCGAGAAGCCCGCTCTCTCCGGAAGGATAGCAAGATGGAAGATGATCTTAACCGAGTACGACATCCAATACACAACCCAAAAAGCAATCAAGGGGAGTGTATTGGTGGATCATTTGGCGCATCAGACCGTGGATGACTACCAGTCCATGAATTTCGAGTTCCCGGATGAGAATATCATGTTGGTGACCGACTGCAAAGAACCTGGACCAGATGAAGGACCCGAGGAGGGATCTCGATGGTCTATGTATTTTGATGGAGCCTCGAACGCATTGTGTAATGGCATTGGCACTGTAATTATATCTCCTGAGGGTTGTCATACTCCATTCACCTTCTAATTATGTTTTAACTGCACCAACAATATAGTGAGTATGAAGCGTGTATCATGGGTCTTCGAGCTTCTATTGACCTGAGGATTAAGTTCTTGAGTGTATTCGGAGATTCCGCTCTGGTAATAAGTCAAATCAAAGGCGAGTGGGATACGAAGCACCCGAATCTTATTCCTTACAAAGAGTATGTATTGACATTGCTCCCACACTTTGAGGAGGTAACCTTTGAACATTTCCTAAGAGAGGAGAATCAATTAGCGAACGTGCTAGCTACTATGTCTTCTATATTCAAAGTCAGGTGGGACAATGAAGCTCCCCGGATCACTGTCGAGAGGTTGGATGAACCTGCACATTGCTGTGACATTGAGACTGAAGAGGTAGCAGATAAACCCTGGTTTCACGACGTAAAGAGGTATCTTGAGGCTCATGAATACCCCGAGGGGGCATCTGTTAATGATAAGAAGTTTCTGAGAAGGTTCGCTGCGAAGTTCTTCATCAGTAATGGTATCCTCTATAAGCGTAACCATGATTCAACCTTACTGTGGTGCATAGACAAGAGCGAGGCAGAAAGGATCATGGCAGAGTTACATGAAGGTACCTTCGGAACTCATTCCAATGGACACACCATGGCGAAGAAAATCCTACGGGAAGGATATTATTAGTCCACTATGGAAGCCGATCGTCATCAGCACTCTCAAACCTATCATAATTGTCAAGTCTGTGCTGATAAGGTGCGTGTACCTCCGGTTCCCCTGAACATTTTGACGGCTCCCTGGCCTTTTGCAATGTGGGGTATCGACATGATCGGCAAGATCAGACCTACTGCGTCTAACGGGCATCGCTTCATTCTGGTAGCAATTGATTACTTCACAAAGTGGGTTGAGGCAGCCTCCTTTGCTACAATAACCAAGAACGTCGTGGCGCGGTTTATTCGACATAATATGATTTGTCGATATGGTGTACTAGAGAGAATTATTACTGACAATGGTACAAATCTCAATAACACAATGATCACTGAGCTCTGCAAACAGTTCAAGATTCAGCATCATAACTCTTCTCCCTACCGGCCGAAGATGAATGGTGTTGTTGAGGCGGATAACAAGAACATTAAAAAGATAGTGCAGAAAATGACAATGACATACAAAGACTGGCATGAGATGTTACCATTCGCTCTTCATGGGTATCGTACCTCAGCCCGGACGTCGACAGGGGAAACATCCTACTCTTTGGTGTATGGCATGGAGGCAGTCCTACCCATCGAAGTCTAGATACCCTCTCTCAGGATTATGAAGGATGCAAGTTTGAACGAAGACGACTGGATCCAAACCCGGCTTGATCAGCTGAATCTAATCGATGAAAAGAGACATACTGCTATCTGTCATGGTCAGACGTATCAAAAGCAAATTATCAAGGCTTTTAACAAGAAAGTCAGACATCAAGAATATCAAGTCGGGGATCTAGTGATCAAGCGCATCATACTACCGCAAGGTGATCCCAGGGGAAAATGGACCCCTACATACGAAGGGCCATTTATGGTTAAGCACCTTTTCTCGGGAGGAGCTATGATTCTAACCACCATGGATGGTGATGACCTTCCTCACCCCGTCAATGGAGACATAGTGAAAAGATACTACGCACAATCAAAGACCTGCTAGGTCGACTGGCCTAGGCAAAAATAAGGGCTTCCCGGTGAACCAAAAGGGTTCAGGCAAAAGTAAGGGACGAAAATGAAAAAAATATACACCCGGCAAGTCGAAAACCTAAAAAGGCGACTTGGGCAGAAAAGGGTATCCCGGTGGACTGAAAACCTGAAAGGGCGGTCCAGGCAAAAGTTAGGGATCGAAGTGTAACACTATGTCTCATTGGATCATATTGCGCCCAGACCTCGGTATCGACTATCAATCTCGGACGGCGCCAATCAATCTGATCCACCTTCAGCCAAGCAGCAAAGTGATGAGATGCTTGAAGATATAAAGGCAATAGCAGAGTTGAAACCCGATGGGATCGTTCCACATAGTTGTTTTTATTTCTTTAACACAAATTGTAATTTCTATCTTTTGGCGGTGTTCTCTTACTAGAGCGTCAGCCTCTTTGTACAAAAACGCCTACTATAGGCCAACTTCAAAATCAATACGATTCATTTTCACAAAAAGTTTCCATTTTGTTTTCCTTTTTCTGTTTTGTTTTGCAAGAACGTCCAATAATTTATTTTTGATATGTGCATTTGAAAATAATTGCTGCTCATAAATATTTACATGAAAAAACAAAAGACAATTACTCAAAATTCCAGGAACAGGGGAAAATAAGAAGTGTCCAAACCTTACAGTCACTCTGCCCATCAGGTACCGAGATAGAGCCAGCTTGAGAACATGAGTAGTGGTACATACACTCCCCAGAGAGTAAAAAGTATCCAAAGACAGTGATGTTAGCTTTCCCAAATAGGACATAACTCTCCCCAGTTGAGGTTCACAATCACGAGTGAGTCAGTAAATTGTTCCACAAGCAGAGTTTATTTCTCTCTCAAGCAGGAATTCAATCTCCAATGGAATTCATTATCACCAGCAACGAAAATTCATCCCCAGCTGATTTTATTTCTCCAAATGAGCGACATATCAACAAAGTATCTCTTATCCAACAAGGTTATTCTCCCGCAGAGTTGCTCTCAAATAGAGTCTCTCCTCGGCAGAATGTCTGTAAACAAGGGACAAATCCCCAGCATAGTCATCTTTGTTCACCATCCCCAACAGAAGTAGAGGAACCATATTCGTTACAGCAGTCGAGAATACCGTTTCTCATACTCTCCAAACAAGCAGTCAGGGATTTATTTTCCTGGACTCAGATTATTACATCTGCATTTCATGTTCATACATCATGACATGTGCATACATCACATATAACATAGTTTCATTTATTTTGAGAATGTCATCATACAATACATCTCATGCATCGCCCATAACTAACCCTGTATTTCTTTCAGGAAAGACAAATATTATCAACAATTTCCAAAAGGTCCATGATCAACACTAGAAGCAAAAATGAGTAATCATCGGCGCGACAAATGTAATCTTACGCAGCCCTACCATCCAGGCTTTCTTATCGAAGTAACCCTACTATCCAGGTTCCTTCTCACAGCCAAACTATCCAGGATTTCATACCGAAGTAACCCTACTATCCAGGTTCCTTCTCGCAGCCCTACTATCCAGGCTTTCATATCGAAGTAACCCTACTATCCAGGCTCCTTCTCACGGCCCTACCATCCAGGCTTTCATATCGAAGTAACCCTACTATCCAGGTTCCTTCTCACGGCCCTATCATCCAGGCTTTCATATCAAAGTAACCCTACTATCAAGGTTCCTTCTCACAACCCTATTATCCAAACTTTCATATCGAAGTAACCCTACCATCCAGGTTCCTTCTCACAGCCATATTATCCAGGCTTTCATATCGAAGTAACCCTACTATCCAGGTTCCTTCTCGCAGCCCTACCATCCAGGCTTTCATATCGAAGTAACCCTACTATCTAGGTTCCTTCTCACATCCATACTATCCAGGCTTTCATATCGAAGTAACCCTACTATCCAGGTTCCTTCTCGCATCCCTACTATCTAGGCTTTCATATCGAAGTAACCCTACTATCCAGGTTCCTTCTCACGGCCCTACCATCCAGGCTTTCATATCGAAGTAACCCTACTATCCAGGTTCCTTCTCACATCCCTACTATCCAGGCTTTCATATCGAAGTAACCCTACCATCCAGGTTCCTTCTCACAACCATACTATCCAGGCTTTCATATTGAAGTAACCCTACTATCCAGGTTCCTTCTTGCAGCCCTACTATCCAGGCTTTCATATTGAAGTAACCCTACTATCCAGGTTCCTTCTCACAGCCCTACTATCCAGGCTTTCATATCGAAGTAACCCTACTATCCAGGTTCATTCTCACAGCCCTATTATCCAGGCTTTCATATTGAAGTAACCCTACTATCCAGGTTCCTTCTCACAGCCCTACTATCCAGGCTTTCATATCGAAGTAACCCTACTATCCAGGTTCCTTCTCACATCCCTACTATCCAGTCTTTCATCTCGAAGTAACCCTACTATCCAAGTTCCTTCTCAAGCCCTACTATCCAGGCTTTCATCTCATAATAACCCTACTATCCAGGTTCCTTCTCAAGCCGTACCATCCAGGCTTTCATATCGAAGTAACCCTACTATCCAGGTTCCTTCTCACAACCATACTATCTAGGCTTTCATTTCGAAGTAGCCCTACTATCCAGGTTCCTTCTCACAGCCCTACTATCCAGGCTTTCATATCGAAGTAACCCTACTATCCAGGTTCCTTCTCACAGCCCTATTATCCAGGCTTTCATGTCGAAGTAACCTTACTATCCTGGTTCCTTCTCAAGGCCTACTATCCAAGCTTTCATGTCTAAGTAACCCTACTATCCAGGTTCCTTCTCATAACCTTACTATCCGGTTTCTTCCTCTCTTATCCCCAGACAGCAGTCCACAACACTGTAAGACCAGGACCCGATCAAACACAATTGGTCTCACATTTCCCCAGAAAGTCGCGGTGCAGCATATACCCCGACCAGATAGCAGTTCACTTTCACCTCCTCGACTAAGAGATGATTCCCCAGTAGAGTAACGGAAAACTGAAGCTCCTAAAACTCTATTTCTCTCAAGACAGAGACCAGCATTCCCCAGCGAAGTCCTCCTCAACAACAGGTATACGGGTTCTCGCAAAGGAATCTCTTATGCGATCGACATCTCTTCGGATGGCATCTTTAAGCCCATCTCCGACAATACTCTATCAGCTACCAGATGGCATCTATAAGCTCATTCCCGATATCACAAATTAAATATCACTTCATGCGAGTGCAAATTTCTGGGCACTCTAGTGTTCAATAATCTTCCACCTTCAGATCACGAAAGGCGGACGAGCCAATCTACATCCTCAGGTTTAAGAAGATTGAACAGGGATAGCTGTTGTACCCCAAAATTTTCCTTCCCATATTTCTCAACACATGGCAAGTGAGGTCCCCAATTTGTTCAAGGAAAGTCAAGAGTTGACCAGACAAACTCTCTCCTAAGGCAGTCTACCTCAAATTAAGGTTTCTATTTTCATCAGGATATGTGAACCACAAAGGAATCAAATGCTCACCATTGTCCTAGTATGTTCTCAAGATCATCCATGTCAAGTTTCAAGCCTTGCAGAAGAAGTTTGCTCAGTCAATTGCTCAAATGCCTAAAAATCGACTGTGCTAGGTCGAAAGTCAACTGTGGCCCACATACAGTCACACTTTAATATTTTTGGTCAACATTCTCATTTTGAAGTATTATTCATCATTTGATCAATGGTGGATCATGATTCCTCAAGGATTGCTCACAATTCCTCAAAACCCAAAAGTTGCTAAATTAGGGTTTTGTAGGAAAAGTCAACTCAACTTTGACCAAGCATAACTTTCTCATACTTCATCAGAAATGACCCATCCAAAGCTCATTTTGAAGAGGATGCAATGTCCTACAATTCATATTCAGCTCCAAAGTTCAGAATATGCACTTACAAAAATATATGAATTTTGACATTATAGATCATTTTGAAAAGTCAACAAAAATACCTTTTGGGTCAAAGCTTAATACATGAACATGGAAGACTCAATTGAGATGAGACCAAAAGTTCTGCTTAGATGACATCCCAAGCTTTCTAAAAAGTCAAATAACACCTCTCTAGGGTCAAAATTGAGAGAGTTATGCATTGTCCAAGTTGACCATTTTTGCAAAATTGCCAAAAGTCAAATGTGCTCAAATTTACATTTTTTGCTAAATGGGCCCAACCTTTTATGCTTGCACTTCACTTATAATGTGGTACACGACCCAAATGTGCACTCACATGTTATTTTGTTCATTATTTATTTTATTTTGATTTTTTATTTATTAAAAATTAAAATAAATCAAATAATTGGTAAATAATAGCAAAGATTTGTTTTGATTGGATTTTTCGATAGAATCACAAGCTTATAATGCTGGAAGATCAGAATCAAATTATATCAATGGCAATTTGTACAAGAAAGGCATGATTGGCATGATTATGGAAAGATATCATATGGCTTAAAAATTAAATATTCCACTCATGAATTCTCAAGATTGGATCCAAAATTGTTAACATGATTGGATTCAATACATATACTGAAGTTTATGGAACCCTAAGGACAAGAATTTTCGTGCACAACCTGCCTCCAAGAATCAGAACAAAACTCATAATTTTTGATAAAAACGTGAGATCCAAATTCTGGAATAGAGGACCTGTAGGAGCAATTCAAGGCTGAAAATCAACTCCTTGGCATTTCAGGAAGCATTCCAAATCCTTTGCAGGCGTCTGAACATCCATAATCTCCTCCTATCATTCACACGGTTTACACAATTATTCAAATTCAGTTACTGTAATTCTTGCATATTCAGCATGTTTAAATTACATATTTGTGTTCATTATCATGTTTGCAATGTTTCTGGATAGTTTGATTTAATTTATAGTGCAGGAATGAGCTTCTGCCATTGTTAGGTTTTCGTGCTCCAAATTGGGGTTTTGAGTTTCAAGCAGAATTAGGCCTGATAGTGGGTATCATGACGATCAGAATTTAAAACCCAGTTGATCCATGGTCCCCAATTGAATTTATAATGCATATGCTTGATTCTTGAATGACACAGGCTTCAGCAATAGACCTGTGTCTGTAAGTAAAGGTTCAGAGCCTAAAACGACGGTTCCAAGGAAGAAGACAACAATGTGTCACAACTTGATTGGCTGGTTTAAATTCTGGTGCATTATTCTGGCCAGAAACTTATTTTTTCTGATATATTATGTGTTTCTATTATATTAACAAGTTAACATCCAGCGCAGTTGGTCAAAAGAAGGAAGTCAGAAGCTCATTGTTCTGGGTTCGACCCCAGGCGTGAGCTTTTGGCATTTTTTCCATGGTTTTCACCAGATCCAGCACGTACATCTTCTGAGGGTCATTACCTTCTTGACCCATCAGCCAGAATTAGATCAAGCGTTCTCTGGACATCATCTTCTGGGCCCATCAGCCAGGACCAGATCAAGCGTCCCCTGATCACCTTCTGGATCCATCAGTCAGAGCTCGATCTAGCGCACCTCACCTTCTGAGGGCCATCATCTGCTGGATCCAGCAGTCAGAATCAGATCCAGTGCACACCATCTTCTGAGGGTCATCATCCTCTGGATCAGCACCCCCAGATATGCTGACAGCAGACCCATTTGGTAATTTCTATTATATTTCTTTAATTTCTTTTCCTTAATTTATTCTGTTTCCTAAATGAACACAAAAATTATTTTATTTTAAATTAGCCAATCAAAATCATAAAAAAGACTTATTTTCTTAATAAATGTTTTTTTAATTAATTAGTTTTATTAATTTGGGGAAACTTTAATTTCTTTCATAATTAAAATTCAATTAGTAAATTAGGTTAATTCTTGATTTAATTTTTCTTCCTTTCTTAAATAAAATAAAAATACAAAAAATAGGTTTTAGAATGAATTAATTTTTCTTAATTTAAAATCCATTAGAACTTAGGATTTTTCTCTTTTAATTCAAGTATTTCGTTATTCTCTCAAATAGCAAAACATGACAAAAACATTTTTTTATCAAATAGGTTTAGTCAAAGGTCAAAACCTTAATCGTCTCGCATTTAATTCGCCACACGCTTATTATTTATTTTGACAATATTTTTGTAACTGTTCATGGTTTGTAATAGTTTAACTTAGGGTTTTATTTACTTGTTAAATTCCCGGGTTTTTGGCTATGTAATTAATCCCCCTCCCCGAAGCCTTGTAATAGCATAGATTTATTTTCTCGCATTTTTAATTCCCGCAAATATTTAACTGTTTAGATGTATGCTAATAGGATTGTATAACAAGAATGCATGACAAATTAATACGGTTAGAAAACCCTAATATGCAGAGATAAATAACTGAAACAAATCACTCGCACATATCACTCTTAGGGTATACTCTCACTTCGGTTGCCTTCGGTAAATGATCATTAAGTATAGGATGCTTTAGTGGTTGCCCTCCTGTCTAAAAAGATTTAATGTCCCGTTCGAATGTTGCCTCAGAAGTGTTGCCTCGAGAAAGATCTTAAGACTCTAGGGTTATTACTAAGGTATCTTAACATTGCTTTAGTGATCGTACGTCCCTTTCGAATTGACCCTTACAAATTCCAACAATGGGGCTACCTATTTCTCAATAGTAGGATGGAGTTGTCTAAAGAAAACAAGAATAGAAACAATCTTTTTTTCGAGTAGGTAGATGCTAGTAGGTACTTGCTCAAATCAAAACTTTTCACACTTACACCTTTCAAAAACAATTTTCAAAACAACTTCGTCACACCTTTGAGGACTCATACAAGGGTTATCACGAAGTCAAAACTTTTCAAAAACAAAGCACATACACAAGCAATTTTAAAAAGATGAGTAAGTACCTAAGATCCCATGGAAAACCATGGATAGAAAGTGTGTTAACACCTTCCCTTTCTATAATCTACCCCCCGTACTCAAAATCTTGAAAAGGGATTTTTTCTGTACTTTTTTCCTTTCCGATTGGATGAAATAAAAGTCGGTGGCGACTCTTGCTTACTGCGGCATTTTGCAAACACAAAACGTAAAACACAAACCAGTATTAAACAATCGGTTCTGCCACCGTATCACAGATGACCATCTTGAAACTTACATTTGGAACTCATTAGAGGATTTCTATAACCAAAGCTTCCACAAAACAAGTTGCATTTGCTTTTTGTTAAGTATATCATCCATTTGGAATTCTCACAAGTACCGTTTAATGATCAATGATGTTTAAGTGATTCGCGTTGACCAAAGGTGTTGTAGATCCATTAGAGGATTGGTAGAACCAAAGCCTCCACACAATGAATCTCAAGGTTATTGGATCAAAGAGATCAAATTAACATACTTGGGCTTGTGATCATAAGTTTGGGCCACGAATGATCATTTATTTGAATCAGGTTAAAATTTAGCGCTATGTTAAGCAATTGTAAGTGGACTTATATAGAAGTTGCACCTATTTTGTGGCCGGTCAATAGCAATCTATGCACCATTTGTTTTGAGGTATGATATAGAGATCATGCTCCAACAACATTTAGTGCAATAAGAAAGGGATGAGATGAAGAATGATGGGGGAAAAAATGTACAAACCACATTTGAATTAAATTTTAATCAAACTATTATTAAAATCATTCATCTATTTTTGTGGAGTTAGACTCAACACCATGGATCCAATGATGTTAATAAGGTTCATGATCCAAAATATAACCCAAGATCAGGCAGAAAATAATCACGAAATAATATCACATTTAATATACACAAAAAGGGTTTTAAAAATGTTTTTAAAAATATAAAATAATGAGAAAAATATCAACTATGTTCAAATTAATAAAGAAATGAAAAGTAAGACCGTAGAAAAATCAAAAAAGGGGCCAAGTAATTTTACAAATTTTTTGGTAATTTTTTAAAGTCAGAAACTATTTTTAAAATTAAAATAAATGAGTAAAATAAACAAAAAATAGTAAAATATAGTAAAGTCAGAAACAAAAATAAAATAAGGTCACAAATATTTTCACAATATCGTTGGATCATTCCATAATTTTTCCAGAATTAAAAAATGTATAAAAGTATTTTTAAACATTTTAAACAAATCAAATAAGTGTAAAATTTATAAAAATTACAAAAATACAAAATTAAATTGTGAAAAATAAAAATCAAAAAGAGAATAATCAAAAATATTTTTCATAATTTATTCAGATTTTTTGGACTAAAAATGAATTTTCTATGATTTTTTGAAATTTAAAACAATTAAAATATAAAAATCAGAAAAAGAAAATAAAAGTAAAATATGTGGACCATTAGATGAGAGTCAAAATGCGTTAGTAAACAAATCCAAGGGATCTGGCGCGCTGTGCATATCATGGTCATTAGAGAATAATGTACAAAATCAAATATAAATCAGATTTTCAAAAATAACAAGTGGCGTGCCATCATTGGTTGGAAGATGACACGTGGGTCATCTTCAACCTCCAGCCAACGTAATTTGCAGGTCTCTCAAACTATAAAATCATAAGCTTAGACCTATGCCAATTGCTTCGTCTCTTCAAGACGAAAACAACCACACCCTCGCGCCAAATTTATATAAACTGTAGCTCAAGCAATTTGAAAGGAAAGTTTTGAAAAGGGATTTCAGATTTCATGGTCAAAACATGTTTCCAGTGAAATGTAAGTGTTGCAACTAGAACCAGGGCAATGAGAGCAACACAATGATATCAGAGTTTTGAAGAATTGATGAAGGAATCTACCTATTGAAGTTGAGTTGCAGAGCTCTGAAACTGGACTTCTATGGAATAGTATAGGGCACGATTCTTGAATGTAATTATATGGTTAGCTTCAGGGAAGATCAAGGAATGTAAATTGAGGGAAAAATTGGATTGCAAAAGGGTCGAGAATGGATTTTGAAGTTGCTGAATTCTAAGTTGTGAAACAAGTTTGGCAGGGTGATTCTGGCTATCCAAGCTTGGGAAATTGAATGGGATAGTTCATGTATTTATAGGAGAAACAAATGAGATCAAAAGGAAGGGTGAATGATGCGTTTTGGAGGGAAATCGTGCACACCTGATGCACGAGTGAAGTGTGATACAAACTTCATCAAAACTCATCCAATCCTTGCGTTTTGATGTGCTAAACAAACTTGGAACTTCACTAAACATGTTTAGAGGCAAAAACGCGTGGAAAACTTGTGATTAGAGGCCACATTTTGGATTTCAAAATTCTGACTTGGTGAGAATTTCAATTTCAAAGTGCCAACTTCTGACCAATGGCATTTTCAACTCAAGGGGTCTTATGGCCTGATTCTTGATGCTTTAGAAAGATGAGGTTACAAGCTTTGTAATGGAAAAAGAATGGAATAAAATGGATGCTTGAGCTGAAATTTGCATTGAGTCAAATTTGAAGAAAAAGGGTTGACTTTCCATACTTAGAAATATTTCAAATTCTTCTTCAAAAATGACCTATAATGTCTTGCATCTAAACATGGCCTTCCACATGGAATTTGCTCTTGACCAAAAAAGATGGAATGAAGTAGATCTCTTGAATGACATTTTTAAACTTGAACCACTCAAAATCTCCAAAAGTTGAACAAGTTATGACTTGTTGAAGTTGGCCAAAAATCATGAAATGACCTATAATCTTTTGCATATTTAAGGCAACTTCCATCCATTTCTCACTTTGCACATAAAAGAAGGCATGAATTACACATCTTCATGATCATTATGGAAAAAGAATGGACTCAAGGTGATAAAATTTGACCAAGTTATGACTATTTGAAGTCACATATGGAAAATTATGGATTCATCTGGATGACTTGTAATCTTTCTTCTTCACCAGGTTCCTTCCACATGAAAACTCCTTGGAACTTTTGAAGTTATTTGTTGATAACCATTTGAAGAGACATATGTATTTGGAATCACTCAAAAATACCAAAAGGTGAGCAAGATATGCTCCTTTGAATTTCAAAACCCTAACTTCTAGATCAAGAGAATGCTTTGAGGAACTTTGACAAGTTTGAACAAACTTATTGTGCCAATATTCTTGTTTGTGAATAGAAGTTATTGAGGATGGTGATGAGGACTCATATCCACCAAAACCACTTCCATATATTGAAATTTGAGAGAAATATGCTCTTATGACCAATAGGAACAAGGCCTTGTCCAAACATGACAACTTCTCCAATCAACCCCTTTGTACTTTTGAGTCAAATCTAATAACTTTGAAATGTGATGAACCAAAGAAACTTTGCCATGCCAATTCTTCCAAAACCAATCCAATGGTGAGGTTTTAACTTCTCAAGCTATGTTGACTAGGGCATGGAAATAAACTCATGAACCCATGGAGTAACTTGATAAATCTCATTGCCCTTACCTATATGGATAACAAGCAAGACAATCCAACGTTGTATTTCATTAGTTAAGTGAAGAAATCAAAACAATATTCATGATCACAAAAGGAACATAAGTCAAGGTGCTTGGTAACTCCTCAAAAGGAGCAAAGCTAAATGTAGGGAGGGGAACCAAGAATCTTAGTGTGATCTTGTTTTGAGTGAAACAACATGGTATGATGAAGGGATCTTAGGGGCAAAAATTGGGGTACAACAGCTGCCCTTATTTAATTTTCTTCTATCCGGAGATACGAAGGTTAAAAATCTTCGTGTCGACGCGATCGAAGATACTTAAATATAAAACAAACTCTATTTTTGGCCTTAAGATGCCATGCAAATGCTTATGCATATGAATGCATATGAACAGTACCAAAGAGGCGCAAAGTATCACTGGTGATGCAACAATGATAAAGAAACAAAGGAGCAACCCCACCAGGAAAATAAATCATGGGTGGACCAAAAGAACTGAATCAGAGAGGATAGTAGGATGGTCAAAGGACACACCAACTTCTACTGAAGGCGAAGCTACCAACGTTCACTGAAGGAAGAGAGGAAGATAACAAACATCGACATTCACTGCCGATGGTCTACCAAATTTCACTGAAGGTAGAAAGAGAATATATCATATCACCTCCATTCACTGACGATGAACTACCAACGTTCACTGAGGGTAGCAAAAAGATAATAAACATTGAAGTTCACTATCGATGGTCTACCAACTTCCACTGAAGGTAGAAAGAGAATATATCATATCACCGCCGTTCACTGACGATGAACTACCAACGTTCACTGAAGGTAGAAAGAAAAAAGAATAACAACACCGATTTTCACTAACGGTGAGCTACCAGCGTTCACTGAAGGTAGAAAGAAAAGAAATATAGCACCGACGTTCACTGACGGTGAACTACCAACGTTCGCTGAAGGTAGAGAGAAAATATCATAGCACCGACGTTCACTGACGGTGAACTACCAACGTTCACTGAAGGTATAAAAAAGATAACAATCACCAACGTTCACCGATGGTGAACTACCAACTTTCACTGAAGGTAGAAGAAAGATAACAAGTTTCCCCAAGATTCTGGTGTTTTTCCTAGAACGGGTCTCAACTTCTTCTTTAACCGAGGCACTTTTCCTGAAAAGGGTAATATGTAAGCTGTCTCAAATAAAGAGACTTTCACTTGCAAAGATTTCACAACGAGCTATTTCTGCGAATTTGAAAGCCTTGCCATCCACTGGCGTGAACTGACGACGGACTGCAAATTATCTTTTCATAGGGAAGATAGCAAAAAGGGTAATGTCGACTTTTACGGGGAAGTATAGGTTGCTCAAATAAAGAGGCCTGCTACTTACTGTTATGGAGGATTGCAAAAAGAAATGACTTTCTGGGGATAGAAATATGACTTCCTGGGGAAATGCCACGATATTCCTGCTGAGGAGATAAAGTCTTCTCGGGCAAAATAAATGCACAAACTAAAATTCAAAGTATCCAGAAATCCAAAGTAAATGATATTATTGTGAAACCACAGATTCAAACCAGAAATAAACTGGAACAAGATAGTCAACGAAGATACATCCTTTGAGAAATAAACTCAAGAGGGAAAACCAAATCCATCTAAGCAAGGAGCGTTGCAGGAAGGCTAGAGCAAAAAAATCTTCCACGAGGGACAACTTAGTGGGGATATTGAAAGAATATACACTTTCTGCTTAAGGCTAACATTCTATTGAAGAGAGGACAACGTGACTCTGCAAAACAGGGTGATAACAAATGTCAATGAACAATGATTTGTCAATTTTAGCCATGCATGATGTATGTATGAATGTATGAGTGCTATCGTGCGTATGCTGGCAAAACAGATACACAATCAGTAGGAACAAACAAACAAAACCTCCTCAGGTACTAACAACACTTGGCTAAACTTCAACCAGAATGATCATTCCAAGAAAGGTAAAGGCCAGTTGCAGAAACCAAACCTACTACCTGCCTTAAATTTACTGAGGAGAAACATAATCTGGAGGTAGACAAATCAAACAAATACCGGGATAGAACATCCTTCTTCCGGCTTCATCGGAGAAACCAATTTTTCTCAAAATTAACATGCCCACTGGAGATTGCAAGACCAGTCTCAAATAAAGACGGTTGACACCGACACAGTCAAACTTCGTTGGGGAATTCAAGCATACTTCCCTAGAGAAAAACGCGGATTGAAACATCACATCATGAAAACTCAAAAAACAGGAGAAATAAACCCAAACTTGTTCGAGGATACCGGAACCATAAACCCAATACGGCGAAAACAACCCGAGTAGACCTTCCCGAGGGGAACAAAACTTCTCAAAACAACTGGGGTTTGTCCATTCCTGGGTTCACCATTTTTGTTGTTATTGTTTCATCACAAATCTCAAAGTAAAAGTAAATTGTAAAAATCCTTTTTTTTTTTGAAAAATCAATTTTGTTATTTAATCTCTTTGCTTTGAAAGTTATTATCAGTAATAAATGGAGTCTTTGCAAGCTAAATAAAATAAGAACACAAAGAATTGGGTAAAATATCAGATTTAATTAATAGAATGGTAGTCTGCGAATGGAGAGACTCCATGGATGATTGCAAAGTTTGGGAAATGGTAATACATAATGGAAAAGATACATTGAGATACAATGACCATTACCCCCCTAACAACTTTTGAAATCCTGAGCAGTAGCTTTTGTTGAAGTATGGTGAGGATTCGAGAAGATTGTTTCTTCAACGATCAAGTCTTGTCTGATGTAGTTACTTTCCAAGAAAATCCCTAACTTTTGCATAAGCTGCCCTTGTGGGTTTTCAACTTAGCGGGAAATTTATTCTGTTTATGCCTCTAATTTTTGCCTAGACCGCCCTTTCGGATATTCAGCCTATCGAGACGCTGCTTTTTGCCTAAGCCGCCTGTTGTACCCCAAAATTTGCCCTCTCATTTTATCAAGATTTCCCCTCACAAGACTCCTTGAACTCAAGAGCAAGCTAGGGTTTGCTCTGCTCAAGACATCTCCTTGCACTGTTGACCTAAATTAGGGTTTGAGTTTGCACAAGGATTTTTGGACTTTCAATGCTCAATGTGACTTTCATACTTCATGTTTGACTCCTAAGATTTCTCATATCAAGTTTCAAGCTTTGAATCAAATTTTTGCCCAGTCAATTGGACAGTTGACCTAGAAATCAACTATATTGGGGAAAAAGTCAATTGTGGCCAATTTACAATCAAACCTCATAATTTTTTATCCACATCAACATTATAGACTCATATGAACCATTTGATCAAGCTTGGACCACAACTCCTCAAGAAATTTGATCAGATCATCAAAAGGGCAAAATGGTCATTTTTAGGGTTTTGATTGCAGAAGGGCAATTTCTGATTTTTAACCTAGCCAATGGAAAATTGGGTTCAAGAATGGATTCAAGGACTCAATGGAATCATCTTGCCTAATCACAAGGTTCAAAAGATCTCAAATGCATTGGATTGACAGATGAATTTTCCAGTCAACTGATCAAAAATCAATTGTACACTGAAAAGTCAAACTTTGACTTTTTGGTCAAAATCAAGTGTCAGGGGTCATTTTTCTTCAAGATGTGTCAAAACATGAAACTTGTTCATCAAGAAACCTAATTTTGCAAATTAGGGTTTAAAATGGAAAATTTTCAAATATTAGAAATTTTCTAAGTTATGAAAATTTCTTTTTTTTTCCCAACTTTGCCCAACTTTTTCACCATTATGCAATTGGATTCAAACAAAACTTCCAACATGAACGTTGTAGTCCTCCACAAAATCTACAACTTTGATTCACAAAGTTTTCCCAAAAGATGCTTGGATCTCAAGTTATGATTTTGTGAACAAGGGTCCATGAAACTTTTAACTTAGTGAAATTTTGCCCTAGTTTAGGCAGGATTTTGACCTATCTTCATGGCAATTTTTCACCTAGTTCCAATTGGAATTTCAAAATGAATTTCAAATATGTATTTTAGATCATGTTACAAGCTTTCCAAAATGTCAAAGAACTCTCCAAAATCATTTGTGGTTAGGGAGAATCGAAGGTTTGAATTTGGAAAAATATCACTTTGATCCATGGCATTTTTCATGTTGCTACAAGTTGCAATTTCTGTCCAGCTTTGTTTGTACTTGCTTACAGGTATATAAACCCTTCCACACTCAAAAATTGAATGCAAAATCAATGGATTAAGGCATTGTTCTGATCAATGGAAGATTACACAAAGGATTAATCCAAAAATGGCAAAAAGTTAACAATGCCATTTTGATAAAGTTCACTTTATGCATTTTTGTTTCCCTTGAACTCATTCCTTTGCAGCAAACTAACTCCATAAACTTAGGCAAAGGTACAACAACTTTGTGCATGCTTGAAGCTAGCCTGTACAGGCCTGCCCTTGGTTACTTCACACTTTTGCTTCAAAACCAAGAAACCTTGCAAAAGGTCAACATCTTTGCAATCTGATATAACCAAGTGTTGTAACCATTTCAAACAAGTTTTGCATATCACACTAAGTCAGAAGCACGAGCTAACCACTTCTCAAACCTTCCAAAACACCAAAATCACATTTTCTTGCAAAACAGGGCAGCTTCTACATTTTGGTTTCCAAATCACAAACCACTCGTGCGTTTTGCCCCAAACTTCTTCCAACACATTCCATATAACCTACCTAAGCTATCCCAACCATTGGCCAGCAACTGTAACCTTTTTTTCAAGCTTCACCATTCTTGAATTCTGACTGTGCAGGTTGACTTCTACAAGCTTATTCAAGCAAGTTCAAAGCTAGCTAGGCATTGGGAAAGCTCAAAGGAACTTCAAGCAAACTCACCAGCATCTTAGGCCTCACTCAAAACCCCAACATTGCCATACTCGAGCTCAACTGAAACAGGTAAAGTTCAAACTTCTATCTCTCTATTTAGGAAACATTAGGATTAGGTGTGTGAATAAAAAATGTAGTACTCATTGCCCTTAAGCTGCACATATGCATAGATTTCATTTAATTTAACTATGTTGGGAGAATTTGAATGATGAACTTTCTGAAAAGACTAGGTTAGAAATTAGGGCCAGAGAAATTCTCTCTGGTCTTTGAGAGTTAGATTAAGTTTTTTATATGGTTAGAATCGTATGATCGTGCTCTATAACTTTCATGTTGCAAGTTTGTGCTTTAGAGCACGTATGCAGGATTTCAAGATTTGAACATCAAGCGCGCGTTTTTGTTTGTCACAAGGTCAGGGATGAAGAGATCATGGGTTGGGCCTGGTTGTTTCCACTATTGACACACCCCTATTGCTGTTTACATCCCCTTGGCCCATTGTTTTATATTTTCATATTTTTTCATTTCTTTTTTAGTTTCTGACTTTATTTTATTTTTCTAAACATAAAAAATTACTAAAAATATTTTCATAAATTTTCACATTTTTATTTTGTTTTTTTTTTTTTAGACATAAAAATAATTACTTTAATAATATACTTTTATTTTCTTAAATAAAGACTTGTAAATAATACAAAAAAATACCATTTATTTTTATTTTTATTATTTATACACTTAAATAATATTTTCTCATATATTTTTATTTTCTAAACATTTGTATATATTTTATTTTATTTACTTGTACATAAATAAATAATTAATATATATATATTTTCTTAAAACAAATTAGGGTTTCCACCCTTAATAAAAATAAGCTTTTTATTTTCTTATTTTTGATACATTAAATAAACTTATTTTTACATACATAAAAATAATACAAAAACATTTTTGCATATTCATATTTAATTGCTTATTCAAATATTTTCTATTTATTTATTTGCATAATAAGTTCAATTGGGTTGTAATAGTTGACTTAGGGTTTTAATTTCTTGCAAAAATTTCCCTATTCAAATTTGTATCCCCCTCCCCATAATCAATGTTGTAATAGTCGTAGATTTACTTTCACGCACTTTATTGCTTTCAAATATGCCATGATAGAAAGATTAGGGTTTGTATGCAAAAATCCAAAATCAAACAAGTAGCTTGACTAACACAAGACAAAATGCATGAAAATGACAACATAATGCACATAAGCACCCATAGAGTTTCATCCACTTGTTGCCTTTAAATGGCCATGGTATGCATGTTGAGTATCTTGGCAAACAAAAACAAAACAAAAAGATCATAGTCCCTCGATGACGCTATCTTGGTTGCCTATACAAAAATGATCTAGTCCCACAAAACTTGCTAAGATACTTGGCAATATTGTTATCATGGCCATACGATGACCCGCGCCTGTCCCGTTTAACATCCAAACACAAGGTTGCTTACCAAATACAATGGTAAAACAACAATGTCAAAGGGTTAAAAATGTGTAGGAAAGATCTTTGAGTAGGGTACACAACTCCTAGTTACTTGATCTCTTGCAAACATCCTTGCTAATTTCAAAAACACACAATTTCAAAACAATTTCCCAAAACAAACTTTCAAACATTGAAACATCTTTTCAAAAGACAGACAACTTTGTAAAACATTCAAACAAGAATTGTTACAAAGGTTTCCTAGACAAGGCCTCTTTTCAAAACATTTTCAAAACCACACACAAAGCACTATTTCAAACAATTGAAAAGCAAAAGCAAGTGATCTAAACAAGTAACTAAGAGCCCATGGAAAACCATGGATGAAAAGGGTGTTAGCACCTTCCTTTTTCATAATCTACCACCCGAACCCAAGAAAACATCTCAAAGGTCTTTCCTGTGCTTTTTGACCTTTCCTTTGGATAAAATAAAAAGTAGGTGGCGACTCTTGCTAAACCGAAACATTTGCAAACACAAATGCAAAACCTCAAGTCAGTTCTCCCACCGTATCACAGAACTGGCGACTCTGCTAGGGAAGAATCTAAAAGTGGGGTTACCTTAGGGTTTAGATCACCTTTACATGCTTATCTTGTTTGCTTTGATTGCTTTACATTTGGTTCTATTGTTTGGGTTTGAAATCCTCTACCCGGATTTGGGGAAACATTCATAGGTAAATAGCAATACATTGTGGAAACTGTGCGGGGTATACCGACATGGTTGAAGAAATAGCTATATTAGTGCGACATATTTGTGGGTACCGGTAGCCTTTGAGTCAATCAAAGAGAATACGGGGCCGCTGAGTGATGTCATGAAGCACTAATGGACTTTTAGAACCTTTACTTTACCATCTTGGCCTTTTTAGGGGTAGTGAGATGACCGGCTTTGGTGCAGTCCAAAGTTGGTAGATACTCGATACTACACTCATTGAGGGTTGTTTTCTTGGAATATTTCGGTCGCCAGTAAAGTGGCTAAACTGAAACAATGAACACAGAAAATAATCCAGTAATATTGAGCTCCTTAGAACCCGGTTACTATTTCTAGGACAGGTTGAGCCAACTAACTTCAAGAGGGTACTTACCTATGAAACCCCATGCAAGCCTGAAACTAGGAACTTGTGTGATCTGCTTGTACGTATATTTGTGCATACATCATGAACATCATGAAGCATCATATGCATCCACTAACCATTTCAAGGGTTTGGATCTTCATCTTTGTTCCTGTTTTGTAGGTTATGGAATCACTCCGCAGGAAAACAATCCAAGTCAACCTTGTGAGAACTCCAACTCAACTCAAGGATCTTACTTCCAAGATTCCATAAAATTCTCCCTTCACTGAAAGACATGGTCGACTTCTCAACTTGGTTAACTCCAACATAGAGGAAGACATGGTGAAAGTTCTCTTCCAGTTCTTTGACCCCCTACACCACTGCTTCACATTTCCTGATTACCAGTTAGTGCCTACTTTGGAGGAATATTCTCAACTCCTGAGGATTCCTATTCTCCATCAACTACCCTACAACGGTACGGAAAGAGAGCCAAAGCCTGAAGATGTTGCTCAAGCCTTACACTTGCAACCATCTGATATCAAAGGTCATTGGGAAACCAGATGTGGTGTCAAGGGTTTCTTGGCAAAGTTTCTGTTTGAGAAGGCACAAGACTGCTGGAATTCTCTAGATCTGCAAGCTTTTGAGGAGATTGTAGCACTTCTCATCTATGGGTTGGTCTTGTTCCCAAACCCTGATCAGCTTATAGATGTGAATGCTATCAAGATTTTCATATCTCGGAATCCTGTGCCTACATTGCTTGGGGACATCCTACACTCATTTCACACACGAACAATGAGGAAAAGAGGTGTTCTCATGTGTTTTACTCCTCTTCTAGAAAGGTGGTTTATTTCTCACCTTCCCCAGCCAGTCTTGAAGAATTAACAAGGCTTGAGGTGGTCACAACGGTTGATGACTCTTACACATTCTGATGTTCATTGGTGTTCTCGGTCCAGAGAAAATGTCATCATCATTGATCGTTGTGGGGAATTCCCTAATGTCCCATTACTTGGCATTAGAGGAGGCATTACCTACAACCCCTGCTTGGCTCTGAGACAGTTTGGGTATGCCCGGAGGGACGGCCCTCATGACATGCTGATTCCAGACTTGGTTTTTGACTTCGACAACGACGCTCAAGGACTTCAACAAAGGTTCATCCGAGCTTGGAGGATGCCCAACAAGGTAGACAGTAAAACCTTGGGACACAAGAATTCCATCCCCCTTGAGCCTTACCTCAAGTGGGTATGAACACGCGCCCAGAGTCTTATGATGCCTTACCCCCACATTCTTTCTGTGATCAAAGAGCCTGTTATGGAAGGAGAGGTTCCATACACCCTCCTACATCCTGACATGTCGACATCATTAGAAGATTTACAAAGGAGTTGGATACAGCTCAAGGGAGAACGCAATACTTTTGAAGCCCAATTCTACGCCAGTGAGAAGAAGGTTTTAGAACTTACTCGTTGACTCCACGAAGAGCAGACTCTCAACACCTACATTGCTCCAAAGAGGATGCGCAACGTCTTTTTACCTTAGAATTTTGTATTATTTTTCCCATGGGGCATTTATGTACTAATAATTCTATCTTATTAATATGACGTGTGTTCTTTTTGTTTGAAACAAATTTGAATTTCTGAATCCTTGAATACATTTCATTCATCATATGCATAAACAGGTCTTCACACCAGGTTTCCTTATCTCTCTACTGTTTATTTCAGATAGATGGATATATAGCAGACGGTCAAAGACTTACAAGCGCAGAATTCACAGTTCCAACAACTACTCATGACCTTGGTAAAGGGTCAGGAGGATCTTAAAGCACTGTTAGAGAAGGAAAAAGAGAAAAAGAAAAAGAAGAGAGCTGGTGTGGCTACTCTGGGTAGAAGATTTGAAGGTCAAACTAGAAGGATACTGGATTTCCCCTCAACATCTGATGAAGGGGTAGCAAAAGGAAAGGGAGCTGCAGTACCATCTGAGTCTGAGGCTGAAGAAGAAGAAGAGGAGGATGAAGACTATTTTGAACAGCAGTACCCTCCTGCAGATGACAAGTACAAGAATCTGGAAGAACGTCTGGCAGCCATGGAAGTGCAGAGGGTGCCTGGGTTGGTGTGATACGGTGGGAGAACTGACTTGGGATTTTGAGTTTGTGTTTGCAAATGTTTCGGTTTAGCAAGAGTCGCCACCGACTTTTTATTTTATCCTAAGGAAAGGTCAAAAAGCACAGGAAAGACCTTTGAGATGTTTTCTTGGGTTCGG
This sequence comes from Vicia faba, assembly GCA_948472305.1. NCBI lineage: Eukaryota > Viridiplantae > Streptophyta > Magnoliopsida > Fabales > Fabaceae > Vicia > Vicia faba. Next base: position 1,162,705,935 of record OX451738.1, read on the forward strand.
GGAGTAGATTATAGAAAGGGGAGGTATTAGCACCCTTTCTATCCATGGTTATCCATGGGCTCTTAGTTACTTGCTTAGATCACTTGCTTTGCATTTCTATTGTTTGAAATGGTGCTTTTCAATTGTTTGAAATGGTGTTTTGTGTGTGATTTTGGAAAGTGTTTTGAAAAGAGGCCATCGTCGTGGCAACCTTTGTAATGATTCTTGTTTGAATGTATACAAAGGTGTTTTTGTATTTTGAAAGGTTTTCAATGTTTGAAAGTAGGGTTTTGAAATTGTGTTGTGGAGTGTGTTTTGAAAAGTAGCAAGGATGTTTTTGCAAGCCTTATCAAGTAACTAAGAGATATCTACCCTATTTACTCAAAGATCTTTCTTATGTTTTTAACCCTTTTAACAGTGTTGTTTCACCATTGCATTTGGTGAACAACCTTGTGTTAGGATGTTAACGGGACAGGCGTGGGTCATTGTATATACCATGATAGCAATTGTGTCAAGTATCTTTGGCAATTTTCTTGAGGGACTTGATCATTTTGATTAGGCAACTCAAATAGCGTCATCGAGGGACTATGATCTTTTTGTTTGTTTTTGTTTTGCCAAAGTACTCAACATGAAACCATGGCCCATTTTTGAAGGCAACAAGTGGATGAAACCCTAGGGGTGCAAGTGTGCATTGTGTTTGTTTTTCATGCATATTTATCTTGGATTAGGTCAAGCTAGTTGTTGATTTTATTTGCATACAAACCCTAGGTCTAAGCATGGCATAATTGAAAGCTTTTTAAATGTGCGAGAATTTAAATGCTACACTATTACAACATGATATAGGGAGGGGGTACAAATTTGAATTGGGAGTATTTGACAAGAAAATAGATTCTAAGTTATTACAACCATATCGAATGTACAAGATACAATATTTAAATGTACAATAATTGAAATAAATACAATAAATAAATGTAAATAAAATGTATTATGCCAAAATGTTTTTAGTATGTAAAAAGTATTTTTTTCAATGTGAAAAGTAAAATAAAAAGATCAATTTTAATTATTTTTCCTATTTAGGGCAAGAAATCCTAATTCTTAATAAATAATATTATTTATTAATTATGTGTAATAATATATTAATTTATACAAAAAATAAAAGTATATTATAAAAATAATATTTTTAGTCCAAAATAATAATAAAAATAAAAATGTAATATTTTTGTATTTTTGACCTAATTATTTAATAAGATAAAATATATATATATATATATATATATATATATATATATATATATATATATATATATATATATATATATATATATATATATATATATATATATATATATATATATATATATATATATATATATATATATATATATATATATATATATATATATATATATATATATATATATATATATATATATATATATATATATGAGTATATATATATATATATATATATATATATATATATATATATATATATATATATATATATATATATATATATATATATATATTAAACATAAAAATAAAAATTAACTATTTACAAAAAAAATGAATATTTTCAAGAAAATGTTTTTAAATATAAATAAATGAAATAAATGAAAATAAGTATATCTTTTGTATTATTTTTGAGTTTTGTTTTTTAAAAGGAAAATAGTTTATTTACAATACTTAATAAAATAAAATAAATATCAAATAAATATGAAAAAATATAGAAAATTATTTTTGGCATTTTTTATATTTATACAAAAAATAATAAAGTCAGAATAAAAAATAAAAATGTCAAAAATGATAAATATTAAATAAATGGGCCAGGGGGGTGTAAACAGAAAATAGGGGTGTTAAAAGTGAAAACACAACAGGCCCAGCCCACCAGACTTCTTCTTCTTCCTCTTGTTCACAAAACGCGCGCTTTTGTGTATCAATGGCCAACTCCTGATTCTTTGATTTTTTGACAAAACTCATAACATGAACATTGTAGAGAATTAAACAACGAATTCAACCATATAAAAAACTTAGATTAACTCTCAAAGACCAGAGAGAATTTCTCTGGCCCTAATTTTTAACCTAGTTTTTTCAGAAAGTTCATGAGTGAAATTCTCTCAGCACGATTAATGTAAATGAAAACTAAGCATATGTATGGCTTTAGGGCTATGAGTACAACATATTTCATTCACAAACCTAAGCCTAACCATTCCTAAATAGAGAGATAGAAGTCCATGAAATACCTGTTTCAGTTGACTTTGAGTTGGACAATGTAGCAACCTTCAATGGTGTTTGAGCTTCTGTTGAGTTTGCCTGAGGTCCAAGGAAGCTTCTCCAATGCTTGGCTTGCTTTGAAACAACTTGAATCGTGCTGTAGAACTCAACCTGCAGAGCTTTGAAATGAAAATGGCAAAGTGTGTTAGAGGTGTTACAGCTTGCAATGGGGGCTTGGGATAGTTCAGGTGAGTTGATTGGAAGGTGTTGGAACTATCTTGGGACAAAACGCACGATGGAAATTGGTTGTGGCTTGCAAGATGCAGAACTTGCTCTATTTTGCAGAAAAACAGTGATTCTGAGTATGAGGAGGTTTTTGGGGTAAAAGGTTCGTGCCTTAGGCTTGTTGGGAGGTATGGAATTTGTTCACACATTTCTTGTAAGCTTCTGTTAACATATATGAGAGCTTGCTTATGTTTTGCCACTTTTTTTCTACTTGAAGCAAGAGAATGGAAATGATGTTATAGCCCTGTACAAGCCCTCCTATCATGCTGCAACTTTTCTTCTTGGTTACTGGGATTAGTGGACTTGATCTTGCCTCAAAGATCTGGCCCCATGCCTCGAGGATTTGGTTTTGACATAAAGTGAAGTTAGGCAAAAATGGCATTGTTGCTTTTTCCTTTTAAGGCTTAAACTAATGTATAATGCCCTAATGACCAAGACAATACCTTAATACAATGGATATGCATTAAATTAAGGAGTACAAAATGGTTAGAGGCCTTTAATGTTGACCCAAGCTAGCTAGATCAAAATTGCAAGTTGTTATGAACATGTATTGGCCATGGACAAAAGTGAGTTTTTGCCAATTTCAAGCATTCGATTCTCTCTAACCATAAGGGTTTTTGAGGAGTTCTTTGACAATTTGGAAAGCTTGTAACATGTACTACAATCCCTATTTGTAATGAAACTTGAAACTCCAAGTGGAACTATGTGAAAAATGGCCAAGAAGATGGGTCAAAATCCTGCCTAAATTAGGGCAAATTTTCTCTAAGTTAAAAGTTTTAGGTACCCTTGTTCCAAAAATCATAACTTGAGATAAATGCTTCTTTTGAGAAAACGTTGTGAATAAAAGTTTTAGAATTTTTGATGGACTACAACTTCCATGTTGCAAGTTTTGTTTGAATCCAAGTGCATCTTGGTGAAAAAATGGGACAAAGTTAGGAAAAAATAAGAAAATTTCATAACTTAGAAAAATTCTAAGTTATGAAATTTTTTCATTTCAAACCCTAATTTTCATTTTTGGGTTTCTTGATGAACAAGTTTCATAATTTGACATGTCTTGATGAAAAATAACTCTTGGAACTTGATTTTGACCAAAAAGTCAAAGTTTGACTTTTCAGTATACAGTCAAATTTTGATCAGTTGACTGAAAAATTCATTTGTCAATCCTATGCATTTGAGATCTTTTGAACTTGTTGAATGGGTCAAGACAATGTCATTGCATCCTTGAGTCCATATGTGAGCTTGGTTTGCCATTGGTTAGGTCAAACAGTCAAAAATTGCCTTTGTGCAGTCAAAACCCTAAAAATGACCATTTTGCCCTTTTGGTGATCTGATCAAATTTCTTGTGGAATTGTGATCCAAACTTGATCAAATGGTTCATATGAGTTCATAATGTTGATGTGGGTCAAATTTCATGAGGTTTGACTGTCAATTGGCCACAGTTGACTTTTTCCCCAATACAGTTGATTTCTAGGTCAACTGTCCAATTGATTGGGTAAAGATTTGCATCAAGGCTTGAAACTTGGTATGGGAAAACTTGTGAACCCAACATGAAGCATGAAAGTCAATTTGGGTATTGTAGGTCAAAATATCCTTGTGCAAACTCAAACCCTAATTTGGGTTAACAGTGCAAGGAGGGGTCTTGAGCAGAGCAACCCCTGGCTTGATCCTGAATTCCAAGAGTCTTGTAATGAGAAAGGTTGATAAAATGAGAGTGAAAATTTTGGGGTACAACAGTTGCCCCTTTTCAATCTTCTTGAACCTGAAGAGTTAGATTGGCAAGTTTTGCCTTTCGCGACTCGAAGGTAAAGGAAGATTGGACACTAGAGTGCCCGTAAATTTGCACTCGTCAAAATATAGGTGCGGGAATGGGCTTAAAGATGTCATTTGGAGATGGAGGAATCTTTCTGGAGATGGGCTTAAAGATGCCATCCAAGAACCTTTGTTGAATTGCAATGTTGTAGGCCAAAAGAATGAGTATCAAAATGGTATCCGTGTCTGGAATGCACTTGAACTGTATCTGGAGACTGAGTTTGTATGAGCAAAAGAATGGCGTCTGTGTCTGGGGCGTATCTGAGCTGTAACTGTGTTTGAATGTTGAATGAATATCATAATGACCGCCGTGTCTGGAGTGTATCTGTATTGTATCCGGGTAACAGAGAAATATCTGTGTATGGAGCAACTGTGTGCTGGGGATAAACTCTGAATGAGTGACAGAATGGAAACCGTGTCTGGAGCGTATCTGGACTGTATCTGAAGTTGAGATCTGTATGAGTAGTAGAATGAATTCCGTGGCGACTGCACTGAGGGAATCAAACCGCTAGTGTAAGGGTCAGAATGGCATCCGTGTCTGGAGCATATTTGAACTTGAGGTTGATAATTGAATCTGAATGAGAGATAGAATGGTCGCCGTGTCTGGAGCGTATCTAGTCTGTATCGGATTGCTGAAGTCTGAATGGTAGTAGAATGATCGTCGTGTCTGGGATGTATATGTACTGTATTTGACTTGAAATTCTGAATGAGTGATAGAATGACCGTCGTATCTGGGGTGTATCCATACTGTATCTGACTAATTGTTAATGATAGTCTTTTAATCTTATCCTGAAAAGGATAAAATGTTAGCTAAAACACAAAGTTATGTTGCATGATATGTATGATGCAATGAACTGTATTTCATCAATGTTTATGATATATGAATGTAATGGTTATGCATGTAAGCTGAGTAGTCGTCTTGTTGAGGAAGATAAAATCTGGATAGCTGGAGATAACAAAATCTTTGACCGCTGTCGGGGAAAATAAATCCTTGACCGATGCTGAGGATTTGAAGATGAGAAAAACCTTGCTAACTGCTTCGGGAATAAGGGAAACTCTGAAAAATCTCTACTGGGGAGTTAAAACCTGGGAGGCCTCTGCTGGAGAAATGAGACTGAGAATCTTCAATCTGTTGGGAAATAAATCTGTGGGGAAATGCTCACTATTCTAGCTCCGCCGGGGATAGGATTTTCAGGGTTTTTGGACTCCACTGGGGATCTTGAAACTTGACTCTGATGGGAATTTTGAAATTCAGCTTAGCTGGGGAATCAAGCTTTAGAAGGTATTTGCTCTGCTGAGGATCCTGAAGTTTAACTCCGTTGGGGAAATATACTCCAAATCTTAGTTTTGTCAAGGATCCGAATGATGTATCGTAGGGGATTTCTTCTGAAATGGCATAAAGATATCTTCCTACACCTTCAACCTATCAGTAACTAACTTTTTTCAATTTCATTTTATTTGTAAGCAGTGATTATGTTCAAATGCATATACCTATTTAACAAAACATTGGACGTTTTCAAATATAACATAAGTGTAAAAAAGAAAAGAAAGGCAAGCAAATTTCTGCACTTGGAAGTGTATTTGTATTAACTTTTGTGAGTATCTTTGTACAAAGGAGACAGACACCCTAGTAAGAGAATGTTGTCGTAAAAATTGAAAAAAATTTATACAAAAGAAAGATGGCTATGTGTAACAATTTCATGGGATTCCCATTCTGCTATAGCCTTCACAACTCTGAATATCTTGTCCATTCACTGCTTCGTCCGTCAACGACTGGATTGATCATAGGCTTGGAGCTTATCCGGTGAAGAGATTGTCCTTAAAGTGATCCAACGAGACATAGTCATACGCTTTAATTCCCTAACTTTTTCCTGGACCGCCCTTTCGGGTTTTCGATCCACCGGGAAACCCTTTTTTACCCAAGTCGCCCTTTCGGATTTTCAACTTGCCGGGTGTACAAATTTTTTTTGTTTTATCCCTAATTTTTGCCTGAACTGCCCTTTCGGGTTTTCGGTTCACCAGGATGCCCATTTTTGCCCAAGTCGCCCTTTCGGGTTTTCAACTTGCCGGGTCGTTTTATGCGTAGTATCTTTTGACTATGTCTGCGTTCGCAGGGTGTGGCAAGTCATCACCGTCCATGGTGGTCAGAATCATTGCCCCACCAGAAAAGATGCTCTTGATTACAAATGGTCCTTCGTAAGTAGGAGTCCACTTGCCCCTGGGATCACTTTGCGGTAGTATGATCCACTTGATTACAAGATCTCCGACTTGATATACTCGGTGCCTGACTTTCTTGTTGAAAGCCTTGATCATGCGTTTTTGATACGCCTGACCATGACAAACAGCAGTAAGTCTCTTCTCGTCGATCAAATTGAGTTGATCAAGTCGGGTCTGAATCCAATCGTCTTCACTCAAACCGGCGTCCTTCATAATCCTTAAGGAAGGAATTTGAACCTCCATAGGCAAAACAGCCTCCATGCCATATACTAAAGAAAATGGGGTTGCCCCTGTTGAAGTACGTGTCGTGGTACGATATCCATGCAGAGAAAACGGTAACATCTCATGCCAGTCTTTGTAGGTGACTGTCATCTTTTGAATGACGTTCTTGATATTTTTGTTCGCGACTTCAACAACACCGTTCATCTTCGGCCGATAGGGAGATTAATTGTGATGATAAATCTTGAACTGTTCGCATAGAATGGTGATCATAGTATTGTTCAAATTCGTACCGTTGTCTGTGATGATCCTGTCGGGGACACCATACCGGCATATGAGGTTCTGCTTGATGAAGCGGTCAACCACATTCTTTGTAACAGAGGCAAAGGAAGCTGCTTCGACCCACTTGGTAAAATAATCAATAGCGACCAAGATGAAGCGATGTCCATTGGACGCCGTGGGCTTGACCTCTCCAATCATGTCAATGCCCCACATTGTGAATGGCCAAGGAGCTGTCAGAACGTTGAGAGGAACAGGAGGAATATGTACCTTGTCGGCGTAGACTTGGAATTTGTGGCAAGTACGGGAATGTTGGTGACAATCAGCTTCCATGGTAGACCAGTAGTAGCCTTCCCTTAGAATCTTCTTTGCCATTGTATGTCCGTTCAAGTGGGTTCCAAATGTGCCACTGTGTATCTCAGTCATGATCAACTCTGCTTCAGCTTTGTCCATGCATCGGAGTAAAACACAATCATGGCTGCGCTTATAAAGGATGCCATTGCTTAGGAAGAACTTGGCAGCAAATCTCCTTAAGAACTTTTTGTCATTGACGGAAGCTCCTTCAGGGTATTCTCTAGTCTGGAGATACTTTTTTATTTCATGAAACCAGGGTTGTTCCACTACTTCTTCGGTATTAATCTCATGACAGTGCGCAGGTTCGTCCATTCGCTCGATGGTGAATTGGGGAGCCTCGTTATCCCAGTTGAGTTTAAACATGGAAGACATTGTAGCCAGAGCATCTGCTAGCTGATTCTCTTCTCGCGGGAAATGCTCGAAAGTAATCTGCTCGAAATGAGGCAACAAAGTCAGGACATGTTCTTTATATGGGATAAGATTAGGATGTTTGGTGTCCCACTCTCCTTTGACTTGACTGATAACCAATGCCGAGTCCCCAAATACGACCAAAGATTTGATCCCTAAGTCTATAGCAGCCTTGAGACCAAAGATGCAAGCTTCGTATTCGGCCATGTTGTTGGTACAGCTGAAACAAAGTCGGGCAGTGAAGGGTGTATGGTAACCTTCCGGAGAGATGAGTACCGCACCGATATCATTGCCAAGTGCATTTAAAGCACCATCAAAGTACAGGGTCCATTGGGATCCTTGTTCAGGTCCGTCATAGGGTATGTTACCTTCGATATTGTCTAGTGTCATAATGTCCTCATCAGGGAAGTCGAATCTCATAGATTGATAATCTTCGACGGCTTGATGAGCTAGATGGTCAGCTAGTACACTCCCTTTTATAGTTTTTTGGGTAGTGTACTGGATATCATACTTAGTCAGGATCATCTGCCATCTAGCGATTCTTCCAGATAAAGCAGGCTTCTCGAAGATATACTTGATCGGATCCATCTTGGAAATCAGCAGAGTGGTATGAGTCAACATATACTGCCTTAGCCGGAGAGCGGCCCATACCAAAGCGCAGCAAGTTTTCTCGAGCAGTGAGTAGCGAGTCTCACAGTCGGTAAACTTTTTGCTAAGGTAATAATGGCATGCTCTTTTCGGCCAGACTCATCATGTTGGCCCAGTACGCACCCCATTGAGTTACCCAAAACAGTTAGATACATGATCAACGGTCTTCCTTCGACGGGTGGCATTAGAATAGGAGGTTCTAGTAAGTACTCCTTGATCTTATCAAAAGCAACTTGACAATCATCGTTCCATTCAACTATCTGATCTTTCTTCAACAGTTTGAAAATTGGCTCACAGGTAGACGTCAGGTGAGAGATGAACCTGGCGATATAGTTCAAGCGTCCCAAGAATCCTCTAACCTCCTTTTCATTGCGAGGGGCAGGCATTTCTTGTATAGCTTTTACTTTAGCTGGATCAACCTCAATGCCCTTGTTGCTGACAATAAATCCCAGAAGTTTACCAGACCTAACTCCAAAAGTGCACTTGCTTGGATTCAGTCAGAGTTTATACTCTTTCAACCTGGAAAATAGCTTTTGCAAATGTTCAAGGTGTTATTATTCTTTCTGTGATCGAGCTATCATGTCGTCTACGTAAACTTCGATCTCATGATGTATCATATCATGAAACAAAGCTACCATGGCGCATTGATAGGTTGCCCCTGCGTTCTTTAGTCCGAACGGCATCACTTTGTAGCAGAAGGTACCCCATTGCGTGACAAAGGTAGTTTTCTCCATGTCCTCGGGGGCCATTTTGATTTGGTTGTATCCCGAGAACCCATCCATGAAGGAGAACACCTTGTGCTGAGTTGTGTTGTCAACCAAGATGTCGATATGTGGTAGTGGAAAATCATCTTTAGGGCTAGCCCTATTCAAATCTCGATAATCCACACACATCCTGACTTTGCTGTCCTTTTTGGGTACGGGAACAATGTTAGCAACCCATTGTGGATAGGTTGTAACAGCCAGAAAGCCAGTGTTGAATTGCTTCATTACTTCAGCCTTAATCTTCTCAGACATGTCAGGCCTCATTTGGGGAACCTTTTGCTTGATCGGTGGACAGTCTTCTCTAGTAGGGAGACAGTGAACCACGATATCTATGTCTAACCCTGGCATGTCTTCATAAGACCAGGTGAAGATTTCAACATATTCATTCAATAACTGCACTAAGCGCTCCTTGACACTCGGTTCCAGGTTGGCACCCACTTTTACTTCTTTCCTGTCCTCCTCTGTCCCCAAGTTGATGGTTTCTAGCAACTCCTCATGAGGCAGAATGGCCCTCTCTTCCTGTTGTAGAAGTCTGGCTAACTCTCCCGGCACTTCACAATCTTCGTTAACTTCGTACTCAGCCTGATTGACCAAATCTTCAGAGTTGTCGAAAGCTAAAACAGAATAGTCACCCATGGAATCCGGAGTGGATGGGTACTTGCATTGGTGAGTGTGGGTGTGTGTAAGGGATAGCCATCCTTAAACAAACAAAAATGCAAAAGGAAAGAAAATGAACACAGCAGTTTATATATGAAAAACGTCCAATGATTCACTAAAACATGGCATATGATTATGAAGAAAATCAAGCCCTTACAAATGGACCTACATGCCCCGGGCAAGGCATGAGGTGAAAATAGTGTATGAATTGTTTTAGTCATTACAGACCATAAAAATGGGAAATTGTTCAAAGATAAAATTACTGGTTGATAAAGGTGATAGGAACGAAATCCTTTGCCTCCCAATTGCTCAAACCCCCTTCGACAGTCGGAAAAATACAATCTTCAAAGTGGCTCTCCTCAGCTTCATCTTTTACGGCATTGATTCCATGGTGAGAAATCTTGACGGGTGGTCTTCCAATCTTAGAGAGACGCGTAGCCTTTTGTCCTGCAGCAGTAAACCCCAACCCAAACTTGTCTGTCTTATGGGGAAAGTCAGGCAATTACCCCCATACTGTGCTCTTCCCCTCCTTAATTACAGCCTCTGCGTCCTTGAGAGATGCCATCCTAGCCACATGCTTGGGAATGATAGGTACCTCCACCACTGTCTTCGCAACTGCTACCTCGGGAGAAACTTCCTCAAAATGTTGAAAAGGCATTTCGATGAACTCCCCATCTAACTCCACATATCGAAAGGAATTGATATGACTGATCATGTACTCTTCCTCGCCGTGCACAGTTATGATTTTACCCTTAACAGGATATTTCAGCATTTGATGCAAAGAGGATGTAACTTCCCCGGCATAATGGATCCACGGTCTTCCCAGCAAACATGAGTATGACGGACGGATGTCCATTACGTAGAAGGTGGAGTTGAACACTTCAGTGCCTACCTTGATAGGAATATCAACCTCTCCATGAACCATTCTTTTGGAACCATCGAAAGCTCTGACGACGATGTTACTAGGTTTGAGGGTCAAACCTTCGCAATCCAAATGGTCTAAGGCCTTCTTTGGCAGCACATTCAGGGAAGAACCAGTATCAACCAAGACATGGGCGAGAGTGGTTCCTCGGCATTCAACTGAAACATGTAACGCATCATTGTGCTTCCTTCCTTTGGGAGTTAAGTAAGCATCGGAAAAGCCCAGGCCATTGTCAGCAGTAAGACTGGCCACACAATCCTGAAATTGGTCAGCCAAAGTCTCTTGGGGTACATGTTCCGTCTTCAAGAATTTAATCAGGGCCTTAGCATGGGACTCTGAACAGAGCAGGAGGGCTAACATTGAAATTTTAGAAAGGGTCTTCCCCAGTTGTTCTACAACGTCGTAGTCACTTTTTCTGATTATTTTAAGGATTTCATCCATTTCCTTCTGAGTGGTTTCGGGGATAACCACAGCATGAGCCTTCATCCTGACAGGCATTTCCAATATCCCCTTACCCTTGTCGGTATTATCAGCAGATGGTCTTTCTTCAGGAGTGTTTAACTCTTCAATCACTGGGCCTTGCACAGAGGGCCCAACAGGTGCAGAAGCTTTTAAGGGTCCGAAAACTGCTCGGGGGGGAGCAATCTCCAGAGAAAAGATCCGGCCACTACGGGTTATCTTGCTTGTACCCGCGATGTTCCCTATATCAGGGTCTTCTTCAGAAATCTCTTGGACTGTTTCGATATGTTTGATTTCGTGGTAGAAGATTTCTCCCCCATAGTTCCACGGTATCATTTTTCTTGATTGGTACGGGACAGGTCCCGGCATGGTGATCTTTAAAGGTACACATTCAGAGTTGGGTGTAATCCTGACAGGCCTTTTGCAAGCCTTGGGAGGATTGTCGGAAATGGTTATGATGGCAATATCGTTGGTTGAAGTATCACAAGTATCAGGAGTAATCGGATTGAAAGTGTTAATAGGGATTTTCTGGAAAAGTATTTCTTGAGTATCCATCAGACGTTGGACACCTGACTTCAACATTGGACAGTCACCTTGAATATTCAAACAAAAATAACAGTTTTTACCACAACCAGGAAAGATCTCGGCTCTCAACAAATTTTCTTTAATCACAATCAAAGGAGTTAACAGATTGGCAACATCAGTAACATGGAGGTTTTCCAAAATGGCATGCACATTATGGTCGTGCTTGGGCATCGGAGCAGATATAACATTGGGCTTCTAAGGAGCATCAAATTCAACTTCTTTGGTATCAATTAAGTCCTGAATTTTGTTCTTAAGTGCCCAGCAATTATTGGTATCGTGCCCAGCACTGTCGAAATGGTAAGCACACTTGGCGTTGGAGTGATAGTATGGAGAGGAGGTGTTAGGGTTTTTTGGCGCCTCTTTCAAACTAGTCTGATTCAGCTTCAACAAATGGGGAAGAACCTGTGCGGGCATCATGTTGATGCGGGTGAACTGCCGTTGTGGCTGTTCTACCCGTTGTTGATTAGGTCTCGACCGATTGTTACGAGGTTGATCATTTGACGAATTTTGAATCATCACGGCCCCTACAGTCGGTCGGTGCTCAGTTCTTCCCAATCCCTTCTGAGAATACACAGCAGATGCTTCTTTCTTGGCTGGGAAAGGTTTTTTAACAGCTGTGGATGCGGAGGCATCCTTTTGAATCTTTCCACTTTTAATACCGGCCTCCACCCTTTCGCCGGTCAAAATTAGTTCAGTAAATCCAACGGAAGAACTCCCGATTAGATGGTTGAAGAAAGGGCCAGACAGGGTCCCCAAAAACATGTCAACTAACTCCCTATCTGATAGCGGTGGCTGCACCCTTCCATCCAGATCACGCCACTTCTGGGCATACTCTTTAAACCCTTCATTGGAAGCCATCCCCATACTTTGTAACTGAGTACGAGTGGGCGCCAAATCAGCATTGTATTGATACTGACGATAAAAAGCAGCTGCCAAGTCTTCCCAATTATGAACCTCTAATCTCTCAAGTTGATTAAACCAGTCTAATTGTGTGCCAAACAAGCTGTCTTGGAAAAAGTGTACCCAGAGGTCTTTATCGGATGAGTGGGGTTGGATTTTTCTGACATACGACCTCAGGTGCATCTTTGGGCATGACAGACCATCATACTTGGCAAATGTTGGCACCTTGAATTTGGGACGGATAACAATCCCAGCTACCAGCCCTAGTTCTTCAAAATCCAATTCGGGCACCCTCTGCAACTCCATAGCTTCCAATCTGTCTTCAAGGTTCTTATACTTGTCATCCGCTGGTGGATACTGTTGTTCTGAATAGTCTTTGTCTTCTTCCTCTTCCTCCTCTTCTACCTCAGACTCAAAAGGTACAGTAACTCCTTTCCCCTTGCCAATCCCTTCGTCAAACGTTGAAGGGAACTCAAGAGTCCTTCTAGCATCGCCCTCAAACCTTCTTCCGAAAGTGGCTACCCCCGGTCTCTTTTTCTTTTTCTTCTCTTTATTCTTCTCTAGCAGAACTTTGAGATCCTCTTGACCCTTTGCCAAGGTCATGAGGAGTTGCTGAAATTGTGAATTTTGTGCCTGTAGGTCCTTTACTGTTTTCTCCAAATCCATCTTGTTGAAATAAACAGCAAAAAGATAAGGAAACCTGGCTTGAAGACCTGTTTATGCTTATGATGAATGATATGTTATTCATGTAATGCATTCAAGGGTTCAAAATTTCAAATTTGTTGCAAACAAAAAGAACGCACGTCATATTAAGAAGAAATTTGTTAGTACATAAATGCCCTATGGGCGAAATATTACAAAATTCTTAATGTAAAAAGACATTGCGCATCCTCTTTGGTGCGATGTAGGTGTTGAGAGTTTCCTCCTCGTGAATTCGGCGGGTGAGCTCTAAAACCTTCTTCTCACTGGCATAGAAGCTGGCTTCGAAAGTATCATGTTCTTCTTTGAGTTGGATCCAACTCTTTTGCATTTCCTCCCATGATGTTGGCATGTCAGGATGTAGGATGGCGTATGGAACCTCTCCTTCCATAACAGGCTCTTTAATCAAGGGGAGAATGTGGGGATATGGCATCATAAGATTCTGGGAGCGGGTTCGTACCCACTTGAGGTAAGGCTCAAGGGGGATGGAATTCTTGTGCCCCAGTGTCTTACTATCCACTTTGTAAGGCATCCTCCAAGCTCTGATGAACCTTTGTCGAAGTCCTTGCGCATCGTTGTCGAAGTAAAAAACTAGGTCCGGAATCAGCATGTCATGAGGGCCATCCCTCCGAGCATATCCAAATTGTCTCAAAGCTAGACAGGGGTTGTAGGTAATGCCTCCCCTAATGCCAAGTAATGGGACATTAGGGAATTCACCACAATGATCAATGATGATGACACTTTCTCTGGACCGAGAACACCAATGTACATCAGAATGTGTGAGGTTCATCAATGTTGTGACCACTTTAAACCCTGCTCATTCTTCAAAACTGATTGTGGGAGGTGAGAAATAAACCACCTTGCTATGAGAGGAGTACAGCACATGAGAACACCTCTTTTCCTCATTGTTCGTGTGTAAAATGAGTGTAGGATGTCCCCAAGCAATGTAGGTATAAGATTCCTGGATATGAAAATCTTGACAGCATTCACATCTAGAAGTTGATCAGGATTTGGGAACAAAACCAACCCATAGATAAAGAGTGCCACAATATCTTCAAAGGCTTGTAGATCAAGAGAACTCCAGCATTCTTGCGCCTTGACACTACTTTTGGTTTCCCAATGCCCCTTGATGTTAGATGGTTGCAAGTGTAATGCTTGAGCAACATCTTCAGGTTTTGGTTCTTTTTCCGTACCGTTGTAGGGTAGTTGATGAAGAATAGGAATTCTCAGGAGTTGAGAAAATTCCTCCGAAGTTGGTACCAGTTGGTAATCAGGGAATGTAAAACAGTGGTATAGGGGGTCAAAGAACTGGAAAAGTACTTTCACCATGTCTTCTTCAATACTGGTGTTGACTAAGTTGAGGAGTCTACCATGTCTTTCACTGAAGAGAGAATTCTCTGGAATCCTAGAAGTAAGCTCCTTGAGTTGAGGAGGGATCCTCACAAGATTGACTTGAATTGTTTTCCTGCAAAGAGATTCCATGACCTACAAAACAAGAACAAAGATGAAGATCCAAACCCTTGAAATGGTTAGTGGATGCATATGATGTTTTATGATGTTCATGATGTATTTACAAGCACATGTACAAGCAAATCACACAAAACCCTAGTTTCAGGCTTGCATGAGGTTTCATAGGTAAGTACCCTCTTGAGTTTAGTTGGCTCAAAACCTGTCCTATAAATAGTAACCGGGTTCTAAGGAGCTCAACATCATTGGATTGTTTTCTATGTTCATCGTTTCGGTTTAGCCACTTAACTAGCGACCAAAATATTCCAAGAAAACAACCCTCAATGAGTGTAGTATCGAGTATCTACCAACTTCGGACTGCACCAAAGCCGGTCATCTCACTACCCCTAATGAAAAGGCCAAGATGGTCAAGTAAGGTTCTAGTTCATTAGTGATTAATGACATCACTCAGCGGCCCCGTATTCTCTTTGATTGACTCAAAGGCTACTGGTACTCACAAATATGTCGCACTAATATAGTTATTGCTTCAACCATGTCGGTATACCCCGCACAGTTTCCATAATGTATTGCTATCTATGAATGTTTCCCAAATCCGGGTGGAGGATTTCAAGCCCAAACAAGAGAACCAAAATGTAAAGCAATCAAAGCAAACAATAATCATGCAAAGGGTGATCTAAGCCCTAAGGTTACTCCACTTTTAAAGTTTTTTCCCCAGCAGAGTCGCCAGTTCTGTGATACGGTGGGAGAACTGACTTGGGATTTTACGTTTGTGTTCGCAAATGTTTCGGTTTAGCAAGAGTCGCCACCGACTTTTTATTTTATCCTAAGGAAAGGTCAAAAAGCACAGGAAAGACCTTTGAGATGTTTTCTTGGGTTCGGGGAGTAGATTATAGAAAGGGAAGGTATTAGCACCCTTTCTATCCATGGTTATCCATGGGCTCTTAGTTACTTGCTTAGATCACTTGCTTTGCATTTCTATTGTTTGAAATGGTGCTTTTCAATTGTTTGAAATGGTGCTTTGTGTGTGATTTTGGTAAATATTTTGAAAAGAGGCCATCATTGTGGCAACCTTTGTAATGATTCTTGTTTGAATGTATACAAAGGTGTTTTTGTATTTTGAAAGGTTTTCAATGTTTGAAAGTAGGGTTTTGAAATTGTGTTGTGGAGTGTGTTTTGAAAAGTAGCAAGGATGTTTTTGCAAGCTTGATCAAGTAACTAAGAGCTATCTACCCTATTTACTCAAAGATCTTTCTTATGTTTTTAACCCTTTTAACAGTGTTGTTTCAACATTACATTTGGTGAACAACCTTGTGTTAGGATGTTAACGGGACAGACGTGGGTCATCGTATAGACCATGATAGCAATTGTGTCAAGTATCTTTGGCAATTTTCTTGAGGGACTTGATCATTTTGTTTAGGCAACTCAAATAGCGTCATCGAGGGACTATGATCTTTTTGTTTGTTTTTGTTTTGCCAAAGTACTCAACATGCAACTATGGTCCATTTTTGAAGGCAACAAGTGGATGAAACCCTAGGGGTGCAAGTGTGCATTGTGTTTGTTTTTCATGCATATTTATCTTGGATTAGGTCAAGCTAGTTGTTGATTTTATTTGCATACAAACCCTAGGTCTAAGCATGGCATAATTGAAAGTTTTTTAAATGTGCGAGAATTTAAATGCTACACTATTACAACATGATATAGGGAGGGGGTACAAATTTGAATTGGGAGTATTTGACAAGAAAATAGATTCTAAGTTATTACAAACATATCGAATGTACAAGATACAATATTTAAATGTACAATAATTGAAATAAATACAATAAATAAATGTAAATAAAATGTATTATGCCAAAATGTTTTTAGTATGTAAAAAGTATTTTTTTCAATGTGAAAAGTAAAATAAAAAGATCAATTTTAATTATTTTTCCTATTTAGGGCAAGAAACCCTAATTCTTAATAAATAATATTATTTATTAATTATGTGTAATAATATACTAATTTATACAAAAAATAAAAGTATATTATAAAAATGATATTTTTAGTCCAAAATAATAATAAAAATAAAAATGTAATATTTTTGTATTTTTGACCTAATTATTTAATAAGATAATATATATATATATATATATATATATATATATATATATATATATATATATATATATATATATATATATATATATATATATATATATATATATATATATATATATATATATATATATATATATATATATATATATATATATATATATATATATATATATATATATATATATATATATATATATTAAACATATTAAACATAAAAATAAAAATTAACTATTTACAAAAAAATGAATATTTTCAAGAAAATGTTTTTAAATATAAATAAATGAAAATAAGTATATCTTTTGTATTATTTTTGAGTTTTGTTTTTTAAAATGAAAATAGTTTATTTACATATGTATACTTAATAAAATAAAATAAATATCAAATAAATATGAAAAAATATAGAAAATTATTTTTGGCATTTTTTATATTTATACAAAAAATAATAAAGTCAGAATAAAAAATAAAAATGTCAAAAATGATAAATATTAAATAAATGGGTCAGGGGGGTGTAAACAGAAAATAGGTGTGTTAAAAGTGAAAACACAACAGGCCCAGCCCACCAGACTTCTTCTTCTTCCTCTTGTTCACAAAACGCGCGCTTCTGTGTATCAATGGCCAACTCCTGATTCTTTGATTTTTTGACAAAACTCATAACATGAACATTGTAGAGAATTAAACAACGAATTCAACCATATAAAAAACTTGGATTAACTCTCAAATACCAGAGAGAATTTCTCTGGCCCTAATTTTTAACCTAGTTTTTTCAGAAAGTTCATGAGTGAAATTCTCTCAACACGATTAATGTAAATGAAAACTAAGCATATGTATGGCTTCAGGGCTATGAGTACAACATATTTCATTCACAAACCTAAGCCTAACCATTCCTAAATAGAGAGATAGAAGTCCATGAAATACCTGTTTCAGTTGACTTCGAGCTGGACAATGTAGCAACCTTCAATGGTGTTTGAGCTTCTGTTGAGTTTGCCTGAGGTCCAAGGAAGCTTCTCCAATGCTTGGCTTGCTTTGAAACAACTTGAATCGTGCTGTAGAACTCAACCTGAAGAGCTTTTAAATGAAAATGGAAAAGTGTGTTAGAGGTGTTACAACTTACAATGGGGGCTTGGGATAGTTCAGGTGAGTTGATTGGAAGGTGTTGGAACTATCTTGGGACAAAACGCACGATGGAAATTGGTTGTGGCTTGCAAGATGCAGAACTTGCTATGTTTTGCAGAAAAACGGTGATTCTGAGTATGAGGAGGTTTTTGGGGTAAAAGGGTCATGCCTTAGGCTTGTTGGGAGGTATGGAATTTGTTTACACAGTTCTTGTAAGCTTCTGTTAACAGATATGAGAGCTTGCTTATGTTTTGCCACTTTTTTTCTACTTGAAGCAAGAGAATGGAAATGATGTTATAGCCCTGTACAAGCCCTCCTATCATGCTGCAACTTTTGTTTTTGGTTACTGGGATTGGTGGACTTGATCTTGCCTCAAAGATCTGGCCCCATGCCTCAAGGATTTGGTTTTCACATAAAGTGAAGTTAGGCAAAAATGGCATTGTTGCTTTTTCCTTTTAAGGCTTAAACTAATGTATAATGCCCTAATGACCAAGACAATACCTTAATACAATGGATATGCATTAAATTAAGGAGTACAAAATGGTTTTGAGGCCTGTAATGTTGAACCAAGCTAGCTAGATCAGAATTGCAAGTTGTTATGAACATGTATTGGCCATGGACAAAAGTGAGTTTTTGCCAATTTCAAGCATTCGATTCTCTCTAACCACAAGGGTGTTTGAGGAGTTCTTGGACAATTTGTAAATCTTGGAACATGTACTACGATCCCTCTTTGTAATGAAACTTGAAACTCCAAGTGGAACTATGTGAAAAATAGCCAAGAAGATGGGTCAAAATCCTGCCTAAATTAGGCCAAATTTTCTCTAAGTTAAAAGTTTTAGGTACCCTTGTTCCAAAAATCATAACTTGAGATAAAAGCTTATTTTGAGAAAACTTTGTGAATAAAAGTTGTAGAATTTGTGATGGACTACAACTTTCATGTTACAAGTTTTGTTTGAATCCAATTGCAGCTTTGTGAAAAAATGGGACAAAGATATGAAAAAATAAGAAAATTTCATAACATAGAAAAATTCTAAGTTATGGAATTTTTTCATTTCAAACCCTAATTTGCATTTTTGGGTTTCGTGATGAACAAGTTTCATAATTTGACATGTCTTGATGAAAAATAACTCTTGGCATTTGATTTTGACCAAAAAGTCAAAGTTTGACTTTTCAGTATACAGTCAAATTTTGATCAGTTGACTGAAAAATTCATCTGTCAATCCTATGCATTTGAGATCTTTTGAACTTGTTGAATGGGTCAAGACAATATAATTGAGTCCTTGAGTCCATATGTGAGCTTGGTTTGCCATTGGTTAGGTCAAACAGTCAAAAATTGCCTTTGTGCAGTCAAAACCCTAAAAATGACCATTTTGCCCTTTTGGTGATCTGATCAAATTTCTTGTGGAATTGTGATCAAAACTTGATCAAATGGTTCATATGAGTTCTTAATGTTGATGTGGGTCAAATTTAATGAGGTTTGACTGTCAATTAGCCATAGTTGACTTTTCCCCAATACAGCTGATTTCTAGGTCAACTGTCCAATTGACTGGGTAAAGATTTGCATCAAGGCTTGAAACTTGGTATGGGCAAACTTGTGAACCCAACATGAAGCATGAAAGTCAATTTGGGTATTGTAGGTCAAAATATACTTGTGCAAACTCAAACCCTAATTTGGGTTAACAGTGCAAGGAGGGGTCTTGAGCAGAGCAAACCCTGGCTTGATCCTAAATTCCAAGAGTCTTGTGATGAGAAAGGTTGATAAAATGAGAGGGCAAATTTTGGGGTACAACAGTTGGATTTTGAAGAGTTAGGGTTGGTTTATGGAATTGTCATTCCCCCAAGTTTAAAGTGCCTCTTTTTGCTAAATATGATGGGGTGTCTTGCCCGAAGATGCACCTACGGTCTTACGTCAGAAAAATTCAACCTCATTCTTCTGACAAAGATCTGTGGGTCCACTTTTTTCAAGATAGTTTGTCGGGGACGCAATTGGATTGGTTCTACTAGATAGAGAGGTCTGATGTGCACAATTGGGAGGATTTGGTTGCTGCCTTCTACAGACAATATCAATATAATGCAGATTTAGCACCAACACATACTCAATTACAGAGTATGGGCATGGTTTCTAATGAAGGCTTTAAGGAGTAGGCCCAGAAATGGAAGGACTTGGCTGGAAGGGTGCAGCCACCATTATCTGAGAGAGAGCTTGTGGATATGTTTTTGGGGACCCTGTCAGGTCCATTATTTAATCACTTAATAGGAAGTTCGTTTGCGGGGTTCACCGAGTTAATTCTGACTGGTGAAAGAGTTGAAGCCGGCATCAAGAGCAATAAAATTCAGAAAGATACATCTGCTTCCGCTACCGTCAAAAGGACTTTTCCAGAAAAGAAAGAAGTCTCAGCTGTCTACTCTCAAAGAGGTCAAGGAAGAGTTAAGCGCCGGCCAACGGTGGTGGTTGTAATGATCCAGAAGTCTGCAGCTGATCAGCCTAGAAACAGTCAACCCAGAACCAATCAGCAAAGGGTGGAAAGGCCACAACGGCAATACACCCGGATAAACATGACACTTTCTCAGGTTCTCCCCCATCTCTTGAAGTTAAACCTTTCCAGTTTGAGAGAAGCACCGAAGAATACAAATACAACTTCTCCATATTACCATCCCAACGCCAAGTGTGCTTATCATTCAGATAGCGTGGGGCATGACACCAACAATTGTTGGGTCCTCAAGAATAAGACTCAGGATTTAATAGACACTAAGGAAGTGGAATTCGACGCCCCTGAAAAGCCGAATGGGATCTCTGCTCCAATGCCAAAGCATGGCCACAATGCCCAAGCTATTGAAGAAGATCTTTTTGTTGCTACTGTTGATGATTTGATGACTCTGTTACCAATAATCAAGATGAATTTGTTGAAAGTCGAGATTTTCCCAAGCTGTGAAAAAGATTGTTACCTCTGTTCATTTTTACCATCCTACTGTCCGTTGTTGAAGTTAGGCATCCAACGCCTAATGGATAATCAAGAAATCCTCTTTGAAAAAACTCCTGTTATACCGACTATTGTCAAAGATGTTGCTATAATTACCATTTCCGCCAATCTTTCCAAGGTCTCCAAAAGACCTGTTAAGATTACATCCGATCCAAAGATTGTACCTCTGAAGATAACTATGTCGGGGCCTATCCCATACAAGTCCAACAAATCAATATCGTGGAATTATGGAGGAGAGATCTTCTACCACGGTGTTAAGCAGATTGAATCAGTTGAAGAAAGTTCCGATGAAGAGACTCCTAACATAGGAAATATTGTTGGGACGAGTAAAATCACCCGCAGCGGAAGAATTTTTTCTCCGGAGATTGCTCCTCCAAGGGCAATCTTCGGACCCTCAAATGCTCCTAAGGTTACTCCTGTGTCGGTCAACATATCTATGAGAACTCCAGTTATCGAAGAAATTGTGACTCTCGTGGTTGTACCCTCTGTTGTTGTTGCTGATAAAGGGAAGGGGATCCAAGAAGCACCCGTCAGGACGAGGGCTCAGCCTTTGGTCATCCCTGAGACCACCCAAAAGGAAATGGAATAGATTTTAAATATAATTAAGAAAAGCGACTATGATGTCGTAGAACAACTGGGGCAAACCCCCTCAAAAATCTCTATGCTCGCCTTGTTTCTCTGTTCCGAAGCTCATGCCAAAGCCTTGATCAGATTCTTGAAGACGGCCCACGTGCCTCAGGAAACCTCTGCGGACCAGTTCCAGGAGTGTGTAGCAAGCCTAACAGCCGACAATGGTCTTGGCTTCTCCGATGCCGATTTAACATCTAAGGGGAGAAAGCATAATGACGCGTTGCATGTCTCGGTGGAATGCAGAGGGACTACTTTAGCTCACGTCCTGGTTGATACTGGGTCGTCTTTAAATGTCTTGCCGAAGAAAGCATTGGATAGATTGGACTGTGAAGGTTTGACCCTGAAGCCCAGCAATATCATTGTCAGAGCCTTTGACAGTTCTAAAAGGATGGTCCACAGGGAGGTGGACATCCCGATTAAAGTGGGAACGGAAACTTTCAACTCCACATTTTATGTGATGGACATCCGTCCCTCCTACTCTTGCTTGTTGGGAAGACCCTGGATTTATAATGTTGGGGCCGTCACTTCTTCTTTGCACCAAATGCTCAAATACCCAGTCCAGGGAAAAATTATAACAGTTCTTGGCGAGGAGGAGTATATGATAAGCCATCTAAATTCATTCCGCTATGTTGAATTGGATGGTGAATTCATCGAGACCCCCTTTCAGCACTTTGAAGAGGTTTCTCCTGAAGTTGTGACAACCAAGACGGTGTCTTCTGTGCCCATCATTACCAAACCTGTGTCCCGAATGTCATCCCTCAAAGATGCGAAGGTTGTGATTGAGGAAGGAGGAAGCACAGTATGGGGTCAGCTGCCAGATTTTCCTTACAAGACAGATAAGTTCGGCTTGGGTTTCACTGCTTCTGCTCAAAAGGTTGTACGCCGCGCTCGGGCTGGGGGACCACCAGTGAAGATCACCCATCATGGAGTCAATGCTTTGGAGGATGGTGAAGATGAGAGCAACTTTGAAGACTGGATTTTCCCGACTGTTGACGGAGGGATGAACAATTGGGAGGAAAAGGACTTTGTTCCCATTACTTTCATAAATCAGTAATTTATCTTTCAAACATTTATGTTGGTCTGTAATAATTCTTAAACAATTCGTACACTTTTTGCCTTGTGCCTTACCCGAGGTACGTAGGTCCATTTGTAAGGGTTTGATTTTTCATCTTCATATGCCATTTTTAATGAATCATAGACGTTTTTCATATATAAACTTTTGTGTTCATTGTCTTTATTTTTACATTTTATTTGTTTAAAGGTGGCTACCCCTTACACACACCCACACTCACCAATGCAGGTACCCATCCATTCCGGATTCCATGGGTAACAGTTCTGCTATGGCCTTCAGTGACTCTGAAGATTTGGTCTACCATGCCGAGTACGAAGGTGATGAAGACTGTGAAGTGCCTGGAGAGTTGGCTAGACTACTACAGCAGGAAGAGAGGGTTATTCTGCCCCATGAAGAGTTGTTAGAGACTATCAACTTGGGTACTGCTGAAGACAGAAAAGAAGTCAGAGTGGGTACCAACTTAGATCCAAGTGTCAAAGAGCGCTTAGTTCAGCTATTGAATGAATATGTTGAGATCTTCGCCTGGTCCTACGAAGACATGTCGGGACTCGATATAGATATTGTGGTTCACCGTCTCCCTACAAGAGAAGACTATCCACCAATTAAACAAAAAGTCCGCTGAATGAGGCCCGACATGTCTGAAAAGATCAAAGCTGAAGTGACGAAGCAGTTCAATGCTGGGTTTCTTGTTGTTACTTCATATCCACAATGGGTTGCTAACATTGTGCACGTGCCTAAGAAGGACGGCAAAGTGAGAATGTGCGTGGATTACAGAGACTTAAATAGGGCTAGCCCTAAAGATGACTTTCCACTACCGCACATTGACATCTTGGTTGACAATACAAATCAGCACAAGGTATTTTCTTTCATGGATGGATTTTCAGGGTATAACCAGATCAAAATGGCCCCTGAAGACATGGATAAAACTACCTTTGTTACACAGTGGGGTACCTTCTACTATAAATTGATGCCATTCGGACTGAAGAATGTCGGGGCAACCTATCAGCGCGCCATGGTAGCTTTGTTTCATGACATGATACATCATGAGATTGAAGTCTACGTAGACGACATGATAGCCCGTTCACAGACAGAAGAAGAACACCTCGACCATCTGCAAAATCTGTTTGTCAGGTTGAAGGCGTACAAGCTCAGACTGAACCCTAACAAGTGCAATTTCGGAGTCAGGTCCAGTAAACTTTTGGGTTTCATAGTCAGCAACAAAGGCATCGAGGTTGATCCTGCCAAAGTCAAAGCCATACAAGAAATGCTTGCCCCTTGCACTGAGAAGGAGGTCAGAGGTTTCTTGGGACGCCTAAACTACATTGCAAGGTTTATTTCTCACCTAACGTCTACCTGTGAGCCCATCTTCAAGTTGTTGAAGAAAGATCAGGTGGTTAAATGGAATGATGGCTGTCAAGTTGCTTTCGATAAAATCAAGGAGTACTTGCTAGAACCTCCTATCTTGATGCCTCTCGTCGAAGAAAGACCGCTAATCATGTACCTGACTATTTTGGATAATTCAATGGGGTACGTATTGGGCCAACATGAAGAGTCTGGCCGAAAAGAGCATGCCATTTATTACCTTAGCAAAAAGTTTACCGACTGTGAGACCCGCTACTCACTGCTCGAGAAAACTTGTTGTGCTTTGGTATGGGCTGCTCGCCGGCTAAGGAAGTACATGTTGACTCATACCACTCTACTGATTTCTAAGATGGATCTGATCAAGTACATCTTCGAAAAGCCTGCTTCATCTGGAAGAATAGCTAGATGGAAAATGATCCTGACTGAGTATGATATCCAATACACGACCCAAAAAGCTATAAAGGAGAGTGTACTAGCTGACCATCTGGCTCATCAGGCTGTCGAAGATTACCAATCCATGAAGTTTGACTTCCCCGACGAAGACATTATGACATTGGACAACATTGAAGATGACGGACCGTATGACGGACCTGAACAAGGATCCTGATGGACCCTGTACTTTGATGGTGCCTCCAACGCACTTGGGAACAGTATCGGTGCGGTACTCATCTCTCCACAAGGTTGCCATACACCTTTCACCGCCAGACTTTGCTTTAACTACACCAACAACATGGCCGAGTATGAAGCTTGTATCTTTGGTCTCAAGGCTGCAATAGACCTGGGAATCAAATCTTTGGTTGTGTTAGGAGACTCAGCTTTGGTCATCAGTCAGATCAAAGGAGAGTGGGATACTAAACATCCTAACCCCATCCCTTACAAAGAACATTTCTTGACATTGCTACCTCATTTCGAGCAGGTTACCTTCGAGCACTTCCCACGAGAAGAGAACCAGCTAGCAGATGCTCTAACTACAATGTCATCCATGTTTAAACTTAACTGGGATAATGAGGCTCCCCAAATCACCATCGAGCGGATGGACGAACCTGCACATTGTCACGAGATTAATACCGAAGAAGTAGTGGACCGACCCTGGTTTCACGAAGTCAAAAGGTATCTCGAGACTCGAGAATATTCTGAAGGAGCTTCAGTCAACGACAAAAAGTTCTTGAGGAGATTCTCTGCCAAGTTCTTCCTGAGCAATGGAATCCTATACAAGCGCAATCATGATTGCATTCTGCTTCGTTGTGTGGACAAGGTTGAAGCTGAGAAGATCATGGCTGAACTGCACAATGGTACATTTGGCACCCACTCGAGCGGACATACGATGGCTAAGAAGATTCTATGGGCAGGCTATTACTAGTCTACCATGGAAGCTGATTGTGATCAACATTCCCGTACTTGTTACAAATGTCAAATTTATGCTGACAAGGTACACATACCTCCAGTTCCTCTCAATGTCCTAACAGCTCCTTGGCCATTCGCAATGTGGGGAATCGATATGATTGGGGAGATCAAGCCTACAGCATCCAATGGACACCGCTTTATTCCGGTGGCCATTGATTACTTCACCAAGTGGGTCGAAGCAGCTTCCTTCGCCCCCGTCACAAAGAATGTGGTTGCCCGCTTCATCAAGCAGAACCTCATTTTCCAGTATGGTATCCCCGACAGGATCATCACGGACAACGGTACAAACCTGAACAATACTATGATCACAGCCTTGTGCGAACAGTTCCAGATTCAACATCATAATTTATCTCCCTATCAGCCAAAGATGAACGGTGTTGTCGAAGCTGTGAACAAAAATATCAAGAAGATCATTCAAAAGATGACAGTCACCTACAAGGACTGGAACGAGATGTTACTGTTTGCTCTTCACAAGTACCGTACCACGGCGCGTACATCAATTAGGGCAACACCATTTTATTTGGTATACGGCATGGAAGTTGTTTTACCTATCGAGGTTCAGATTCCCTCCTTGAGAATCATGAAGGATGCTGGTTTGAGTGAAGACGATTGGATTCAGAACCGGCTTGACCAACTTAAATTGATTGATGAAAAATGACTTACTGTTGTTTGCCATGGTCAGACGTACCAAAAACGGATGATCAAGGCTTTCAACAAGAAAGTCAGGCGCCAGGTATATCAAGTCGGGGATGTCTGTCTCCTTTATACGAAATGCTTACACAAAGTTAATACAAAGATACTTCAAAGTGCAGAAAACTATTTGTCTTTTCTTTCTTTTTTACACATGTGTTTTATTTGAAAACGTCCAATGATTTATTTAATGAGCATATGCATATGAATATAATCACATGTTTACAAACAAACAAAATGGGAAAGAATAATTACTGATAGGTTGAAAGTATAGGAAGACGTCTTTCGACTATTCTAGGAGAAATCCCCTGCAGTACATCACCTAGATTCCCCAGCAGAGTTAAATCTCAAAATCCCCGTCAGAGTTAAGTCTTAAAACTCCCAATCCCCAGCGGAGCAAAACTTTGAACTAGAGATCTTCAGTGAAGATGAAACTTTCTTCCTCGACGAAGTCAAATCTTCAACCTTTAAACCCCAGTGGAAACCATCCAGTTTCCTCCAATTTCCTTGGAAAGTCTCTTTAAAACCAGATAATTCCCCGGAGAGTTATCTTAAAACCGTCTTCCCCAGTGGAGTCAAACTATCAATCCACAACGGAAACCCTTCAGCGTCTCCAGATTCTCCAGCAAGTTGTCTTAAAGTCTGAGAATCAACCAGATAACAGTTAACTTTTGTCTTGTCCCCAACCTAGAATAATTCCCTAGTAGATTTGCATACAACCCAAGCTCCTGTTCTCCCCAGCGGGATAGCTAATCCCCAGAAGTAAGCTTTTTCCCCCAAGGTCCAGAATTTACTCTCCAACAGGATAGCTTACTCTCCAACAGTATAGCTACTCCCCACAGAGCTTTTACTCCCCAACAGAATGAAGATTCTCATTATTAATTCCCCAGTGAAATTGCCAGAGTCTTCATTGCTACCCAACATGAATTCATCAGGATTTTTAATTCCCCTAGCAGCTTGAAGATTCTCATTTCTCCGCAGAAGCCATTAGAGTCTTCCTTATTCTCCAGCAGATCAAGGTTTTCCTTTGTGTGATTCCCGGTAGAGATCTCTAGAGTTTCCCTTATTCCCCAGCCGAGTAAGGATTCTCATCGTATAATCCCCAGGAAAGTCGTGGAGGATTCTCACATCCCCACGAAGGTTGTCAAAGTTTTGATAATCCCCACGTGTTGCCAAGGATTCTCTATCCCCAAGCAGTCAGCAAGGATTTCTCTTCTTTAGCGGTCAAAGATTTTGAATCTCCAGCAGTGGTCAAGGATTTATTTTCCCCGACAGCAGTCAAAGATTTTATTATCTCCAGCTATCAAGGATTTATTTTCCTCAGCAAGACAGCTAATTAGCTTACATGCACATACATTACAATCATATATCATAAACATTGATAAAACATATATATATATATATATATATATATATATATATATATATATATATATATATATATATATATATATTGCATAATACATTTCATGCAACATAACTTTGTGTTTCAGCTAATATTCTACCCTTTTCAGGATAAGATTAACAAGCTACCAGTATATAATCAGAAAACAGCCTAGAGATGCTCCAGACACGGATGCTAATCTATTGCTTATTCAAATTCAAGGATCATGAAAACAATTTATAGATGCTCTAGACATGGATGCTAATCTATCACTTGTTCATATTCAGCTTCAGAAAACAGCCTAGAGATGCTCCAGACACGGATGTTAATCTATTGCTTATTCAAATTCAAGGATCATGAAAACAGTTTATAGATGCTCTAGACATGGATGCTAATCTATCACTTGTTCAGATTCAGCTTCAGAAAACAGCCTAGAGATGCTCCAGACACGGATGCTAATCTATTGCTTATTCAAATTCAAGGATCGTGAAAACAGTTTATAGATGCTCCAGACATGGATGCTAATCTATCACTTGTTCAGATTCAGCTTCAGAAAATAGCCTAGGGATGCTCCAGAAACGGATGTTAATCTATTGCTTATTCAAATTCAAGGATCATGAAAACAGTTTATAGATGCTCCAGACATGGATGCTAATCTATCACTTATTCAGATTCAGCTTCAGAAAACAACCTAGAGATGCTCCAGACACGGATGCTATTCTATTGCTTATTCAGATCCCCAGCTCAGAGATGCTCCAGACACGGATACCATTCTGACGCTCACCTATAA
Source organism: Vicia faba (assembly GCA_948472305.1). Taxonomy (NCBI): domain Eukaryota; kingdom Viridiplantae; phylum Streptophyta; class Magnoliopsida; order Fabales; family Fabaceae; genus Vicia; species Vicia faba. The sequence continues at coordinate 1,162,734,320 of OX451738.1, forward strand.
CTTACAATTCAACAAACATTATTGGATGGAATCTTTAAGCCCATCTCCGACAAGATTCTATCACACCTCCAAATAGCATCTTTAAGCCCATTCCCTCAACTATACCCTGACGAGTGCAAATTTACGGGCACTCTAGTGTCCAGTCCTCTTTTACCTTTGAGTCACGAAAGGCAAACTCGCCAATCTAACTCTTCAGGTTCAAGAAGATTGAACAGGGGCAACTGTTGTACCCCAAAATTTTCCCTCTCATTTTATCAAGATTTCCCCTCACAAGACTCCTTGAACTTAAGACCAAGCTAGGGTTTGCTCTGCTCAAGACATCTCCTTGCACTGTTGACCTAAATTAGGGTTTGAGTTTGCACAAGGATTTTGGACTTTCAATGCTCAATGTGACTTTCATACTTCATGTTGGACTCCTAAGATTGCTCATATCAAGTTTCAAGCTTTGAATCAAATTTTTGCCCAGTCAATTGGACAGTTAACCTAGAAATCAACTATATTGGGGAAAAAGTCAATTGTGGCCAATTTATAGTCAAACCTCATAATTTTTTATCCACATCAACATTATAGACTCATATGAACCATTTGATCAAGTTTGGACCACAACTCCTCAAGAAATTTGATCAGATCATCAAAAGGGCAAAATGGTCATTTTTAGGGTTTTGACTGCAGAAGGGCAATTTTGATTTTTAACCCAGCCAATGGCAAATTGGGTTCAATAATGGATTCAAGGACTCAATGGCATCATCTTTACCTAATCACAAGGTTCAAAAGATCTCAAATGCATTGGATTGACAGATGAATTTTCCAGTCAACTGATCAAAAATCAACTGTACACTAAAAAGTCAAACTTTGACTTTTTGGTCAAAATCAAGTGCCAGGGGTCATTTTTCATAAAGATGTGTCAAAACATGAAGCTTGTTCATCAAGAAATCTAATTTTGCAAATTAGGGTTTAAAATGGAAAATTTTCATAACTTAGAAATTTTCTAAGTTATGAAAATTTCTTATTTTTTCCCAACTTTGCCCAACTTTTTCACCATTATGCAATTGGATTCAAACAAAACTTTAAACATGAGAGTTGTAGTCCTCCATAAAATCTACAACTTTTATTCACAAAGTTTTCCCAAAAGATGCTTGGATCTCGAGTTATGATTTTGTGAACAAGGGTCCATGAAACTTTTAACTTAGTGAAATTTTGCCCTAGTTTAGGCAGGATTTTGACCTATCTTCATGGCAATTTTTCACCTAGTTCCAATTGTAATTTCAAAATGAATTTCAAAGATGGATTGTATAGCATGTTACAAGATTTCCATAATGTCAAAGAACTCTCCAAAATCATTTGTGGTTAGGGAGAATCGAAGGTTTGAATTTGGCAAAATATCACTTTGATCCATGGCATTTTTCATGTTGCTACAAGTTGCAATTTCTGTCCAGCTTTGTTTGTACTTGCTTACAGGTATCTAAACCCTTCCACACTCAAAAATTGAATGCAAACTCAATGGATTAATGCATTATTCTGATCAATGGAAGATTACACAAAGGATTAATCCAAAAATGGCAAAAAGTTAACAATGCCATTTTGATAAAGTTCACTTTATGCATTTTTGTTTCCCTTGAACCCATTCCTTTGCAGCAAACCAACTCCATAAACTTAGGCAAAGGTACAACAACTTTGTGCATGCTTGAATCTAGCCTGTACAGGCCTGCCCTTGGTCACTTCACACTTTTGCTTCAAAACCAAGAAACCTTGCAAAAGGTCAACATCTTTGCAATCTGATATAACCAAGTGTTGTAACCATTTCAAACAAGTTTTGCATATCACACTAAGTCAGAAGCATGAGCTAACCACTTCTCAAACCTTCCAAAACACCAAAATCACATTTTCTTGCAAAACAGGGCAGCTTCTGCATTTTGGTTTCCAAATCACAAACCACTCGTGCGTTTTGCCCCAAACTTCTTCCAACACATTCCATACAACCTACCTAAGTTATCCCAACCATTGGCCAGCAATTGTAACCTTGTTTTCAAGCTTCACCATTCTTGAATTCTGACTGTGCAGGTTGACTTCTACAAGCTTATTCAAGCAAGTCCAAAGCTAGCTAGGCATTGGGAAAGCTCGAAGGAACTTCAAGCAAGCTCACCAGCATCTCAAGCCTCATTGAAAACCCCTACATTCCCATACTAGAGCTCAACTGAAACAGGTAAATTTCAAACTTCTATCTCTCTATTTAGGAAACATTAGGCTTAGGTTTGTGAATAAAAAATGTAGTACTCATTGCCCTTAAGCTGCACATATGCATAGATTTCATTTAAGTTAACTATGTTGGGAGAATTTGAATGATGAACTTTCTGAAAAGACTAGGTTAGAAATTAGGGCCAGAGAAATTATCTCTGGTCTTTGAGAGTTAGATTACGTTTTTTATATGGTTAGAATCGTATGATCATGCTCTATAACTTTCATGTTCCAAGTTTTTGCTTTAGAGCACATATGCAGGATTTCTAGATTTGAACATCAAGCGCGCGTTTTTGTTTGTCACAAGGTCAGGGATGAAGAGATCATGGGTTGGACCTGGTTGTTTCCACTATTGACACACCCATATTGCTGTTTACACCCCCTTGGCCCATTGTTTTATATTTTCATATTTTTTCATTTCTTTTTTAGTTTCTGACTTTATTTTATTTTTCTAAACATAAAAAATTATTAAAATTATTTTCATAAATTTTCACATTTTTATTTTGTTATTTTTATTATTTTTTTAGACATAAAAATAATTACTTTAATAATATACTTTTATTTTCTTAAATAAAGACTTGTAAATAATACAAAAAAATACCATATATTTTTATTTTTATTATTTATACACTTAAATAATATTTTCTCATATTTTTATTTTCTAAACATATGTATATATATATATATATATATATATATATATATATATAATATATATATATATATATATATATATATATATATATATATATATATATATATATATATATATATATATATATATATATATATATATATATATATATATATATATATATATATATATATATATATATATATATATATATATATATATATATATATATATATATATATATATATATATATATATATATATATAATATATATATATATATATATATATATATATATATATATATATATATATATATATATATATATATATATATATATATATATATATATATATATATATATATATATATATATATATATATATATATATATATATATATTATATATATCTATATATATATATATATATATATATATATATATATATATATATAATATATATATATATATATATATATATATATATATTTTCTTAAAACAAATTAGGGTTTCCACCCTTAATAAAAATAAGCTCTTTATTTTCTTATTTTTGATACATTAAATAAACTTATTTTTACATACATAAAAATAATACAAAAATATTTTTGCATATTCATATTTAATTGCTTATTCAAATATTGTCTATTTATTTATATGCACAATGAGTTCAATTGGGTTGTAATAGTTGACTTAGGGTTTTAATTTCTTGCAAATATTCCCCTATTCAAATTAGTATCCCCCTCCCCATAATCAATGTTGTAATAGTCGTAGATTTACTTTCACGCACTTTATTGCTTTCAAATATGCCATGATAGAAAGATTAGGGTTTGTATGCAAAAATCCAAAATCAAACAAGTAGCTTGACTAACACAAGACAAAATGCATGAAAATGACAACACAATGCACATAAGCACCCCTAGGGTTTCATCCACTTGTTGCCTTTAAATGGCCATGGTATGCATGTTGAGTATCTTGGCAAACAAAAACAAAACAAAAAGATCATAGTCCCTCGATGACGCTATCTTGGTTACTTGCTAAGATACTTGGCAATATTGTTATCATGGCCATACGATGACCCGCGCCTGTCCCGTTTAACATCTAAACACAAGGTTGCTTACCAAATACAATGGTAAAACAACAATGTCAAAGGGTTAAAAATGTGTAGGAAAGATCTTTGAGTAGGGTAGACAACTCCTAGTTACTTGATCTCTTGCAAACATCCTTGCTAATTTCAAAAACACACAATTTCAAAACAATTTCCCAAAACAAACTTTCAAACATTGAAACATCTTTTCAAAAGACAAACACCTTTGTAAAACATTCAAACAAGAATTGTTACAAAGGTTGCCTAGACAAGGCCTCTTTTCAAAACATTTTCAAAACCACACACAAAGCACCATTTCAAACAATTGAAAAGCAAAAGCAAGTGATCTAAATAAGTAACTTAGAGACCATGGAAAACCATGGATGAAAAGGGTGCTAGCACCTTCCCTTTTCATAATCTACCTCCCGAACCCAAGAAAACATCTCAAAGGTCTTTCATGTGCTTTTTGACCTTTCCTTTGGATAAAATAAAAAGTCGGTGGCGACTCTTGCTAAACCGAAACATTTACAAACACAAACGCAAAACCTCAAGTCAGTTCTCCCACTGTATCACACCGCCCTTTCAGGTTTTCAACTTAGCGAGCTGTTCTTTTATTTCTTTAGGCGAAGTATTTCTTGACTGCGTCAGCATTCATGGGACGTGGGAACTCCTCGCCATCCATAGTTTCAAGAATTAATGCATTGCCTAAGAAGGCTTTCTTGACAACATATGGGCCTTCAAAATTGGGAGTCCACTTTCCCCTAGAATCAGCGCTGAAAGACATGATATTCCTGAGCACGAGGTCGCCTTCTCTGAATTCACGAGGTTTGAACTTTTTATCAAAAGCTTTCTTCATTCTTTTCTGATATAACTGTCCATGACACAAAGCTGGCATTCTCTTCTCCCCAATCAAATTCAATTGGTCAAACTTGTTCTGGACCCATTCATCCTCTGTCAATTTGGTTTCCATTATCACACGCAACAAGGGAATCTCTACCTCGACAGGGAGTACAACTTCCATTCCATACACCAGGGAGAACGGGGTTGCTCCTGTTGAAGTGCGAACAGATGTTCGATATCCATGTAGAGCAAAAGGGAGCATTTCATGCAAATCCTTATAAGTAACAATCATTTTATGGATAATTCTCTTGATATTCTTATTAGCAGCTTCAACAGCCTCATTCATCTTTGTCCTGTATGGAGATGAATTGTGATGGACAATCTTGAATTCTTCACACAGTTCTGTCATCATCTTGTTGTTCAAATTTGAGCCATTGTCAGTGATGATTCTGTTTGGCACACTATACCGGCATATAAGATTATTTTTGATGAAACGCACAACAACCTGTTTGGTCACATTGGCATATGAAGCAGCCTCCACCCATTTGGTAAAGTAGTCAATTGCTACCAAGATAAAACGGTTCCCATTCAAAGCTTTGGGTTCTATCATCCCAATCATGTCAATACCCCACATAGAGAAAGGCCATGGGGAGGAAATCACATTGAGAAGTGTCGGAGGCACATGGACCTTGTTTGCATAGATCTGGCATTTATGGCACTTCTTTGCAAATTTGTAACAATCAGACTCCATTGTTAGCCAATAATAACCTTCCCTTAGCATCTTTTTTAGCCATCCAATGTCCATTAGCATGAGTGCCAAATGAACCTTCATGAATCTCATGCATCAACATGTCCGCTTCGTGCCTATCCATGCATTTGAGCAAGACCATGTCATAATTTCTCTTGTATAACACATTTTCACTGAGGAAGAAACTGCCTGCCAATCTTCTCAGTGTCTTTCTATCTTTCCTCGATGCACTAATCGGGTATTCCTGATTCTGAAGAAAATGCTTGATATCATAATACCAAGGTTTTTCATCTGCTACCTCCTCTATCGTAAACACATGAGCGGGCCTATCTAGTCGTAGAACTGTAATTCGGGGTATATCATTCCAAGTATTCACTTGGTACATGGAAGCCAGAGTTGCCAGAGCATCCGTAATTTGATTTTCATCTCTAGGGATGTGATGGAATTCAACTTTATTGAAGAAGGGTAATAATCTTATAGCATAATCTTTGTAAGGGATCAAGCCAGGGTGACGAGTGTCCCATTCTCCTTTAATCTGATTTATTACCAAAGCTGAATCACCATACACATCTAGAATTTTGATTATGAGATCAATAGCTTCCTCAAGACCCATGATGCAAGCCTCATATTCTGCCATATTATTAGTGCAATCAAATGTTAACCTTGCAGTAAAAGGAATGTGCGATCCATGAGGAGTGACAATCACAGCACCAATTCCTTTACCATAAGCATTCACAGCTCCATCAAATATCATACTCCAACGAGATTCAGGGTCAATGTCTTCCTCAGGCAATGGTTCATCACAATCTTTCACTTTCAGGAACATCACATCCTCATCGGGGAATTCATATTCTGCAGACTGATGATCTTCCACCAGTTGGTGAGCAAGGTAATATGCCAACACACTACTTTTAATATCCTTTTGAGTGCGGTACTCGATATCATATTCAGATAAAAACATCTGCCAGCGGGCAATTCTCCCGGTAAGAGCAGGATTTTCAAAAATGTACTTGATTGGATCCATTTTGGAGATCAACCAAGTGGTATGATTCAACATATACTATCGCAAACGCTTTGCGGCCCAGGCCAAAGCACAACATGTCTTTTCCAGCATGGAATACCACGACTCACAATCAGTGGATTTTTTGCTGAGATGATAAATGGCGAACTCCTTCTTCCCTGTTTCATCCTGTTGTCCCAGAATACAACCCATGGATTTATGTAACACTGTTAGATACATAATCAACGGTCTTCCTTCTACGGGAGGGAGCAAGATGGAAGGTTCAAGAAGATATTCTTTAATACTCTCAAATGCCCTTTGGCAGTTGTGATACGGTGGCAGAACCGACTGTTTAATAATGGTTTGCGTTTCGCATTTTTTATTCGCAAAATGTCGTGGTAAGCAAGAGTCTCCACCGACTTTTATTTCATCCAACCGGAAAGGAAAAAGTATAGAAAAAATCCTTTTTAGAGATGTTTGAGTACAGGGGGTAGATTATAGAAAGGGAAGGTGTTAGAACCCTTTCTATCCATGGTTTTCCATGGGCTCTTAGGTACTTGCTCATTTTGAAATTGCTTGTGTTTGTGTGCTTTGTTTTGAAAAGTTTTACTTCGTGATAACCCTTGTATCAGTCCTCAAGGATGTGACGAAGTTGTTTTGAAAATTGTTTTTTGAAAGGTGTGTAAGTGTGAAAAGTTTTTTATTTGAGCAAGTACCTACTAGCATCTACCTACTCGAAAAAAGATCGTTTCTATTCTCGTTCCTTTAGACAGCGATATCCTACTATTGAGAAATAGGCGGCATAATCGTTGGAGTTGTAAGGGTCAATTCGAAAGGGACGTACGATCACTAAAGCAATGTTAAGACACCTTAGTAATAACCCTAGAGTCTTAAGCTCATATTCTAGGCAACATTTCTGAGGCAACATTTCCGAGGCAACGTTTGATCTTTTTAGACAGGAGGGCAACCACTAAGACACCCTATACTTAATGACCGTTTACCGGAGGCAACCGAAGTGTGAATATACCCTAGGAGTGATATGTGCGTGTGATTTGTTTTCAATTATTTAGTCTTTGCACATTAGGGTTTTCTAACTGTATTAATTTTTTATGCATTCTTGTCATACAATCCTATTAGCATACATCTAAACAGTCAAAATATTTTCGAGAATTAAAATGAGAGAAAGTAAATCTACGATATTACAAGGCTTCGGGGAGGGGATTAATTACATAGCCAAAAAACCCGCAAAAGACGATAAATAAAAGAAAGTCCTAGATTAAACTATTACAAACCATGAACAGTTACATCAATATTGTAAAAATGATAAATACGCGCGATGAATCGAATACGAGACAAATAGGGTTTTGACCCTTACTTAAACTTAATTGCGATTAGTTAAAAAATGTTTTTTTGTTTTGTTATCTAAGAAAATAATGACACAGTTAAAATTAAAGATAAAATTCTAAGTTCTACTTAATTTTAAATTAAAAATAAACTGATTCCATCTAAAACCTATTTTTGTATTTTGTTTTATTTGAAAAATAAAAGAATTAAATCAATAATTTAACCTAATTTGCTAGTTTTAATTATAAAAAAAAGTTAAAATTGCCCTAAGTTAAACTAAATTAAATTAAATTAACAAAATTAGTTTTTGATTAAAAAAAAGTCTAACTCTATTTTTTTTTATTTCTTGATTTTATGATTTTTTATGAAAAAGGTAATTAGTTGTCAATTAAAATAATTAAAAAAATTATTAAAAGAATTAAAAATAAATAAATAAGGAAAGGTGAGGTGGGCATGTATTTAGTAAAAGGGGGGGTTTGAATGCAATTCCTGGGCCCAAATGGACAGAGGCTTGTTGGACTTCGCCCCTATCCAGTGTGCATGCTTGACTGAGGCGTATGGTAGGCTCTTTGCTACGTGACGTTGGATCCACATGGCTGATGAATCAGATGGTGGAGCACAAGGGCATTTGGTAGACGTGCGCTACTACAATGCACGAGATCTGCCTGGAATAATCAAGAAAATAACAAAATGCACACGCCTGGGATCGAACCCAGGACGTGTGCATCAAAGGCCTTAGCCCCATCCATCTGAGCCATGGTGTTAACTTGTAAGTTATATAAACATAAAATATAATATGCAAAAACAAGCTAGTGGGGCCAACCAACGCGCAAAATTCAAACAAGCGAATCAGGGAGCGCCATGCATCGTCGTCTTCCTCCCTCTGTCTCTTTAGCCAACGACACTTTTACCCACAGACACCTTGTTGTAGCTACAATCTTGTGTCATTCAAAAATTCTCTACAAGCAATATAAATGAAATCTAAAGGTACCAATCAACTCGTTTCAATCTCATGAGTCTCATGGTACCAGAATCAACGCCCAATTTTGCTTATCCTGCAAATCCCCAATCAAGAACACAAAAGCCTAGCTATGGCAACTTCATGTACAGGCGTTGGAAATAAAATTAAATGGTACCAAAAGTTTACAAACTCAATGACAAACACGAATATATCATCAAAATATGCAATGGATGAGTAAATCACTGAAAATGATTTTGAATTTGGAAGCAAGTCGTGATACCTGTATCTTGCAGTTCCAGGTGTGAGAGAGCTTGCAAATGGTTGGAATATGTCCCTGGTATATCCACCTACCTATTTGCAATCTGAGAATGGCACGAATTGGCCTCTAATACAGAAATTGGATCACCACTTTTATTGCAATTTTTTGAGTTTTTATTTCACCTCTGCACGGCTGCTTCACCCCTCTGCTTGCTTTGGGAATGTTCAATATATATTAGAGAATGCATTAGGGTTGTAAAACTGATCACATCTTTGGAAGTTTTTCAAGATTTGATTTTGTATTCATGGCATATGTAAACCTTCCAAATTTGGCATAATCATGCTCTTTTTTCCCAATTATCATTGATTTGATTTGATCTTTCAAGCTCATCAAATCTTGGTTGCTAACCTGTCATAAAAACCAATCAAATCCAAACTTTGATAATTTTCATCATTTATTTGATTTTATTTAATTTTTAATTAATAAAAAATCAAAATAAATTGAAAAATGAAGCAAACAAATGATGGGTCAGCATATGAGTCGTGGACCACATTTTAAATGAGGTGCAAGCATAAAAAGTTGGGTCCATTTAGCAAAAGATGCAAATTTGAGCATATTTGACTTTTGGCAATTTTGCAAAAAAGGTCAACTTTGACAATGCATATCTCTCTCAATTTTGACCCTAGAGAGGTGTTCTTGGACTTTTTAGAAATCTTAGGATGTCCTCTAAACAACCCTTTTTGTTTCATCTCAATTGGATCTTCCATGTTCATGTATGAAGCTTTGACCCAAAAGGTGTTTTGTTGACTTTTCAAAATGACCTATAATGTCAAAATTCATATCTTTTTGTGAGTGCATATTTTGAACTTGGGAGATGAATATGAATTGTAGGTAATTGCATCCTCTTCAAAATGATCTTTGGATGGGTCATTTCTGATAAAGTATCAGAAAGTTATACTTGGTCAAAGTTGAGTTGACTTTCCCTACAAAACCCTAATTTAGCAACTTTTGGGTTTTGGTGAATTGTGAGCAATCCTTGATGAATCATGGTCAAATATTTATCAAATGATGAATGATACTTCAAAATAAGGACGTTGCCCTAAAATCTTGAAGTTTGACTGTATGTGGGCCACTGTTGACTTTTGACCTAGCATACTCGATTTTCAGGCTTTTGAGCAATTGACTGAGCAAACTTCCTCTACAAGGCTTGAAATTTGACATGGATGATCTTGAGAACATATTAGGACAATGTTGAGCATTTTTTATCCTTTGGACTCAAGTATTTTGATAAAAAATGAAACCCTAATTTGAAGTAGACTGCTTTAGGAGAGAGTTTGTTTGGTCAACTCTTGGACTTTCTTGAGCAATTTGAGGACCTCAATTGACATGTATTGAGAAATATGGGAGGGAAAATTTTGGGGTACAACAGCATTCATCCGTCCACACACAACCTTGATCTTTCTTTAACAACTTAAAGATCGGTTCACACGTTGCAGTCATGTGGGAAATAAATCTGGAAATATAATTCAAACGCCCGAGGAAACCTCTGACTTGCTTTTCAGTTCTTGGTCCTGGCATTTCTTGAAATGCTTTGACTTTATCAGGGTCAACTTTGATTCCTTTTTGGATAACAATGAAACCCAACAATTTCCCCGATCGAACACTGAAGGTTCATTTATTTGGATTCAAACGGAGACGATACTTCCTCAAACGCTGAAAAAACTTCAACAAATCTTCTATATGCCCTTCTTCAGTCTGGGATTTGGCAATCATATCATCAACATATACTTAGATTTCTTTGTGCATCAGATCATGGAATAGGGTTGTCATAGCCCTCTGGTACGTTGCACCAGCGTTCTTCAACCCGAAGGGCATCACTCTGTAACAGAATGTTCCCCACGGTGTGATAAAAATTGTTTTTTCCATGTCCTCTAGAGCCATTCTTATTTGATTATACCCGGAAAATCCGTCCATGAACGAGAATACTTTGAATTTTGCTGTACTATCCACTAACATGTCGATGTGAGGCAATGGAAAATCATCTTTTGGACTAGATTTATTTAGATCTCTGTAATCTACGCACATGCGAACTTTTACGTCTTTTTTCGGTACTGGGACAATATTGGCAATCCATTGAGGATACACTGACGTTACAAGAAAGCCAGCATTAATCTGCTTTAGGACCTCCTCTTTGATCTATACTGCCCTATTTGGGTGGGTTCTTCTCAACTTTTGTTTAACTGGAGGACACTCTGGCTTCAATGGAAAACGATGCTCGACAATATCTGTATCTAGACCGGGCATATCTTGGTAAGACCAAGCAAAAATATCCACATACTCTTTCAACATCTCAATCAACCTGCTCTTCTCATCGGGATGTAACGATGCTTCAATCTTGACTTCCTTCGGATCTTCTTCCGAACACAAATTGATCGCTTCCAAAGGCTCCTTATATGGTTGAATGGTATTTTCCTCGTGCTCAAGCAACCGTGAGACCTCTTCTGGAATCTCATCATAATCTTCTTCTTCATCCCCAAACACAGGACATTCAAAGTTGGGAGAGGGTGCAGGGTCATTGTATTCAACGAGTTTTTTAATTAATCTACACATATGATTTATGATTGCTTTTAGAAACTGACACATATAACAAGTGATCATGCAAATTGATTTTCAGTTACTATTTATTTTGAAAGTTTTTTTATTACCATTTTCCAAGAAAAATCAGAAAATAAAGACATAATTCGGGAAGCAAAGATAACTTTTATTAATGATCTTAAAAGTCACAGCAAACAGATAAGCCCTACAACATTAATACTTCCACCTTGGGCAGAGTGAAAGCTTTTTCAAGAAAAAAAAGATTAACAAAACAAATTACTTTGAAACATGTATGCAAGAAGGAACATCAATGGTGACCCAGTTCTGAACCCTGACTCCATGTGTCACATAATTCGGTACTTCCTGCTCTGCTTCATCCTCTTTAACAGCATTAATTCCATAATCAATTGGATGGAGGTAGCCTCCGCTGCGAAAAACATCATGATAAATGTTCATAGTAGACTTTGGCTTCAAACTTTCTCCTTTGCCATTCTTCGAAGAGAAACCCAAACCAGCTCCGTTCTTGTTCACGGGTGGATCCATAATTCGTCCCCAAATTGCATTATGACCATTGCGCACAACCTGCTGCGCGTCCTTTAACCAAACCTCGGAATTCTCATTTCTCCTTATGTTGTCAATGGATAGGGCTTGGAACTGGGTTCCAACAGCAGCCTCATCCGCTTCTACGATACTGAAAGAGGACAAATGGGATACCAACAACGCTTGCTCCCCATTTATGATCACCACCTTCCCTTCACACACAAACCTTAGCTTCTGATGCAGAGTTGAAGTGACAGCCCCTGCTTCATGTATCCATGGCCGTCCTAGCAAACAACTATATGCGGGAATAATGTCCATGACCTGGAAGGTTATTTGGAACAAATGTGGTCCTATATGGATGGGTAAGTTCACTTCACCGATGACAGATTTCCTCGACCCATCAAATGCTTTCACAATGATGCCACTCGGGCGCATAGGTGCTCCTTGATACTTTAACTTCATAAGAGTACTCCTCGGTATAACATTCAATGCGGATCCATTATCAATTAGCACATTGGTTAGCGAATCATTCTTGCAGTTCATAGATATGTGGAGGGCCAGGTTGTGATTCCTCCCTTCATTTGGTAATTCATCATCGCAGAAACTCAAGTTATTACATGACGTAATGTTTCCAATTACGCTACTGAATTGATCTATTGGCATGTCACTCTCTACAAAAGCTTGGTCTAGTACCCTCATCAGTGATTCTCTATGAGCGGAGGAATTCATTAATAAAGCTAGGATAGATATCTTTGAAGGAGTCTGCAGTAGCTGATCTACAATTATGTAGTCGCTCATCTTAATTATCTTCAAAATATCATCCACTTCTTTCTCTAATGTAGCTCCACTAGTCTCTCCTGTAGCCTTCTTAGGTTCATCATTCTCAGCAATTTTCTTTCCAGCAGCAACATCTCTCCGAACAACCGGCGCAAACACACGACCGCTACAGGTCACCCTGCTATTTTTAGCTATATTTCCAACATCAGGCATTGGCTGGATGGGAACTTCCACCCCATCTTCTAAGATTGTAGTGTTGTATTTGTAAGGCACTGCCTTATCTGATTTGTAGGGGATAGGGCCTGGCAAACTAATTACCAATGGGGTAACAGTTGGCTTGCTATGGTACTCCACTTCAAAATGAGCGGGTGCACCAAAACAAGGCACAATGACGTTTACCCCTTCTTCAACACAATCAGTCATCAAAAAGTCATTTCTGGAAAACAAATCTTCATCTGAAGAGAAAAACTCATCCGCGGAGGCATACTCTTCCTCTGACTCTTCTTCCGTTAAACAAACTTCAACCATATCAACCTCATGATAACCATCCCTCTGACCTGTGATCTTGATAGTTCCATTGTCTAACAGCAACTGAACACTCTCCCTCACAATTGAACATCCTCAGGGATTTCGAAAACAAACCAAGCAAGATCCATATTGGTGTTCCACCTGACCAGCCGTATGGCAGAAGGTAGCATGAAACTGCACGAGATCCTCGTTCAAATGCTCCACATTAAAAATTTTGAATTCACCAGGACATGCAAAAACCATATTCACTTCCTCTTCATATTCTACCCTAGGCCTGATTATATGGATTAAGCCCTCGTCCATCATCTCCTGTAAATCAGCCTTTATCTTCTCGCAACTCTGTATATTTGTACTGCAAATAGCACAACCGGCATGGTCATGCGTATAGTAGTTGAATTCACAAAGGTCTGTGTGCATTTTCACCAAATCTCCTCTAACCAAATTAATGTCAGAAATCCGAAAGTCGCCTGGACAACCGGCCACCATATTTATAGCATTTACTCCCCTGTGCTTAGGTAGAGGATTATCTTTCACATTAGGTCCCATGTCCTTGAAAGATAGAATTCCATACTTCACCAACTTTTGCACTTCAGTCTTCAAAGGATAACAATTCTCAACACTATGCCCTGGTGCTCCCTGGTGAAAAGCACACGTTTGGTCTGCCTTGTAATACCAAGGCAATGGTGATGGTATGGCGGGAGGTGGTCGGGTTTGAACCAACTTCTTTTGAATCAATGCCGGTAGTAGCTCTGCATAGCTCATGGGAATAGGGTCATAGTTCTTCCTTCTCTGATTATTCCCTTGGTTCCCATGTTGGGACGGTCTTTAATAAGCAACGGTAGTCGGAGCGGCACTCATCACAGGAGTAACTGAGGCGACTTACTGGTGACGCTGATAATTCCTTCTAGGAGCGTTTACCCTCCTCTTTTGTATAACAACATTTGCATCCCCTTCTTTCTTCTTGGTAAACCCATAAGATGGCTTCTTCACACCTCCAGATCCTTCACTCTTCGTTAAATGGCCTTCTCTTAAAGCCTCTTCTAGGAGGATACCCATTTTTACCATCTCTGTAAAGTCACTTGGTGCGCTTGCTACCATCCTTTCATAGTAGAAAGCTCCCAGCGTCTTCAGAAAAATCTTAGTCATCTCCTTCTCTTCCATGGGAGGAATCACTTGGGCAGCTACTTCGCATAATCTCTGCGCATACTCTTTGAACGATTCCCTGTCTTTCTGAACCATGGCCCTAAGTTGGTCACGGTCGGGCGCCATGTCCACATTGTACTTGTATTGTTTGATGAATGCTTCTCCCAAATCATTAAAAGTATGGATGTTGGCGCTGTCCAAACTCATAAACCATTTCAGTGTTGCGCCGGTCAAACTATCCTGAAAAAAGTGGATCAGAAGACGCTGATCATCAGTGTGGGTAGACATTCTTCTTACGTACATCACCAGGTGAGCACAAGGGCAAGTGTTGCCCTTATACTTCTCAAATTCCGGGACCTTGAACTTAGTAGGTATCTTAACATTCGGGACCAAACATAGCTCATTCACATTCTGCCCAAATAGCTCTTTTCCCCTAAGAGCCTTCATCTCTCTTTCCATTTTGTCAAACTGCTCTTGAAAATCATCCATTCTGTCATAAATACCCAAGTCTTCACTCGGTGAAGGGAAAGGATGACACACATCATCATTAACAAACGGGACCATATTCAATGAATGAGGCGCAGTAGGAACAGCATGCACCACAGGAGGTGCCGGAGTAACAATAGTCTGAACCACTGGAGTATCTTGAGGACCAAGATTGAAACCTTCAGGTACGAAATTCTCTGGCATTCCCCATGGATAACCTTGAGGCATGCGATTCTGAATAATAGCTGGAGTAGCAGATATGGGAATAGTCGGAACTTCAGTATTTTCCCTTGTTGGTTGAGGTTGAACACTCGTTGGTTGATTCTGAGTAGCCACCAAAGCTTCCATCAGAGTAGTCAAATTAGTCAAGTCAGCCTTCAAATCAAAAACTTCTTTGTGCAGCTCGCGATTCTCCTGTTCTAAGTTGTCCATCTTCTTTTTGAAATTAGCCCGAGTGTTGTAGTGATGAGTCAGCTTGCTGAATGAAGTAAAGAAGCTTGGTAAGACACCTGGGTATGCATAACAAATGCAAGAAATATGTGCAATATGATGCATGACATGTAATGAACATGATTATTTTTACTTTGTTATTTTATATTTCAAGGGATTTAAAGTTTATAGACATATTGCGAACATCAAAGTAATAACGCTTCTGAAATACTGAATTTTTATTATAATAACTCCAAAATGGATTACAAGTTTCAATGATCTCAAGTGCAAGATGAAAATACAATCTAAAATCTTGAGAAAAAGAACTGATGGAGATCAATCTACGCTGGCGCTTCCCTGTGAGCCTGGCAATCTGAGCCCTCAACCTCTGGTTTTCTTCCACATGTCTAATGGCAACCTCCTTCCAATCATCTGAATCAGGAAGTGAGTAATCAGCACCTGTTTGAGGCTTAGGGGAAAATAAATCCCCTTGCCTCTCCATAGACTCCACCACTCAACTCTCAAGGATCTCAATCAAATCATTTTTCTCCTTCAAGTCTGCTTTATAGGAACTCTCTAAAGTCTTGAACTTGTTCTTCCAAGCATCCCTTTCCTGTTGCATCCTAACCAAAGCGAGTTGCATCTCTTTTATGTCATCTAATAAGGGAGGGGTGGTCTTCACAAATAGATCAGGCATGGGTGTCTCCCGAGTATATGGCATCTTTAACTGAATAACTCTCAATCGGATCCATTGGAGATATGGCTCCAAGGAAACAACACCCTTAGGTCCCAAATCCTTCCTACTCTTCTTATGAATGTGATGCCAGGCCTTCGCAATCTGCTCCCTAGCTTCCCTATGGTCTTCTCCTTCCTTCAGAAAGAAACTACTCAAATGAATATTATTCGGTTTATCCCTCATCGGATAACCAAGTTGTCGTCGTGCAAGAACAGGGTTATAGTTAATTCCTCCCTTTGTACCAAGAAGCGATACATTGGGGAAACTACCACAACTGTCAATAATCTCCACATCCTGATAAGCTCAATGATACCAATCAATATCCGAGTGAGTAAGTGCCATGATCTTAGGAGCCCAACGGGGTTCCTTCTTGACACCCCAAAAAGCATCAGACTGAGGCATATGAGAGATGAACCACCGGTACAACAAAGGCGTGCAACAGATAATCATTCCCCCATGATAAGAATTGATGAACAGAGTAATAAGCATCACCCAACAATGTATGATAAGAATTCCAAAGATGAACAGAGTAATAAGCATCACCCAACAGTGTAGGAACTGGTTTCCAATCATGAAAATCCTGATAGTGTTAGTGTCGACAAACTTGTCCACATTATGAAATAAGAACAATCCGTAAGCAAGTAGAGCAAAGATGGCCTCAAAAGCAACTGTACTCTTCATTCTGGAAAAGTAACGAGCTTTCTCCAATAAGAACTGAGCTGGTAATCCTTTAATCCCTCCTTTAGTAGTCATATGGGCTTCCACCTCAAACTTTCCCAAATGTATCAAAGCAGTAATCTCATGTGGTTTTGGCTCACCCTCTAAACCAGTAAAAGGAACACAATCAATAACAGGTAAATTCAATAGATAAGAATACTCCTCCAGTGTAGGCATCAACTGATAGTCGGGAAAATTAAAGTAGTGATACATCGGATCATATAACTGGACCAAGGTCGAGAGAATACCATCCTTCATCTTCAGCTTCATGAGAGGAATAATGGGTCCATACTTCTTCCGAAAGTATGCAGAACACTCGATCTCTGGAATTAGACTGACCAACTCATCTATCTTGGGATCCTTGAAACTGTATTTCCCGGTCTTTCTCTTTTCATAATCCATGGTTAAAAGTACCTGAGCTGTTCACAAATAGTCAACCTTTAAATCCCTTGAAATATTGTTTTCTTCAAAAGATGCTTATGAGTGCATGGATGCATGATGCAACAATCACACACAAGATCACACATATAGGGTTCATAGGTTCAACGTCACGAGCATGAGGTCGAAGGTACTACCCATAAGGTGTTGGTCTAAAAATTTATCACCTGCCGAACAAGGTTCTAGAGGTTCCCAGAGTCTACATCCTTCCTTCGGATATTACCAACTTCCCTATTAACTCGGTAATTAGTAATATTCTCAAGAAAGACTCGTCCGAGCGTAGTATCGCGTGACAACTATTTCCAGATTACTCCGTCATAGCTTCCACACTACACCTAAAAGGCCAAGATGGGTTAGGTATTCTACGGTCCTCAGTTTCAGCAGGCTCTCAGGTTGAAAGCAGTACGTCTTCCCAATTACTCGGTAAACGATACTATAGTCAAAGGGGCCTCCACTGAGTGAGGGATCTCATGCCTCCTTTTTTGGGATTACTCCCTCAAAGTTAACATGACTATATCGCCCGTCCTATCTTAAAGTTTGCCCAAGTTCGGGTATAGGACTTATAAGTAATCACCAAGCACCATGAAAACCAGGAAAATCCAAACAAACATATATACAACATATAACACAAAAAAACAGTAATATCACATATACATATATAAACAAAGATAGGCTTAACTCACTTAGGGATGGACCAGCAAGAGGTCAATCTTTCCCCAGTGAATTCGCTATTTTTCTGTAACGGTAGAAATGTTCAAGACTAAGCCATTGGATTGACTAGACTTTATACAAATCAAAAATAAAAAATCGCCACCGCGCTTTATTGTTTCCAAAGGAATGGGAAAAGAGCGAATAACCAAAAAAAGATGGGTAAAGATTCAAGGTAAGGGGGTTGGTTATGCAAAGGGAAGGTATTAGCACCCTAAACATCTACGGTACTCCGTAGGAACCTCTTTGAAAAATCTGTATATTTTGGCTATAAAATATGTTGTATAGAAATAGATGGTGGAGGTGAGAAGAGAAGTATTTTTTTATGATTTTTGCATCCGCCGCGGTTGCGAACCTTTAGTGCCTACGTACCACCTTTCATGCAATAGGGGATCAGGGTACACGTAGTTCCTCTTTTAAAAATTTGAAACACAAGTGTGTTGGTTGATTTTAAGAGATAAGACATCATCGTCATTGTCCGTGTGGAAAACATACTTACTACCCACAATCATGAGAAAGAAGAATTTTCATCATCTCAAAGTGGAGGATATGGCTTGGATTTTAAAATCAACAATGCGTCACTCAACACCCAAGTGGAAAATATCTCACTTCACTACATATTGTAGAAGTATAGTTGTTGCATCACTACAAGGATTGACAAGAGTCCAATATTTTGAGAAAAGTTTTAAAGTAGAAGCCATAGTGGAAAAATAGTTTGAAATGAGATTGATTGACTTTTAGTCTTCTCACAAAAAATGTCAAGGTATTGTTAAGTTGATTGAAGTTTATTTATGAAACTATTTTGAAAATGCATGGACCTAGGCCCAAGTTTATTATGAAAGTGTTTCAAGTTTAGAAACAAGAAGAGTTTTCAAAAGGGGGGAGAAGATTTTTGAAATTAAAGAATATGGGAGGAGAAGAAGAGACTATCCTAAAGAATAAGGTAAAAGCTAAGGAGAAGAATCATCTAACCAACAAGAAGCCAATACTTGACATTATGTGTCAAGATAGAATTCCCATTCTTTGGATTGAAACCAAGCAAACAAAGATACTAAACCTCTTGAGAGAACCAAACTTCAAGTATATTAAGTCTTCACAAAAATTGGGCAGAGTAACAGCTGTATACGGGTGAATTCCAGATTACGAACAGAGAATGTAATCACAAAAACCTGCACACAAAAACAAAAAAGCAACCCCATGTCTTGAGGTAAACCTCAAGAACTCCAAACAAAATAATCAGATAAGATTACAAGGTCTCCAAGATAGGCCAAGGTTTCTAATCCTAAGTCCAAGAAAAAGTCCCATGCTCCATAATGCCAAGGATAGTAACCAAATAGTCCAAGTGCCATTAAAGGTTTTTTAGGGTTTATGTTGATTATTAAGTATCTTAAGAAAGGAAAAGAAAAGCTCAAGTGAGCAAAGTAAAAATGGAAAGAAAATAAATGCTCAAATGAGCAAAGATGAAAATGGCATGAAACGTAAATGCTAAAAGTAAATAGTACATAAAGCATAAAAAAGAATAAAAGCATAAGATAAAACAAGTCAATAATTAGTGGTTAGTTGTATGACCACCTTGAAACATGCATTTAGAACTCATTAGAGGATTGGTAGAACCAAAGCCTCCACACAACAAGTTGAATTTTCTTTTTGTCAAGTATATCATCCATTTGGAATTCTCACAAGTACCATTTAATGATCAATGATGTTTAAGTGATCAGCATTGACCAAAGATATTGTAGATCCATTAGAGGATTGGTAGAACCAAAGCCTCCACATAATGAATCTCAAGGTTATTGGATCAAAGAGATCAAATTAACATACTTGGGCTTGCAATCATAAGTTTGGGTCACGAATGATCATTTATTCAAATCGGGACAAAATTTAGCGTTATGTTAAGCAATCGTAAGTAGACTTATATAGAAGTCGCACCTATTTTGAGGCCGGTCAATAGCAATCTATGCACCATTTTTTTAGGCATGATATAAAGATCATGCTCCAACAACATTTAGTGTAATAAGAAAGGGATGAGATGAAGAAAGATGGGGAAAAATGTACAAACCACATTTGAATTAAATTTTAATCAAACTATTATTAAAATCATTCATCCATTTTTGTGGAGTTAAACTCAACACCATGGATTCAATGATGTTAATAAGGTTTATGATCCAAAATCTAACCCAAGATCAGCCAGAAAATAATCACAAAATAATATCACATTTAATATACACAAAAAGGGTTTTGAAAATATTTTAAAAAATAGAAAATTATGATAAAAATATCAACTATGTTCGAATTAATCAAGAAATGAAAAGTAAGACCATAGAAAAATCAGAAAAGGGGCCAAGTAATTTTACAAATTTTTTGGTTATTTTTTAAAGTCAGAAACTATTTTTAAAATTAAAATAAATGGGTAAAATAAACAAAAAATAGTAAAAAAATAGTAAAGTCAGAAACAAAAATAAAATAAGGTCACCAATATTTGTCACAATATCGTTGGATCATTCCATAATTTTTCCAGAATTTAAAAATGTATAAAAGTATTTTTAAACATTTTAGACAAATCAAATAAGTGTAAAATTTATAAAAATTACCAAAATACAAAATTAAATTGTGAAAAGTAAAAATCAGAAAGAGAATAATCAAAAATACTTTTCATAATTTTTTCAGATTTTTTGGACTAAAAATGAATTTTCTATGATTTTTTGAAATTTAAAATAATTAAAATATAAAAATCAGAAAAAGAAAATAAAAGTAAAATATGTGGACCATTGGATGAGAGTCAAAACGCGTTAGTAATCAAATCCAAGGGATCTGGTGCATTGTGCATATCATGGTCATTAGTGAATAATGTACAGAATCAAATATAAATCAGATTTTCAAAAATAACAAGTTGCGTGCCATCATTGGTTGGAAGATGACACGTAGGTCATCTTCAACCTCCAGCCAACGTGATTTGCAGGTCTCTAAAACTGTAAAATCAGAAGCTCAGACATATGCCAATCGCTTCGTCTCTTCAAGACGAAAACAACCACACCCTCGCGCCAAATTTATATAAACTTTAGCTCAAGTAATTTGGAAGGAAAGTTTTGAAAAGGGATTTGAAATTTCATGGTCAAAATGTGTTTCCAGTGAAATATAAGTGTTGTGAACCAAAGCAATGAGAGCAACACAATGATATCAGAGTTTTGAAGAATTGATGAAGGAATCTACCTATTGAAGTTGAGTTGCAGAACTCTAAAACTAGACTTCTATGGAACAGTATAGGGCACGATTCTTGAATGTAATTATATGGTTAGCTTCAGGGAAGATCAAGGAAGGTGAATTGAGGGAAAAATTGGATTGCAAAAGGGTCGATAATGGATTTTGAAGTTGCTGAATTCTAAGTTGTGAAACAAGTTTGGCAGGGTGATTCTGGCTATCCAAGCTTGGGAAATTGAATGGGATAGTTCATGTATTTATAGGAGAAACGAATGAGATCAAAAGGAAGGGTGAATGATGTGTTTTGAAGGGAAATCATGCACACCTGATGCACGAGTGAAGTGTGATACAAACTTCATTAAAACTCATCCAATCCTTGCGTTTTGATGTGCTAAACAAACCTAGAACTTCACTAAACATGTTTAGAGGAAAAAACGCATGGAAAACTTGTGATTAGAGGCCACATTATGGATTTCAAAATTCTAACTTTGTGAGAATTTCAATTTCAAAGTGCCAACTTTTGACCAATGGCATTTTCAACTCAAGGGGTCTTAGGGCCTGATTCTTGATGCTTTAGAAAGATGAGGTTACAAGCTTTGTAAAGGAAAATGAATGGAATCAAATGGATGCTTGAGCTAAAAGTTGCATTGAGTCAAAGTTGAAGAAAAAGGGTTGACTTTCCATACTTAGAAATATTTCAAATTCTTCTTCAAAAATGACCTATAATGTCTTGCATCTAAACATGGCCTTCCACATGGAATTTGCTCTTGACCAAAAAAGATGGAATGAAGTAGATCTCTTGAATTACATTTGGAAACTTGAACCACTCAAAATCTCCCAAAAGTGACCAAGTTATGACTTGTTGAAGTTGGCCAAAAATCATGAAATGACCTATAATCTTTTGCATATTTAAGGCAACTTCCATCCATTTTCTCACTTTGAACATAAAAGAAGGCATAAAGTACACATCTTCAAGATCATTATGGAAAAATAATGGACTCAAGGTGATAAAAATTGACCAAGTTATGACCATTTGAAGTCACATATGGAAAATTGTGGATTCATCTGGATGACTTGTAATCTTTCTTCTTCACCAAGTTCCTTCCACATGAAAACTCCTTGGAACTTTTGAAGTGATTTGTTTATAACCCTTTAAAGAGAAAGATTTCTTTAGAATCACTCAAAAATACCAAAATGTGAGCAAGATATGCTCCTTTGAAGTTCAAAACCCTAGCTTCTAGATCAAGAGAATGCTTTGAGGAACTTTGACAAGTTTGAACAAACTTCTTGTGCCAATATTCTTGCTTTGTGAATAGAAGTTGTTGAGGATGATGATGAGGACTCATAGCCACCAAAACCACTTCCATATCTTGAAATTTGAGAGAAATATGCTCTTGTGACCAATATGAACAAGGCCTTGTCCAAACATGACAACTTCTCCAATCAACCCCTTTGTAATTTTGAGTCAAATCTAATAACCTTGAAATGTGATGAACCAAAGCAACTTTGCCATGCCAATTCTTCCAAAACCAATCCAATGGTGAGGTTTGAACATCTCAAGCTATGTTGACTAAGGCATGGAAATAAACTCATGAACCCATGGAGTAATTGATAAATCTCATTGCCCTTACCTATATGGATAACAAGCAAGACAAGCCAACATTGTATTTCATTAGTTAAGTGAAGAAATCAAAACAATATTCATGATCATAAAAGGAACATAAGTCAAGGTGCTTGGGAACTCCTCAAAAGGAGTAAAGCTAAATGTAGGGAGGGGAACCAAGAATCCTAGTGTGATCTTGTTGTGAGTGAAACAACATGGTATGATGAAGGGATCTTAGGGGCAAAAATTTGGGTACAACACCCCCACAACTGCAATTGGGTCTAAAAAAGGGGTTACACGAACTTATGTACCAGAACTCCATACTTTAGATCAGATTCACTAACCAGTCACTCTACTATGAGTATGTAAGGATAACAGGCTTAATGTGATTGCACCTGAATGAAAGAGGATTCAAAAGAGATGAGAAGCTAGGCCTATGTATACTGGAATGATACTAATTGATTTGTATAGGAACAAAGTTTATGCCCCTCCACGGAAAGTGTTGTTACGATACCCTTGGTTCATTCAGTTAGTACCTATCAAATACATCCTATTTTGAACTTAGAAGCCTTTTTAGCCCAAATCGTTTGTTGATGTTGTTTTTCTTTCATGAGCAATACAGAGTTTTTGCTTGAGGACAAGCAAAGGTTAAAGTGTGGGAGAATTTGATAACACTAAAACACATTGCATATTTGACTCAGATTGCACATGTTTGTTAGGGCTTTTATTGTCATTTTCTTGTGTTATGCTTGTTTTTGTTTTGTTTTCAGGTATTTTGATTATCTAGATCCCCTATTGAAGAAATGAAGAAAAAAAGAGTAAGAAATCAAGTTTTTAAGCAAATTGTACTCATGGCATCCAGCATGGCGCCCGCCATAGGGTAGGACATGACATGGATTGGTTTTAACTGCCTTCAAATGCCACGTTCTCCTCAACTTCCCATCCTCGTACACATGGTGGGCGCCACCTTTGTTAAATGGTGTCCCGCCCAAAAGGAGTTGGGGGGAACTTCGGTAATTCCATGGAGTATAATTTTTCTATAAATAGGAGGTTCTATTTTCATTTTCTTTTCATCCAAGCTTAGTTATAATCTTAAGCCATATACTGTCATATTTTGTAAGTGATAATCCCTTCACATCGAAGAGTTATCACACCATTGATAGAGTCTATAATCGAGTTTGGAGCACTTTAGTAGAAGTTAATCCTGCCACCATTTTCATTTCCAGTCACATTTATTTCCAGTTGTACCTGATTTTAAAGCCTCTGATTTGGAGCATGTTTCTATTTACAAAGTCTTGTTTTACTTTATTTAATTCCTTGCACTTGCTTTACTTTATTTATTTCCTTGCACTCGCTTTACTTTATTTATTTCCTCACACTCGCTTTACTTTGTTTATTTCATCGCACTCGCTTTACTTTATTTATTTCCTTGTCTTGCACTTATTTAACATGTTTGTTTACATTTCCATGTCTGGCTAAACTTTAAAAGGTTAGAATGTAAGGATCATAGTTAAAGTGATATTCCATATAATCTGTATGTAGAAATACCTAAAGGGCTGTTTTGGTTTTTAACACAAGTTTTATGCACTTTATTTTTGTTGGGTAAGATCGAAATCCGTCCAACCTTCAGTTAAACTTGAGTAGTAT